>CM068369.1:415600745-416946995 GCA_034769895.1 Magicicada septendecula
TAATTTTTTGCATACAGCCCTGATTTGTAGAGTACTCGCGACCTATTGTTTTTGGTGAAGATCGGTTGAGGGGAAGGGGTAGTTTACCTGCAACGGTTTTTTTATCAAGGGAAATTTTTTTTTTTGGCAAACGATAACAGCCGCAAATTCAAACAGACTTAAATAATGTTTCGTATACAGCCCTGAATTGTAGAGTTTTCAAGACCGTTTGTTTTTGGTGAAGATCGGTTAAGGGAAAGGGGTAGTTTACCTGTAACGTTTTATGTTTTAACAAGGGTATTTCCGATGGCAAACCATAACAGCCGCAAATTCAAACAGAATCAAACGATTATTTGCATACAGCCCTAAATTGTAGATTTCTCAAGACCTATTGTTTTTGGTGAAGATCGGTTGAGGGAAAGGGGTAGTTTACCTGTAACGTTTTATGTTTTAACAAGGGTATTTCCTATGGCAAACGATAACAGCCGCAAATTCAAACAGAATCAAATAATGTTTTGCATACAGCCCTGATTTGTAGAGTACTCAAGACCTATTGTTTTTGGTGAAGATCGGTTAAGGGGAAGGGGTAGTTTACCTGCACCGTTTTTTTATCAAGCGTATTTTCTATGGCAAACGATAACAGCCGCAAATTCAAACAGAATCAAATAATTTTTTGCATACATCCCTGAATTGTAGAGGTCTCAAGGACTTTCGATTTTGGTGAAGATCGGTTAAGGGGAAGGGGTAGTTTACCTGCAACCTTTTACGTTTTAACAAGAGTAAAGTACTTGCAAATTTATTTAACCTTTTTGAAACAATGGTAATTGTTAAAAATAAAATAATTTTGTTGCCAGGCAATATAATTAAAATTTTTTAATTTTAATGTAATATAATATTTTTCATTTAATACGGCAATAAAAAGGCAGGTAAGACACAAACACACAATTCACGTTATTTCTGGCCTCACTCATGTTTATTTTCTTACGTTTGCACGCTTTTTAAATGGAAAGTGCCGAAACCCACACCAACATAACGCGTGCAAGCCGAAAAAATGGACATCAATTTGCTTACTGGCGAAGCTAGTAGTTAATGAATGGGTAGGCAAAAATCTTATCTTAAATTTTTTTTAAGGAATCACTAAAAGGACGGTGGGTCAAATCGGACGCTGAGGTAGAGTTTGCTGTAACCGAATGGTTCCACAAACAGCCGTAAGAATTTTACTAGCAGGGAATCTACAGGTTAGCGCAACAGTGGAACTCATGTCTTAATGTTATTGGAGACTTCTTTTAAAATCGTTGAATAAAAAATGCTTTACAGCTCTATACGTGTGTCTATTGAACAATCCTGGTATTAGTCATACACAATAATACAACTGATTGAACTTCAAATTTTTAAACTTGGTTAGTTTCTATATATATGTTTAATGTTACAAATAATTCAAATAACAATCTTGATCATCTGTTAGTTCAGCGGAATAACAGTGACACTTTTAATAACCGCATAAAATAAACACTTAGTAACAACACAGGCGCTTTAACTTAACTGTTTGGACCACAGAAGTGAGGCATGCCTCAACGCTCTATGTGTACAGCGCGGGACAATCCCCCCTCCCTACACTTCCCTATCACACCACTACATTGCTTACATACGATGTATACAAAAAACGCTGAGGCAAGTTCAGGTTGCCTCATTCGATTTAAACGAACTATGCCGAATCTCACCTGTCACCATCTAGCGGTCGCTCAATAAAGCACGTTTCGGTTTAATAAATTTGACAGTCACAGTAACAATGTATAATCTTTACGTTATGTAGTTCATACGTATTTATAATTTTTATTCTACAGAATTTGTTAGGGTAGGCATTGCCTCAATTGCCTCCATGTAACTTCGCCACTGATATATATGTGTACAACGTTATCGGCAACAAAGAAGTAGTTTTTGTTAAAATTCCTTCCCGGGATATTTGGCCGTAGTCCAATGTTTTCTACAAAACCAGGCATTTCGGCAATGCCATCGACTTCCATCATCAGTGAAAATCGAGTGCGATAACGTGAGGTGGTATACGTTAGTGACCACAGTACTGTGGTTAAGGCTGAAGCAGTAAGTAGAAAGAAGTAGTTTCTATGGTAATATTTCATTTCGAAAATGATTTTAAATATAAATCTTAGAATATGGAAGTCATGTATGGTTCTCCATACCGATATTTTTTTTCTTCAGTGCAAAACGACCACGCCCAGCCTACTTTAATGCAATCCAGTTGCTTTTCACGTTTTTTTCATGCTAATGATGCACACACTTACTTTTCACGTTATGCTTTATAGCGTAAATCTTTACGTGATAACAGTTCCTCAGAAACTAATGCTAGAGATGCTCAGGAAGTAAAGAAAAACGTTTTACGACATTACAGAGCTTCTTTCACTACTTTAAACTAATAATGCCTAAGCTTTAACTACGGCATTTGCCTCATGCTGTTCTCAGGCTTATGGGTCACCATAGGCTTTGTGATTGTTTTACTTCCATATTCCTTAAGGAATGGAAGTATGGTGATGGCAAAAAAAATCGTGTTCGAGATTATTGCAGATTCTTATTCTACTACACTCAAAACATGAAAAAAAGTCGTTTTCCGAAAAGTGTCTGTGTGTCTGTGTGTCTGTCTGTCTGTCTGTCTGTCTGTCTGTCTGTCTGTCTGTCTGTCTGTAGATTTTTTTTCTATGGCAAACGATAACTGCCGCAAATTCAAACAGAATCAAATAATTTTTTGCATACAGCCCGGTTTTGCAGAGTTCTCGCGACCTATTGTTTTTGGTGAAGATCGGTTGAGGGAAAGGGGTAGTTTACCTGCAACGGTTTTTTTTTAGCAAGGGTAATTTTGTTTGTTTGGCAAACGATAACAGCCGCAAATTCAAACAGAATCAAATAATGTTTCGCATACAGCCCTGAATTGTAGAGTTCTCAAGACCTATTGTTTTTGGTGAAGATCGGTTAAGGGAAAGGGGTAGTTTACCTGTAACGTTTTATGTTTTAACAAGGGTATTTCCTATGGCAAACGATAACAGCCGCAAATTCAAACAGAATGAAAAGATTATTTGCATACAGCCCTAAATTGTAGAGTTCTCAATACCTTTTGTTTTTGGTGAAGATCGGTTAAGGGAAAGGGGTAGTTTACCTACAACGTTTTTTTAACAAGGGTATTTTCTATGGCAAACGATAACAGCCGCAAATTCAAACAGAATCAAATAATTTTCTGCATACAGCCCTGATTTGT
This sequence comes from Magicicada septendecula, assembly GCA_034769895.1. Taxonomy (NCBI): domain Eukaryota; kingdom Metazoa; phylum Arthropoda; class Insecta; order Hemiptera; family Cicadidae; genus Magicicada; species Magicicada septendecula. The sequence continues at coordinate 415,603,990 of CM068369.1, forward strand.
AGAGTACTCAAGACCTATTGTTTTTGGTGAAGATCGGTTGAGGGGAAGGGGTAGTTTACCAGCAACGTTTTTTATCATGCGTATTTTCTATGGCAAACGACAACTGCCGCAAATTCAAACAGAATCAAATAATTTTTTGCATACAGCCCTGGTTTGTAGAGTACTCGCGACCTATTGTTTTTGGTGAACATCGGTTGAGGGGAAGGGGTAGTTTACCTGCTACGGTTTTTTTTATCAAGGGAAATTTTTTTTTTTGGCAAACGATAGCCTCAAATTCAAACAGAATCAAATAATGTTTCGCATACAGCCCTGAATTGTAGATTTCTCAAGACCTATTGTTTTTGGTGAAGATCGGTTGAGGGAAAGGGGTAGTTTACCTGCAACGTTTTTTTAACAAGGGTATTTTCTATGGCAAACGATAACAGCCGCAAATTCAAACAGAATCAAATAATGTTTTGCATACAGTCCTGATTTGTAGAGTACTCAAGACCTATTGTTTTTGGTGAAGATCGGTTAAGGGGAAGGGGTAGTTTACCTGCAACGTTTTTTTATCAAGCGTATTTTCTATGGCAAACGATAACAGCCGCAAATTCAAACAGAATCAAATAATTTTTTGCATACATCCCTGAATTGTAGAGGTCTCAATGACGTTCGATTTTGGTGAAGATCGGTTAAGGGGAAGGGGTAGTTTACCTGCAACCTTATACGTTTTAACAAGAGTAAAGTACTTGAAAATTTATTTAAACTTGTTGAAACAATGGTAATTGTTAAAAATAAAATAATTTTGTTGCCAGGCAATAAAATTATAATTTTTTCATTTTAATGTAATATAATATTTTTCATTTAATACAGCAATAAAAAGGCAGGTAAGACACAGCCTGGCTGTTTGGCTGAAAATGATTTTAAATATAAATCTTAGAATATGGAAGTCATGTATGGTTCTCCATACCGATATTTTCTATGACGAACGATAACAGCCGCAAATTCAAACAGAATCAAATAATTGTTTGCATACAGGCCTGAACTGTAGAGTACCTAAGACCTGCCGTTTTTGGTGAAGATCGGTAAAGGGAAAGGGGTAGTTTACCTGCAACGATTTTTTATCAAGGGTAATTTTACTTCCATATTCCTTAAGGAATGGAAGTATGGTGTTTACTTCCATATTCCTTAAGGAATGGAAGTATGGTGATGGCAAAAAAAATCGTGTTCGAGATTATTGCAGATTCTGATTCTACTACACTCAAAACATGAAAAAAAGTCGTTTTCCGAAAAGTGTCTGTGTGTCTGTCTGTCTATCTGTCTGTGTGTCTGTCTGTAGATTTTTTTTCTATGGCAAACGATAACTGCCGCAAATTCAAACAGAATCAAATAATTTTTTGCATGCTGCCCTGATTTGCAGAGTACTCGCGACCTATTGTTTTTGGTGAAGATCGGTTGAGGGAAAATGGTAGTTTACCTGCAACGGTTTTTTTTTAGCAAGGGTAATTTTGTTTGTTTGGCAAACGATAACAGCCGCAAATTCAAACAGAATCAAATAATGTTTCGCATACAGCCCTGAATTGTAGAGTTCTCAAGATCTGTTGATTTTGGTGAAGATCGGTTAAGGGAAAGGGGTAGTTTACCTGTAACGTTTTATGTTTTAACAAGGGTATTTCCTATGGCAAACGATAACAGCCGCAAATTCAAACAGAATCAAAAGATTATTTGTATACAGCCCTAAATTGTAGAGTTCTCAAGACCTGTTGTTTTTGGTGAAGTTCGGTTAAGGGAAAGGGGTAGTTTACCTGTAACGTTTTATGTTTTAACAAGGGTATTTCCTATGGCAAACGATAAAAGCCGCAAATTCAAACAGAATCAAAAGATTATTTGCATACAGCCCTAAATTGTAGAGTTCTCAAGACCTATTGTTTTTGGTGAAGATCGGTTAAGGGAAAGGGGTAGTTTACCTGCAACGTTTTTTTAACAAGGGTATTTTCTATGGCAAACGATAAAAGCCGCAAATTCAAACAGAACCAAATAATGTTTTGCATACAGCCCTGATTTGTAGAGTACTCAAGACCTATTGTTTTTGGTGCAGATCGGTTAAGGGGAAGGGGTAGTTTACCTGCAACGTTTTTTTTTCAAGCGTATTTTCTATGGCAAACGATAACAGCCACAAATTCAAACAGAATCAAATAATGTTTCGTATACAGCCCTGAATTGTAGAGTTCTCAAGACCTATTGTTTTTGGTGAAGATCGGTTAAGGGAAAGGGGTAGTTTACCTGTAACGTTTATGTTTTAACAAGGGTATTTCCTATGGCAAACGATAACAGCCGCAAATTCAAACAGAATCAAAAGATTATTTGCATACAGCCCTAAATTGTGGAGCTCTCAAGACCTATTGTTTTTGGTGAAGATCGGTTAAGGGAAAGGGGTAGTTTACCTGCAACGTTTTTTTAACAAGGGTATTTTCTATGGCAAACGATAACAGCCGCAAATTCAAACAGAATCAAATAATGTTTTGCATACAGTCCTGATTTGTACAGTACTCAAGACGTATTGTTTTTGGTGAAGATCGGTTAAGGGGAAGGGGTAGTTTACCAGCAACGTTTTTTTATCAAGCGTATTTTCTATGGCAAACGATAACTGCCGCAAATTCAAACAGAATCAAATAATTTTTTGCATACGTCCCTGAATTGTAGAGGTCTCAAGGACTTTCGATTTTGGTGAAGATCGGTTAAGGGGAAGGGGTAGTTTACCTGCAACCTTTTACGTTTTAACAAGAGTAAAGTACTTGAAATTTATTTAAACTTTTTCAAACAATGGTAATTGTTAAAAATAAAATAATTTTGTTGCCAGGCAATAAAATTAAAATTTTTTCATTTTAATGTAAATCATGTATAAGAGAAAATATATCGCGCTTGGCAGGCGATATTAAGATTTAAATATAAATCTTAGAATATGGAAGTCATGTATGGTTCTCCATACCGATATTTTACTACTGTGATATCAGAAAACAATATCAGCGATCCCTACAAAAACATATAGCCGACAGACATATCTTTTATAACTGTGTAAATATGAAATCTTCGTGAACACTGTCCCGTATTAATCAGCAAATCTGTATCTTGTGATTCATACTTTTTATTTGTTTTATGTTAACACGAAAATAGATTGGCAAATAAATAAATCTGTCTGCCTTGACAACGCTATCGGTTACACTTTTATAACGCTTTTCTCTACGACACACAGGTGACATCACAGTCTCTCTGTCGCATGTTTTATTCTCTAGACGACACACACGATGAGACTTTTAATAGCCAACAACAAACAAATTCACAGCACCTTTACAAGTTCTGTATAAGTCAATATTTATTTTATTCAATTAATAAATTCTTAAAGTAAGAATTAAACCTATCCTACCGTTGTGCCCATCGTTTATATAAACTCCGTCCCCTGCTTTGCAGAAAATCTATGATCCGCTGCCTAGGGAAGCTTATCGTCACCACCTATATGGTGCTGATGGTTACCTACGCGATTTAGAACATTTAGAACCCCCCCCCCCACCCGAAAATCTGGAAAAAATTTTGTAATCAACGTATGTACAAACAGTAAGAACATAATAACACGTTTTCATCGACAAATGTGGCTGAAAATTTCAACGAATAAATAAATCCACCTGCAACATCATTAACAAAAAGACAAACACGATTAACTGGTTATTGAATAAAGTGATTTCTTTAGTCCATTTATCTTAACCTGAGTTCTATTCACTAATTAACAAAGTAAACCAACATACAGAACTCTTATAATAACCACTGTTTTGACAAACCATTGACATTACATTTTACGACTTCCACTCTATCATCCTGACTTCCTGATCTTAATCCTAGAACTGATTTAGGCAATCGTGAAGAAGCGTGCTAAAAAAAACGTGCATTTTCCATTGACAGTGTTAGAAACTTAGCAAAAAAGGAATTTGAGTGTATTTGTTTAATAGATTGCACATCAAGATGTGACCATGTCATGAAAATTGAAAAGATCACGTGAGATCAGACCAAAGAGTGTATAATGTAACAGTTCGTTTCAAAATGAATAAATAACTGGATAGCAGCAGTGAAGACGATTTGAGTTATAATAACAGCGAAGGAAACATTAGTGGGATGGAAGAACAGAGCTAAATGTTTGTAATTGGTTGTAAGTAATTAAATGCTATATTACTTAAACAGTTTTGGTATGATTTTTTCATTAATATTGTCTCTCCTGTTCTTTATGGACAATTTACATCTGTTTTTTTTTTTTTAAATCACACAGTCATTTCACATTCGAGCCTGTTATTGATGTTACTTATTCAAACAAATTAAATTGCCAGGGTAATGTTGACTATATTCCTGGATTTTGTTGTCCATGACGTGTCCGTTGATTAACTAATTATACATATATAACTACTAACTCGGAACACTAATTTTTTATTGGTAAAAATTAAAAATGTTAAACTTTCATTTTGTAGCTTGAACTAGTTTTCGTAAGCTTCGTCAGCGGCTCATTTTTACCGATATTACTACGTTTTTTCCTGAATCGTAACATGTACACAAACTATTATGTACTCCAAAATATACAATGTTTGTTAACGTCTAGGCTCGACTAGAAGATCTTGAGAAAGACAGCAATATACACAATATGCCAAATCACTGTTTACAAAATAATTGCAGTAGGCCTACTAAATGTTAAACATTTTCTAACTCAGTGAACTCTTTGTATGGTACCTCTGTTGTATCTATTGCTTGTTTCGTCTTACAAAACTTCCATATTTTATGTACTGTATAGTAGTGTCGAAATAGATATAGAAATCAAAACCTCCGTACGTAGACTCATCATTCAGGGAGAAGGCTAATATTTTCAAAAGGCCTTTTTCTACTCACGTGTATAACATTCTTCCCGCCTTATCCCCACTACAAAGTGCGCAACAGCTTTATGACTGATTATTTTAACTAGATTATTGTATTATTATTTCAATAAAATCGGCGTCTACTGATTAAGTAATTTAAATTATTTAATAAGCATAAGCAAATTAGTAAGCCTGTGCTTAATACGATTTTAACTCATAATTATTACAAACATTTTGTATGTATGATTCTTACACGTGCAGTATGCCTTTGCAGCATTATAGGTGGAACGTACATGAGTGAAATTCTATGAAGCAAAGTTAATTTTTAACTGTTCTTGCGACATTGGCTACGTATAAGTTGCGTATTTTCGTTTCTCCAGGAAAAGCCCTCCTTGTAAAGAAAAGAATGAGGAAAACCAAAACTGTGCACCTTGTTTCTAAATTTTCAAACCCCCCCCCCGAAAAAAATCCTGGGTGCGCCACTGTATACACCTACGTCTTTCTTATTTTGTTGTTTTGTAGTTGTAGTAAAATTAAGACAGTAGGCCTACCTCTCGATATTTAAACAAATCCTTACACTGGTGCATGAAGTAGTGAAAGTTTTGGTTCAGTTGAAACAGAAATACGAATTGGAACTACAAAAGTATAATGAGACTACTGAGAAAGAGTCTTTTTCTGGTTAAACACGTCAAATTTCCTCCAAGATGAAGTTTAAAGTACGAGTTTTAAGTGTGCAGTTATTTAAGACCCGTTACCACACAAACCAAAATCACGACCGCAGAGCCAAAAAGGGTTACTACCTGCGTGGAAGATATTGTTCTGACATCAGTCCGTAAGTTCATTTACCTTGAGCTTTGAGTTACACAGCCAAATTTGATTAGTGTCGTTCGAAACATAACTTATATATTCTAATTAGTTCATTGGTTTTATTTAGCAATAATTCCTCACGGCTTGAGGAAATACGGACAGTCCGAGCGTTGTAACTGATTTGTACCGGTACAAATACAGTACGAGGAGATCTAGGCCTATGTTATGAGTAATAAATCTTTTAAAAAGTAAAGATCTTCCGTGTTTCAAGGATATATCCCCGAGCTCAAGGAAATGTGTAGTTTTTTTCTTACATTTTCTATGTAGGCGTAGGCTATACGTAAGCAGTTTTATGGTGTCACCATACCTGCCTAAAGTAGTCTGTAGCCTATCTCTCTCCATTTATTACACCACACACGCACACGCACACGCACACGCGCACACACACACACACACACACACACACACACAGATGTGTTATACGTGTAAGCAGAAATATCAACTTTGAACATATATATTGAAGGAGATGCAGAAAAATGTTATAGCCTATCAGTAATAGGCAGGTTCGACAATTAGGAATAAATACACACCACATCTCAAGTAAGTAGACATTACACATCATGCACGAGCTATAGGCTATTTATTACTAAACATAAAACGTATTCAAATTAATTTTCCAGACATATAGAGGCAGACATCAACTAGGCTAAATACTCTTCTGGTTAATTTGTTAAAATTAGAGCTCGTCATGTGAATTTTTCAATCCACTTAGAATAAAGAACTAGACTGTAAGTAAATTAAAGTGATAAAATTAAATTCATTTTAATGAAGAAAAAAGAGCGTCATTACCAAAGTCCCTGTAAGAACTTATGGAAAATAATATTAAAACAAACCACTATTGTTTTTTACGGGGATACTCTTGAATCCCAACCACAAAACCACTAAAGAAGTCATGACACCGCAAAACGCCTGAGCTCAAACTTTCCAAACAGGTCTAATTTATTTTCGCTGTGGTTCAAGCCCGACTGGCGACAAGGCAGGCAGATGTATCGACGAGAAAGATCTGCAGTCATTAACTATGGCTGACGCTTTTATTTCGCATTTAAGGATCGCGAAATGACAGTTTGTTCGCTTCTGTGTCATGAAACACTTCGAATAAGTTTAACATAAATGTCCTTCCTGCTTTAATAAATTAAATATAGCTTCTGTGATCGTCGTCTTAAAACACCTGTTCATGAATCAATCATAACACTCGAATTTTGGTTAAAGAAGAAATTCGGCCACATTTCCACTGTGGCGAATCGGGAACGGTTGATGAGAAATAAAAATAACATTTTGACAAACTTCACCATTCTTTACTTCTGTTACACTACATATCAGCATTAATGTATTCATTAATTATCACACTGGGAAGCGTAGAACTGAAATTGTTATTGTAGAACATTATACAGCTTACGAATCGGCGAGTGAATGAACGCGATACTGTTTGAAACTACTTAATTCAAACGATTTTCTGTTTAAATAATACTAAAAGTGTCTACACAAACACGTGTAGGCCTATATGTGCAGACAAATATAGCCTGTACACAGAACGCACCACCAAAGAGGCATGCTAGACCGTATGAAAGAAGTAGGCCCTATAGTAAGAAAGTAAATAAGGAGTATTAAAGAAGTAACAGTAACACCTTGTAGTCGTAGTGAACCTTCCATTCCTACTTAAAAAAATTTGCAGTAACTTTATTACAATCTTCATCAGGTGAGTGACCATCCGTTTTCCAACTAATAAAGTGACGAATGTCGCGAACATACTAAAGAAAATTGAAATTTGTATGATGAAACTGACCTTGATTATAGAAACCCCTATGTCCAGATGCAAATTCCTGCCTGTACTATACATACTACAGAAGAAACAAGCCGACACCTGAAGTCTAAAATATGAACTTTAATGTAGCAGGTCGACTACACGCAAGACCTCAAATTTTAATCAACTAATTAATGGCGAACAGGAGCAACGCTAAACGTCGAAATTACTCTTTTCACGTAATAATGACATGCATAATGTTATACTGTAAATCTTAAATAACATACGACAGACTTACAACATAACGATTACATTTACAATCTCCACTATCGCATAACAGATGTGTTTTCAATTTCAACAAACGTTTAGTCAGATTGGTCCCAGTCACTGATCGAAACCGACACAACATTATTCTATAAAATATCATCTTCTTCGCTATCCATAGGCTACAATTTTAATACGACGTGTTTAATAATCGAGTGTGTGATAATCTTAAATAAAAAATGTTGACACTAATTCTGTTTCACGGGCTTCTCATGATCTTAGACGCTACAACTATCAAATCTTCTATCGAACTTCAGTTGTTTTGTCTGTTTGCAAAGTGGCTTAAATATTGATATCACAATTAAGATAACAAATTGTAAGGCAAAATCAACTTGGAATAAATAAAAAAGAACCGATGTATACAAACCGTAAACTGTTTATCGAAATTTATTGTGTTATCGGTAATCCTTACCGATTGAGTGTTGTTCAGGTTTATTTAGAATTTTCAGAACATTACACTCAAACAAATGTTTTCAATTTCTACGAAAGAATATTGGCAATAGACTACCTACCAATCAGGGCTACCTGGTTTGCTCAATTCCGGAAGATAGCGGTACCAGGTACGGTACACAGGAAATAGCTGACATAGGCTACCGTAAATTTGTCACATTTGACATTGTAAATTTTATTGCTCAATCCTTGGAATTTCCGTCCACCTCGAAATAAAAATTTACACGAAATGCGTATTTCTATTCTGGTAAACAATTACGGTAAATAACTGCTGAACATGTTTGAAGAAGTCGTATCCATATTTAGTCGTACAACGAGTAAGACTAAAATATGTTATTTTTTCTTGTAAATAAAAGTCGACTTACACGCCGACCACTGCGTCAAGCATGCTACGACTCGCTACTCGCAGCGACGGTGGTCGAAATTGAGGACAATTTACAAGGATACTAAAATTATGGCCTAGAACTTTAAAGAATACAATATGAGTGCTAATACAAAAACAAAAATAAATATGTTAAATGTAAAACAGAAACGACAACTATCAGAATGAAATCACTGTAAATACCGGAGGAAGGGACGCGGGACGTCAGTTATTTGAGGATTACACGTTGCACCATTTAACACCTGAGGTAAAATGTACTCTGGCCAGACTTTAAGATTATAGTATGGCAAGCAAACTGCCGAATACTAAGAGTATGAAAACGTAGTATCTTAAGATAAACAAAATATTTATGTTTTAAAATAAAAGTAAAGGACGCTCACGTTACGAGACTTCCGGTTAAAGACAACAAACAAGGTTTTTGTAGCGAGAGTGGCACTCCACGGATCTGGAACGTCAACAGAGAAGAATGAAATGAGGTCCGTGAAATACGGTATGGTGTAGATTGCAGAGAACATCTCAGAAAGTAGGCCTACAAAAGGACTAATGAAACAAATATTACCACAGGCACGAAAAGGAGAAAATGAAGTTCTAATCGGGTGAAGCAGTGAGTATGAAGGCCATTTAACGGTGAACTCCATGGTCTTTCCGAAAGGAGAGGATAACACACAAAGGGAAAGGCCAAGACAAGAATTTTTATACAGCAGACTAGCGAACTAATGAGAAATGCTAGAGAACACCTCCAAGTAATGATAATGTGATGTATTTATAATATAAACACACTTATTGTTTACTAATGGTACCTAAATCTCAATTTTCTATTGTATTGTATTTATTGTTCATAGCCTAAAGGTACCATACATACGATTTGCAATAAAATTTTTATTACTCACATTCTTAAAAACGATCGATTTCGGTCACAGACCATCGTCATGTCATATACAGCACACTTGCGGTCACACTATCGTAAAACAGCCACTATTTACAAAAACGAATTCGTAGACATTGATTAATGAACGTGATACGTACGTCGTTGTCCAAAGTTTCCCGAGAACTGATTTTTTTACAGTGTTTATGTTTACATCCCGTTCTATATATTATATCAGCTGATTACTGAATGTTGATTTTCATTGTGCCGCAATATTTCAGTAATCAAACATTCAGTAATCAGCTGATATAATATATAGAACGCAATTTAAAAATAAACACTCTGTAATAAAATCAGTTCTCGGGAAACTTTGGACAACGACGTACGTATCACGTTCATTAATCAATGCTTACGAATTCGTTTTTGTAAATAGTGGCTGTTTTACGATATTGTGACCGCAAGTGTGCTGTATATGACCTGACGATGGTCTGTGACAGAAAAAGATCGTTTTTAAGAATGTGAGTATTAAAAATTGTATTGCAAATCGTATGTATGGTGCCTTTAGGCTATGAAAATATCGGTATGGAGAACCATACATGACTTCCATATTCTAAGATTTATATTTAAAATCATTTTCACCCAAACAGCCAGGCTGTGTCTTACCTGCCTTTTTATTGCTGTATTAAATGAAAAATATTATATTACATTAAAATGAAAAAATTATAATTTTATTGCCTGGCAACAAAATTATTTTATTTTTAACAATTACCATTGTTTCAAAAAGTTTAAATAAATTTTCAAGTACTTTACTCTTGTTAAAACGTAAAAGGTTGAAGGTAAACTACCCCTTTCCCTTAACCGATCTTCACCAAAATCGAAAGTCATTGAGACCTCCACAATTCAGGGACGTATGCAAAAAATTATTTGATTCTGTTTGAATTTGCGGCTGTTATCGTTTGCCATAGAAAATACGCTTGATAAAAAAACGTTGCAGGTAAACTACCACTTCCCCTTAACCGATCTTCACCAAAAACAATAGGTCTTGAGTACTCTACAAATCAGGGCTGTATGCAAAACATTATTTGATTCTGTTTGAATTTGCGGCTGTTATCGTTTGCCATAGGAAATACCCTTGTTAAAACATAAAACGTTACAAGTAAACTACCCCTTTCCCTTAACCGATCTTCACCAAAAACAATAGGTCTCGAGTACTCTACAATTTAGGGCTGTATGCAAATAATCTTTTGATTCTGTTTGAATTTGCGGCTGTTATCGTTTGCCATAGGAAATACCCTTGTTAAAACATAAAACGTTACAGGTAAACTACCCCTTTCCCTTAACCGATCTTCACCAAAAACAATAGGTCTTGAGTACTCTACAAATCAGGGCTGTATACAAAACATTATTTGATTCTGTTTGAATTTGCGGCTGTTATCGTTTGCCATAGAAAATACCCTTGATAAAACAAAAAACGTGGCAGGTAAACTACCCCTTTCCTTCAACCGAACTTCACCAAAAACAATAGGTCTTGAGAACTCTACAATTTAGGGCTGTATGCAAATAATCTTTTGATTCTGTTTGAATTTGCGGCTGTTATCGTTTGCCATAGGAAATACCCTTGTTAAAACATAAAACGTTACAGGTAAACTACCCCTTTCCCTTAACCGATCTTCACCAAAATCAGCAGATCTTGAGAACTCTACAATTCAGGGCTGTATGCGAAGCATTATTTGATTCTGTTTGAATTTGCGGCTGTTATCGTTTGCCAAACAAACAAAATTACCCTTGCTAAAAAAAAACCGTTGCAGGTAAACTACCCCTTTCCCTCAACCGATCTTCACCAAAAACAATAGGTCGCGAGTACTCTGCAAATCAGGGCTGTATGCAAAAAATTATTTGATTCTGTTTGAACCACTATTTTTTTTACGGGGATACTCTTGAATCCCAACCACAAAACCACTAAAGAAGTCATGACACCGCAAAACGCCTGAGCTCAAACTTTCCAAACAGGTCTAATTTATTTTCGCTGTGGTTCAAGCCCGACTGGCGACAAGGCAGGCAGATGTATCGACGAGAAAGATCTGCAGTCATTAACTATGGCTGACGCTTTTATTTCGCATTTAAGGATCGCGAAATGACAGTTTGTTCGCTTCTGTGTCATGAAACACTTCGAATAAGTTTAACATAAATGTCCTTCCTGCTTTAATAAATTAAATATAGCTTCTGTGATCGTCGTCTTAAAACACCTGTTCATGAATCAATCATAACACTCGAATTTTGGTTAAAGAAGAAATTCGGCCACATTTCCACTGTGGCGAATCGGGAACGGTTGATGAGAAATAAAAATAACATTTTGACAAACTTCACCATTCTTTACTTCTGTTACACTACATATCAGCATTAATGTATTCATTAATTATCACACTGGGAAGCGTAGAACTGAAATTGTTATTGTAGAACATTATACAGCTTACGAATCGGCGAGTGAATGAACGCGATACTGTTTGAAACTACTTAATTCAAACGATTTTCTGTTTAAATAATACTAAAAGTGTCTACACAAACACGTGTAGGCCTATATGTGCAGACAAATATAGCCTGTACACAGAACGCACCACCAAAGAGGCATGCTAGACCGTATGAAAGAAGTAGGCCCTATAGTAAGAAAGTAAATAAGGAGTATTAAAGAAGTAACAGTAACACCTTGTAGTCGTAGTGAACCTTCCATTCCTACTTAAAAAAATTTGCAGTAACTTTATTACAATCTTCATCAGGTGAGTGACCATCCGTTTTCCAACTAATAAAGTGACGAATGTCGCGAACATACTAAAGAAAATTGAAATTTGTATGATGAAACTGACCTTGATTATAGAAACCCCTATGTCCAGATGCAAATTCCTGCCTGTACTATACATACTACAGAAGAAACAAGCCGACACCTGAAGTCTAAAATATGAACTTTAATGTAGCAGGTCGACTACACGCAAGACCTCAAATTTTAATCAACTAATTAATGGCGAACAGGAGCAACGCTAAACGTCGAAATTACTCTTTTCACGTAATAATGACATGCATAATGTTATACTGTAAATCTTAAATAACATACGACAGACTTACAACATAACGATTACATTTACAATCTCCACTATCGCATAACAGATGTGTTTTCAATTTCAACAAACGTTTAGTCAGATTGGTCCCAGTCACTGATCGAAACCGACACAACATTATTCTATAAAATATCATCTTCTTCGCTATCCATAGGCTACAATTTTAATACGACGTGTTTAATAATCGAGTGTGTGATAATCTTAAATAAAAAATGTTGACACTAATTCTGTTTCACGGGCTTCTCATGATCTTAGACGCTACAACTATCAAATCTTCTATCGAACTTCAGTTGTTTTGTCTGTTTGCAAAGTGGCTTAAATATTGATATCACAATTAAGATAACAAATTGTAAGGCAAAATCAACTTGGAATAAATAAAAAAGAACCGATGTATACAAACCGTAAACTGTTTATCGAAATTTATTGTGTTATCGGTAATCCTTACCGATTGAGTGTTGTTCAGGTTTATTTAGAATTTTCAGAACATTACACTCAAACAAATGTTTTCAATTTCTACGAAAGAATATTGGCAATAGACTACCTACCAATCAGGGCTACCTGGTTTGCTCAATTCCGGAAGATAGCGGTACCAGGTACGGTACACAGGAAATAGCTGACATAGGCTACCGTAAATTTGTCACATTTGACATTGTAAATTTTATTGCTCAATCCTTGGAATTTCCGTCCACCTCGAAATAAAAATTTACACGAAATGCGTATTTCTATTCTGGTAAACAATTACGGTAAATAACTGCTGAACATGTTTGAAGAAGTCGTATCCATATTTAGTCGTACAACGAGTAAGACTAAAATATGTTATTTTTTCTTGTAAATAAAAGTCGACTTACACGCCGACCACTGCGTCAAGCATGCTACGACTCGCTACTCGCAGCGACGGTGGTCGAAATTGAGGACAATTTACAAGGATACTAAAATTATGGCCTAGAACTTTAAAGAATACAATATGAGTGCTAATACAAAAACAAAAATAAATATGTTAAATGTAAAACAGAAACGACAACTATCAGAATGAAATCACTGTAAATACCGGAGGAAGGGACGCGGGACGTCAGTTATTTGAGGATTACACGTTGCACCATTTAACACCTGAGGTAAAATGTACTCTGGCCAGACTTTAAGATTATAGTATGGCAAGCAAACTGCCGAATACTAAGAGTATGAAAACGTAGTATCTTAAGATAAACAAAATATTTATGTTTTAAAATAAAAGTAAAGGACGCTCACGTTACGAGACTTCCGGTTAAAGACAACAAACAAGGTTTTTGTAGCGAGAGTGGCACTCCACGGATCTGGAACGTCAACAGAGAAGAATGAAATGAGGTCCGTGAAATACGGTATGGTGTAGATTGCAGAGAACATCTCAGAAAGTAGGCCTACAAAAGGACTAATGAAACAAATATTACCACAGGCACGAAAAGGAGAAAATGAAGTTCTAATCGGGTGAAGCAGTGAGTATGAAGGCCATTTAACGGTGAACTCCATGGTCTTTCCGAAAGGAGAGGATAACACACAAAGGGAAAGGCCAAGACAAGAATTTTTATACAGCAGACTAGCGAACTAATGAGAAATGCTAGAGAACACCTCCAAGTAATGATAATGTGATGTATTTATAATATAAACACACTTATTGTTTACTAATGGTACCTAAATCTCAATTTTCTATTGTATTGTATTTATTGTTCATAGCCTAAAGGTACCATACATACGATTTGCAATAAAATTTTTATTACTCACATTCTTAAAAACGATCGATTTCGGTCACAGACCATCGTCATGTCATATACAGCACACTTGCGGTCACACTATCGTAAAACAGCCACTATTTACAAAAACGAATTCGTAGACATTGATTAATGAACGTGATACGTACGTCGTTGTCCAAAGTTTCCCGAGAACTGATTTTTTTACAGTGTTTATGTTTACATCCCGTTCTATATATTATATCAGCTGATTACTGAATGTTGATTTTCATTGTGCCGCAATATTTCAGTAATCAAACATTCAGTAATCAGCTGATATAATATATAGAACGCAATTTAAAAATAAACACTCTGTAATAAAATCAGTTCTCGGGAAACTTTGGACAACGACGTACGTATCACGTTCATTAATCAATGCTTACGAATTCGTTTTTGTAAATAGTGGCTGTTTTACGATATTGTGACCGCAAGTGTGCTGTATATGACCTGACGATGGTCTGTGACAGAAAAAGATCGTTTTTAAGAATGTGAGTATTAAAAATGTTATTGCAAATCGTATGTATGGTGCCTTTAGGCTATGAAAATATCGGTATGGAGAACCATACATGACTTCCATATTCTAAGATTTATATTTAAAATCATTTTCACCCAAACAGCCAGGCTGTGTCTTACCTGCCTTTTTATTGCTGTATTAAATGAAAAATATTATATTACATTAAAATGAAAAAATTATAATTTTATTGCCTGGCAACAAAATTATTTTATTTTTAACAATTACCATTGTTTCAAAAAGTTTAAATAAATTTTCAAGTACTTTATTCTTGTTAAAACGTAAAAGGTTGAAGGTAAACTACCCCTTTCCCTTAACCGATCTTCACCAAAATCGAAAGTCATTGAGACCTCTACAATTCAGGGACGTATGCAAAAAATTATTTGATTCTGTTTGAATTTGCGGCTGTTATCGTTTGCCATAGAAAATGCGCTTGATAAAAAAACGTTGCAGGTAAACTACCACTTCCCCTTTACCGATCTTCACCAAAAACAATAGGTCTTGAGTACTCTACAAATCAGGGCTGTATGCAAAACATTATTTGATTCTGTTTGAATTTGTGGCTGTTATCGTTTGCTATAGAAAATACCCTTGTTAAAAAAACGTTGCAGGTAAACTACCCCTTTCCCTCAACCGATCTTCACCAAAAACAACAAGTCTTGAGAACTCTACAATTTAGGGCTGTATGCAAATAATCTTTTGATTCTGTTTGAATTTGCGGCTGTTATCGTTTGCCATAGGAAATACCCTTGTTAAAACATAAAACGCTACAGGTAAACTACCCCTTTCCCTTAACCGATCTTCACCAAAAACAATAGGTCTTGAGTACTCTACAAATCAGGGCTGTATGCAAAACATTATTTGATTCTGTTTGAATTTGCGGCTGTTATCGTTTGCCATAGAAAATACCCTTGTTAAAAAAACGTTGCAGGTAAACTACCCCTTTCCCTCAACCGATCTTCACCAAAAACCACAAGTCTTGAGAACTCTACAATTTAGGGCTGTATGCAAATAATCTTTTGATTGTGTTTGAATTTGCGGCTGTTATCGTTTGCCATAGGAAATAGCCTTGTTAAAACATAAAACGTTACAGGTAAACTACCCCTTTCCCTTAACCGATCTTCACCAAAAACAATAGGTCTTGAGTACTCTACAAATCAGGACTGTATACAAAACATTATTTGATTCTGTTTGAATTTGCGGCTGTTATCGTTTGCCATAGAAAATACCCTTGATAAAACAAAAAACGTGGCAGGTAAACTACCCCTTTCCTTCAACCGAACTTCACCAAAAACAACAAGTCTTGAGAACTCTACAATTTAGGGCTGTATGCAAATAATCTTTTGATTCTGTTTGAATTTGCGGCTGTTATCGTTTGCCATAGGAAATACCCTTGTTAAAACATAAAACGCTACAGGTAAACTACCCCTTTCCCTTAACCGATCTTCACCAAAAACAATAGGTCTTGAGTACTCTACAAATCAGGGCTGTATGCAAAACATTATTTGATTCTGTTTGAATTTGCGGCTGTTATCGTTTGCCATAGAAAATACCCTTGTTAAAAAAACGTTGCAGGTAAACTACCCCTTTCCCTCAACCGATCTTCACCAAAAACCACAAGTCTTGAGAACTCTACAATTTAGGGCTGTATGCAAATAATCTTTTGATTCTGTTTGAATTTGCGGCTGTTATCGTTTGCCATAGGAAATACCCTTGTTAAAACATAAAACGTTACAGGTAAACTACCCCTTTCCCTTAACCGATCTTCACCAAAAACAATAGGTCTTGAGTACTCTACAAATCAGGGCTGTATACAAAACATTATTTGATTCTGTTTGAATTTGCGGCTGTTATCGTTTGCCATAGAAAATACCCTTGATAAAACAAAAAACGTGGCAGGTAAACTACCCCTTTCCTTCAACCGAACTTCACCAAAAACAATAGGT
The DNA here is from genome assembly GCA_034769895.1 of Magicicada septendecula. NCBI lineage: Eukaryota > Metazoa > Arthropoda > Insecta > Hemiptera > Cicadidae > Magicicada > Magicicada septendecula. The sequence continues at coordinate 415,620,814 of CM068369.1, forward strand.
CTTGAGAACTCTACAATTTAGGGCTGTATGCAAATAATCTTTTGATTCTGTTTGAATTTGCGGCTGTTATCGTTTGCCATAGGAAATACCCTTGTTAAAACATAAAACGTTACAGGTAAACTACCCCTTTCCCTTAACCGATCTTCACCAAAATCAGCAGATCTTGAGAACTCTACAATTCAGGGCTGTATGCGAAGCATTATTTGATTCTGTTTGAATTTGCGGCTGTTATCGTTTGCCAAACAAACAAAATTACCCTTGCTAAAAAAAAACCGTTGCAGGTAAACTACCCCTTTCCCTCAACCGATCTTCACCAAAAACAATAGGTCGCGAGTACTCTGCAAATCAGGGCTGTATGCAAAAAATTATTTGATTCTGTTTGAACCACTATTTTTTTTACGGGGATACTCTTGAATCCCAACCACAAAACCACTAAAGAAGTCATGACACCGCAAAACGCCTGAGCTCAAACTTTCCAAACAGGTCTAATTTATTTTCGCTGTGGTTCAAGCCCGACTGGCGACAAGGCAGGCAGATGTATCGACGAGAAAGATCTGCAGTCATTAACTATGGCTGACGCTTTTATTTCGCATTTAAGGATCGCGAAATGACAGTTTGTTCGCTTCTGTGTCATGAAACACTTCGAATAAGTTTAACATAAATGTCCTTCCTGCTTTAATAAATTAAATATAGCTTCTGTGATCGTCGTCTTAAAACACCTGTTCATGAATCAATCATAACACTCGAATTTTGGTTAAAGAAGAAATTCGGCCACATTTCCACTGTGGCGAATCGGGAACGGTTGATGAGAAATAAAAATAACATTTTGACAAACTTCACCATTCTTTACTTCTGTTACACTACATATCAGCATTAATGTATTCATTAATTATCACACTGGGAAGCGTAGAACTGAAATTGTTATTGTAGAACATTATACAGCTTACGAATCGGCGAGTGAATGAACGCGATACTGTTTGAAACTACTTAATTCAAACGATTTTCTGTTTAAATAATACTAAAAGTGTCTACACAAACACGTGTAGGCCTATATGTGCAGACAAATATAGCCTGTACACAGAACGCACCACCAAAGAGGCATGCTAGACCGTATGAAAGAAGTAGGCCCTATAGTAAGAAAGTAAATAAGGAGTATTAAAGAAGTAACAGTAACACCTTGTAGTCGTAGTGAACCTTCCATTCCTACTTAAAAAAATTTGCAGTAACTTTATTACAATCTTCATCAGGTGAGTGACCATCCGTTTTCCAACTAATAAAGTGACGAATGTCGCGAACATACTAAAGAAAATTGAAATTTGTATGATGAAACTGACCTTGATTATAGAAACCCCTATGTCCAGATGCAAATTCCTGCCTGTACTATACATACTACAGAAGAAACAAGCCGACACCTGAAGTCTAAAATATGAACTTTAATGTAGCAGGTCGACTACACGCAAGACCTCAAATTTTAATCAACTAATTAATGGCGAACAGGAGCAACGCTAAACGTCGAAATTACTCTTTTCACGTAATAATGACATGCATAATGTTATACTGTAAATCTTAAATAACATACGACAGACTTACAACATAACGATTACATTTACAATCTCCACTATCGCATAACAGATGTGTTTTCAATTTCAACAAACGTTTAGTCAGATTGGTCCCAGTCACTGATCGAAACCGACACAACATTATTCTATAAAATATCATCTTCTTCGCTATCCATAGGCTACAATTTTAATACGACGTGTTTAATAATCGAGTGTGTGATAATCTTAAATAAAAAATGTTGACACTAATTCTGTTTCACGGGCTTCTCATGATCTTAGACGCTACAACTATCAAATCTTCTATCGAACTTCAGTTGTTTTGTCTGTTTGCAAAGTGGCTTAAATATTGATATCACAATTAAGATAACAAATTGTAAGGCAAAATCAACTTGGAATAAATAAAAAAGAACCGATGTATACAAACCGTAAACTGTTTATCGAAATTTATTGTGTTATCGGTAATCCTTACCGATTGAGTGTTGTTCAGGTTTATTTAGAATTTTCAGAACATTACACTCAAACAAATGTTTTCAATTTCTACGAAAGAATATTGGCAATAGACTACCTACCAATCAGGGCTACCTGGTTTGCTCAATTCCGGAAGATAGCGGTACCAGGTACGGTACACAGGAAATAGCTGACATAGGCTACCGTAAATTTGTCACATTTGACATTGTAAATTTTATTGCTCAATCCTTGGAATTTCCGTCCACCTCGAAATAAAAATTTACACGAAATGCGTATTTCTATTCTGGTAAACAATTACGGTAAATAACTGCTGAACATGTTTGAAGAAGTCGTATCCATATTTAGTCGTACAACGAGTAAGACTAAAATATGTTATTTTTTCTTGTAAATAAAAGTCGACTTACACGCCGACCACTGCGTCAAGCATGCTACGACTCGCTACTCGCAGCGACGGTGGTCGAAATTGAGGACAATTTACAAGGATACTAAAATTATGGCCTAGAACTTTAAAGAATACAATATGAGTGCTAATACAAAAACAAAAATAAATATGTTAAATGTAAAACAGAAACGACAACTATCAGAATGAAATCACTGTAAATACCGGAGGAAGGGACGCGGGACGTCAGTTATTTGAGGATTACACGTTGCACCATTTAACACCTGAGGTAAAATGTACTCTGGCCAGACTTTAAGATTATAGTATGGCAAGCAAACTGCCGAATACTAAGAGTATGAAAACGTAGTATCTTAAGATAAACAAAATATTTATGTTTTAAAATAAAAGTAAAGGACGCTCACGTTACGAGACTTCCGGTTAAAGACAACAAACAAGGTTTTTGTAGCGAGAGTGGCACTCCACGGATCTGGAACGTCAACAGAGAAGAATGAAATGAGGTCCGTGAAATACGGTATGGTGTAGATTGCAGAGAACATCTCAGAAAGTAGGCCTACAAAAGGACTAATGAAACAAATATTACCACAGGCACGAAAAGGAGAAAATGAAGTTCTAATCGGGTGAAGCAGTGAGTATGAAGGCCATTTAACGGTGAACTCCATGGTCTTTCCGAAAGGAGAGGATAACACACAAAGGGAAAGGCCAAGACAAGAATTTTTATACAGCAGACTAGCGAACTAATGAGAAATGCTAGAGAACACCTCCAAGTAATGATAATGTGATGTATTTATAATATAAACACACTTATTGTTTACTAATGGTACCTAAATCTCAATTTTCTATTGTATTGTATTTATTGTTCATAGCCTAAAGGTACCATACATACGATTTGCAATAAAATTTTTATTACTCACATTCTTAAAAACGATCGATTTCGGTCACAGACCATCGTCATGTCATATACAGCACACTTGCGGTCACACTATCGTAAAACAGCCACTATTTACAAAAACGAATTCGTAGACATTGATTAATGAACGTGATACGTACGTCGTTGTCCAAAGTTTCCCGAGAACTGATTTTTTTACAGTGTTTATGTTTACATCCCGTTCTATATATTATATCAGCTGATTACTGAATGTTGATTTTCATTGTGCCGCAATATTTCAGTAATCAAACATTCAGTAATCAGCTGATATAATATATAGAACGCAATTTAAAAATAAACACTCTGTAATAAAATCAGTTCTCGGGAAACTTTGGACAACGACGTACGTATCACGTTCATTAATCAATGCTTACGAATTCGTTTTTGTAAATAGTGGCTGTTTTACGATATTGTGACCGCAAGTGTGCTGTATATGACCTGACGATGGTCTGTGACAGAAAAAGATCGTTTTTAAGAATGTGAGTATTAAAAATTTTATTGCAAATCGTATGTATGGTGCCTTTAGGCTATGAAAATATCGGTATGGAGAACCATACATGACTTCCATATTCTAAGATTTATATTTAAAATCATTTTCACCCAAACAGCCAGGCTGTGTCTTACCTGCCTTTTTATTGCTGTATTAAATGAAAAATATTATATTACATTAAAATGAAAAAATTATAATTTTATTGCCTGGCAACAAAATTATTTTATTTTTAACAATTACCATTGTTTCAAAAAGTTTAAATAAATTTTCAAGTACTTTACTCTTGTTAAAACGTAAAAGGTTGAAGGTAAACTACCCCTTTCCCTTAACCGATCTTCACCAAAATCGAAAGTCATTGAGACCTCTACAATTCAGGGACGTATGCAAAAAATTATTTGATTCTGTTTGAATTTGCGGCTGTTATCGTTTGCCATAGAAAATGCGCTTGATAAAAAAACGTTGCAGGTAAACTACCACTTCCCCTTAACCGATCTTCACCAAAAACAATAGGTCTTGAGTACTCTACAAATCAGGGCTGTATGCAAAACATTATTTGATTCTGTTTGAATTTGTGGCTGTTATCGTTTGCTATAGAAAATACCCTTGTTAAAAAAACGTTGCAGGTAAACTACCCCTTTCCCTCAACCGATCTTCACCAAAAACAACAAGTCTTGAGAACTCTACAATTTAGGGCTGTATGCAAATAATCTTTTGATTCTGTTTGAATTTGCGGCTGTTATCGTTTGCCATAGGAAATACCCTTGTTAAAACATAAAACGCTACAGGTAAACTACCCCTTTCCCTTAACCGATCTTCACCAAAAACAATAGGTCTTGAGTACTCTACAAATCAGGGCTGTATGCAAAACATTATTTGATTCTGTTTGAATTTGCGGCTGTTATCGTTTGCCATAGAAAATACCCTTGTTAAAAAAACGTTGCAGGTAAACTACCCCTTTCCCTCAACCGATCTTCACCAAAAACCACAAGTCTTGAGAACTCTACAATTTAGGGCTGTATGCAAATAATCTTTTGATTCTGTTTGAATTTGCGGCTGTTATCGTTTGCCATAGGAAATACCCTTGTTAAAACATAAAACGTTACAGGTAAACTACCCCTTTCCCTTAACCGATCTTCACCAAACACAATAGGTCTTGAGTACTCTACAAATCAGGACTGTATACAAAACATTATTTGATTCTGTTTGAATTTGCGGCTGTTATCGTTTGCCATAGAAAATACCCTTGATAAAACAAAAAACGTGGCAGGTAAACTACCCCTTTCCTTCAACCGAACTTCACCAAAAACAACAAGTCTTGAGAACTCTACAATTTAGGGCTGTATGCAAATAATCTTTTGATTCTGTTTGAATTTGCGGCTGTTATCGTTTGCCATAGGAAATACCCTTGTTAAAACATAAAACGCTACAGGTAAACTACCCCTTTCCCTTAACCGATCTTCACCAAAAACAATAGGTCTTGAGTACTCTACAAATCAGGGCTGTATGCAAAACATTATTTGATTCTGTTTGAATTTGCGGCTGTTATCGTTTGCCATAGAAAATACCCTTGTTAAAAAAACGTTGCAGGTAAACTACCCCTTTCCCTCAACCGATCTTCACCAAAAACCACAAGTCTTGAGAACTCTACAATTTAGGGCTGTATGCAAATAATCTTTTGATTCTGTTTGAATTTGCGGCTGTTATCGTTTGCCATAGGAAATACCCTTGTTAAAACATAAAACGTTACAGGTAAACTACCCCTTTCCCTTAACCGATCTTCACCAAAAACAATAGGTCTTGAGTACTCTACAAATCAGGGCTGTATACAAAACATTATTTGATTCTGTTTGAATTTGCGGCTGTTATCGTTTGCCATAGAAAATACCCTTGATAAAACAAAAAACGTGGCAGGTAAACTACCCCTTTCCTTCAACCGAACTTCACCAAAAACAATAGGTCTTGAGAACTCTACAATTTAGGGCTGTATGCAAATAATCTTTTGATTCTGTTTGAATTTGCGGCTGTTATCGTTTGCCATAGGAAATACCCTTGTTAAAACATAAAACGTTACAGGTAAACTACCCCTTTCCCTTAACCGATCTTCACCAAAATCAGCAGATCTTGAGAACTCTACAATTCAGGGCTGTATGCGAAGCATTATTTGATTCTGTTTGAATTTGCGGCTGTTATCGTTTGCCAAACAAACAAAATTACCCTTGCTAAAAAAAAACCGTTGCAGGTAAACTACCCCTTTCCCTCAACCGATCTTCACCAAAAACAATAGGTCGCGAGTACTCTGCAAATCAGGGCTGTATGCAAAAAATTATTTGATTCTGTTTGAACCACTATTTTTTTTACGGGGATACTCTTGAATCCCAACCACAAAACCACTAAAGAAGTCATGACACCGCAAAACGCCTGAGCTCAAACTTTCCAAACAGGTCTAATTTATTTTCGCTGTGGTTCAAGCCCGACTGGCGACAAGGCAGGCAGATGTATCGACGAGAAAGATCTGCAGTCATTAACTATGGCTGACGCTTTTATTTCGCATTTAAGGATCGCGAAATGACAGTTTGTTCGCTTCTGTGTCATGAAACACTTCGAATAAGTTTAACATAAATGTCCTTCCTGCTTTAATAAATTAAATATAGCTTCTGTGATCGTCGTCTTAAAACACCTGTTCATGAATCAATCATAACACTCGAATTTTGGTTAAAGAAGAAATTCGGCCACATTTCCACTGTGGCGAATCGGGAACGGTTGATGAGAAATAAAAATAACATTTTGACAAACTTCACCATTCTTTACTTCTGTTACACTACATATCAGCATTAATGTATTCATTAATTATCACACTGGGAAGCGTAGAACTGAAATTGTTATTGTAGAACATTATACAGCTTACGAATCGGCGAGTGAATGAACGCGATACTGTTTGAAACTACTTAATTCAAACGATTTTCTGTTTAAATAATACTAAAAGTGTCTACACAAACACGTGTAGGCCTATATGTGCAGACAAATATAGCCTGTACACAGAACGCACCACCAAAGAGGCATGCTAGACCGTATGAAAGAAGTAGGCCCTATAGTAAGAAAGTAAATAAGGAGTATTAAAGAAGTAACAGTAACACCTTGTAGTCGTAGTGAACCTTCCATTCCTACTTAAAAAAATTTGCAGTAACTTTATTACAATCTTCATCAGGTGAGTGACCATCCGTTTTCCAACTAATAAAGTGACGAATGTCGCGAACATACTAAAGAAAATTGAAATTTGTATGATGAAACTGACCTTGATTATAGAAACCCCTATGTCCAGATGCAAATTCCTGCCTGTACTATACATACTACAGAAGAAACAAGCCGACACCTGAAGTCTAAAATATGAACTTTAATGTAGCAGGTCGACTACACGCAAGACCTCAAATTTTAATCAACTAATTAATGGCGAACAGGAGCAACGCTAAACGTCGAAATTACTCTTTTCACGTAATAATGACATGCATAATGTTATACTGTAAATCTTAAATAACATACGACAGACTTACAACATAACGATTACATTTACAATCTCCACTATCGCATAACAGATGTGTTTTCAATTTCAACAAACGTTTAGTCAGATTGGTCCCAGTCACTGATCGAAACCGACACAACATTATTCTATAAAATATCATCTTCTTCGCTATCCATAGGCTACAATTTTAATACGACGTGTTTAATAATCGAGGGTGTGATAATCTTAAATAAAAAATGTTGACACTAATTCTGTTTCACGGGCTTCTCATGATCTTAGACGCTACAACTATCAAATCTATCGAACTTCAGTTGTTTTGTCTGTTTGCAAAGTGGCTTAAATATTGATATCACAATTAAGATAACAAATTGTAAGGCAAAATCAACTTGGAATAAATAAAAAAGAACCGATGTATACAAACCGTAAACTGTTTATCGAAATTTATTGTGTTATCGGTAATCCTTACCGATTGAGTGTTGTTCAGGTTTATTTAGAATTTTCAGAACATTACACTCAAACGAATGTTTTCAATTTCTACGAAAGAATATTGGCAATAGACTACCTACCAATCAGGGCTACCTGGTTTGCTCAATTCCGGAAGATAGCGGTACCAGGTACGGTACACAGGAAATAGATGACATAGGCTACCGTAAATTTGTCACATTTGACATTGTAAATTTTATTGCTCAATCCTTGGAATTTCCGTCCACCTCGAAATAAAAATTTACACGAAATGCGTATTTCTATTCTGGTAAACAATTACGGTAAATAACTGCTGAACATGTTTGAAGAAGTCGTATCCATATTTAGTCGTACAACGAGTAAGACTAAAATATGTTATTTTTTCTTGTAAATAAAAGTCGACTTACACGCCGACCACTGCGTCAAGCATGCTACGACTCGCTACTCGCAGCGACGGTGGTCGAAATTGAGGACAATTTACAAGGATACTAAAATTATGGCCTAGAACTTTAAAGAATACAATATGAGTGCTAATACAAAAACAAAAATAAATATGTTAAATGTAAAACAGAAACGACAACTATCAGAATGAAATCACTGTAAATACCGGAGGAAGGGACGCGGGACGTCAGTTATTTGAGGATTACACGTTGCACCATTTAACACCTGAGGTAAAATGTACTCTGGCCAGACTTTAAGATTATAGTATGGCAAGCAAACTGCCGAATACTAAGAGTATGAAAACGTAGTATCTTAAGATAAACAAAATATTTATGTTTTAAAATAAAAGTAAAGGACGCTCACGTTACGAGACTTCCGGTTAAAGACAACAAACAAGGTTTTTGTAGCGAGAGTGGCACTCCACGGATCTGGAACGTCAACAGAGAAGAATGAAATGAGGTCCGTGAAATACGGTATGGTGTAAATTGCAGAGAACATCTCAGAAAGTAGGCCTACAAAAGGACTAATGAAACAAATATTACCACAGGCACGAAAAGGAGAAAATGAAGTTCTAATCGGGTGAAGCAGTGAGTATGAAGGCCATTTAACGGTGAACTCCATGGTCTTTCCGAAAGGAGAGGATAACACACAAAGGGAAAGGCCAAGACAAGAATTTTTATACAGCAGACTAGCGAACTAATGAGAAATGCTAGAGAACACCTCCAAGTAATGATAATGTGATGTATTTATAATATAAACACACTTATTGTTTACTAATGGTACCTAAATCTCAATTTTCTATTGTATTGTATTTATTGTTCATAGCCTAAAGGTACCATACATACGATTTGCAATAAAATTTTTATTACTCACATTCTTAAAAACGATCGATTTCGGTCACAGACCATCGTCATGTCATATACAGCACACTTGCGGTCACACTATCGTAAAACAGCCACTATTTACAAAAACGAATTCGTAGACATTGATTAATGAACGTGATACGTACGTCGTTGTCCAAAGTTTCCCGAGAACTGATTTTTTTACAGTGTTTATGTTTACATCCCGTTCTATATATTATATCAGCTGATTACTGAATGTTGATTTTCATTGTGCCGCAATATTTCAGTAATCAAACATTCAGTAATCAGCTGATATAATATATAGAACGCAATTTAAAAATAAACACTCTGTAATAAAATCAGTTCTCGGGAAACTTTGGACAACGACGTACGTATCACGTTCATTAATCAATGTCTACGAATTCGTTTTTGTAAATAGTGGCTGTTTTACGATATTGTGACCGCAAGTGTGCTGTATATGACCTGACGATGGTCTGTGACAGAAAAAGATCGTTTTTAAGAATGTGAGTATTAAAAATTTTATTGCAAATCGTATGTATGGTGCCTTTAGGCTATGAAAAATAAATACAATACAGTAGAAAACTGACCTCCAAGTAGCCACCTACGAATCCAATAAAGACTATAAGACAGTGAAAATATTCAAAACAAAGAAACAAATCAACCAGAACAAAGGAACATGTCAAATGTCCCAAATACAAGACAAATCACACTTCTCGTTTTTGCCAATTAAGATATGTGCCAACACACTTTATACCAAAAACAGTACTTTTTCTCGTTATGCGAGAAATTCTGCCGTAGTAGATTGCACACCATGGAAAAGTAAATTAAACGTGCTTCTCGTGTTTATGTAGACATCTTATTATTTCTCTTTCAGTATGTTGCAATTGATTAATATCATGATGATTACGACAGTTGTCACAGAACAACCATAGCGGCGAAGCGCGTTACGGAAGGAAGAGGACCCCATTCCCTCTCACGATTTTGCCACTGGACGATAGCGGAGATTTCCCTGCCTTCCTCTAGGAAACTGATTTGATTTTTGCGGCAACACTAAGACAAGTACAAAGTCACAGGTCTTGCAGTCTTAAAACGATAAATAATGTCACACGCGAGGTGTTAGTTCGCCTTACACTTGTAAAAAAATAAAACTAAACTTGAAACTTACTCGGAAGTTTTACAGATCTGTCTGTTTTCCTATTCCCAGCTCTCGTTGTGTCACGGACACGACCACAGCGTTATGCCAGTCGTGTGTGTTCAGAGGACATAATGTTACTAGGCCCATCCCTTGCTAACAGTGCAAAACGACCACGCCCAGCCTACTTTAATGCAATCCAGTTGCTTTTCACGTTTTTTTCATGCTAATGATGCACACACTTACTTTTCACGTTATGCTTTATAGCGTAAATCTTTACGTGATAACAGTTCCTCAGAAACTAATGCTAGAGATGCTCAGGAAGTAAAGAAAAACGTTTTACGACATTACAGAGCTTCTTTCACTACTTTAAACTAATAATGCCTAAGCTTTAACTACGGCATTTGCCTCATGCTGTTCTCAGGCTTATGGGTCACCATAGGCTTTGTGATTGTTTTTACTACTGTGATATCAGAAAACAATATCAGCGATCCCTACAAAAACATATAGCCGACAGACATATCTTTTATAACTGTGTAAATATGAAATCTTCGTGAACACTGCCCCGTATTAATCAGCAAATCTGTATCTTGTGATTCATACTTTTTATTTGTTTTATGTTAACACGAAAATAGATTGGCAAATAAATAAATCTATCTGCCTTGACAACGCTATCGGTTACACTTTTATAACGCTTTTCTCTACGACACACAGGTGACATCACAGTCTCTCTGTCGCATGTTTTATTCTCTAGACGACACACACGATGAGACTTTTAATAGCCAACAACAAACAAATTCACAGCACCTTTACAAGTTCTGTATAAATCAATATTTATTTTATTCAATTAATAAATTCTTAAAGTAAGAATTAAACCTATCCTACCGTTGTGCCCATCGTTTATATAAACTCCGTCCCCTGCTTTGCAGAAATTCTATGATCCGCTGCCTAGGGAAGCTTATCGTCACCACCTATATGATGCTGATGGTTACCTACGCGATTTAGAACATTTAGAACCCCCCCCCCCGAAAATCTGGAAAAAATTTTGTAATCAACGTATGTACAAACAGTAAGAACATAATAAATAAAGTATCTTCTTTATATGTTAATTACTATGTTCTTACAAAGTAACTTTTTACTATTACTAAATGATAAAATAAAATTCAGCATTGGTCAGTTTACCAGACGTGAATAAATTGTTCTTTTGCCAACGGCCCATGATATGTAATTGTGTTCGTATTTGTCAAAAAACACCAGTTTTCATCAAAAGCGTAGCGTTTACTAAATTGCTCTATTTTCCGGTTTTGGAGAATGAACTAGATTAATCTGGGTGGCCTGTCAATTTCAGTGCAAAGGAAAGTCATGCATAGTTAGAGTCGAAAAATAATGTATAACGTGTACAAGTTTATTTAATCGGAAGATAAGGGAATATTAGAAAGAAAGTCACAGGAAAGGTTAGCTCAGGCGTGCGGTGTGTCTCAAAGTAGTGTTTTTAGAATTATTAAGAAGCATCCGCGTATACGGCTGACATAAAATCTCTCAGTACTTCCCATAAAAAATGCTCAACAAAGGAAATAAAAACTGATTTAGACGAGTTTGGCAAGTGTACTATTCGATTAATTATTCAAAGTAATTTAAACAATTTTTAAGAGATAAATTAATTATAATGGTAGTGCATCTAGTCTGAGCCACATTATTCGTCAAATGAAATTTCGATGAAAACGTGCCAAAAGCAATAGGAAACTTTTAATAAAATAACCCATTAGAAAGTTAAGAGAAAATATATAAGAAAATTACGGCAATTCAGAGAACTGTGGCCTATAGTTTACACAGACGAAACTGAATTCAACGTCATTTAAAAAAACGTGGGTAGACGCCGTTCTTCTCTGAATTACCTTAATATTCTTATATATTTTCTCTTAACTTTTTATTGTGTTATTCTATTAAAAGTTTCCTATTACTTTTGGCACGTTTTCATCGACAAATGTGGCTGAAAATTTCAACGAATAAATAAATCCACCTGCAACATCATTAACAAAAAGACAAACACGATTAACTGGTTATTGAATAAAGTGATTTCTTTAGTCCATTTATCTTAACCTGAGTTCTATTCACTAATTAACAAAGTAAACCAACATACAGAACTCTTATAATAACCACTGTTTTGGCAAACCATTGACATTACATTTTACGACTTCCACTCTATCATCCTGACTTCCTGATCTTAATCCTAGAACTGATTTAGGCAATCGTGAAGAAGCGTGCTAAAAAAAACGTGCATTTTCCATTGACAGTGTTAGAAACTTAGCAAAAAAGGAATTTGAGTGTATTTGTTTAATAGATTGCACATCAAGATGTGACCATGTCATGAAAATTGAAAAGATCACGTGAGATCAGACCAAAGAGTGTATAATGTAACAGTTCGTTTCAAAATGAATAAATAACTGGATAGCAGCAGTGAAGACGATTTGAGTTATAATAACAGCGAAGGAAACATTAGTGGGATGGAAGAACAGAGCTAAATGTTTGTAATTGGTTGTAAGTAATTAAATGCTATATTACTTAAACAGTTTTGGTATGATTTTTTCATTAATATTGTCTCTCCTGTTCTTTATGGACAATTTACATCTGTTTTTTTTTTTTTAAATCACACAGTCATTTCACATTCGAGCCTGTTATTGATGTTACTTATTCAAACAAATTAAATTGCCAGGGTAATGTTGACTATATTCCTGGATTTTGTTGTCCATGACGTGTCCGTTGATTAACTAATTATACATATATAACTACTAACTCGGAACACTAATTTTTTATTGGTAAAAATTAAAAATGTTAAACTTTCATTTTGTAGCTTGAACTAGTTTTCGTAAGCTTCGTCAGCGGCTCATTTTTACCGATATTACTACGTTTTTTCCTGAATCGTAACATGTACACAAACTATTATGTACTCCAAAATATACAATGTTTGTTAACGTCTAGGCTCGACTAGAAGATCTTGAGAAAGACAGCAATATACACAATATGCCAAATCACTGTTTACAAAATAATTGCAGTAGGCCTACTAAATGTTAAACATTTTCTAACTCAGTGAACTCTTTGTATGGTACCTCTGTTGTATCTATTGCTTGTTTCGTCTTACAAAACTTCCATATTTTATGTACTGTATAGTAGTGTCGAAATAGATATAGAAATCAAAACCTCCGTACGTAGACTCATCATTCAGGGAGAAGGCTAATATTTTCAAAAGGCCTTTTTCTACTCACGTGTATAACATTCTTCCCGCCTTATCCCCACTACAAAGTGCGCAACAGCTTTATGACTGATTATTTTAACTAGATTATTGTATTATTATTTCAATAAAATCGGCGTCTACTGATTAAGTAATTTAAATTATTTAATAAGCATAAGCAAATTAGTAAGCCTGTGCTTAATACGATTTTAACTCATAATTATTACAAACATTTTGTATGTATGATTCTTACACGTGCAGTATGCCTTTGCAGCATTATAGGTGGAACGTACATGAGTGAAATTCTATGAAGCAAAGTTAATTTTTAACTGTTCTTGCGACATTGGCTACGTATAAGTTGCGTATTTTCGTTTCTCCAGGAAAAGCCCTCCTTGTAAAGAAAAGAATGAGGAAAACCAAAACTGTGCACCTTGTTTCTAAATTTTCAAACCCCCCCCCCCCCGAAAAAAATCCTGGGTGCGCCACTGTATACACCTACGTCTTTCTTATTTTGTTGTTTTGTAGTTGTAGTAAAATTAAGACAGTAGGCCTACCTCTCGATATTTAAACAAATCCTTACACTGGTGCATGAAGTAGTGAAAGTTTTGGTTCAGTTGAAACAGAAATACGAATTGGAACTACAAAAGTATAATGAGACTACTGAGAAAGAGTCTTTTTCTGGTTAAACACGTCAAATTTCCTCCAAGATGAAGTTTAAAGTACGAGTTTTAAGTGTGCAGTTATTTAAGACCCGTTACCACACCAACCAAAATCACGACCGCAGAGCCAAAAAGGGTTACTACCTGCGTGGAAGATATTGTTCTGACATCAGTCCGTAAGTTCATTTACCTTGAGCTTTGAGTTACACAGCCAAATTTGATTAGTGTCGTTCGAAACATAACTTATATATTCTAATTAGTTCATTGGTTTTATTTAGCAATAATTCCTCACGGCTTGAGGAAATACGGACAGTCCGAGCGTTGTAACTGATTTGTACCGGTACAAATACAGTACGAGGAGATCTAGGCCTATGTTATGAGTAATAAATCTTTTAAAAAGTAAAGATCTTCCGTGTTTCAAGGATATATCCCCGAGCTCAAGGAAATGTGTAGTTTTTTTCTTACATTTTCTATGTAGGCGTAGGCTATACGTAAGCAGTTTTATGGTGTCACCATACCTGCCTAAAGTAGTCTGTAGCCTATCTCTCTCCATTTATTACACCACACACGCACACGCACACGCACACGCACACACACACACACACACACACACACACACAGATGTGTTATACGTGTAAGCAGAAATATCAACTTTGAACATATATATTGAAGGAGATGCAGAAAAATGTTATAGCCTATCAGTAATAGGCAGGTTCGACAATTAGGAATAAATACACACCACATCTCAAGTAAGTAGACATTACACATCATGCACGAGCTATAGGCTATTTATTACTAAACATAAAACGTATTCAAATTAATTTTCCAGACATATAGAGGCAGACATCAACTAGGCTAAATACTCTTCTGGTTAATTTGTTAAAATTAGAGCTCGTCATGTGAATTTTTCAATCCACTTAGAATAAAGAACTAGACTGTAAGTAAATTAAAGTGATAAAATTAAATTCATTTTAATGAAGAAAAAAGAGCGTCATTACCAAAGTCCCTGTAAGAACTTATGGAAAATAATATTAAAACAAACCACTATTGTTTTTTACGGGGATACTCTTGAATCCCAACCACAAAACCACTAAAGAAGTCATGACACCGCAAAACGCCTGAGCTCAAACTTTCCAAACAGGTCTAATTTATTTTCGCTGTGGTTCAAGCCCGACTGGCGACAAGGCAGGCAGATGTATCGACGAGAAAGATCTGCAGTCATTAACTATGGCTGACGCTTTTATTTCGCATTTAAGGATCGCGAAATGACAGTTTGTTCGCTTCTGTGTCATGAAACACTTCGAATAAGTTTAACATAAATGTCCTTCCTGCTTTAATAAATTAAATATAGCTTCTGTGATCGTCGTCTTAAAACACCTGTTCATGAATCAATCATAACACTCGAATTTTGGTTAAAGAAGAAATTCGGCCACATTTCCACTGTGGCGAATCGGGAACGGTTGATGAGAAATAAAAATAACATTTTGACAAACTTCACCATTCTTTACTTCTGTTACACTACATATCAGCATTAATGTATTCATTAATTATCACACTGGGAAGCGTAGAACTGAAATTGTTATTGTAGAACATTATACAGCTTACGAATCGGCGAGTGAATGAACGCGATACTGTTTGAAACTACTTAATTCAAACGATTTTCTGTTTAAATAATACTAAAAGTGTCTACACAAACACGTGTAGGCCTATATGTGCAGACAAATATAGCCTGTACACAGAACGCACCACCAAAGAGGCATGCTAGACCGTATGAAAGAAGTAGGCCCTATAGTAAGAAAGTAAATAAGGAGTATTAAAGAAGTAACAGTAACACCTTGTAGTCGTAGTGAACCTTCCATTCCTACTTAAAAAAATTTGCAGTAACTTTATTACAATCTTCATCAGGTGAGTGACCATCCGTTTTCCAACTAATAAAGTGACGAATGTCGCGAACATACTAAAGAAAATTGAAATTTGTATGATGAAACTGACCTTGATTATAGAAACCCCTATGTCCAGATGCAAATTCCTGCCTGTACTATACATACTACAGAAGAAACAAGCCGACACCTGAAGTCTAAAATATGAACTTTAATGTAGCAGGTCGACTACACGCAAGACCTCAAATTTTAATCAACTAATTAATGGCGAACAGGAGCAACGCTAAACGTCGAAATTACTCTTTTCACGTAATAATGACATGCATAATGTTATACTGTAAATCTTAAATAACATACGACAGACTTACAACATAACGATTACATTTACAATCTCCACTATCGCATAACAGA
The DNA here is from genome assembly GCA_034769895.1 of Magicicada septendecula. NCBI lineage: Eukaryota > Metazoa > Arthropoda > Insecta > Hemiptera > Cicadidae > Magicicada > Magicicada septendecula. The sequence continues at coordinate 415,637,250 of CM068369.1, forward strand.
TGTGTTTTCAATTTCAACAAACGTTTAGTCAGATTGGTCCCAGTCACTGATCGAAACCGACACAACATTATTCTATAAAATATCATCTTCTTCGCTATCCATAGGCTACAATTTTAATACGACGTGTTTAATAATCGAGTGTGTGATAATCTTAAATAAAAAATGTTGACACTAATTCTGTTTCACGGGCTTCTCATGATCTTAGACGCTACAACTATCAAATCTTCTATCGAACTTCAGTTGTTTTGTCTGTTTGCAAAGTGGCTTAAATATTGATATCACAATTAAGATAACAAATTGTAAGGCAAAATCAACTTGGAATAAATAAAAAAGAACCGATGTATACAAACCGTAAACTGTTTATCGAAATTTATTGTGTTATCGGTAATCCTTACCGATTGAGTGTTGTTCAGGTTTATTTAGAATTTTCAGAACATTACACTCAAACAAATGTTTTCAATTTCTACGAAAGAATATTGGCAATAGACTACCTACCAATCAGGGCTACCTGGTTTGCTCAATTCCGGAAGATAGCGGTACCAGGTACGGTACACAGGAAATAGCTGACATAGGCTACCGTAAATTTGTCACATTTGACATTGTAAATTTTATTGCTCAATCCTTGGAATTTCCGTCCACCTCGAAATAAAAATTTACACGAAATGCGTATTTCTATTCTGGTAAACAATTACGGTAAATAACTGCTGAACATGTTTGAAGAAGTCGTATCCATATTTAGTCGTACAACGAGTAAGACTAAAATATGTTATTTTTTCTTGTAAATAAAAGTCGACTTACACGCCGACCACTGCATCAAGCATGCTACGACTCGCTACTCGCAGCGACGGTGGTCGAAATTGAGGACAATTTACAAGGATACTAAAATTATGGCCTAGAACTTTAAAGAATACAATATGAGTGCTAATACAAAAACAAAAATAAATATGTTAAATGTAAAACAGAAACGACAACTATCAGAATGAAATCACTGTAAATACCGGAGGAAGGGACGCGGGACGTCAGTTATTTGAGGATTACACGTTGCACCATTTAACACCTGAGGTAAAATGTACTCTGGCCAGACTTTAAGATTATAGTATGGCAAGCAAACTGCCGAATACTAAGAGTATGAAAACGTAGTATCTTAAGATAAACAAAATATTTATGTTTTAAAATAAAAGTAAAGGACGCTCACGTCACGAGACTTCCGGTTAAAGACAACAAACAAGGTTTTTGTAGCGAGAGTGGCACTCCACGGATCTGGAACGTCAACAGAGAAGAATGAAATGAGGTCCGTGAAATACGGTATGGTGTAGATTGCAGAGAACATCTCAGAAAGTAGGCCTACAAAAGGACTAATGAAACAAATATTACCACAGGCACGAAAAGGAGAAAATGAAGTTCTAATCGGGTGAAGCAGTGAGTATGAAGGCCATTTAACGGTGAACTCCATGGTCTTTCCGAAAGGAGAGGATAACACACAAAGGGAAAGGCCAAGACAAGAATTTTTATACAGCAGACTAGCGAACTAATGAGAAATGCTAGAGAACACCTCCAAGTAATGATAATGTGATGTATTTATAATATAAACACACTTATTGTTTACTAATGGTACCTAAATCTCAATTTTCTATTGTATTGTATTTATTGTTCATAGCCTAAAGGTACCATACATACGATTTGCAATAAAATTTTTATTACTCACATTCTTAAAAACGATCGATTTCGGTCACAGACCATCGTCATGTCATATACAGCACACTTGCGGTCACACTATCGTAAAACAGCCACTATTTACAAAAACGAATTCGTAGACATTGATTAATGAACGTGATACGTACGTCGTTGTCCAAAGTTTCCCGAGAACTGATTTTTTTACAGTGTTTATGTTTACATCCCGTTCTATATATTATATCAGCTGATTACTGAATGTTGATTTTCATTGTGCCGCAATATTTCAGTAATCAAACATTCAGTAATCAGCTGATATAATATATAGAACGCAATTTAAAAATAAACACTCTGTAATAAAATCAGTTCTCGGGAAACTTTGGACAACGACGTACGTATCACGTTCATTAATCAATGTCTACGAATTCGTTTTTGTAAATAGTGGCTGTTTTACGATATTGTGACCGCAAGTGTGCTGTATATGACCTGACGATGGTCTGTGACAGAAAAAGATCGTTTTTAAGAATGTGAGTATTAAAAATTTTATTGCAAATCGTATGTATGGTGCCTTTAGGCTATGAAAAATAAATACAATACAGTAGAAAACTGACCTCCAAGTAGCCACCTACGAATCCAATAAAGACTATAAGACAGTGAAAATATTCAAAACAAAGAAACAAATCAACCAGAACAAAGGAACATGTCAAATGTCCCAAATACAAGACAAATCACACTTCTCGTTTTTGCCAATTAAGATATGTGCCAACACACTTTATACCAAAAACAGTACTTTTTCTCGTTATGCGAGAAATTCTGCCGTAGTAGATTGCACACCATGGAAAAGTAAATTAAACGTGCTTCTCGTGTTTATGTAGACATCTTATTATTTCTCTTTCAGTATGTTGCAATTGATTAATATCATGATGATTACGACAGTTGTCACAGAACAACCATAGCGGCGAAGCGCGTTACGGAAGGAAGAGGACCCCATTCCCTCTCACGATTTTGCCACTGGACGATAGCGGAGATTTCCCTGCCTTCCTCTAGGAAACTGATTTGATTTTTGCGGCAACACTAAGACAAGTACAAAGTCACAGGTCTTGCAGTCTTAAAACGATAAATAATGTCACACGCGAGGTGTTAGTTCGCCTTACACTTGTAAAAAAATAAAACTAAACTTGAAACTTACTCGGAAGTTTTACAGATCTGTCTGTTTTCCTATTCCCAGCTCTCGTTGTGTCACGGACACGACCACAGCGTTATGCCAGTCGTGTGTGTTCAGAGGACATAATGTTACTAGGCCCATCCCTTGCTAACAGTGCAAAACGACCACGCCCAGCCTACTTTAATGCAATCCAGTTGCTTTTCACGTTTTTTTCATGCTAATGATGCACACACTTACTTTTCACGTTATGCTTTATAGCGTAAATCTTTACGTGATAACAGTTCCTCAGAAACTAATGCTAGAGATGCTCAGGAAGTAAAGAAAAACGTTTTACGACATTACAGAGCTTCTTTCACTACTTTAAACTAATAATGCCTAAGCTTTAACTACGGCATTTGCCTCATGCTGTTCTCAGGCTTATGGGTCACCATAGGCTTTGTGATTGTTTTTACTACTGTGATATCAGAAAACAATATCAGCGATCCCTACAAAAACATATAGCCGACAGACATATCTTTTATAACTGTGTAAATATGAAATCTTCGTGAACACTGCCCCGTATTAATCAGCAAATCTGTATCTTGTGATTCATACTTTTTATTTGTTTTATGTTAACACGAAAATAGATTGGCAAATAAATAAATCTATCTGCCTTGACAACGCTATCGGTTACACTTTTATAACGCTTTTCTCTACGACACACAGGTGACATCACAGTCTCTCTGTCGCATGTTTTATTCTCTAGACGACACACACGATGAGACTTTTAATAGCCAACAACAAACAAATTCACAGCACCTTTACAAGTTCTGTATAAATCAATATTTATTTTATTCAATTAATAAATTCTTAAAGTAAGAATTAAACCTATCCTACCGTTGTGCCCATCGTTTATATAAACTCCGTCCCCTGCTTTGCAGAAATTCTATGATCCGCTGCCTAGGGAAGCTTATCGTCACCACCTATATGATGCTGATGGTTACCTACGCGATTTAGAACATTTAGAACCCCCCCCCCCGAAAATCTGGAAAAAATTTTGTAATCAACGTATGTACAAACAGTAAGAACATAATAAATAAAGTATCTTCTTTATATGTTAATTACTATGTTCTTACAAAGTAACTTTTTACTATTACTAAATGATAAAATAAAATTCAGCATTGGTCAGTTTACCAGACGTGAATAAATTGTTCTTTTGCCAACGGCCCATGATATGTAATTGTGTTCGTATTTGTCAAAAAACACCAGTTTTCATCAAAAGCGTAGCGTTTACTAAATTGCTCTATTTTCCGGTTTTGGAGAATGAACTAGATTAATCTGGGTGGCCTGTCAATTTCAGTGCAAAGGAAAGTCATGCATAGTTAGAGTCGAAAAATAATGTATAACGTGTACAAGTTTATTTAATCGGAAGATAAGGGAATATTAGAAAGAAAGTCACAGGAAAGGTTAGCTCAGGCGTGCGGTGTGTCTCAAAGTAGTGTTTTTAGAATTATTAAGAAGCATCCGCGTATACGGCTGACATAAAATCTCTCAGTACTTCCCATAAAAAATGCTCAACAAAGGAAATAAAAACTGATTTAGACGAGTTTGGCAAGTGTACTATTCGATTAATTATTCAAAGTAATTTAAACAATTTTTAAGAGATAAATTAATTATAATGGTAGTGCATCTAGTCTGAGCCACATTATTCGTCAAATGAAATTTCGATGAAAACGTGCCAAAAGCAATAGGAAACTTTTAATAAAATAACCCATTAGAAAGTTAAGAGAAAATATATAAGAAAATTACGGCAATTCAGAGAACTGTGGCCTATAGTTTACACAGACGAAACTGAATTCAACGTCATTTAAAAAAACGTGGGTAGACGCCGTTCTTCTCTGAATTACCTTAATATTCTTATATATTTTCTCTTAACTTTTTATTGTGTTATTCTATTAAAAGTTTCCTATTACTTTTGGCACGTTTTCATCGACAAATGTGGCTGAAAATTTCAACGAATAAATAAATCCACCTGCAACATCATTAACAAAAAGACAAACACGATTAACTGGTTATTGAATAAAGTGATTTCTTTAGTCCATTTATCTTAACCTGAGTTCTATTCACTAATTAACAAAGTAAACCAACATACAGAACTCTTATAATAACCACTGTTTTGGCAAACCATTGACATTACATTTTACGACTTCCACTCTATCATCCTGACTTCCTGATCTTAATCCTAGAACTGATTTAGGCAATCGTGAAGAAGCGTGCTAAAAAAAACGTGCATTTTCCATTGACAGTGTTAGAAACTTAGCAAAAAAGGAATTTGAGTGTATTTGTTTAATAGATTGCACATCAAGATGTGACCATGTCATGAAAATTGAAAAGATCACGTGAGATCAGACCAAAGAGTGTATAATGTAACAGTTCGTTTCAAAATGAATAAATAACTGGATAGCAGCAGTGAAGACGATTTGAGTTATAATAACAGCGAAGGAAACATTAGTGGGATGGAAGAACAGAGCTAAATGTTTGTAATTGGTTGTAAGTAATTAAATGCTATATTACTTAAACAGTTTTGGTATGATTTTTTCATTAATATTGTCTCTCCTGTTCTTTATGGACAATTTACATCTGTTTTTTTTTTTTTAAATCACACAGTCATTTCACATTCGAGCCTGTTATTGATGTTACTTATTCAAACAAATTAAATTGCCAGGGTAATGTTGACTATATTCCTGGATTTTGTTGTCCATGACGTGTCCGTTGATTAACTAATTATACATATATAACTACTAACTCGGAACACTAATTTTTTATTGGTAAAAATTAAAAATGTTAAACTTTCATTTTGTAGCTTGAACTAGTTTTCGTAAGCTTCGTCAGCGGCTCATTTTTACCGATATTACTACGTTTTTTCCTGAATCGTAACATGTACACAAACTATTATGTACTCCAAAATATACAATGTTTGTTAACGTCTAGGCTCGACTAGAAGATCTTGAGAAAGACAGCAATATACACAATATGCCAAATCACTGTTTACAAAATAATTGCAGTAGGCCTACTAAATGTTAAACATTTTCTAACTCAGTGAACTCTTTGTATGGTACCTCTGTTGTATCTATTGCTTGTTTCGTCTTACAAAACTTCCATATTTTATGTACTGTATAGTAGTGTCGAAATAGATATAGAAATCAAAACCTCCGTACGTAGACTCATCATTCAGGGAGAAGGCTAATATTTTCAAAAGGCCTTTTTCTACTCACGTGTATAACATTCTTCCCGCCTTATCCCCACTACAAAGTGCGCAACAGCTTTATGACTGATTATTTTAACTAGATTATTGTATTATTATTTCAATAAAATCGGCGTCTACTGATTAAGTAATTTAAATTATTTAATAAGCATAAGCAAATTAGTAAGCCTGTGCTTAATACGATTTTAACTCATAATTATTACAAACATTTTGTATGTATGATTCTTACACGTGCAGTATGCCTTTGCAGCATTATAGGTGGAACGTACATGAGTGAAATTCTATGAAGCAAAGTTAATTTTTAACTGTTCTTGCGACATTGGCTACGTATAAGTTGCATATTTTCGTTTCTCCAGGAAAAGCCCTCCTTGTAAAGAAAAGAATGAGGAAAACCAAAACTGTGCACCTTGTTTCTAAATTTTCAAACCCCCCCCCCCGAAAAAAATCCTGGGTGCGCCACTGTATACACCTACGTCTTTCTTATTTTGTTGTTTTGTAGTTGTAGTAAAATTAAGACAGTAGGCCTACCTCTCGATATTTAAACAAATCCTTACACTGGTGCATGAAGTAGTGAAAGTTTTGGTTCAGTTGAAACAGAAATACGAATTGGAACTACAAAAGTATAATGAGACTACTGAGAAAGAGTCTTTTTCTGGTTAAACACGTCAAATTTCCTCCAAGATGAAGTTTAAAGTACGAGTTTTAAGTGTGCAGTTATTTAAGACCCGTTACCACACAAACCAAAATCACGACCGCAGAGCCAAAAAGGGTTACTACCTGCGTGGAAGATATTGTTCTGACATCAGTCCGTAAGTTCATTTACCTTGAGCTTTGAGTTACACAGCCAAATTTGATTAGTGTCGTTCGAAACATAACTTATATATTCTAATTAGTTCATTGGTTTTATTTAGCAATAATTCCTCACGGCTTGAGGAAATACGGACAGTCCGAGCGTTGTAACTGATTTGTACCGGTACAAATACAGTACGAGGAGATCTAGGCCTATGTTATGAGTAATAAATCTTTTAAAAAGTAAAGATCTTCCGTGTTTCAAGGATATATCCCCGAGCTCAAGGAAATGTGTAGTTTTTTTCTTACATTTTCTATGTAGGCGTAGGCTATACGTAAGCAGTTTTATGGTGTCACCATACCTGCCTAAAGTAGTCTGTAGCCTATCTCTCTCCATTTATTACACCACACACGCACACGCACACGCACACGCGCACACACACACACACACACACACACACACACACAGATGTGTTATACGTGTAAGCAGAAATATCAACTTTGAACATATATATTGAAGGAGATGCAGAAAAATGTTATAGCCTATCAGTAATAGGCAGGTTCGACAATTAGGAATAAATACACACCACATCTCAAGTAAGTAGACATTACACATCATGCACGAGCTATAGGCTATTTATTACTAAACATAAAACGTATTCAAATTAATTTTCCAGACATATAGAGGCAGACATCAACTAGGCTAAATACTCTTCTGGTTAATTTGTTAAAATTAGAGCTCGTCATGTGAATTTTTCAATCCACTTAGAATAAAGAACTAGACTGTAAGTAAATTAAAGTGATAAAATTAAATTCATTTTAATGAAGAAAAAAGAGCGTCATTACCAAAGTCCCTGTAAGAACTTATGGAAAATAATATTAAAACAAACCACTATTGTTTTTTACGGGGATACTCTTGAATCCCAACCACAAAACCACTAAAGAAGTCATGACACCGCAAAACGCCTGAGCTCAAACTTTCCAAACAGGTCTAATTTATTTTCGCTGTGGTTCAAGCCCGACTGGCGACAAGGCAGGCAGATGTATCGACGAGAAAGATCTGCAGTCATTAACTATGGCTGACGCTTTTATTTCGCATTTAAGGATCGCGAAATGACAGTTTGTTCGCTTCTGTGTCATGAAACACTTCGAATAAGTTTAACATAAATGTCCTTCCTGCTTTAATAAATTAAATATAGCTTCTGTGATCGTCGTCTTAAAACACCTGTTCATGAATCAATCATAACACTCGAATTTTGGTTAAAGAAGAAATTCGGCCACATTTCCACTGTGGCGAATCGGGAACGGTTGATGAGAAATAAAAATAACATTTTGACAAACTTCACCATTCTTTACTTCTGTTACACTACATATCAGCATTAATGTATTCATTAATTATCACACTGGGAAGCGTAGAACTGAAATTGTTATTGTAGAACATTATACAGCTTACGAATCGGCGAGTGAATGAACGCGATACTGTTTGAAACTACTTAATTCAAACGATTTTCTGTTTAAATAATACTAAAAGTGTCTACACAAACACGTGTAGGCCTATATGTGCAGACAAATATAGCCTGTACACAGAACGCACCACCAAAGAGGCATGCTAGACCGTATGAAAGAAGTAGGCCCTATAGTAAGAAAGTAAATAAGGAGTATTAAAGAAGTAACAGTAACACCTTGTAGTCGTAGTGAACCTTCCATTCCTACTTAAAAAAATTTGCAGTAACTTTATTACAATCTTCATCAGGTGAGTGACCATCCGTTTTCCAACTAATAAAGTGACGAATGTCGCGAACATACTAAAGAAAATTGAAATTTGTATGATGAAACTGACCTTGATTATAGAAACCCCTATGTCCAGATGCAAATTCCTGCCTGTACTATACATACTACAGAAGAAACAAGCCGACACCTGAAGTCTAAAATATGAACTTTAATGTAGCAGGTCGACTACACGCAAGACCTCAAATTTTAATCAACTAATTAATGGCGAACAGGAGCAACGCTAAACGTCGAAATTACTCTTTTCACGTAATAATGACATGCATAATGTTATACTGTAAATCTTAAATAACATACGACAGACTTACAACATAACGATTACATTTACAATCTCCACTATCGCATAACAGATGTGTTTTCAATTTCAACAAACGTTTAGTCAGATTGGTCCCAGTCACTGATCGAAACCGACACAACATTATTCTATAAAATATCATCTTCTTCGCTATCCATAGGCTACAATTTTAATACGACGTGTTTAATAATCGAGTGTGTGATAATCTTAAATAAAAAATGTTGACACTAATTCTGTTTCACGGGCTTCTCATGATCTTAGACGCTACAACTATCAAATCTTCTATCGAACTTCAGTTGTTTTGTCTGTTTGCAAAGTGGCTTAAATATTGATATCACAATTAAGATAACAAATTGTAAGGCAAAATCAACTTGGAATAAATAAAAAAGAACCGATGTATACAAACCGTAAACTGTTTATCGAAATTTATTGTGTTATCGGTAATCCTTACCGATTGAGTGTTGTTCAGGTTTATTTAGAATTTTCAGAACATTACACTCAAACAAATGTTTTCAATTTCTACGAAAGAATATTGGCAATAGACTACCTACCAATCAGGGCTACCTGGTTTGCTCAATTCCGGAAGATAGCGGTACCAGGTACGGTACACAGGAAATAGCTGACATAGGCTACCGTAAATTTGTCACATTTGACATTGTAAATTTTATTGCTCAATCCTTGGAATTTCCGTCCACCTCGAAATAAAAATTTACACGAAATGCGTATTTCTATTCTGGTAAACAATTACGGTAAATAACTGCTGAACATGTTTGAAGAAGTCGTATCCATATTTAGTCGTACAACGAGTAAGACTAAAATATGTTATTTTTTCTTGTAAATAAAAGTCGACTTACACGCCGACCACTGCGTCAAGCATGCTACGACTCGCTACTCGCAGCGACGGTGGTCGAAATTGAGGACAATTTACAAGGATACTAAAATTATGGCCTAGAACTTTAAAGAATACAATATGAGTGCTAATACAAAAACAAAAATAAATATGTTAAATGTAAAACAGAAACGACAACTATCAGAATGAAATCACTGTAAATACCGGAGGAAGGGACGCGGGACGTCAGTTATTTGAGGATTACACGTTGCACCATTTAACACCTGAGGTAAAATGTACTCTGGCCAGACTTTAAGATTATAGTATGGCAAGCAAACTGCCGAATACTAAGAGTATGAAAACGTAGTATCTTAAGATAAACAAAATATTTATGTTTTAAAATAAAAGTAAAGGACGCTCACGTTACGAGACTTCCGGTTAAAGACAACAAACAAGGTTTTTGTAGCGAGAGTGGCACTCCACGGATCTGGAACGTCAACAGAGAAGAATGAAATGAGGTCCGTGAAATATGGTATGGTGTAGATTGCAGAGAACATCTCAGAAAGTAGGCCTACAAAAGGACTAATGAAACAAATATTACCACAGGCACGAAAAGGAGAAAATGAAGTTCTAATCGGGTGAAGCAGTGAGTATGAAGGCCATTTAACGGTGAACTCCATGGTCTTTCCGAAAGGAGAGGATAACACACAAAGGGAAAGGCCAAGACAAGAATTTTTATACAGCAGACTAGCGAACTAATGAGAAATGCTAGAGAACACCTCCAAGTAATGATAATGTGATGTATTTATAATATAAACACACTTATTGTTTACTAATGGTACCTAAATCTCAATTTTCTGTTGTATTGTATTTATTGTTCATAGCCTAAAGATACCATACATACGATTTGCAATAAAATTTTTATTACTCACATTCTTAAAAACGATCGATTTCGGTCACAGACCATCGTCATGTCATAACAGCACACTTGCGGTCACACTATCATAAAACAGCCACTATTTACAAAAACGAATTCGTAGACATTGATTAATGAACGTGATACGTACGTCGTTGTCCAAAGTTTCCCGAGAACTGATTTTTTTACAGTGTTTATGTTTACATCCCGTTCTATATATTATATCAGCTGATTACTGAATGTTGATTTTCATTGTGCCGCAATATTTCAGTAATCAAACATCAGTAATCAGCTGATACAATATATAGAACGCAATTTAAAAATAAACACTCTGTAATAAAATCAGTTCTCGGGAAACTTTGGACAACGACGTACGTATCACGTTCATTAATCAATGTCTACGAATTCGTTTTTGTAAATAGTGGCTGTTTTACGATATTGTGACCGCAAGTGTGCTGTATATGACCTGACGATGGTCTGTGACAGAAAAAGATCGTTTTTAAGAATGTGAGTATTAAAAATTTTATTGCAAATCGTATGTATGGTGCCTTTAGGCTATGAAAAATAAATACAATACAGTAGAAAACTGACCTCCAAGTAGCCACCTACGAATCCAATAAAGACTATAAGACAGTGAAAATATTCAAAACAAAGAAACAAATCAACCAGAACAAAGGAACATGTCAAATGTCCCAAATACAAGACAAATCACACTTCTCGTTTTTGCCAATTAAGATATGTGCCAACACACTTTATACCAAAAACAGTACTTTTTCTCGTTATGCGAGAAATTCTGCCGTAGTAGATTGCACACCATGGAAAAGTAAATTAAACGTGCTTCTCGTGTTTATGTAGACATCTTATTATTTCTCTTTCAGTATGTTGCAATTGATTAATATCATGATGATTACGACAGTTGTCACAGAACAACCATAGCGGCGAAGCGCGTTACGGAAGGAAGAGGACCCCATTCCCTCTCACGATTTTGCCACTGGACGATAGCGGAGATTTCCCTGCCTTCCTCTAGGAAACTGATTTGATTTTTGCGGCAACACTAAGACAAGTACAAAGTCACAGGTCTTGCAGTCTTAAAACGATAAATAATGTCACACGCGAGGTGTTAGTTCGCCTTACACTTGTAAAAAAATAAAACTAAACTTGAAACTTACTCGGAAGTTTTACAGATCTGTCTGTTTTCCTATTCCCAGCTCTCGTTGTGTCACGGACACGACCACAGCGTTATGCCAGTCGTGTGTGTTCAGAGGACATAATGTTACTAGGCCCATCCCTTGCTAACAGTGCAAAACGACCACGCCCAGCCTACTTTAATGCAATCCAGTTGCTTTTCACGTTTTTTTCATGCTAATGATGCACACACTTACTTTTCACGTTATGCTTTATAGCGTAAATCTTTACGTGATAACAGTTCCTCAGAAACTAATGCTAGAGATGCTCAGGAAGTAAAGAAAAACGTTTTACGACATTACAGAGCTTCTTTCACTACTTTAAACTAATAATGCCTAAGCTTTAACTACGGCATTTGCCTCATGCTGTTCTCAGGCTTATGGGTCACCATAGGCTTTGTGATTGTTTTTACTACTGTGATATCAGAAAACAATATCAGCGATCCCTACAAAAACATATAGCCGACAGACATATCTTTTATAACTGTGTAAATATGAAATCTTCGTGAACACTGCCCCGTATTAATCAGCAAATCTGTATCTTGTGATTCATACTTTTTATTTGTTTTATGTTAACACGAAAATAGATTGGCAAATAAATAAATCTGTCTGCCTTGACAACGCTATCGGTTACACTTTTATAACGCTTTTCTCTACGACACACAGGTGACATCACAGTCTCTCTGTCGCATGTTTTATTCTCTAGACGACACACACGATGAGACTTTTAATAGCCAACAACAAACAAATTCACAGCACCTTTACAAGTTCTGTATAAATCAATATTTATTTTATTCAATTAATAAATTCTTAAAGTAAGAATTAAACCTATCCTACCGTTGTGCCCATCGTTTATATAAACTCCGTCCCCTGCTTTGCAGAAAATCTATGATCCGCTGCCTAGGGAAGCTTATCGTCACCACCTATATGGTGCTGATGGTTACCTACGCGATTTAGAACATTTAGAACCCCCCCCCCCCCGAAAATCTGGAAAAAATTTTGTAATCAACGTATGTACAAACAGTAAGAACATAATAAATAAAGTATCTTCTTTATATGTTAATTACTATGTTCTTACAAAGTAACTTTTTACTATTACTAAATGATAAAATAAAATTCAGCATTGGTCAGTTTACCAGACGTGAATAAATTGTTCTTTTGCCAACGGCCCATGATATGTAATTGTGTTCGTATTTGTCAAAAAACACCAGTTTTCATCAAAAGCGTAGCGTTTACTAAATTGCTCTATTTTCCGGTTTTGGAGAATGAACTAGATTAATCTGGGTGGCCTGTCAATTTCAGTGCAAAGGAAAGTCATGCATAGTTAGAGTCGAAAAATAATGTATAACGTGTACAAGTTTATTTAATCGGAAGATAAGGGAATATTAGAAAGAAAGTCACAGGAAAGGTTAGCTCAGGCGTGCGGTGTGTCTCAAAGTAGTGTTTTTAGAATTATTAAGAAGCATCCGCGTATACGGCTGACATAAAATCTCTCAGTACTTCCCATAAAAAATGCTCAACAAAGGAAATAAAAACTGATTTAGACGAGTTTGGCAAGTGTACTATTCGATTAATTATTCAAAGTAATTTAAACAATTTTTAAGAGATAAATTAATTATAATGGTAGTGCATCTAGTCTGAGCCACATTATTCGTCAAATGAAATTTCGATGAAAACGTGCCAAAAGCAATAGGAAACTTTTAATAAAATAACCCATTAGAAAGTTAAGAGAAAATATATAAGAAAATTACGGCAATTCAGAGAACTGTGGCCTATAGTTTACACAGACGAAACTGAATTCAACGTCATTTAAAAAAACGTGGGTAGACGCCGTTCTTCTCTGAATTACCTTAATATTCTTATATATTTTCTCTTAACTTTTTATTGTGTTATTCTATTAAAAGTTTCCTATTACTTTTGGCACGTTTTCATCGACAAATGTGGCTGAAAATTTCAACGAATAAATAAATCCACCTGCAACATCATTAACAAAAAGACAAACACGATTAACTGGTTATTGAATAAAGTGATTTCTTTAGTCCATTTATCTTAACCTGAGTTCTATTCACTAATTAACAAAGTAAACCAACATACAGAACTCTTATAATAACCACTGTTTTGGCAAACCATTGACATTACATTTTACGACTTCCACTCTATCATCCTGACTTCCTGATCTTAATCCTAGAACTGATTTAGGCAATCGTGAAGAAGCGTGCTAAAAAAAACGTGCATTTTCCATTGACAGTGTTAGAAACTTAGCAAAAAAGGAATTTGAGTGTATTTGTTTAATAGATTGCACATCAAGATGTGACCATGTCATGAAAATTGAAAAGATCACGTGAGATCAGACCAAAGAGTGTATAATGTAACAGTTCGTTTCAAAATGAATAAATAACTGGATAGCAGCAGTGAAGACGATTTGAGTTATAATAACAGCGAAGGAAACATTAGTGGGATGGAAGAACAGAGCTAAATGTTTGTAATTGGTTGTAAGTAATTAAATGCTATATTACTTAAACAGTTTTGGTATGATTTTTTCATTAATATTGTCTCTCCTGTTCTTTATGGACAATTTACATCTGTTTTTTTTTTTTTAAATCACACAGTCATTTCACATTCGAGCCTGTTATTGATGTTACTTATTCAAACAAATTAAATTGCCAGGGTAATGTTGACTATATTCCTGGATTTTGTTGTCCATGACGTGTCCGTTGATTAACTAATTATACATATATAACTACTAACTCGGAACACTAATTTTTTATTGGTAAAAATTAAAAATGTTAAACTTTCATTTTGTAGCTTGAACTAGTTTTCGTAAGCTTCGTCAGCGGCTCATTTTTACCGATATTACTACGTTTTTTCCTGAATCGTAACATGTACACAAACTATTATGTACTCCAAAATATACAATGTTTGTTAACGTCTAGGCTCGACTAGAAGATCTTGAGAAAGACAGCAATATACACAATATGCCAAATCACTGTTTACAAAATAATTGCAGTAGGCCTACTAAATGTTAAACATTTTCTAACTCAGTGAACTCTTTGTATGGTACCTCTGTTGTATCTATTGCTTGTTTCGTCTTACAAAACTTCCATATTTTATGTACTGTATAGTAGTGTCGAAATAGATATAGAAATCAAAACCTCCGTACGTAGACTCATCATTCAGGGAGAAGGCTAATATTTTCAAAAGGCCTTTTTCTACTCACGTGTATAACATTCTTCCCGCCTTATCCCCACTACAAAGTGCGCAACAGCTTTATGACTGATTATTTTAACTAGATTATTGTATTATTATTTCAATAAAATCGGCGTCTACTGATTAAGTAATTTAAATTATTTAATAAGCATAAGCAAATTAGTAAGCCTGTGCTTAATACGATTTTAACTCATAATTATTACAAACATTTTGTATGTATGATTCTTACACGTGCAGTATGCCTTTGCAGCATTATAGGTGGAACGTACATGAGTGAAATTCTATGAAGCAAAGTTAATTTTTAACTGTTCTTGCGACATTGGCTACGTATAAGTTGCGTATTTTCGTTTCTCCAGGAAAAGCCCTCCTTGTAAAGAAAAGAATGAGGAAAACCAAAACTGTGCACCTTGTTTCTAAATTTTCAAACCCCCCCCCCCGAAAAAAATCCTGGGTGCGCCACTGTATACACCTACGTCTTTCTTATTTTGTTGTTTTGTAGTTGTAGTAAAATTAAGACAGTAGGCCTACCTCTCGATATTTAAACAAATCCTTACACTGGTGCATGAAGTAGTGAAAGTTTTGGTTCAGTTGAAACAGAAATACGAATTGGAACTACAAAAGTATAATGA
The DNA here is from genome assembly GCA_034769895.1 of Magicicada septendecula. Classification (NCBI taxonomy): domain Eukaryota; kingdom Metazoa; phylum Arthropoda; class Insecta; order Hemiptera; family Cicadidae; genus Magicicada; species Magicicada septendecula. Next base: position 415,652,967 of record CM068369.1, read on the forward strand.
GACTACTGAGAAAGAGTCTTTTTCTGGTTAAACACGTCAAATTTCCTCCAAGATGAAGTTTAAAGTACGAGTTTTAAGTGTGCAGTTATTTAAGACCCGTTACCACACAAACCAAAATCACGACCGCAGAGCCAAAAAGGGTTACTACCTGCGTGGAAGATATTGTTCTGACATCAGTCCGTAAGTTCATTTACCTTGAGCTTTGAGTTACACAGCCAAATTTGATTAGTGTCGTTCGAAACATAACTTATATATTCTAATTAGTTCATTGGTTTTATTTAGCAATAATTCCTCACGGCTTGAGGAAATACGGACAGTCCGAGCGTTGTAACTGATTTGTACCGGTACAAATACAGTACGAGGAGATCTAGGCCTATGTTATGAGTAATAAATCTTTTAAAAAGTAAAGATCTTCCGTGTTTCAAGGATATATCCCCGAGCTCAAGGAAATGTGTAGTTTTTTTCTTACATTTTCTATGTAGCCGTAGGCTATACGTAAGCAGTTTTATGGTGTCACCATACCTGCCTAAAGTAGTCTGTAGCCTATCTCTCTCCATTTATTACACCACACACGCACACGCACACGCACACGCACACACACACACACACACACACACACACACAGATGTGTTATACGTGTAAGCAGAAATATCAACTTTGAACATATATATTGAAGGAGATGCAGAAAAATGTTATAGCCTATCAGTAATAGGCAGGTTCGACAATTAGGAATAAATACACACCACATCTCAAGTAAGTAGACATTACACATCATGCACGAGCTATAGGCTATTTATTACTAAACATAAAACGTATTCAAATTAATTTTCCAGACATATAGAGGCAGACATCAACTAGGCTAAATACTCTTCTGGTTAATTTGTTAAAATTAGAGCTCGTCATGTGAATTTTTCAATCCACTTAGAATAAAGAACTAGACTGTAAGTAAATTAAAGTGATAAAATTAAATTCATTTTAATGAAGAAAAAAGAGCGTCATTACCAAAGTCCCTGTAAGAACTTATGGAAAATAATATTAAAACAAACCACTATTGTTTTTTACGGGGATACTCTTGAATCCCAACCACAAAACCACTAAAGAAGTCATGACACCGCAAAACGCCTGAGCTCAAACTTTCCAAACAGGTCTAATTTATTTTCGCTGTGGTTCAAGCCCGACTGGCGACAAGGCAGGCAGATGTATCGACGAGAAAGATCTGCAGTCATTAACTATGGCTGACGCTTTTATTTCGCATTTAAGGATCGCGAAATGACAGTTTGTTCGCTTCTGTGTCATGAAACACTTCGAATAAGTTTAACATAAATGTCCTTCCTGCTTTAATAAATTAAATATAGCTTCTGTGATCGTCGTCTTAAAACACCTGTTCATGAATCAATCATAACACTCGAATTTTGGTTAAAGAAGAAATTCGGCCACATTTCCACTGTGGCGAATCGGGAACGGTTGATGAGAAATAAAAATAACATTTTGACAAACTTCACCATTCTTTACTTCTGTTAAACTACATATCAGCATTAATGTATTCATTAATTATCACACTGGGAAGCGTAGAACTGAAATTGTTATTGTAGAACATTATACAGCTTACGAATCGGCGAGTGAATGAACGCGATACTGTTTGAAACTACTTAATTCAAACGATTTTCTGTTTAAATAATACTAAAAGTGTCTACACAAACACGTGTAGGCCTATATGTGCAGACAAATATAGCCTGTACACAGAACGCACCACCAAAGAGGCATGCTAGACCGTATGAAAGAAGTAGGCCCTATAGTAAGAAAGTAAATAAGGAGTATTAAAGAAGTAACAGTAACACCTTGTAGTCGTAGTGAACCTTCCATTCCTACTTAAAAAAATTTGCAGTAACTTTATTACAATCTTCATCAGGTGAGTGACCATCCGTTTTCCAACTAATAAAGTGACGAATGTCGCGAACATACTAAAGAAAATTGAAATTTGTATGATGAAACTGACCTTGATTATAGAAACCCCTATGTCCAGATGCAAATTCCTGCCTGTACTATACATACTACAGAAGAAACAAGCCGACACCTGAAGTCTAAAATATGAACTTTAATGTAGCAGGTCGACTACACGCAAGACCTCAAATTTTAATCAACTAATTAATGGCGAACAGGAGCAACGCTAAACGTCGAAATTACTCTTTTCACGTAATAATGACATGCATAATGTTATACTGTAAATCTTAAATAACATACGACAGACTTACAACATAACGATTACATTTACAATCTCCACTATCGCATAACAGATGTGTTTTCAATTTCAACAAACGTTTAGTCAGATTGGTCCCAGTCACTGATCGAAACCGACACAACATTATTCTATAAAATATCATCTTCTTCGCTATCCATAGGCTACAATTTTAATACGACGTGTTTAATAATCGAGTGTGTGATAATCTTAAATAAAAAATGTTGACACTAATTCTGTTTCACGGGCTTCTCATGATCTTAGACGCTACAACTATCAAATCTTCTATCGAACTTCAGTTGTTTTGTCTGTTTGCAAAGTGGCTTAAATATTGATATCACAATTAAGATAACAAATTGTAAGGCAAAATCAACTTGGAATAAATAAAAAAGAACCGATGTATACAAACCGTAAACTGTTTATCGAAATTTATTGTGTTATCGGTAATCCTTACCGATTGAGTGTTGTTCAGGTTTATTTAGAATTTTCAGAACATTACACTCAAACAAATGTTTTCAATTTCTACGAAAGAATATTGGCAATAGACTACCTACCAATCAGGGCTACCTGGTTTGCTCAATTCCGGAAGATAGCGGTACCAGGTACGGTACACAGGAAATAGCTGACATAGGCTACCGTAAATTTGTCACATTTGACATTGTAAATTTTATTGCTCAATCCTTGGAATTTCCGTCCACCTCGAAATAAAAATTTACACGAAATGCGTATTTCTATTCTGGTAAACAATTAGGCCTACGGTAAATAACTGCTGAACATGTTTGAAGAAGTCGTATCCATATTTAGTCGTACAACGAGTAAGACTAAAATATGTTATTTTTTCTTGTAAATAAAAGTCGACTTACACGCCGACCACTGCGTCAAGCATGCTACGACTCGCTACTCGCAGCGACGGTGGTCGAAATTGAGGACAATTTACAAGGATACTAAAATTATGGCCTAGAACTTTAAAGAATACAATATGAGTGCTAATACAAAAACAAAAATAAATATGTTAAATGTAAAACAGAAACGACAACTATCAGAATGAAATCACTGTAAATACCGGAGGAAGGGACGCGGGACGTCAGTTATTTGAGGATTACACGTTGCACCATTTAACACCTGAGGTAAAATGTACTCTGGCCAGACTTTAAGATTATAGTATGGCAAGCAAACTGCCGAATACTAAGAGTATGAAAACGTAGTATCTTAAGATAAACAAAATATTTATGTTTTAAAATAAAAGTAAAGGACGCTCACGTTACGAGACTTCCGGTTAAAGACAGCAAACAAGGTTTTTGTAGCGAGAGTGGCACTCCACGGATCTGGAACGTCAACAGAGAAGAATGAAATGAGGTCCGTGAAATACGGTATGGTGTAGATTGCAGAGAACATCTCAGAAAGTAGGCCTACAAAAGGACTAATGAAACAAATATTACCACAGGCACGAAAAGGAGAAAATGAAGTTCTAATCGGGTGAAGCAGTGAGTATGAAGGCCATTTAACGGTGAACTCCATGGTCTTTCCGAAAGGAGAGGATAACACACAAAGGGAAAGGCCAAGACAAGAATTTTTATACAGCAGACTAGCGAACTAATGAGAAATGCTAGAGAACACCTCCAAGTAATGATAATGTGATGTATTTATAATATAAACACACTTATTGTTTACTAATGGTACCTAAATCTCAATTTTCTATTGTATTGTATTTATTGTTCATAGCCTAAAGGTACCATACATACGATTTGCAATAAAATTTTTATTACTCACATTCTTAAAAACGATCGATTTCGGTCACAGACCATCGTCATGTCATATACAGCACACTTGCGGTCACACTATCGTAAAACAGCCACTATTTACAAAAACGAATTCGTAGACATTGATTAATGAACGTGATACGTACGTCGTTGTCCAAAGTTTCCCGAGAACTGATTTTTTTACAGTGTTTATGTTTACATCCCGTTCTATATATTATATCAGCTGATTACTGAATGTTGATTTTCATTGTGCCGCAATATTTCAGTAATCAAACATTCAGTAATCAGCTGATATAATATATAGAACGCAATTTAAAAATAAACACTCTGTAATAAAATCAGTTCTCGGGAAACTTTGGACAACGACATACGTATCACGTTCATTAATCAATGTCTACGAATTCGTTTTTGTAAATAGTGGCTGTTTTACGATATTGTGACCGCAAGTGTGCTGTATATGACCTGACGATGGTCTGTGACAGAAAAAGATCGTTTTTAAGAATGTGAGTATTAAAAATTTTATTGCAAATCGTATGTATGGTGCCTTTAGGCTATGAAAAATAAATACAATACAGTAGAAAACTGACCTCCAAGTAGCCACCTACGAATCCAATAAAGACTATAAGACAGTGAAAATATTCAAAACAAAGAAACAAATCAACCAGAACAAAGGAACATGTCAAATGTCCCAAATACAAGACAAATCACACTTCTCGTTTTTGCCAATTAAGATATGTGCCAACACACTTTATACCAAAAACAGTACTTTTTCTCGTTATGCGAGAAATTCTGCCGTAGTAGATTGCACACCATGGAAAAGTAAATTAAACGTGCTTCTCGTGTTTATGTAGACATCTTATTATTTCTCTTTCAGTATGTTGCAATTGATTAATATCATGATGATTACGACAGTTGTCACAGAACAACCATAGCGGCGAAGCGCGTTACGGAAGGAAGAGGACCCCATTCCCTCTCACGATTTTGCCACTGGACGATAGCGGAGATTTCCCTGCCTTCCTCTAGGAAACTGATTTGATTTTTGCGGCAACATTAAGACAAGTACAAAGTCACAGGTCTTGCAGTCTTAAAACGATAAATAATGTCACACGCGAGGTGTTAGTTCGCCTTACACTTGTAAAAAAATAAAACTAAACTTGAAACTTACTCGGAAGTTTTACAGATCTGTCTGTTTTCCTATTCCCAGCTCTCGTTGTGTCACGGACACGACCACAGCGTTATGCCAGTCGTGTGTGTTCAGAGGACATAATGTTACTAGGCCCATCCCTTGCTAACAATCAAAGAAGGACATGCACACACTACGTTTAAGAAGAAATACAATGTTATAAACGCTCACGCATTTAACGTGTAGACATTAAGTATGTGATAAGTAAAGTTATGGTGGATTCATTGTTTGTCGTGGATCTTACACCCAAGACTTGGACTTGAAATGAAGGCTGAACGCCGTGCAAATGAACTACTTAAGAGGAAGTGTTAGGACACGTAGGCTGCAAAGTATACCAAACGGACGTTTAGAGTGGTAAGATGGACGAAAGTTGAGGAGACGATTGAGAGAAGGGGCTGGTGAAATAGTGAAGGGGTTTAGCAAGAATCTACGATGAAGATACCTGATCGAGGCCAAAAAGGATTTTCTCGGAGACCTCGAGGAAACACTAAGAGAGTTGAGGTTTAATCTGTAAGACCTAGGCGTTTGAGTTACAAATATCGTGAAATCTCGAGGAAGGACATGCTTAGGGGATTTTTTATGAAAAAATTTTTATGAAGGGGATTGGGAACACGGTAACAAGATATCTTCGGATTTGAGTGTGAATGCATAAACACACGCACATGTATTATACATATGTAGGTCTATAAGACAGTAAGAAATTATTTACTACGCTAATGAATTTAAAAGTTGGAGTTAAGGAAAGGGTCTAATTTGATTTCAAACCGTCAAATTTTACGATGAAGTTCCAAATTTAAAGTAGCTTTCTCGGACTAATACAGACAATGTGATTAGTTGAACGAGTGAAGCTAATTCTCAGTTTTAACTCGATTGTCTGTCTGTCTATCTGTCTGTTTGGGGTACGTCTCACGATAATTTTTGAATGCATAAACAGATTTACGTAAAACGTCCATATTTTTACCCCACTGTTTTTGAGATTTATCTCTCAAAATTAGGAGAGGGTGGCAAAAATGTGAGAGGTCAAGATTTTTACAACACCACAAAACTCCATGTGTGGTATAAAATTAAAGAGAATTTTAACAGACATCTGAAGGTACTGTTCAGTTTTGAAATTTCACAACTTGAACACATTGTGAAAGGGATTAAAAAAGGGATAAAAAATTTGAAAAAGTTGTAAAAACTAAAGCCGGCTATCACACTAAAGGGAATTTTAACGTAAATCTGAATGTAATGTTTACTCTGAAAACTTTTAACTTTAGGTCACCGCAGCTCAGAAATGGAAGTCGAAATTTAGAAAACTGTAAAAGTCTATATACGTGCAATGTGTGTGTGTGTGTGTGTGTGTGTGTGTGTGTGTGTGTGTGTGTGTGTGTGTGTGTGTGTGTGTGTGTGTGTGTGTGTGTGTGTGTGTGTGTGTGTGTGTGTGTGTGTGTGTGTGTGTGTGTGTGTGTGTGTGTGTGTGTGTGTGTGTGTGTGTGTGTGTGTGTGTGTGTGTGTGTGTGTGTGTGTGTGTGTGTGTGTGTGTGTGTGTGTGTGTGTGTGTGTGTGTGTGTGTGTGTGTGTGTGTGTGTGTGTGTGTGTGTGTGTGTGTGTGTTCTTGGAGCATTAAGTTATGAGGAATTTTATGAAAATACAAACTCTGTCAACACCCACTGCAAACTCTGAACGCCTTAAAGGAGTTTGTAAGCTACGTTTGCAAAAAAACTTCACATATTGTTAACAGTTATGTATAACTGTGTAAAATATTAGACATGGGACTATAGATGTCTATGGAAACATACATAAACTTAATAGCCAGGTCTAAATTATTTATCACTTAGGCATTACGGTTCAATGCATTCAACTAGAAGACCAATACAGTAGTTCGGAATTTGTATTATTTATTGAATGACTATCTCGTTTACAACTGTTGTTTCATTAGAAAATAGTAGAGCAATCAGGGTTTCCATAATGTTGAAAGTTAAAAGTTATACAATATAGATATTTATCTAACAATAAACATATTCCGTTTAAAACAGTGAGCGAGTTCTGCAGCTCTGGGATCTTACTGGTTATTTAATTTATATATCATTTGAATCTAAAGGGATGAGGTCTATTTTGTTGGTGCATACATGTGTGTCATACAGATCTACGCGTGTAGGGCAGGCTTTATGCTTTTTGTCATGTCATACTGTTCTTACAATGAATTTTTTAATCTCATATAGGACTACAAGATTAAAGATACTGGCAGTTCTGTTGATACAGCGTTGTCACTGGTGCGAATTAATTTTGAATCATAATATTTAAAATTGTTCAAACGATACAACCTAAAATGTCATCTGCTGAATATAATAATCAGAGAACATATTTCGGCTGGTTGACCGGGTGGGGTTTCATCTGAGAGAGACATTTCTTAGAACTGTTAACAGTTAAATTCATAGTGAGCATACTTATTGAACGCTTGATTAGTGGTCGTGTTAGGCCTATTTCCCGCTTTTCATCGCCTAACTGAAAACCCGCTTTGGGACGTTCAGAGGGGAGAACATTAACAAATTCTTTGTTATATGAGTGCGAGAATGGAGGAGGGATATTGTTGAAGCTATTACACAACAATAGTTCACTGTGTAATTGTCTCATGTTCTGTATGCAGCATACGCTAATTAATTCGTTTTTACAGAAGCATATAGTAAAACATATTATTGGTTTGTCATGCACGTGTGGATTATCGAAATTTCTAAGCGCCAGAGCATCATAGAGATACAGACAATGATAGACTGAAATCATAGTAGAGAAAGCGGTGCAAGCCTACGCTTGTCACCAACAGTTAGGCTAATGTTAATTTACTTTGTCCGTAAGCGCCCTTTATTATAGGCTACAATCTGTTTCGAATTTCGTAAACTATTTAATCAGGCACGTAATCTAATAATGCACATTAAATAACCTTCAATACTGTGGTTTAACATCTGAGAATTTTTTTCAAATAAAACGACTGACGCAATTATCCATTGATTAGAACTGCACTAAATCAATTTGAGAACAGGTCCTTATGCGCGCGCGAATTGGTAGGCCTACTCACAAGCTGGACACTTATGAGTAGCCTACCTATATAGCCTACTGTATATAACTATCTGTTACTTATGGATACCAGATGTCCGTCGCTCTGTCAAGGATTGAGTAAATAAAAATCCTTAGCTTACTTACTTATACTATTTACTTAGCGGTTATACAAATTGAAGAGAAAATAAATCGTTATTTAATTCAATTTTTTAAAATCATAACGGCAGTGTTATTTACGTAGGCCTATATAGGTGCTTACGTGTGTCATCTTTTAATATAGAACCAAGTTTTCTTGGGCAATTTCATTAACACACGCAGGCAATCCTCGTCATTAAAATCAAATTTTCATAAAGTTTCTTGGATTATCTTTCCTAAAATATGCTAGGGCTAAATCTATTGCAGAAGTACTGCCAGTTTATTGCAGAAGTATTGTTAATGTAAGTGGAAGAGTCGTATGCTATGTGGTGCGCGCGCGCGCGTGGGTGTGTGATCGCAGAATACGTAAAGTTTCGAATTCGTCTGCATACACTGTAGCATCAATAGTGACACGTCAGTAAATGACTAACTAACGACATATTTTAACGACCGTTCCAATGAACTGCTGACTTCATAATTATTATTTAAAAATTGAAAATACATAGGTAAGAAGTATTTGCTGAAAACGAAATATTCAAATTCAAATTGACGTTGTAACGTATTTTCTTCAGTTTGAATTTAAAAACAAGTAGATAGCAACACCGTCTGGGTGAGAGCAAGACAGAGTGTGTCTGTGCGCGCGCTATTACTTTGTCGTCTGCACTAGAAACGAAATTCAACAATTTGAATGTGCCGACCAATCGCCGGCCTGCTTGCAAACAGGTTTTCTCAACGTCGGCCATGAGACGGCGTCTACGATTGGCCGGGTGGGGAGACTCGGTCGTTATTTTGAATCCGAAGGCGGTAGTAGGGAGAGATTTGAAATTACGTGTGAGCGTTGCGGGGCTAGGGGGGGGAGAGACACAAAATTCCCACCACCGGCCGAACGCTCTAACAGAGTTGACTTGTCCGCGTGGCGGAGTGGATGTTGTTTAACGGCAACGTGTACTCAGTTTGACCGTTAGAAACGCGGGGTTTTGAAATCGTGCAAACGAAACTAACCGTTTCTACTGAAAAGTGGTTTAACCGTATTTGGTGCGACGCGGTACCAACAGTAAACATGTCTGTCGGTGAAATGTGCATACTTATACCGAACTGTGGGACTGTAAACAATAATAATACGAATAACAACAACAATTATTCGTTGGTGGAGAACTACATAAACCTGAAGAGACGAAAAAGAGGCGGTGTGGTGCCGAGATGCCTGTTCGGCGTTCCGGACCCCATAGACACGGAGAAACTGTTTCAGGAGGAGATGCAACGTGAACGCGAGAAACTGCTGACACGATACGGCGTGGACATCACGAAGAGGAACGCCATTGCCGCGCGTAGGCTCGTCCTGCAGATCATCGCAAACAACCCGACGACGACCGGTCACGACGTCGGATCCCTGAAAACGGAGGACATCGTGAACCGGAAAAATTCTGCTATCACCGTGTACGAAGACGAAGGCACGGAGGACAGAACAGATAACGACAAGAAGAACGAAGACGAAGACAGGCTACGAGGTGACAGCGGTTTAGTGGCAAACAACAACCTCAAAAATCAGGCGACAAAATCGCCCCAGCAACAGCAACAGTCTTCGTCGGCTAAGAAACAGCACCAGCGCCTACTTCATTCCACCAAAAAACAGACGCATGTAACAGGTGAGTGAATCAGATAGTAAACGCCGAAAAGTTATCAGAATACTCTAACCGTACATGTTTTTTATGGTATTAGACAAATCGCATTCTATGTTGGCACCGTATTCAAATTATAACCCGAAAATTAAAGTTGTAAAACCTCTTCAAATGTGTCAGACACACTATTTACTAACTTCAAATTTATTAACATTAACTTTAAACACAGGAATCAATGTTTTTCTTTTCCTTCGGGTGCAGTAATTCCCTACTTTTTCTGATATCGTTTTCTGTACAGCAATACAGTTTTCGGGTAGTCGTTACTTTGATAATTAGTAAGACAGTGTTAACGTAAATACACACACAAAGATTTCCGTCAATGAGTTTAGAAAATTAACGAAACCGCCTGAAGATTGTTTAGTGTTTAGCACAACTGAGTAATTGTCCCCATATTCCACGACAGACTCGGTGACCCATAAAACGTATAAATGAGGAAAATTCTTCGCAAATAGCACTGTTTATTTGTAGTATGATCTGAATAATAATATTTATTTGTACCGAGTGTACTAAGTGTGAGTGAATTAGTAAATAACGTGACAGTATAGTTGTAAACGAATGTAGTTACGTAAGGGAAATTTCTATATTCTCGGTCCGGTCGTCTGATATTCAAAGATAACACTGTTGTATAAGGTGTCACAAAAAATTTTTTTCTTAATCATCGACTGGCATGCGGAGTATAAACTAAACTCCAGTCTTATTTTGTAACGACCTACACAATAATACAACAGTACGGGTTGCATCTAAACCTGACGATTTATTGTCGTCAAAAACTTTTGAATAAAATAAACAAAACCGTTACATCTGTCACTTAGTTTGAAGAAGCTGCCTGAGATAACGGACCAGTCCTACGGCGCACGCGTGTGATACTTTTTAACGACGAGTCAATCAAAAACACCGCTTGTATCTCCCACCCGGCTTTTATTATACTACTTGTAAACATCATAAAGTAAAATTGTTTGTTTCTTATTCAATGCCACAATTAAGCCATTCGCATTGCTTGATAAGTCGGGCTGATCACGTTCAGAAGGTAACCAAAATTTCAGTGTACTTGTTCAATAGAGTCTACCTCAAGTTTTCATAATATTAGAGACCTTATCACTGTGATTCTGTAATTAACTTACCTTCTATACATAATCCAGAATAACTGTACGTTATTTGAGAATCAAAAGGTAAAAATATTTGTTCCGTGATATATTAGACGAAATCGAAGAAAATTTCCCAATCAGGAGTACAATAATTACACTCTTACTATTTATTCTAACCGAACCGAAAACGTTATAGGAAAATAAGTTTAACTGTCAAAACAGCAGGACCAAAATTGCAAAATTTACCCTCGTCGCGATCGGTATTTAAAAAAAAAAAGTAATAACGGTTTAATCTAACGCTCAGGATTAGGCCTCAGAGCCAACTAATCCTTTTAAGTTCTTTAGGCCTACTGAATGATTGCTTTTTCATCTATCTAAAAGCAAACTTACACAGGCTACACTTTCCTAAATAGTGCGAAAGCGGTATTTAACAAAATTAAAACCTGAAAACATTTATCACAGATTGCTGTAGGACCCACCATATTTCATTTAGATGTATACTGACATTACAATGTTAATAAGCCCGGTCACCCCATGCCAATATTTCAAATCTTCCGTTAAGTACCTACTCGCATGAAGCCTAAGACCAAGGTAGCATGTTAACTCGCCTTATTTCTAATCGTAATTGTCGCGCAGTAATTGCTCACGATGTTAATTTGTTACGCGTTGAGTCATTTGGATGAGTATTGTCGATACAAAGCAGTCACAAGGAACGACTGTCCTACTTGCCTTTTTGGGATCCTTTTTTACATTAATTTTCGCATGACCAGCCAGTGATTTGTGTATTTGCGATTTTCTGTTAAAAAAAAAATTGTAAGTGGAGATATTAACTTCAATTAGCTACACGCTTTAGCAAATAAATAATGACGCTGCACTGGACGTCACAATCAGTAACGTTTCCAGTTCAACTGGAACAAATGCTAAGCGTATAATTATTCTTGAGCGTATTATTTACGTTTTACATCTAAAAAAAAAGCTAATAACACTCGTAAGATACAATCAACTCAGGTTAAGTTCGTCCCGAGCGCTTCAAAGGAACCGCAGCGTTGTAAACGTTAAAGTTAGTGAATTTTTCTTCAATTTCGTTTGCCTATGTGATAAACACACGTGCAGAAGCGTTTGTCGCGTTGTTTTCATCTTCTGACTATAAAATCGCGTTCGGTCATTTTCGAGGAGTAAATCTTTGCGTACTAAGTAAGTCACAAACCAGTGAAATATAGGCCTACCATATATGTATAGTCACTAACGCACATGCGTATGTCATACCGTACTATGATGTGACAAGATGTGATGATTACATACGTCACAGTGTACAAATTAAATATCAATAATAAACTGGCGCATATATGCACCACAAAATTAAACCGTTTTTTGATTTTTACGAACAGATGCTTTTTTTTTAAAAAAAAAAAAAGAACTGCGAACTCGCATTAAAATGTAACTCGATCAGTATTTAGTTTTACGATTGTTAGAAGTAATAATTGCACAAGCGAGAAACGTCAGACGATCTCTTTTTGACAGCCTGTCACATTTATGTCTTACAAGTAAATAAATATATGCAGTGGTCATAACAAAAAATTACATTATAAAAAAAAACATTTTACAGCCAGAATTAAATTTGTCAGCTGGATAATTGAAGTAAAACAATGCCACTTCACATACAACCAGAAATAAATACGACTTACAACATCTACAAGGCTGTATGTAATAAAAACAAAAACACTTGCAAGTATATGTAGGATACGCAGGCGCACACGCGCGCGCGTACACATATACATCCACACAATTACACATAAACAAACCTCAATCGTGGTTGAGGTATCCTCTGTCTGCCATTTACATCTACCTGTGTATAAGATTCACAAAATAGATTTATTTATATAGCTACCATACTTATAAACAAATCAATGTCATTAGTATTACTTACTAAACAACATTGTACATATCCTTGTTATTGGTACTGAAGTCGCTTGTCGAATCACAAAATCGGCTTTTGCGCTGTATACAGAACAGTTAGTACCGATTATATGAATCACTGGAGAATAGAATCGATCATTTTACTGAACGACATTCTCAGATCCCAAATCACAGTAGGCCTACTATGCTGTATTGTCTCCGCGTTATTGAATCGTCCGTTTAATTGAATCGGTATGTGAAATTGAAACCTAATCGTAATAAGCAACCTTTACTGTACTTGATAAATACAATTATGAAGTTCCTGCTTGTTACAATTCCGATCAATTACCTACGTCAAAATTTTCGTACTGTGAAAGCGCCTATCTGTTATCCGACTGTACGATTCGTTAGAGTTTACAAATTTACTGAACCCCATACATGCTGTACAAATCAATAAATATGCAGTTTCACTAAACAGTAGGCCTATATTTAACCATTAAATTATTAATTGTGTACAGCATATATAACACAATCACACTGTGGGCTACTCTCTTGTAGTTGTAACAATACCTATCCCCCATCCATATCCGTGAACCCACGCTTACAACAAAGAATTTGTTAATGTTTTCCCCTCTTTATTATACCTAATCCTGAACGTGCAAACTCCCCAAAGCGGCGGGTTTCCCGAGAGGTGACGAAAAGTAACAAAAAATGTTTAGCCTACAGAATATAACAATACCACTAACCAAGCGTTTACAATATAAACAATTTTCACTATTACCTTTCTGACAAATGTAAATTAAGGCGTCAGATGACGCTTATGTAAATCAAGTACGGTCTAGTCATTAGACAATATTTTATTTTATCTTATGGTGATCGTGTAATGGTATAAAACTTTTTTTTTATCTATAGGCCTATTATATTTTACAGACTTATTAATTTTACCATCGTCTCTCAGATCATGATTATATAACATATAGGCCTACAGGTGAGTTGAGTGTTGGTTTGGTTTGGTGAACTGTACGTGTGTGTATCTACAAACTGATCCTGTTGCACTGACTTCTCGTCCACTAGAGCTGTAGGCCTGAATGTTGAGAATTCACTGGCTACAAAATGTTTATAAACACAGTAGGCTCTGTCATACCTCACAAATAAGAAACGTCTTAGACTTTACGATTAGGGTTTTATTAAGACGGAAACTGTCGTTTACGTTTTACAGGATATTAAAAAACTAACGAAATCTGTAAGGTATATTGTGTCAACTCTCGGTCCGTTTCTACCCGAGTGTTTTCAAACAACAGCGATATTCGTTAAGCTTTGTCAAAGCAATTGTATCCCTCTGTGCTGTTCCTTTCAGTTCCGTAAATGAAATTTCTAGTTTGCCGGGCTCATCTCTTCGTTTCTTCAAGGTATTTAGCCTTGCATTATGTTTCTGAAAAATCATTAAATACTTGATGTACTGTTCTGCTCCATATTTAATGATCTGAAAAATTATTAAATACGAAATCCATATTAACAATGCTACATCGTCGTCAACTCCCTTCATAACTTGACGACTCGCCTTCTTTTCAGTTTATATTTTCCTTATCTTATCCATATCCACTCGTCCAAGTTTTATTTCTAAGTCGTTCTACTTCGCCGACGTCACCACCACCACCTCATCCTCCTCTAGCTTGTCAGGCACGATATCTTCAGAGAAACGGATAGGGTAAGCCCACTACTTAGTCCTAAGCGTTCCCACGCCATGAAGAAGACCTCTGTGCAATGCCCTAGTAAATTTGCAGTTTCCGTATTAATATATTACTGTAATAAACAAAGTCGTTTAATTCCTCTGTGAATCAATTTAGCCGTACATAACTGTCGTTATAGGCTGTACTATTATCTTCTTTTTGTATAAGTCTGCATCTTGTTCTGCCGCAAATCGTAGAACGAAACGCATTTCTAAGATGTTCGTACTTGCCAGTTCGATTTATGTATCGTTTTTCTCAATAAATTGAAGTTCCCTTCCATCTGTTGACTGCGTGAACGGCGCAGGCCTTCTTTCCGTCTGATCTTTAAAGACACAACTATCCCGGCTTCCTTTTTTCACAGTCTTTCTTTAATTGTTCCCATACTGCCAACGGTAAAGCTTCCAGCACAACTACTTTAATTGTTCCCATGCCGCCAACGGTAAAGCTTCCAGCACAACTACACTTTTCAAAAACAATTATATAAAAAGTAGGAAATAACAAGTGTAGGCCTATAGTACAAACTAAAAATCTATTGAAAACATTGAAATTAAAACCGGCACTTTAACGTGTTCAGCTGTTTTAAGTTTTATATTTTTCTCAGTTCTGTTCTTTCAGGAATAAATTTTACATCCTACTGTCGTTGCGTTCCCCGTTGCTAAAGCTTTATTACAACCATTACCATTAAATTAATACCATCATTACTATCAGAATAGACGTACAGGATAACAAGTAGTTTTGTCAGTTGTCGGAATAGAGTACTGCCAGTCAGTCCAGACCTTATATGCAGATGCCGGATCATTATGTTTTTTGTAACAGAAAAAGACGTTTAATTTCTTTAGAATTAGAACTAAGGGGACAGTATAAAGTGATTTAGCTTTACTGGTAGTCATTAAGATACCTCAAACAGGCAACGAGGATAATAAACCCGTGTTCTTACCACTTTTTATGCGCCGACGCTGCACCTGCTTGCCGGATCGTTTTCAAATTTTGTACCTTGCTTCTTTCAGTTTTTATTATTATTTTTTTTTAACGTCATATGTTCGTCCGAGGTATTTTAATACACGCAGTGAAAAGATATTTCACTACAGACTTTTTTACAGCTCTTTAATTACAGTTCTCGATAGTTAACATCCGTTTAAGTAGGCCTCCTTGAATAGCGAACGCGTATCCCAAGCTAAGCCCAGCGCGCCTTCAGCTAAGATCTTTATGTTATCTGTGAACATAAAGAGAAGGGGTTGTGGATGTAGGTTAATCATTGGTAGCTATTATTTTTTAGCTGAAACGGGCTGTATTAATTCGGAAGTTCTAATTTCATTAAGAGACGAATAGCGGAAAAGATCCGAACCTTGTTTTGCATAATTATTATTGCATAATTCCTGTTTTCAAATTATTGCGCTAACTTAGGCCTAATTAAAATAACTTTTGTATGGAAAAAACAGACTCACGAGTTCACCACCTGAGTTGCAAGTGCGTCAACATCAGATGACGACAGTATCAAATTTAGTATCATTAAGATGAGGGTTGATACAGTAATGAACGGTATAGACTCTCCTGCAACAGTAGTACCGTACGAGGATTCTTTGTTAGTAAAGTCATCTCCTCCCCCCTTTGTTTCATTTTATTGTAACATGGACGGCCTTTAATAATAATATTTCGAATACACAAGTCGTTTCAGTAGGCTACGTAGCAGTATAATCTCTCTCTCCTTTATGTAAAATTTTTGATAAGCTACCGTTGCCAAGTGGTTGATTAGAACCTTCATATTTGTCTCCATACCACGCCTGATATCTTGGTTATCCGCTGAATCAAAGATCAAAAGAAATCGACCTAATTTTTGGGCACAGTGTAAAACATACACGCTTTTAGGTTTCTTACATGTGTTTCCCCAGTTGATTATTCCCTCCATCTTATAGAAATGAAAATTATATCTCGTAAACCAAAATAATAATTTTAACGATCGTTTTAAAATACCGTTTGAACAATATTTAGGCGTTTGCCATGGTAATTCAATAGATAAAGCAAAACATTTTGAATAAGTTACAGGCGGGGGTCTATGTGTGTGTGAGCGCTACGTGAGAACGTATGCCACATTAATTTCAGACAACCTACTGGCATGATGATCGTTCTAATGTATCGGTACCAGTATCAATGTTTTTATAACTGTAGGTCTATAGTTGTAATAACCAACCGTACTGATTTGCCCCTTATCGCAAGGATATCGGGGTGTGAATTAATGGTTGATTTCCCAGCTAGTAGAAAGGGCAAAATTTGTTCCATGCTTCAGTTGATCATTTGCCAGTATAACAACTGGGGTTTACATACGAGTAAATCACTCTTCCATAATAGTTGATCATATGTAACAAAACCAGTTTTTTATTACAAAAATAATTATTAATGTTATTAAACTAAGGTACTTTTTTTTACGACAAGTTGTATACATTACTTTCTAAATGGGCCTCGTATGTAAGCCCCAATGTTTGGAAAAAATCTGTTCAGTCCTATGTACGATTCGGACTCAATAAGTTAAAATTAAAAATTATTAAATTCCCACTCCATACGAGGCCCGCCACCGTCATTGTTATTTCCGCCTTGTTTCTCGATTATTATACACATATACGGTACTGTAACAGTTTATAGTTAAATTTTGTAGACTTAATTCATTGTGACCAATTTCACTAGACTTAAAACATGAATATCTTAAGACTTGTAAGCGCCTAAACTTAAATAGTTAAGACGCTTCGCCTTTCAGCATAGGCTACTAGTCGATTTCGCGGTTGGAACAGTACGTTCGCGTAGCCATCGTTCAGAAACGCTGTAACGAAAAAATATTAGGATAAAAACTGAAATTAAATTTCGGACCGAGCTAACAGCGCGCTCGTTCACGTTCGAAAGATAAACGTAAATTATTTTCAATAATCCGTTTCGAAAAGATTCATTATAAATGGTCAAGCGTTTTTATGATACATTGAAATACTGACTTTCCGCATATCTGCTAATTAAACGATATCGTGGATGTCTGGCAGGTCGTCAAAAGTAACGGTAACCGTTTGTCAACACAAAAATAACCCCCGATGACTCAGCACGTACTACGAATTATTTCGTTGTCGGTACACAACAGGACACAGGCCTAAGTGCGCTACACGGTACTCACGAAACAGCTGTTCACACTCCGGAAACTGAGCTACAATGCACTGTTAGATGCAGCAAAAAAACAAATCAGAATTGTAAAACTACAGTTCGGGCTGTAAGGCCGTGGCGGTCTTCCATTATTCACAACAGACGTTTCAACCGCGCCATCTTCAGCGTCTCAAAGGACTTAAAATCGTACTGACAAGATGTCCATCAGTAACATCACAGTACTGTGACACTGAAGATGGCCTCCAATTGCCACCTGTTGTGAATAATGGAAGACCACAGCCCGGACTGTAACGCCGGCCGTGAAAGCTTAGGGAATCGATTAAAAGAAATCAGAACTAACTGTGAAGGAAATTTTTCAGTAAGGGGCAATGCAATCCCCAGAAAGTTTACATAGTACTTGTCTCTTCAGCAACTGTACTACCATTACTTGCAGCGGCGTAGCGAGGGTTGGGGGATAATGGAAAAGGAAATGGAAAAATTTACAGAAATGTAAAATAAATCGAATTAAATAATTAGCCCGACTAGTTGTGCGAGTACATCCGTGGTACGCTGTAGTCGTGTTGCACTTCGTGTAAACATTGCTTATTGCCTGCTGGTTGAGGGATGGTTCAAATTTGTATCCTACCTTTTGAGGTTATGTCCCTTTGGCGAGTAGAAAACATGTAGCGTTCGAATATTTATAGCCTATATCTCGCAGTGTTCCAGCTCGGTTTGCGATATTTATAGTGCTGCAATTTATTCCACAGAAATTTGCAAAATTTATTTGGTTTCTATTCGACACTTACACAGACGTGGCTGTTGTTGTGCACGGGTGTTTACTATTATTTAATGATTCCCTTTTTTTTAATTGAGCCCGTTATTACCATTTTGAAAATAAATCAACAGTTAAAATCTTTAAACATGCCTGGTAGTCCGTAGTGTACATATATTCGCTAATCTAAGACCGAACGCGTCGTTTACAAGCGCTCTGTAGTCTCTACGAGTGATACGATTCCTACGCTAACTTCAAGTTTGCGGCCATCACGTAGGCCTACAGTTGCACACTCCGTAGCGCGATTTAAACATTTTTGTTTTTGTACAACTCTGACTGCCCTATTTTATGAAAATCTTTGATTCATTTCTGTGGTGAAACGAGTAGGTCGATTTAATTTCATGTGCTGCAAATATTTAAGACGCGTCCTCACTAAGGCAAAATTTCAAAGAAGCTATGCAACCATTACCAGAAGTAGTAACCATTTAACACTATCAGCGTGTGCTGAAGGTGGGAAAAGATTTGTGCCCGTTTTCTGATATCGCTTATTTTATTTAAACTTTAATGTTACACGTAATCTTCATTATTTTATAATTTTGTTGCCCCTTGTATAAACGAATCTTTCCACATTTACCGTCTGGATCACAACAAAATAAATAGCAAATAACGAGTACCTTACTTTCCATTTTTGTATTTTTATGCACAAAACATAAACCCCTCCCCCTTACCAAATCCCTCCAGAAGGTCATCCTTGCCTGAGCCCCTGATTACTTGATACTAGTAAACTTATTACTGTACAACGTTTACTACTGAAGAAAATTGTGTATTTATATTACGCCTGCCGGGAATGCTATTTACCCCCACACGTTACTCACGTTGGCATACAAATACGTTCTTAAATATATCGTAAATACGCGTTTGTCTTCAATCTCTTGAAGCGTATAAGTTACACAATAATTGAGTGAAAAATTTGTCGGGATCAAGTCGTCAACCGCTTTCGCCTCACCGCATAACGGTCGTGCGGTTTATTCTTTCTGTTCATATTATATTTCTTGGAAAGTTGGACGCGTCGTATACGCACCACCCCGTATTGTGTAAAGGACAGGTCAGTAAATATTGCACAAGGCAAGCACTATGTACGCAGTTCTACGGTGACCGCGGCTAGCCCGCCAGACGTCTTCCCTTTCACCCACTCCTGCTTCCCGCCTAATCGTAATTTCACAACAACCGCGCAATATCAGAGATTATAAGAATTTGGTATAGCAATTTTTTACAAATTTGTGTTCAATGAAAATAAAGATTATTGAATGCGCGCAAACGCATTGCGTGTGTGATGGAACTTACTATAGCCAATACGAAACCGTACGTATATCTGAATTTTTAGTATAACTACCACTTAATACAAATTTTACACGTGAACTTCGTTTTATTAATATATACTGTTATGTTTGTTTTCATTTTATTCTCTCGCTAAGTTAGGTATTTAATATTATTTTTTCGTTTGCTGTAATGAAAGTCCGAAAGTGAATGCTGAACTTGTGCTAAACGAAAAACTAATTTTTTTTTGTATTAGACATTTTATAAAAATATGCCTAATAAAAATAATTAAATAAATTCAAAATCACAAGCTAAAACAGTGACAGGGGGTTGCGCGATTTTCATATTTCTGTCCTCGTAGTATAAACTACCTGTATAACCTTCACAGTGACAAGTCTAGCCGCTACCTAGTCGAGTCGACCTTTATTCTAATAATCCTTTATACAATTTTTACAGTGTAACATTATGTTAAAAAAATACGGTAATCCATACTCTAAATTAAATTATTTCTTTTATTAACAAAATTAATCTCGTATTCTATTAGATATGAATTATTAGTCCTTAAAGGACTCAAATCTACTCCGGTGCATAGTGTGTAGACACGGTATAAACCTTCCCGAGGTCATCTTGTAACCACTACTTATGGCTAGATTTTGCAAACGTTAATAGGCGCATGCCTTCAATTGGTGAATTTATTAAACAACATAAAAACTTTTTAAACAATAATATCTGAGTATGGTATGAATATAGTAAACTTAAAATTCTCATTTTTTTAAATTGAAATGGACTAACTGTAAATTTCCTTGAAAGCATTTTTAACCTTTTTTTACTCTGCGTGTGCGTGTGCGTGTGCGTGTGTGTGAGTGTGTGTGTGTGTGTGTGTGTGTGTGTGTGTGTGTGTGACCGCGTACCTGTCAATACACGCTATTCATAGTACGTCTGTAATGAATAATACTCAAGTTTCCATGCAGTAGGAACTAGTGTATCGTCTTAACTTTACAGTATTAATATTCTTCCTTTGCTAAATATATTTTTCTTAATTTCCTACACTTAAAACGTATTTCTTTAGATGAACAGAGTTTTGTTTGATAAACATCTCTTTTACTTTGTTTGCATGATATGTCTTCTCCAACACCTAACAACTTTAATCAGACGCCATACACAGAAACGTTAGCCATATTAAAAATACAGAAAATTAAGAAACTACTGTATGTTCTTTAATATTAAAAAAAAATACATATGTAGGTACGTATGTAGAAAATAAAAGCTCTATCATGCATAACCGATTGTGTAGTTAGTGGTTAGTAATTTGTGACTATATTTACTGCACGGGGTGCTGTCGATAAAACAGTGAACGCCTGATAAAAGTTTGCCCATCAAACTTCCGTTATCGCACAGACTACTGGTATAGTCCGCAGGCGCTTGAGACGTTCGCTATACGCTGGGCTTATCAGCGGCGTTGTTATCAGTGTTTACTGTCTTCACGCATCAAGGTCACTGCGCTTCTGCACAATTCCTGCTTGTTTTGTTCTTTAAAAATGAAAATAATTTGTTGAACACAGTTCAATTGAAAGATATTTCACAAACAGAAACCTATAGGCTCTGCTCTACGTAAACAATGAACGGGTCCTAGCCTAGGCCTATATGTTATGTAAACAATATTACACCTCGGCTATCTTGAACTACGCCTATACTGACATACGGTAACCTGAGCTCAAAATAACGTAGGCCTACCAATATTCGTCACCCTAGCGAGACACTGTTTCTTTTTTTTCATTTGTGATGACCAGTCATGTCACTGATTTGTGGGTTGTTGTATCTCTTTGCACGTGTCTGCAATATACATTGCTAATTTATAGTCAGTTAGGCCTAATTCTGAATTAGTTAATTTTGTTTATCCACAATCCATGTATACGGTAGTAGACCTCTAAACTAAAACCGCTTCCATTCAGTATATTTCAGTTTTATTTTGTGCTACCAGTTATTTACTGTAAGCAGGCCTAAACAGAGCCTAGTAAATACGCGCCACCGCTAGGAAACCTAAACGGTATAACGCTAAAACGAAGTGCTCCTACCTCAACTCATTTTAGAAACATGACCAACCGAGGAGGTGAAAAAATGAGAGAGAAGTAGTGGGAGAGAGACCTAATGAAAACGTCTGGCATAATCATTTAAGATTTACCTTCGGACACAAATAAAAACTACGGAAACCGTAGGTCTAACGCTTGCATCGGGTGGATACACGCAAAACGATTTACACAATTGTACACAGCGTATTTACATACACGAGAGATAAAAAGCTGATTACGCTGATAATTCTTCTTTTTCTTGCATGCGAAACTGCCTAATAATTTTTCGTTATTACGATAACGAACTCGGTTCATATAACTTTTTACTCGTAATGAAGGTAGTATTGTAGTTTCTTGAATACATGTCCAACAAAATAAAATATAGAACGATTTTATTGGTGTGTGTGTGTGTGTGTGTGTGTGTGTGTGTGTGTGTGTGTGTGTGTGTGTGTGTGTGTGTGTGTGTGTGGTTCGAGGGGGGGAGTGATGCAGAAATGGTACAGATATAGCCTGCTTATATAAACCTACATAATAGCACATGGTAAAATGAATTAGGCCATAACTGTCTGCAATGGATACAAATTGAAAATGCAAGTAATAAAATCAACAGCGTAATGTAGGCTGTACAAAGTTAGCGTGCAGGAAAAATACACGCTTTAAAACACGAGAATAAATATAAACAGAAAAAATTTATTCCCCTACGCACAAACTGCTATACATGCAAACAACCGATACTACAATACTCTTCATTTTAATAATTACTTTCTCTACTCATAATTAAAATTACAAAATTTATACTAAATCCGGCATTACGTCGTGCCGGTTAAAGCACCGTGGTGGCTTCATTCGCACAATCAAACGTTACGTAGGTTACATGAATATAAAAGCAGAATGGATAACCCCACGATAATGAATTGATTTTTTATTAAACCGCATCAGCAATAAAATCGCTTTAACAAAATTAAATAAACGGTTCCTTTGCAGATAACGGTTTACCCAAAAGCATACAATAAGTTTTACTTAAAAAGTAATGGAAGCACCTTATAAAACGTAAACTATTACAATTTTACAACACTTAAAACATCGAATATACCTACTTTATTAATATCAGGAAATATAAGGCCTCGTATGCAAAGCCTGTTTTAAGCTTCGTTCATAGTACACGGCCAGTAATTATTAGCGTTAAACTGAATATTAAAAATAGTAATAACAAAATTAAAAAGATGCAAACATAATGGAAATCGAGTGTACGATACTGAAGGGAACTGACATTTTATTCGTTTGATTCGATACATATCTTACATATAAAGTAATTTACATTAATTGTCTAGACGTGTAAATTGCATCGCTAAAACCACACGTGAATACCGTACAGTACCGGTAACCGACGCCCGCATACTGTAGGCCTACAGACCGATAGATACGTTACAACAGCTGATGGTGATGATCCCACGTTCCCGCCCCGTCACGCCTATATTGATTCTACGTAATGACAGTTAACGGTCGTTCTCACACTAGTGTGGAGGGCGGTATAATAGATAAGTAAACAAGTACGACAAAGGGAGCAGATGGGGACGTTCGGTGATGAATGGGTCGGGACATTTAAAGGTACGTTACAATAGACGCAAAGCTCTCTGCTACAGGTGCACAACGAACGCATCGAGTAAAAAATAAATATCAATATTGATCAAAATTAAACACGTTTCCGTGTCAAAGTTGCAGCGAGGTACACTACTTCAGCTTCGAATGTACTAATTAAATCTGGGCACGAATGAAACGATATAGGCCTACCTACGGCTTCTCTGAAGTTAAGTTTTCATTATTAAGTAAAAAATAAAACGGTAAAAAAATATTTTAAAGGCTGTCTAAGTTTTGTCTATCGATAGCCTTTGCCTTTAAGTTATATTACCGGCATTAACCAATACTAGTTGCACTACTTAATGCTGTTAATCACTTATCTTTGTAGAATCACATTCCCGTCTGTACGAACGACAGTTGAATACTATTTTTTTAAATCTGGTGAGCTACGCCGCAGTCCATGAACGTTTGGCAAAATATCTGACGGTAAACCATTGATCTGCTCAGTTCAGAAGCCGGAAACCGAAATTAACTCTTTCTCCAAATATCAGGTACATTAAGAAACAGTTCGCCTACTTACACGTAGTGATGTTTAATATCGAACTTCAGCATTCATTAGCGCTACACTATTCATGATTTTTAACTCTACAATTCTGGAAATTTCTATATAGCACTTTTCTCATAACAAGTTTAACAAATTTTGTATTAAAAAATGATGTCGCTTCAGTTTAATTGAAGAATTTTAACATTTGAAAATTTTTATAAGGACGTGTCGCACATTTGCGGCCGATCGCTGGTGCGTTAGCGAAAATGGGAACCGGTGAGTTTCCATAGAAACTACTTCTTTGTTGTCAATAACGTAGTACACATATAAAACTTCGCTTATGAATGCGACTACATTTAACTTATAATCTGTACATTGGTAAATGAAGAATGAATTCATTGATTGGTGAATGAACATAAATATATATATGTTAGATTTATTGAAGCATTTTCAATGCCCTTCTCTGTGCATTGCATTGTGCAATGCCTGTAAATTTTTCACTAGAAAACTGCATTTTCCGATTGTAAGATAAATGCAGACGACTATAAACACATCTATGCCTATATTTGTCGCAATCTCTTAGTGTATAACGTAAGCATTGATAAAAATACGAGTTCATGTCTGTAACGTGTGATGCTGTAAACCGGCTGTTTATTATCTACAGTTTTTGCCTGTAGAATGAGTGTTGAGAGTTTTCCGTATTGCTGTACAAACAAGACGGTGTTTGTACAAACAAGACTTTGACGTTTCGTCGTTTAATCGTCTATCTAATCTGATGTTGGACCAAAACCGAGCAAAAATGAAACACGCATGTTACTTGAAGTGTAAGGTAAGTAAGTAACGGAGTGAGGGTGTGTTCTTACGTTTTTTTAAATACGTTAAAATTGTTTTACCTCAATTCACTTTGTACTTCACTACAAATAAATAAATAAAATCATACGGTAGATCGTGTTCAGTACCGTGCTGCGCACGCTATCTTCCTCATTTCAGCGTTTCGTTAAACAAGTTCGTTGCAGTAATTAATCAGAATATTTAATTAGTAAAGTTGTGTTAGTGCTTATAATCACAAACAGAAATTACACTGTTACACATCGCTATAGCAAAAATTCCCGATTACCGCTTTCAAGCTTCACACCTCATCACCAGATCGAAAATATCGTATTTCTGACCTGATGATGAGTTGTGAAGCTTAAAAGCGCTAATCGGGAAATTTTGCTATATTCATGTGCAACAGTGTAAATTCTGTTAATAATTAATCAGTTTATTAGGTGTTTCCAGTTCACAAAATAAAATTTACAATATCTCGTTTACGGTTTCCCTCCGCCTTAAAACCAACAGTATTCGTTTACTAAAAGTAACCCACGACGAAATGGAGTTCAGTAAGCGACAGAAGGAAACCCTTGCACCTAACGACAAACGGTAGGCTATTCGTTTATTCACGTCAGTTAGTGCCTGTAAATTTGTCGTTTCCTTCACGATGAAGCTACAAAAACATCATCGTTCTTGACAGGGTCAATCACTTTGTACTTCACTAAAAATAGATAAAGAAAATTATATACGGCAGATCGTGTACAATAGAGTTCTGTAGACGCTTTCAGAAAGCGCCTGTTTCAATAAACTCTGGCCGTACGATGCCCTGACAACTACGCGGTACCAACTGGCGTGTAACAACTCTCTTGACTTTTGAACTACTGTTACCTCTGTGCTGAAATATCTCGTGCAAATTTTGAGTTACAAATCTGAATGGTCCCTAGAAATTGAATCTAAAAGAATGTCTTAATCAAAAGAACTACGCAATTCTGTTAAAATGTACATGAGAGGCGTTAATAATAATAATAATTACTATTCGATGTTGTTTATGGATGTATTGTACGCGTGCGTTTGTTTGGTGTGCCAACTGGGCTAAGAAGGACGTTTAGCTGTCGCGAAATGAAAACGCGATAGAGCAAGAGTGCCTGCAGAAAGAATCTAGAACGACATTTGTACGCGAGTCAAGGGTGATACTTATCGCGGAGGAAGTAGTATAGTGAGCCCCCGATGTGCGCAATACCAAATGTTGCGGAAAACACCGCCCCGCGCCGCGCCGCGCGCTCGTCAGCCAGTTCCCGCCAAATCTGCGCTGTCAAAAAAACAACCGGCCGTGCGTAATGTAGTAGTAGCCTAGCGTGTCTCCGCGTTGTTTTGTTTCGTGTGGAAGGAGCGAGCTCAGTTGCACCACAAAAACAAACAGTCGTCCCCAATGCAATGAAAGTAACTAGAAAAAGTTATTTATTTCTTAAAAGTTTCGCCGAACGTTTTGATAGAAGTTGTCAGACCGTACGAGTGTATATATAAATTTGCAATTTATTCGAACGAATGACAAACGAGAGCGAATTTTTCGAAGGGGTGGGGGGAGAGCGAGAGTTTAGGACGACGAGACATGAGATAAAAAAATAAACAAAAATCTAGACGACCTTCAAATTACTTCTGAGCAATACACAAAAAAAAGCAGCAACGCAACAAGAATATTAGCGCCAATATTCGCAGCCGGTAATGCGATTGGTCGAAATAAGATTTGTGACGTAATTGGCAAATGCGTTACGTAATATATTAATGTTGAGGGGGCATGCATGCGTTTAGCCGCGAAACCGAACCAGCGCGGCGGCCTTGCTTTGCCTTGCTGCGAGCACGTGGTCCGTCTCACAATACAACACGCCAGTTGTAACGTATCAGACCTTGATTCTTAATAAACGTCATTTCCACACAGATATACGCTAGTATTACTGAGCTGTTGATATTAATGCTTCTGGTTACTGATGTACGTTTCTGGTGTATCTGTGATAAACTCTAACCACATGAACGAGCAGCACGGGCGTATGTGTTTACGAATGCGAATGTGCACACTAGATGCGATTACAGTTGCACACTCCTGCGTGTGCCTAACTTTACGGCAACTGGTGTCTATACTGGTATTTATATTATTATCGTTATTTAGAGCCACCATCTCCTGAGTAATGGTCAAGGCCTACTGAAAAGCGCAGTCTCATCCGGTTAGCACTACAATTCCGTCACTCCATTCACGTACCAAGTTCTGATGTAAGGACTTTGAATTTATCGGCAAATGATAGATGAAATCTAAAATAGATCTCCGGTGGTTTAGTGAAATATATATGCAGAAGAAAGTCAGATCTGCAAAACACTAGTATTAGGGAAAGGATAATAGCTTGCTCGAGGATGAAGTGCGACAGATCTAAACGTGTGCACGACGGTTGGCTAGCCGCCGCAGTACGGCGCGAAAGCTTCACCTCATGTTATTTTAAATATTCGTGCAGAAGAACGCATTAAAACAAAAACAAAAAATTACTCAGTGTAATCTGAGGGACAGAATGCTACCGATAGTAACTAAAAAGGAGTAACATTACAGAAAAAAAAATGTTTCAGAGTTTGTCATCGCATTAGATAATGTTAGAGTATGTACAGACGTTACGTCTGCATTCCGTGTTGGCATAGCATTAAAAAACGCAATCACGAATCTATTTTTAGTTAGTTATTAAATATTATTATTACACGTGTGTATTTTTTAATCCGTCTATTCTGTGGGCACTTTCTAGTAATGCAAAACGAAACTACCGTGCTTAACGTACTTACGAAGTGTGCTGCTGAGTGAGCGGTCGAGGGGGGGGGGTACGTGTTGAATGAAAGGGAGACGTAGTTCCGCTCAGCTGTGATGAAACAAAAAGTGGGTCATGCGTACGAGACCTGAGATCACAAAACAGAATGCAAAATTGCTGGTTCTTTCTACACGGGGAGATGAAACAAAAACCAGATAAGGTTCACACATTCCTCCTTGTGTGTGTGTGTGTGTGTGTGTGTGTGTGTGCGCGCGCGCGCGCCAGAAAAGAAGGGGGAGAATTGCGCACAACTGAAGTGGGTCAAGCGTAAGAAAGAGACCTAATATAGGTTCTCCGAATGGACAAAACGGCGTGCGAATTTTTCGCAACGTTTTGTCGTTCATAGCATGAGGTCACTTTTAATGTGTAATCATGTTTTGTTTACTATGTAAAGCCACGTGATGAATTGATTAACTGTACACACTCGACAGACTGGAAAATATGTTCGGTATTTTTTGTTGTAATTTAAAGTAACTGTATAACGTGTCAGTTAAATCGATCGACAGATTTTATATATGAGATAGCCGGAATGTTTCTCGTATAAATGAATGAATTTGTTCTTGAATATTACATGAAGCCTGCCTACATTTTCATAGAGCCTATGTTACACTTTTGTGTACATTACTTTGACTAAAAATATCCGTCAGTGTTATTAGATTTTTCTGTTTAATTTTTAATTCATATTTCTGTTCTCATACATGATTGATACGTTTTTCGTAAAGTTTATCCCTTTGCAATTTTCTCCTACTTAAAGTTCGCTAAGTCTATCCACCGTTAATCACAGATATACCTTTATTACTCCACAACATTTTAAGATTGAATCTCAGTTCTCTTGTGTTATTCCTCATAAAGTCAAAATATTTTATGTATAGGTCTATTAATACAGGATAATGAGAACTTAATAAAGCAGACACAGACTTTCATGGAGGCTAGAGAGGCTACCGAGTCATTTTAATAGTAAAAAATATATATAATAAAATATGCTTCACGCAAAGAACTACACTTGACTTAATTAGAACAACTGAAAAAAAGTGTGTTGGTGCTTTAGGAAGTGCACTTCACCGGTAACACTTAACATATCGCTGACGCTCACAATGAATCGACTCTCTTGAGTATGAACACCATCTGCAGAATGATCAGAATTCGTGAAGAGCTTGATAGTTCAATATATGGCCATGCCGTGAATCAGTGGTCTAACTAGGAGCTGCTCCTGGTGGGTGGAGGATGAGACTATCTTGAAGGTTCGACCCCCCCCCCCCCAATTTTCCACAACACAAGTGAGATATTCAGGATGGATTCTTCCTGTATAATTTTATAAACAGGCCTACAGTTCGTGGATTCTTTGCGCCTCAAACATTTTGAGTAAGCCAACGTGAAGTAGGCCTATAAGCCTTGATAAACGTATAGGAAAGCGTTGATTTAAAAACTTTCTATCTTGATTAACGGTTATTCAAATTCAAGGCAATAAATCTCATGTTATTAGAAATTACTTGAATTCTAAATTTGTATTCTTAATAAATCTGGTTAAAATGAGTTTTTCTGAAGGTATTTTGAAAACCCGGGTTTCATCACCGCATCGCATTTTATCTTAAGGATAATGAACTTATGTCTTAAGTTCAGCAACTTATAGTTTATGCTAAACTATGTAATTTTCTAGGTACATCCAGCAATAAAATCTTCTAATTCTTCCGAATTGAAGTTAACAAACGGTCAGTTCACTTGTACAAAGACGACGGCTACACAGAGACGTTACACTAAAGGGTCGTGACTCTGACAACACTGTAAGAAGTGTGTCTCGCCGAGGGAGATGCAACAGGTTCTGGTGCGTGCGTGTTAGATTTTTAAGGCTCCAAATACGTACGTTATTTACCAAATGTTGAGTGACTGTCATTAAGAAAACTCTATTTTATTAATTTACAAATATTGTAATTCAATATGCGTACTGATAGGCCTACACACGATATGTTATCGGCAGTATCAACACATCAATAAATATGCAGAAAGTCCTCGACTTTCAAACATAATGCGTTCCCGAAAACGAAGTGTTCCGAACTCGAATTGCTCGAAAGGTACTGTGCACGTGAGTTAGTAG
Organism: Magicicada septendecula; assembly: GCA_034769895.1. Lineage (NCBI taxonomy): Eukaryota > Metazoa > Arthropoda > Insecta > Hemiptera > Cicadidae > Magicicada > Magicicada septendecula. The sequence goes on from CM068369.1 coordinate 415,682,846, forward strand.
GTTCGGTTCTTTGAATTGTAGTACACTGTACTCCAATGAAATTGAATATCAATCTCGCTAAAATTTACGTCATACGACCACTCTTACTACAAAAAATACATTACCATGCTGAATTAATAATTTTCGTACATTAGTACAATTTATGAAACAGCCTACAGAACTGTCTTAGTACCTATATAAAAATAAACACTTTAACACTTTGTATTAATAGACTAACATTAATTATAAAAACAATAATAGCGGGGCTAATAACGAATTTGCCCACTGTAACGCGTATTCGCTTCCAGATACCTCCGTTAGTCTTCGAAAGTATGAAGCTGTACTTCGAAACTTGAATATAGCGTATCAATTTTGAATCTCCGAAAGTAGAGGACCTCCTGCGTAGTAGATACGATCGAATAACTTTACACAGCCTAATTAATTTTCAAGCGAAAACTCTTGATTAATAATACTGTAGATGAAACAAAAATAAAAAGAAATATAATCATATTCTAAAAAACTTGAGAACTCAAATATAGGCCTACCAATGCATTTACTTTTTCTGTAAATCATGTGTTTCGTAGTAAAGTAGTCCATATTTACTCTAGAATAGGACTGTAAATTTTGCAGTCTTTATGTTTTAAGTTATGCCTTTCACTGCAAGATAAGACATGCCTTCGCATCGAAAAGGCAAGTAATATAGTTAGGCAAGTCCTATATTACGAATTTAATTTTTTTTCTTTGTAAAATCTTTTAAATTATTCCGTTTGTGTTTGAGGGGGTTTTCTCATCCATCCTCCACTGAATTTTATTGCGCGCTCTTTCCTTATTCCTTTCCGTTTTGATATTCACCCTGCGCAATATGAGACAACACATCTAATCCTTACAAACAAACAAAATTTCTAAGAAATCCATCAAGTTAGATTGTGTATCCCTCGCCGCTCCGCTCGTCACGTGACGCCGGTCTGTGGGAGGAGACGGGACGGTGGCGTGCCTAAATAATTGCCAGGCACATTAAAAACGGACAGAAAAATCGAAACAAATGCAATTCAAAACGGTTCGTTAAAAACGGCTGCTGGACTGTTGGTGCGTAGAGCAGCCAATTCGTACTGCGTCCACGTTCGTCGCACGGACATGACTGCAAATGATTCAGCAAATTGCAAATGCAAATGGTATTGTGTGCGGACACAATGTACCTTTGTTGTCGTACTACACAATTGCAGTACGGACCACTCGTTCTGCCGCGTCTGTTTGCTGTCCGCACGGGATGAAGCACATCTAATTCTCTAAAATACAGTCAGTCGGCGTATAATATCATTAAATGTGTTAGTCTTGAAGTAAGAAACAGAACTGAACCAATAAACAAATGTTATTTCAAATTGGAACTACCAAAGGCCTCTACAGAACTTCAGTACAGGTCGAAATTTTCATGTGCAATGAAACATGAATACGGTTGTGTGAACGAAAAGGTCCAGATGACTGTCACAATATACGTTACGTTGTAGGCTATGTCAAAAAAGGAACGGGAAGTGAAAAAGGTGTATAAGCTACGTACAACAAATCGTGATCGAAAAGGCAGTCGGTACAAGCACTACAAAGCGGAAAGCAGAAAATGTTATGACTAAACGTAACCAGGCGCAGCATATCCGTCGGCAACGATTACCTGTTACCGCCGCTACAGAACTTACTGTGGAAAGAAATTAACACAATCCAACAACAGGTAGCCCACTGTTACGTAATAGTAAATTTGTGAAGTTCCATGTTGTGAAAAGAAGAAAGAGATTTGCTAGATGTCTTATAAGACGGTGAACCATGGACCGTCAAAAAGAAAAAAGAAGAGGGGTACCTAGAAAGTTTCGAAATGTGGTCGTGGCGAAGAATAATTACGGTGAAACTGACTGACACTGAGAAACGACGAAGTGTTGATGAAAATACGACAGGAAAGAAAACTGCTGAAAATAATAAGAAAGAGAAAAACATTTTGGTTGGGGCACAGGCCTATATTGCGTAGAAACTGTCTACAGCTAAGCGTCATAGACGGAAAGGTTGGGGAATGCTTGATGACATCAAAAAGGAAGGAGCTAGAATTAATTAAAGACAAATGCACAGGTCTAAGAAAAATGGTGAGCGTCCAGTTGAAACCTGTTGCAGACAGTGTTGCTAAATAAGAAGAACGTTGTGAAATGCCCGTACTGTTCGATTGAAGTTCTCTTCCAGTAGGCCTACCGTCCGGCCGAGGATAACTGGTCACTACGAATCAAGGAAACCGACGATGCACATGTCTTTTCTTACCCTATGTTCACACTAAACTGTAATTATTCCAAAGATTATCACAAGCAAAGAAAGAAATGATAACGCTTTTGAAAACTAACAGAAGAAACAAAACCAGCGTTATTACACGAAATTTCCATAACGAAGTGCAACTATTATGGCGCAAAAATGGAGGGAAGAGAAACAAAACATAGTCCTTGAATTCAATACCACACACACACAATAGCACAAAGTAGTATTGAAAACGAGCGGGTACATCCATACATATACATAACAGACGTAGGCTATGTATACTGTACATTGTACGGTGTGTGTGTGTGTGTGTGTGTGTGTGTGTGTGTGTGTTTCAAGGCTGTATCTCCAAACAATATCCGTGTGGTGGGTGCGATACGTATCGAGGGCATGGCATTCCACAGGCGACACGCGTTCCGCGGTACTTGTATCGTAGCCAGTGGACTGTGATCTGTCAGTGAATGCATTTATTAAAAAAAGTAATTTTCAGAGATGAGAACTGATTTCAAACGTGTTTTCTACCCTAGGGCTTCGAATGTGGTCTCATCTTCAGATTCTGTAACATGACCTACACTTCGCGGACAAGACGTTGCGGAAGGTAATCCTCTAAAGGCCTCGTCCGCGAGTATGGTGGAAGCGATTCCCCTTTTGAAACTGTAAGTAAATCGCCAAACGAATAGCGCGTATCGAACTATAACGTAGTACCGTACACTGATAAAGCAGTAGGCCTATATACCTAAATGATCTATTGGGCTCTGAAGCTTAAGGCTTACACTACTTTTGCATTGCGTTTCTCGAGCTGTCTGCTGTGATGACGTGACCATTGTACTATAGTCGAGCCACAGCTTTTCATCTGATTCTATCTCCTCCAAGTGGTTACTTCACTTTTAGCGAGAGCGTACACCTCCTGCCACATCTCGCATTTCAACCCCGTTTTCTTCTGCCTCTCCATTCGTCGTCTATTCAGTAGGCCTAGCTCAAATCTCACTACTGACATTATTCTATCAGTCAATGTGGGTAATGTGGGTCTTTCTCTTTTCTGTTCCTGGAACCCATATTTTTTTCGACGTACCGTCTCATTGTTTAAAGAACGTGGATGTAGAATTGTACGCCCCACGCGAAAAAGCAACAGCATTAAACCCGTGAGTAAACAAACAAACAAACAAACAAAATCGCGCAGTCACTGGGGTACAAAACGCGAGCGGTGAGAGGGTGAATTTCGCAAAACATATCTTATATTCTGTATTATATTGTACGAAAATTAGTCAGCTTACACCATCTGATGAAGGCACTGTGCTGCCGAAACAGCTGTCATGGATTATAATTTTAATAAATGATGATTCTTTTTTTTGTTCAAATAATAAAATATATTCTTTTTTTTAATTACTCTCCGGCATATTTTTAATTTCTATATTTTCCAACAGTGACAACCTCTATAAGTTAATCGACAAAGCTGAATATTTAGTCCTACAGTCCGAACAATCAGCGTCTTGAGCTAAAAAAAAAAGAATTTGTTTCAATCTACAAATATTTCACCCCCGTCGCTTTTTAGAACAACCACTGACTGTAACTTGCCCAATAAACGCGGAAAAAAACGCGATAGTCCTTCCAAGCAATCTTATGTTTCGCGCAAACAAAATAAACATAAAATTTCGCAGATTTGACAGGCCCCTTTGCATCTTTAAACGTTTTTTTTTTATTATAAATTAAAGTATAAAAAAATAATTTTTAAGTGTAAATTATTTTCAATTCACGAATTGCAGATGAACAGATTAAGATTCACGCTATCGGTACAGCCCATGACAACTGAGAAAAACAGTATGCCTAGGATGTGTTTGCGAGAAATAGGCTATGTTTATTTAAGACCGAACTCTCATGACTATGTGGATTCGGGTGGACGTCTTAATGTCTTTCTATGAAAACCGTAGTTCATCATCAAGCCTGGTTATTTTGTAGTGCCTAAAATGTAAATATGTTTAATATTCAAACATATATATTATACAGAGAACAAGTTTTGCAAAAGTGATCGTTTCTTTTCCTTTACGTATATTTTTGGCAGTGAGTGTGCTTAACAACCTACGCGCCGTGGTAGCCCAGATGGTGGCACAAGAGTACCTAACCAACCTGTTCATGTAGCTTGCGTCCATTCAAACTAGATTTGGTTATACAGCGTGCCTAATTTTATAACTAAAAAGGTTTAGAATGGTCAGGAACAAGACTGGCGACAGAAACTGAGATTCAGTACACTCAGAATTTTGGGGCTCCTCTCAACCCTCCCTTATAAGCATAAAACATGGAAATGACTAAAGTACGCGATAATGTCGTATAGTATTATTACACCAAAATAGCATATCAATCACAACCAAACTAATTTAAATAATTTTTTATTTTAGTTCTAATAATTATTGTTCAATCTTGTATTGCTGTTCATTTGTACTAAACCCTAAACCACTAGTATTCTTACCATTTTCATAACTTAACAAATGACTTTATTCAGAAATATTTTTTCAGCTGCATACAGCTGTCCCCTTTGAACTCTCCGCGTTTACTGGCCCTGGTCAAAAATTTAAGAAATGTGCATGTTTAAGCTATTTTTCGTGTTAATGCGTAGATAAATTAAAATTACCATCTTCAGGAGAAGAAACCGCACAAGGGCAGTTTAAGAATTATTTAACACTCATATCTTTGTGTAAATCGAGATCAAAAAAATAATAGTTTCAAGAAAAAACAAATTAGTCTATTGGCGTCCCTGTTATTTTTCTTTGATCACTGTTCAGCCACTTCTTACTGTCTCGGTTTCATTCATATATTATTCTTTATAACTATTATACATTTTAAAATCATTTACGTAATTTACGTATTTTTTCCTGGCATACTCTAGTTTTCTCAAGGGGAAAATTTAGGCCTGCACAACTCCCACCCGCAACTACGTATGTGTGTATGCAGTTCTGTCATTGTTGGAACTTACTTTTAATTAATATTTGAATTTTTTAAATAAACGTTTTAGTTAATATACGTACAAGAACGTAACACGTATAGGACTACAATAATATATTCCAGTAGTTTTCAACAGATAGCAACCTTCCTATTATTTTCAATAAAGAGATTATCACATCTTTGGTAATTGGATAACGATAGTTCAAATAAGGCCTTTAATTCTCAAAGAGGGCTTTCTTTCATCCATCCCACTGGTCGTCACAACAGTGGAGGTATATTACATTGTAACACCCATACTTTCTCACGCATTTCAACTTGATTTTAAAAATGACGAACAAAACCGTATTTCAAATGTAATGTGTTCAATTTGACTAACTTCTATTCACATATTATGTGGATTGTTTATAAGAAATGTATTTTAAAGCTGTTCACAAAATAAATATAGTAAAAAATAAATGGAATGATGTAGTCATGCGCGCCCTCAAATGAATGTGTGCATATTATCCTAATTAGTTCTTAAATCATCCTTGTACATCCTGAATATATAAGTTTCGTAAAACGTATTTAAAATCGTGTACAATAATTTATTTAAATCTTCTCATAAATATTCACTCGACACTTAATCAACATTAAGATTTGTAGTAGAATGATATTACGTAGAAGACTCGGATGGAACAAGGGGTGGGTGAGATAGGGAAATAGACTAACAACGCATGTAGGCTAAATGAGCTTTACTCTCCCTACCTCTACTATGCGACTTGGAAATGCGAGCCGGTAACAACGAAGTACGAGAAAAAGCCACGAAATACATAGAGTGGTGTTAGTACTGTATTCTACAAAAACTGGCCTTCGAGTTTAATCCTTACAAATTATACAAGCAAAGCTAGCAAGAGTGTGTATTTAAAATTCCTGTTGGTCGAAAATTCTGCCACCTCCGGGCTTTACCAATTGTTTAAAAACTATTTTGCCATTTTATTCTGACCCATTATTAATTACGAATGTAAGATATATTTTCTGTACGTGATACTGTAATTGCAGAAATAACCATTATTATGAATTGTTGATTACGGTTTCCTGTTGAATTCCCATAATTTTTATCACCACACACCCAAACAACATAGACTACATGTTTTGAAATTTAGTAATTATCAATAACAGAATCACTCATAAATTTCATGACTAAGTAACTTCGTTTGCAGTAATTCAAAATAATCGTTAAACAACAAATCTGTGAAGGATTTGTATATACTAGACACGGACGTGGACTGGAAGCCATAGTAAGAATAACGCTAGAAACGTTGTGTTTTAATTATGGACAAGCTTAGTAACTAAACATGGAAAATGTTTTTCTTATAAACATTAAAATAAACAGTACAAAAAAGAAAAACATTTATGAAAAAGCTGTAGTCTACCAATATCAATGTCAACCTGCGAACTCGACAGAATGTAATGTACAATGCAACAAAAATACATAGGATTATTCACTTCAAGATCATTTAAACACAGATATATTGAACATACAAAACATTCTCAACATTCAAATCCAAACTCAACAGTAGCAAAACACATAAAACTACTGTCTTGTGAATATGGTCCAATACAACAACATTTAACCGTATTGAAAACATGCAATGACAAAATAAGATCAAATATATATGAACAGTACCGAATATACAAACATATAAAAGAAGAGGACCATGAAAATCTATTAAACGTTATGAGACTTCAAAAATCATATCACTTTTGAAATATTACAACAAAATCAACGTTCAGTAATCAGCTGATATAATATGTAAACATGAACACTATAACAGAATCAGTTCTTAGGAAGCTTTAGACAACATATGTATCAAAATTAACAATGTCTACAAATTCGTTTTTATAAATAATAGTGTTTTATAATATTGTGAACACAAATGTGCTATATAACCTGACGATGGTCTGTGACCGAAATCGATCGCTTTAAGAATATAAATAATAACATTATATGGTACCTTTAGGCTATATAAAAAGAATACAAAAAATTAAAATTATTAGTAAAGGTTTATAAGCAGTGTTTGTGAAACAGCCTACAGTACAGTCTTATTACGTTAAAAATTAATCGCTTTAACATTTTGCATTCTTTACATTTATAGACTAACATTAATTATGAGAAGCAATAATAGCCGGAATAATAACATGCACTTGTCTTAAACCTTATTCACTTCTCACACCACCGTCAGTGTTCGAAAGTCCGAAACTGTAATATGAAACTTGAATAAAAGTATCAATTTTGAATGTCCGAAAGAGCGAAATGTGCGAAAGTAGAGGACCCTGTATATTCTGGGAATTATATATTCATTTCGTTTGTAATTTAGGTACGAACCAAAGAGATCCAAGACTTATGATATTTATAACCTAAATTACCGTAACTTTGTAGCGGTGGAAAATTTCAGTAACTGTTCTGAAACAGTTGTATTTGCGAACAAGTCTGAAAAACATTCGTGCTGTTAATTAATGTCTTGTGTTACACTGTGTCATTTACTTACCGGAACCTCTATTCAGTAATGTTAGTAGAATAGCAAAAATTATACACCAGCCATACTCGAAAACACTTAATCATATTAACAGAACCAAAAACTTAATAATAGTCATCAAAAACAACCTAACGTCTTACGTTGTTACATCATCACATCGTGAAAATATTGTTTCTAAAAAACTGCTAACACTAAAATAACCTTCATTATTCCAACCAATGTTTATCAGGTATAAACATACTAACTGTAACTAACAGCTGGTTTAAGAAAACGCGGGAACTTGGTAACAGGAGCTGCCCGTTCTTTCAGGTCAGCCAGCTAGAGTACCATAAACCATAAACATTTGAAAATTTTTGTCCCACACAAGTGGTTAACAATGGTGTCAACAAATTGCAGAGTATTGCAATAATATTGAAAACTGTTTTTAATAAATTTCAAATCCTACATACATTTTGTTTAATGCAGAATCCTTTGGGAAGTTCTTTTCAAGAGATTATCTTTCTTAATAATCACGTGGTTGGTAACAGTATCATGGGTAAAGTTCATTTAATTGTACAACACAGTATAATATTATTACATAAGTATAATATAAATTTTAAAATTGAAGATAAACAAACAGTCAGCTAATTATAAGTATATAACTACTGACTGGGATCGCTATTTTTTATTGGTAAAAATGTTAAACTTTTACCTTGTAGCCTAAACTAGTTTTCGCTTATTACAAACTTCATCAGAGGCTGATAAAGTTTTACATAAATAGTTTAACATTTTTACCAATAAAATATTTAGTGATCCGAGTCAGGAGTTACATATTTATAATTAGTTAATCAACGGACACGTCATGGACAACAAAATCCAGGAATCAAACAATCAAATTAAGGCACATAAATTTGTAAATATAAAATATGTAAAATATTTATTGTATGGATTAAAAATGCCACAAAGTAACTAAGATTACCTTTATCTTTCTGTTAATTATATACCCATTTAATGTTGTCTTGCCCATGCATGTACTGTGTACTCTCGTGGGAAACATAATCAAAGTGAGCTTTGATAACTCACCAAAAACATGTAGACAGCCACTTTAAAATTAACCAATATTAATTCCTAACAATTAATACAGTCAAACACTGAAATAGTCGGACTGGGGAGGGGTGGTAAGAAAGCATCCCCCCCCCCCAATGTATGTCAGTATACAAAAGTATGTACTGTATATATTAAGAAGCATTGTAAACCCATTATTAAGTACCGGATGAATAAATTAAAACTATCTTTATATTTTGTTAAAATGTAGATATGAAATTTCTAATGCTGATGGGCCCCCTCTTCGATCAGATTTATAAAATGTGGCTCCTGTTGATAACTACATAAAGTTATATGCTTATTAAATATCTGTTATTCCACCATCTTTTAACTGACTACAATTAGTTTTTATTAAATATTTTTAATATTGTCTTCTCTTTGTTTATAACTAGTAACTTAGATTTTTAAAATGTCATATTTTATTAATGTAATTTAAAATATTTATTATCGCAGATTTTTGGCGTTCAAGAAGGCGCTTGGTATTTGACACACCAGCCAGCAAAGTAAATAACACATCAGATCAACAGAGAACTGAAAAACCTCTTCAGTGCACAACTATCAACCAGAATTAAGGAGAAGAAATGTCAAACAAAAGTTTAATATAACCATGGAACTGATCCCAGTGAAGCAATTAGAATCTAGTCTGGGGTGCACACAGTATGAAGATGGCAGTGGAGTGTTGTAACACCACTAATACTACTGGGGTGATTGTATTTAGTAATATAAAAAGTTAATTTGTTTTAAAACTCAGGAAAGTGTAACTGTAAAATGTATGAATATTACCGTATATAGGCATTTTTTGGAATCATGTTTAAATTTTTTTTAATCAGGTAATCTTGTTAGTATCATCACTTCTGTACCTAATCATATGTTTTAAATGAATTAATTTTTACTTGTACCAGCTTTTTCCGCAGTCTCAATGGCAGATTGAGTGGATCCAGATTGAGTACATCAGAGTGGATCCACATGGAAGGAATGGGTAAAAACACTCAGGAAAAAAAAATCAGCGTTCTGTTGAAGGGAAATTGTATGTGCGCGAACACTGACAAAATTTGGATGTACTGCATCCTTATTTTGTAGGTGTATACAAACATTTGAATGGTGCAAAAACAAAACTTTGGATTCTTAAATTTAAGATCTATACAATTTCAAATTCAACATTTCACAGGATACAGGGTATTCATCTAAAGTTTCTATCTTAAATTGTCATTGTCCAGTTGATTATAAAGCCACTTCATTACTCACATATCTTTATAAAACTGTGTTTATACAGAAATTGGATTCAGCACCTATGCTACTTTAAAAATTATAAAAATCCAACCTGCACATGCAGGTTCGTGTTAAACTAAAAGTAGTCATAATTATATAAAATAATAAGAAAAATAAATATAACAAAATATATATTGCATCCATTAGTTTATTATCTTACATAATTATTACAATTGTTTAAACAGAAAACAGTTTCAATTAGTGGGGTTGTATCACTATTGACATCCAATTGTTAACATTGGATTATTTTAAGTTCAATGTTCTTATTATATTTATGAAAAATTACTTACATTTTAAATTACTTAATCTGAGGAATACACTTACTTTTCTCTCTTCTGCCATGATATTACATCATTTGTCTCCTGTTTTACTGTTGATAAGCCAGATATACTATACCTTTCTTTAGACAAAACTTGTAATAATATGGCAGAAGAAACAAGCAGTAACAAGCAAATGGGTCAGTACACCAATATGATACTATTTGTATTTCAAATTATCAGTAATTTAAATCATCGTCTTCTACCATATGTCATAAAATATAATCAATAAACCAATATTAAAACAATACAGGGACCTTCGACCTCAAATTATTTTGAAAACTCAGCATTTTTATCTTCATTCCTGGGGTCACACAGCTGCATAAAATTCAGCTGTATACAGGGGTGAAGATAAAAAAGAGTATACATGTGTCAAAATGTTTTGAGGTTGAACATCTTCTGTGCTGTTCTTTCCATTTAATAAAAAAAAAAAAGTAGATTTGAGTTTGGTTTTGCACCCTTCATGTACACAACAAAATGTTTTGAATACCTTTCAACTGATTACAAAATAAAAATGTTTCCATGGCATTCATGTTAGATTAATTATTTAAATGTACAAAAAACATATGCGAGACAGAAAATATAAAAGAAGGGAAAATAATAGGTACAAAACTAAATGAATTAACCACCTGCCTGATTGCCTTGATTGGCCATATAAGTGTTTCCATTGTCTTCACTAATAATAATTGTTTATTAATTAATAACAATGGTGCTGCCATTACAGACTGGCCAAAACAAGCTCTGAATTAGAATAAGTGACTGGCCTTCTGTCTCTATTTATGATTCCTAGCAGTTAATGAAACTATTATCTTCATACTGAAAACAAAATTATCCATTTTATGTGAGGAAGAATAATTAATAATAGCATCTGTAGTCTCTTCTATAAGAATGGAATTTAATTAAAGACGAAATTAATTTAACCACATATTTAAAGCTACGAATATATAAGCAAATCTGTTAAATTAGCACATTTTAATAACGGAAGATAATCGTTTCAATTTTGTAAAAACAACAGAAAATATTTGTAAATGAAACCACTGGAATGTTTCACATCAACAAGACTAGAAAGAAAGGGTAATATTTTACCAAAAACAGTTTTTTGATCTCATTATTCCAAACATTGTATATTATATTAATATTATAATTCTTTTACAAATGTTTCTTTGTGGCCAGGTGTTGTATTATTTATAGTAGGTTTTTAGTAATATGTAAAAACCATTTGTACTTCATATTGAAAACCTCTGAGTATGATAAGAGAAAACATTGTGAACTCTAGGGCTAACTATGAAGCAATTCACAAAAATTAATTTTGTGTTCATTTAATTTTTAAGATTGTACAATTTAATTGTATCAGCATACAATTTAATCGTCTAACAAATTAACTGTATGTTTAAATTCCATAAGTGTTGTTCAGAACCTGTTTAAATTTGAAACTGAACAAAATTTGTAACCAACGTAAAAAATATTGTAATGTAGAAAGGATAAGAAGTAACAAAAAAAAAATACAAATGGTCAACCTAACCTTTCATGTGGTTGTAATATTTTTTTATAAGAAATTCCAGTATTATGTAACAAAATGAAAACTATTCTCACAAGGTTGCAGTTCCTGGTTTAACTGATTTCTTAATGTTAATGCAACTTAAAACTCAGTATAGTCTGTATATGACGGTGCTGCGAAGTGAAATGTGAATCCCAGATCCTCAGTTTGTAAAATTAGTTTACAATAATACACAGAACACAATATACACACATGTATGTTACCCTGTCTAATCCCCACTGACAAAGTATGTATATTGTGTCGTTTGTGTGATGCATATTTGAACAGTTGAGTTTGTTTGATACACACTGTAGATTCAGACAAAAATTTGTGACTGTTGTGTCTTGCATCCAATTTCATAGCTTTCAATCTCAGATTTGTTTAAGCATCTGAATTATAGTTCATTGACATATAATGTATACAGTAATTGTGAAAATAATATAATTAATGAATACCACAAATATGCATATATATGTTAACAACAAAAGCTCGTTCAGAGTTTGCAGTTGTGGCACAGGTATGGTACTAGAATCGGAAGCACATACAATGGTGAAAAGTGAAAATGCATTGCCCAGAGAAAGTGATTCACTGCACTCACCAAACTGCATCTTGAGCAGTCACGTAAGTGAAATGATTGACTGTATCTTATGGGCTGACACATCACATGATACTTTCCTTGTCTCTGTGCAGGTATCAGGTCTTGCCTTCATATGTGCTCCCGAACTAACTGTAAGGCACACTGTTTACACTAAGACTACTGTAAATACTGCTATGATCTCTGTTACAACTTTACAAATAATACTTTTATAATAAGAAATGTATTTTATAGTTAATAATAATAAATCACTTCTACAAAAGTACTGAGTTTTATTAAAATTTATTTTAAGGAAAGTCTGTAATTCAGAATTCACCCAGTAACTTAGAAGCCTAGTTCAAGTGGCAGTATCTCTAAGAAGAAACTGTTAAGAGAGATGTATGTAAATGAATTCCAGTTACATACAATAAAATTAGCCAAATTTATATATGCAAAAAAGTCACTTTTGCAATTTATTTATGTTTTATAGTATAAATTCGAATTGGACTTTTTTAATACAGTAATTTTTTCTTGTGTCATGTTGAACTGGGCTAAGAGAACAATGTTGATTGTAAATTAGTAATGTTGTAGTCATTAGCACATTAGTGCTAAGTAAGACCACTTGTTTGATTGTTAAAGATTGTAATAAAATTCATAGATATATTGAGTACAGGAATTTGACTTTAATTAAAAACATTTTAATAATGGTGAGTTCTTTTTATTTCATGAAACTAATGGTTAAAATTTTTTAATAATTAAAATTTTTTTTTGTATACCTGTACTTGAAACAAATTTTTGGACTTTAGGTATATTTATGTAATAGGAAAACATAACTAGAAGTTATCCAAGTTAACTATATTTGTGTAATAAGTTTAAGAACTGGATCTGTTGCTTAGGCCCAAGAAAGTATTCTTGTGACACTCAAGACAACATGACCTTGCAGTCATAGTACTGGTAATTGTTTTTTGTGTTTGTAATAGAATGTGACTATGAAGTCAAAGTAATCGTAGATATAGCCAAACGTATTCACTGTCCCAAAATTATGTGTGACATATTGGATATAAATTTAAAAATTTTTTAAACACTAGTTGCTACAATTTGTTATAACTAAAATCCAGTTACTCAACTTTGTTTTATATATATATGGTAATAGAATCTAATATACATGTTTTAGATAATATAAAATTTTTAAATATTCTATCTGTTAAGGTAAAATAATAGTTTTATATTTTTTCACAATGACTAGCTAGCCTTTCTTTGTTAGTATGTAAGTTTCAACTTGTTTGGACATCTTAGAGTAGTTTCTTCATGCTCTTGTTATCATTGCATTCTAGTCCAGTAATAATGGATCTCATGAAATTTGTAAATAATTTTTATGTTGTATTTTCTTGTCAGATATGTTGAATTTGAGAAGAATTTATATCTTTCTGATTTGGTTATTTTCTTCTGGTATCGACAATCTAATTTGCTTTGATTAGATTTAACTATTGTTACACTTTTTGTAGTTCCAAATTTAAGTATTTCCTATTAAATATATATATGAAAAATAGAAGGAATATGTGAAATTATAATAATTATATTTAAAAGTATTATATATTTGAATAAAAACTGCTGTTGTAATTTAAATTATTATTTCAAGATACCTTCACAACAATCACTCCTTTAGTGCCATCGTTCACTTAAAACTAATACATCTTGCCCATAGCCAAATGTGAGTGCAAATTGATATCGTTCAATTAATTTGGAAAAGGCTAAGGAAATGTACCATTACAATATCGTTTACACAACATTCTGAGTTCTGAGATGATACTTCTTGAATACAACTAATTCATATTTTCAAAATAGAAATGTTAATATGAAAATATTCTTACACTTGGTTATATTAACTATCAGAAAGTCAAATATCAATATGTATAATATTAATAAACACCGTCTATAAAAAGTCTTTTCACTTTTGAGATGTTAAATTACACATGGGAAACATGACAATTCACACAAAATCACATGAAAACTGAATATGATGATACGGATTTTTGAGGTAGAACAATGAGAATCAGCAAAGAGTTTGCTGATCAGCAAGGTCGACTAGATCAGTAAGGTTTTGTTGATGACCAGTTTACCAAGAATGTATAAAAATAGAAGAATGTCAGAAAATTAAAGAAAAACTGTAACCTCATTGATGAGAGTAGGGTAATGCTGTGCAGGAAATAAAAAAAAAATATGGTGTGTGAAAGTTTTCATACCACAAATATATGAAGGTCCTTTCAGCACGAGATTAGTGTTTTGTGGCACTGACATATTTGCTGATGATGTTTCATCTCTCCTGGTAGTGACACTTCACTACGAGGCTTGAGTATCTGAACTTAGATAGCCACAAACCATCTTGACAACAAGCAAGTCAACAAAACTATAAATATACCATTCGGGAGCCTACAATATTTGTCACATCCCACATCTTGACTGCCAATAATTTCTGTTTTCTCAGTTAGTTTCCTGTAAATTCCTGCTTTTCATATCTTCTTCCACATCCTTTCTTCAAGGTCTACCTTGCTCCTGTGAGTGAGTAGATGATATTCTATCCTTATAGGTGAATACTACTCATTGCTCATTTGCTGTATGTGTCCATTCCATATTAATATATTTGTTCAACTATTCCATTAATACATTCTCTAACTTACGCTTACTCCATTATTATTTCATGGTGCAACTGGTATATAAAGATACACTGATTACTACTAAGAAAACATACAGTTTTTAATATTCTTTATAACACTTGTGTTTTGCTATTTTATTCACCTATCACCTCTTTATAACAAAAATATTTTAATGTAGAGTTTTACGTATTTTAACGCATTTCATTAAAAACAACTGTGAAAGTATTAACCATGTAAGTTCATTAAATGTTTATATCTTCCTAGACGCTGTCAGTGTTTATAAAAGCAAGTCGTATTTTGTGTGTCTTTATGTAGGCCTATACATAAATTTAATTTGGCATATTAAATAGGATTATACATCTATGTATTTCCTTTTTTGATATATTAGTTATTAATGTTACATAATACTGTAGGCCTACAAGTATGAATAGAGCTTGAATTGTTCATATGTGTATGAAAAAAAGCTGAAAGCTGTTTGGCCTTCTGTCCTGCTCCAATCTAGTAATGTATGTCACCATATTCTATTCTCTCATCTAGCTGAATGTCCTGCTCACCTCCATTTAATTTACTTAATTCTGCAAAGAAGAAATAATCTCTTTTACAAAATGACACAAAAAGAAGTTTAAAAAATTGGTGAAGATGTTAAAAGTATGTTGAACATCTCTTACATGAAGTGCCTTCAACTATAACTTCAAAAGAAATTACTAAATTTGTCACAAACAACTAAATAGTAATCAATATGCATATCAGAGACATAA
Source organism: Magicicada septendecula (assembly GCA_034769895.1). NCBI lineage: Eukaryota > Metazoa > Arthropoda > Insecta > Hemiptera > Cicadidae > Magicicada > Magicicada septendecula. The sequence continues at coordinate 415,698,753 of CM068369.1, forward strand.
TATTTCTGTTATCGTACACTTGAATACAAAGCACAAAACTTTATAGTTTTTGTTTTGTGTGTATTAGAACAGGATGAATATCACATCCATAATTTTTAGATTCCTAAAAAACTATTAAGGTACTCTCGTTTCTACCCACATTATAATCTTTAATACTTTGTATATTACGAGATTTTACAATGATGTTATCCTTAAAATCATGAAGGAGAAAGAAAAGCTTACATTTTCAAGAGCCCATATGTGTCCCAAATACAGACATAGAACACTTATTGAGATAAATAATTTTTTTTAATTTAATAACTAAAATTACTGATTGCTTATAAAAATAAATGAATCATTTCAGTTCATAAAATTTTTATAATTATTTTTAAAATACCGGTATTTGTTTTTTATGTTTATGATAGAAATGTTTACTGGTAAACATGTTTTGATGTCTGCAGGTAGACATCATGTTGGCCTTGGTTTAATGTATTGTTTATTTTTTGATATTTAATATCTACGAAGTCTGTTGTAAGTTTATAGTTTAAGATTAGCATAGTTGGTAGACACTTAAGAGACAGTCACTAGTGGCTGAAGATATTTATTACTAACAAAAATTTCTGTTTTATATGTGTCTCTTTCTACTGTGAGCAGTAACGGATACACAGGGGACAAGATAAAACCTTTTTCTTCAAGAAAATAAGTCACTTCATAACATTAAGAACCGGTAATGCTTTTGAAACCTTGAAGTTTTAAGATATCCAACAGTGTTTCATAATAAATCATCATGGAAAATGAATAAAAAAGTTTGTTAGATTTATATAATGCACACGATTAAATTTGTACCACTTGCAATAAATTGTATTGCCATACATGTTGCCATGAAACATTGGAGTTAGAGTAAACAAGTGAGACTGACTGTAGTAGCTCAATCTAACCAAAAGTCACACTAAGTTATCATTCAGTTGTTTTACAAAACAAAACACGTATGTTTTTTTTCATTACCTAATGATTACTTTTAATTAAATTGCACCCTCTGTAATTTTATAGTCTAACGTTAGCACTGTTACGCAGTTGTAACTGCTTGAGAGCACAAGGAAAAACTGTTGTAGTTGTTTCAGCCTAACCTTCCCTATCATTATTTACACCACTCCAAGCTTAACTGGTCTGCACTATATGTACACTGCATATGTATTTCCTTTTGTAATCTCTGATCTGAAGCAATTGGTCTGTGATTGTAATTGTGTTGGGTACTTATATGTATTTCAACATGAGCCAGTTAGTTTATGAAGACGTAATTTCTGTAGCAGCAGGTAATCGAATGACTTTATCTTCACACTCAGTTACTACACTCAAAATATTGTTAATACTTAAGTTTTATTGTCTTTCTGTTACAGAGTTGCTTTTCAAAATTTCTCCTCATTTATTAGAAAAAAATGATAATTTCCCATTTTTTACTGCACAAGTATTAATACTATACTCTGTCTCTATAGTATAACTGTAAACCCTCTCTGTTAAGTTGAGTAGTCTTTTCATATCCAGAATTTCCAGCTACATTTTCTAGTCTTTGCCAAGTATCCTGATATAAAATGTTACCTGATAACTGAGAACCAGTTTTTAATGGGGTTTTCCTCTTCGGGTTGGTCAATCAACTCTTTCGACAATGTCTTAGATTTATTAGTTCTGTCAGTTACAAGTGAGATTTGATCTTATGACTTGTCATATAAGTCCTAATACTATAGTCCCTTCTGCAGCTTTTAAGATAACTAAAAATTTGTCATCTCTGATATTTAAAGATTTATATGTTTTACAAACAGTTGAGTTTACAGTTTCTTTGAAAGAATTATGGATCATGAAAAAGTAGTATTTTGTACATCTTTAACGAATGAGTGAAGTTAAGACATTCTTTTTGTGAATAAAGTATGAAAACAGAATTATTAGTCTGTAGAATAACCCTTGTATCAATAATTATTAATACTGAATACAACTCTACCATTATAATTTAAGACACTAATGTACCTACATGCATTCACTGCAATGAATGAATGCATTTGAGCCCTAGCCTTTTCAATTAACCTCTTCCAGGCATCTCAGAGACCTTTAAAAAATTCCTTCTACCTGGGCAGCACTTCCTTCTTCCTTGCCAGAATTCTCCATATGTAATTACACAAAATGGTACTCAATTAATGGTCTTTTATAAAAATGTTTAAGCCCCCCATAAGCATTATATTCTCTGACTATTAAATTCTGCTTAACCTTCAATATTGTGATATTAATATATTTTCTCTTTTTATTTATAATAATGTTCCTTAGTCTGTGAGACTCGCTGTAAGTTGCTTTTCTTCTTCATGTTGGCCATTACAGGTATGCATTCCAAGTTTGGTTTCTTAATTCCTCTATTTGAACACAGTACTTGTTATACCATACTTTTTTCTGTATTTGCATTTCAAAGCCAATGATTCTTGAATCTTCATCATGATTGTTTTTAACACCATTCCTCAACTTCAAGATTTCGAGTAATACTGAATGCATCAAGGCTGCCAGTCACTGTATTACAGCTTTTTTAGTTTATCTATGTTTAATCTCAGCCATACATGTTGTTCCCTGTTGCTATTTTGAATCTACATTTTATAACAACCAGATAGTGGTCAGATTCACAATTGGCACCGAGTTAGGTGCTAACATTCATCACAGTGGATGCTCCCTTTTTCTGAACGATTATAGGTCTATTTGATTACGTCTTTTACCATCAGAAAATTTCAAGGTCCACTTGTTAATGACTTCCTCAGAGAACTATAAACACAATGCTGTCACTATGTCTGTAGAAACCGCAGAATCAGTTATCATCATTGTTTTCTTTGTGCAGACCATGCTTACAGGAGAACCTTTCATTTCAGTGCCCCTTTCTATTTTGCACTTAGGTTCTATAGGACTAGTTTTGATGTTTTTTAGACAGCTGTAAATATTTAAGTTGCAAAAAACTACACCGACGACGTTGAACACAAACTGATAAGCAAAGTATGGACAGAGTAGGATGCCAATCAGCTGCGTGTTATCTGGACTGCTCAAGTTTGTAACAGAAAGGTGAAATCTAAATATTCCTCTAACACCACTTTGTTTTAACAAAAAATGTTATTTAAAGGCTAAAAAATAAATGACAGTACCACTACTCAATGTTTGTCATTCGGTTGAAACATTATTGTGTATTTAACAATTCATAATACTGTACCTATATAATTAGATCTACATTTGCCTGCTCATAAAGTTAACTTGTAAAATGAATGATGGTAAGTTGCTAACAAGAATGGAGACAAATCTGACTAAGATGTAATCAATAAACTTAAACAATCCTTCTGTTAGCAGGATTATAAACATATAATGCTGTTATATATAAACATAGAAGTTAGTGGGTTAGTAGTTCCATACAGATTTAGACTGATATATAATATGATGAGTATGTAATGTGGGTGACATACCTATTACTTACTGAGACAACGAAGCCTATATTACCTTCTAAATGACATCACTATTCTCAATTTTTGAGTTTCGTAAATTTTTATGAAATAATGTTTTTTTATACATGGCCTATTTTACTTTTATTTAATGAATTGCAGTAAGCCATTTAAAAAATTTTAATATTTTTTTGGATAAAAATTCTATCTTTTATATTTTTCATTTTACTAAATAAAAAATACCATATCCTTTCCTTTCATATTACTAATATGAAACACTACTGTATTTCTAACTATGAAACACTAATTTTCAGGTAAAGATTTTAATAAAAGTTTTGCCTTTGGCCAAGCTACTTTTACTTATTACAAGCCTGAAATAACAGATGCTTGGACAAATGGAAGCTTGCAATAAGCAAAAGTAGATCAGACGAAGGCAAACATTTTATTAAAATTTTAATTTAAAAATTAGTGTTCCATAGTCGGAAATAGTCTCTCACCTAACACAAATACTCTGTCACATCATGGACAACAAAATTCAAGTTTTGTATTTACTGTGTAGTATATTGTTTGGATCGTACACCATACACATAATTTTATTGAAATTAATATTCTTTTGAATTTTATATTTTTAATTATAGTCAAGGGCCCAGTCAAATAAATTTAAAGTTGATATATAATATGTAAGATTTGAAATATTAGAACATCCAACTATGTGGATTTCTGATTATCCAGAATCAACCTTGTCTAGTACAATTCGGATGATAACCATCCTCCTGTATTAGCAAAATAATACTGCATTATGTTACTTGTGTTGCAGTAAAAACAATTGCTTACGATTTAATGAATTAACAATAACAATAAACATCATTAGTACTAGAAATACTTAATTAGATTAGTAGTGTTACTTTTACTGTTTGTTTGCTTGTTACTGTCAGCTTGTTAAACTGACAGCAATTATTTTGATTGTAACTTTAGATTCCAAAGTTCTTGTTATGTAATCTTCTTCCTGTAGCATGACGGTGCTTTACTGGATCTTAGCCCCCTTCAACTTCTGCATCGAAACATCTCAATTCTTTGACACTAACTATTACCCAGCAACACCTAGTAAATCTCTTTCTGATGCTGTCTCAGACTTTCCTGTACATGTTTCAGATCCATAAGTGATTAAAGAACTATTGGGCTTATTATTATTTTTACATTGTAATAAGTTTGTATTGCACTGTCCTATCTGTTATGTATCATGACTATCATTTTATGTAATCTGTTATTATAAACTGTTCAATGAATTATACTATATTTATGTATGCTTGTGCACACGCACGCATACATACACATTAAGTGAGACAGTCACTGGTTGCATTTAGTTTGATTACTGTATTGAGACTTGTGACTTAAAATTATTTGACTGCAGCTTTTGTATATTGTTCATTTATGGTATTGTGCAAATACTTGTAGCCAAAACATTATTTTCGTTTAACAACTAAAACTGTCTCTACCAAACAGAGATTTTAGATAAGAATTCTTTTTATTTTTAAGAAATAAATTTCTCAATAATGCTTATCAGCATGACTTGAATGCTGCTGGGTGAATATCTTGCAGTCATTGTAGAGGCACTTCACACCAGGGAATACATTGTTCAAGACTTCCTTGTCAAGCAAATTATGTTTGTCTGTCTCTTTGCCTCCAAAATAAAACTTTCTTCTCACTTAACCAACCGTTCTGCTCATTTTTTTATTTTTATAATTCAGTAAATGATAAAATTTATTCTAATTTAATTTAATGTACATTTATTTTCTAGTCTAATTTTTTATTATGCTATTTACTTATCATTTATAATATAGTTTTGTCGATACTTCTCTGTAAAGTTTGAAAATTTTCTGTTATTATTTTTCATTCTTCATGTGTCTAACCATAGGTCCTCATTCAATGAATTGATTCACATCAATTAAAGATTTTTCTTATTGTAGATAAGACCTGTTTGTTATTCTCTGTGGCCTATTATCTTACCAAATGTCAACAGCATTGACAGTTTATTGTTTGCTACACGAGGTGGGAGAGTGGTGGAACACCGGGGTATTAAATTTTTACCAACCTCCACCAGAGGTATAAAGAATAAAGAGAAACGTATAAAATTAAAACAAATGCTGGTAAAAATGTACTCATAGAAGTTGAATTAAATAATTAGAGTAATTAGTTATGTGAGTGGACATTTTTAATTTCTGCATTTTTTCACCATACACATCTGGAGAGTACAAAATCGCTTCATGTAAACAAAAGAAGTCGCTTCATGTCTGGTGGACGAGGAATGGCCAAATTTTTATCCTACTTTTTGAGGTTACGCCCTCTTAGCAAGTAGGATATAGGTGTGTCTAGCCTTCTTATGTTAATTCATAATTTATTTTCGATCAGACTCAATTTACTATATATGAAGTTCAGTAATTTATTACACAGTAATTTTAAACATTTCTATACAGTTTTTTACTTGGTACTCGATTCTTACACAGATGTGTATTATTGTTGTACTCGTTTTTTAATAAGCATTTAATAATTTATTCGTATTTGTTAATTTAGCGACTTAGTACTATTTCGAAAACAAATCAACAATTAAAATCTTAAAGTGACCGCTTTCCCTTTGTACTTGCATCTAAGAATGACCGCGACCTTTGGAACGGGGAGCCGTTTACAAACGCTCCGTACTTCTACCAGTGAGCTGATTTGTGTGGCTACTTCAACTAAATGTGCGTCCGACCGCATCCATAGCGCGATTTTGAAATGTTTGTTTTTGAGAGCCTGTCGTGCTAACTTTATGAAACGAGAAAACCGGTGTAATTCCATCTGCTGCTTATGTATACACGTACTCATTAAGTGGAAGTTTCAAAACAAAACAAAACACAAAAAACTCCAACAGAAACACCATCAACGTTTGTAGAAGACAGCAGAAAATTATTTGTGTCACGTTGCTGGTATCCGTAATTTTATTTATATTGCAACGTAAGACGTCTTCTTTATTGTTTCCTGACTTTGTTATGTTTTAGATATCTATTGCTGTAACGCTCATGTTTAACACTAATTTATTTCAACAAAATAAATAGAAAATTGTGAGTTCTCTTTCTTTTAATTTTTGTAGTTATTCACAGAAATCTAATCCCCCTTCCCAGAAGGAAATCCGGGCTCCGTCGTTATCTACCATTTTACCGAAATGTATCATTTCATTCGCTGCTGATAGAGACTTGCCATAAGGCACTTACCTTCAAAGTACACATCCTTAGCTGGTACAGCGTTATTAAACATTACGATTGTCTTTTCCATATTTAAATTCATACCCAATTTTACACTCTTCTGGTTGCTGGGATTATTAATCATCTCTGTCTTGACTGAATTTTACTAAACAACAGTACATTTGCAAGTCTCAGACTTGAAGTACATACTCCAGCTGCTTTAATTTCTCTATTTTCACATTCTAACGGCACGAACACATTCTCAAACAGTCCTAAAAATAACTCTAAATATTACAACTATCTGTCTGTTGTACTCCTTTTTCTCTTGGTTATAGATAAAATAATAAATGACTGCTTTTTGAACCTCGTTTCAGGTGTTGGCAGGGTAGGCTCCCTTATGTGAAGTGACCGATATATAAGGAAGGTAATGTGGCCAGCACTGCACTACAACCGCCTACTATTACCCCTAGGATAACAAACCCAGGTACTCATTTATATTACATACTCATATTACACAAGCTGAGTCGACCTGGAGGCTGAAAAAACATATGTTAAATTTGGGAATCGAATTAGTAGTCAAGTGCCCTACTCAGACAAGGTTGGTCTACTAACCTTGGTTATTTGATAACGGCTGCAATTTCATTTGAGCTGTTGATTTTGTATACATTTTTTAAAGCCTTCATCACACCTTTTTTACTGTCAGCAAAGGCAATTCCCATAAATGTTTTCTTTAATCAGCAAATGACATAAAAAATTGAATTACACTTTCATTTACCATTCTTAAAGTTCATTTATTGTCTGCAGACGATCTGTTTTGATATTTTATTATTGTTAACATATATTTAAAAATTTACTTATATGGGTAGTGAGACTAAATTGCATTATAATTTAAGTAGAGTTTGTATGTAACATCAAAATAAAAAGAAAAGCTAATCAATGATAATGATTTATTTATGTGCTACTTCCTCGGCCGTTTTCATGTCCAGTCTGAAACAGAAGTTTCCAGCTAACGTCACCGTAGGCTATTTGGTTACAGAATTTCAGTAACAACAGTTGTGTTTTTACTAGACTAAAGTTATTAACACATTATCTGCCAGCATTACAGTTAACTTGAGGGTTCGGGTTATGTAAATGCTGGGCGTAAACGAGACAATAAAAGAAATATTACTATGACTTTAAAATATGGTTTATTTTTATATTGTTACACTTGCAAAGCGGCAAAACCAGAATTTCCTTCATTCTAGGGGGCCGGTTTAGATTTTTTTATGTAGTTATCGTTCAAAAATTAAAAGAAAAAGAACCCGTTACTTGCAATTTATTCAGTTATAATCAAGAAAGTAAGTGTAGAAACATAAGGTTACATGTATAGGCCTATATCTAAAATTTAACAAGGTCATGAAATACTGAAGACATCTTACATAACTATATAAATGAAACAAATGATGCCAGGAAACTGACAGTAACTGTCTTGCGTTTTCTGCAGACGCTGTTAGTGTTATAACTGTTTTTATGAATTTTTTAAAACTCTGCCTTAGTAACTATACGTGTCTGCAAAAACATTTTGCAATTAAATCGGTCCACTTTGTTTTTTCACAGAGTGGATCAACGGTTTCGTAAATTGAATAATACAGGAACCCAAACATAAATATTTCAAAATCGCCTTACGGACTGCGCAAATACTACACGGTTGGTTGACATTTTTGAAGTTGCGATACAAATAAATTCACTCAGCTTCTGTAAACGGTTGAGTTCCGAACGTCGGGTTCAATAATAGGTCTACTACAGAATAGTGGGCACATTTTAAGTTTTTATTGTTTTCTTATGTTCGAAATGGTATTAAACTAAATTAATGTAAATATGAAAAATTACTAAGTACGGATTGTAACCGACACAATAGAAAAACACGGTAGAACAATATGTAAATCTGTGGAAACATCAGTAGGCACACCTGTCAAGTAAAAAAAGACCGGTGTAATTGTGTGATACATAAATTTTTTTAAATTGTTGTGGAATAAATAAATACACTATAAACATCGTAAACCGAGTTAGACTACATATACTTTACATAGCAAGGCTGAAGACTATGAGCCCACAACCATTTCTTTCTTCCTCGCTAATAGAAACATAACCTCAACACAGGGATACAAATTTGAACTGTAACTTTTACACGAAGTATGTCTAGCAATGTTTACACGAAACGTTTTCGTATTCACAAGACGACTATAGCACATAGTTAAATAATTATTTAATTCAGCTGGTTTCACTACAGTTTACCGGCAATTTTGTTTTTAATTTAATATTTTAACGTTTTCATTAACACTCAAAACCTGGCAGATTATCACTGTACAACCATAAACGTACATCTAGCGTCTGTTATTGAATATAATTATCCAGGACATAATTGATTGAAGATATATGTAGGAACGGTTAAGTCTGTAATATAAGATAAAACAATATAGGGGACAATGCAGTCATGATACAGGTATACAACGTTGAAAACGACCTGCGCAGAACAAACATTTTTGACACACTTGGGAAATTTCTAGGAGAAAGTCACGTGATGCAAGGTAACTGTGTGGAAAGTTTCATTCACTCGCGGAACACCGTATGTGAACTATACAATGAAGGAACTATACAACTTCTGTGTTGATTAAGAAGGGAAGGGGGCAGTAAGACAGAGAAAGTGGAAGAGGGAGGAGCCGGACTTCTCCACTCTGCACGTACTGAAATCGGTGATGACTTTTTTCGAAGTTGTCAGGCTGTACCACAGAAGCGAAGACAACAAACAGTATGAGAACATAAGTCTTGTTTTTAAATACGTGTACTTTGAAAAAAAAAACAAATTCTTCTGCCTTAGAAGAGCCTATGGGGCGGCGTGTGTATGTGACGTATGCAGGCCTATAGAAAGCAATGACAACACTTTTTATTGACATTATTTTACTCATGGGCGTAGGCAGAGGGGGGTTTTGGGGGTTCAACCGTTACTACCGAGACCTGAGTTACTGTCTATATAGGGAGTAATGGTTCAACCTCCACTCCTCCAATTTTCCACTCCCCCCCCCAAATTTTCCACTCAGCTGAAAACTGAAATATTGTGCTCTACAGATTATGTAAGTCCAAATACAAATACGATTGTGAACAACTTTTACACGTAATTTTGTTTAGTCTAGATAGTCTACATGATTGTCACTATATACCAGTGACATCTATAAATATCATTTTTTGCTTACAAGAGTGTTTTTGTCGGTGATGTAATACTTCGCTAATTTCATGCTTGAAAAACAAGGTAGAATAGAGAGAGATATTATGATGTGTCAACATCAGACGACTCTGGTAATGTTATGTCACAGGAGATTTAGATTAATGACGGTAATTTTCGTGCCATTTTAAGATTTTGTACGCAGTCTGGCGACTTGGTTTCAGAAAAACCCCTTGAAAGTGGTCCGAGTAATGCGCAGTTTACAAGTCCTACCATTAAAATTCAGAGTATTGAGATCTGCGGTAACATCTTAAGTGTACAAATTGTTGAAAGAGTGAACAGGTCAAAGTGTTTTGCCGCTCTTGCCGACAATACAACACATATTGCTGGGATAGAGCAACTGTCATTGTGCGTTCGTTATGTGGATTCAGAAGAAAGCAAGATCCGTGAGGATTTTATTTTCTTATCTTTGTGCCTGCCATTGACCTAACAGGTCGAGGTCTGTCTAACTTAATAGTCTCAAATTTAAAATTACTTAATATAGCCTATGTAAATTTGATTGGTCAGAGATATGACGGGGCAGCAGCAATGAGTGGCCATTTACACAGTGTAACACAGTGCACAAGCTTACGCCCAGAAGTAATACCCAATGTACAGCAGGAACAGCACTGTCTATGTATGTACATTGCAGTGGACATTATCTAAAACTTGCTCTGGCATATTCGTGTTCTACCCAAACGGTCAGAAATTTTTAGGTACAGTACAATCGGTGGGAACATTCTTTAGAAATTCTACAGAAAATAACAATATTCTGAAGAAATCTATTGGGGATTTGTTGCCGGTATTACGACACACGACTCTGTTATCTATGTGTGAAACACGTTGGGTGTACAAGCATGAGGCAGTTCTGCACTTTAAGGAAATTTATGTAGCTACTGTTCACGCTGTGCAAGAACTATAAGGATCTCTCAACAGAGACATGTCTCAGTAGGCCCATCAATTGTATAGTCCATAACTCAACGTACGTTTATAATTTCTTTGTTATCTCTTGACAAGGTGTTCTCCTTGACCTTTCCTCTTTTTAAAGCACTTTAAAAGCATTAATTGTGATCTTGCAGCAACAGTGGAACGCTTAAGTAATTTGTTGGTTATATTTGAAGATTTGAAGATGTGACTCACAATTTGCAGAGGTATTCAGTAATGAGTCAAGACTTGCGAAAGAGGCTCCTGTTACAATAACAAGGAATATTTCCTCGATGAAACATCGCTACAGTGCTCCTGCTGACAGTCGAGAGGAATACTACCGTAGAAACATGTTCATGTCTTTTCTGAACAACCGTTAGTATACTGTTAATCTTAAAGCTAAGTTTAAATCTCATGAAAGCCTAATAGTGTCCCTAGAAAATAATAATACCCACAAAATGTATAAAATAAAATATCAAATATATTGCAACTTACCGTCTGTGACTTTCTTTATGCAACGATGTCTTCAAAGAAAGTCACAGACGGTAAGTTGCAATATATTTGATTGAACAACACGTGGCTTGGGACTAATTTCGGATTTATTCCTTTAATATAAAAAAAATAAAATAAATAAATAAAAATAAAAATAAAATAGGGAAGTTATAACAACACTAGCGGAATTTTATAAGAAATTGTTACCTGAGCAGTAACAGTTGTTGCAGAATTCGATGTGTGGAAGGAGAAGTGTATAAAGAAGACCCAAGTTCTAGAGCACACAACGCCCTGGATGCATTCATTTCATGCAACCCCATCTGATATCCCAATATGAAAAAGTTACTTCAGATTTTCACAACACTTCCGGTTTCTACAGCCAATCCCATTTTCTACTCTTAAACGCCTAAAAAAATACTTTAAAAACACAACCAATCAGAGTAGACTGACTATGACACTATACTGAAATATGTGCATTGCAATACTTCTGTAGATGTAGTGTGTGGTGGAGTGGTCCTTTAAAGAGTCTAGGCGGGGATACACTTCCTTTTAAGGTAGGTCTCAATATTACTTATATTAAGCAATAATAATTTAATTCTTTTATGCTTGTTAGAAGATAGATAACCATTATATTTATCCTCTCTACTTTTTGTTGACCCCCCCCCCCCAGAAATGAAATTCTCCCTACCCTCATGTAATTACAGCAAACGTTCAGCCCGTTTCGTGATATGGTTTTCTTCAATGGTAAATATGACACTGCCGTCCTCAGTCTCAGCTGAGTATGAGACTTCATAGATTTTTTTTTTTTTTGTTTTTTTTTAAGAAGGGAAAAATGCTTTAAGCACCGTCAGAGGAGACTTGTGCTTCCTCTGGTTGTGTGGGACTCTCACCCACTAAAAAACCCACTTCTAATTCAGGCATTCACATCCATCCTGGAACCACTTAGTGTATTACTTCAGGAAGGAGCTTACTGCGCTCTTATCGGGCTCCTTCTAGATGTTCCTCATCTTCTACTGCCCGTTGGGTGCTAGAACCCACTGAATAAATGCATTGATGCGGTCCCATTCCGCCTTACCACGAAGCATAAGCGTGAACTCCCCGAGCTCCATTTCCAGTACCATCCTCTGTCTTGCGAATCTGCAAAAACAGAGGTTTGAAAAACGAATCTGTAAATCTACATTTGAAAAACGTGTGCGATGTATCTTCAAGGGGAGAGTCTCCGTATTGGCATGCCGGACTTTGCACCTTTCCCATTCTATGGAGGTAGGCATTAAAATTGCCGTGGCCATTGAGCAACTGGGTCGGTCAGATGGTAGTTAACCTCACCGTGTTGGCGGTCGATCCATTCCTTCAAGTTTGGTATGAGCCTTGCTGTCCATCTTCCTCTATCCTCTCTATCCCAACGATCCTGCCAGTGCCGGAGAGTGAGTTCCCTGGCTTCATGCTTTGCGGCATCTCTTCCAATTTTCCTCTCTTCTTTTGAATAAATGCTTCCAATCTAGAGCCAACAGGTCTATGGGAATCACTCCCGCTATCACCAGGACTACTGGCTCTGCCACTGTCTGGTAAGATGATGTTACTCTGAGGGCTCCTCTTCTCTTCACCGATGCCATACGTTTTCTGTACTTCTCTATCGGGTCAAATTTCGCAACCGTACAGAAGGATGGATTCTGTGGGGCTTCATAGAATAGCTAAAACGTTAATGTCAGTAATAGTATGGACAAAACGTGGTTGGTGTCAACCGATCGAAATGTTATTAAAATTCCGACCGCGCAGATTTACGAGCGAAAATATAAAAGGCGATTATCAACGTGGAAGGGTTAACAGCAAACGAGTCGATTGATAACTTCAAACCAAAAACTACACAAATGCATTTGTGTGTCATACAACCCTTCTGACAACGACTTTTTTGTGAAGTCATCAACATGTTTCTACCCCTCGGCACGAGAAATTAAGGGTTTAAAAATATACTCGCGGTTATTAACCACCATGAATGTGTGTGTACGTGTTTTATATGATACTTGGATACACTATAGGGGTATGAGAGAGCTGTGGGTGGAGGTGTATTGTTTGTCGTCCTGTCCTGTACACGCACGCACGCGCGTACACACACACACACACACACACACACACACACACACACACACACAAAACCGCCAGACTCAACTATGTAAATATTCACACTTCGCCTGTTTTGAATTTTAAATGAACCACTTAAAGAATAATACACATCATTACACTTGTAAATGTTCAGAATTCCGTACTGTAAAATTTACTCGTAGTGAATCGTCTCTGTTATCTTCATCCCCATTATCACTGCCATAAGTATTATTATTATTATTATCATCATTATTATTTGTTTATATTAGTTTTTGAGGCGTACATAAGACTGAGAACAGTCAAAGATCAAGGATATTAAGTCCTATGTTCTTATTTGTTTCTGAAACACTACATTAACGTTCTATCCATCTGTGTCTCCGTTCTCCCTCTCTGTCTTCCATTTTTCTCTCTCTGCACACACACACACACACACACACACACACACACACACACACACACACACACACACACACACACACACACACACACACACACACACACACACACACACACACACACACACACACACACACACACACAGAACAAGCGTTTATACTGTGTAAACATCTTCAATTGTTATTAAGTATTTCACGGTGTTTTTAAATAGTTAATTTTATATTATTACCTCGTCTCTAGGCTATACGGAGAGTCAGTACATGCTACGAAATGTTTGGCGTGTTCCCCTCTTTCTCCCCAGCTCTCTGGTGACTGTTCCGCGAACGGAATACTTAATTAATGCGCATTCATTAGCGTGCTGAATCCTCCTAGCAAATCGCGCCACTTTTTAAAATTCATTCTCAGTGAAAAACGAATAAGAAAAAGAAGGAACGATAACGTTGGCCTTGGCATTAATTCACACAGAGACATTACATAATGTTTTGAAAGTGAATCACCGTAGCTTACGAAAAACTACTTTTAAAGTTTCTCGCAAAACGGAATGCTCGTTTTGTCAGATTTTTAAATTAATGTAAAATAATGTCGTAACTTTAACGTTATTATGTTTAACCTGCAACATTTCTAAAGTTGACCTTAATATAAGGTCTATAATTTTGAAATATATCTAATAGGCCTACGTAAAATATCATAGTATAGTTTTTACTCTTCAATAAATAATTTTGTCAACGTGAATTTGACGATAGATATACTTTCAGAAGAATTAATTCTATAGCGACAACTTTCGGACAAGTCCTGTGGCTGCCGAAATTTGAGTCTAGGCGTATTTACTCAAATTCAAAATTTAGACAACGTCAAATACTTCTGATTTTTATTAACGTTACATCAATAAATATATTTTGAGTTGAAATTTGAATTGCAATTATTGGAAACTGCATCACGAGTAAATGTAGTTCTAAACATCGTTAGAAAAGGACTGGACATACACATCAGGTTAATAAAATAAAATGTTCAAAACGGTCATCAGAAGATTATCACATATTCACAATATTATCCTCCGAAAACAAATGAAAAATATGTAATCGAAAGACAAGCTTACGTACTAAACTCGACTGGAACATAATGCTAGAGAGATGAGGAAAGCGCTGAGGTGTCACCAACCGCATGATCTAGTCCGTGAAGAGAATGATGTAAATGATGGTAACAGTTTTTGTAAAATGTACTTTAGTCTTCAGACGATCGAACTCATCCGTTTTATTATTTATGTGGCCTTTTTCGTAAGCTGACTAAACATTTTATGACGATAATGATGTCTTTAGGACGTCCAGAATACTTAACAGCTATAATTGCAATTTACAAAAATGCTGGCGAACCTACACTGCCTGGCAGTCTTAAGCTGCTTTAAAGAGCAGTTGTTATCATATGAATTTTTCATTGGGTCTTCCTACGTGAAGTAAAGATTACGTTTAAGATGAAATGATGATTTAGAGGTAAATGTAATGAAAGATAGTTGGAATGAATATTGGAAGGAGAAGCTAAAAAAAATAATTATAGGGAGATACTAAGAAATAATTATGCAGCAGATCATAGAATACGTGGAGTGCAACTCCTAGTATGAAGTTAAGAAACTGACGGACACGACGAGGGTATGGAAGGTGGCGATTTGAAACGTGTAATCACGGAGAGAACACAAGATCTAAAAGTAGAGCCCAGATTGGTTGATCGGTTTATCATATCTCAGTGTCTCTTGTCGATTACTCCCTTCTTAACTGGACTGGATTGTTGCGTTCGCTGTTGTTTTCCCTATATTTCAGTAAGCATTATCAGATATCGACGAACGTTCCACCTGAAGGTAAGTACGGATGTCGTAGGTAAACAGGATACGCAGAATCTTGATGACTGCAAAACTGAGGGCTATTACTGTGAACACATGGCTTTCCGTAGAGAATAATTACATAAAGAGTAGACTTATTCCTAATACGGGCACTAAAAATCACCATCACAATTTGAAGGTACTTGTTGATGCAGATTGATTCTTTTTGAAGTTCACAGTTTCATCCATCCTCAGCCTCTTCCTGTTAGTGCTCTTAATCGAAAAATTTTCGAACTGATATGAAGGCGTATATTCTGATTTCCTCAAAATATCGTTTAATTCGTCACTATCCAGAGTACAGCTATTCTCTCATTATGACTGTAGTACTGCAACGTTTATTAGTTTATTACCCTTTGAATCTTGTTATTTCCATGAAGGATAAATGCGATTTAACAAAGGCACCGCCTACCAAAGCGTTGTTTAGTTTTCGTCATTTGTTGTGGTTGTCGCTGCGATATTCTGCCTGTAAGTGTGTACGGCTGTTTAGCATGCCGACCGTACGTGATACGTGCCCTACCTAACTAGACACAAATAGTCAAGTCGCCGACAACACCGTATATCTATCTATCTGCTTCGTCTTATCATTACACCATCGTCTGCCGTGCACGTGAGACCAGATGTTTCGTCGTTCTCTGCCAAAAGTGCTCTTTATTCCTCCGGTCCAGTAAGGTCCCTACAGGCCTACAAGCGGTATATTACGTATACTCGAGTTTTTTAAGCCGAAAAATATATCACGTTTCCAGATGTAATTATTAATAATGAAAACGAATAAATTTTATGTCTAAGACTCACGAATTTGTTACAGAATTTATGTGCCACACCTGATCGAATGGGAGAATATGAGAATTTACGAAATTTACTTGAACTCAAGGAACCACTAAACTGAAGTAATATTAATTAATATAAAGAAAATTAATCAAAATTTAATTATAAAATTAATTGCGAAAAGCAGTAAAAACAGTAATTGGGAAGCAATTACTTCGGTTCGAATAATTAGTTTGTTAAGCACTTTGGTTCTCTCCGATTTTACAGTACATAATTTTTAACTTACTTAAAAGTAGGCTGTCAGCTTCAGTAAATTAAGACACCCGATTAGTTTCAGTATCATTGTAATACTTTCGGTAAATAGTTTTTTTTACTATACTTCGACGAAGATTGGAAAGCCTTCTATTAAAGTTTGTGTTTTAGTAGACACTCGAAGCTTGAAACGCCTATAAATTGATAACATAATATAGGTTTGATACTAAAAATATTGTCCCCCAAAATACTGGAGAAGGTAAGTAATGCCTTATGTTCAGATTTCTCGATGAAGGGAAATATCCAACCGCACTTCCTACTGGCTAACGCGGCTCTGGAGACCGAGTGACAGGTGGTGTAAGCTGTCCCTGCTCTACTTGGCAACAAGTAGAAGAGAGCACCCTCTTGCCCTTGTGGTAAAAAATTTCCCCTAAAGGCGGGTGATCCTGTGTTGGTCTACGGCGGTCGATGTGAGAGGCAAGGAAAAACTACCATATTAATGATGCCTATGGATATCTCAAACAGGAAAAACTGGTATCTTTAGCCCGGTAAGACAGCCAGATAATGGAAAACAATCAAGACAGAAAATCGGGTTGGAGGTTAAGCCCGACCGGGTTGGTTGGCAGCCCCACTAACGTCTTACCCTTCGATACACTAGTAACATATCCAGGGGCTATATTAATTAATTACTAATCTCGCACAAGCAAGATATAACCGGATGGATCAAACGTTGCCGACATCAACTATTAATAAAAGGAAAAGAAACTTGGAATTCCGGAACAATTTAAAGTTGGCGTGTGGAATGGAAGAGAGCTCGCACATAAAGAGGTGGAATTTCAATGAGAACTTAAACTAATGAGCGTCGATATTGCCAACATTCCTGAAACCAAAATGAAGCTGAAAGGCTTAACAGAACTAGAGATCTGTTAATAGCCTATTAATAGTGCTATATATTATAGCTCTGTAGAGCTCTGTAGCTATATATTAATACATTGTGGTGTAGCTTCTGGAAGATGCGCATCTGCAGGAGTAATAGTAATGATAAAGAATAAACTGAAAAACAGGATACATAGCTATCAGTTTGTAAATGGTGCACCCATAAACTGCCAGTGCACCAAACAAACTTTTAAAGTACATCTACAACAAGGTGATAGTATACGACACCTGTACGAACTCGGTTGAGTTAGTTTGCGCAACAAAAACCCATCAGTAATAATATAAATCAAGAATGGGGTAACATTAAAGCAGTCATTTCCGACGCTGTCTTAGAAGTACCTGGGAATGAGACGTAAAAGCTACGGAAACCGAGACCTGCGTATAATGACGAGACGAGATGACGAGACTGCACAAATAATAGATGCAGGTATATTTGAAACATCTAGCTTCAAAGATTGATCAGACAAGGTCAGAATACAAGCTCTGCTGTGATATTGCCAGAAGAGAAGTAAGGAAAATCAAACGAAATATTTGTACGGAAATTTAATTCAAACGGAAAGAGATAACTTGAAGATCAGTAATATCACAGAGAAAGAATGGTTCCGATAGTATGAGCGGTTGTGGACTCAGGAGCAACTGGAAGACACAAAATTTACAGACATTAATGAATGTGTGGATCCAGTAGCAATGAATGAATTCTTAGCTGCCCTAAAATGCTGTAGGAATAGAAAACTGACGGGCTGAATTTCGAACTTATAAAGTATGCGCTAGCCTTGGTGCATGATCGTTATTGAACTTTATCAAACTCTGTTGGAACATTGGTCATATTTCTGTATAACCTCTTCTCTTGAGTTATAACAGAGGGAACCCAAAGTAATTGGTTCGGCCAATTACTTCAGGCTGCCTTATTCGGGACGAGCTGAAATCTAAACAGAACAACACACAGTAAATATAAAAGGAATTATGGAAGGGAAAACTGTTGATTTATGTACTCAGTATATGTGTGCAACAAGAAGATTTCCCTTTATTAAACATTTAAAATAAAACAAATGACATTTACTCAAAAACAGATCCCATTACATTATTAATTAAATTATTAACTTGTTTAAATTGCTTTATATAGACTGTGGGATCACAACAAATTATATTTAGCTTTTCCCCGGATCCGGGTAACCATTTGGTATTTAGTCTTTAAACTTTAAAAATTAATTATATCCAATTCAAGATATTAGCTTGCAAGACTGTTACTTTTACTTTTACTTTTACTTTTAAGTTTCATTATTATTCCATTTGAAGAATGGTATTAATTATACTACGATACGTTAAAATCTAAACTGTTACAATTGCAAGAAGCCTGAATAGTTACAATTAAATTCTTAGATTTAAATTTTTATATTCTTATAAAGTCAATCGTCTCTGAAAGTCTCTTTAAGAGAGTATTGTGTTACAATTACTATTATTATTATTCCTCGATAGACGTGCTATCGAGTCATCTTTAATTTGGGATGTAGAAGTCTCCTCCATATGGTTACATCTTGGGAATCCTAAGAGCGTCGTCCTCGTCTAGGTCTGGTCTCAGTTGTTCACGGCTTAAACGTCTGCAGGATAGAGTGGGCCTTCTACACAGGTACTCGTTGATTCTCAAAAGTCTCGAACTGCATTATCGGTCGGGTCTACTAGAGTTGTAATTCTGATGATTCATGTCTCCAGGCAGGATGTTGTGGAGAGTCGTCAATCGAAGAAGATAGCTGTTATAGTTATTAACACTCGTACTATTGGTTGTCACATATTTCTTCTTGTTACAACGTTTTTTTAATTTTTCTTTCTCTTAACGTTACATATTACACTCTTTTGTAGCAGTTAGTAAAATACATAAGAATTAATCCAAACTAATAACCAATCACATAACATTTCAACAGAGCATTTCGCTCGTGCGTGTGCACTGCTTGGAGTCGTCATAGCGAGAGAGATTTTTCGTACGCTACCACTGGTACAGGACAATAGATAGTGGGGTGTTTATTCCGCGAGAATATAGTCCCGGTCTCTCTCTAAATAAAACCTTTTTATTTATACAAACTATCGCTAGATAAAAATACATCATTTAAATTAGTTGTTTTCGTGACTATCTGTGTCTTCAGATTCTTTAATTATTAACATTATTTTTCTATATTATTTTAATTACAGAAGACTCGGTAAACATGTCGAGTCCGGTATCAACAGGTAGGCGCCTGATAACAAGCAAAGGGTTAAATGCGACAATAATAATTATTTACAATATGTCTTTTCTTTACCGTTTCTTTGCCCTTATTAATTACTACTTCCATTCACACTTAGTACCTACATGTTTTTTATTATCATTGTGAGATTTAAATGGTTAATTGTTCGCAACTTAAAATTTTTTATTTCTTTATTTTTTTTTTAATTGTCACAATTTAAATCGTCACATCTGAAGATTGGCAGATGGCAATGGTAGGTAGTCACTATATTCAAGAAAGGAGATCATAATGACTTGGACAACTATTGAAGGGTCGGCCTGCTTAACATGTCTTACAAATTGTATGGATATAGCAAAACGACTGAATGCAGTAACGGAGACTATTCTCTTGGAGGCCCAGCAAGTTTCCAGGAAGGGAAGATCATATTTAGATTTCATCTTTTCATCTTCACAGTAGCCTAGGCTATTTAAAAGCTCAGAGAATATCAGTTGCCCACATACATATCTTTCATCGACATTGGAAAGGCATTTAGGGACAGGCTGTTGGCAATAATAGCAAAGAAAGAGACCATGCAACACCTCATTAGAGACTTTATGTGGAAAACAAAATTTTAAATGAGACAGGAAGACCAAGCACAGATTCTAGTGTGGGCCTGATCAATTGTGGATTACGACAAAGGTGCCCAGTATCACCTTCTCTTTTCAATTTACATATAGACGATGTCATACATAATTGGCAGATGAAACTTCCGTAGCTTTTTACGATTTGTAACTCTGCAGTTGTTGTTCGCTGATGACCAGGCTGTCCTGTCGAACTCGAAAAGCGGTTTGCAGACGGCTGTACACTCATTGGACTCAATGTACAAGGATTTCAGATTAAAGATCTCCACATTGAAGACCAAGGTGATGGTTTTGCATGGAGCTGATCCCATGAAACCAACAGCAGGGAGGGAGGTTCTACGCAACAACACGAAGGGATGATGAAGCTGAGCGTGTTTTGAAACTCTGTCGAGCTGACAAATAAAGGAGATTTGATTCATATCATGAAATAAAAACTAATAATATTTTTTTATTACATCTCTCATGAATCATATATTTCTGGTTTCCATATCTGGCTCTACTATGTAACAGATCCTCATATTAAAATTTTCTTATTTTTCACTCATTTACTCCAACTTAAGTTGTTCATCCAAAGATAAAGTATATTAAGATATTTTTTGTAGGCCTAATATTTGTAAATAATGCAAATCATATTGCATACTTTATGTATACATACACACGTATACATAACAGTTGCGGATGTACTAAATGGTTAATATTATGTGATATTCTTGAGGGTACAAAATTACCTCGGATGTGCATTATAAATTCACCAAGTTACCTTAGAAGCTCACGCGTGAATGATATTAGCTTTATTTTCACTTATGAGATAACTTTAAAGGTAAGGGACATTACCTTCCTTAGAAAATAATGGTAAACCCCATTTGAATAAAAAGATGAATGATCAAATCGTAATAACTAATACGTTCAAAAATACTACAAAAGTAACTAATAGCCTGTCTTATCAGAAATAATCTACAAATGGTTACTGTGATGAACAATACTTGGATTAATCCCTGAAGGTTCGTTCTAACAAATTTGAAATACGAAAAAAATTTCCTCAACATCAGTTATGTAACGGAACAAAAAAATTTGTATTAACTTTATTGGCATTCACTTTACTATTCAAATAAGTGTCTTTCAATTTACAGAAAAGACAAAATACCACAGAACAGTGAATTAAAAAACGTCTTAATAATAATGTTTTTTTCATCTATAAATATTTTGACAATAAACAAAGTTAGTTCCATTATTAGTAAAAAGATTAAAATCCTGTTGCACTGAAAATTGAATACAAATCTTTACACACATAAACTGTGATTGTTTGAATTAAATAATTTTTAGTTTTTTTAATTTTTCTTTGAACGTTTCGCATTATTTTCGTGCCACCTATTACCATCGGATTCAAATTAAAGAAGCTGGTAGTGAGGAGAGATTTGCAATTCTGATTTGTAATTCTGATACTGATAATAATCGTAGCAGTAATAATAACTTATGAGCTGTAAAATGAAATAAGATTAAAACGCATAAAGCTATAAAACAGTGGACTTTTGTGCACATAGGAAGGCTATAAATCCGACCACTGCGTGGAGGTAAGCTGAGGAAGACGTATTTATTGAATTTATAATGGACAGTTATTAACGCATTCATCAAAGATAAAAGGCGCCATGCCGATGCCGCAGCGGACGAACCCGCGACTACCCGTCGCCGTACACAGAATAAACAAATACTAGCCCGCGTACATATGCCGAAAGCATACATCTGCTAGGACACGTAGGCCTAATGCGCAACAGTTATCTTTGGTTTTGGCGTATTAAACATTTTACTCCCATACACTAAATGTATTTTTCGTAGGATTATTTAACTGTGTTCCTTTTACTTCCATGTGGAACACTCAGTCTCTGCTGTAGGTCTCAAATCTTCCGTGTTTTTGCCAGTTTTGATTACTTACTTTCAAGTTATTCCAGTCTCCTGAATTGTCCGTCGCTACTTGTCAGTCAGAGACAGTTAATTGTCGTCTATTTCTTTGTTCCCTGGGTTTCTTCTGTCATATATATATATATATATATATATATATATATAATAGGGTTGCTACAGCTAGTGCCGTCTCCCTTCCTTCAACCTGGCTTTCCAGTTCTCCCGATGTTCCCATTGTCCTTCCTCAAGTCCTATACGTTGCATAGATTCATCCACTTCGTCCCTCCAAGATCTTCTCGGTCTTCCCCTTTTTCTCCTTCCTAATGGACTCCATTCCGTCACTTTGTTGATCCACCTATTTTGGGCTCTCCGGACATGACCAATCTTTTTTCTTCGATGTAGTCAATTACACTTCTTTCCGCTTCCATTCTTCTTCTGATCTCCTCGTTTGTTATTCGGTCTGCTCTCGTTATTCCACAGCACCTCCTCCAATATTCCATCTCTGTTGCAAGAATCTTTCTTTCATTCTTTTTATTAATAACCCATATTTCCGCTGCATACATCATAATGCTTTGGACTATGGTCCATCCATTTTTTGTGTTCAGTAGACCAGTGGGTATAGCACCTGGCTACTAATCTAGAGGTCCCGGGTTCAATTCCCGGGCCCGCACCATAAAATCAAGGTGCGTTTTTTAGCCCCCAGGTCAACTCAGCCTGTTGAAAATGAGTACCTGGGATAACATCCTGGGGATAATAATGGCGGCTGAAGCGTAGTGCTGGCCACACTGCCTTCCTTGTATGCGGTACGGCTCAGATTAGGGGCAGCCTACCCTGCTACTCCTAAGCTACTTCGGTGGTATACGTGGGAGCCATTATTATTATTATAAAATAGTACAAATGTTAAAACAGCTTTGGAGAGAATTTTATTAATAGTACAAAATTATTATACGAGCTGACAGAACGCCATATAGACATAGACAATAAAAATTATATTAAAATACTTATCAAAAGTCAAATATTCGCATGCGAAGCCGCGGGTAACAGCTAGTTGATGATAAAGCTGAAACCTCTATTGTCCTCTAAGTGCATTTTCTCTCATATTAACTTACATTAATATAAATTTCTGTCATATCATAATCCTATAAAATTTTCTCATAATAATATTCTCTCATATCAATCATATCTCATATTCCTAGTTCCTTCGCCTACTTTAGGCCTATCTGTTTACTAAGAGCCACATTTTAGCCGTCTCCTCTGTTATATCAGTTAACACGTTGTGCGTGAAATTGCCACCTACTGTAGGCCTATAAGAATTTCAGCAACCATAAAGTAATAATTTTGTATTTAATTCTGGTTCGAACACTGTAACGACACCAAAATTCTAAAAGAAATAAGCGCATCTATTTAAATCAAGCTTAAATAATATATATAGTAATATAATAATAATAATGGAGCACAATATTAATGACAAAAACCTAAGAGAAATTTAATAAACTAATTAGAAAATGAACTTGCTGAAGAAGAGTTGCAGTATAAAAACAGATAGAAATAAGGATAATTAAAACTACTATATTGCAAGAGGTACTGAATAACAAAGGTGAATGACATTAAGGCTAATAAATCATTGAATTCTGAAGTGAAGTTATATGAAAGAGAAAGAAATCTACTTAAGAAAATATACCAACAGTAATATTGAATATAATAAACAAATGGAGTTATTGGAAGGCAATGTAGAATAAGAAAAAATATTCAGAAGATAAAAGATTCCAATGATGTGTATAATGATAAGATTTATAATTATTTTATTTATAGAGTGAGAAAGCTAAGGCGCCACTTTAGAATTATTTTATGGGCAGCAGCCAATGTGCACTGTACCAGGTATGTGAATGTTCGGATGAGCAATTGGACGTAAAAGGGGCACTCAACGCCGATATTAATTCATAATACCATATTAATATAGGGGGAATCATTTAACATTAGTATGGAATCAATTTTAATAAAAGAATGGAATATATAAATAAAATATACAATGAACCAAGAGAAAACTCAAGAATTACAATTCGTTAAAGCCACCAATACAAATAAATAAACTCCAGAGATAAAGAAGAAAATAATTGGTATCGATAAGAAAGGTAGGTTTCAATTTGCCTATAATAATGAAGAATTTGTTTAATAAATGTCAATCTTATCACCAAGCAATATTAATACCATAATATCATACACTTCAACTGTTGAAGACATCAGCAAGCAATAACAACAAGTTATCTAAACAAATCGAAATCAAAATAATTTGAAAGAAGAAACAATAATAAATAAAAGTGTGAACATATTTCAAAACCAAAAGTCCTACAACAGACATTCCTATGACAGATTAATATACTATTAGACAGTACCCAGTTAGATTTGGAGTAGTCCATAAACAAATAAATAATGATAATAAATTTAATGAATAATGAATGAATCAATTAGAAAGTCATATAAAGTACAATACAAATTTAGAAGTAAATGTAAAATGTAATTAAGATGTGCTACAAATGTAATATAAACAAGTGTAATTAATTGGTAAGAGGATGTGAGATACAGTGGGATTCAATTAAGAATAACTGTGAGTGGATAGTAATTATAAACAATTATTTAATGAAATGAATTACTAATCCATAGTAGCAGATGATACTGACATTAACATTTAGTTTTTTCTTTATTAGTGTTTGAGTTATTAAAGTTTAATAGATATTGTAGCGTGACAGATAATCCACACAAATGCATTACTCAATGATCATTAATAAAGCTCTAATATATGGAATATCCAGATGAGAATTAATTAAAATGCACTATTTACTAATACATTCACAAGAAAGGTTGAATAAAGAAAATTTCTGCAAATAATATAATATAATACAAATTTAAAAACCCAGAAGACTAAAAATGATAATAACAAAATTACCCAGGTAAGATAGAAGCAGGCAATTAATATACCCCGACAAGGAAACCAGACTAGAAGAAACAAAGGCATACACAGCGAAAAGCTACTGAAGAAAGAAGAAAGAAGAATAATTAAAACTAGAGAAGAAAGAAGACTAATTAAAACTACTACTACAGAAGAAGGAAGAAAGAAGAACAATCAAAGCTACTGAAGAAAGAAGAATAATTAAAACTAGAGAAGAAAGAAGAATAAACTAAAACTACTACTACTGAAGAAAGGAGAAAGAAGAATAATCAAAACTAAATCTACTGAAGAAAGAAGAAAGAAGAATAATTAAAACTACCAAAGAAAGAAGAAAGAAGACTAATTAAAACTAGGAAGAAAGAAGAACTAATTAAAACTACTACTACAGAAGAAGGAAGAAAGAAGAACAATCAAAGCTACTGAAGACAGAAGAAAGAAGACTAATTAAAACTACTACTACGGAAGAAAGAAGAAAGAAGAACAATCAAAGCTACTGAAGACAGAAGAAAGAAGACTAATTAAAACTACTATTACTGAAGAAAGAAGAAAGAAGAATAATTAAAACTAGAGAAGAAAGAAGAATAACCAAAACCACTGAAGAAAGAAGAACAACCAAATCTACTACTACTGAAGAAGGAAGAAAGAAGAACAATCAAAGCAACTGAAGACAGAAGAAAGAAGACTAATTAAAACTACTATTACTGAAGAAAGAAGAATAGTCAAAACTAAAACTACTGAAGAAAAAAGAAGGAAGAACAATCAAAGCTACTGAAGACAGAAGAAAGAAGAATAATTAAAACTAGAGAAGAAAGAAGAACTAATTAAAACTACTGAAGAAAGAAGAAAGAAGAATAATTAAAACTAGAGAAGAAAGAAGAACTAATTAAAACTACTACTACAGAAGAAGGAAGAAGGAAGAAGAACCAAACTCAAAGAAGAAAGAAAACTAATTAAAACGAGAGAAGAAAGAAGAAAGAAGAATAAACCAAAATTACTGAAGACAGAAGAAAGAAGAATAACTCAAAACCAAAACTACTGAAGAAAGAAGAAACAAGACTAATTAAAACTAAAGAAGAAAGAAGAATAAACCAAAATTACTACTACTGAAGAAAGAAGAGAGAAGATTAATTAAAACTACTGAAGAAAGAAGAAAGAAGAACAATCAAAGCTACTGAAGAGAGAAGAAGGAAGAAAACCAAAACTACTACTACTGAAGAAAGAAGAAAGAAGAATAATCCAAAACCAAATCTACTGAAGAAGGAAGAAAGAAGAATAATTAAGACATCCCATATAAAACAAAAACCCCATAGGGATAGAACCCCAAAAAACCCCCAAAATCAATGAATGCCCAAAGAGAAAGTATAACACCCTAAAAAACCATATCACTGTAAAACTGACAAAAAACTAAAAGTGTTAGTAGTATTAAATATTAGTGCATTCAAAAAGTTATTGTTTAGTTTGTATAAACAAATCTTCACAGTTCCCCCATGGTTGAATATTTCATGTTAAAAACTAGAGAAAGACTAGTAAATATATTGATAATTCACCATAGACAAGTGCAAGTGATCAAATTATAAATGATAAACTTTAAAAAAGGTGCATGAGTTACAGTACAAAGCAATAAACTTTAAGTTTTATGAACAGTGTCTACTTTGATAATGAAATAGTAATGTTACTAATAAAAAGCTACTAAAGCTGTATGAACATTCCATAGAATGGAATATAACTTAGATAGCCAGGGTTATACTTAAAGAAGGGGCATAAATCTTGTAAAATGGGGAATTACAAAACAAATTGTTAATGTTGAGTAGTAAAAGATGATAACCATTATATGTGACCAGGATGTCAGATCCCTATTACATATAGTAATTAGATAAGTAAGAATTATCCATAAGAAATGTTAGTGTTATAATCTGTTATTTTATTGTTCATTTTAATTTAGGAATGACATATCTAAAATTAGATACCATTCCAATGTTATAGAATATTTTTTATTTATGTTATTAGGTAATATACTAAGCAATGTTATTCAGAACACCAGTTTTGATATAGAGAGATGTTATATGTTAATTATATAATCAATAATTTATGTTATACCAGTCAGAGAAGGATATAAAATAACTACATTAGTAAAACATTTGGAAATTAGCCACACATCAGATCTAGGCCAAAGAATAAATTTAAACTGCAGAATAATTAACAAACCTAGTCTTATAAACCAGATAAAATGACAATATTTAGGCAAGATAAAATCAACAGATTAAATACTATGTAAATAAGGCTTTCTAAAGATATGGTCATTATATGAGTAAAATTATTTAATTGTCTAATAAAATAACATTAAAACTGAAATAGATACACTGACACTATCCTAGGGGGAGTCATATACAAATGAATTATATTAAAAAACCATCATTAGTATACTAAATTGCAATAAAATAAGTGAGAATTGATAATTATACAAATTTCAGATTTAATAGAATAATAATTATATTAGGGAAAATGGCTATTATTTACTTAGAAGACAGGAAGTGTAATTTTAGGCCTACCTCCCAAAAATTATAAGAAATATAATTTTCAGATAAAACTTTGTAATACTAACTTAATTACTATCAAAATAAGTAGAATAGAATAGTGAAAACGAATATGTATTTTATATTTCAAACAGTTAAGTAATAACGAATTTATTTTATGAGCATAATGTACATTTTTAAAGTGTGTCGGAAGTTATGACAATTCGAAACAATGTATGAGATATATTATATAGGCTAAGATTTTCATGAGACGAAGGAAATACAGACAGTTCATTATTATACCTCGAAGAGAGCACTTCATGTGAATATTTGATAGAACCAACCTTTAATGGCCGTTACGTTATAACGGAGTTCGGAATCATTTTAAGTAAAACTAAATTTTTAACTATTTTAATGAAAGTGAAGTGGTGAAGTTGACCCATGAACTACATAACACCTATAAACGAAATCACATATAACTAATTAAATGAAATAACACTGAAATCGCACCAAACACTAAGTGAAAATTCGAGGTTAACTGACACGCATAAACACCAGTAGATATACCCATTTAACAACATTTTTACACAAAGTGAACTATTCCATGATACACCAGTGACAATAAACTATACCCCAGAAGATCATATACCATTGCGAAGAACATTTAACCGAAGAAAGGCCATATTATCTCAACAAGTACTTTGTTTACATTAGAAGTTATCAACGCGCATGCGTCAGGCGGCCATTTTGATCCAGGATCGTCACCACAATAAGACACGACTAGACTGCTTTCTGGTTTGAACAAAATTATATATAAACTTTATTATTAATAATTACCATTATATTGTTTAAATTTAAGACATTTTTTGAATTGTAAGTGTTATACTTTCATGTCCCTGACCTTCTCTGGCTTTTTATATAAATAACCGTTCAAAGAACCTGTTTATATAATACAACTGTAAAACTTCTAATATCGACCGACCCTGAGCGAGTCGATATGTCTTTGTAACCTCGATTAATTAATCGACCAACCTTATTATTGTGTTTAATAAACGTTTTTGTTTGTTTTTTGGTAAATTGAAGTTGATTTCTCTTATAAAAGGACATAATCATTAATTAACCAAGAAAACTAGATAATCTTTAAGGGCAGTATATACGAAACTACAACATTTCAAGAGTAAGAAGAAGAGAGCCGTTTTTCGCCTAACTTGAAGTTAATTGGATTATCTTTTTAACAAATTTACCGAACACAAATTTATTACCAAATTAAACACCATACTATTATAATTATAATTACGATCAACAACCTCAATTTATTCCTAAATATTAAGCACATAAATACACCGAAAATATTTTTTCCGAAATTATTTTTTTTTATAAATATAAATTTTAAATTTATATTTTATTTCAATTTGCTACCCCAGCAAAATACACTGAGTTTATTTGATAATAACAAAGACCAGGAACTTTACCAAATCGACGATTCCCAGAGCGGAACGTCACTACTACACATACACACCATAAAAATTATCCTGGGTAATATTATACCAGAACACTATACAATTACAATTATAGTATGGTTGTATTACAAAAGCGAAGATCAACAGTGAGAGCTTAGAAGACAAGAAGATATTAGCTACGTTACTACACATATTCTTACACTGAAATAATCTCGTTTTATTACAACATTGACTAGCCCAATCAGTGGGGCTTACAGGAGTGCACAATTAACATACATCAACCTTTTATTTATTTATTTTGTAATAGTTCTATTACAATATTGATCACACAGACAATGGTTTAAAAGTGTGCATTCAGTTAAGCCCTGAAGGGAATTATAGTAATTAGAATATAATTATTAATTAACAGTTTGTTTATATTTAAAGAAATTAATTAATATAAAACAAGTGTAAGCAGGATCGATTATGAGTCTTCCAATATAAAAATGTAATTAGTCAACATAGGCCTAGATGATTATGTTCAGTAAATAATAAGTTATTCAAAAATATTTGTCAAATTACAAAAAAATATAATATTTAATATTAAAATGGTTCATAGTTTTGTCAGATAACATAATATGTAAATTGTATTAAGTATTATGATGTAATAACTAAAAAGCAACTTGTATGTAGAAGGTAAAATAATGTATTATATAAAAATAAAATCCTATGACAACTAAATCTCAATTTGAACAGATATGACCAGAGTATTTATGTATATCCAGGAAACCAAAAGAGAGAAAAAGAATGATGTTGATTATTATTAAAAAATAATAAGCCAAGAAGGAGAGTTGAGTGTAAATTCTGAAAACAAGCTAATTATTTATACAAAACATATGAATATTATTAAAAAATAATATAATAGAAAGTAGAAAAACCTTATATCAAACTATAACAGAATATAAAATTGGAGCAGATAAAGAAATATCATAAACAAATCACCTTTAAAACATCACTGATCCAACAACCAGAAGGAACAACTACACTTGGATCAATTTAATAACAGGACACTGGACTTCAATCCTAATATTCCACCATAAGGCTTCGGACAACGAAAAGGAGAAAATAAACATATATTGAACACCAAAAGAAGTGGCTTCCGTCATCTGGACAACATAAACAAACTGATATTGGAAATTTCCATCACGGATACCAGAAGGCTGTGTGAACTGAACTGAACTGATACATTGTGTAACGTATATTTATTATTATAATTAATACTTAATTTATATTATTCATTATTATTATTGTTTGTAAAGTAATGTACTTTCTATACTTGTTTTTCCTTTATAATTACTGAACCTTTATATCAGCCAAAAGAACCTAAAAATAATATAAACAAAGAGAAGAGAATCGACCCTGAGTTTTATAAATTATATTAATATTTACACTGAATAGACTATAGAAATTTTTTTGAATAAAAATACAATTTTATTATTATTACCAGATACTATTCCATGTGTTTTTATTTGTATAGAATTAACAAGGCTTACTAATGGATGTACACAAAGAGAGGGATAAATTAATTTAAAACCCGTCTTGTGGTAATTTGACACATCCAAGGTGAGGCATAAAGAACCTGTAAGTCCTGAAGGGTAATAGATTAGCGCTCACAACAGTGGGGAAAAATCACGTGGAGTTACAAATTGGCGCTCACAGCAGTGGGGCTTTAGAAGAGATTGATAAGGAGAAAATACGTGAAGTTACAAATTGGCGTCCAACCTGTGAGGCTGTAATTAGGGAAATAATAGGCAAATAAATAATAAAATAATAACAAAATTCAATTCCTAATTTTAGCTGGCGGCTGATATAGGTTAAATAAAACAACAGGAATGCATAAACGAGCAACATCAAAGAGGAGAGCAGCGGAAGCAGAAAAGGAGATTAGTATGGAAGACACGGAAGCAATACCGGTGGAGGAAGTAGAAGCAATAATAAGGGAGGCCCAATGAGACAGAACAGAACCGAACAGAGTCACAGAGAGCGTTGACATGAAGAGCATTATGGAATACTTAAAAGAGAATCATGAAGATTCAAATAAGAAAATGTAGGAGAATAGTAAGAAAATGGATGAGTTAAAACAGAGTCATGAAGATTCAAATAAGAAGTTGGATGAGAACAGTAAGAATATGGAGGAGACACTAAGTAAGAAAATGGAGGAGAATAATAAGGAAATGAAGGAAGAATTGTGTAATAAAATCGGAGATACCAATAAGAAAATTGAGGAAAATAGTAAGAAGATGGAAAGTGACAACCAACAGTTGAGGGAAGAGTTAAAGCAAATCAATACAGAGAATATAAAACGAATCAATGAAAGATTTGAAGAAAATTTTGAGAAACAAAATGAAAATAATAGGCAAATGAATGAGAAAATAGACAGTATCAAAATAAGTTTGGGACAACAAATTAACGAAAAAATCGAAGACGTTGATAAGAATATAAGACGATTTATAGATGAACAAAACCAAGAACTGAGAGAAAATATTTATGGGAGGATGGAGCATATTAATGAGATAATTAACCAGAAGATGTATGTAAACACTGAAGAAAGGAGACAAGAGATAGCCAAAACAAATGAAAAAATAGAACAAATTAACGAAATCACTGAACAAAATAGAGTGAATTTATGTTCCAAGATAGATCAGGTAAAAGAAGATAGTCGTGTTCAAATAGAGACAATACAAAGGGAACAAGTAAATTTGGAAAAGATTCAGAAACAATACGGAGAGAGATGTGACAACATGGACATTTCAATAAATAAGATTAATGACCAAGTCCGACAGAACCAAGAGGAAATAGAACTGGTGCGAACTAGACCAACTACTATAAATAGTACACATACAACCGAGAGTCGTGAAGGAATTAATTTTAAGAGTTACCGAAAAAACTCTATGGAATTCATAGCAAGAATAGACGAACATTTTAATAAATACCGTATAACAAGGTGGAACTTAAATAGAGAAATGTTGGACGAATGTTTTAGAGAAATGAATGATAATTGGTGGGTTACAACAAGAAATGAAATTACTGACTATACACAATTTAAGAAATTATTTAAGGAAAAATATTGGTCAGAATCAACTCAACATATAATACGAGACAATATCACTCATGGGAGATATGACGTCTATCGTGGTACTTCACCGACTACATACTTCTTAGGAAAGGTGTGCTTAGCTAAACATTTGGAGCCTAAAATACCTGAGGAATGTCTGGTTACAAAAATGGCATACCATTATGATGAGAGAATTTCTGGAGCCCGATTAGGCAACCAAATTAAAACTATACAGGCCATGGCCAGCTTACTAGAGAATTACGAACATGAAAATTATTACCGGAAAAACAGGCAGAGAACAGATAGATACGAAGGAAGAAATAATAACCATGGAATGAGTAATTACCAGCATAACAACCACAGGAATAACTATAATTACAATAATGATAATAATAATAGTAATAATAATAATTTAAATAGTATTAATAATAATAATAATAACTACAATAATAATCACCATCAAGTGAATCATAACCGAAATAGTATGTATCCAAATAATAGTAATAATAATAATAGGAATAATCAATATAATAATCATAACGGTAATCGCGTATACAAACCCCGAATCAACCATATTCGAGCAGAGGAACATGAGTCAAGAAGATACCAGCGTCGTAGAAATAATAGTTTTAGTAACAATGACTATCGTTGGGGCAATAACGAAGATGGTAACCATTATGAAAACCGATGTAGAAGTCGAAGTCAAGGGGACAACCGCAGACCAGGGACATATGAACCATGGAATCATTTTCGCAACGAAGAACGAGGAACAGACCAAGAATTACAGTCAAATCTACCAGCATTCTCAAATAACGTTACGGACAACATTCCTTTAAACGACCGGAGGCAGTGATAAACCTTCGCGACCCCTCGCTGCTCCAATTAACTGGGTATAAACCACGACCGAACGTAGGGACGGATAAATCAAAATTCACAATTATATACAATAATTATTTAAAAAACATTCGAGAAGAATTGTTAGAGGAGACTGCTAATAACATAACATCATCAGCCACAACCATGATATAATATATGTCAACGCTGAAGTGGAAGGAGTTCCAACCAAAATTATGATTGATACGGGCGCTAACGTGTCTCTAATTAACGATAATGAATTAGAAAACATACAGAGAAAATGTAAACGAATAATATCAACATTACCTGTCACTAACATAACCCTCATAGGTGCTACTGGAAGACAAAATAAGACCGTAAGAAAACAGGTGTCATTAGATGTAACAAGCAAGGGTGTAATAATTAATATGACATGTTTAGTAGCAACTGGTTTACCATTCCAGTTATTAATGGGATGTGACGTACTTAGAAAGTACTCAGCAATTATCGATATGAGTAAGGAGAAAATATCTTTATACGCAGCAGGTATGGTATGGATAGCCGAATTAACAGGTAGCGATAGTGAATATCCAGTGGTATCCACCAACAACTGAGAAAATTAAATTATGTGAAGGATGATAAAATCAATAAGAAGGTGATTTATAGTATTTCCAATGATGACTTAAGGATGAAAAAATTACAAGAGATAAGGGAGTTTCAGAGTGAAGAAACAAGTTATCATTTAACCAGGGATCAGGTAGAAACTTTAATTAGAATATGTGAGAAATACCGGCATGTGTTTTCGGAAGAACCGGGGAAGGTTAAAAATTATCAATGTGAAATTCAGTTCAAGGAACCGGTGGAATTCTGCAAGAAATCATACCCAATAGCATAGTCATTGAAAGAGTCGGTTAGAAATGAAATCAAAAGGATGATGGATAATGATATAATTGAACAAAGTCAGTCACCTTTTACAAGCCCAATAATAGCAATTACTAAAAAGAATGGACAAGTTAGACTGTGTTTGGACGCACGCGAAATTAATAAAACCATAATAAATGACCGGACATCACTCGGTGAAATTGAAGAAATTTTAAAAAAATTCCATGGTACCAAGTTCATCAGTAGCTGGGACACTGTGAGTGGCTACTGGCAAGTGGAATTACATCCGAAGAGTCGGCAATACATGGCTTTTATTTTTGAGGGCCGTAATTACCAATTTAAAAGGTTGCCGTTTGGACTGGTGAATTCGGTAGCAATCTTTGTCAAGTGTATGGACAGGATCCTTGGACAAGAATCGCTTCAGTACACCACTGTGTATGTTGATGATCTCCTTATTACGTCATCAAATTGGAAAGAACACTGTCAACGGGTGGAAAATGTGTTACAAAAACTATCTAAAAATAACATTACTTTGAAATTAGAAAATTCAAAATTAATTGCATAGGAAGTATAATTCCTAGGATTTAACTTGAATAACAAAGGAATTTCACCATCGCAAGAAAAAGTCGAAGCCATTCAAAGGTTTCCGACGCCTAAAAACAAAAAACAATTACAGTCGTTTTTAGGACTCTGTAATTACTACAGAAAGTTTCAGAGCAATTACTCAGAACTGACAGCGAAATTCCAAGAACAGTTATCTTCTAAGAATAAGTGGAAATGGGGTCCAGATCAAGACATTATTTATCAGTCAATAAAAGACAAATTTTTAGAAACTATAATATTACACCATCCAGATTTCAATCAACCGTTTTTCTTAAATTGTGACGCTAGTGACATCAGCCTCGGGACAGTATTATATCAAGAAGATAAAGAGGGTAACCATTTGGTTATTAGCTTCGCCAGTAGGGTATTGAACCACTGTGAAAGAAAATATAGCGTTACCGAGAAGGAACTGTTAGCCGTAGTATTTGCATGTAACAAGTTCCGTACATATATTTTAGGGTATCCTGTAACCCTCAGAACGGACCATAAATCCATTTCATTTTTGAGAAATTGCAAGTTGAGTCATGGTAGACTTACAAGATTGGCAATCGCTTTGCAAGAGTATAATCTCAAATATGAATATATTCCAGGAACCAAAAACGTAATAGCGGACGTGCTATCACGAATCAATTTAAATACCCAGACTTTTGAAGGAGACCACGAAAACATAATTAAGGTGTACAACATTATCAAGAGTAGGTCTGATTTAGAAATGTTACTTCAAGATATCAGAATTCATCAACAATCAGATCTAAAATTAAGGCACATCAAGGAACGATTGGAGGAACCAAATGACAGCGTAAATAAATTTTATTGTATGTACGACGGAATATTGTTTATAAAAAGTACTTTAAACCAAGATGATTGGAAGGTGATCATACCTAAACCTATCGAGAAAGAGTTAATTATGGATTATCACTTAAGATATGGCCATATGGGGGCAAGAAAAGTTGTCAAAACGTTAGAGGAGATCTGCTACATAAAGAATATTAACCGGAAGGTTATAAACTATATAAAACCATGCCACATTTGCCAATTGGTAAAAGCAAACAATGAAAAAAAGGAAGGTACAATGATACCAATAACGTCAAAACAAAAATTAGAAAAGATATTTCTGGACGTTTGTGGACCATTCCCGCGTAGTGGAGGTAGATACCAATATAATTACATTATCATTATTATGGACCATTTCACCAAATTTATTAAACTATATCCGATTAACCGGACAACCACTCAAAAAATCCTTGAAATCTTGTCTACAAAATACATTCCAGAAGTAGGAGTACCTAAGACTATTATTACAGATCATGGTGCACAATTTCGTGGGAAAAGGTGGAAGAATACGTTATTAGAGCTAGGAATTAAGACATACAAAACTTCGGTATATCACCCAAGTAGCAACCCAGCCGAAAGGGTATTGAGAGAAGTTGGTAGGATACTAAGGACATATTGCCACGACCAACAACGAAAATGGCAAGAATACCTGTCTGCTACCGAAGAATTCATTAACTTAGCTTATCATCCATCCATCAACTGTACTCCATATACCGCTATGTATGAAAAAAGACCGCCCCGAGAAATCCAAGAATTAATCAATTTTCCTGAATCACAAAGATATGAATTCGATAAAATAAAGTTTTTTAATAAAGTAATAGACAATCTTGGAAAACGTAAAAACCAGTATAAGATAAATGAAGATAGGATAATACAATATGAAGTAGGGGATAAGGTAGTGCTAAGAAATAGAGAACTACCTAAAGCATTGGAGGGAATCACTAAGAAACTATTGTTATTGTACGTAGGACCATATATGGTAACCAAAAACAATCATAATAATACATATGAATTAGCGGATCCTATTACGAAAAAAACTAAAGGTACTCATAACCAAGCATCATTTAAAAAGTATTATGAAGAAATATCAAAATTCAAAACTAAGTAAGGACAGCTTACACAAGATATTTGAACAACATAATTTTGAAGAGAAAAAACCTCAAAATTCTAAATTAAGTAAGAACAGCTTACCATATGTTTAAGAAGAAATTATTTTGAATCTATTAAGAAGAAAACATCAAAATTCTAAACTAAGTAAGATCAACTTACATGAATTATTTGAAATGACTATTATATAAAAAACGAATTTGATAACAAAAAATACTACCAAAATCTAAAATATGTAAGAACAATTTTCAGCATACTTGGAAAAAAAAATATTATGAATAATGAGACATAACATAAGAAATTATTTCTTCCATACCAAAGATCATGTTCAGAAATAATTACTTCTGAAGGGGGGCAATTATGTAACGACACCAAAATTCTAAAAGAAATAAGCGCATCTATTTAAATCAAGCTTAAATAATATATATAGTAATATAATAATAATAATGGAGCACAATATTAATGACAAAAACCTAAGAGAAATTTAATAAACTAATTAGAAAATGAACTTGCTGAAGAAGAGTTGCAGTATAAAAACAGATAGAAATAAGGATAATTAAAACTACTATATTGCAAGAGGTACTGAATAACAAAGGTGAATGACATTAAGGCTAATAAATCATTGAATTCTGAAGTGAAGTTATATGAAAGAGAAAGAAATCTACTTAAGAAAATATACCAACAGTAATATTGAATATAATAAACAAATGGAGTTATTGGAAGGCAATGTAGAATAAGAAAAAATATTCAGAAGATAAAAGATTCCAATGATGTGTATAATGATAAGATTTATAATTATTTTATTTATAGAGTGAGAAAGCTAAGGCGCCACTTTAGAATTATTTTATGGGCAGCAGCCAATGTGCACTGTACCAGGTATGTGAATGTTCGGATGAGCAATTGGACGTAAAAGGGGCACTCAACGCCGATATTCATTCATAATACCATATTAATATAGGGGGAATCATTTAACATTAGTATGGAATCAATTTTAATAAAAGAATGGAATATATAAATAAAATATACAATGAACCAAGAGAAAACTCAAGAATTACAATTCGTTAAAGCCACCAATACAAATAAATAAACTCCAGAGATAAAGAAGAAAATAATTGGTATCGATAAGAAAGGTAGGTTTCAATTTGCCTATAATAATGAAGAATTTGTTTAATAAATGTCAATCTTATCACCAAGCAATATTAATACCATAATATCATACACTTCAACTGTTGAAGACATCAGCAAGCAATAACAACAAGTTATCTAAACAAATCGAAATCTAAATAATTTGAAAGAAGAAACAATAATAAATAAAAGTGTGAACATATTTCAAAACCAAAAGTCCTACAACAGACATTACTATGACAGATTAATATACTATATAGACAGTACCCAGTTAGATTTGGAGTAGTCCATAATCAAATAAATAATGATAATAAATTTAATGAATAATGAATGAATCAATTAGAAAGTCATATAAAGTACAATACAAATTTAGAAGTAAATGTAAAATGTAATTAAGATGTGCTACAAATGTAATATAAACAAGTGTAATTAATTGGTAAGAGGATGTGAGATACAGTGGGATTCAATTAAGAATAACTGTGAGTGGATAGTAATTATAAACAATTATTTAATGAAATGAATTACTAATCCATAGTAGCAGATGATACTGACATTAACATTTAGTTTTTTCTTTATTAGTGTTTGAGTTATTAAAGTTTAATAGATATTGATCACACAGACAATGGTTTAAAAGTGTGCATTCAGTTAAGCCCTGAAGGGATTTATAGTAATTAGAATATAATTGTTAATTAACAGTTTGTTTATATTTAAAGAAATTAATTAATATAAAACAAGTGTAAGCAGGATCGATTATGAGTCTTCCAATATAAAAATGTAATTAGTCAACATAGGCCTAGATGATTATGTTCAGTAAATAATAAATTATTCAAAAATATTTGTCAAATTACAAAAAACTATAATATTTGATATTAAAATGGTTCATAGTTTTGTCAGATAACATAATATGTAAATTGTATTAAGTATTATGATGTAATAACTAAAAAGCAACTTGTATGTAGAAGGTAAAATAATGTATTATATAAAAATAATATCCTATGACAACTAAATCTCAATTTGAACAGATATGACCAGAGTATTTATGTATATCCAGGAAACCAAAAGAGAGAAAAAGAATGATGTTGATTATTATTAAAAAATAATAAGCCAAGAAGGAGAGTTGAGTGTAAATTCTGAAAACAAGCTAATTATTTATACAAAACATATGAATATTATTAAAAAATAATATAATAGAAAGTAGAAAAACCTTATATCAAACTATAACAGAATATAAAATTGGAGCAGATAAAGAAATATCATAAACAAATCACCTTTAAAACATTACTGATCCAACAACCAGAAGGAACAACTACACTTGGATCAACTTAATAACAGGACACTGGACTTCAATCCTAATATTCCACCATAAGGCTTCGGACAACGAAAAGGAGAAAATAAACATATATTGAACACCAAAAGAAGTGGCTTCCGTCATCTGGACAACATAAACAAACTGATATTGGAAATTTCCATCACGGATACCAGAAGGCTGTGTGAACTGAACGGAACTGATACATTGTGTAACGTATATTTATTATTATAATTAATACTTAATTTATATTATTCATTATTATTATTGTTTGTAAAGTAATGTACTTTCTATACTTGTTTTTCCTTTATAATTACTGAACCTTTATATCAGCAAAAGAACCTAAAAATAATATAAACAAAGAGAAGAGAATCGACCCTGAGTTTTATAAATTATATTAATATTTACACTGAATAGACTATAGAATTTTTTTTGAATAAAAATACAATATTATTATTATTACCAGATACTATTCCATGTGTTTTTATTTATATAGAATTAACAAGGTTTACTAATGGATGTACACAAAGAGAGGGATAAATTAATTTAAAACCCGTCTTGTGGTAATTTGACACATCCAAGGTGAGGCATAAAGAACCTGTAAGTCCTGAAGGGTAATAGATTAGCGCTCACAACAGTGGGGAAAAATCACGTGGAGTTACAAATTGGCGCTCACAGCAGTGGGGCTTTAGAAGAGATTGATAAGGGAGAAAATACGTGAAGTTACAAATTGGCGTCCAACCTGTGAGGCTGTAATTAGGGAAATAATAGGCAAATAAATAATAAAATAATAACAAAATTCAATTCCTAATTTTAGCTGGCGGCTGATATAGGTTAAATAAAACAACAGGAATGCATAAACGAGCAACATCAAAGAGGAGAGCAGCGGAAGCAGAAAAGGAGTTTAGTATGGAAGACACGGAAGCAATACCGGTTGAGGAAGTAGAAGCAATAATAAGGGAGGCCCAATGAGACAGAACAGAACCGAACAGAGTCACAGAGAGCGTTGACATGAAGAGCATTATGGAATACTTAAAAGAGAGTCATGAAGATTCAAATAAGAAAATGGAGGAGAATAGTAAGAAAATGGATGAGTTAAAACAGAGTCATGAAGATTCAAATAAGAAGTTGGAGGAGAACAGTAAGAAGATGGAGGAGACACTAAGTAAGAAAATGGAGGAGAATAATAAGGAAATGAAGGAAGAATTGTGTAATAAAATCGGAGATACCAATAAGAAAATTGAGGAAAATAGTAAGAAGATGGAAAGTGACAACCAACAGTTGAGGGAAGAGTTAAAGCAAATCAATACAGAGAATATAAAACGAATCAATGAAAGATTTGAAGAAAATTTTGAGAAACAAAATGAAAATAATAGGCAAATGAATGAGAAAATAGACAGTATCAAAATAAGTTTGGGACAACAAATTAACGAAAAAATCGAAGACGTTGATAAGAATATAAGACGATTTATAGATGAACAAAACCAAGAACTGAGAGAAAATATTTATGGGAGGATGGAGCATATTAATGAGATAATTAACCAGAAGATGGATGTAAACACTGAAGAAAGGAGACAAGAGATAGCCAAAACAAATGAAAAAATAGAACAAATTAACGAAATCACTGAAAAAAATAGAGTGAATTTATGTTCCAAGATAGATCAGGTAAAAGAAGATAGTCGTGTTCAAATAGAGACAATACAAAGGGAACAAGTAAATTTGGAAAAGATTCAGAAACAATACGGAGAGAGATGTGACAACATGGACATTTCAATAAATAAGATTAATGACCAAGTCCGACAGAACCAAGAGGAAATAGAACTGGTGCGAACTAGACCAACTACTATAAATAGTACACATACAACCGAGAGTCGTGAAGGAATTAATTTTAAGAGTTACCGAAAAAACCCTATGGAATTCATAGCAAGAATAGACGAACATTTTAATAAATACCGTATAACAAGGTGGAACTTAAATAGAGAAATGTTGGACGAATGTTTTAGAGAAATGAATGATAATTGGTGGGTTACAACAAGAAATGAAATTACTGACTATACACAATTTAAGAAATTATTTAAGGAAAAATATTGGTCAGAATCAACTCAACATATAATACGAGACAATATCACTCATGGGAGATATGACGTCTATCGTGGTACTTCACCGACTACATACTTCTTAGGAAAGGTGTGCTTAGCTAAACATTTGGAGCCTAAAATACCTGAGGAATGTCTGGTTACAAAAATGGCATACCATTATGATGAGAGGATTTCTGGAGCCCGATTAGGCAACCAAATTAAAACTATACAGGCCATGGCCAGCTTACTAGAGAATTACGAACATGAAAATTATTACCGGAAAAACAGGCAGAGAACAGATAGATACGAAGGAAGAAATAATAACCATGGAATGAGTAATTACCAGCATAACAACCACAGGAATAACTATAATTACAATAATGGTAATAATAATAGTAATAAAAATAATTTAAATAGTATTAATAATAATAATAATAACTACAATAATAATCACCATCAAGTGAATCATAACCGAAATAGTATGTATCCAAATAATAGTAATAATAATAATAGGAATAATCAATATAATAATCATAACGGTAATCGCGTATACAAACCCCGAATCAACCATATTCGAGCAGAGGAACATGAGTCAAGAAGATACCAGCGTCGTAGAAATAATAGTTTTAGTAACAATGACTATCGTTGGGGCAATAACGAAGATGGTAACCATTATGAAAACCGATGTAGAAGTCGAAGTCAAGGGGACAACCGCAGACCAGGGACATATGAACCATGGAATCATTTTCGCAACGAAGAACGAGGAACAGACCAAGAATTACAGTCAAATCTACCAGCATTCTCAAATAACGTTACGGACAACATTCCTTTAAACGACCGGAGGCAGTGATAAACCTTCGCGACCCCTCGCTGCTCCAATTAACTGGGTATAAACCACGACCGAACGTAGGGACGGATAAATCAAAATTCACAATTATATACAATAATTATTTAAAAAACATTCGAGAAGAATTGTTAGAGGAGACTGCTAATAACATAACATCATCAGCCACAACCATGATATAATATATGTCAACGCTGAAGTGGAAGGAGTTCCAACCAAAATTATGATTGATACGGGCGCTAACGTGTCTCTAATTAACGATAATGAATTAGAAAACATACAGAGAAAATGTAAACGAATAATATCAACATTACCTGTCACTAACATAACCCTCATAGGTGCTACTGGAAGACAAAATAAGACCGTAAGAAAACAGGTGTCATTAGATGTAACAAGCAAGGGTGTAATAATTAATATGACATGTTTAGTAGCAACTGGTTTACCATTCCAGTTATTAATGGGATGTGACGTACTTAGAAAGTACTCAGCAATTATCGATATGAGTAAGGAGAAAATATCTTTATACGCAGCAGGTATGGTATGGATAGCCGAATTAACAGGTAGCGATAGTGAATATCCCAGTGGTATCCACCAACAACTGAGAAAATTAAATTATGTGAAGGATGATAAAATCAATAAGAAGGTGATTTATAGTATTTCCAATGATGACTTAAGGATGAAAAAATTACAAGAGATAAGGGAGTTTCAGAGTGAAGAAACAAGTTATCATTTAACCAGGGATCAGGTAGAAACTTTAATTAGAATATATGAGAAATACCGGCATGTGTTTTCGGAAGAACCGGGGAAGGTTAAAAATTATCAATGTGAAATTCAGTTCAAGGAACCGGTGGAATTCTGCAAGAAATCATACCCAATAGCATAGTCATTGAAAGAGTCGGTTAGAAATGAAATCAAAAGGATGATGGATAATGATATAATTGAACAAAGTCAGTCACCTTTTACAAGCCCAATAATAG
Organism: Magicicada septendecula; assembly: GCA_034769895.1. NCBI lineage: Eukaryota > Metazoa > Arthropoda > Insecta > Hemiptera > Cicadidae > Magicicada > Magicicada septendecula. The sequence continues at coordinate 415,741,711 of CM068369.1, forward strand.
CAATTACTAAAAAGAATGGACAAGTTAGACTGTGTTTGGACGCACGCGAAATTAATAAAACCATAATAAATGACCGGACATCACTCGGTGAAATTGAAGAAATTTTAAAAAAATTCCATGGTACCAAGTTCATCAGTAGCTGGGACACTGTGAGTGGCTACTGGCAAGTGGAATTACATCCGAAGAGTCGGCAATACATGGCTTTTATTTTTGAGGGCCGTAATTACCAATTTAAAAGGTTGCCGTTTGGACTGGTGAATTCGGTAGCAATCTTTGTCAAGTGTATGGACAGGATCCTTGGACAAGAATCGCTTCAGTACACCACTGTGTATGTTGATGATCTCCTTATTACGTCATCAAATTGGGAGGAACACTGTCAACGGGTGGAAAATGTGTTACAAAAACTATCTAATAATAACATTACTTTGAAATTAGAAAATTCAAAATTAATTGCAAAGGAAGTATAATTCCTAGGATTTAACTTGAATAACAAAGGAATTTCACCATCGCAAGAAAAAGTCGAAGCCATTCAAAGGTTTCCGACGCCTAAAAACAAAAAACAATTACAGTCGTTTTTAGGACTCTGTAATTACTACAGAAAGTTTCAGAGCAATTACTCAGAACTGACAGCGAAATTCCAAGAACAGTTATCTTCTAAGAATAAGTGGAAATGGGGTCCAGATCAAGACATTATTTATCAGTCAATAAAAGACAAATTTTTAGAAACTATAATATTACACCATCCAGATTTCAATCAACCGTTTTTCTTAAATTGTGACGCTAGTGACATCAGCCTCGGGACAGTATTATATCAAGAAGATAAAGAGGGTAACCATTTGGTTATTAGCTTCGCCAGTAGGGTATTGAACCACTGTGAAAGAAAATATAGCGTTACCGAGAAGGAACTGTTAGCCGTAGTATTTGCATGTAACAAGTTCCGTACATATATTTTAGGGTATCCTGTAACCCTCAGAACGGACCATAAATCCATTTCATTTTTGAGAAATTGCAAGTTGAGTCATGGTAGACTTACAAGATTGGCAATCGCTTTGCAAGAGTATAATCTCAAATATGAATATATTCCAGGAACCAAAAACGTAATAGCGGACGTGCTATCACGAATCAATTTAAATACCCAGACTTTTGAAGGAGACCACGAAAACATAATTAAGGTGTACAACATTATCAAGAGTAGGTCTGATTTAGAAATGTTACTTCAAGATATCAGAATTCATCAACAATCAGATCTAAAATTAAGGCACATCAAGGAACGATTGGAGGAACCAAATGACAGCGTAAATAAATTTTATTGTATGTACGACGGAATATTGTTTATAAAAAGTACTTTAAACCAAGATGATTGGAAGGTGATCATACCTAAACCTATCGAGAAAGAGTTAATTATGGATTATCACTTAAGATATGGCCATATGGGGGCAAGAAAAGTTGTCAAAACGTTAGAGGAGATCTGCTACATAAAGAATATTAACCGGAAGGTTATAAACTATATAAAACCATGCCACATTTGCCAATTGGTAAAAGCAAACAATGAAAAAAAGGAAGGTACAATGATACCAATAACGTCAAAACAAAAATTAGAAAAGATATTTCTGGACGTTTGTGGACCATTCCCGCGTAGTGGAGGTAGATACCAATATAATTACATTATCATTATTATGGACCATTTCACCAAATTTATTAAACTATATCCGATTAACCGGGCAACCACTCAAAAAATCCTTGAAATCTTGTCTACAAAATACATTCCAGAAGTAGGAGTACCTAAGACTATTATTACAGATCATGGTACACAATTTCGTGGGAAAAGGTGGAAGAATACGTTATTAGAGCTAGGAATTAAGACATACAAAACTTCGGTATATCACCCAAGTAGCAACCCAGCCGAAAGGGTATTGAGAGAAGTTGGTAGGATACTAAGGACATATTGCCACGACCAACAACGAAAATGGCAAGAATACCTGTCTGCTACCGAAGAATTCATTAACTTAGCTTATCATCCATCCATCAACTGTACTCCATATACCGCTATGTATGAAAAAAGACCGCCCCGAGAAATCCAAGAATTAATCAATTTTCCTGAATCACAAAGATATGAATTCGATAAAATAAAGTTTTTTAATAAAGTAATAGACAATCTTGGAAAACGTAAAAACCAGTATAATATAAATGAAGATAGGATAATACAATATGAAGTAGGGGATAAGGTAGTGCTAAGAAATAGAGAACTACCTAAAGCATTGGAGGGAATCACTAAGAAACTATTGTTATTGTACGTAGGACCATATATGGTAACCAAAAACAATCATAATAATACATATGAATTAGCGGATCCTATTACGAAAAAAACTAAAGGTACTCATAACCAAGCATCATTTAAAAAGTATTATGAAGAAATATCAAAATTCAAAACTAAGTAAGGACAGCTTACACAAGATATTTGAACAACATAATTTTGAAGAGAAAAAACCTCAAAATTCTAAATTAAGTAAGAACAGCTTACCATATGTTTAAGAAGAAATTATTTTGAATCTATTAAGAAGAAAACATCAAAATTCTAAACTAAGTAAGATCAACTTACATGAATTATTTGAAATGACTATTATATAAAAAACGAATTTGATAACAAAAAATACTACCAAAATCTAAAATATGTAAGAACAATTTACAGCATACTTGGAAAAAAAAATATTATGAATAATGAGACATAACATAAGAAATTATTTCTTCCATACCAAAGATCATGTTCAGAAATAATTACTTCTGAAGGGGGGCAATTATGTAACGACACCAAAATTCTAAAAGAAATAAGCGCATCTATTTAAATCAAGCTTAAATAATATATATAGTAATATAATAATAATAATGGAGCACAATATTAATGACAAAAACCTAAGAGAAATTTAATAAACTAATTAGAAAATGAACTTGCTGAAGAAGAGTTGCAGTATAAAAACAGATAGAAATAAGGATAATTAAAACTACTATATTGCAAGAGGTACTGAATAACAAAGGTGAATGACATTAAGGCTAATAAATCATTGAATTCTGAAGTGAAGTTATATGAAAGAGAAAGAAATCTACTTAAGAAAATATACCAACAGTAATATTGAATATAATAAACAAATGGAGTTATTGGAAGGCAATGTAGAATAAGAAAAATTATTCAGAAGATAAAAGATTCCAATGATGTGTATAATGATAAGATTTATAATTATTTTATTTATAGAGTGAGAAAGCTAAGGCGCCACTTTAGAATTATTTTATGGGCAGCAGCCAATGTGCACTGTACCAGGTATGTGAATGTTCGGATGAACAATTGGACGTAAAAGGGGCACTCAACGCCGATATTCATTCATAATACCATATTAATGTAGGGGGAATCATTTAACATTAGTATGGAATCAATTTTAATAAAAGAATGGAATATATAAATAAAATATACAATGAACCAAGAGAAAACTCAAGAATTACAATTCGTTAAAGCCACCAATACAAATAAATAAACTCCAGAGATAAAGAAGAAAATAATTGGTATCGATAAGAAAGGTAGGTTTCAATTTGCCTATAATAATGAAGAATTTGTTTAATAAATGTCAATCTTATCACCAAGCAATATTAATACCATAATATCATACACTTCAACTGTTGAAGACATCAGCAAGCAATAACAACAAGTTATCTAAACAAATCGAAATCAAAATAATTTGAAAGAAGAAACAATAATAAATAAAAGTGTGAACATTTTTCAAAACCAAAAGTCCTACAACAGACATTACTATGACAGATTAATATACTATATAGACAGTACCCAGTTAGATTTGGAGTAGTCCATAAACAAATAAATAATGATAATAAATTTAATGAATAATGAATGAATCAATTAGAAAGTCATATAAAGTACAATACAAATTTAGAAGTAAATGTAAAATGTAATTAAGATGTGCTACAAATGTAATATAAACAAGTGTAATTAATTGGTAAGAGGATGTGAGATACAGTGGGATTCAATTAAGAATAACTGTGAGTGGATAGTAATTATAAACAATTATTTAATGAAATGAATTACTAATCCATAGTAGCAGATGATACTGACATTAACATTTAGTTTTTTCTTTATTAGTGTTTGAGTTATTAAAGTTTAATAGATATTGATCACACAGACAATGGTTTAAAAGTGTGCATTCAGTTAAGCCCTGAAGGGAATTATAGTAATTAGAATATAATTGTTAATTAACAGTTTGTTTATATTTAAAGAAATTAATTAATATAAAACAAGTGTAAGCAGGATCGATTATGAGTCTTCCAATATAAAAATGTAATTAGTCAACATAGGCCTAGATGATTATGTTCAGTAAATAATAAATTATTCAAAAATATTTGTCAAATTACAAAAAACTATAATATTTGATATTAAAATGGTTCATAGTTTTGTCAGATAACATAATATGTAAATTGTATTAAGTATTATGATGTAATAACTAAAAAGCAACTTGTATGTAGAAGGTAAAATAATGTATTATATAAAAATAATATCCTATGACAGCTAAATCTCAATTTGAACAGATATGACCAGAGTATTTATGTATATCCAGGAAACCAAAAGAGAGAAAAAGAATGATGTTGATTATTATTAAAAAATAATAAGCCAAGAAGGAGAGTTGAGTGTAAATTCTGAAAACAAGCTAATTATTTATACAAAACATATGAATATTATTAAAAAATAATATAATAGAAAGTAGAAAAACCTTATATCAAACTATAACAGAATATAAAATTGGAGCAGATAAAGAAATATCATAAACAAATCACCTTTAAAACATTACTGATCCAACAACCAGAAGGAACAACTACACTTGGATCAACTTAATAACAGGACACTGGACTTCAATCCTAATATTCCACCATAAGGCTTCGGACAACGAAAAGGAGAAAATAAACATATATTGAACACCAAAAGAAGTGGCTTCCGTCATCTGGACAACATAAACAAACTGATATTGGAAATTTCCATCACGGATACCAGAAGGCTGTGTGAACTGAACTGAACTGATACATTGTGTAACGTATATTTATTATTATAATTAATACTTAATTTATATTATTCATTATTATTATTGTTTGTAAAGTAATGTACTTTCTATACTTGTTTTTCCTTTATAATTACTGAACCTTTATATCAGCAAAAGAACCTAAAAATAATATAAACAAAGAGAAGAGAATCGACCCTGAGTTTTATAAATTATATTAATATTTACACTGAATAGACTATAGAATTTTTTTTGAATAAAAATACAATATTATTATTATTACCAGATACTATTCCATGTGTTTTTATTTATATAGAATTAACAAGGTTTACTAATGGATGTACACAAAGAGAGGGATAAATTAATTTAAAACCCGTCTTGTGGTAATTTGACACATCCAAGGTGAGGCATAAAGAACCTGTAAGTCCTGAAGGGTAATAGATTAGCGCTCACAACAGTGGGGAAAAATCACGTGGAGTTACAAATTGGCGCTCACAGCAGTGGGGCTTTAGAAGAGATTGATAAGGGAGAAAATACGTGAAGTTACAAATTGGCGTCCAACCTGTGAGGCTGTAATTAGGGAAATAATAGGCAAATAAATAATAAAATAATAACAAAATTCAATTCCTAATTTTAGCTGGCGGCTAATATAGGTTAAATAAAACAACAGGAATGCATAAACGAGCAACATCAAAGAGGAGAGCAGCGGAAGCAGAAAAGGAGATTAGTATGGAAGACACGGAAGCAATACCGGTTGAGGAAGTAGAAGCAATAATAAGGGAGGCCCAATGAGACAGAACAGAACCGAACAGAGTCACAGAGAGCGTTGACATGAAGAGCATTATGGAATACTTAAAATAGAGTCATGAAGATTCAAATAAGAAAATGGAGGAGAATAGTAAGAAAATGGATGAGTTAAAACAGAGTCATGAAGATTCAAATAAGAAGTTGGAGGAGAAAAGTAAGAAGATGGAGGAGACACTAAGTAAGAAAATGGAGGAGAATAATAAGGAAATGAAGGAAGAATTGTGTAATAAAATCGGAGATACCAATAAGAAAATTGAGGAAAATAGTAAGAAGATGGAAAGTGACAACCAACAGTTGAGGGAAGAGTTAAAGCAAATCAATACAGAGAATATAAAACGAATCAATGAAAGATTTGAAGAAAATTTTGAGAAACAAAATGAAAATAATAGGCAAATGAATGAGAAAATAGACAGTATCAAAATAAGTTTGGGACAACAAATTAACGAAAAAATCGAAGACGTTGATAAGAATATAAGACGATTTATAGATGAACAAAACCAAGAACTGAGAGAAAATATTTATGGGAGGATGGAGCATATTAATGAGATAATTAACCAGAAGATGGATGTAAACACTGAAGAAAGGAGACAAGAGATAGCCAAAACAAATGAAAAAATAGAACAAATTAACGAAATCACTGAAAAAAATAGAGTGAATTTATGTTCCAAGATAGATCAGGTAAAAGAAGATAGTCGTGTTCAAATAGAGACAATACAAAGGGAACAAGTAAATTTGGAAAAGATTCAGAAACAATACGGAGAGAGATGTGACAACATGGACATTTCAATAAATAAGATTAATGACCAAGTCCGACAGAACCAAGAGGAAATAGAACTGGTGCGAACTAGACCAACTACTATAAATGGTACACATACAACCGAGAGTCGTGAAGGAATTAATTTTAAGAGTTACCGAAAAAACCCTATGGAATTCATAGCAAGAATAGACGAACATTTTAATAAATACCGTATAACAAGGTGGAACTTAAATAGAGAAATGTTGGACGAATGTTTTAGAGAAATGAATGATAATTGGTGGGTTACAACAAGAAATGAAATTACTGACTATACACAATTTAAGAAATTATTTAAGGAAAAAATATTGGTCAGAATCAACTCAACATATAATACGAGACAATATCACTCATGGGAGATATGACGTCTATCGTGGTACTTCACCGACTACTTACTTCTTAGGAAAGGTGTGCTTAGCTAAACATTTGGAGCCTAAAATACCTGAGGAATGTCTGGTTACAAAAATGGCATACCATTATGATGAGAGGATTTCTGGAGCCCGATTAGGCAACCAAATTAAAACTATACAGGCCATGGCCAGCTTACTAGAGAATTACGAACATGAAAATTATTACCGGAAAAACAGGCAGAGAACAGATAGATACGAAGGAAGAAATAATAACCATGGAATGAGTAATTACCAGCATAACAACCACAGGAATAACTATAATTACAATAATGGTAATAATAATAGTAATAAAAATAATTTAAATAGTATTAATAATAATAATAATAACTACAATAATAATCACCATCAAGTGAATCATAACCGAAATAGTATGTATCCAAATAATAGTAATAATAATAATAGGAATAATCAATATAATAATCATAACGGTAATCGCGTATACAAACCCCGAATCAACCATATTCGAGCAGAGGAACATGAGTCAAGAAGATACCAGCGTCGTAGAAATAATAGTTTTAGTAACAATGACTATCGTTGGGGCAATAACGAAGATGGTAACCATTATGAAAACCGATGTAGAAGTCGAAGTCAAGGGGACAACCGCAGACCAGGGACATAGGAACCATGGAATCATTCTCGCAACGAAGAACGAGGAACAGACCAAGAATTACAGTCAAATCTACCAGCATTCTCAAATAACGTTACGGACAACATTCCTTTAAACGACCGGAGGCAGTGATAAACCTTCGCGACCCCTCGCTGCTCCAATCAACTGGGTATAAACCACGACCGAACGTAGGGACGGATAAATCAAAATTCACAATTATATGCAATAATTATTTAAAAAACATTCGAGAAGAATTGTTAGAGGAGACTGCTAATAACATAACATCATCAGCCGCAACCATGATATAATATATGTCAACGCTGAAGTGGAAGGAGTTCCAACCAAAATTATGATTGATACGGGCGCTAACGTGTCTCTAATTAACGATAATGAATTAGAAAACATACAGAGAAAATGTAAACGAATAATATCAACATTACCTGTCACTAACATAACCCTCATAGGTGCTACTGGAAGACAAAATAAGACCGTAAGAAAACAGGTGTCATTAGATGTAACAAGCAAGGGTGTAATAATTAATATGACATGTTTAGTAGCAACTGGTTTACCATTCCAGTTATTAATGGGATGTGACGTACTTAGAAAGTACTCAGCAATTATCGATATGAGTAAGGAGAAAATATCTTTATACGCAGCAGGTATGGTATGGATAGCCGAATTAACAGGTAGCGATAGTGAATATCCCAGTGGTATCCACCAACAACTGAGAAAATTAAATTATGTGAAGGATGATAAAATCAATAAGAAGGTGATTTATAGTATTTCCAATGATGACTTAAGGATGAAAAAATTACAAGAGATAAGGGAGTTTCAGAGTGAAGAAACAAGTTATCATTTAACCAGGGATCAGGTAGAAACTTTAATTAGAATATGTGAGAAATACCGGCATGTGTTTTCGGAAGAACCGGGGAAGGTTAAAAATTATCAATGTGAAATTCAGTTCAAGGAACCGGTGGAATTCTGCAAGAAATCATACCCAATAGCATAGTCATTGAAAGAGTCGGTTAGAAATGAAATCAAAAGGATGATGGATAATGATATAATTGAACAAAGTCAGTCACCTTTTACAAGCCCAATAATAGCAATTACTAAAAAGAATGGACAAGTTAGACTGTGTTTGGACGCACGCGAAATTAATAAAACCATAATAAATGACCGGACATCACTCGGTGAAATTGAAGAAATTTTAAAAAAATTCCATGGTACCAAGTTCATCAGTAGCTGGGACACTGTGAGTGGCTACTGGCAAGTGGAATTACATCCGAAGAGTCGGCAATACATGGCTTTTATTTTTGAGGGCCGTAATTACCAATTTAAAAGGTTGCCGTTTGGACTGGTGAATTCGGTAGCAATCTTTGTCAAGTGTATGGACAGGATCCTTGGACAAGAATCGCTTCAGTACACCACTGTGTATGTTGATGATCTCCTTATTACGTCATCAAATTGGAAAGAACACTGTCAACGGGTGGAAAATGTGTTACAAAAACTATCTAAAAATAACATTACTTTGAAATTAGAAAATTCAAAATTAATTGCATAGGAAGTATAATTCCTAGGATTTAACTTGAATAACAAAGGAATTTCACCATCGCAAGAAAAAGTCGAAGCCATTCAAAGGTTTCCGACGCCTAAAAACAAAAAACAATTACAGTCGTTTTTAGGACTCTGTAATTACTACAGAAAGTTTCAGAGCAATTACTCAGAACTGACAGCGAAATTCCAAGAACAGTTATCTTCTAAGAATAAGTGGAAATGGGGTCCAGATCAAGACATTATTTATCAGTCAATAAAAGACAAATTTTTAGAAACTATAATATTACACCATCCAGATTTCAATCAACCGTTTTTCTTAAATTGTGACGCTAGTGACATCAGCCTCGGGACAGTATTATATCAAGAAGATAAAGAGGGTAACCATTTGGTTATTAGCTTCGCCAGTAGGGTATTGAACCACTGTGAAAGAAAATATAGCGTTACCGAGAAGGAACTGTTAGCCGTAGTATTTGCATGTAACAAGTTCCGTACATATATTTTAGGGTATCCTGTAACCCTCAGAACGGACCATAAATCCATTTCATTTTTGAGAAATTGCAAGTTGAGTCATGGTAGACTTACAAGATTGGCAATCGCTTTGCAAGAGTATAATCTCAAATATGAATATATTCCAGGAACCAAAAACGTAATAGCGGACGTGCTATCACGAATCAATTTAAATACCCAGACTTTTGAAGGAGACCACGAAAACATAATTAAGGTGTACAACATTATCAAGAGTAGGTCTGATTTAGAAATGTTACTTCAAGATATCAGAATTCATCAACAATCAGATCTAAAATTAAGGCACATCAAGGAACGATTGGAGGAACCAAATGACAGCGTAAATAAATTTTATTGTATGTACGACGGAATATTGTTTATAAAAAGTACTTTAAACCAAGATGATTGGAAGGTGATCATACCTAAACCTATCGAGAAAGAGTTAATTATGGATTATCACTTAAGATATGGCCATATGGGGGCAAGAAAAGTTGTCAAAACGTTAGAGGAGATCTGCTACATAAAGAATATTAACCGGAAGGTTATAAACTATATAAAACCATGCCACATTTGCCAATTGGTAAAAGCAAACAATGAAAAAAAGGAAGGTACAATGATACCAATAACGTCAAAACAAAAATTAGAAAAGATATTTCTGGACGTTTGTGGACCATTCCCGCGTAGTGGAGGTAGATACCAATATAATTACATTATCATTATTATGGACCATTTCACCAAATTTATTAAACTATATCCGATTAACCGGGCAACCACTCAAAAAATCCTTGAAATCTTGTCTACAAAATACATTCCAGAAGTAGGAGTACCTAAGACTATTATTACAGATCATGGTACACAATTTCGTGGGAAAAGGTGGAAGAATACGTTATTAGAGCTAGGAATTAAGACATACAAAACTTCGGTATATCACCCAAGTAGCAACCCAGCCGAAAGGGTATTGAGAGAAGTTGGTAGGATACTAAGGACATATTGCCACGACCAACAACGAAAATGGCAAGAATACCTGTCTGCTACCGAAGAATTCATTAACTTAGCTTATCATCCATCCATCAACTGTACTCCATATACCGCTATGTATGAAAAAAGACCGCCCCGAGAAATCCAAGAATTAATCAATTTTCCTGAATCACAAAGATATGAATTCGATAAAATAAAGTTTTTTAATAAAGTAATAGACAATCTTGGAAAACGTAAAAACCAGTATAAGATAAATGAAGATAGGATAATACAATATGAAGTAGGGGATAAGGTAGTGCTAAGAAATAGAGAACTACCTAAAGCATTGGAGGGAATCACTAAGAAACTATTGTTATTGTACGTAGGACCATATATGGTAACCAAAAACAATCATAATAATACATATGAATTAGCGGATCCTATTACGAAAAAAACTAAAGGTACTCATAACCAAGCATCATTTAAAAAGTATTATGAAGAAATATCAAAATTCAAAACTAAGTAAGGACAGCTTACACAAGATATTTGAACAACATAATTTTGAAGAGAAAAAACCTCAAAATTCTAAATTAAGTAAGAACAGCTTACCATATGTTTAAGAAGAAATTATTTTGAATCTATTAAGAAGAAAACATCAAAATTCTAAACTAAGTAAGATCAACTTACATGAATTATTTGAAATGACTATTATATAAAAAACGAATTTGATAACAAAAAATACTACCAAAATCTAAAATATGTAAGAACAATTTACAGCATACTTGGAAAAAAAAATATTATGAATAATGAGACATAACATAAGAAATTATTTCTTCCATACCAAAGATCATGTTCAGAAATAATTACTTCTGAAGGGGGGCAATTATGTAACGACACCAAAATTCTAAAAGAAATAAGCGCATCTATTTAAATCAAGCTTAAATAATATATATAGTAATATAATAATAATAATGGAGCACAATATTAATGACAAAAACCTAAGAGAAATTTAATAAACTAATTAGAAAATGAACTTGCTGAAGAAGAGTTGCAGTATAAAAACAGATAGAAATAAGGATAATTAAAACTACTATATTGCAAGAGGTACTGAATAACAAAGGTGAATGACATTAAGGCTAATAAATCATTGAATTCTGAAGTGAAGTTATATGAAAGAGAAAGAAATCTACTTAAGAAAATATACCAACAGTAATATTGAATATAATAAACAAATGGAGTTATTGGAAGGCAATGTAGAATAAGAAAAATTATTCAGAAGATAAAAGATTCCAATGATGTGTATAATGATAAGATTTATAATTATTTTATTTATAGAGTGAGAAAGCTAAGGCGCCACTTTAGAATTATTTTATGGGCAGCAGCCAATGTGCACTGTACCAGGTATGTGAATGTTCGGATGAACAATTGGACGTAAAAGGGGCACTCAACGCCGATATTCATTCATAATACCATATTAATGTAGGGGGAATCATTTAACATTAGTATGGAATCAATTTTAATAAAAGAATGGAATATATAAATAAAATATACAATGAACCAAGAGAAAACTCAAGAATTACAATTCGTTAAAGCCACCAATACAAATAAATAAACTCCAGAGATAAAGAAGAAAATAATTGGTATCGATAAGAAAGGTAGGTTTCAATTTGCCTATAATAATGAAGAATTTGTTTAATAAATGTCAATCTTATCACCAAGCAATATTAATACCATAATATCATACACTTCAACTGTTGAAGACATCAGCAAGCAATAACAACAAGTTATCTAAACAAATCGAAATCAAAATAATTTGAAAGAAGAAACAATAATAAATAAAAGTGTGAACATTTTTCAAAACCAAAAGTCCTACAACAGACATTACTATGACAGATTAATATACTATATAGACAGTACCCAGTTAGATTTGGAGTAGTCCATAAACAAATAAATAATGATAATAAATTTAATGAATAATGAATGAATCAATTAGAAAGTCATATAAAGTACAATACAAATTTAGAAGTAAATGTAAAATGTAATTAAGATGTGCTACAAATGTAATATAAACAAGTGTAATTAATTGGTAAGAGGATGTGAGATACAGTGGGATTCAATTAAGAATAACTGTGAGTGGATAGTAATTATAAACAATTATTTAATGAAATGAATTACTAATCCATAGTAGCAGATGATACTGACATTAACATTTAGTTTTTTCTTTATTAGTGTTTGAGTTATTAAAGTTTAATAGATATTGATCACACAGACAATGGTTTAAAAGTGTGCATTCAGTTAAGCCCTGAAGGGAATTATAGTAATTAGAATATAATTGTTAATTAACAGTTTGTTTATATTTAAAGAAATTAATTAATATAAAACAAGTGTAAGCAGGATCGATTATGAGTCTTCCAATATAAAAATGTAATTAGTCAACATAGGCCTAGATGATTATGTTCAGTAAATAATAAATTATTCAAAAATATTTGTCAAATTACAAAAAACTATAATATTTGATATTAAAATGGTTCATAGTTTTGTCAGATAACATAATATGTAAATTGTATTAAGTATTATGATGTAATAACTAAAAAGCAACTTGTATGTAGAAGGTAAAATAATGTATTATATAAAAATAATATCCTATGACAGCTAAATCTCAATTTGAACAGATATGACCAGAGTATTTATGTATATCCAGGAAACCAAAAGAGAGAAAAAGAATGATGTTGATTATTATTAAAAAATAATAAGCCAAGAAGGAGAGTTGAGTGTAAATTCTGAAAACAAGCTAATTATTTATACAAAACATATGAATATTATTAAAAAATAATATAATAGAAAGTAGAAAAACCTTATATCAAACTATAACAGAATATAAAATTGGAGCAGATAAAGAAATATCATAAACAAATCACCTTTAAAACATTACTGATCCAACAACCAGAAGGAACAACTACACTTGGATCAACTTAATAACAGGACACTGGACTTCAATCCTAATATTCCACCATAAGGCTTCGGACAACGAAAAGGAGAAAATAAACATATATTGAACACCAAAAGAAGTGGCTTCCGTCATCTGGACAACATAAACAAACTGATATTGGAAATTTCCATCACGGATACCAGAAGGCTGTGTGAACTGAACTGAACTGATACATTGTGTAACGTATATTTATTATTATAATTAATACTTAATTTATATTATTCATTATTATTATTGTTTGTAAAGTAATGTACTTTCTATACTTGTTTTTCCTTTATAATTACTGAACCTTTATATCAGCCAAAAGAACCTAAAAATAATATAAACAAAGAGAAGAGAATCGACCCTGAGTTTTATAAATTATATTAATATTTACACTGAATAGACTATAGAATTTTTTTTGAATAAAAATACAATATTATTATTATTACCAGATACTATTCCATGTGTTTTTATTTATATAGAATTAACAAGGTTTACTAATGGATGTACACAAAGAGAGGGATAAATTAATTTAAAACCCGTCTTGTGGTAATTTGACACATCCAAGGTGAGGCATAAAGAACCTGTAAGTCCTGAAGGGTAATAGATTAGCGCTCACAACAGTGGGGAAAAATCACGTGGAGTTACAAATTGGCGCTCACAGCAGTGGGGCTTTAGAAGAGATTGATAAGGGAGAAAATACGTGAAGTTACAAATTGGCGTCCAACCTGTGAGGCTGTAATTAGGGAAATAATAGGCAAATAAATAATAAAATAATAACAAAATTCAATTCCTAATTTTAGCTGGCGGCTGATATAGGTTAAATAAAACAACAGGAATGCATAAACGAGCAACATCAAAGAGGAGAGCAGCGGAAGCAGAAAAGGAGATTAGTATGGAAGACACGGAAGCAATACCGGTTGAGGAAGTAGAAGCAATAATAAGGGAGGCCCAATGAGACAGAACAGAACCGAACAGAGTCACAGAGAGCGTTGACATGAAGAGCATTATGGAATACTTAAAATAGAGTCATGAAGATTCAAATAAGAAAATGGAGGAGAATAGTAAGAAAATGGATGAGTTAAAACAGAGTCATGAAGATTCAAATAAGAAGTTGGAGGAGAAAAGTAAGAAGATGGAGGAGACACTAAGTAAGAAAATGGAGGAGAATAATAAGGAAATGAAGGAAGAATTGTGTAATAAAATCGGAGATACCAATAAGAAAATTGAGGAAAATAGTAAGAAGATGGAAAGTGACAACCAACAGTTGAGGGAAGAGTTAAAGCAAATCAATACAGAGAATATAAAACGAATCAATGAAAGATTTGAAGAAAATTTTGAGAAACAAAATGAAAATAATAGGCAAATGAATGAGAAAATAGACAGTATCAAAATAAGTTTGGGACAACAAATTAACGAAAAAATCGAAGACGTTGATAAGAATATAAGACGATTTATAGATGAACAAAACCAAGAACTGAGAGAAAATATTTATGGGAGGATGGAGCATATTAATGAGATAATTAACCAGAAGATGGATGTAAACACTGAAGAAAGGAGACAAGAGATAGCCAAAACAAATGAAAAAATAGAACAAATTAACGAAATCACTGAAAAAAATAGAGTGAATTTATGTTCCAAGATAGATCAGGTAAAAGAAGATAGTCGTGTTCAAATAGAGACAATACAAAGGGAACAAGTAAATTTGGAAAAGATTCAGAAACAATACGGAGAGAGATGTGACAACATGGACATTTCAATAAATAAGATTAATGACCAAGTCCGACAGAACCAAGAGGAAATAGAACTGGTGCGAACTAGACCAACTACTATAAATGGTACACATACAACCGAGAGTCGTGAAGGAATTAATTTTAAGAGTTACCGAAAAAACCCTATGGAATTCATAGCAAGAATAGACGAACATTTTAATAAATACCGTATAACAAGGTGGAACTTAAATAGAGAAATGTTGGACGAATGTTTTAGAGAAATGAATGATAATTGGTGGGTTACAACAAGAAATGAAATTACTGACTATACACAATTTAAGAAATTATTTAAGGAAAAAATATTGGTCAGAATCAACTCAACATATAATACGAGACAATATCACTCATGGGAGATATGACGTCTATCGTGGTACTTCACCGACTACTTACTTCTTAGGAAAGGTGTGCTTAGCTAAACATTTGGAGCCTAAAATACCTGAGGAATGTCTGGTTACAAAAATGGCATACCATTATGATGAGAGGATTTCTGGAGCCCGATTAGGCAACCAAATTAAAACTATACAGGCCATGGCCAGCTTACTAGAGAATTACGAACATGAAAATTATTACCGGAAAAACAGGCAGAGAACAGATAGATACGAAGGAAGAAATAATAACCATGGAATGAGTAATTACCAGCATAACAACCACAGGAATAACTATAATTACAATAATGGTAATAATAATAGTAATAAAAATAATTTAAATAGTATTAATAATAATAATAATAACTACAATAATAATCACCATCAAGTGAATCATAACCGAAATAGTATGTATCCAAATAATAGTAATAATAATAATAGGAATAATCAATATAATAATCATAACGGTAATCGCGTATACAAACCCCGAATCAACCATATTCGAGCAGAGGAACATGAGTCAAGAAGATACCAGCGTCGTAGAAATAATAGTTTTAGTAACAATGACTATCGTTGGGGCAATAACGAAGATGGTAACCATTATGAAAACCGATGTAGAAGTCGAAGTCAAGGGGACAACCGCAGACCAGGGACATAGGAACCATGGAATCATTCTCGCAACGAAGAACGAGGAACAGACCAAGAATTACAGTCAAATCTACCAGCATTCTCAAATAACGTTACGGACAACATTCCTTTAAACGACCGGAGGCAGTGATAAACCTTCGCGACCCCTCGCTGCTCCAATCAACTGGGTATAAACCACGACCGAACGTAGGGACGGATAAATCAAAATTCACAATTATATGCAATAATTATTTAAAAAACATTCGAGAAGAATTGTTAGAGGAGACTGCTAATAACATAACATCATCAGCCGCAACCATGATATAATATATGTCAACGCTGAAGTGGAAGGAGTTCCAACCAAAATTATGATTGATACGGGCGCTAACGTGTCTCTAATTAACGATAATGAATTAGAAAACATACAGAGAAAATGTAAACGAATAATATCAACATTACCTGTCACTAACATAACCCTCATAGGTGCTACTGGAAGACAAAATAAGACCGTAAGAAAACAGGTGTCATTAGATGTAACAAGCAAGGGTGTAATAATTAATATGACATGTTTAGTAGCAACTGGTTTACCATTCCAGTTATTAATGGGATGTGACGTACTTAGAAAGTACTCAGCAATTATCGATATGAGTAAGGAGAAAATATCTTTATACGCAGCAGGTATGGTATGGATAGCCGAATTAACAGGTAGCGATAGTGAATATCCCAGTGGTATCCACCAACAACTGAGAAAATTAAATTATGTGAAGGATGATAAAATCAATAAGAAGGTGATTTATAGTATTTCCAATGATGACTTAAGGATGAAAAAATTACAAGAGATAAGGGAGTTTCAGAGTGAAGAAACAAGTTATCATTTAACCAGGGATCAGGTAGAAACTTTAATTAGAATATGTGAGAAATACCGGCATGTGTTTTCGGAAGAACCGGGGAAGGTTAAAAATTATCAATGTGAAATTCAGTTCAAGGAACCGGTGGAATTCTGCAAGAAATCATACCCAATAGCATAGTCATTGAAAGAGTCGGTTAGAAATGAAATCAAAAGGATGATGGATAATGATATAATTGAACAAAGTCAGTCACCTTTTACAAGCCCAATAATAGCAATTACTAAAAAGAATGGACAAGTTAGACTGTGTTTGGACGCACGCGAAATTAATAAAACCATAATAAATGACCGGACATCACTCGGTGAAATTGAAGAAATTTTAAAAAAATTCCATGGTACCAAGTTCATCAGTAGCTGGGACACTGTGAGTGGCTACTGGCAAGTGGAATTACATCCGAAGAGTCGGCAATACATGGCTTTTATTTTTGAGGGCCGTAATTACCAATTTAAAAGGTTGCCGTTTGGACTGGTGAATTCGGTAGCAATCTTTGTCAAGTGTATGGACAGGATCCTTGGACAAGAATCGCTTCAGTACACCACTGTGTATGTTGATGATCTCCTTATTACGTCATCAAATTGGAAAGAACACTGTCAACGGGTGGAAAATGTGTTACAAAAACTATCTAAAAATAACATTACTTTGAAATTAGAAAATTCAAAATTAATTGCATAGGAAGTATAATTCCTAGGATTTAACTTGAATAACAAAGGAATTTCACCATCGCAAGAAAAAGTCGAAGCCATTCAAAGGTTTCCGACGCCTAAAAACAAAAAACAATTACAGTCGTTTTTAGGACTCTGTAATTACTACAGAAAGTTTCAGAGCAATTACTCAGAACTGACAGCGAAATTCCAAGAACAGTTATCTTCTAAGAATAAGTGGAAATGGGGTCCAGATCAAGACATTATTTATCAGTCAATAAAAGACAAATTTTTAGAAACTATAATATTACACCATCCAGATTTCAATCAACCGTTTTTCTTAAATTGTGACGCTAGTGACATCAGCCTCGGGACAGTATTATATCAAGAAGATAAAGAGGGTAACCATTTGGTTATTAGCTTCGCCAGTAGGGTATTGAACCACTGTGAAAGAAAATATAGCGTTACCGAGAAGGAACTGTTAGCCGTAGTATTTGCATGTAACAAGTTCCGTACATATATTTTAGGGTATCCTGTAACCCTCAGAACGGACCATAAATCCATTTCATTTTTGAGAAATTGCAAGTTGAGTCATGGTAGACTTACAAGATTGGCAATCGCTTTGCAAGAGTATAATCTCAAATATGAATATATTCCAGGAACCAAAAACGTAATAGCGGACGTGCTATCACGAATCAATTTAAATACCCAGACTTTTGAAGGAGACCACGAAAACATAATTAAGGTGTACAACATTATCAAGAGTAGGTCTGATTTAGAAATGTTACTTCAAGATATCAGAATTCATCAACAATCAGATCTAAAATTAAGGCACATCAAGGAACGATTGGAGGAACCAAATGACAGCGTAAATAAATTTTATTGTATGTACGACGGAATATTGTTTATAAAAAGTACTTTAAACCAAGATGATTGGAAGGTGATCATACCTAAACCTATCGAGAAAGAGTTAATTATGGATTATCACTTAAGATATGGCCATATGGGGGCAAGAAAAGTTGTCAAAACGTTAGAGGAGATCTGCTACATAAAGAATATTAACCGGAAGGTTATAAACTATATAAAACCATGCCACATTTGCCAATTGGTAAAAGCAAACAATGAAAAAAAGGAAGGTACAATGATACCAATAACGTCAAAACAAAAATTAGAAAAGATATTTCTGGACGTTTGTGGACCATTCCCGCGTAGTGGAGGTAGATACCAATATAATTACATTATCATTATTATGGACCATTTCACCAAATTTATTAAACTATATCCGATTAACCGGGCAACCACTCAAAAAATCCTTGAAATCTTGTCTACAAAATACATTCCAGAAGTAGGAGTACCTAAGACTATTATTACAGATCATGGTACACAATTTCGTGGGAAAAGGTGGAAGAATACGTTATTAGAGCTAGGAATTAAGACATACAAAACTTCGGTATATCACCCAAGTAGCAACCCAGCCGAAAGGGTATTGAGAGAAGTTGGTAGGATACTAAGGACATATTGCCACGACCAACAACGAAAATGGCAAGAATACCTGTCTGCTACCGAAGAATTCATTAACTTAGCTTATCATCCATCCATCAACTGTACTCCATATACCGCTATGTATGAAAAAAGACCGCCCCGAGAAATCCAAGAATTAATCAATTTTCCTGAATCACAAAGATATGAATTCGATAAAATAAAGTTTTTTAATAAAGTAATAGACAATCTTGGAAAACGTAAAAACCAGTATAAGATAAATGAAGATAGGATAATACAATATGAAGTAGGGGATAAGGTAGTGCTAAGAAATAGAGAACTACCTAAAGCATTGGAGGGAATCACTAAGAAACTATTGTTATTGTACGTAGGACCATATATGGTAACCAAAAACAATCATAATAATACATATGAATTAGCGGATCCTATTACGAAAAAAACTAAAGGTACTCATAACCAAGCATCATTTAAAAAGTATTATGAAGAAATATCAAAATTCAAAACTAAGTAAGGACAGCTTACACAAGATATTTGAACAACATAATTTTGAAGAGAAAAAACCTCAAAATTCTAAATTAAGTAAGAACAGCTTACCATATGTTTAAGAAGAAATTATTTTGAATCTATTAAGAAGAAAACATCAAAATTCTAAACTAAGTAAGATCAACTTACATGAATTATTTGAAATGACTATTATATAAAAAACGAATTTGATAACAAAAAATACTACCAAAATCTAAAATATGTAAGAACAATTTACAGCATACTTGGAAAAAAAAATATTATGAATAATGAGACATAACATAAGAAATTATTTCTTCCATACCAAAGATCATGTTCAGAAATAATTACTTCTGAAGGGGGGCAATTATGTAACGACACCAAAATTCTAAAAGAAATAAGCGCATCTATTTAAATCAAGCTTAAATAATATATATAGTAATATAATAATAATAATGGAGCACAATATTAATGACAAAAACCTAAGAGAAATTTAATAAACTAATTAGAAAATGAACTTGCTGAAGAAGAGTTGCAGTATAAAAACAGATAGAAATAAGGATAATTAAAACTACTATATTGCAAGAGGTACTGAATAACAAAGGTGAATGACATTAAGGCTAATAAATCATTGAATTCTGAAGTGAAGTTATATGAAAGAGAAAGAAATCTACTTAAGAAAATATACCAACAGTAATATTGAATATAATAAACAAATGGAGTTATTGGAAGGCAATGTAGAATAAGAAAAAATATTCAGAAGATAAAAGATTCCAATGATGTGTATAATGATAAGATTTATAATTATTTTATTTATAGAGTGAGTATGAATCATTTAACATTAGTATGGAATCAATTTATTAAAAGAATGGAATATATAAATAAAATATACAATGAACCAAGAGAAAACTCAAGAATTACAATTCGTTAAAGCCACCAATACAAATAAATAAACTCCAGAGATAAAGAAGAAAATAATTGGTATCGATAAGAAAGGTAGGTTTCAATTTGCCTATAATAATGAAGAATTTGTTTAATAAATGTCAATCTTATCACCAAGCAATATTAATACCATAATATCATACACTTCAACTGTTGAAGACATCAGCAAGCAATAACAACAAGTTATCTAAACAAATCGAAATCAAAATAATTTGAAAGAAGAAACAATAATAAATAAAAGTGTGAACATATTTCAAAACCAAAAGTCCTACAACAGACATTACTACGACAGATTAATATACTATATAGACAGTACCCAGTTAGATTTGGAGTAGTCCATAAACAAATAAATAATGATAATAAATTTAATGAATAATGAATGAATCAATTAGAAAGTCATATAAAGTACAATACAAATTTAGAAGTAAATGTAAAATGTAATTAAGATGTGCTACAAATGTAATATAAACAAGTGTAATTAATTGGTAAGAGGATGTGAGATACAGTGGGATTCAATTAAGAATAACTGTGAGTGGATAGTAATTATAAACAATTATTTAATGAAATGAATTACTAATCCATAGTAGCAGATGATACTGACATTAACATTTAGTTTTTTCTTTATTAGTGTTTGAGTTATTAAAGTTTAATAGATATTGATCACACAGACAATGGTTTAAAAGTGTGCATTCAGTTAAGCCCTGAAGGGAATTATAGTAATTAGAATATAATTGTTAATTAACAGTTTGTTTATATTTAAAGAAATTAATTAATATAAAACAAGTGTAAGCAGGATCGATTATGAGTCTTCCAATATAAAATGTAATTAGTCAACATAGGCCTAGATGATTATGTTCAGTAAATAATAAATTATTCAAAAATATTTGTCAAATTACAAAAAACTATAATATTTGATATTAAAATGGTTCATAGTTTTGTCAGATAACATAATATGTAAATTGTATTAAGTATTATGATGTAATAACTAAAAAGCAACTTGTATGTAGAAGGTAAAATAATGTATTATATAAAAATAATGTCCTATGACAACTAAATCTCAATTTGAACAGATATGACCAGAGTATTTATGTGTATCCAGGAAACCAAAAGTGAGAAAAAGAATGTTGTTGATTATTATTAAAAAATAATAAGCCAAGAAGGAGAGTTGAGTGTAAATTCTGAAAACAAGCTAATTATTTATACAAAACATATGAATATTATTAAAAAATAATATAATAGAAAGTAGAAAAACCTTATAT
The DNA here is from genome assembly GCA_034769895.1 of Magicicada septendecula. Lineage (NCBI taxonomy): Eukaryota > Metazoa > Arthropoda > Insecta > Hemiptera > Cicadidae > Magicicada > Magicicada septendecula. The sequence continues at coordinate 415,763,877 of CM068369.1, forward strand.
CAAACTATAACAGAATATAAAATTGGAGCAGATAAAGAAATATCATAAACAAATCACCTTTAAAACATTACTGATCCAACAACTAGAAGGAACAACTACACTTGGATCAACTTAATAACAGGACACTGGACTTCAATCCTAATATTCCACCATAAGGCTTCGGACAACGAAAAGGAGAAAATAAACATATATTGAACACCAAAAGAAGTGGCTTCCGTCATCTGGACAACATAAACAAACTGATATTGGAAATTTCCATCACGGATACCAGAAGGCTGTGTGAACTGAACTGAACTGATACATTGTGTAACGTATATTTTTTATTATAATTAATACTTAATTTATATTATTCATTATTATTATTGTTTGTAAAGTAATGTACTTTCTATACTTGTTTTTCCTTTATAATTACTGAACCTTTATATCAGCCAAAAGAACCTAAAAATAATATAAACAAAGAGAAGAGAATCGACCCTGAGTTTTATAAATTATATTAATATTTACACTGAATAGACTATAGAATTTTTTTTGAATACAAATACAATATTATTATTATTACTAGATACTATTCCATGTGTTTTTATTTATATAGAATTAACAAGGTTTACTAATGGATGTACACAAAGAGAGGGATAAATTAATTTAAAACCCGTCTTGTGGTAATTTGACACATCCAAGGTGAGGCATAAAGAACCTGTAAGTCCTGAAGGGTAATAGATTAGCGCTCACAACAGTGGGGAAAAACACGTGGAGTTACAACACATAGATTTCTGTTCGTTATACTCAGAATTTAAATGGAGCTGAACTGAAACAGGAGACACGTTGTCGGGTCGTACAGGCTATCAGGTGCCGCATCATTATACGTTAGCTAATTTTATGATTTTCACTTGTACTCACTTACTGGAAATTTGTAATAAGGTCAAAACTTCTAGGATTTGCTTTTTAGAACAAAATCAATGACGAATTAAGACGAATAGAAGGGTTACGTTACTCTAACATATTTGCATTTCCCAATTTCCTAAAAACAGTTAAAACACTAAATCTCAGCTAAAAAAAAAAAAACACTTTTTATACAATATTAAGTCCATGCGCACAAGCGTGTGAGCGTGCTATTTACGTGACACTACCTGTCAGATGATTTCCGCCAAATGCTTCTTGCGAAGCGATGAAGAGCTTGACTTTTCTAGGCACAAATGTACTCGCTTGTCTGCCATCGTCTTGTGTGTACTGCCCGCCGTCACAAGCCCTTATCTCCCAACGAGCTTTAGCCACTACATCATGCCTCTATATTAGTTATGTCATACAAACAATATTAACTGTCAACACGAATGTGTGACAATGAGTTATATAGTAACTGTTACGATTCTGAAGCTCACTAAACATCTGAATCTCAAACATTGTACGAATATGCTTAACTTTAGACAGAAAAACATTTTCCACAGTGTGCAAACGATTCATTTTTACTTTATTTTAGTTGTTTTATCAGGTCACCATTTACGTTATATAAAAGACTTTACAGCTAGCACCTGAACAGGCAACAGATAGTCAGAAGAAGGGGTCTGCAACAAAAATGATTCCAATCATGGCCAACCATTAATTCGGTGTATGTATTACATACACACGCGTGTATGTATGTGTTTACGTATTTTCAACTGTACAATCTGTTCAACGAATATTAGCGTTAACATTCCGTATATGGTCGTACATCCGTAATGTAGAAATCCTGACAGCAGCAGGTCGTTAGATAATAAAAAAACAAAAACAGAATAGAAGATGTCAGATGTAATTAAAGCAGCCGACAGTGGACACCGAGCGGAAGAATAAACGCTGAGCGCTTGAACTAAAAAAAAAAATAAATAAATAAAAATAACTGTGACAGCATTTTAAAGCGTTTTATACAAGACTGTACTTTCCATGCGAGTAGAATATATATAGCCTCTTAATACAAAGGGTTAGCGATGAAACTGACAATTTTAAACATTGTATTTCTCGGCTAACATTCGGATATTTTCGGTAACAATCTATACTAATATTATGAAGCGTTGATCAGGTAAAAAACTTGCGTTTGCTATTGAGGCGTTTCAGAAAAGTGGCGATAGTTGCACAACGATTGTTTCAGTACCACTTCAGTATCTATCAGCACGTGCCATTAAAATCTGGGTGCATAATTTTGAAGTAATCGGCTCTACGTAAAAGAAAACGTAAATCTGAAACTGCACGAACGTCTGGAAAGGTTGTCTGCACAACATTCTGTGTGTCGTCATGGAGTTTCGCTTGGCTCCTTCAGTATCGCTGGCTGAAGAACTCTTCATAGAGATTTAAAATGTACTCATATCAAATTCAAGTAATGCAAACATTAAACGATGCTGATCAAGAAAATCGTACGACTTTTTCTCGCCAACCCTTGAATGTCATACACGGTGATCATAACATTTTTCACAATACACTAATAAGAAGTGGTGAAATACTTTTCCACCGAAAGGATTGTAAATAAACAAAACTTACGGTATTGGGCAACAGCCATCCTTCACAAAATGCATAAAGAGCCACTGCAAAACGATCTGTCCTGTCCACAAAGCGCGTGTGTAATAGCGTCCTTTTGATACAATCGGTCTACAGTTTTTTGAGGACGACAATGAGAATTCTGTTACCATCACATCAGAGCGATCTATCCGAATGGTTAATGATTTTTGTCGCTGGTTAACATGTCGTGTAATGTGAAACATAAAATCTCATAGAATATCCAAGTGGTAGCCACGTGGCCACCTTCAAGATATAGTTTACAGAATCTAGTTGGTTTTAAGGCACTGATAAATTGTATTATATATGCTTTCAAGTGAGCGTAAGTATCATTTTCACTTGATATAAGAAAAAAGTATTGAATTTTTAAAATCGGTTAAGATCTTTATCAGAGCCGAAATGTTAGCACAAAAGAAGTTTTGTTTTAACTAATACGTTTGTTTTTACATTCACGTAAATGAAGTGTTAGTTTATTTGTCAAATTTAACGACAGAACAAAAATGTTAAAAAAATTAAACCTTTTCATTCCATAATATGACGGTTTGTTTTCATTCTTTTACGATTACATAAGCCTACGATTTTTTACATGGTATGTCTATCCATAAGGGAGTCGCACCCAACAAATGTTGGGAGCTCAGGACTTTGGGTAGGCCATGATTCAGATTGTTAAAAGTTTGAAGTCCCGCCTTGCCGCCCGTCGATCATACTTCTAGGACCCCAATGACGACGTTCATTGATCAAAATGCGCCTTCAAGTTTTCAATATTTTTAAAAATATTTTCGATTTCAAGAAGAAAACGCTAAAATAAAACATCGTAATACAGAGTGAATGTTGTAAGTGATTTTTAATCTGCGAATTTTAAAAATCGATATCTGTGTTTAAAACAGTTATCGATTGTAACGTATATTAGTATATGTTGTTACACATGACATGAGTTGAAGTGCTTGTTACTGTATTAGTTTCAATTAATTTTGAGGGGGTGTAAAAGTTTTCATTTCTGAGGTAGGCAAGACTTATAAAATTCTATTCCTGTGTATGTACACCTTTGTATACGACTTTATGGTCGATCGATTCTGTTCAGTAAGCTGCAGTTTTTCGTAGTAGATTAAGTAAGTATAAAAACTATTTTTGTATGATAGTGTAAGTCGTCCTTTGGTTGAAAGATTTAAAGGTGGGTGGTCACATAGAATTCGTCAGGGGTCAACAAAATCTATGGGCGACCCTGTCATAGGCAATATAGTTTCGAAGTCCTTGACATGTTTTAGCTAAATGATAAATATTTAACATGCTGTAGGCTATATTCAGATAGATAGTAAAAATATTTTGTATTTCACACATACTATACAAGTTCATTTTTGTTCAGATAATTATAATCCCCGTCGTCATCATCGTCGTGAGCACTTGTCTCCACAGTCATTCTCCTGCAGTTTCTTTCTGAACAATGCTAGACCAATTCACAAGAATTGACTGTATTATAGGCCTACTGTTTAGCCAGGTCATACTTCTATCCAACAAAGAGTCATTTTTATGATCTCTTTACATCTCTTTGCTTGTTACCGAGCCAGATGTCCTACCAACATAATTTTATTTTCTACATTTTAAAAATCGTTTCGTGTTTATAGTGTGACTGTTTTCCTATTTTTCCTGTTTGTTTTCCTCTCATCGTCGTTCCCACGCTTTCATGTGGAATCCGAACCCTACTTACTATTGTTACGACGGTCTACTGATCGTCGTATGGTATAGTAGAAAACAAAATACAAGACACGAATTACGTCACCATTCACAAGCTTTAATTATCACAATTAAACAGTTTGTAATTAACAAGACAGTCTCTTACAACAAATTAATTAAAAATTGTTCACACGCAATAAAAATGTCTACTAATCTAAAACACAACTGTATTACAATCGCCCCTCACAATTATAAAACACATAACATTTCGCCACAATACTACAAACCGTACTCCAATAATTCGTAACTGAAACTGAAACTGAACGTCGCCGAGTAGGCTACTTGTATTTATATCCCGCCGAGGTTCCAGAATATTCGCTAATAGGCGTCTACTAGAAAACACTACGCATCAGCTCTACACTAGGACGCAATTGATTGCGGCCTTGACACAGTGGGCGGGGCTGGCGACGTCCAGAAAAATCTCTCGAGCGCATGTTGAAATCACGTACGCCACAACATTCAGCCGGATTCCTCTGGAACATTCGATAAACACGTAGATTGTTCTGTAATGTCGTAACACTATTATTATTCACTGACCACGATCTGTCCAATAAATATTTCAGGAACACTTCAGGCGTTCAGAGGTTTTATAATTGTCACGGTCTCCCCCCCCCCCCCCGGCAACCAGGATCTCGAACTTTACTGTGTTCCCATTCCTCTTTTAAAATATGATACCTTTCTTGTTGGGTAACTAAACACGTAAACTAATAAGCTCATAAGTAACTGCTTCTCCTTCTCTTCCTATGGAGGTACAGCCTCCTCTATCTTGATCTCCACCTCAATTTATCAGAGGTGAAGGACTTCATCCTGGCACTCCCAGCATCTCTCCTGCATCTGCAGCAACATTATCCTCCCAGCTTCTTTGGGTGGATTTTTCTCCTCTTTGCCTCGATGTTCATAAGTAGGCCTACTTCAATTGACCGTAAACCCAAATATGGTTTTCTGGTAACGGTGAATGTCCTTCGTTATGGTGTCAGTTTAATTCCTTTTTATTTAAATGGGGTTGCTAAGCATCATGTGCATTTGTCTAGCTTCACCTGGATTACTCCTCCCACTTCAGTATACAGGCCCTGTCTCTACACATCCACTAATTATTCAGTCCTCCTGGACTTAATAAACCACAGTATATCTCCTCCCTCGAGTGTAGTATCTATCTCACAGTTGTTTCTCATCCTCCAGATTTCTTCTTCTTTTACAGAGCCATAAATTTTCCCAGAAAATATGTAGTGAAAACTGTCCTCGGAAGGGGAGGACATGAAATTGCTTGTCCATCGACCTCTTGGTTAAGGAGAAGAAGATGAAGACATTTTCCTTATTATTTTAATTATGTTTAACGTTCAATAATTTTCAAAGTGGATAATTTCCTGGTGTAAGACTTCAAGCTTCTGATCCATATGTTACCACTGGTCTGATTAGAGATTTGTACAGCTTAATTTTATTAGATCTGGAGATTATTTTAGATCTGAAGAGGTTCTTATTTTCATGGTAGGCTATGCTCGCCTTCCAGCAATTGTTTTGTTGATTTCTTCTGATTCTCGGTTTGTATTATTCATATTCATTCCCACATACGTAAAACTTGCCACTTTGGTACCCCTTCAAATATATAATCCCCGATTTTACAATTTTGAATAACTCTTCTTGCTTCTGATGATCCATTTTCATATACTTAGCCTTTTGTTCTTCTATTTTTAGGCACGTTCGACATCCCTGTCTCTCCAGATTCCTACACGAGTTGTCACATTTTTCATTCTTCCATACCTTCAAGACTAATTTATACAATCTCATTGTAAGAGGTTTCTCCGAGCTTCAGTACTTCCGCAGCTACCTGAACCTCTAGACACATCCTTCAGTGGACAACAGTATAAGGCAGACATCTACGATACAGTCACTATGTTCGTAGTATATATAATACCCTACTTCAATAATTATTATTACTTTTAGTAAACAGTTTCATTTGAGTTTAGTTTTTTATTTATTAGGTTAATAAATTTTCCACAGCCTTCGATTAAGCGAAGAAATAAAATAATAAGCTTGCATAATTTCAGTAAGTTTTAAATATTTATTTGTTAAATATACCTGTAAATTAAAGGACATTTTAGGCTCATAGAAGAACACTTTAATGTAGGGTAATAAACGAGATGAAATATATAAGTGGGAGGATGATGAAGGTAGGCGTATGTTGAATGGATAAATTGGATAATGAGGAAATTTTCAGACGGGGAATGAAAAAACAAAAATTTGGAAAGACGACCAGGAGAATGGAAGTGGATAGGATATATAGCACGACACATTACGTTGTTACTTTATAAGAAGGGAAGGAAGAACAGGAAGGGCAAGGGACAGTAGCTGCTGGTGAGGAGGCGCGACTTCTCCAACGACTCCAATATCGAACTTCCTTAAAAGGAGAGACCGTAGTACTTATCTCTCCCGAGCTAAATTTTATGAATTTAGGTACCACTTACTTAAAAGCTATAGCACATATTTAGTTGAAATTTTTTAGCCTACTAAAACACTACTTTATCTGTAAGCAAACATAAAATAGTTCAAATATTATGTTTGTTGTACAAGATACAAATTTTTGTTTAGTCAGTTAAAAAAGTGTGCCTAAAATTGATATACTATTTATTTTATATATTTTTTTGTATAACAAATAGAAATGTAATAAAAGATTACTCACCTTAAGCATAAAAGGATGTACAAGTGGTGAAAAGTTTATACTGACATATATGTAAAATATGATTGCAAAATATGTATACCTAACTAATAAAAAACACTAATTTACAGGAACGCAAAAAGTTTAAAAATTTATACTAAACAAAACATAACTTATCCACTCTTAAGGCATCAATTACTGGTCCATACAGCATGTCTTCATCATTATCCTCATCTTCACTTTGTCTCTTAATGTTCCTGATTACCTTGAAATTTATTTTTATTAAATTGTTTACTCGCGCCATAGTTCACACTGTCCAATAGCAAATTTACTTACAAAAAAAAACGACAAATGCAAATAATAAAAAAACTGTAAAACTACAACTGATTTAGTCAAAGTCAGTGATACCAACCAAAGAAAACGAAACTAGAATAAAATGAAAACACCCTCACATGTCACCATAAAGAAAATCGTTTATAATTTTTAAAATATAAATAATATACCCACAAATTGTAATATCAAAATTTTCAGGAAATAATAGACAATAATAATAAAAAAACTAAAAATGTCAAATTGTAGAAGGGTATGAACTGGAAATTAGCGACGAGTAAGAACCTGTGACGGCAGAAGATTACCAAAACCTCTTTAGGTTGTTGTCCAGAAATGAGAAATAAGCGAGGCAAAGAGAGAAAACAACCATTTGTTATACAGACAGAAAAAGAGACAATCATTAGATAGACAAACGGGCATATAGACTACTGTTTTTTAGTAGGCAGATTGTTGATTCGCGCTCGGACAAAATAAAGCGTTTTGTTCGTTGTATGCAAACAGTGGATGGGCTATCTGTCATACGGGGTTCCTAACATCCTGTTATCCTCGTTGATAAACGTCCCCTTATCATAACACGTTGCCATTATCTCATTGTCGTGTAATTAGGGCAACAACAGTCTGCGCGCTTATCGTTCGGGGTTTCGCGCAGGGCGTGTAAACAAGGGGCGGGAATGACAAATAAGAATTAAATAGGGGGTGTAACTGACAACACATCTGCTGTTCAAACATTACTGCTGCTATTCCCTCAGCATAACATCTAATAATTAATACGTTTGTTTCATAATGGGGGGGGGGATAAAGATAAACGATACCACATATGTTACTGTTAAAAAATTGAAATTGGATTGTGTCGCATAATTTCCACACACTCGCAAAACGTTCAGCAATAGAATAACTTAAAATTAACGCAGTCATTTAAATTTGTGCAGAATTTATAACCCCTAGAATAATCATAGTAAGTTAATATCAAAGTAATTATAATGTCTTAAAAATATTAAAGTGAATTTGTTTCAAAATAAATAAGCTTTGTTGTGTTTTATTTTTGGTAACGAATATCATTCAGAAATACTTCTGCAATTGCGTGATTTAGATAAAAAAAACCATAATCGTTCAAAGGAAATTATCAAACATTTTCAAAGGAAGAAACTAAAAAATTTTAAACCTTTAAAATTGTGAGCAATTTGAAAAACTGCTGAATATTATTTCTAAAATAACAATTGCATATTGTACGAGAATAAAGTTCCGTTAAAAATGATTACAAAAATTAAATATATGTAATATCACACACACACACACACACACACACACACACACACACACACACACACACACACACACACACACACACACACATATATATATTAATATTTACTACTAATTTTAATTCAAGATATGTTGTTTTCTTTACTTGGAACATGTTTCGAGCATCAAATAGTTTGCCCATATCTTGTGGAATCCTTATGTCCAGGTTGATTGTTGCTATGGCGTCTATTGGTTTATTTTTCAGGTCACTGCACTACTCACTATTGTCATGAATTGTATTGTTTATTAACCTCACTTTTTGTTATTGTTCATTGTTTATCACTGTAGGCTTAATTACCTTGTATGATATTATTAATTCAAACACTTCTTGCTACAGTCCTTTTCTTGAAATGTACATTATTTAATATTTACTACTAATTTTCATTCAACATGTTCCAAGTAAGGGAAACAATACATCTTAAGAAAGAGAGAGAGAGAGAGAGAGAGAGAGAGAGAGAGAGGGGGAGGGAGGAAAAGAGAGTGAGAATTTGGTGTCATGGATTAATCGAAAGTTTGGTTATTCTAATTGAACCCGGCAAAATTACTTCATTCAGAAAACTGGGATTTAACTGGAAATCCATTATTTCACATATTTATAGAAACTGGGCTTGGTAAAACAGGACAAAATATTCTGCACAGATATTATATCAAGTAGCAAATATGGCAGTGTACATTGTGAAAGAATATAAAATTATTGAACATGTGTAAGCAAAAAATAAACAAGTTACTTGCCCATTTCCTTTTGTGTTATCGGCTGTAGACGGCTGTTGACTTTTGCAGTTGAAATGCACAGTATTTTTAATTCTAAGACGCACTGATCAGGACTCAAGCGAATTATTTGTTTCTTTGACATTATTTTTAAAATTCAAATAAATTGACCATGAATTATTAAATTTATAAATTAAAAGTTCATTGTGCCTGTTTACATCGTTCCTCTTTGAAGAAGAGTAGATTCAAAAAAAGTAGCATACTCTATCTGCCCTCCTCACGCTACCTCTCTTCCTGTCACACACACACACACACACACACACACACACACACACACACACACACACACACACACACACACACACACACACACACACACACACACACACACACACACACACACACACACACACACACAGAGAGAGAGAGAGAGAGAGAGAGAGAGAGAGAGAGAGATCTCGAGGAAAAGTAATTTTTTTTTTCACAAATCATCAGGTTTTGTTCTAACTTTGAATATAGAGTGCGGTAGAGACGTTCGCTACAACAACGAAAAACTATTTAAAAATATGACTCCTAAATAAACATATAACGAGAAAAATACTTCACATAAAATTTTGTCAGTAAATAATCAATGTTTGTTTCTGTATTTAAATAATAAGAGATAGCCTACAACAGACGGCAGTGTAAATTCAGTGCACAGTATAAGATTTCAATGTTTCACATTGGACCACGAGATTTCTAAAAGTTGAATTAAAACTTAAAAACCAATACAAAACTTTCAGAAGAGAACTTAAACATATTTGCAACTTAACAATGTATGATTAAATACGCATTATATTACTAACCTATCTGTTCTTTTTAAAAAAATATATTAAATAATAAAACAAAAACAGGAAAGGCGGAGAGTAGTATACTGTGTTTTGTGTTTGGATAATGAGCATTCCGCAAAATTGTCGGTGATTTTTCAGTGATTTTTGCACTTGCTGTACAGCCGATTGAAAATATATTAGCAATGTTATAATTACATACATTTGCTTTACCTGCGAACAATATTATTTTCTGAAATTCTGTCTGAGGCTTTGTATTATTTTCTGTTGTACGTCTGTTAGGAAAACGTTACAGCTCTTACGAAAACAACTCTAATCAATGCTGTTCCAAGCATAATAAATTAAAGTTTTTATTTTTTGTAATTTATTGATTTTGTAGGGAATAGGATTTATTTATAATAGTGGTATACTGTAAACAGACAAATGGAATTGTTTTTTTTTTTTCAGACAAGAAAAACGAATTGTTATTAGGCAACTTTTTGTTCAACAGGCAATTGAAATGTTCAATAGAATACAAAAAGTGTTTGGGAAATTTGACGTTATTGTGACATGTCTGTCAAGTGGCTTTTGAAAGTGACGTTCTACACAGTATGTTCAAGAATCGAATGCAAAGGACGATAATGCCCTTCAAAATAGCAAGGGCATGCTCTCGCGCGCCCCGCACTCACGCTATCAGTATTCTTTTTAGTTACGAGAATGACCTTGAGAAAGGCACTGAATGTGGAAGTAGATGCTACACTCACTCAGTCCAATACGTCGATTGGTACTTTGCAGCTGGCTAAGCTATAACGGAAAATGTGTGTGTGTGTGTGTGTGTGTGTGTGTCTTGTAATGTCGTACACTGTAATAACGGGAATACCATAAAAACTAGAGAAGAGGGGAAATATTGTTTTGCGAATGATTAAACAGTGACTTCAGCAGTTATCCTTTTATAATTGTTTTTTCTTTATTGTTTTATTAATCCATTCAGAATACTGGCGAGGTTTTCAAATCGTATCTAGAAGCTACAGCAGTGATTCCCAAAGGTGACCCTAGGAGGAGGTAAGCAATATCTCGGGCAATAAATTAACTCAACGTTAAGTAGTTTCTGAAAAAAAAACAGATTTATGTTGACTGTAGGGAAAAATCAGTTTAGTAGGCCTAAAAACATTGGTCTACTATAGGCCTACCTGTGCATTAATTGAGGTATTTTAATTATTTAGTTACTATGAACGTAATACATTGCAAAAGAAACGAAGGGAAACAAGCCGTGCGATCAGTAAAAAAAAGGAATAATGGGAAGAATGTGGTAAGGAAATGCAGGAAAGCCATTGTGGGAACTAAAAAATGTTCCAGCAGATAATAAAATCTGAAAGGTAAATTCAAGGAAAGAACACGAATCATTGAAGACAAAAATGGAGCCACGAAGAGTCATAGGAAGGATCTTTTGATGGAGCGATTACTATAGAGAGACGTTTAGGGAAGAGGAGCCATACGTGAATGAGGAAGACAGAAATGAAAGCCACGAAGATGACGCTGGTGAAGTGGAACTGGTCGAGGCACAGTTGGCAGTTCAGGTATTGGGATTGGTGCAGATGATATTTGCCCATAAATGATTAAATTTTGAGGAGAGGGGGTGATTGAGTGGTTGTGGATAATATTGTAAGAAGCATGGCGAAAATCTGAACGTGGGAACGTAACCTTACAATCCCTATACTTAAGAAAGGAATCGCTATGACATGTGGAAAGTATAGCCAACTGTCTATCTTGAAGTTATACACTAGGATGTTGGCGAAGACGGTAACAGAGAATGTGAAGAATACAAAATATTCCCGTTACGTTGTCACGTCTTGCAGAAAACCAATGAATTCATTGTCAACACCCACCACTTATTTATAGGTTTTAAGACCAACTTCACATGGCAATGATGGATATTAGTGTCCCCTTTAAACTGATCCACCTGGTGAGAATGACAATGAGTGAGATACACGGCAGAGTTTGAAAAAGTCGATCGTTCTAGATATCTGGGTTCAGTAGTGGCAACAAATACTACAAATGCGATCCAACAGCGTGACTCAGTAGCAAATAAAAGCTACCTTGGACTGTTAAAGCAGGATGAGAAGTAGATTAATTACAAGATCAATAAACTGCACTTTCTATAAAATTTAAATCAAACCAGTCTTGACAGACGGAGCAGAAACATAGACCATCACCAAAGTAAATGAAAGATGTCCTTTAACTTTTGAAAGAAAGATACTACGGAAAATTTATGGTTTAGTATGTGAAACGGATGTATGGCGGATACGTTATAATAAAGAATTATACGCATTCTTTACGGATGTAGACTTTATATTATATGGTATATTAAATGATTAAGGTTGAAGTGGGCCGGAAATTTAATGAGGATGACGTAGGATGAAATACCGAGGGTACTCTTGACTATGCAGCTGGATGGGAGAAGAATGAAAGGGAGCCCAAAGCTGCGATGGATTGATGATGTGAGCAAAATGAGAGTTGGAGAGGAAAACAACCATCACGGAACGACAGACACAAGATCATATTTTGATGATCCGACAAATAATGAACACACTTCTAAGCAGAAAGAAGGGTGTCTACTTTGCCTTACTAGCTTCACATTCTGCAATTGATGCGATAAAAAGTCACCAAATGTGGACAGCCTTACAGCATATAGGAATATCTCAAACTTTGACGAGGAGAATAAAGAGCGTGTATAACACAGAGGTTTATTTGGGAGGAGAAAAATCTGTTAAATTCCCGATGACAAGCGTAGTGAAGCAAGGAGACAGTCTCCGTCCATTAGCCTTTATGATACTCATCAACTAGATCCTTAAGCAGTGTAAAAGAAGAACAGCAAGATGCAAAGTAGGAAACTTTAGAATGCGATCAGTGAGTGTTCAAGCCCTGATCTATGCTGATGATATTGGTCTAATTGGAAGAGTGAGGAAGAACTAAATGGGGAAGAGCCATGAGGGGCAGAGGGATGAGAATAAATGTGGACAAACGCAAAGTGATGATTATTGCCGGACAAATGGAAGGGGAGTCTTGAATATTAATTGGAAAGAAAGACGTTGGAGCAGGTCCAAGAGGTTTGAGTTTCTGGGAAAAGTAATCATCTCAGGTGGGAAGGCTGATGAGGAAATTATCAAAAAGCAAAAAGGAGAAGATCATCTGATACAAAAGAAAAATAAATATAGCCTACCACAAAATTTATAATTTTATTGCTGGTAAGAAGTAAATCACGGAAGAAGTCAAGCTACGGGTATGCAAGACAGTTTTTCTACTCGTATTACTCTATGGGACAGGAAAGCTCACCCTGCTAGAACAGATTGCAAATCAGTGTAATGAAAATTTTAATGCGGTTAGCTGGAAAAGCTACGAGAGAAGGAATTTAGAAATGTGTACAACAGTAATCTGTTCTTGCAGAAATCAGTTGTTGAAATACTAGAATGAAGAGCAATGGAATGGTTTGGTCATATAATGGGGATGGGCGAAAAGGTAGCCGAAGTTCATTGTGGAAGCTTCATGGAACCTCGTCATGGAAGATTCATCATGGAATATGGGAGGGGAAAGAGGAATACCACGACTGGAATGGACCATCTATATTAAGAAATTGCTTAATATAAGGTAAAACGCCTTGCCCAGGATAGAAGTGTTTATCGGAAGTAGCTGAAGGACGCAGGTTCTTGACAACAAAAGGGAATGGAAAATAACAAAAGATGAAAAACATAATACAAATATTGACTGCAAGGATTATAAAATGTCAAAATGTATATTACGTTCTATCCCAACTACCAACTTCGTACTTAAGAAAGTAACTTGGTGTAAGGCTGCACATTCGCTAAGCGAGCATTTAAAAGTAGCTACTTAGTGCCATAATATGTATAATAATATACATTTTAAGAACCTGTTGTAAATGATTAAGTGGTGTTTTTTAAGTGTCTTTATTGAATCTGGACAATTAGATAACAGTCTGAATAACATTTTGTAGTGGTCAAAAATTTTAAAAATTTATAATTTTGTGATCAAGAGTCTCAATAATTATGCTAATTAACAGTGAATACACTCAATCACCCAGTAAATTGTCAGAATAATATATTTGCGTAAATTATATTGATTTGATAAATAATTCAACTTAAATGAATAATTTAATAATTTTCAGAAATTAGCATAATTGCACTAAAATTTCCTCATTTCCGCACAGAACGTTAAAATAGGAAAATGCATACTGTAAACCAGACCATGCCTTGCACTCTAAGAAAAGAATGTATTGTAATCCATACCATATTTCGCTGAAGGGACATGACTTCACTAAATAGCTGCAAAGGGGCCAAAGGAGTAAAAGGTCTGAGAAGTTCTGAGCTAAAGGAGTTTGGTGACCAACTTCGCATCCGGTACGTAATGTTCTACGTTTAATTGATGAAGCTGACCTGATATTATTAATCACGTTTTGTATAGAAGTCTACATGTACTCCAAATAACTTACTTTTACATGACGATAGGCCTAATTGTACTCTGCAGAAGATGGGGGTTATTAAACACGACCAAACACGATGTACTCGTCATCACTTTTATGCCCCTGGAATATAATAAATATGAAGTTCGGTTACACTTTCATCGTCCCTCAATGTGATGGAAATCGGATAACATTTTTAACATACAACAGTAATCATAATAACGATCTAGTTTTCTACCATAAATGTTTGCTTTACCACCTGTTACATTCAATTGCCTTGTATCTTCCTGTAGATAATGGAATGTAACAGTCAAACCAGATATTTCTGGATAGATCTGAAAGGTATTTTCTCGTCTTCTTGCCACAGTCGAGTGACTTTTGCCGAAATACACTCGTATACAGCTCATCTCTGAACAAGATTGTATTGAAGCGACATTACTGATCGTGAAAATCGATAGAACACTGTGGAAACAATAATTAACGAATAATACCTAGATTGTAATGATGCATGATAACAGTCTCTTTAGCCGGTGTAACATTGTCCCACAGATTGTCTGGAATTTACCTAACTTAACATAATAGGTATCATAATTTCTATCATAGCCATTATCATTTCTCAAATAATTAAAATGGCTCACCTGCTCTACAATTTTATCATTAATCTTTTTTTTATTGGTTCCTTGCCTCGAAATGACATTACCTTTGTTTTCATATTGGAGTTTTTCGTATTGTATTGTTTACAAATCTGGTGAAGCTTAAAAACAGATTTTTGTAAAGGAGAATCTGTATTTTGCATTACAAGCAAGTCGTCAGCAAACAACAGCACATTCAAACACCACATCTGTCCCGTGGTATCTTAATACCAGGGTTCACTAGATGTTTCCATTTCCTTTAGAGTAGGTGATATACGGCACTCTTATCTATCACCTTTATTGATAGATATTTGTTGATATATCCTACAGTTTTTTTAACAGTTATTCTTTTTCCGTTATATAGGGCTAGTAAAGTTCTTATAAGTTGTTGTAGGTATCCCCGTTCTTCTAATATTTGCCACAGCAAATTCTTATCTACTCTACCAAAGCCCTTCTCAAAGCCAACGAAAGCTACATGCGTTTCTTTATTGAATTCACGATGCTTCTCAATTTTTTGTGTAATAACAAAAGCATTGTCTGTCCGGACGCAGCGTTTACTGAAGAAGTATTAACGATTTTTAGTGACTTAGGTGATTCACAGTTTACGACACTGTCATTCAAACTTCTATTAAATTCTATCGCTTCCAAGTTGGCGAGTACCGGAAACCTGACCAATCTTGTGAAAGATTGTGGTAGTCAACCCCGGTATGAAGCAGAGTCAGGGCATACGAGATTGCCAGATCATTAGTGGTTAGACGACTTCGTCCTAGCTGCAAGACCAAAGGAAGGAGGAAGGTAGAGGCTATCATGCCACAGAAACAAGATACAGTACTTAGTGACGTTACTCGGTTCTTATGGAAGTATGGCATGACTAATTATTGAATAAAGTTTTTGTTGTTTCATTGTACCTGTTGCTATTGCTGTTTCTATGAACAATAAATGTTGGCTTAGGTAAACAGTGTTACATAATAGGTGACTGGTTAATGGTTCGTGTTCCCTGTGGACCAATTATTATTGTTTGTATTTGGTGGTCTCCCAACCAAAATATAATATACATAATTAATATCAACCAGTTATCAACTATATGACACGTAGATAATTAAAATTATAGTATAAAAGACAAATATGTAAGTGTGATGCATAGTAGACCCGTTATTGAAATAAATATTTCACCAGTTCTGAGGGGGAGGCGGGATACTATTAGTTTTGTAAGAAGGGATATAGGCCTACGTATGCGTGAGGTATGGGAATGAAAATCGATTAAAAATCACAAGCAAGGGGGATGGACATACAGCGGGGGTGTTGTAAAACGCTTCTGCCGGAAGTAATGTGCGATACAACCTCATCAGTCATTGTGGGAATGTTCGTTAATGAGCAACAGACGGGGAAGAAAGAACACTAGCGACGGCGCGACCAGCGAAAGCCGGAAGCTCATGAAGCCAGTACCTGTCTGTCACTGGGTGAGCGCATCCCTTTCCTATCACCCCCTCACTTCCGTGCAATATGGCAGCCACATCAACGGACGGACGGTAGGTTACACACGCGCGATTACCTAATAATTCTAACAAGTTTATAATAAGTTAGAAGCAATTAAAGTCCAAAGTGGATATTAAGAAGTAAAGTATGTTGCTTCGTTCCCAGAAACTATTACCATTGTCAGAAACTATAACCAGTGTGATATCTTTTAACTTTAAATTTAGTATAAAGTTATATCTGACGGAGGCAAATTGCATTTTTGGCCGTTGAGGACGCTAACGAATTTCTCTCATTTGCAACTGGCGCCCTGGCGAACTTGGTGATTATTTATTTTGGTAACTACTCATCTTTGATAACTAACTTTCTAACATATTATAGTTTATAAATTTGTACCGTTGTGCGAGCGTCGTAAAGTAATTATGTTACGGCTGTATGTGTTGTTATTGTGTGGTCTGTTTCTCATCTGGTGTAAGGCACAATAATTTACTACCCAGGCACCTGGCTATTTTGTAAACTGGAAAGCTTTCGGCGACGTTTTGTTTTGTGGTTTTGAAAGTATATTTTTAGATTCTCTCTCACAATTTACATGTAATTTTTGTAAGATAATGACAATGACTTCGCGTGTTGTAAGATTTGTAATGATTTGTAATTAACGTCACTTTATTAAGCCGAATAAAAATAAGTCTGAGATTAACTGAAGCATAAAGCTGATCACAATAGCTTTTGGCAAGTTAAATTGTGAACTAAAAATTAAAAACATTTCCCAAAATTTAAGAAGTGAAGAGTATGTTTTCCAGAAACAGAGCTATCAATCTTACAAAGAATCTTACATTCTTTCAGAAACAATTGTTTTATTCATAAAACATTCGCCCTTCTTGTGTGTGCACAATCAGGTTCCCCGGACGTTGGCTATCAGTCCGACGTAATCGTTTCTGTTTTCTGCAACGCGAGACAACTTTTCGACGTTGTGGATATCCGTCCAGTCTTGATTCTTCCCCAACCACGATGCTTGTCTTCTTCTAACACCCCTTCCACCTTCAATTTTTCCTTGTAAAATTAATTCCAATAATTCATACAGGTTACCTGTGAATTCGTGTCCTACATACGCCAGTTTCCTAGACTTAGGCCTAACCGTTGGTATAATTTGCAGTCCAGGCTTGGGTCTTTTTGAAAACTTCGTCATTGGCTTCCCGTGCTGTCCATGGAATTCGAAGCATCCTTCTGTGAAGCCACATTCCAGAGGCTTCTATTCGATTAATTGTCGCTACTCCTAGTGTACAGACGTCACATCCACACAAAAACACTGACCAAATGTAGCACTTGAGCATTCTTTGTCTCAGCTTCAAATTCAGATTGTTATTATAAAACGAAGATTTCATATTAAGAAATCTTAAAATGGGGTTGTATCCATTTTTGACTGCTATATATATTTGATTGTGTTTAACTACACAATACAACCCCGATTTAATAAATAAACTACACAAACGCATCCTAAACACAAAAAGTAAAACACATCAGACCAACAGCACACAACACAGTAAATACATAACACTTACATACTACAATTCCAATACGCACAAAATTGCAAACACATTTAGAAAACATAATTATAAAGTAGCCTACAGAACCAACAACACCATTAGGAAACACATAAATAATACTAACAAAGACACAGACACATACAGCAAAACAGGGGTAGGCCTATATAAATTAAATTGTAATGATTGTCACCAATTCTACATCGGCCAGACGGGAAGATCTTTTTCCTCCAGATTTTCAGAACATTTAAAAGCCCTCACCACAAACTACATACATTCCACATTTGCCACACATTTACAAAACGAAAACCACAGTTACACAAACATAGAACACAACATGGAAATATTACACTACTTACCTAAAAGTAGAAAACTAAACACAGCTGAACAATTTGAAATATACAGATATCACGCACTACAACCAAACAACATATTAAATGAACAATTACATTATAGATCACATACACTATTCGATACATTGATCCAAACCCACAATTTGAACCTCAGCGCCAATTCCCTTCCACCATCAACCCCCACCACACACACCTAGTCCATAACCGTTATTCTGTAAATATGACATTCAGTGTTTACTCCCACTGAGGAAGAGGAACATCACCTCGAAACGTATGGGGAGGTGATAAAGAAAGTAAGTTCATATTGTGAAAGTTTATATATATAATAATATTTTATAAAGTGAACGAAGAGGATGAATCAACAAGATAATTACAAATTAAATTGTATTTCATTTCCTCTGAAAACCACAATGTGTGAACGATTGATTCACAATCAAGATAGTGATTCAACATGCAGATGCGGGACTACTAGTCATCTTATGCAGGATTTGTTAACGTAAGGGCGATTCATACAACTCTTAAAAGATGTAAAGACCGAGAAGTGGACATCGTGCGTTGCATTCAGACGGAACATTCTGCGGGATTAATGAACGCATGTTCAGCTAAGTCCTATGACTGAATCAATTACTGAAGCTTTTATAATTCCATATTGGTCTAATGGTTGGTACAAATTATTGTTTTTATCTTCATGGGGTTTCCCAACATGAAACTTGTTTTTCTTTTGCGAGCCGAGAAAATGAAAAAGAAAAAGAAAAAAAATGAAATCGTTTAGTATCATGTTGTATACAGCATTTCAGTAAACACAGTACTCAGAAAAACATTGTGCAAACGGTTTAACACAGCCTGCTTTCCTCGTGTATGTTATCTACTGAAATTAAATATTTGCCAAGTGAGCCGCGAAGCAGAGGGAGTGTGACAGTTAACAGACCGCTGGCGCGAGCGCGCTCATACGTGTGCCAGATAAACAGAGGTTACAACGACAGACGAGACATGCAGTCTGACGACGATCGTAACCTCACCTCGCAGTTGTTCCAACAACTCACACTACTGTAGTAGGCCTACACTGTACTGCGTTGTATGCGGCCGCGGCTTACATAATTACGCGGTCATAAACACTAATCTGTTATGTTATCAACTAAAAAATACACGATTATGAAAAAAAAAACAAATTGTTATTGCAGCTGTTATTTTTGTTTATCGAAGTACACAAGTAATTATAACAAATTCGTTTGGAAATGTGTACTCCCGTTTGAGTCTGAGAAATTGAAAGAAGCATGATACAGAGAGAGAGAGAGAGAGAGAGAGAGAGAGAGAGAGATAGACAGACAGACAAAGAGATAGAGGCAGCCAGACAGAGATAGAGTATGCCTACTTTAGTTATAGGCATTTTTTGTGTGTGACTGCGTTACCGTCATCGTCATCTTCACACCACGGCATAGGTAACGTGCTGCCTGTTCCGCCTTCAAAGATCCTCCAGCCATCTCTTCCTGGGTCTACCCACACACCTGTGTCCTATATGTTTGTATTTCCAGACTTGTTTGCTCGGACTGGAATCTGACATTCTTCCTAAGTGTTGTTTACACCGTTGTTTGTAATCTTTTAATTTTTCATTTGCGTTGAAAATTTGTATTTCTTCTCTTATGGCCTCATTCTTTATACAATCAAGTTTACAACACCTTTTAAGTCCTCCTAAGAATGCCATTTCCGAGGCCTGTATTTTAATTTCTTGTTTCTTGGTTGTTGTCCATAAATCACACCCATAGGACAGTACACGGACCGCCATAACTTTGTTAAACTTTAATTTTGTATCTCAACGTACATTGTTTCTAAAAATACATTTGATTATCCCACAGATCGTCTTGTACTTACCTAACTTAACGTAAACATCATAATTCCCATAGCCTGTGTTATCTTGAAGACTTTATTAAATGTAGAACAATATAAATTAATTATGAAAATTAAACTACATTATTTTTCGCCGTCTAATCACCTGAATAATGACGTTTAATTAATAAATACTGAGTTTATTTCGTTTGCAATGGAGCCGTTAACAAGATCTGACCGGACAATTACTTATCAAATCAAGTCTGACATGAAGTGGCTTCACACGAACGTGTAATTGTTGCATGAATGTGATTACTGTAAAGGGATGGGTTTGAGAGGAAACAAAACAATCATTCTGCGGTATCTTGGTAACCGCGAGAGCAAAGAAATTAACAGCAAACAAAAATATTTTGAAAGGTTACGAATATTCTGATGAGTATGCCTAAACAGTTGAAAGAAAACAGACTGAAGTAACATCTGATTAATTAATTCTATATCATAGTTACCCCGATATTATCTCTACTTCTTTCTATTCTACAAAATCAACAAACGACTACCATCTTTAAGAACTATGAGGTTCCGTGGTATCTGTCAGTGTGGCTGATACAGTGCTGTCAGTATCATTAGAAAAGTTTTAAGGTTTTATCTTTTCTTTCAGGGGACTACCATCAAAGCAACCGCATTCACATTGTCTCTTCATCCTAACATCTGAAGGATGGAATCTTCTATTCATTTGCAACAGCTATTCGAGAAGTATCTTTTCATGTACCCTACTACTGATTCTTGCCTCTCTCTTTCCTATACCCAATCCAATCAAACACCGATTCACCTGATCTACAGGTCTGAATACGACCTCGTTTTTAATACCACATCTCTTGTGTGAACATTAATTTAAATCCTTGTCTGGTTAATTTGAATGCTTCGTATATAGGCATGTTATAAATAACTGTGTATAAATGCGATGGTAACGACTTTGAGTGGAGGATCTCATATTCGTATTGTGAAGGAGAAGAACACATGTTACAGCTTTTTACTATTATGTTGTCATCCGGATCTCGATGACGCTGTACTGTGATGACAGAGTCAATATTAAGAGACCAGAGGTGTAGTTATATGCGAGACAATCGAGCACAATTGTTTCGAGTCGCTCCAGAGAGAAATATATTTTTTTTTCTTATCTGGCTATTATTTCTTCGTATGTAGGCTAAGTATGTAGTATGTGTTGTATATATTATATGCAAAATTCAGACCACTTGATGCATTGATAATAGAGAAAGAGAGTAGAATGTAGGGATTATTTTTCCTTCGTACTTATATTTAGGTGAAAAACAAATGTGATAAACTAATGGCTGCGGTTGTGAGGTTTTATTCAGACAAGAGCTGAAACTGTTTAATCGTTTGCTAACAACGTTTGCAGTTTACTAACAAGTTCCACGTGTACGTGACGGGAGTGTTTGTTTCGTGAGAAACAAACACAGCGCAGCACTGTAAACATGTTCTCACAAAGCGATTTAATAGGAACAGGTGATCAACACCTGTGTGCATAACGTAAACTGTGTGTATAGATAATGACAGTTACCGATCTTGTACACAACGGCTTCATCCGTACAATATTCGGCGATGCTCTGTGCGGCGTTCAAGCCCATCGCTGTTACCCCAACCATGTTAATTGGGATGACCTCTAAAAAAAAAACTAGAAAATTTCAGACAAAACTAGATGTTGTAAGCAACACGAGAACTGTCAGAGATTCTGACATTTACGTGTAGATTCCCTGCTCGAACGTTAAGAATACACAAAAGCATGACTCAACAGCCTACCTTATGAAAATGTATGCAGACCATAGGTCTACAAAGCACTTAATAATTGTTTATATTACCATACAGAAACCTGATGGTATACATGATACGATATATCTTAACAGGAACAGACACAAAGATGAACAACTTATGGAAGCGGAGAAATTGGAGATGTTACGTAAGAGTGTAAGAATGTCAGGATGCAAAGTGGCAGGATGTCAGGATGTTACGTAAGAGTGGCAGGATGCAAAGTGAAGATATAAAGGAACCAATTTGCCATTCGACTAACAACTGAATTAGTCAAAGTAAGGAGACAAGAGTGGATAGGTGAATATTGTTTGGTGGGCTTACGTACCCATACCATGGAGATTTCGAGACAGACAGAGAGCAGCTGAGATATGTTAGGACCCCTGTAATTTTGATTATACAGGCAGTAGCCTTTTAAGGAGAGAAAAGAAAAAGAAAGCTTACGAACAAATAAAAAAAGACACAAGACTTCTGAAGGAACACACTCGTAATTTAAACGTTAGAAATCGTATTAATTCGTATACTGTCGGTTTACATTGAAAGTATGCTTCTTCTATTACGTTTTATTTTTAATTTGCTTCAAATGCATCGAAATCTGAGTGCGTAAAGTGAAAATCGCCTCAGCCCTGTCGCAAAAGAGTTCTAAAATTGTTCTAAGAGTACCACGTGACAACGTATTACTGTGACAGCAAAAGCAGGACAGCCATGCCTGTAGCCTAAACTTAGATAAACGCAAAATACTTAATTTTTTAAATCCTTTTAGTTTTTAGCCAATGATTACCGATCTGAACACTGCGATTCTGTAAAATGTAATCTGAACACAGCGATTAGTTTATCCCATTTTTACGCCCCTAAACTTTCATCTTAGAAAGATTCCTTCCATATGTCCAGTAGCGGTATCAAAGCATGACCTCCCTTACGCCTTTCTTTATTTGAGCCTTACCTTATCAGAGCCATTTTAACACCCAGGTTAACACGCTGATTTCTTTCGAAATCATATACCGCCTTTCCGTCTTAATTATGTCGGTTGTCTTCGAGAACTCCAGAAAATGAGAAAGTGTTACTGTCAAAGTTGAAGATACTGTACCAAATGTGACACATTATCAGACTGTCTGCTACTGAAAGTATTAAGTGGAATTTAGAAACTGAAGTTACTGTAGTAATACACTGATGTTGACTAATTCAGTCCATTCGGTGAAAATTCCAAGACATCACGTAATAGTCATCGGGCTTATCATTTTGTGCTTCTGTCGTGAGTTATCACGAAGACGGCCGACATTCTTAAATTTGCTATTACAGTTCTAACTTTGAATTTGATGAAAATTATGGTTTATGAAGAGCTCTATATTTTTAAATAATTTGTATCCAAATGACTAGTTTTTGAGACATCTGTCGTTCAATGGTGGTCTCTCTACGGGATACTCTTGACACAAATGCTACAAAACTAAGGTCTGTAATGAGGGAATGCATTATGACAGTAACTGCTGTAATGCCAGAGATATGGAACGATATGCTTAAACAGCCGGACATGCGATTTAAACATATGATCGTTGATTGTTTTTGTCGTTAACCGTTCAGAAAATCTTTCAGATTCAGATTCGATTGGGCATTGAATTACTGCGACCTCGGCGAAGCGATGAAATAGACAAGAGTGTGGCATCGGACGATCTGGGGGGGGGGGGGGAACAAATATCTTTCCGATCAAATTATAGCAAATATCAACGTATATTACCTCCCCTCTCCCTCCACTAAATAACAGGTAAGTCATGATGTTAAATCATCATAAGTAGGTTACGTTAGGTTTTGTGTTGTTTTGTATGGATTTGTTTTTTCAAATTCACTTGCGTTCATGGATGATCCACGACTTCCTGTCAAGGGTAAGATTTTATGTTGCAGTGACTTATTACGGTAGATATAATAGTACGGGTCTATAAATTACGGGCATCTTCTTTGTAAGACCACTCTTGTCTTCCACACAGTGAACATGTCTTGACATGAGTTCGATAGAACTTCATAGTCAGTTAGTGGAACAGTTTTAACTAACAATAATTAAAGCAGAGAACAGAACAGGTGAGGCTGGTGAATGATGTAATCGCCAAACGATACTTGCTGAATTCCAAGTGAACGATGATAAAGCCGATGACGTCATCATACTGTGTCTATTAGGTAAAGCAACAGTCTTTGTAGTGGGAAGAGACAGTGATTTACTTCAATGATGAACTTCATTTCATAAAACTGTCAGTGACATCGGAGTAACCGGTAGAATGATGCAACTGTTCAACAACACAATTGTAGTACCATGTGAATGGAAATAAATTCTTTCATTATCTGAAACAAAACAGAGACCATTAACGATATCAAGTAATAATCAAAAATTAAATTATTGTTATAAGGAATACAAAATTTATTTGCGTTAATCATAAGTCAGAATCATAAGTTATTATTTTCTATATTAATGGGATTTAAAATATTAATAGATCTATGAACAGTTTTGATTCCAACGAACAGTTTATACTTATTTGGATTAAAATGGTTAAATTTCAATTTTGGTCATACTGTACCAAACGATTATTCCTATTTTTTCCAGAAAAATTCGACAATACAAGCACGTTCACACAGTTAAGTAGGTGAAAATACCATCTCACCGCTTTTGAGGATTTAGTTTATGTCACTGAATAATAATTACCGAGGAGCAACACGGGAATTTTATCAGTAAATTACCGTGGCTTGAGATCAGTTTCATACTTTTTAAATCTTCTTGTATAAAAGGATTTCTGTATCCCTTCCCCGCTTCAGTCGTCTAATAGATCCTGAGACTAGAGACTCGTGACTAGCGGTTTCTCTTAAATAAGTTCCGAAATTTCGCCACTTAGGCCTATCCTCATTTCGCATTGAGAGTTTAAAATAATTAATAGACCTACATTTGCACCGTTATTTAATTAACAAACAACCCCACTTAACGATATTGTTGACTCTGTCACTAACTGAATGTTAAATAGTAATGGCTTGTCTACGCGATCGTTCAGTGCCTGAACGTATGACAGCAGAAACTAGAAATATTCAGATATGAAGGCAACCGTTTTTATTATATTTTCCGGCGCACTACGTATATATATAATTTTACAAAGCTGATGATAACACAAAGCATTATGCTAAATCACAGGAGAGGCGCCGTCATGAAAGTGACGCATATAGGCTATATCCCGCCGTTCGTAACATTATCCCCGATGTCATTTAATACGTACAAGGAAGGGATATGTCCGTACTAGACAGCACAGGAAGAGGAAGTTCGGTAAGGAGTTTGGGGGGGGGGACAAAACAAAACTTCATTTCCGCCACCTTCAGACACTCTAGTGCACACGTGTTTCCAGTACGTGTCGCATCCTTAGCTTCTCGGCTTAGTCGCCTATCCACAATCAAAAGAAATGAAAGAAGGAAAACGCTAAGAAAGAAACGTACAACCATTTTTCATAAAGGGCGGACAAAGACGCGAATAATGTCTTTGATTTGGTTTCTAACTGTATTCCTGTGTCAATACTGAACGAAACAAGTTATATCTACCTCTCGTTAACGTCAGTAGGCCTGTTTTATCCATTCTTTTCCCCCTGAGTTAAGCCACAACCCAAACAAAAATTCTATGTAAGGATACGTGCGTAAAATTGTATTTATTGTAATAGGCATGACACTAGCCAAAAATTAATCCATGTTATTTATGCGTGTTCGCCGATTCAAATACAGCCGTAAAGCGGTTATATGGCACACACAGGATGCAACCGGAAATAAATTGCTGCACACGTGCACGCGCTTAAGTTTTTGCATATGGCTACCACAATATTGAAATAAAACTTCTTCCAATTATGAAAGGTACATCGTGAAATTTCGAGAATACAGAAAGCATTAAATATAGTGCTAGTAGGACCAATTGAATTAAAAAGGCTTTGTTTTTTTTATTTTGTTTGAAAATGTTCGATTTTTTTAACTTCGCCATTAAGTACGTAACACAGAATAGTGGGCGATGTTTAGAAAGTAGAGGACGTGAAACTTTTCCTTTTTTTAGAGTTGAATCCAGAGGACTCAGCGATTTGGTAATTTAAGTAGGCTATAAACTGTTTTAAGATATGCGTAATGGTAATTATCACTAACGTCGCAACTCCTCCAGAGCACTTGCCCTTAATAGTTGCCCAACTGACGAACGGTGTATACAACACGTCAAGGAACGAACACTTACTTTCGTAAAACTGAAAAAGGAGGTCTCTTGTTTTCCATTTAAGGCAATGTCCAATTAAACAGTTTGTTGGCGAATTTGAAGTTTTAAAGACGAAGTAATATGTAATATTGCTACCACTCACATTTAGTTGCCACTTTTCAGAATGAGATTAGTCTTCACCTGATAGGAAGTTGCTTCTATTAATAGTATTGATAGTCGGAAACCATAGTTGTTATTCAGAACGTCCTGAAGTTGACATCCACAATAATTCATCACAGGAGATTAATTTTAAGAAAACTGCTGTTTGTTTTATGTTACGCATAAATAATTTCGGTAACGCGTTAAAAAAATGTAAATTCCCCATGTGAAGAATTTTAGTCAAATATTTTAATAGTGGATCGCATAATGTAAAACAACAGGACTGCAGCGAATTAAATCACGTTACACGCTGCTAGAAAAGTAAAACACAATCTTGTCCGAAGATTTATTCGTTTGGGTACTTAAGAAATTCTTGAATAACAGTAGTCGCAGTAAACAAAAAGATTTTTGAAGAAACAGGCATATGAAAATTTAAACAGAAATTTAAATATGTCTCACTTTAATGAAAGAAAAATTAAAGAATATCCTGTGGTATGTTGGACGTACATTAGATAACTAGACAAAGTAATGGTGTTGTACGTATAAGCAAAACAGATAATAGGAAAAGTAACTCATGTAGCAGTGTACTAGCGTACATTTGAATAATAATACACACTTGGAATATTGGTGAACTTACTGAAAAAGTGAAACGATGAACAAATATCAGGAATAGAGGAATGAAAAGCAGAGCGAACCTAGAAATGGTGCGCTAAGTTACTTAGAAGAAAAGGACTCCGTAGGATGGTCATGACGAAAAGTGGGGTAGGGAAAGTGAGAGAACTGCGTATTTTTTTAACAGAAGGAGTGGATCAGCCAAGAAGGTTAAGTAGGCAATTTTGTAAAAAAGTGTAGGTTAAAGTGGAAAACGGCGTAATATGTAGGGAAGAAATAAAATCGCAGTTTTGTATCCGATTCTACAAGGAGATTCATTGACAAGGCACTGACTGTACTAAGACAGTAACTTATTTGAAAACTAACTTGGTGATAAACAGAAATTACACGTTGCTTATTATTTCCGATCTGTGAAGTCTGAAAGCGCTAATCGGGAATTGTTTCTATAGAGGTGTGCAACAGTGTAATTTCTGTTTTTGTGATTATAACCACTAAAATAACCTTATTAATTAAATGACTTGGTAATAGATCTGGCCTTCATACGTATACGGTTATATTTACTTGTGTGTTTTTTGTTATAATAATTGTTGAGATATTGCAATCTTTATGTAGAGGTAAAATTACCGCTGTCATTGGTCAAATCATAAAAATTTTTATGACTCGTTGCTAGTAGTCCTTTTGGTGTTATGAAGTAATAATCTTTGGGGGACCATTTAGGAATGTATCCATACATAAACTGCACACACACACACACTCTCTCTCTCTCTCTCTTACATACGTAATGCTTTGCTCACGAAGCGATAGGCTTCCGATCACTTAGGTACTGTACTGTCCGCTGTATAAGAGACTTTCCCACAACGCATTCACAAAGACGGGTTTAAAAAATGAAGAGAGAAAGAGAGAGAGATTGAGAGGGGGAGAGCGGGAGAGAGCGCGCGAGTAAATATAGCAATTTGGTATCGTATGAAACCGCCAGAGGACAAAGTATCGTCGGCGTGTGAAGGTGTTTCAGTGCCAGAAGAAACGTTATGAGAAAATAATAACGCAAGCAGCGACTCAACGCACGATGTGTATTATCCGCCACTAGGGTGATGAATTTCAAATTTATCACGTCGTAATGTGGACAGGACCACCGTCCGCGACACACCTCGCCTTGTTACTGTCACTCTCACACTCTCTCTCACCCTCTCTCTCTCCCCCCTCACTCACTCACTCACTCACTCACTCACTCTCTCTCTCTCTCTCTCTCCTCTCAGTTTGCATACATACATATTTCAACATCGTTCCAGGTACACAGGTGTATTCCGTCTTGTGACACTGACGCAAACACCGTCAGAACTTGTGATACATCCAGATTTCTAATACTAACGAATTTTCTGATTCCATCCTTCCAGCTTCATTTTGGAAGTCCCCTTTTATTTTTCAGACAGTTTCCAGTCAATAACATGTTTGCAAATCTTCTATCTTTCATTCTATTGACGTATCGTTTTAGTTCTTTTTCTACATTACTTTTGTTTTTGATCTGTTCACTTGTAACTTCAGTATTTCGGTCTCTGTCTGTCTATCTGTCTCTCTCTTTCTCTAAGTCATCAATCAGTCGCCTGACTGGTCTAAATCCTCCAGTCTTTCCTATCCTGAGCCAGTCTCTTCATCCCCAAATACTTAAAACATCCAATTACCTCAGTAATAGGCCTCAGGTACTCAAATCCTTTCCTTTTACTTCTCCGTCTTCACTCACATGGCTCTGAGATACCTTATGAATCTTTATGCAGTGGGTTCTCCTTGCCTCCAGATCTGTCGCCGTAGACGTACGACGGCTCATCTGACTTTAGGGGAAGTTTCCTATCCCAAGGGCAAAAAAGATGGTCTGCAAACTTTACCTATCATCCGCCCTCCAAAGAGATCGTTGGCATTTGATGCAGGCGGACAGTTTCTACCGGCTATCACTCGGTCTTCAGGTCCACCACCTACGAGGAGGTGCAGTCGGATATTTCCCTTTATCAAGGTGTGAGAACCACCCGATGAGTATTTGCAACCTCTCCAGTTCTTTGGGGGTCATTTCCCATTGTACTTGACCTGTAATTAACAGACATGTAGCTGTGTAATACACTTGTCTATACTTACCTATTTTATTTTGTTATTATTATTATTACTATCAGTGACGTAGTCGTTCCTCCCCCCTTCCCCAACTGGGTAAGCCGTCGGTAATGTTTTATAGGTAAAACCTACAGGCAAACGGTGCAATTCGCTAGCGACCGTGACATAAACTCAGAGGGCTATAACTGGTGAAACCGCTAGTACCACCAACACCCCTCCGCCTGTATACTATAAAAAATCACTGCCACGGTAAATATCCTGTCTAAAATTTCTCCATGGCAAATCTTGGTCAAACCATCCCCTTCCACATAAAAAATTCTATTTACGCTACTGATGATGCTAATGAAAAATATATTATTATTATTATTATTATTATTTTATTAGTAGTAGTAGTAGTAGTAGTAGTAGGTAGTAGTAGGTATTATGAGATTAGTCCATCGTAGTTTGTTTATACGATCGACAGGGTGAGTACAGAGGAACGGTTTGGTATCAGACATACATCGCGCTTCTTATGGACTAGTAGCTTCTCTTCACTCAGGACATTGACTGCGTGGTCTACAAAGTGAGAAGGAATCTCGGCCTTATTAAATGGACTAGGAGGCATTTAAAAAGTATAATACTTTAGTGTATATAAATGGAATTGGCAATTAATTATTTAATTGTGTTTGCCGTGCCCCACGATCTTGGAGCTCCATTTATATTTAGTGCAATTTTGCTAATTATTATGAATTATTAAATCATCCAATTATAAATTAATGAATTGGGTCTAATTAATTTCGTATACTATTTATGTTAACCAAATGGGGTTGTAATTGACATTTATAAAGCCCCACTTTCCTTGGGTATCATTTACATTTAACACACATATGGAAAAGTAAATTATATTTGTCGGATTTGACTCAATATAGTTATCAAATCAGTATGATTTACATGAGCAGGTTACTCTGACATTTCAATGGTCGATTTGGGTGTGTCCATTGATAATTAGCATAACTCTGAGACTCTTTATAAGTTACAAGATGAAATCACTTGGAACATGATAAATTAATCCTCAAGGTTAATCGCAATAATGAACGCAAGATATATGTATATAGGTAATAATTACTTATTTATTATATCATTGTTTAAGTAAATTACTGAACCACAAATGAATTATGTCCTGCAAATACATAACAAAACACATAATAACAAAATCACAATAATATTCGCTCGTTGTTTCCTGAAAAACAAGACATACAGTACAATCAAATACAACACAATAATATACATATACGAACAATAAGCAATCAAATATATTTTTATCCCTAGCTAAATGCGTTCATTATGTTCAGATGAATGACTTTAATATTAACATTATTAGATTTATGATTTATAGATTTACAGAAATCTCTCGGGAGTAGCTCTTTGAAAAGAAGAGACAGTGCAGTAGTATGTATCAACTAGCATTTAAGAAACATAAAGGCTTATCTTGCAAAAGGTTTATCCACAAATTCCATCGGTGTAAGATTACATCCGTTAGTGCGCTCCTTATGCATCGTAATCTCTGTTTATCGAAGAACACTTCACTTTCACTTCACTGAATTTCCCCACTCTCGTTATGTATTGTGTGGTGTTGGACTCTCCGCTGGCGTTAAGTGTTTTATGCTTCAAGTGTTAAAATGCAATCATCGTCATTGAAGTGGTTTGCTTTTAGAGTTTGCTGTGTGCGTGTTCATGTAGCTAACTATTTCGCCTACCTTGGACGTAATGTATGCAATGTGCGTAATAGTGTTCGTGTTAAATCACTCAGTTCAGATCCCAAAATTGAGAATCATTATGGTTGAATAGTGTTTGAAATCGTCACCCACTGTTTTACTCTCGGATTGTTACTCACTCGTATTGCATTATGTTGTGTGTCGGTCGAAGTTTAGAGTCACGTATACACTGGTATTTAACGATTGTTATGTCCATTCGCACTGTTGATTATCGGTAACTCATATAAACTGTCAAACATACGTTTTGTAGAATTGCGATTGAATTGAATGTCTATGTTCACTTAAGACCGCGACTTGGTTACACATTCATTGATTGATTGACCGAGTTAAAAGTTGAGTAAGTCGCGTAAGCTATTTCAATTACTAGTGTATTACTGTATTACTCGTATTACTACTCCAACTACTGTATTATTTCCGTCTTACTGCTATTACTACTGGGCTCCGCGTCCTCGCAAACAGTTTTTATCAATCATTCTCTCCCAGAAGGCAATTTCCTCATCTCTACGCCTTTGGCCGTTGTTGATAGGTTCCTAAATTCCTACCACCTTGTAGATTTTTGTCAACGGTTTCCTGATTCGTCGTTCAAGTCGTTACTACTCTCTCCACCAGGTCCTTAGGAAGATGCCAAACGCTGGTTGGTTGTCGACATCCCCGGAATATTCCAGGGACGAGCGTTGAGCTGATTCTCAGAAACTAGAGTAATTTCCCGGCTGTCTATCAACCTTTGTTTCCACGTTGTCGAGGCACTCTGATATAGCTTTTGTTAAGAGTCTGCAGTGTCTTGGTCAATTGTTCATTTACCCTTCGCTCGTTCCGCCGATTATCAACTCTTCGTTGGGTGTCATCCCTGGACGGGTCCCACGCTTTCTAGTTGTAAATCTGGCTGGACGTCAGGGCGTGTTTTCATGCTGGGCTGTGTGTATCTCTAGTATTCATTGAATATCCGTTCTATTGTCTACACATTTGTCAAGATTTCTCTGCACCCTTTGTTACTGGGTGTAGCGTTCATACGTGTGCTCGTTACAACTCAACCCCACAGCATGTGTTCCATTTCACTTCTGCGTAACCAGGCTGCTGGACTATGCCTTTTTTTGTCTTGGTTTGTTTGGCGCTGCAAATCGTAGCTAACTTCGTGCTGTCAACGACGTTCCCTATTTTCTATTGTAGCGTGTACTCAGTCATTTTTCTCATTGTCTTCGCACTGGCGCCGGGTCTGACGTGTCCCTAATTCGTTCTTATTTACGACTCGGGCCTGGGTTTGTCAATTCGAGTGTGTGAGCGTGCCACTTGATCAAGAAATTATAAATTTTTAAAATTTTGATCACTATATTGTCCCCAAATTGGATTGGATGTTGGATTAACAGAAGACATCTGATCCAATTTCTGCACTCTGTCCCAGTCGTGGACGTCTGCTTTGGAATGGACATGGTTGGATAACCTATATCTCTCGTATGGTGCAATTAATAGTTATTCCTTATCTTGGGGTCTTAAATGATTATATGAATTTATTGCCGCCCATCTGAGTGAAATGAACGCATTTTTTTACATTCTATCCGTTTATATGCGGATTATACAATATTATTTCATGTAAATAATTGAACTAAGATATTTACATCTACTCATTAGACAGTTTGTTTCGTTATTGTCTACATTCCTTCGTTACACACATATAACATAATAAATTAGCTGAAGATTAGCTAGCAATTAAATCAATCGATCATACATCGATGAATCATATAACAACAAAATACTTTTAATTCGCTACTAGTGTCTCATGACTATAGTTGCTAAACAAATAAATACATACATAAGATTAACTTGTGACACATATTATAAATGATTACATTAATAAATGAAATGTGCATAATAAATAAACAATTAAGGATTCATCATACCTCATGATGTATACCTAGACTAGACGCTTATTCCTAAAATTACAAAACGTTTGTCTCATATTTAAATTATTAATTGTATAAGCAAATTACTCGATTCACTACATCTTTATCAAGTTATTATTTTACAATTATTTTAATGTCCTGTATCATTGTATCATAATGTCCCTTTGATACATGGTACACGTTATCAAATTACTCTATACACATTGATGTTTAGATATCCAATTAATATTGTAAATAAAGAATACATCGTGATCACAAACACAATTGATATTGAAGTTTGAATTAAACACAGTATAGTAAAACTTACATCATTCTTTGGCTAGCTGGACTGGCCTCGCGAGCAAATTACCTGATTTATGTATTCCGCTTTGTAGTCATCTAGCAGCCGGAGTCATTATTACTTTCTTGTATAATTCGTACCTCTTTCGCCGGCTCATGATATGCCTTAATTTGTCGTACGTTAAATCTTCCTCGTACCTTTCCGCTATCGCATTCCACGAGCTCGTACGTGGCCTCGTTTTAATTTCATTCATTAATCTTCATTCATCAATATTCATATCTATTTATTTTCTTTGGTTTATGTATTCTCACACAACCACTCATATTTAATGTATTTTACTCAATACTATCTAACTTAATCATTAAATTTTCAGACATTCTTAAGATCGTCTTCTTAACACGTTTTCATTTATTCATTCTTAAATTCTATTTGTGGAGACATAGTTGCATGTCCTGTTAATATAGTGCAGTTACTTGCGCACGCATTTTGTTTGTAAATAGTAAGGGTATTTGACCTAGAGAAAGTCGTTACACTTTTACTTTCCAGTCGGTTAGTCGTCTCGATAACGCTGGTACAAAGCGTCCTACACTTCACACTTCCAAGATTTATGACCTTTCTCTGTCTCTTTGTATGAGAGTGAGTGAAAAATGTGTCACACCGTCCCTTCTGACAACCTTCCTCATACCTCTTGTGAGGGTGTGTTGGAAATATTTCGCACCCTCGCCTTAGACAATTTTTCCCAACCGTACTACCATTATTTACGTACGCATTGAGTAATTTTTGCCGTTTTTCCAACTTCTTATACCACTGCGCCCGTCCACTTTCACTTTTCTATCCGTACGTTTACGTATTATTATTTTGTTTTCTAGATTCCTAAGAAATCTTACCTCGAGCGCTTGGACTCTTCTTTCAGTACTATTACGACCTTTTACAACATTTTTAAGTCGTCTAGTAAAATTCGTTCTTCTCCTTTTTCTCATAACATTTCTTATCCAGGACGAATATGCATACGGATCTGGTAGGTCCTTCCGCTTCACATCATCCATGGCTTGCTTAAATTTGCATTCAGCTTTATAACATGCGGTGTTCGTTTCAACTTTGAACTTTCCTTTCATGCTTCTTATTGATGCAGCTCGACTACTTATTCGATCTATGCCTGTTCCACAAGCTGGATACTTCATCATAGGGTTCACTGATGCAGTATCTATCCTCGTGTTAATTAATTTGTACTTTTTACGCATTCTACTTTATGGTAGTAAATTTTTACTATCTCTATCCATGTCAGGATAATCATCTTCCGACATCGTCAGATACAAAGAAACAAAGTCATTTCTCTTCTTAATCCACTTGTTTCTTGGATTGTTACTGACACTTACGTTAGATTCCACAGTTGCTAATTTCTTAGTAGCTGACACGTCTATGAAATCAACAGCGTTATCAGTATCTTGTACTTTCCGTACATCTTCGTAATTCTTATTCACCACTTCTTCCTGCTTCTTCTGGACTTCGCTTCTCTCCACGTTCCAGGTACTCTTGTATTCACGTATTTCCGTGCGAAACAGCGTGAACTGCTCATTCATATTTTGCGTAATTTCTTCTGTATAACTATCAAATTTTCGTTTAGTTTGTCGAGTTTTTCTGCAACACTCTCGAATATCTCATTTTGCTTGGCAAAATGCTTGTCAAACATCTCGTTTTGCTTGGCAAATATCTCATCAAACATTTCATTCTGCTGGTCGAGTTTCTCATTAATCACTTTGAGACTTTCACTCTGTGTACGCATGAAATCCATCAGCAGTGAACGCACTGACGCCTCTTCTCGAGGTTGTTGGGACTCCTGTCCCCGCGCTCTGACCTCTGATGTCTCCTCAGTCATATTTGGTTCGAACGTTGAGTTTTCTTCTCCGTTGGCGGGTACACCTAACTGGTTGTTGATGTCAAAGTTCATGCTCTCTGAACTATTGCTAGCCATTTTAGCTTTACTCCTTGTTATCATCCAGTCACCAGTCAAGCTAACCTTACACTATAAATATCTTATTGTATTATATTATTTTACTTAATCTAAATACAACTACTGCCTGCTCTCTTTTGCCCCACGTTGGGCGCCATTTATATTTAGTGTATATAAATGGAATTGGCAATTAATTATTTAATTGTGTTTGCCGTGCCCCACGATCTTGGAGCGCCATTTATATTTAGTGCAATTATGCTAATTATTATGAATTATTAAATCATCCAATTATAAATTAATGAATTGGGTCTAATTAATTTCGTATACTATTTATGTTAACCAAATGGGGTTGTAATTGACATTTATAAAGCCCCACTTTCCTTGGGTATCATTTACATTTAACACACATATGGAAAAGTAAATTATATTTGTCGGATTTGACTCA
The DNA here is from genome assembly GCA_034769895.1 of Magicicada septendecula. NCBI lineage: Eukaryota > Metazoa > Arthropoda > Insecta > Hemiptera > Cicadidae > Magicicada > Magicicada septendecula. The sequence goes on from CM068369.1 coordinate 415,799,430, forward strand.
ATATAGTTACCAAATCAGTATGATTTACATGAGCAGGTTACTCTGACATTTCAATGGTCGATTTGGGTGTGTCCATTGATAATTAGCATAACTCTGAGACTCTTTATAAGTTACAAGATGAAATCACTTGGAACATGATAAATTAATCCTCAAGGTTAATCGCAATAATGAACGCAAGATATATGTATATAGGTAATAATTACTTATTTATTATATCATTGTTTAAGTAAATTACTGAACCACAAATGAAATTATGTCCTGCAAATACATAACAAAACACATAATAACAAAATCACAATAATATTCGCTCGTTGTTTCCTGAAAAACAAGACATACAGTACAATCAAATACAACACAATAATATACATATACGAACAATAGCAGTCAAATATATTTTTATCCCTAGCTAAATGCGTTCATTATGTTCAGATGAATGACTTTAATATTAACATTATTAGATTTATGATTTATAGATTTACAGAAATCTCTCGGGTGTAGCTCTTTGAAAAGAAGAGACAGTGCAGTAGTATGTATCAACTAGCATTTAAGAAACATAAAGGCTTATCTTGCAAAAGGTTTATCCACAAATTCCATCGGTGTAAGATTACATCCGTTAGTGCGCTCCTTATGCATCGTAATCTCTGTTGATCGAAGAACACTTCACTTTCACTTCACTGAATTTCCCCACTCTCGTTATGTATTGTGTGGTGTTGGACTCTCCGCTGGCGTTAAGTGTTTTATGCTTCAAGTGTTAAAATGCAATCATCGTCATTGAAGTGGTTTGCTTTTAGAGTTTGCTGTGTGCGTGTTCATGTAGCTAACTATTTCGCCTACCTTGGACGTAATGTATGCAATGTGCGTAATAGTGTTCGTGTTAAATCACTCAGTTCAGATGCCCAAAATTGAGAATCATTATGGTTGAATAGTGTTTGAAATCGTCACCCACTGTTTTACTCTCGGATTGTTACTCACTCGTATTGCATTATGTTGTGTGTCGGTCGTAGTTTAGAGTCACGTATACACTGGTATTTAACGACTGTTATGTCCATTCGCACTGTTGATTATCGGTAACTCATATAAACTGTCAAACATACGTTTTGTAGAATTGCGATTGAATTGAATGTCTAAGTTCACTTAAGACCGCGACTTGGTTACACATTCATTGATTGATTGACCGAGTTAAAAGTTGAGTAAGTCGCGTAAGCTATTTCAATTACTAGTGTATTACTGTATTACTCGTATTACTACTCCAACTACTGTATTATTTCCGTCTTACTGCTATTACTACTGGGCTCCGCGTCCTCGCAAACAGTTTTTATCAATCATTCTCTCCCAGAAGGCAATTTCCTCATCTCTACGCCTTTGGCCGTTGTTGATAGGTTCCTAAATTCCTACCACCTTGTAGATTTTTGTCAACGGTTTCCTGATTCGTCGTTCAAGTCGTTACTACTCTCTCCACCAGGTCCTTAGGAAGATGCCAAACGCTGGTTGGTTGTCGACATCCCCGGAATATTCCAGGGACGAGCGTTGAGCTGATTCTCAGAAACTAGAGTAATTTCCCGGCTGTCTATCAACCTTTGTTTCCACGTTGTCGAGGCACTCTGATATAGCTTTTGTTAAGAGTCTGCAGTGTCTTGGTCAATTGTTCATTTACCCTTCGCTCGTTCCGCCGATTATCAACTCTTCGTTGGGTGTCATCCCTGGACGGGTCCCACGCTTTCTAGTTGTAAATCTGGCTGGACGTCAGGGCGTGTTTTCATGCTGGGCTGTGTGTATCTCTAGTATTCATTGAATATCCGTTCTATTGTCTACACATTTGTCAAGATTTCTCTGCACCCTTTGTTACTGGGTGTAGCGTTCATACGTGTGCTCGTTACAACTCAACCCCACAGCATGTGTTCCATTTCACTTCTGCGTAACCAGGCTGCTGGACTATGCCTTTTTTTGTCTTGGTTTGTTTGGCGCTGCAAATCGTAGCTAACTTCGTGCTGTCAACGACGTTCCCTATTTTCTATTGTAGCGTGTACTCAGTCATTTTTCTCATTGTCTTCGCACTGGCGCCGGGTCTGACGTGTCCCTAATTCGTTCTTATTTACGACTCGGGCCTGGGTTTGTCAACTCGAGTGTGTGAGCGTGCCACTTGATCAAGAAATTATAAATTTTTAAAATTTTGATCACTATAATACCATGTATCACTCTTTACAAATCGCTTGTAAGGAATCACTTAGAATATGCTTCTATCATCTGGAACAGAACCCTTTATTACTCTAGTAAATCAATTGAGGAGCTCTAAGGAGTGTCTTGTCCTGGATGACCAACATCCTTGGATGAGTGGTTAGTAAAGCGGATAATATGAAAGATTTTAATCTCATTTCACTTTCAACCAGAAGGACTCACATTGACTTATAATGCAATACGTGAAAAGCCTAGATTTGTAGGTAGTCGCGTAGGCTCATGTAGTCCACGATCGACAGGCGTGTTGACATTGCCAACCTATGTGCTCACAGCCTTCACAGTTTTTTGATAAAAGGCAATTTTGCACTGTAATAAAAAGTGAAATTCTCTGATTTGTCTTACTTTGACTGCAGCATTCACTGCACGGAGTAGATTAATTATGTAAATTTGACTTCATGTCCGGTTTTTTTGTCACAGACTCTCCAATAAAAATTAATAACGTTAGTAACTTGTTAAGAGTTAATATTTCTAACACGTTTCAAATACTAGGGTTGGAGATCAACCGTTTTCTATCATACTCGTTCCCTTTCCTCTATAGGATGTCTCTTCTGTCCTTCGGAGGGTGGATCGGCAGTGTTTAGAGGTGAGTGGGAGCCCTGCACCAGAAAGTAAAATTGTTATTATCCTTATTATTACCATACTACTACTACTACTACTACTACTACTACTACTACTACCACTACTACTACTACTACTACTACTACTACCACTACTACTACTACTACTACTACTACTACTACTACTACTACTACTACTACTACTACTACTTCTTCTGCTGCTGCTGCTGCTACTACTGCTTAAGTAGTAATATATAGAGAAAGTTGTAAGGAATAAATTACAAACGAAGTAGTAATACCTGACAAATTAGATCTGATTTGGGACTTCTAGAAATGCGTATAATAACAAAATTCTAAACTCATAATTATTGTAATCATTGTTACCATCACACATTAATGAGTTAATGGTGACCAAACCTGACCTAATACTAAATCTTAAACGTCTAATCTGTATTCGCTACTAACTGGTTATGAAGCCATTACTGAGTAATAAACTTCGAATTTTTTTTTAATCCTAGTTACCACTTTGTCAATATCACTACGAGAACTATTGAATACATATTATCAAACGTTTTATATGTGGAATATATCGTAGCTTATGAAATACAGAAAAAGTTTGATGAAAAAATTTATGGGTTAAACGCGGATATTTAAACGATCTAATCCCCAGATGAATAAGCATTGAACCTTTGAAAATAAAATAGGAGACACAAATATTACATTTTTAAAAACATGGCATGTCGGCTCTCAAAAGGGACTTCTACGTCGTAAAATATTTAAAGATTTCCTATGGAGATAATCACAGTACCATTTCATGGTATTAATATACCTCACTTGGTGTGTGAAGAAAGAACAGTTGGCAGGCCGTCACAATAAAAGACAAATTTAACAAAAAATATCTCAGATGTTGTTTGACCTTGTTTTGACGGTGCTAAGAGTTAGTGGCTTTTAGTGTCAGTTTATAAAACAACTTGCGTAGTTTTCACCATCCGAAGTCGATTACAGGTTGTCTGTAGTCAAAATACTAAAATGTAACGCTGGGACGCTGTTAAAGCTGGGGATTTCCGCTTGATTGTGTTCTGTATAAATTTACAATGATCTGTCATCCGAGTTTAGATCAGAAAATCTTAAGAAAACGATTTGTGTGTGTGTGTGTGTGTGTGTGTGTGTGTGTGTGTGTGTGTGTGTGCGTGTGTGTGTGTGTGTGTGTGTGTACACGTATTTCATCCTCTAGATATTTGTCCGCTGTTCACGTACTTACATGTTTGCCACAGTATTGCGTGTGGTAATGCTCGTTTCTTCTCCCTTATCTCATCGCGCTGTTGCTCTATGATTTATGTGGTATGTTTGTCAATGTGTGTGTGTGTGTGTGTGTGTGTGTGTGCGTGAGCTTGTTGTTGATATAATAATTCTCATTGAAACGTTGTAATCTGTCACGTCGTTGAGGTGGGTGCAACGGGGGAATGCAGGTGTCAGTGACAAATGACAAGACGTGAGTCTGCATAATTAATGCTTGCGCCGAGGTGCAGTACCGAAATACAGTAGCAGCCCGGCCTGACAACGCTCGATAAACATCTCTCACGCTCCGCTCGCTTATTTACAATTTTCTTGTGGCTTTTTTAAAATACTGAACAGCACTAATAATACCAAATATATTCAGATCCTAGGAGTTTAAAAGTATTAGGATAGATAGGGTAGATGTGAAACACACACAATACTAATGTTTATTTGTGTGCAGCGGTGGCTCTCGGACACCTGGACAAGACTGACATCCAGTACCAAACGGTTGAGCCTGTTATTCTTTCGTTATATCGAGTCATTCATCGCTAGAGAATTGTGTTTTTTCCATAGTTGATGGTCGTAGAGTTGTGATTACGGAGGAGTACTCACGTTGGCTAATACTCAGGATGGTCACTCGCACGATGCTATCCAGTGAGTGTAATATATGAAACATAACACGCCTTACCATACAAGCACGATCTACGTCTACGAAATAAAGGACGGTGTCTAAAGATGGTGTCTCTGATTGTGAAGGTTTGAGTGTCACGTTTTAAAACTATGAAATCTATCATACTTCAAGTGGCTTTGTAAGGATAGGTTACACGACGATAAAACTTGCTTACAGGAGGATAAATATATATAATGAGGACGGACGGAAGGAAGCTGAAGTTCGTCATAGAAGCACGTCCAGACGGACGGAGAGGAAAATGAAGATCATGATTGTATAGCAATCAAAAAAATTAAAAATTTAATTTTCCTTCTTGACCAGTTTGTTCTCACGTTACGGTGGCAGTGACTCTAAGAACAGAGCCATAAAATAAAGTAATTGGGATAGGTGACAACTAACGCCCTATCAAACAATAGAAACGACGACTTGAATTGACAGGAGCGTGCCAACGGAGAATTATGACACCGTAACAAATTGAACAATGTACTTGGCTCAGTCGTACGTTTACGCAGAATCGAAGCAAGGATACATTTAAGGGTGTAGCTAAGGAACGAGGTCACTATACAAAAAACGAGACGAGAGACAAAGGGTTCAGGACGTACTGCAGTCTTTAGAAATGATCCGAACAACAAACTATGAAGAGGACCAGCGTCGTGTCACAGCGGGATATACGCCTAAGTGACAAGCTGAGATTTACAGCGAGAAAGCGTGGAGGTTACAGCTGTCGACACTGGATGGAAAACGGTTAATTGCCAGGACGCAGAGTTTCAGAAACGAACAATACCCGAGATGTTAAGAGTAAACCCTTGCTGGAAACTCGAACAATGAGTTGATTGACACGCGGGGAATGGCTCGCATTTCCCAGAACAAGAGTGACGCCTGGACAAGACGATTCAAAGGACATCTCTAGCTACCTATTAGAACAAAGTATTTCACGAGAGGGAGCGAAAGAGAAGCCAGTTTCCATAGCAACTAGCAGAAGAACAGTAGAATCAGTAGGGTAGAAGACTGGAAGACTTCGATATGGTAGGAAAAGACTTCGAGAGGGGGTAGTGTTTCAGTCTATCATAGTAATCTTAGGCGTGGACAAGCCAGAGACCAAATTTCTAGTAGGGAGACGTTAATAAAAACTAAGTGTCCGACGCGGGACGAGGCAGTCATGTAACAATTTTCGGCAGTCTTATTACAATTTTCGGCAGTCATATAATAATGTTGAAAGTCTTATAATAATTCTCGAGCAGTTCGCGAGGAGTCTTATTTAGAAACTTTGAGTGTCTAACATAACTTACCAAACAGTTCGCGAAGAGTCTTATATGAAATCGGACTACAAAAGTATTTGTGCTACATATAACTCTCGTAATTAACTTTATAATGTTACAAACAATCTCACAAGTTTACTAAGTGTCGTACTTCTATTAAGAACAGTCACGTGAATTTCGAAGTGAATCGGTATATCGAACAACCGTGAATTCTCAAAGTACGAGGAATGGTGAACTGAACTTTATTTCACTAAGAATATATATAATTGTTTACGACTTAGAAAACAGTATAACGAGCAGTAATTCACAATGTGCGTGAACGTTGTAATAATATCTATAAATTACTGTAACCAAGACACTTTTATTCAAAGGAAATATTAGACAGCCACACAATAATACCTTGTGTAGTCACACAAAGAACACACAGAACACTTAAGCAAGCATGGTTGTACGCGGAGACAAAGTGGAGCGTGCGAACATAGAATAACACAACACACTATTCAGTTAACGACGCGAGTGCGAATAACAAGTGAAAGTGATCATCATCATCATTATTCAATGGAGCAGCATTTTCAACGATCGTCATCACCTGGGTATAGCGCCGATGGATTAATGGATTAACTATTACCAAGTAACTCTTTATGATCTTGTTAGCATAGTTAACTACTGTCCTGTCTCTTTCCAAGAATCTAACCCTGAGCAATTATGAGAAAGTTATTAAAAGAAGGTTGCATTCAATATATATAATTATGATCTATTAAAGCCAATCCATCTGGGTGAATGAACGCATTAGGTAGAGTAAATATTATTTGATTTTGTTGTATGTATTTTATATATGTTGTATGTATTTCAGAGAGCAATTAAGGAGGAATTTATGTTTTGAGATATGTGTTGTATGTATTTGCAGGTACCAGGAAGATATATATACGTTTGTTATCAAATACGAAATGTTTAACATATAATAAATTAGTACCTAAGCAATCAATAATTCGTTCATCATTATCAGAGAACCCAGTGTAATTCACAATTCACATCACTATCATAACCACATTAATCTTAAAGAAGCAACCTAAGTAAATTAGTAGATTTGTACCTTAATTACATTGTGGTAATTAGCCTATGAGGGGTCTACTCATTAATCCTTACATAATCAACAATTAAGAATTCACAAATTAATTAATTACACCGTATATTAATTGGCGCTCCAATAACACGGAGTTATCTAAAGTCACTATTACATAATTAAGGTAACCTATTAGTTTATGCGAGTAATTTGCATATTATCACCGTATAAAATTGGCTCTCTAAGAACGTGGAGCATTACAGATATTAATTAAACCCTAATTAATACCGTAATTGGAATAGGTTGACTATATTGAGAAGACTAATTGAAGAGGAAGATGATATTTGAAGTCAGACGTCTTGCCATAATGGGCTGAAGGACCCCGACGGGACGCTTGGGGGCAGAAGGGAAATGGAAAGAAGAAGAAGAAGAAGAAGAAGAAGAAGAAGAAGAAGAAGAAGAAGAAGAAGAAGAAGAAGAAGAAGAAGAAGAAGAAGAAGAAGAAGAAATATACATAATTTTAGTTATATAATTAGTTATGTATAATATATATATATATATATATAATATAATTAGTTATAAGGGCCTATATAATTATAGGTATTTAATGAATATGTCTTCAAATAAGAAATACGTCGGCAAGTAAAATTCATTATTGTATTTTGGCCTAAGTAACCTAAATAAATACAATACAATTGTATTTTCAATTCATATAAAAACCTCTGATGATACAGAATAATTTCTGTGAAACGTGCGTCAGATAAAAATACAATAATAAATTTTACTTGAAGAAGTATTTATTTGAAGACATATTCATTACACAGAAACCTGCAACAAACTCAGCGAGTTACTTACAAAGATAATTATAGTTGTATAAGGATAGTTATATAATTTTGAAGTAAATTTTAACGCCATTTTTGATACCAAAATCAAATTGGAGCAAAACAAGAACAACAACAATTAGTTTTTTAAGTGTCGAGATTAGTCTGAAACAAAACAACCGTTCGACATTTTAATTTGATCCAATTTTAATTTTTTACTTAACTGGGAAATTAAAGAGCCTACAATTTTGCACAAACACATTCATCTTTGTAATAACATAAATGTAATATTTATGTCAGTCCTATCAGCCAAATTTTATAAACCGATACTTTTCTGTTTTTTGCCGAAAATTTGTATTTCGATTCGACATAATCTGTTTAATAATACAACAGTAATACTATTAAAGATGATATTTCAAATGCAATACCGGTAAGTATAACATACTCATAAAAAATCTATCCCTTGTAGGCTATATGTAAAGCTCAATCCGCATTTGTTTAGCAAAGATTTAGAAATCCTTCGTTTATTCATAGAAACAAGTAACTATTTAGGCCTACCCTGTTTTAATAATTTTTCTGCAAAAAAGAAAGCACCGTGTGTCTATAGACAAGAGACATTTGACAAATAAGTTAGACGTAGGGGAATAGGGACAAAAATATTAATAAAGAGCAATTTAAACAAACAAGAATGAAATCATTAAATTAAAATAATATATTCTATTAACTTTCCGTAAAGTAACGATTCGTTTAGACTTATATTGAAATGGATTTGTAAATACTCGCTTGTTTATAAAGACGCATGCTCAGGATCGGAACTCAAACACTAGGAAGTAAAATCTTGGCCTACTTTTCACATGAAATAAATATTACTCACATGCTGGATTCATGTTTTTGGTTGCTAATAACTCTGTTATTTTTGGAATAAAGTACGATATTTTAATTGTGAGAAATTTTTTGTTGATTTATGTTGTCTGGTTCGGGCGTATCGTCCGTGGGTGGTAGAGCATACATCCAGTTGCTTGTTTATTCGTATAATTGGATAATCCCTCAAGTGAAACTAACGAATACGTTGTCTACAGTAGATAAAGTAGACGTATCACTCGGACACACAGTAGGCCTATATCTACTGGATTGTGAACAGTGGCTGCACAGGTGTATTTGAAATGGGAGGTTAATTGCATACAAATGTAAATGAAGAGATGGGAATTACGTTTAGAAGGGTAAAAGAGTTCAATTAATCGTATTATTAAATAGGGCAGAATGAAAAATGACAAATAGGTTTTGTATGAAATGACATCATCTTCTGGAATTAAAGCAATTACTGCAATTTCTCCTTACCTCAACACTTCGTAACTAACGAATGCATGTAGGTATTATGATAAATAAGTAGCTATGTATGTTTGAAGGACGGACTAAGGTAGGCTATAGGCGACGTTGCCTGTAGACAAAATGCCAACCTGTTACACAGGCGACAGAAGGTCAAACCAATTACTTACTGTAATTGGCACTTTCATACGGACAGACAGGTTGTTTTAAATGACCCATTATTTTTACATCTGTGTCCCAGCGACACATACAAATGTCTGCGTTTCGTAACGCCAGATAAACAATACGTTTTGTTTTGTTCTTTTCGCTACAGAGCTACAACGGATGCAGACCGGTCTCTCCTACCGACCAGGTGTCTGTCTATCTCTCCACCTCAGTGTTTTGTTCCCTCACTCATTCGCTCTTCTTCTGTCTTTACGCTCACCCGGCGCGCGCAAAAATAAATCCTACTTTGTTTTTGTTCGCTAGGTTGCATCAGATTCCACGATCGCTTCCATGTTTCCTTCATAGTCACCCTTGGGATTTCCGTGTTCCAGACCAACACTATAACGACACGGAAATCACTATATGATGAAACTCGATCCTCTATATGAAATTACTACGATAGGCCTATTGTATATTAATTTATACGTAATCTGACTTTAACAAAGGTAACAACGTTAGACTTACAATTCTAGGCAACAAAAAGTGACGAGAAATATTAAAGGATTTTTAAACCACCTACTTCCCGAATTTTATGATAATAAGGTTGCTACACTGTATTATGCACTGTTTAATAGTAAATTATTATAAATAAATCACCTTATATCCGTCGTGTGACTTCGTTACGTCGATTAAAATGACGCGTTTCGGAACATCTGCTCCATCATCAGATAAAATCGCTCTATTGAGGTCGTTAAACGTTAAAAACACATGTTACACATAATTGTCCACTATGTAATTCACTTGCTTCCTAAATGGTGCGCACCACGACGAAGCCGATCGGACACTGAACTATTATCTGAGTGATTACGCCTAAGCAGGTTCAAAGCTGTATCGTATAGCGGGTTGGATTTAAAATTTAAGTGATCATTCAATATGAAGTCTCGGCTGTTTATGTTATTATATGCTTTGTATATTTCGAACTCTTCTATTGGGTCCATGTAACGGCCTTTGTTGCACACATGTAGGGGTATTAAATTAGATTTAAAATCAGTATAATTATGATTGTGTAAGATTAAGTGGCGGGCAAAGTTGGACTTAATATTATTTAACAAAGTGAGATTATTTAGGTGACGTTTTGGTGTGTGCTCTTTAAATCGTTTGAGGAAACCTCTCCCCGTTTGACCAATGTAAAAACTGTTGCAGTCATTACATGATAATTTATATATGCCGGATTTCTTTTCTAAAGGTATGGGTTTTCTATGACGTAGTATTTTTAATAGACTATTGTTTGTTTTGAAGGTAGCAGTAATATTCAATTTATTAAATGTGGAGGTTAGAATCTTTGGCATTATATTTGTGTATGCGGTAGAAATAAACGTTATTTATGTATCCTTATCTATTGGGGGCTTGGATTTTCGAATTTTATGTTTCTTGATGAGATTATCAATTAACGTGTTTTGGTAACCATTAGCTAAAGCTATATATTTAATGGTATTCAACTCCTCACGGTAACCATCATCACTGAGAGGTACTGCCAACAATCTGCGGATAAAGTAATTATAAGCTGCCAACTTTTGCGAAAATGGATGATAAGAGTCAGCATGTATTGTCACATCAATGATAGTCGATTTTCTATAAATATTAAATTTCAATTTATTTACGTGTTTAGTGACAGACAAATCTAAAAAATTCAATGTATTATCCACTTCAGTTTCCAACGTGAATTGAATGTTTTTATTAATACTATTCATATAATGTTTTAGGTTTTCGATCTGTCGTACAGTACCATTGAAAATTAGAAAGGTATCGTCTACATAACGTGCATAAAATATTATATCATTTTTGTATTTGTTATGTGAGAGCAAATGAGAGTTTTCATAAAAATTCAAGTAAACGTCAGCCAATAGACCAGAGAGAGGTGAACCCATGGCCAATCCATCGTCCTGAATGATAAATTGGTTATTGAAAGCAAAGTAATTTTGTTCTAAGATTGCTTAAAGTAAACCAATTAACTCGTTAATCGTTTATATGTTTAATTTATTATTCTCTAATAAATTTTCTTTTAAGATATTTAGTGTTTCCTTTACTGGTATGTTGGTATACAAATTTACTATATCAAACGATGCTAACTTATAATTTGGTAGTATATCAACATTTTTATATTTATTAATAAAATCCGTGTTGTTTGTGACACTATGATTGTTCTTTAAATTTATGTTTTCTTTGATTACTTTGACGAGTTTTTTAGCTGTTTTGTATGCGGGCGCTGTGGTAAAATTAACGAGTGGTCTGACCGGTATGTCGTGTTTATGAATTTTGGGTAGGCCAGTGAGTTCGGGAGCTTTAGCATTAATAGGCTTCAGGAAGCGACGTGTGCATTCGCTAAACAAATTTACGCAATTATTGATTTTGTTATTCAATGTCTTGACATACATACCAGTAGGATCAGATTTCAAGGTTCTAATATTATTGTTTGAAATAAAGTCGTTTACTTTCGTTTTATACATATCAAAGTCCATGACAACAAGAGTATTCCCCTTATCTGCCTTAGTAATTAGAGCATTATTAACAACTAATTTAGTTAGTTATTAGAGAATAATAAATTAAATATACAGACGATAAACGAGTTAATTGGTTTACTTGAAACAATCTTAGAACAAAATTACTTTGCTTTCAATAACCAATTTATCATTCAGGACGATGGATTGGCCATGGGTTCACCTCTCTCTGGTCTATTGGCTGACGTTTACTTGAATTTTTATGAAAACTCTCATTTGCTCTCACATAACAAATACAAAAATGATATAATATTTTATGCACGTTATGTAGACGATACCTTTCTAATTTTCAATGGTACTGTACGACAGATCGAAAACCTAAAACATTATATGAATAGTATTAATAAAAACATTCAATTCACGTTGGAAACTGAAGTGGATAATACATTGAATTTTTTAGATTTGTCTGTCACTAAACACGTAAATAAATTGAAATTTAATATTTATAGAAAATCGACTATCATTGATGTGACAATACATGCTGACTCTTATCATCCATTTTCGCAAAAGTTGGCAGCTTATAATTACTTTATCCGCAGATTGTTGGCAGTACCTCTCAGTGATGATGGTTACCGTGAGGAGTTGAATACCATTAAATATATAGCTTTAGCTAATGGTTACCAAAACACGTTAATTGATAATCTCATCAAGAAACATAAAATTCGAAAATCCAAGCCCCCAATAGATAAGGATACAAAAATAACGTTTATTTCTACCGCATACACAAATATAATGCCAAAGATTCTAACCTCCACATTTAATAAATTGAATATTACTGCTACCTTCAAAACAAACAATAGTCTATTAAAAATACTACGTCATAGAAAACCCATACCTTTAGAAAAGAAATCCGGCATATATAAATTATCATGTAATGACTGCAACAGATTTTACCAAAACGTCACCTAAATAATCTCACTTTGTTAAATAATATTAAGTCCAACTTTGCCCGCCACTTAATCTTACACAATCATAATTATACTGATTTTAAATCTAATTTAATACCCCTACATGTGTGCAACAAAGGCCGTTACATGGACCCAATAGAAGAGTTCGAAATATACAAAGCATATAATAACATAAACAGCCGAGACTTCATATTGAATGACCCCTTAAATTTTAAATCCAACCCGCTATACGATACAGCTTTGAACCTGCTTAGGCGTAATCACTCAGATAATAGTTCAGTGTCCGATCGGCTTCGTCGTGGTGCGCACCATTTAGGAAGCAAGTGAATTACATAGTGGACAATTATGTGTAACATGTGTTTTTAACGTTTAACGACCTCAATAGAGCGATTTTATCTGATGATGGAGCAGATGTTCCGAAACGCGTCATTTTAATCGACGTAACGAAGTCACACGACGGATATAAGGTGATTTATTTATAATAATTTACTGTTCATACGTGACTTGGATACCAAGAACTAATATGCATTTTAAACTGTTTAATAACTCATTTCATTATCCCGAACGGTTTTCCCCTTTGGGGTGCCGAGTGAGGTAATATTGTCAAGGAGTTGTTGGGCCTCGATGTTTACCAGTCTAGCCTTGTGTTTCCCGTCTATTTTCATGACAGAAATGTTGAGATCATTGTGAATATCTCTGTTTCAACAAACCACTAAGAATCAACTACTCGTATCAAAACTCTATACTGAAGTATCTGAATCAGCTCAATATTGATGTCAGAAGCAGAGCTCCAGAGCTGTACGCGATACATCCACAACCGGTTCAGAATCTAATAGGATGTAAGCAATTTATATTGTGTGGATAAATGAGAGCTCCATCATCCAATACAGATTTCTGAATTTAAGAGCGGACTATCTTTTTATCTACATGTTCCTTCCACAGAAGGTTTCATCTAACTTCATGTCATAGTGTATTGCTAACTGGAAAGACAGTAAAAAATTACCTACACAAATCACAAAAATGTGAAATGATAATAATGAAAATAATGGTAGAAATAAATAAAGTTGACTATAGTAAAAGATCCGAATAATTCTCGTTGGCAGTGTTAAGTATAAATTAGAGATCACGTGCACAAGTCGAAAATGGCGACCCGTCTTCCACGTTATCCGTATAATTTACTTGCTAAATTAAAATTTTTGCCTGACGACGGCCGGAAACTCTTTTCCGTCGAAACGCTATTTGACTACTGGAGCAGCTACCGTCATGGTGAATGTCCGCTTCTATAAAAATAATATTTTACAGTAAATCAGTGGCGGCTGGTGGTTCCAAATTTTGGTGGTTGCAGTAGTTGTTGAGTTGATGAAGGAGAGGATGGGGGAGGGGGTAAAATGACACATTAAACAGGGCGCAGACCAACATATCTGCATCATACGTAATGCTGTCGTATGGAAAAAATAGAAAGTTACTGTTTTCCCCCAAAAGTGAGCTGCTAATGATAATGGAATGATTCTATCAGTATGTCTACTTATGCCAGATTCCATGTTCCCACGTACTCATGAATGATTACTGCACTAACTGTGCAGTAATCAAATACTAAATATGCAGAGACAAGAAAAAGGTAAACAGAATCGTGCTTTTTGTACCTATAAAATAATACACTGATTTGAAAGCGATCCTTGTGTTTATAAAAAAAATAAATAAAAACAGCAAATTTATGTACAGCTTAGTTATTTTTAAATGATTTCTTTGAGCTATAAGAACAGATTTTCACTGAATATATACACCAAGGCACATAAATTTAACTACATAAAATATTACTTGAAAACTCTACTCTAAAAGAGAAGTGAGTGGCGTACTGCCTGCTTTGATTTACGAACAATAAGAAAAAATAAATCAGTACACAATATTAAAAACTTCACAAAACTTTCAATTTTTAAAAGAATAACTTTATAACATAAATGTCTCCTACCTTATTTAATACGGAAATCCATCCTCCTTTCTTTTTTTTGTAACAAAACACTCTATTACTCTTTGATTGAAGTCCGGAATATCCATTATTAATTGTCTCTCAATTGACAACATTGCTAGTGCTGATAATAATCTGTCTTCTGTCATGGTGTTTCTGAGGAATGTCTTAATTCTTTTGAGAGTAGAAAAACATCGCTCTGCCTCTGAAGTTGTCATTGGAATTGTAATGATTATTTTTAAAAGTTTCATAGTTTCACTAAAAGTGTTCTCCAGGTTGTTTTCCATAAAAAACTCTAGTAATGTAACAGCACCATTAACTGATGCAAATTCGTTAGTACTGTAGATTGTTGTTAGTTCATAGCGAAGTTGCTTTGCTTTTAAAAAAGTGTAAATGTTGCAAACCCTTTTCAGAATTTCATTAGGAAAATATTTTTGATAATGGGAAAACCGTTCACTTAAAAACAAAGAAGATACTTCAAGGTGCCCAGTGAAAGCAAACCTCTCTTTAGCCTGACATATTATTGTGTCACACACTCCCTTTGCTTCTGTCTTCAGCTCTGTAATATCAGATCTTTTTCTTTTGTTGGTGACAGTACTTGATGATCCAACAATTCCATAAATATTTTCATCAGTCTTGCTCCTGATATTAGTTATCGTTTCTTCAAAATTTGTGACATACTTTACAGCACTAATATGGTCAATATCTTTTCATTGAATATGGCCAAAGAAAATGTCAACATAAGGCATGATTTCATGAAAAAAAGAAAACCAGAATACAAAATCCTTACTTGTTAATGTTTTTACATAGCCGTTTGCTTGAGCGATTGTGTTTGCGTTTTTCACTTCCTCTCCTTTAAGAATCAGTTCCATACATTCTATTATTTGTTTTCTGTAGAGAAATACAGTATTAACACTACGTGACTGAAAGTTCCACCTGGTGGGAACTGATCGAGGTAATCTTCTTTTTACTATTTCATCCAACATTTTTGTACGCTGAGGACTGGTAGAGAAAAATGAACAAATCCCTTGTAAAGTTGAAAAAAAAAACACGAACACTTCTATTTGCTGAAGCGGCATTCAGCATAATTAAGTTCAACAATGACCATGGCAATGCACATATTCTGCATTTGGATAGGTATGTTTTACAATAGCTTGTACACCACCAGAGGACCCAGACATTACTGACGCTCCGTCATATGTTTGTGCAATTAATTTGTGGGAAGTTTCAAGTAAGTTGTGTCGAGATAGTTCATCTAACAAGCATGATGCAAGTGACTGAGCATCATGTTTAGGTGGAGCAATGAAACCCCAGAATCTTTCAACCGGTTTACCTTTTATTATGTACCGATACACTATGACCGTTTGAAAAACATTAGCAACATCGCTGGTCTCTGTCAGCAATTACAGCCAAATAATCCGCATCTTTTATCTCACTCGTTATTTTTTCATGGCATATTTCTAACATTACATTTAAAAGTTCACTTTGAATTGTTTTTGAGGTTCCCTTAAATACAGTTGCTTTCTCTAAATGATTTTTAATCGCTGTGTCAAGCTCAGAACTGAAATCAATTAATCCTCGAAATACACCAGGATTTGATGAAGATTCAGTCTCATCATGACCCCGCAAAGCTAATTCAAAAGCTCCACAGAAGCGGATACAGTTTATTATTATATTTAAGACGTACCGATAATTTCGTACTCTTTCGTTGTGTAAAACAATGTTTCGTCTATATTCACTGTCCAGCTGCTGTGCTATATTAATTGTGCCGAAAAGAGCAAACTGTAAAGCATTCTTTATATGTACACTTGATGCCTGAAGTTTTCTTATTTTTCGGCAAGATGATTAATATCTTTCATTTCGAATTTTGTCCAGGGGTCCTCTCTTCCAAACAATAAACACGGGAAACAAAATAAAGAATTTTTTTCGTCACAACCACATAACCAGTCAGTATTTTCGTAATATTCTATTTTAAATGCTCGATTAAATTGTCGACCGCCTGACTTTACAATTTGATTTATTGTTAAGGGAGGCATTGGTCGTCCTAGTCTTTTAATTTCAATTTTTTCCTCCACTGGTCTTTGCAGAAAGGGAATTTCTAAAAGGTTCTTAACGATATTCATTTTAAAATTAAAGGAACACGTTTAAAAGCACAGAGAAGCACTAACTCCAAAAAGCACAAACACAAAAGCACACAGCAGCTCTTAACAAATAAAAAAAAACTGAACACACAGTTAATTGACACGTAATTATCACAATCACAGTTATACAAAATTTTATAATTTTATAAAATCACAAACTATAATTTTATAACCTCAAAAGCGAGTACACGTTTACTTTGAACCAACGTAAACATTAAACCTGATACAACGTACAAATCAAGAAGGCTGTGCTCACTTCATGACAAAATTAAAGATGCACTAAAGCGCTGTTAGTGGAACGTTGCAGAAACTCTGCAACCGTCTAGCTAATATAGGGAATATATGGCAACTGTGAAGAGTAACGCACGTTCTCCCAGATGCTTGTGTAGTAAGCTCTGCCATTTACTCTTCAAGTTGCAAGCGGGCTACAACCACCAGCCTGCGCGCATTTGAATTGTACGTGAACATTGCCGCACAGAATCTAATACGTTTTCCGTTGAAATTAATGACATTTTTAACTGCTTAATGATTTCGTATATTATTTTATAGTTTAGTTATTCTATATTGGTGGTTGTGCAACGCTGCAACCATAACACCAGCCGCCACTGCAGTAAATATTTTCTAATCATACCTGAATGTCTTGTTTTTATCGTGTGCAATTTTTAAAACGAAATTTGCAAAAAGTAAACATTCAGTAAAACAAAAAGCAAGAAACAATTTAAAAAAATTGTTATGTTGTTTTTTAAATTGTAGGAAGTAGTATACTCTTTACATAGACCCTAACAATAATTCATTCAGTAGAGAATATGGTAACCTGTCAAGCTTAATTTTACACCTTTTTGTTGAGATACGTGGCTACATTATGTACATATTTTATTTGATAATAGGTATTGCCCATTCTTATGTTTTGAGGAAAGAGTCGTGTTGGTATTTAGGCCTACTAATTGTACAGTTACTGTACGTTTTCTGTCATATACGTAAATTACAATTATATTACTATGCTTATTCGTAATTATATTGACAATAAAATTTCACGTTTATGGTCAACATTCAATCGCAAAAAATATTTCCCTAGAATACGCACGTCTTAATAATAACTTAATAATAACGAATTTTACAGCTTTAGAAGAAGACACTCTGCAGTAAGCACACAGGTGTTATGCTACATTCTTTGTATTCTATAATATTATCGTTATCTTCTTCGACCGATAATATTACCCACCATGATATCATAATTTCTTTCTACCTGTTTGTTTTTTACCTTCCCAGCGTATTTTGACCGAGAAATGTGTAGTTTAAATCTTGTAATTATTCTGAATGACAACGTTCTTGGAACTTATTGTTTCCACAGAATCTCACAGCGGCCTACCTTCCAACAGTTCTTTCGAAAACCACACTGCTTCATATCTGAATTCACGAACTTTTCGATAATAAGCTCTAAGCTATCACATTATTAATTTTAAGGTGCGTATTATGTCTGATGTAAACTTAAATCTTCCTTGTGATCTTCTTCAAAAGTTAGGTTACATCATAATCTAAATACGCATAAAGAATGCATTTTTTCAAAAACGTTATCATAAAGTACAATTTTAATCCTAGCGTAGTTAACGATCCTTCCTCGTCAGGATAGCTTCCGACAAAACAAATATTTCACTGGACATCTTCACTCACGAGAAGACAGAGGAGGTCAACAAAAGTACTAGATTAAATACTCCCAAGCAAGACAATTTTATTAGCGATGTTATGGCAAGTTATGGACACACTAAATATTGATAAAACGCTATGATACTGATAAGTACAGCTATTTTGTCGTTTGTAACGAATACATTTTTGACGAATCAACAAACAAAAAAAGATTGATATGAACGGCTGTCAAAGTGTAATTGAGTATTGTAAAGAATAAGGAGTATAATACATTGAAATAGTCTAACTGTGTAAACCATACAAGATTAAAGATATCTTAAATAAATTACTTTAGCTGATGAATACCAAATTATAATTTTTTTACTCAAGATTTATCTGACATATTTCTTATCGTTGTATTTTTTTAAAAATTGTTTCGTATAGTTAAAAATTAAACGCCTTTGACTGTTATTTGTACTTCTGATTTATTTCACATCATTTCTGTTAATCATTTACATTCATATGATTTTAAAAAATTTGCTAAATATCTTTTTGTTTTGTTTATTAAGGAACGACTTGAGATTCATATACTGAATATGACAGAGGAATGTGATTAAGTATTACTTAACAAACCATAGAAATACCGACAGTCACTTACTGCCGGGTAGATAGCAGCACTTTACAGTACATAATAATTACTCATTTACAGTTGTATATGCCAAACTTTCAATTTACTTTTTTTTTTGTAAAGTGCTGTAGAAAATTGAACCGAACGACGTACTTTCATAAAAACTGTCAAACCATCTGTGACAGCATGAGTTTCGAAGCAGAGCAAAAGTTTGCAAAATTTAAGAGTAAAAATTATTAAATTATAAAATTATAAAAAAATGTATTATTATAAAATTATTAAGTATTAAAATTTTATTTCTTGGATGAGAGGGAAGTTGTAGCATTTATGCTGTTATAAGTTAAATCTCAGATAAGAGTTAATCAGACCGAAATATTCCTGACTAATTCAGAAAGGAGAAAAGTTCAAGCTTCCGACCCATTAATAGAAAATACAATTGATATTCTCAGGAAGAATAGACAGTACATTTAATAGTTAAATTGGGGAAACGAAATAGATGACAGTAAAAGATTGTTGCATGCAACTTTTAAGTCTGTAGGTATTGGATTGCAGTTATAGCAGTTATTGGTTTTCATGTTCTTGATGGTCTTTATTTCATTTGTGTGTTTTGTTAACCAACTGTGTCGTTTTGTATTAACCAACGGTATAATTTATTATGAATTTCAGATGTTTCTTATAATCAAAATAACAGTATTGTCTATTTTTGACCATAATCAAATACGCCAAACAATGGTGTCTCCAGCTTGTTTCTGATTGGGTTGAAAGTCTATGTGTCGCTTCTACGAGATGGTTAGGGAATTTCAGTCGAGTGAAGTATAAATAGAAAGTCGTTCTTAACACAAACCAAACACTTTTATTTATAACTAATCTCACAATCTGATAACACAAAAATATAAATTTGTGTTATAAAAGGAAATAACATTTGTTAATTTTCAACAACCGAAATCAACTTATTTATTTTCTTATCGTTATTTCTTTCGAATTTCATCTATTTCCACGTCAATTTCGTTTTCAAAACTTTATAGCTACATCTGATATTTTGTGTGTGTTATTCTTTACTTTTTAAACTTTTTTTTGTTCTTGACTTTTTTGTATGCTTTTTTTGTTAAAACATTAATTTTTACTCTCAGAAACAGTGACATAGTAATACTTAGTAAGCATATAAAGCAATTGATTTCGGGAAAATGATATTTAAGTTATTTTTAAGCAAAGATTTCTGTTTTTTGAAAGGAAGGAACATAAATTACTCTAATCAAGTAAAGTCAGATACTATCACGCCCTACATGCCGCTGATGCCGCCCAGATGCGTGCACCCCTTGCGCCCCTGGTAAAATGCCTATCACGCCAAATAAAGGTAGGCCTAATTATTTATACCGTTAGTTTTTACGCAAAATTTGAAATGTAGATTTGATCTAGTGACTAACGTAGTGATTTGATACGGACGAGATCAGGCGATTAGAATCTTGGAACGGTTTAGGCAGTAAAGTTTTCATGAATGAAATGAATAACATACAGGTCTAACCCCTCGTCGTATATTGTTTATTACAGACGTTACAATAGGAGCTAAAGTTTTCTGTGTCACAGCTCATTCTAAGAGAGTGCAGGAAAGGGATGAAAGAAGACAACCAAAAAGGTAATACTGAATCGTTGTAATTCAGGAACACTTTAATAATCCGGTGATGCTGAAGTACGCCGATTATGCGGAATAATCAATGTCTGTTCATTTATGGGTAATTGAACAAATAGCTCCCAAGGCCACATCTTGGACCTCCACATATCTTTGTCCCTGCGGCTGGGTGTATGGCGGGCGACGGGTTTGTAAAATGGAAAATTATGAAATTCGAAATTATACGTGTTCATACTGTATGAAAAAAACGAACGACGTGGATATCATAGTGGTTAAACATTTTATTTATTTATTATCAAAATACCCTTATACCATATTGGTGTCGGGTTACATCAACTACACTCTATATACAAATTTTTTCCATCTATTACTCTATCCATTGACAATGTCTTCGCTTCACTCCAGCCCAAACTTCTTTCTCTCAAAATGTTTCCCATCATTCCATCCCAAGTCATTCGCGGTCTTCCTCTCTTCTTTCTCCCCCCTGATTTTGCCTCCCAAACCTTTTTTACCATTCTATCACTATCCATTCTCAGCATTCTCTGCATGTGTCCCCACCAGCATAGCTGTCTCTGTTCAATAAAATCCAGAATCGATATCATTTCTAAATCCTCTCTTATTTGTGTATTCCTAACTCTATTCTTCCTTGTAAATCCTACTACTCTCCTAAGATATTTCATTTCTGCCGCCTGGATTTTACTTTTTTGGCTTTTCGATAGCACCCACGTCTCACGGCCGTATGTTAAAACCGGTCTATATACTGTTTCATACACACTCATTTTCGTTTTTCTTGATATCTCCTTCTTATTTATAAATCTATTGTTTAATGCATAGTATACTTTTATTGCCTTTTCAATTCTTTCATTTAATGCGGCTTCTTGATTCCCATTACTATCTACTATAACCCATAGATATTTAAATTGTTTGACTTGTTCTATCTTCACTCCTCCAATCTCTATATTTATTATTTTCTCCCCCATTACTATTACCTTTGTTTTGGTCTTATTTATTTTCATCCCTTTTTCCTGGAGAACTTCATTCCATATATTCAAATTACCCTGTAACGCCCTTTCACTTGTAGCCATTAGCACTACGTCATCTGCAAAAGCCCCTTCTGCTACTTCTATACTTCGCAAGTTCCTGTATCCAACATGGATTTTCTTAACCTTCAGTGAGCACTTCTTAATAATGTCGTCCATGTACAAGTTGAATAATATCGGACTCGGTCCACCTTCTTGTCTTAATCCATAATTTTTTGTGAATCCTAACAACCTCATATTTTTACCAATTACATAATTTACATTATTTTTGTATAACCTTTGTACTACCTTAATTATTTTACTCCTTATTCCTCTATTTTTTAAACTTTCCCATATTTTTGTTCTAGGCACACTATCGAAAACCTTCTCAAGATCAATAAAAGCCAAACATACCAATTTATCTTGTTTTATCGACTTCTCAGCTATCTGTTGCAGAGTAAATATGTGATCCTGCACACTTCTCCCTGATCTAAAGCCACTCTGCGATTCCTCCAAACTATTTTCTAAAATTGGGACCAATTTATTATTAATTATCTGCTCATAAACCTTTACAATTGTATTTAACAGATTGATACCCATATAATTATTACAATCTCTTGTGTTACTTTTCTTAAAAATAGGAACTATCAATGCTTCCTCCCATTCTCTTGGTATGTCCACACTTGTCCACGCTTTATTGATAATTTCTAAAAGTATTTCTTTCCCCTTTTTCCCCATATTCTTTATCATTTCTGCTGTAATTTTATCTGTTCCAGGTGATCTCCCACTTTTAAGTCCTTTAATCACTACTTCTAATTCATGCATCGTTATTTTTTCTTCTTCTGCAACTTCACCATCCTCTCTATCTTCTTCTTCATTAATATTGACTTTATGATCATCTCTGTTTATTTCCTTACCACCTAGTAATCCTTGAAAGTGTTCTTTCCATCTATTCATTATATCGTCTCTTTATGTCAGTATTTTCCCATTAGCATCATATATACATATATCATTCTCAGTTTTTTCTTTTCTAAAAGATTTCAGTATCTGAAGAAAAGCTTTTGATTTTCCTACCTATCTCTTTCCAATTTTTCTCAAAAATCTTTCCATGCACTCTCTTTCGCTTTTCTAACTAATTCTTTAACAATTTTTCTTTGTTGCTTATATGCTTCATAGTTATCCACAGTTCTATTAGCTGTATACTTTTCCATTCCCTTTTCTTCCTTTTAATCTGCTCCTTTATTTCATTAGTCCACCATACCGTCTGTTTTCTTTTATTATTCATTCTAGTGACACCACAAAACTCCACAGCTGTATCTATAATTATATCTTTCATTATTCTCCAGCCTTGGTGTATATTAGCATGCCTTATATTTTCACTTACCTTTTGTAATTTTTCCTCGATCACCTCTTTAAACCTATTACTTACATCTCTACTTTTCAGTTTATACGATCTGATAGATTTATATTCTATTCTTCCTTCTCCATTGTTTATCTGTTTTTTATCTAACTGTTCTTTACATTTGGTCATTACTAAATAATGGTCGCTATATATTTCAGCACCTCTCCAGATTCTAGTATCCATTATCATTTTCCTGTTGGTCCTTTCAACTAGTATATAGTCAATTATCGACTTATCTCCCCTATTTGGTTGTTCCCTTGTGAAATTATGTATATCTCTGTGCTGATAAAAAGTGTTCGTCACAATAAGATCATGTAATAAGCAGAAATCCAACATTCTCCTACCGTTATTGTTTCTCATTTCTTCTTCATATATTCCAATTACTCTTTTATATATATCATCTCTTTTACCCACTCTACTGTTAAAGTCACCGACAATATATTTATTTCCTTTGGCTTCCTCTGTTACTTCCGATAGTTCTTTCCTCCAGAATTTATTTTTTACTTCCACCTTCTCATCCTCGATTGGTCCATATACCACTATAATTGTAAAACATTTTCCATTTTGACTCTCCAGCTCCACCAATAGTAATCTTTCTAATACTGCTTGCCATTTACGTATCTGTCTTACTAAATCCCTGTGTATTATACATCCCACCCCCGCTGCAGCTCTCTTATCTTCATCTACTCCACTATATATAAGTACGTAATCACCATTCATAGTAATCTTACCCCTTCCTTTTTTTTAGTTTCGCTTAATGCTAAAATTTCTAATCTATATCCCATAAATTCTTTCATTATTTCCTCCTCCTTATCATATAAACTTCTGATGTTCCATGTTCCTAAATTCCATTTACGTCCATTTACTTCATGAGCTCTCCCCTTTATCCTATCCAATTTCTCTGCTCTGTCCGTTTCCTTTATTTCCGTCCTCTCATTACTACTCAGTTTTTTGGTTTAGCTATGTCCAACTTCCCTTTACTCTTATTCCATCTCCATTCTATTCCATCTATAATTACTTTGTTGTACCCTTTTTTAACTTCCTTTCCTTTTCCCTCTCCTCCTTTACCATCTTTCTTAACTGTCTTTGTATTTCTCTTTCCTGCTTCGTTAAATCGTTATTAACGTATATTCCTTCAGTACCTGTATCCTTTTTTAATTTATATTTATTTTCTAGAATTTTCATCTTATCTTCTTCCTTTTCTAATCTAACTACCCACATTTTTTCCCCTATTTTATACACTTCGCTGGTCGTGGTTAAAAATACTTATTTAAATATCAAAATTGTATTGGTTTAGACTACTCCGTCAAATACCCCCCCCCCCAAATGCAGCCACCACATCTTTCTAAGTACGTGAGGTGCTTGAAGAACCCTTCAAGTGATTGAAGGGATCGGTACAGTGGAAACCGTCCGTGTGTTTTCTCGTAAAATCGGACGAGAACTCTTGTAAACTTCAGAGTGCATTCCAACGCTACGGCATTTCCCCGAAGCTCATTAGCTAATTTTCTGAGAACTAATAGTGTGTCGTCTTTCATGTCTGTTCTTTCCAACAGACCTTTTTTAACCTTTCCAAAAATCGACTTCCGTATAATCGACATTCCGATTTCCGTTTAATCGATGTTCTACTATTAATCACACAACTGCTTTATTCTACGGCAGAGTATGGGGCGTGTGTGACGTGCACAAGACACAGTTTTTGTACTTAAGCGGGACAGGTGCGAATTTTTTATAGCTTACTTTTTACTACTTTGTTTCTTCATTTGAATGATATCTGATGCGTGACTAATTCGTCTATCTCATAACACGCGTTTTAATTTAAAGTAGATTTTTTTATTTTTGAGAGATAAAATACTCTTTAAAAAATAAACCCTTTTATTTGCCGACAAAGACGTCGCCGAAATAACGGCATAATTGGCCTGGAATTCTCGACTTCTGAATGCCAAATGTGTTCTGTGTGTGTGTGTGTGTGTGTGCTCGCGCGCGCGTGTGTGTTTGCGTAGGTGCTTGCTTCCGGTACTTTTCAAGATACCAAATACGTGGGAAATTCAGTCTACGAGCAGTAGGCTTATGTTTTTTTGTTCACAGAGACGTAAAATTCTAGGACACAGACACCTATGGACCTCGAATTCGGCGGGATAGGGCTAACGTGCGAACTCAACATTATTTTTTTAACTACTGCTCCAAAGAAAACTTTTCCCGATTACGGTATCGCTAGCACGGAACATGTCAGCAATAAAATTGATGAAAATGCTTGTTCTATCAGCATAGTGTTTAACAGTTCCCGCTTCGACGTGTCTAGTTCTAACTGTACTGTAGTGACATATAGGCTATCAAGTGTTTCTTTCTTATTAGTAAGACTCATAAATCTAGTGTCACACCTCTTCTGACCCTATTCTGTAGCCAGTGGTGCTAATGGTGTGGTCTAATGGTTGATACGTTCTGAATGTGCCACTCACTGTTCTCTGTTGAAGGAATAGATAAGGTTTATTATAAATTGAAATTAAGCAGTAATAACTTTCAAGTTATTGTAGATCTGATCACAGTTGGTTTAAACACAGGCTTTAGGGTGATAGACCATGAGCATATTATAATGCAAGAAAATATATACGACGTGTCATGGGTGTATCATAAAATCTAGTTCAAAATTTTAGATATTAAACACAAGAATTAAGTATCACTCAGAAGTTTTACTTCTGAGTGATACTCAGTAAAGTTAAAGTACGTGTAGATTTAGTATTAAGTTATAGTTATGTCACACTGGATTTTATTGCCGCAACATCGAGTTGTTATGCGTCCTACGAAATGTTTTTAGGAGTTTATATATAATTTGAAATTGAAATAACTGATTGTGGATACTTTCACACTTTAGTATTATATTTGATGTAATCCTACAGCATAATTGTTTTTTGCAGGGCGCCCGCATATCCCTACATCCTGTGATCCGCCCACTGGGACAGAAGGACACCCAGTAGAGGAACAGGGAACAAGTGATGATAGAACGGTTCATAAAACCTTAGTATGTCACGCTTGAAAAAGACATAAATCTAAATGATTTATTGTACCAAGTCAGAAGACGACTGTGACAAGAAAAAGTAGAAGACACAGTATATTCTAAGTACTACGCCTCAAACAAGTCACGCCACAAAATGAATGTGGCAGGTCAAACAAGTTCAGTTCGTAGTCCTTCAGTCTTTCGACTGGTTAGTACCCTCCCCGCATATACCCGTGGTGCGTGTGTTACTGAATCTCTCACAGGTACTGTATATGGGACCTACAGTTTAACGCCGGATCCGAACGGCAATTTTTTTTGGGGGGGGGGGGGAGGGGAGGGTTTATACTAGGCAGGATACCACTCGCTGGGTTGCCATTACCTTGCGAGGGGGAATGGTCGTATCTAAATCAGATGCCCCTGGCGGGAATTGAACCCGCGCCGACAGCGTAGCAGCGTCACAAGTGGAGTCAGAAAATTCCACCCCTCACTGCGCGTTGAAACTTCATTTTGTCACTAAAGAAGTCGAGGACGTCAACATACAAGTTGGTAACTTCAATACATCTCACAATTGGACTATATGATCCTGCATGTCGTAGGTACAAACCCTCAAACCGATAGTCATGGGCAACCCACTACATCCAAGAAGAACTCGATGAAAAGAGAGCAGGTCTGTATGAGTTCTTCTAGTCAGGAGTGAAGGAAGACCAAGAGCTTTCGTGACCTCCACATCACGGCCCGATAAAGTGAATCTATTGGTCATCCAGCATCCAGTTCACGAAGGTTATCTGAGCTCCCACAATGGAGTTAGCCCGCGATTCCTGTCCCATATGACTGAAACATATTCTAGATGGTTTCGGACCAAAGACTTATAAAGAGTCACACAGGAATGCGTTCTCTTGAAGTGTGTCCCAATCCATTTAATAAGGCCTACGTTTCTGCGGGCTTTGGAGCTTATTGTTGTTATTATATTAGAAGAAGAAGAAGAAGAAGAAGAAGAAGAAGAAGAAGAAGAAGAAGAACAACAACAACAACAACAACAACAACAACAACAACAACAACAACAACAACACAACAACAACAACAACAACAACAACAACAACAACGACGACGACGACGACGACGACGACGACGACGACGACGACGACGACGACAACAACAACAACAATATCTTTTTAGTCGTTGCAATACATTATATTCTACCTGTATATTGTGATTAACTTTAATCACACCAGGCGTATAGTCTGGTCAACTTTGCTCCTACACGACGCGATCCTGACCATGCATACACCCACGTCTAGCCTTTCCGTTTACTTTTTAGTCCAAATTCTCTTCTCGTAATATGACCGAAGTAGCTTTAGTTTGTAGGTTTTACTTTCAATTAAAAAATCTGCTCTATGTTTACTTCCTCTTAGACCGAGGTATTTCCGAGGTATTTAGACCGAGGTTCGACGGACTGCCTAAGGGCTACGAAGTCATCGCCACCACCAACACATTTTGAAAACACCGACTTGTATACTATCACTTGCTAGTAGTATCCATTCTTTTTCCGTGTAACCTACAGAAAAATACTAAGGTATGGAATAACTTTTTCTTTGCCAAAATCGTAATGCTACTATCTTATTATCGTTCAACATTTTTGCGAAACGAGTTATACCTGTTTTTGTTTTACCAATTTGTCTCCTAATCTCTTCTGAGCAATTTCCCTCATTAGAAATAAGCTAAGCCAAACAAGAATAATTTTTAACGATGACACATACTACTCGCATTAAGTCTTGGCGGTTCAGTGAGGTAACAATAATACTTAAAACAAAAATAATGATAATAATGGCAAAATATAACGGAGAGAAGTATGACATTACACCGAGCTTGTGTACTAATAATGTTACAATGTAAGCATTATTATTTGGTGTTCTGCCTAAGGCAGGTCTTCACATGGTAAAAGCTATCCAAGCTGTCCTATCGCATACCAGTCTTTTCGTTTCTTCATAACACCCTTTGATGTTAATGCTATCTATTAACTTCATTCTCCTACGCCCTCTTTTTTTCTCCTTCTACGACACCCTCCATGGCAGTTGTAAGCAAGCAGTCTCTTCTTAAATAATGACCTATCCAATTCCTTTTCCTATTTTCTATTGACTTCAGGATTCTTCTCTCTTCCCCTATTCTTCTTAAAAACTTCATCATTTTTACTTTATCAACCCACCTCACTTTTTCCATTGCTCGCCAAACCCACATCTCAAATGCTGCTAACCTTTTATCATTCTCCTTCCTCAGTATCCATGTTTCTGCACCATAAGCAACGCTCCACACATAACATGTAAGAATTGCCAATATTAATTTAGCCACTGGGCAGTACAAAATTACTGTCATAAGCATGTTAGTTATGCGCTTCAATGCTGACTACTGTAAGCGTCTAGATGAAACCTTCTTGGGTCCCATGTGTTTCCGGTTAAGTTTCCAATTTATTCCTTTTTCAATTACGAAAAAGAAACAAGACATAATTTTTTGTAAACAAAAACTGTAGCCGCGTGAAGTCATAAAATGATATTTTTATTTCTGCCAACGAACTGTGTGTGTGTGTGTGTGTAATAATTACATTTTAGTTACGCGTCAGTGGACGTATTGAACGAAAACAAAAAGGGATCTCTCAACGTATGACGCCTACGTAATTATAAAATGCCAAACGAAAGAAAGAAATAAAGAAATAACGTTAAGGCGTTGAGCGGGTGGGTGGCCGGGGGGGGGGGGTACGACAATAACAACGACAGACGAATACCACCGGAAACCGTGCACCGGGAACAATCCACCCTTTCTGCATTCCATATTCGCCAACTAATAAATATATCTAAAGCGGATGTGCTTGACTATCTGAAATATAAAATCTCTTAATGGCTACAGGGAGATAGAGAGAAACAGAAGCAGGCCTACACATGCGCGCGCACCCACGCACGACGAACGAAATTAGTTACAAGTGTAGAATTGTTTACACTTGCGCATGTATGCAAGAGTCCACAGGATGCGTCTGTTTAGAAAGCATCCAACATAATTATTGGATAATTCTGCGTTTATTTTTACTGTTTATCCTTTTGTACCACTGAGCATTGTAAACAAATCTAAACTAGCTTTGTTCTCTGCAAGTATATTTTCTGCGCGTAGGGTATGAGCCTTTTTCCGGCAGAGATAGAGGATACATTTATATACGTACCCATGCCCACCGTAAAATGACCGTATATTCTCATTTAACTGGTGCATTCTAATCTCCTGGTTGCGCGAGTTTCCTAATAATCGTGTCCGTCTCGGTTCAAACGTGGTCTTGTTTTTTAGGCTTTTAACAAAACAATATTTTATTTAGGCCTTCGTACTTATAAATTTTCCATTCTTCTACAAACGCGTTCATTAATATTATAGTTAAATTCACAAAGTAATGTCTACTTTTTGAAATACGGGTTTGACGATACTGAACGCTTTTCTTTTGCCGTAGTTTCCGAATCGGAATTCTTGATAGTATTAAAATTACTAATGCGGAAGCTACTAATACCTTCTGATCGTCCAGTTTATTAAACTCTTCTGCATTAAAGCAAGTTCTGATACAATTTTTCAGGCTGTTTTCTTCAACGTAACAGTTTTTATCTTCCTTCCAACAATGAATTTAGGTTAACATTAACTGTCAACTCTCATATGTCCTGCACTTTGAAAATTTTGCGACTTCATAATACATTTACTACAATATAGGCCTTCTTGTATGTATGTCTATTTATATTTGTTACTCATAAATTATATATTTGTAACATGTATTGTGTAAAGACATAATGTATACATACGTTCATACTACCTATTCATTTTTTTCATTTTATGACTTATTTACACATATGACAACATATTCTATCAATTGTGTGTGTGTGTGTGTGTGTGTGTGTGTGTGTGTGTGTGTGTGTGTGTGTGTGTGTGTGTGTGTGTGTGTGTGTGTGTGTGTGTGTGTGTGTGTGTGTGTGTGTGTGTGCCTATAATTTTGCGCATAAGTTATATTTGAGAATTGTACAGACGACGCGCGACGTGGGGTTCTACGAGAAAGTCTAACCGCATCAAAAGGGGCTGGAACCTAACCTTCATACTTTACTGTCAGAAAAACATGATTACAGGAGGAGCTTAATTAATTACGCATCGTTTGCCCGAGGTCTTTTATAGACTCGATTGTTTAAGTAGAAATACTTTTTAATAATATACAGCACTAAATGTAATATACATTGAATAGTCAAATACATAATATTGTTTATACTAAGTGGATTCTTTTTATAATGAAGCATTTGTAGGTATGTTCGTGGTATTCTGTGATACCAAATATTTGTAAAAGTTAAGTGTATTTTTTGAAGTGTATGATGGTGAGGAAAGTTTTTAAATTATCAGAGAATTGATAGACACGGTTCTAATGCTGGCAGTGACGTCTTAGTAGATGGTAATAGCAGTAATAATTAAACATAAAGACGTAATTTTTCAATTACAGATAGAAACAAACAGTATATATTAATAACAAAAGTATTACAGATACTTTCATAATCAAACATAAAGATTCAGGAGAGGGACCTGGCCCAGCTTACAATCGCCACTGAGAACACGATAACCGTCAAGATAGGGTAAACGAGAAATCGCCAGTGAAGAAGATGAAGTAGCAGAAGATGAAAAAAATTCAAGTTGAAGGGACTGTGCTAATGACAAAACCACGTGAGTTTTGGCACAGCAACATATAGCAGTGGCGTTCTTTTCTGTGACTCGGTAATACGAAACTGAGTGTCCGTCTGGTACGACTGGTTTGCTCAGAAATAGCTGACAGACTGTTTCTCAAAATAAATTTGGTGAATATTTTATTCAAATAGTGACTGAGTTAATTTGACAATACCTAACATGAAGACTAATATACGTAGCCTAATAAGTAAGATGACTTTTATAATACAACAGCAGCAGCATACCAGACAGCTTCCGTCTGTACTCTTTCATACTATACATTCTCTATTTTATTGAACTGCACACAAAATAAGATAGCTATACAGAGTTTGTGTTGGCATTGATTTCTCCTTCAGAAGTCAACATAGAAAATTGTTACTCAGTGTTTCGGAGTCTCATCACGAAATTATTAAAAATAAAACGACTGAACACATTGCTATTTTGCATTAATTTTACATACTATGAATATTTTAATTTACATGAACACTTTAGGTATGAAATAGTTATTTTTTTATTAAAAATATACTAACATAAGTATGAAAATCATCTATTGTGTTATTAGCATAAAGTACTGGTTGTCAATAAATTTGATTCCCATATAGCATCACTACTGTGAGCACACCTGGTATGAACTATTTTTTAATAAACTTTCAATCTTTCAACGGGACAGCCTGTCTAGCAGTCCGTCTACACTAGCTGAATATAGGGC
Source organism: Magicicada septendecula (assembly GCA_034769895.1). NCBI lineage: Eukaryota > Metazoa > Arthropoda > Insecta > Hemiptera > Cicadidae > Magicicada > Magicicada septendecula. Next base: position 415,831,075 of record CM068369.1, read on the forward strand.
CTACACTGTCAATGAAGCAGTTGAGGGAGTTATTCTGCATTGACTAGACTGTGAACAGCGGAGAAGACTGCATTTAACAGTTGGGTTTTAGGCCCTACAGTTAAGTTTAAATAAACAGTGCTGTTGTTATATATTTTATTTTTACTTAAAATAATTTAGGTTGAAGTTAATTTTGATTCAAGTTGTCAAAATACTACTCCTTGCAACGAATATTACGATTAGTTTTAAAAGGATTTCCACTAGTTCCAACATGAAGTACGAATTATAAGTATTAAAATAATGCTTTTAATATTTCCAATTCTCTAAAACGTTTTGTATTTTTCTAAAATGTATAGAATACATTTTACTTTTGTATTTTCTAAAATCTATAAATATATATAAGAATTTACTTAGAAACCTCTGATGATACTGATATTTTTCAGTGAAACGTGCGTCAGGTGTTAAAAAGAATATACGAAATTATACTACTTGCAGAAGAAACAAATTGAAAACATCACAAATTATATATATATATATATTGCAACGAATCACAGGATCATGATAGGCGGGGCAAGTCATATATTACACAGACAATGGACATTCATATTATATTGGTAGATGGTTAAGTTTGGTTGTTATCAATTGTATTTAGTAAGGTTAAGGGTTTAGTTTAGAAAAACTGTGCATTATTAGTTATGGTGATTCATGTACTGTGTTAGTGGAAATGTGCGCGCGTGTGCGTGTGGAAAACGTTTCCCGGGCGGTGCGTGAAGTATTATCGTTGTTTTGACATTAGCTGAACTGAGACATGTGTATCGCTACAATCCCTATACCTGTCGGACTATTGTTTACGTTCTTATATATTATTAGTATGTAGTCAGCATGCATGAGATACGAGTAGTCTGATTACCGCTATGCATGCTGTTTCAAAGTAAATGCACTCTACTGCATGAAAAGTGCTTGGTCACTTTACTAACCATGTGACTTCCATCCACCAATAGAATGCTGACTGGTGGTTGGAAATTTTCTTATGCCTGTCGTTACACAGGCAGTTCTTCTACGCCATCTACCGCGAACGGGTCGTGCACTCCTTGTACAAGAATTCTACCGCTTGCAAGGTGCTGTAAAGACTATTCGTCGTTAGTGAAACGGGAAGGCTCAGAACTGTGTATGTAGTACATCTGCACACAGTAGTGTTTAAACGCATTACGCGTATAATTACGATAGTTCTTCTACGCCATCTACCGCGAACGGGTCGTGCACTCCTTGTACAAGAATTCTACCGCTTGCAAGGTGTTGTAAAAACTATTCGTCGTTAGTGAAACGGGAAGACTCAGAACTGTGTGTGTGGTACATTTGCACACACCAGTGTTTTAACGCATTTTGCGTAAAATTACAAGCAGTTCTTCACTGCTGCTACCGCGAACGGTACATACAATCCTTGTACAAGACTCTACCGCTTGCAAGGATCTGTTAAGACTTTTCGGGGATAGTAACGCGTGTGTCGCATAACAATTGATTTTATATCTTTACAGACGATATTAATATTGTAGTATTACGTGTGTAAGAAGTGAGTGTAACTGTATCACTGTGCGAGATTTTCCGCAGTACCAGTATCATTATTGTTACGCAATAATTCCATCAAGACGTTTCCGTGCTAGTGCAAGATTTCCTCATAGGGTGGTCTGCTGATCGCGGTAGACCTTGGTATTCGCGAGAACACTTGAAGAAGCCGGAGAGGTATAAGCTCAATATACCGTTATTGATTAAACTCACTGTCACCTGAGATATTACTTGGTCTTAAACTCTATATAAGTTTTGCGAGTGATAAAATCCGTAGTACCGTTGTGTGTGCGAAGTGTCGGATTCATCGTGGGAGTTGCAGGACATCAGCCCAGCTGTTACAGGACATCAGCCCAGCTGTTACAGGACATCAGCCCAGCTGTTACAGGACCAGCCCAGCTGTTACAGGACATCAGCCAAGCTGTTACAGGACGCCAGCCCAGCTGTAAAGGTTTCTGGTGAAACATCTGTCATTTGTAAGCCACACCTGACGATCCATCTATACCGCAAAGACCGGCCCTTCTTTTCAACAACATCATCGTGGGAGTCTTCTTATGTAACGTATCACGTCTTGCGTATGAACATTATTTAACACTTTAAAAGAAAGACTCTATATCAAACATTACAGTCTGTACATTTCAAATATACCATATAAACTATAACTTGTGTTTGTACAATAAATAATCTTAAACCCTCCAATATAGACTTGTAGTTTGAATTACACATACTATCATATCCTATGCGCCAATAGTTTAGTAATTTGTGTTGTCGCATAGAGATATTTTGGCGCTTAGCAACGTAGGGCTCGTAAAATAGCGGTAATTTACGCTATTATATAATTGTCTATGAATATAAAATTTGTTGGAAAAATCCGACGTATAAATATAATTAACGTAATAATTGTATGTGTATTGTTCATGTGAAAAGCTGAGGATATAATTTTTCAAGTGTGCATATTCTCTTGTATATCGTATATGAACAGATTTTATCAGTATATTGGAGGTAGATTATTAGTTGTTGTATGTTAGATAAGGTATTTACATGTTGATATTTTGAACTGCTTTTTCTGCGTGCATATAAACTGGTTACCATATGTTCTAATCTTGTTGTGATAATAATAACTTGGTTTGCGTATAAATCAATAAATTTAAATTTACTAAATTTTAAATTAAATTTTTGAGCATTATGGCGGAGTCAAAAGGGATAGAGAATCTTTTAGCGGCCATATTAGCGAAGATGAAAACCATGGAAGAAAAGATGGAGGAAATTTCAGCAGAAAATAAAGAAGAGCGGAAAGATGATAGAGAAGAAATGAAAGCCTGGCGTGAGGAGATGAAAGCCGTGGAAGAAGGGATGATAGCGGGTATACAAGGAGTTTCAGAGGAAAGTAAAGCCAGGGATGAGGAGATGATAGCCATTAGGCAGAAATTTTGGGAAGAAATGGACGCCGTTAGAGAGGAGAGGATGGCGAAACTACAGGAAATGTCAGCTGATATTGAAGTAGATTTATCTGTTGAGAATATTGTACCTTGTGATAATTTTGAAGTACCAAATGTCCTTGTGGAACATACTCTCAAAGAAAGTAATATGGAAGTTAACCAAGATGTGACATCTGAAGGATTAAAGGAGAACAGTAGCGTAGCAGGTGAACTTGAAAGTGATTATACAGAAACCACCTTATTAGGGCCTAATAGTTCGTATCTCGGTAAAGTCGAATATTTAGAATCTGCATCGGATTGTAGTGAGGCTAACAGAAATGAAATTAGTAGTAACAACACTGTTAGTCTGGAACATACTTCAGGTAAGTGCTGTGGTGGGGTGATATTTTGTAGTGTAGCAGATATAGCATGCGAGAACCGTGAACATATGATAGGATCTGAAGCTATCATGGATGCGGACAGTGTATGCATAACACGTAAAATTTCCGAACCAGTAGTAGAGCCTGGAACTAGTATGGATACTAATGGTGCAGGTATTTATGACTTATGGCCTGATGATGAGGTACTAGAAGAATCAATATCAGGTACTGAGGTGTTTACTGAGGACGGAGAGGTGAATGATACTGGTGACAATAAGGTGACAACAATTATGGTAAATAATAATGAACCGCCGCGTAATCAGTTTCATGTTCAAACACCACAAAATCAGCCGCAATCACAACAACATAAAAATACAACTCAGCAATTTAATACCAACTTATTAGCAACAGTTATTGAAAATGATTTAGTTGAAAAGCAGTTCAATCAATCAAATATGAAAAATGTTAGTTATAAGAATGAAACTGTTATGTATGGCCTATATCCTGCCGAAATTAGGGATAATTTAGTATGTAATAATGATAATAGTAATAAACATGAGGGAGATATTAGGATTGAAAATTGCACCGACCTTATTGTCGAAGCAAAAATCAATGGTTATGGCGACGAGAGGTTGTCCGACAGTGGCACAGAAATATCGCTGTTGGACAAGCAGTTACGAAAGAGGTGTAAAAACCACTTTATACAAATGCCGATTCTGCCGGTAAATCACACAAGGGTAAAATCAGCAGCGTGTGAGTCGCAGATAGTTGAAAAACAGGCACGTATAACAAGATATGTGCAGGGAACGAAAATAGATGTGACCGTAATTGGAGTTAGAAAACTCGGACATAATATTATATTGGAAATCGACGAATTGAATAAACTGCCAGTTGGAGTTCCAAACCATACATTACGAGATAAGGTTGATAGGGTAGAGCACCTTATCAGACTAGGACGCTCGAAAGATAAGATAACGAATAACTCACCGACCCTCAAGGTTCAGTTAATGGGTTGCGAGATAAGGCAATTACGGTGTATATTAAACAAATTCAAATCTGTCTTTCCAAGTAAACGTGTGCGTTTCAAAACTGAGAAAAATTTATACAAAAAACTCAGAAATAAATGTCAGGATATAGGGGTAAGAATGTGTAGTGATGTTAAATATGTCAAGTTCAGTTTTAAATGTTGTATGTAAGTTGGCTCTGTGAATGAACAATAATCTAGTTTTGATAAGGAATGTTGTCTGTGTACGCTATGACCCTGCATTAGATGTCGTTATCTGTGTGTCAAGAACATGTGTGTTTGTTTTGGTTTGAAGGTTACCACGTGTCTTTTGATTTGATGCTTCTGTCAAAGTGACAGTTGGAAATGTTAGTATTAATTGAGGATGTTTATTTGATTTTAGTTTGAGGGTATTATTATTATTTCAGGATTAGGATGTTGTTGTGGTTATATTGAAAAAAAATTTTTTTTTTATGCGGGAGGGAGTTAATCCTGCAACGAATCACAGGATCATGATAGGCGGGGTAAGTCATATATTACACAGACAATGGACATTCATATTATATTGGTAGATGGTTAAGTTTGGTTGTTATCAATTGTATTTAGTAAGGTTAAGGGTTTAGTTTAGAAAAACTGTGCATTATTAGTTATGGTGATTCATGTACTGTGTTAGTGGAAATGTGCGCGCGTGTGCGTGTGGAAAACGTTTCCCGGGCGGTGCGTGAAGTATTATCGTTGTTTTGACATTAGCTGAACTGAGACATGTGTATCGCTACAATCCCTATACCTGTCGGACTATTGTTTACGTTCTTATATATTATTAGTATGTAGTCAGCATGCATGAGATACGAGTAGTCTGATTACCGCTATGCATGCTGTTTCAAAGTAAATGCACTCTACTGCATGAAAAGTGCTTGGTCACTTTACTAACCATGTGACTTCCATCCACCAATAGAATGCTGACTGGTGGTTGGAAATTTTCTTATGCCTGTCGTTACACAGGCAGTTCTTCTACGCCATCTACCGCGAACGGGTCGTGCACTCCTTGTACAAGAATTCTACCGCTTGCAAGGTGCTGTAAAGACTATTCGTCGTTAGTGAAACGGGAAGGCTCAGAACTGTGTATGTAGTACATCTGCACACAGTAGTGTTTAAACGCATTACGCGTATAATTACGATAGTTCTTCTACGCCATCTACCGCGAACGGGTCGTGCACTCCTTGTACAAGAATTCTACCGCTTGCAAGGTGTTGTAAAAACTATTCGTCGTTAGTGAAACGGGAAGACTCAGAACTGTGTGTGTGGTACATTTGCACACACCAGTGTTTTAACGCATTTTGCGTAAAATTACAAGCAGTTCTTCACTGCTGCTACCGCGAACGGTACATACAATCCTTGTACAAGACTCTACCGCTTGCAAGGATCTGTTAAGACTTTTCGGGGATAGTAACGCGTGTGTCGCATAACAATTGATTTTATATCTTTACAGACGATATTAATATTGTAGTATTACGTGTGTAAGAAGTGAGTGTAACTGTATCACTGTGCGAGATTTTCCGCTGTGACAGTATCATTATTGTTACGCAATAGTTCCATCAAGACGTTTCCGTGCTAGTGCAAGATTTCCTCATAGGGTGGTCTGCTGATCGCGGTAGACCTTGGTATTCGCGAGAACACTTGAAGAAGCCGGAGAGGTATAAGCTCAATATACCGTTATTGATTAAACTCACTGTCACCTGAGATATTACTTGGTCTTAAACTCTATATAAGTTTTGCGAGTGATAAAATCCGTAGTACCGTTGTGTGTGCGAAGTGTCGGATTCATCGTGGGAGTTGCAGGACATCAGCCCAGCTGTTACAGGACATCAGCCCAGCTGTTACAGGACATCAGCCCAGCTGTTACAGGACCAGCCCAGCTGTTACAGGACATCAGCCCAGCTGTTACAGGACATCAGCCCAGCTGTTACAGGACATCAGCCCAGCTGTTATAGGACATCAGCCCAGCTGTTATAGGACCAGCCCAGCTGTTACAGGACATCAGCCAAGCTGTTACAGGACGCCAGCCCAGCTGTAAACGTTTCTGGTGAAACATCTGTCATTTGTAAGCCACACCTGACGATCCATCTATACCGCAAAGACCGGCCCTTCTTTTCAACAACATCATCGTGGGAGTCTTCTTATGTAACGTATCACGTCTTGCGTATGAACATTATTTAACACTTTAAAAGAAAGACTCTATATCAAACATTACAGTCTGTACATTTCAAATATACCATATAAACTATAACTTGTGTTTGTACAATAAATAATCTTAAACCCTCCAATATAGACTTGTAGTTTGAATTACACATACTATCATATCCTATGCGCCAATAGTTTAGTAATTTGTGTTGTCGCAATATATATATATATATATATATATATATATATATATTCAATCACTTTCTGCTACAGTCCGTTTCTTGATGTATACAATACATTTAATATTTATAATTAAATTTACCTCAAGATGTTATTTTTCTATTTGGAACATGACACAATATTCAAAACACTCAACATCGAAAATACACAAAATACAAAAACATATACCACAATCACACACAATAATACAACTTTAAAATACCAAAGACCAATAAACAACCTTAATATCAACCAGCAACCAACACACAAATACTTCACCAGAAACAAGATCGCGAAGGCTTAAGATGAGAGAACAGGAACTCTCGAAACATGTTCCAAATAGAAAAATAACATCTTGAGGTAAATTTAATTATAAATATTAAATGCAATATATATATATATATATATATATATATATATATATATATATATATAGATGAGAGCAATAATAGAATGCTGCCATTTTATGTTGTGGTGGGTGGTCAGAATGGTTAGGTATAATGTTGTTAGTGGAAGTTGGTTTTCTATATATTGCATATTGTATACAACAACCACATACAATATGCAATATATAGAAAACCAACTTCCACTAACATCATTATACCTAACCATTCTGACCACCCACCACAACATAAAATGGCAGCATTCTATTCGCTATTTAACAGAATGTACAAAATTCCCCTAAACAAACAACAAACTGACAAAGAAAGAAATATAATATACCAAATTGGTTATGAAAATGGATACAATAAAAATACTGTGAACAAAATAGAAAATAAAATCAAATAAAAAATAAAAACTGAACAATTAAGAATTAATCAAAATGAACAACACATAAATAATAACAACAACAAAAAATGGGCCACATTCACATACATAAATAATAAAGTGACAAAACTAACATAACTATTTTAAAACACAGATATAAAAATAGCATACAAAACTAATAAAAATAAATTAAAAAATCTAAATAGCTCACACAACAAAGATAATACAACAACTAACGGTATATACAAAATTGAATGCCAAGATTGCAATAAATGTTACATAGGACAAACAAAAAAACAGCTGAAAAAACGTTATTTTGAACACCTAAACGCATACAAAAAACCAGAAATATATAAATCTAATTTAGCCACACATGCAATAAACACAGGACATGAATTCCCAGACATAACCAATGTGTCACTAATAAAACATATACCACACAAAGGCACCATAACGAACATTTGGGAAAATTTACAAATATACAAACATAAAACACAAAACAAACTAATACCAGAACAAATACAAATCAATACAAAACATGACACAATATTCAAAGCACTCAACATCGAAAATACACAAAATGCAAATACATATACCACAATCACACACAATGATACAACTTTAAAATACCAAAGACCAACAAACAACCTTAATAGCATCCAGCAGCCAACACACAAATACTTCACCAGACACAAGATCGCAAAGGCTGAAGATGAGAGCACGGGAGCTCTCGAAACATGTTCCAAATAAGGAAAAATAACATCTTGAGGTAAATTTAGTTATAAATATTAAATATATTATATACATCAAGAAACGGACTGTAGCAGAAAGTGATTGAATTAATAAGTAATAATATGTTTTAAGACAATACAGTATGTTAAAATTCTTCGTTAAAACAAAGGCTATAAATTCTAAATGTAAAAATATAAAGCACGTTTGGACTTCAAAATAAAGATCTAAAATACTGTCCGTTCTGCATTTTTAGTCACAATCCTTTCCCCTTGTCATCATCCTGTCACTGCATTTCCTCCTCCAAATATTTTCCCAGTTTAGGGTAAGGATTTCTTATTATGTTGTCGTGAATATCGGGTACTATCCAAATACCAGAATTGTATAATAATAAACTCCATTGAGTGTATATTTATTTACTTAAAAACGTATTGATTTACATCACACGTTTTTGTTCAACAGAATTAAGAGGTACATTTGTTTGTTTACTTTTTAAAGTGACTGTATTGTTCGTCGAAGCGTTTGCTCGTTGAATATCTCTTTTAGTGAAGGCAGTGGCATTGTTACCTGCTATCGCTACAACCTTACGTGTTCAAACAGGAATCGGTCACCGTCTGATTCTCCACAGATCGTTCTTTGTGTATCTCTGAATCACCTCCAATAATAGCCAGAATCGAGGCACACAATTCCTGCGAAATTACTCATCTTGGAGCAGAAGAAAGTACTGTAATTTATTCGTAACTAGTTATACGAGGCTATAATTTTCTTTATTTAAGTTGCGCTTTTTATTTATACTTCATACACGCCTAGCCTAATACAGTTCGTTGTTTACGATGATCGTTTATGTGTTCACACGTTCATTTCAATGTGACCAACATTTTTTCGATGTTACATAACCTGTAACGTGTTTTAGAATTTGTATACATACACACGCGTGCACGCACACACACACCACATGCAGTACTTTCGAATATAAATGTTTAATCATCAACTGTTTCACGTATAGCGTGTTTTCAGGTACGGTAGAATAAGAATAAATGTATAAATTATTTGTAATACTTTACATATTATGTCACTTTAACACTACCACGTGAGTCAGATAAAAATTGATAAATACAGTGCTGAACAGTATCCTTAAAGCTAAGAGTTGATGGTATGAAATCATTATTAGGCATATTATTTCAGCCAACCGCATATTATAATAATATAATACAAAATAACGTTTTGGCCAATCAGTCTCTGTAACGAGTTACTCGGATACAGTAGGCCTCTTCTGACGGATTTAAAAACAAGTAACTGAACACGAGAAACAAGACGTGACAGTGTTTTACATAGTCAGTATTCTCCTTGTCTACACCAAAACTAACCATGGCCAAGCTCTTCGCATTTGCCAACCTGCAGGATGACTGCTTTCTGTTATTACTGTAAATTATACCATTACCGACAGCGTATAAAAATTTATTTCTTCTTCTTCAACAATAGTAATGTAATAGAGGTTGCCAATTTGATCAGCACTACAATTAATTATGTATATTACTCCAGTCGTACACCTATTTAACCTATAAACATTTACTCAGAAAGGGAATTCTTTGGCACTGAAAAAAGCGATTAGAACTTATGATCACGTCGGGACCTCAATATTAGCAATTAATAGGGTTGTACGGCTTTCAGCACATTGAGACAAAATAAATGTAATAAAATTACTTACGGAATAAATTTACTCGCTTAGGAGATTGAAAAGAAGACTTTTAAGAAAATGGTAACAATGTCACCATGGAGACCTGTGACGATACTTTACGGGTTAGGACATGTTACACTGAACAGCGCAGAAGAGACCAACATTTGATAAGTTGGTCAAAGGATAACACAACTACATAGCACTTTGTAAAATATCGCAGTTAACAACAGAATCAGAAGTCTGAGAAGTCGCAGAACAGTAAAACGTAGGGTATATCGATAGCGAGAGAAAACATGAAAAGAACGTGAGGTTGACTTTCGATTTTATAGAATAAAGTCTAGAAATAATTAAATGGCAACTGCAACAATTTAAGCAGATTTCTGGAGCCTGATGAAATCATGTTGTACAGACATAGTAACATCATTGTTTCAGAAACATTTCACATTCTATCTAGAAGACAAAATGCACTTAATACTGTATAGTAACCTAAGTTTGTCGCATAAGAGGTTTTCAGATATTTTCAAATACATTGCTGTATTAATATTAACAGACATTTGTTGTTTACTGTGATAGCAGTGGGTTTGAGGGTAAAAAAACATTTTCATAAAAAAGAAATATATATTTACATATAATTTTTATAATGTTTTATACAATTCATAATGTTTTTAAATAAATTGGGAGAAGATAGTCATGTCAAACTAAAAGATAGTGAGTAGAAACAATATTAGTTGAGAATACCTTAATCAATATATCAAGGATTATGACTACTTGGGTTAAACATTACCTTCCATAACTCACCAACGTATGAAAGTAGCATGAGTGCAGTAGCACGTCAGAATACTAGGCACTAAAATATACTGTCCAAAATCAAGAAGAACCACTGAATTTAAAGGTTAAAGGTTAGTCTTTCCATTTGAATATGTATGGAATGCAAACTTGAATCTCACAAGAAAATAAAGGGAACTGGTCGGCTATGACTGAAGTATGGAAAGAAGTGTTTCAGAGTGGAGTAAATAAATAAATGATCAGAATGGACACAGAAGTCTACAATAAATACAAGAAAACCAACCGTGCTAGTAAGATTATTTGGGTAATTAAATGATTCCAATACCAACAGTTTATGCCAGTGGGAAGATGTAAAGAGAAGCGACATTAAGTTGCATGCTGCTGGATGTGCAGAGGATATTCTGTATTTGAAGTCTTCTTCCGATATGGACCTCTTCGAAAATGCCTTGTAAGACAACGTTTCATCCACATTACAACGGAGATTCTCAGGTCTATGCCACATTGGCGCCTTACAAGATATATTCGACGCCGTCTATACCGGAAGAAGACTTCAAATAGAGAATGGAAGTCTACGTGAGAATATACGCAGAGAATATGTTTAATAAAACTTAAGTGTCAGGCGCAGGGCACGACTGTTTTGGTGGCATTTGGTATAGCCTACGGAAGAGTTAAAACGCACTAAAATTAAAACGAATACTAGGACGTTTAGACACCAGCTATTACATACTCAAGTAGTATCTTATTCCCTTGTCCGATCAGAAAGGTATAGGTAGATTAAATTGAAACGCGTAGAAAGCATATTCTAATTTCTTATACGTCATTCCCTTGTTTTTTAAAATCTTAATGTACCACCGCAAAGTCTATACTGAAACTACAATATTTCATTTATAAGAGACGTAAATTCTGAAAATATTAGCCGTTTCTGGAAGTAAAGTATTGGTTAATGTTGCGGAGATCAAGGGCATAATGAACTCTGCAGTAAATATTTTTATAGTGATGTCTTTTGAAACGGGCTGAATCCGATGTAATCCGTCTTATGTCAGAGATTAGGAATCGTAATTAATTTTAATTACAAAATTTAATGACACTTTACAGAATTGGGAGCATACTTTCTTCGTAACTTTCGTCGTTATTATTCAAGCGGTAAAGAAGACAGCAAAGAAATAAAATAATAAGACTAATTTATCCTTTTACAGAAGAAGACTAAAGGAATGTCCGAGTCGGGAACAAAACTGGAGTAATTAATAACTGAAATGATTTGTTCATGACAAATAGCGCAGCCCAGATTTGAAGCGGCCATAACGCATTAGGTCTACTTTGTTATGTAATTAGGGGCGCAGGCCTTACTAAGTCGGCTTGCCAGGTGTTCACTGGTGTGGGTTACGATTTATCGTGCACCATTAGTCACCTCGCGAACTCTCACAGTCATCACAGTGCTTCAGCGAGTCTGATGCGCCCTTTTGGATAGCCAGCAACAAGTTAATCTCAACGTATATTTTGTCCAAGACACTTTCTGTTATTAATAAAAGTTTATACGGTATAATACGGCCTTTTATTATTTTCGGAAAATTTACTATAAGATAAGTAAGCCTCCTGTCGATAGCAACAAAATAATCTCTAGCTACAAGGGAGATTTTATGTGTATATCCCATTACGTTTAATAGTAATACTAGGGCCGTATCGAGTTTCAATTTATTAGTAGTAGGCCTATCCACTTCTGTGTTATGATTTGAAGAAACGTCTGGAGTAGATAAATCTATCAGTGGAAGTAACACAATTAGGTTACGGGTTCTGAGGAAGGATCGTGTCTCATTCTGGGAGTAGGTTAGTTAGACTTTGTTTGTTAACAGTCAAACTAATACTCAAAACATACACAGAACTACTTTGTGTAAAGTGGGCATCAATTTTGTATATCTTTGACAACTCAGTAGTGTATAATTTTTCTTTTCCTTTGCATAAAATTTTTCCTTCTACGGGTAACCTGTTAGGCCTACCTTTCAACTCCGTCATTCATTAATATACATGTACCTCGCAGGAGTTTATAATAATTATGGTAGCCTGTACTATTTACTCATCACTTTCGATTGAACGTATAATGATCCGTATGTTTTCAGTCAGTCGAATACGACTATTATTTTCTTTATTATGTTTGTGTATATAATAAGTTAATATATTTTTAAGTATAATGGTGTTCATACTGTCAGCAGGTTTTCAGTGATACGTATTATTTTACAAAGAATGTCGTTACACAATCACCGATTTTAGAGACCCAAGGGATAGATTTTAGAGGTCCGAGGAACTATTGTAGCATTTAGTAAAATTAAAATATGTCTTCAATATTTTATCGCTTTTGATAAATTTAGCGAATATAAAACGCAATACAAAAAGTGATTTAAAGTCATATCAGAAAGGAATAAAGGTTAGAAACACAGTAATTTAAATATCGCATTGAAATTTCACAGTAAACATATCACAAAGGAAATAACCATAATGGTACTTTTTATATAATTTCACTTTCCTTCACTGAAGTGACATCAAAGTAAAATTTTGAAGGTGGCTGAGATTTTCTGTATCTATTATTGTTTATTATAAAACAACTTATTTATACAAGAACTTTTACTAGAATGTGCCTTGTGTGCCACAAAGGCAGCCGCCTTTCACTCAAGTAGAGGTTACGGTCGCAGTATATCCGTGTTTGACCTTTTTTTAACATTACCGTAAGCGGTGACAACGGATAGACAAGCAAATGAGTTAAAAGTACAGTATGTGAAAGTGGAAATGGTCAGGTTGGCGCCGTGGTGCTGGTGGCGTGTTTCGCCACTGGCGGCGGAAACAAAATAATTTTCTATTGTGTCTAGTGTAGTTTACTGCCAAGCATATATATTTGCCTTATTCTCTCATCTTTCCTTTCGTCTGTTTATTGAACGAGCGAAGAGAGTTCATACTTTTAACTCGACCGTTTTGCATTTGTTTGCCTGTCTGTCTACATTTCTATATGTCTATATGCCTCTATCATATCTCACGGTAACATTTGAATGTATCAATCGATTTTCATATTACCAGGGCTAAAATGGTAAATTTCATGGTACCAGGGCTAAAATTGGTGTCAAAATTTTAAAAATTGTAAGAATAAATGCTGGTGATTAGAGTAAAGGGAATTTTAACTCAACTCCGAATTTAGTGTTTACGCTGAACAAAATTTTAATTTAGGGACACCACGGACCAAAAATAGAAGTCAAATTAAAAAAAATTTAATCCACGTACAACTGGTAGTGAAACAGTCAATCCTCCGGTCCACGCCGGCTTCTTTCAGTCTGTTCCCGGGCCTTGTTTACGGTCACGGCAAAGCAGACCTTGACCGGGAACTGGAAGTGTTTGAATTGAAAGCAGTAGTCTGAAGGGATGAGGGGAATGCAGGGAATAAAAACGATTTCTCCTTTGCCAACAATGTAATAATGGTGGTTACCATGGAGGGACGTTACCTGAAGGGATAATATACGTTCCTGACATGATTTTACTTGACCCTTAACAAGGACGTTTATTCACGATATTTTAATCAAGTCAATCCAAATTCGAATTTAACAACAGCGTTGTGTCGTCAGCAGCATGCTGATGTCTAGGCTTGTCCAGACTTCGCGGTCACTGTGAAAGAAATTCTGTGCTTTAACTAATAACGGCCAAACACATATCTATTCAGTAATAGCTCGTTTACTTCACGTGAAAAAATAACAAATATATTGGATTGCTTCTTGGAATGTTCATAAACATATTTTCTAAGATAGCAGTAACCATAGCCTGCCACTGAACAAATTATTTGAAAATTCTTTGAAGCCATTTCACTTTGACATCACTTTCTACATAAATTTTCTGACTTTTATAAATTTAATTACTTCCATAAAGAACTAAATTATTAAGATTGATTTGACACCAGATAACTGTCAAGTGTACGCAACGATGGTACGCACGGTGAGCACTCTTAAATGTTGCATACCTGTCTATTGTACATTATACATATACGTTATATTTTTTACTTTTATTTTTTCGGTTTTAAAGTTCCAGCAATCTCTTAACCCCAGAATCAGTGGGTGCCCATCGAGTGCGCCCGGTTTAATCCTCAATCCAAATGTTTTCCACGTCACTGCCCACAAAGCTATCTATTGCGCTCGCGATCAGTCTCACACACACACATATCCGTGAGCGTATAGCACGCTACCGCTCTCCCATCACTCTCTCTCTCTCTCGCAGAATCTATTTCTTTCTGTCACACTTGCATTCTACCCCATCTCTATTTCCACATCCCCACCATCTGTTCTGATGGCCCGATACGGGACGAACGTATTTAGTTGAATATACTTTACATTCAGATACATACTCTTTCTTAAATAGTTCTTTGGACTTCAGTAAGTGTAGCGACATGGAGAAAGTGTGGAGTGAACGAGGCAGTGTTCTTATGTGTTATAAAAATTTTATCGTTAGAAAGACGACAGAAACGTTACAAGGGTGGAAATGGAGATGCGCCAAGAAGACCTATTCGGCAAAAATATACCTTGATGACAACGAAACAGTTGTCTTTGTGGACCAAGGAATCCACAACCATGATCCGAGTGAATATCTGTGCCGAAGGAATATTTTCAGTAATATAAAGAGGAAAGCAGAGGACGATATCACTGGGCGACCAGAGAAAGTAATGTCAAAAGAAATTTATAATTCTCCATTGGCTGAAGACATTTACGACTCAGGATGTGGAAGCAGTAAAACAATGCATTTATCGCGCTAGACGGAAAGTATGCTGGGGAGTACATGACTCGCTTGAAAGCATTCGAGTGGTTACAACGAGAGGGAATGAGTTTCTATTAATTAATGACTCTCAGAGCAACGTCGTTTGTTTTTACACAAATGAGAATTTTAAAGTAGTCTATTTGTGTAATGGAGACAAGGTATTGGTTGATGGTACGTTAACATATTGTACCAAATACGTCTAAAAGTAGTTTACAATACATTCGGTGCAGAATGAGTACAGTAGTGTACTGCCTGTTGCCGAACAAAACTGCAATATCTTACGAAGCAACTTTTCGGCACGTTGTGCAGAAGTGTAGGCTTCTTTGGATTACTTTAAATCCTAAGAAAATTGTTGCTGATTTTAAAGAAGTCATTCACTAAACTGCAAGAAATGTGTGACAAAATATCGAAGTTATTGGATGTCGCTTCCATTTAACTTGAGCGCGATGGAGAAAAATTCACGAGCTAGGACTATCACAAGAATTTGCCAGTGAACAATCAGAAATAGCTAACTGGTTGAAGTAGCTCTTCGGATTACCTCTCTTAGATTCAGATGAAGTAGAAGACGCTTTCGTAGAGGACGTCAGTCTTGGATAACTCAAGACGACGGAGTGACCAAATTTTGTGATTATTTAGTTGCAACCTATATAGGAGACGACTGCAAATTCCCTTCCCAAATTTGGGCTTCATATAAATTTAGAGATCGCACTACAAATGCGTGTAAACGTTTCCACGCCCATTTGGCAGATAATTTCCATAGTGCTCATTCCAATGTATTCACTTTCAACATGGAATAAAGCCATGAAGTCAAAAATAGAATTGAGCATTCGCAAGACTTCCTTTCCTGAAAAGAAAACCAAAAGGAACAAACGGTTCAAAAACTGGTTAAACCAAATGGAAAATCGTTTAAACGATTTCAAGGAACAGAAGATATCAAGATTTCACTTCGTAAAATGTACATCATATCACTACAGAAAACGAAATAAGACCAGGTTGAAATTGTCTTAGAATCAACAAACTTAACTTACTGAACTAGCGAAACTGATGAATTTAAAATTTAAAAATTTACATTTTCGGGCTTGTTACTAAGGAAATTCTAGAAATGGAGATTATAATTATTGGACGTGTTTGTTTGTGAACCAATTGTCTGTGGACATTATACACAATGAGCAAAACGTTTGTGGACATTATCAATGGACAAACGTTTGTGGACATTATACACAGTGGGCAAAACGTTTGTGGACATTATATACACTTGGCAAACAGTTTGTGGACTTTATACACAGTGGGCAGAACGTTTGTGGACATTATCAATGGACAAAACGTTTGTGGACATTATACACAGTGGGCAAAACGTTTGTGGACATTATATACACTGGGCAAACAGTTTGTGGACTTTATACACAGTGGGAAAAACGTTTGTGGACATTATCAATGGACAAAACGTTTGTGGACGTTATACACAGTGGGCAAAACGTTTGTGAACATTATATACACTGGGCAAACAGTTTGTGGACTTTATACACAGTGGGCAAAACGTTTGTGGACATACATTCTTCATGGACATATTTTTATTGGGACGTTTGTAAATATGGACATTTAGTTTGTGGACCTATCATCCTGGAACCCAATGTAAGCATGTGTGTGACAGAGAGGGAGATAATATATCTCTCCTCTCATAGCTCTGTGTGCAGTAACACACACACACACACACACACACACACACACACACACACACACACACACACACACACACACACAGAGAGAAATTCGTCGTATCTACATTCAGCGTATCAAGTTCTACATGTTAATATGCAGAAACTCCTAAATGTCTACTACATTTTCATTGTGTAATTAGTGTTATTAATAATATCTTTGACGTAGTGAATTACTTTATATAGGCCTAGTGATGCCAACTGCTACAATGAACTTGTAGGACAATCCCGGACGTGAAACCTGTAGGCCTATATTTAAAACAAACAGAAAAAATCCAACACATTTGATGTGTCATTAGCACGTCATTAATACAAAAATTACTATGTTGATTAAAAATAAAACTTAGTTGTCAAAATGTTTTCTGGTTAAAAAAACGATGTTTAATTTATAAAATGCACTTAACGTTTATTAATAACAAAAATTACATAGGCCTACACATTCAATTGACTACACTTATTTAATATAAAATGCTTTTGTTTCCTTAATGTATATGATACTTTAGGCCTAATTCAACAGAAAACAGTTATAAATAAAAAAAAGAAAATTAGTAAAAAGTAAATAAAAAATAAATTTTACAAGTGATTTTATTTTTTATTAACATTTTGTGCTCTCACTTTTGAATTAAATTTCCCAATTTTTCACCTACCCAATAATTTTTTGTTTGTTTGAATGAGGGTTACTTTTTTTTAATGGATCAAAAACAAGCACTTGCGCGTTGGCATTGCATAATGACTAAAGTTTGCAATAAAATGCAAAAAATAAAAAAAACTGCTACTACTTTCATTTTACCGCTAGAATCTCGACTAAAACCCGCTTGTCAACTATATGTAACTGATGACCAACCTTACTAATACGCTGCTTAAAATCAGCGTTCAACTGTTTTTTTGAGAACTGATGAAACCCCGACTTGGATTCTCCTGGAAGTTTCTCTTGTATAAAAAAGAGTGAATGTCCCGTAAAACCCGGAATAATGGCAAGCCTGCTTTACACACTGTTCTATATTTTCTTCACGTCCTTATCAGGCGCGGATCCAGGAATTATTTTGGGGGGGGCGAACTAGAACTAGTGGTCAATTTGGAGGAGGGGAGGGGTAAAAAAAGGAAGAGTGACTTCTGCAGATTACAATAGTAATTAAAATAATAATAATAAAAAGATATTATTATTGTTAATAGTCAAATACATTTGCGTTACAAAAATTTTGATAACAATATATTATAATTACCGTGTAAACTCAAACGATGGTTTCTTAAATTCGCATATACAATTGCTAAACTGCTATAATTGTTATTATTTAGACAAAGCTTAAACACATATCAATTACATTTACTATGTCTATAACTTTATTGTAATGAATATGCATTAAAGCAAGCCCATTGAGCCTTTCTTGGCTCATAGAAGATCGTAGCTACAATTTCAACAATCTTAACCACGAGAAGACACGTTCTGCTGTTACAATAGGCGGGATTTCACCTACGGGACTTTGGAGACAAAAATCGACGACGGGAACCTATTTTTTTCTTTTTTTTTTTAAGCGAACCGAGGTGAAGGCGTTCTGCCTTTATTGAAGAAATTACTAGAAAAGCAGGAATTATCGATGGCGGTGTTCGGGTGGAGGCGTTGGCATTACCCCGCTGGAGAAAATTCTAATCTGTAATGGGCAGAAAGATAGGCTAGCGAATTTTAACCTCCGAACGGTGGAAAAGGGGGGGGTGAGCGAGAATTCTAACCTCCGAACAGACAGAAAGATAGGCTCCTAGCCTGCCTTTCTGCTCGTCTATCTGCCCACTCGGAGGCTATATTTTTTTGCTAGCCCTTCAAAAGACACACATACATAGAAACACACACACGCACAAACGTGTGTAAACACATGCACACACACAAATATGAAAAAATTAAATAATCTGGAGGGAGCCTCGGTTATTCTGGTGCCTAAGGGCCCCCCAAGATGGTTAATCCGGCATTGGATGTGATAATTCCTGGGGAAGTTCTTTATTTTACCAAGTGGCTAACTTTACATTACATATAGCATAGCTTGAATAAGTTAAACTACCCAAGAAAACTAGATTTGAAAAGCCATCCAATGCCATGTCAAATACTGTACAAAACTACGGTTCACTGATTTGTAATTTATTTGATATTACTGAGGGGTGCCTCCTCTTGTCACCCCGAATCCATGGCTATCGATACTGTTAACGTTACCAAAAGCTTAATAAAAAAATGTATACAAGGGTATATCTGTTTATTACATTTTGATAAGACATTTAATGGACTGTGTGGACCAACGTTTTCTTATCTATCCATATGCAACTCCCAGAACTCCAATTCAGCTTTTAGTTTTCTTTTCAACACATCTACAGTTTTGTTGAAGAATGACTTATAATTTGTTACCAAGTTTGTATAATTTCATCGAAATTATCCGGTTTGGTCGTTGAGAAGAAAATATGCGTATTGTAGAAATGTAATGTTTATTTAGGAAAACGATATTTAAATCCAGAAACAAATTATCGAGTGCCTGTATATATATATATATATATATATATATATATATATATATATATTGTAACGATACAATTAAGCCAAATCTCGTACCAGTGATAAAAAAGATAATTCTTAATATAAAATTTACTTCATATGAAATAAAATGTGTAAAAAATGATTAAAATGTAAATACTTTGACAAGACGTACAACGATATTACCCAACCCAAGTGATTGAGCCGAAAACACAAACATAAAGAAGGGAACCACGTAACATACTTATTAAAATGTAAATATTTTGACATGATTGAGCCAACAACCCAAACATAAAGAAGGGAACCACGTAACATACTTATTAAAATGTAAATATTTTGACATGATTGAGCCGACAACCCAAACATACTTAAGAAAATGTGATTGACAAAACAATGATGGACATAGAACTAAAGGAGAACAAAACCAAGATGAAGAATGAAGATGAAGATTATTGAAGAAGAAGAAGAGGAAGAATGAAGAGGAGACAGATAAAACCCAAGGGGAAACTAACACACATATATAAAAGGGAGAGATTGTATGTTAAAGATAGAATACGGTCAATAAACCTTAAATAATTATATATTAATAAAACCAATGTTATTATTAGCATTAATTTAACATATGTATCCAATTTTTAAGACAATACAATTGTAAAACAATGTAGTATAGGAAAGGTACACTAACCTTGTCAGAAAGGTTAGATTCAACCCAAAACACAACTAGCCTAATATTGTTTATAGTAAAAATAATACTAAAACAAAAATAGTGAGAAATGGTAGGAGAAGGTATAGGGGTTACCCATTAAATAACACTAATTACAAAACAGTGAACCAAAGTGAAGTGCTTTAGTGAAGTGTTAATGCCCTAAAAAATAGTGAAAGTGAATGTGAAACATTCAAATTAGAATGCTAAGGAAATAGACACTCTTTAAAACATTGATAAACCACCAATGATTGGAGTGGAATTATAATTAGTTGTATACCTAGAAGTAATTAAAAATAGTATTTAAAATTAATATAAGGGAAGCATGTGACATATCAGGGAGAAAGCCCAGTACCATAACTTGTGTTAACATGGCATGATAGGATAGAAGTAAAGTTTGTTATTAAAGATTAAAATTATAAAGAATACAACACCCCATGTTGAAAGGGGAATTAACCTTCATAATATTAGAGAAAGTGACAATTTTTATTACCCTAGTTTATAAGACAAGAAAGAAATCAATGTTAGTACTAAGAATAATTTATGACTTATAAAGAATAGTTGATTCAATGTTAAAGAAGGAATATGACTGAAAGGGGACTTACAGTCCATAAACCTAACTATTATATTTTAAATGAAAAGTAATGAAAATGTATGTTGAATAAAAATTAAAACACAAACAAATAAGTGAAGCCCATCAGGCTGAATTCAGAATGTAATTTAAAAAGGAACTACACTAGAAAACAATCATGGCTGTTTGTAATTAGGAAACAGTTAACTGCCAAGACATTCAAATGTAAATTGTATCAATTTCACAAGAAATCCTAATAATCCAAGAACAGTGAATGGACTATAATTGTATATCAGTTATTTCAACACAGAAATATTATTGTAATAATTTAATTCAAGAAAGATATGTTATTTATTAAATGTCAACTAATTAGACTATAGTTAAAGTGTAACAGAATATGACCTTATGAGGTATCATTGTAAACTTTGAAAGGAAAGAAAAATAATAGTGATGTCATTTATTATCCCAAAGGAATTATAAGGGAATAAAATCATTAGGAAAATACTTAATAAATTTGAATAAAAATTCAAATATCTCTAACAATGTAAGTGAGGAGTAATTAAACCAGCATTGAATTATTAGTTACTATGACAACGAGTCGTTTGAGGCTTATTTTTCCGTTAAATTAGATAGACGCTGAAGAAACGAAGCGTGGGTACGCCACACAAGAAATTGGACAAACTAAAACTTTAATTTAAACAGTTACAACAAGTCAACTAGTGAACCAAAATGATCCAATGTGAAGAGACGTCGATCTGTACAGAATTAATGATGACCAGGAACGAAATTAAACAAACTAATTAAAGAAAAAACCCAGACCAGTTTGAAGAAGAAGCTGGAAGCCTACAACCAGCCCAAATTCGAAAAATACACGCCTACCCATGATGACCCTTCAACGTGAGACGAACTGATAAGTACCGAATAATTTCTTACTCCTAAAACCCCAAATCACGTAAATTATTTTCAAATGATAAAATTTCTCACTATTTAAAAAATAGTATTTTCTTTCAAAGGTAAAGGCACAATTTACTTACATTAAAAAACATTTGATTAACTTATAGAGATAACCTTATTTGTGAACATAACTACTGTAACAGAAGTACGACACTACTGAACAAATTGTACAAACACATTATAAATCCTAAGTACGTATAAGGTATAATAGTGTACTTTCTTTTCATGTAATCAACGTTTATGTCTATTTTCATGATCAAAAGAACTCCAGATTTTAAAAACATTAATTTGTTAGAAGTAACTGAATGATAGTGTTTTGAATCAATTTTGCCAACCTGAGGTGTTTTGTGTTTCAAGCTCTAAGCCGGAGCATAATATTATAAATTTGTTTATGATTCAATTGTCATGTTTATCAATAATTAAATGTGTATTAAAAAGCGCAGTACAGAACATTACTATCTTGTTATTTCATAGGATTTTTTTTTGTAAATATATGTGTGTCAGCGAAGTTTAAGTCATAGCCAACTAGCGCTTGTCACGAGTGGCCGAGTCGACAACCTGTGTAGCAGCGGGAATAATTCGAACGCCACAGCTGTCCATGCTAATATCACATATTACGTTAAAAATTAAATGTTTTAATTGTTTTAACAAAAACAATTTGGCGCCACCCGGGAATCGTAATCCATATGAATTGACAGGTAGGTTGTACTGGTGACATTGACAACGCTACAGACTCCGGTAGTGACGTCGATTTATGTAACAACCAGTGTGAGGCAAACACACTACATTCACACTAATACACAAAATAAACAAGTGTGAGACATTTTAACAGGTACGACCCCGATATATTGTTACAATATATATATATATATATCGTCTGCTTATAGTACCGGTATGTAACTGTATCGTTTGTAGGATGGTTTTCTCGAAGAGTTGTCTGGAAGCTTTTCTGGGTATCCTTATTTCCACATCCAATTCTTCATCAATACCACATATACTTCCTCATATATAGTTTTAAAAACAGCTTCGCAGTTGTTACGGCGTCTTTGTAAAATTTGTACAGTATCGCTTAAGTAATCCTGAGCAACTATTGAGTCGACTTGAGTTCCTTGAAAAAATTGGCTCAATTGCAATGTGCAAGTAAGTAAATCCGACACACAATTGCAACAAGTGTTTGGCCATCACATAATACCATTCTTAAGCCTCGAGCCTTAACAGCTGTTGCAGAAGCTTTCCATTCAGTTGAGTCGAAAACTGATATAATCTTTAGAAGAGCGTATCGAAACTTGAGTACTCCATCATCTCTTCCTATCCAACGAGTCTCGCGAAGCCCCGAAAATGTATGCCCTAATGTTCGATTTAGAACATCTTCTCTCTTGGACAAACCGTTTAAAAAATATATTGTCTCTTGCATTGCCGAAACAGCATTTTTGATAGCCTGTACTTGGGATGTTCGAAAAATACTTAAATTGAGGCAATGGTTGTAACAAGGGGAAAAACAACATTAGGGGTTTCTTCCATAACTGTTTTAACGGCTCCGCGTACTTCAGATACCATAGTACTACAACCGTCAGTTGTTATGGCAACGCAGTTGCTTAGATTTAAATTAAATTTTTTTTAGAGCATTTATAATAATGTTTCTAGTAGCTACTCCAGTCAACTTCGGTTCACCATTATTTTCATTATCCTCATTCATTTCGGCGTCAGCAGCAATAAATTGAATGAATGATACGTAAATTTTTATCGTCAGTATACCTAATGATTAGTGATAATTCCGATTTGTTTGAAAGATCTGTCGTTTCATCAAACATTACACTAAAAATGTGAGCAACTTGGATTCTCTTAGATAATATGTCTCGTCCACAGCAATCAATCAAGTCGTTTTGAGTTGTCTTGCTTATGTATGTTGCACGAGATGTTGGCTCTTCAAGATATTTTTTCAAAACTAATTGCAAGTATTTACGACCGAATCAGATTCACCAGTTGTCAGTTTGGCATCGTCTCGATGTCCTCAAAATTGAATGTTCTGGCGACCCAGAAAAACAATGCTTTTTATTATAGGCACTAATCGGGAACGATTTTCTTTCACGATTTTTTGACTCGGATAGCTCAGGACTTTTGTAAATTTTTAAAAAATATTTTCCTTTTGTCACAGCTTCCTGGTGATATTTGTTTTGTGCGTGATTTTCAAAGTCTCCATCTTTGTCCAGTACTGTAGCAAAGTTGGTTATTGGTTCTGTAACTAATTTCTGGAATCGGGTACTTCCATGGCGCCCACCCTCAGCGGAACTGACAAAAAATGGGGAGTATTTATAAAAGTGATTCACCCTGGACTGAAAATGGAATTAAGGACTTGAAACATTTGGGAGAAAAAATTAAAAAACACAAAATTAGTGAAACTCATATGAACAATTGTACTGAATATTAATTGTTAGGAAAAGACAATATTAGTTGCCAGTTAGAGAGTGCATATAGATTAAAAATTAAACAGCATAATGAAGAAGTCTCTAAGAACAGATACATGCTAAGTAAGTTAATTGACTGTGTAAAGTTTTGTGGAATATTTGAACTAGCTTTAAGGGGACATGATGAAACAAACACATATGAGAATCCAGGTATTTTTAGGGCCTTAGTAAATTTAATGGCAGGCCTAGATAGCATCTTAATTGAACAAACAAACAATAGGGTTTTCGTTGGTGTTTCTAAAACAATTCAAAATGAAATTTTGGATTCTATTTATCCAGTGTGGATTGGAATAATAAAAAAAGAAATAAATGAAACTGACTACATTTCAATTGAAGCAGATGAAACCACGGATTGTGCCACTTTGTCACAAATAGTGTTATTCTTCGTATTGTTTAAATTAGCAGCCATCCTTACTTTTCTTTTATAAAATTGCTAAACTGCTATAATTGTTATTATTTAGACAAAGCTTTTCGTCATCACTGACATCTTCAGGTCTTAAACAACCTAGGTTGTTTAAACCGTCAGGTTGTTTAAGAACTGAAGATGTCAGTGATGACGAAAAGCTTTGTCTAAATAATAACAATTATAGCAGTTTAGCAATTTTATAAAAGAAAAACAAATAGTGTTAGTTGTGAGGTATGAATTGAATGGAAAATTAAATGAGAGATTTATCAGTTTTGTCAGTCCACAAGATCACTCCGCTGAAGGTATTAGTAATACTTTTTTTTTTGAAGAATTATCAAAATTAGAACTTGATAAGATGCCTAGTAAAATTATTGTACAAAGTTACGATGGGGCAGCAGTAATGAGTGGAAAACATAACGGTGTTCAAGCAAAAGTTAAAGCCGTGTACAAGAATGCCCAGTATATACACTGCTATGCCCATCAACTAAACTTAATTATTGAGCACGCTGCATCACAAAACAAGCAAGTAAAAACATTTTTGTGTAATTTAGATGGGTTTACAACATTTTTTTCAAGATCTTCCAAACGAACTGCCATACTTGATGAAGTAGTAAAGAAACGTCTCCCAAAATGTTCTAATACCAGGTGGAATTTTAAATCCCGTTGTGTGACAACAGTATTTATTCATAAAAATGACATTTCCGCTGCTCTTGAAAAATTCATAGATGATGACGAGAGTGACAAGTCCACTATTCAGAAAGCATTAGGAACGAAAAACACATTAAATAATTATGATTTTAATTTTTTGTTAACATTTTTCAACAAAATTATGCCAGCCTGTGACATTTTGTTTAATCAATTACAGCAAGTAGAAATTGACAGTATTAAAACACACCAGTATGTTGCCTCATTCAAGTCACACATTCAAAATGTCAGAGATTATATTAATTTTGATGCCAGTCTGTCTGCAACAAATGATTTTGGAGAATCATCTCAAAATCCAAAAAGGTCACGTTTTGATGAAAGCAAGAAGACTGCAGCTAAAGAAGTTTGTGACATAATAGTTACCAATATAGACGACAGATTTTCATTTTCAGACCATTTAGCAATAGCAGTTTTGTTGCAACCAACCCTGTTTTCTAAACATCAGCTTATCTTTCCAGAAACAAAGTTCCAAATTGCTGCTAAACAATTTAATTTGTTTACAGACATGAACTGGTAGTTCTATACAGCAGGCCCGACTTCACAAAGGCGACTGGCGCATTGGTTCTACTCAATTTTGTATATGAAAACAATCTAGTTACTGTTTTTCCCAAACTGGTAAAACTATTAAAAATTATTTGTACAATCTCTATGACTACAGCAGAAAGTGAACGATGTCTCTCAACTCTCAAACGCATTAAAACATTTACACGTAATACAATGAAAGAGGACTGACTAAGTGCTCTGGGAATGTGTTCAATAGAAAACAAAATGTTAGAAATAACTCCTAACTTCAATGATTTAAAATGAAGAAAGTTGTGTTAGTGGTTGAAATCACAAGCAGAATGATCACTGTTGCACACCACTATATAAAAATTATCCCGATTAGCGCTTTCAAGCTTCACAGCTCATCGACAGATCACAATTCCGATCTTACGATGAGCTGTGAAGCTTGAAAGCGCTAATCGGGATAATTTTTATATAGTGGTGTGCAATAGTGATCATCTGCTTCAATGAATTAGTTATTAAACATTTTGCCAAGCAAAAGGAGAGGAGAATGGATTTCATGGTCAAGCAAATAAACTAATCCAAGGTAGGGACAAATATATTTTATTTAGTAATCCATGCATTTAATAATATATAATTTATTAAGTATTAAGTATTAAGTATTAAGTTTAGGAACCTGAACTGTTTAGGGTTATAAATAATTTCACTTTCAAACACTGTTTAAATATTGGTAGTTTGCAAAGGTAGGTTTTTGATATTAACAATACTTTTAGTAATAAAGCAAAAGGTTCAATTTTACAATTATTTCATGATAATAACAATAATGTAGTTTCTACTGGTGACTTTTTTTACATATGGGTCCAAAAAAATGTTGCCCCCCCCCCACAGTCAAAAACGTTACCAGCCGCCACTGCAGTCACGTAAATTTATTAGATGAACTCCGATTAAATGATGCAGACAGTTATCGAAATTACCTTTGTATGGATGAAGTAGGTTACATAATAAATAAATAATTCACTGTAAATAAATACACAATAACACAGAATAGACAAACCAACACCTACAAAACAAACTGTACGAGTTCTAAATTGCGAAAGCGTATGTGACCTTGACGGACCGTCTGTAGTGTACAGCGCATGCACCGGAAAAAACTGACGTGACTTGCAGTGAAAACTTCCAAACGGTTTGAATGCCGCAAGGATCCTTGTCGCAAGCATTTCCTTGGACTTGCCATGCCATTTTGCGCCCATCCACTATAAAACCTGACAAGGTTCCTTGTCGAGGCTTGCGAAGAAATTCGTCGACACTTGTCGAGACTTGACAAGGAAATTGTACAAGACTTGCAAGGAAAACTGTAAGTGGATGGGCCGCTTTAGGCAGAGGGATGCTTGATAAATATTACTCTTCGACCTACCACTGCACAAGGTAATGCAGGATTTTGATATTAACGAAAATCCCACCTACAGGCTATCATGGGTTATGCAGGTGATATCGCTCTGGTTATCGGTAGTATGATAACTCTTGTGGAAATGTTTAAAAATTTGGATATGGAGGGATGTCAAATGGGCCTGAAAATAATTGAAGAAAATACTAAATATTTGAAAAAAGGTGCGTCATAGGCAAGAAGAGCTATCCAAAATTGTAAAATCGGGGATTATGCTTTTGAAGGTGCAGAAAATTTCACATGTATGGGAATGGCTTTGAATAGTACAAACCAGATATCAGAAGAAACCAACAAGAGGATAATTGCAGGAAATCGAGCATACTGTGCAAATAAGAATTTATTCGTATCCAAATTAATCTCCCAACCGCATAAATAAAAGCTCAATAAAACTCTGATAAGGCCAGTTGTAATATGTGGATAGGAAGTTTTTATTCTTACAACAGCAGATATCTCCACTTTAAAAGAGTTTGAATGAAAAATAATTAGTAAAGTTTATGGCATTGTAAAACAACGAACAAAGAACAACTATGAGGTAGATGTGAGATAAGGACTCAGAGGAAGAGATGTATTGCATCGTGAAAGATCGGCTGGTTAGGACATGTGGAGAGAATGGGTCGGGATAGGCAACCAAAGAAAATCCTGTGTAGTCAATTGGGAGGAGTGAGACGATTAGGCAGACAGAGAGGGTGGGAGCGGATTTGGGAAGGATGGGAATCAGAAATTGGAGATGCCTAGAAGGAGGATACGTGAAAGGAGGCGATAGTGGAGGAAGCCAAGCCTGGTCCAGTTGAGTCTTCACGCGGAGCTGTATTGCTTTTGAAGAAGAAAATGTTTCGTGAAGAACTCGGGTTAAACTTGTTCCTTCTCTCGACTGGATTCTTGCTTCGCTGCCTTTGTCCACATAGACGATCCACGCAACTAGGCCCTACTGGTAAACGAATCTGCAACCACTTACATATACGTGTATACGAGTACGAGAAATAGATCTTTTCTGAACAACACGTGGTGTGACTTTCTTTCTTCACGCGCAGTGGACTGATACACATACTAATGACGAATCGTCCCCGTGAATCACATGTCTCTCTTGACTTCTATTCCAAGTGGCTCACTATGAAACGGAAACATTTCTTGACGGTATACGGTATATCACATCCCTCACGCTCGGCAGACAAACTTCTTGGATGGAAGTCTGTGCAAATTAGGCTATGTTTCGTTAATGTCGGACACTTAATATTTTATCAGTTTTGGCTTCATTAATTCTTATTTCCGTTATTTTATGTTCATTTTGTTGACAACGTTTCCTTTTTTTTTGTTGGTAGCTTTTGTACTATTGTATTTTATAGAAATACCTCAACCGGATCACAAATTGTGAAGATTTGAAACCTCATATTTGTTATTAATGACTTCTTATCCAAAACAATATGTCATCCGAAGCTGAACACTTATCCGGCATTTGTCCGACAAGAAGTGTCCAACACTTGTATTGACATTCCGACTCTTACCCGAAGTCCGAAACAATACGTAGGCTACTTTGATTTTTATGGTGCTGCCCGGAAATCGAATCGGATCCCTTGCTGGATTTTAAAATCAACGCTAAAAGTCTTATCGATTATGATACGCGTGACGGACCGATAGTCGGTAGGTTTAGCGACGCAATGGTGAGAGCAGCGTGGCGGTGAGTTAATAGCCTATTGACCCCGCGACCTCTCTGTGATTCAGGTAATCATCGCCACAGATGTTGCCTTTGTTCCGTTCCCACATCGTGTACTCCGTCCGTTGTTTTTCTTTGCTTTCAGTCTTACCAGCGTATCGTCCGGACGCACAGCTACATTGTTGTACACGGTCATTCCTCGTTGTTGCTGTGAATTATTTTAAAATGTTTCACTCGGGGTACTAATTAAATGTCCATTTACTTTACATGCAATATGTGCGCGTATGGAAATGAATGCAGACGTAAAAGTAAAAAGCCTGTTCACTAACATTATTAAGCTTTTAGCATTTCTGCTTGCGCGCGCGCGCACACACACACATACACAACGCTTGCATAAACTACTTGTACGTGACACACAATGTAATACTTACTATCATTATTATTCACAGTAACACGTTCTCAATTACCGACCACTGTGTGCATGCGCGTGTGCGCGCGCGTAATAATGCTTTGCAGCACTCCTAACATTTTGTTATTACTATCATTATTAGATATTCTGCACTAGGCAAACTCAATCCAGGACATTTGTATTCAGTTCGTTTTATTACAGGAACCTCCTTCACCTATTCACTTCTTCGAATCTGCCTCATCTAAGTGCCTTTTTAAGCCTTTTATAGTTTGTTTGTATCCGCCATTTTACATGTAAATTTGTTTATGCACACGGCTAGTTAAGCATACCAAAGGCCTGCCATTTCAAGGCCGTTTTTTATGGTAGGTTCTTTCATCTTTATAAAACCCGACCCTGAGTAATATCATCAAAGTCACTATTACTTCTTATTTGGTTAAAATGCGGCTTCAAAACATTTCTTGTAGTCAAGTCAATGAAATTTTGTTACAAAACCTACAATCTACCCTAGATTGACGGTAGAACCCTATACTGTGATAAACGATGTACACGTGAGAATGGATGGAATAAAATGCTATTACTGAAATAACTCGCAAACCTTATACTTTCTGTAGAACATTGATACGAATTACTCCTGTGTAACTATTTTACCCAAGCTATGTTTGTCTGTAGTTTAAACATGAACACTATTAGTTTCGTTAATTATACAGTCCAGAAACGGAAAAATTCGTGAAAAAATTTGTGTAGTCCAGTAATAGGATCAACACTAAACATTCAACCACCTTTTTTACCTTACAAGTTTGTAGATACAAAAAAAGATGATACCTTAGTCCCAACTACATCCGTATTCGGAATTAACGAACTTTAATTCGTTCTTCTTCATAGTAACGACTTGAACACATTACAAGTAGACAGAGATTCTGCCCTTGCTAAGTGAAGTGTCTCCTCTGGTGTCTAGTGTTGTTTATTCGTATTCTGTTCTGTTGACGTGATACATTCAAGTTTTACAGTTCCTTCAGTTTATATATGTTTGTAAGTCTTATCCCCTTAAATATAAAGTTCTTCTTTTGTTTTTCGTTGAAATTTGTGAATCCGACCAAAGGTATTTACACAAAATATAATTTACTATTGGACATCTGAATACTATATAACCAGTTTACTTTGGGCGTGTGTGTCAGTGGGTGTGTCTGCCAGTGGGAAGCGTCTGGCAGGTTTGGACATGTTCGGCTACCTTCGTTTCCCCCACACACGAAGTTACCTTCTAATTTTCTATTACTGTGTTTTTCGTGCTCAATGTGACATTAATCGGCTGTAATTGTTTCTGACACTAAAGAGATTGCTTTAAATAGGCCTACATATCTGTATGCTTTTTGTTTATAAGGAATTGTACTTACCTGAAGGTGATCTCCGATTTGCAAAATTAAAGCACTGTGATTTTTAATTACTGAAGTGGAGAATGAAGTCCGACGTAATGTAAGCCTATATTTAATGAATGTGACGGTGGCTGAAATTGTGCTCGAGCGCATGCTGTCAGAACTGACGTAATTAGAAGACGGGGACCCGCCCTAGCTCGAAGAAATTTTCTGAAACAATAAATAAGCGAAATAATTAAAGGTGAAGTTCCGTTAGATACTTTTTAAAACTATAACAACAAAAGTAGAACACAATTACTTAAAAAATGAAGTGAACAACTACGGACTTAGATTTGATGTTAAGACTAACCGAAGATACAAATAGAGACTTAGAGGGGCCGCACACTGCAACAAAACTGTTCCGGAACTGTTTCGTCTCTGTTTCTCGCCCACGCAACAAAACTGTTTTGTTTCTATACCTGCGCACACTGCAACGAAACAGTTGCTCGTCCACTTATTGAGTATTAATTGTTATTAGTTGAGTAGTGATTAATTAGTCAAGTGATTAACTCTATTAGTGATAACTTAATTAGTGATTAACTCTATAAATATTAAATTAATAAAGTTGTGTTGGTTGTTATAATCACAAACAGAAATAACTCTGTTGCACACCACTATAGAAACATTACTCCGATTAGCGCTTTCAAGCCTCACAGTTCATCATCAGATCGGAAGTATACAATAATGGAACTTTAATTAAGACTTTAATAACAATAATAGGACTACACTAATAGGACTTCTTTATACTCCCAATTACCCTACAGCGCGTACACATTTTCGTAAATGAACAACTCTCGATTATCCACGCTAATGTTTGAGAAGGATAACGGTCGACATAAATATTCACTTTTTGTCATATTGTAATGAAAGCAGTAACAATAACCCGTGGAGTAACGATAAACCGTGTATCCTTTAACCAGCTTGTCTATAATTTCTAGTTTTTCAGGTACTAATATAAAAATAATAACACCTGAAAAAAATGTTTCAGGTGCCTATAAAAAATACTAGCAATAAGAATTTCCAGTTAAAAACGAAAAACTTCTTATTCATTGCAAAGATTTTTGAATTAACTTTAATAAAAAAAATTTAAAAACTATAAACGCTTAGTAGTTTCACAAAATTTATTGTTAAATTCTGACAATTGTTTCAGCCGATTAAGCTATTCTCAAAGAGATTGTAGAATAACGAAATACAAAGAATGTGTTAGAACGAAATACAAAACGCTGGCAGAATGACTGTGTTGAGTACCGTGGTGATGGAGCGGCACCTACCCCCACCACGATACAGTTTCGAGACTGTTTAGTTGCAGTATGCGGACTTCGATAAGAAACAGTAGGACTAGCACGTTTTCGCAACTATTCTGTCTCCGTGCTGTTTCCACCGTAGGGAACAGTTTTGTTTCTGTTGCTGTAGTGTGCGCACCCACTATATAAATACATGAGATTACCACCTTCAGCTCTTTTTTGGTGAACCTTACTACACCTTGAGTCGTTCAAAGCAAGGGTTAATTTATAATATTCTAATCAAGCATTGAATGAAATCACTACTAAACTAATATTAATAATTATTGAAGTTTTAATTATTACACCTATCTTGTAATAGATATGTTAGGTATAATTTTACTAATAAATAACTGTTTACTTAACTCTTGCTTTGGGCAGCGACTCTTATAGTTTATCCCAGGACGCCAGTAATAAATAAACACAATATTAAATGTTATAACTTATATGTTTAATAACTTTTGCATTTAAATATTACATTTAATAATCTTGATTGATTAGTAATATCAATATGTAAATTTTATGATAACTTTCTTTTGATTGTGGGTTCTTTGAAACTGATTGAGTCACTAATAGTAAAATTTCAAGAATTGACTAGATTACAATATTACATGAGTGTTCATTAAAATTTTTACTTGTTCGTTGAATTCCACAAATCTGCGAAGCGCTGTGTCAAATTCCTTTTGAACGTTGTCCGTACTTGAAATCCTGAGGTCCGCTGCTGACCCGTAGATCCTGGTGTATTTCACTCGTTGATTACCATTTCACTTATACACAGTATTCACATACACTAGATACCATTCACTTTTAAGATCTAGAGAGAATGCGAATGTGCTGTATTACACACTATTTACTGAGCACATAATATATAAGTTATTGACGCTAAGTGCCTTCAACACAGGACAATATGCAGCAATCGTCAGCTTAATTGATACGTGACAAGTTCCGCTGTGGCATTTACTTTGCCCACCGTACGCACACACTTCGAAATTTGGTTTAGATTCAGACGATTTTTGTATATTCGATAAAGACTTATGATTTTACTCGAATACCGTTAATTTCATCTGACTTCTCTACCGATTTACTTTCATTATTATTATTATTTAGACGATTCAATATAGTTATTAGTTTCACCCGTATTGTAACTTTACCGTATACTGAATACTATGTTCACTAATAATTATTTCTTAACAACACTATTTGCGAGTCTAATGAATGTAATTTCTCCGCAGACTGCCCCTTTTTCCAACTACGTTTTTTTTATACTCAACTAAGAACTACCCTCACCTAATCCTTACAGAACATTTCCCGATTGGCTACATGTGCCGCGAAATTCAATTCTACCCAACCGATCACGACAATTCTCCCGCAAAAAAGATGACGCGTTTTTTTATTCGTCCAACAACTGCGCGTTCAAAAATAGTGGGAAAAGACGCGTTACATGATTTCTCTCTCTCGACCCTCTCCCTCAAACATAACGGTCCTATTGTTGAAAGACACTCAACTTTCACAAACTTTCATTTATTTTTTTCTAATTTTTAACACAATATAATTTTATGATAGGGTGTTTGCTACGTGACTTTTTCAGACTTTCCAGCCGTCTGACGGTCACCAGCTCAAGGCTGCGTTTCTTTGACAAAACCCCGCACCACTATTTCATAACGGTACATTCTTAGTATAGTTTCTATAGCTATATTTTATTTAATATCAATAAGACATGACTTTATCCCCGTAAAATTGCTTTATAGTCAATTTTAACGTCATAAGATTTTAAGACATAAGAAACAGTTGCGGAACAGTTTCGTCTCAGTGTGCGGGGGCTCTTTAGACAATTATGCCTCATCTCACCGACAATTTTTGACATATTTATAGACGATTTATTTCAGCTATGCAAAAAAAAGTTGACTCAGGTATATCGCTGGAAGGGAACATAGAGTACATGTAAATTCTTAGCTTTATGCGGACGATAAAGTAATAATACTGAAAACAGAAGACCAGTTACAAAAGGCGATATTTACACTTAATAACATCCTACAAGATTATGAGATAAAATCTTTGCTACAAAATAAAAAGCTATTATATCGTTAGATAAACATCCAATTAGAACGAAAATGGCCGTGGACAATCAAATTTCGCAACAAATTTGTCACTTTAATTATCGGGGATGTGATATAGGCTATCGTACGAAACGACATCGACTGAGATAATGAGTAAGCAAAATTTATAAGAAGCTTACAAACTATCTATAGAAACCTAAGAATAAGTCAAAAAAGAATACTCCGCATGATGTTTTGTAAAACAATACCCGTTCCCGTAGTCTTGTACAACTAACGCACGGCCTCGCGGTAAAAAGGAAGAAAACAAAATTCAAAATGTTGAATGAAATTTTGAAAAAGTACGGAAGGAATTTTTCTCTTAGAGAGGAAGATTATAAAATAATTAAAAAGCGATTCTTTGCAGAAGAAGACAAGAAACAATAGGCGAGGTTGTGGAACACTTGGATCTAATCCAGATAACATACCACCAGTAGTAGCTTAGTCTCCTAGAAAGAGAAATGCTGGTAGGCCGAGGAGAAGATTGGCTCCAGTACAGGTCAATTAAGTCCTAATACTTGGAGTGAAAATGAAGGAGAAAATGAAGAAGAAGAAGAAGAAGAAGAAGAAGAAGAAGAAGAAGAAGAAGAAGAAGAAGAAGAAGAAGAAGAAGAAGAAGAAGAAGAAGAAGAAGAAGAAGAAGAAGAAGAAGAAGAAGAAGAAGAAGAAGAAGAAGAAGAAGAAGAAGAAGAAGAAGAAGAAGAAGATGTGATGATGATGATGATGATAATGTTCACGATGATGATGATGTTCACGACGATGACGATGATTACGACACTAATAATGAACAGCCTAAATATAAGACTGCTAAAACAACTTTTTACGAACATAAATTCTCGGCTAAAAAAATTTCCTAGTTATGCCAATATCTATTAAATAAGAATATGACGATTCGGCGTTTAATTCTTAAAGTACGAATGATGGGCAAAGGAAGTGCTCCAAGTACGAATGGTCGGCAGTTTGATTATTACTGTAGTCGACCTAATAAAATAACATCTTGATTCTATGCTAATATAATTTATTTATTTACATATCAAGAAAAGAATCGAAGCAAAAAGTGTTTCAAATATGCCTACAGTCAGTGTCAAATAACGGCTGCTTCGTTATCACCTGCCTGTGTTAAAAGAGGTGAGGAGAATGAAAGAATTAAACACTTTGCTTGAATATTTGGTATCTTCTATACTCTTTTTTACCTTAAAAAAGTATGATGGACCACTTACGACTAAGACAGCTATTTAATCTTAAACACAATGTCTTGTTACTTTATGGAAGGGGCTGTTGCGTAAAAGACGTAGTTTTAGGGAATTTTTCCAGTGATGTCAACATTTATGTCAATACTTCATGAAACATAACGTAGGTTATTTGGAGTTAGTTCAGAATAGCGAACAGGGCTGTAGAACTAATAGGGCTGATAGGTTCTGGACTGTACTGTACGTCACTAATACATTACATCATTAGTATAAGCCAGCGACTTCCCTCAAAACCTACTGATATAGCAGGCCTCACAACTACGTCATAGTTCAACTGTCATGGCTGCCTATGTAGTCCAACGGCATCTGAAACTTGGGCGTAGCAGCACAGTCGCTTTACGTATACTTATTATAGGTTACGTTATGCATTGCATGCTTAGGTGAGAAACGCACGTTTTTGTATTTGTATCAGTTACAAGTATAACGGTGCTGCTAATTTTGTTGAATTTATTCCGAATTATTATGGGGTTCAGGTGCTGTGTTCCGAATTGTCGCGGAAACTATGACAATGGACCTAAAGTTTCTGTTTTTTCGTTCCCAAAGGGGAAGAAATTGAAGCAAAAATGGATAAATGCAATTCATCGAAAGAATTTTCAACCATCTCCCTGTTCCAAGGTACGTGTTATCAAAACTTTTTTGTTTAAATCAAATATTTTTCACTAATTTATTTCCTGCAAATACAAACAATTTTTTAAAGTTAATAGGCCTCCTACTAAGCCGTAATTAATGAATATATTCATATTTTATTAGAATATCAAAAAAGGTTACATTCCGGTTTTCAAAATTTTTATTAGACTTACAAAAAATGTAAAATTGCAAATAAGAAAAATTATTTTCTACTAAGCACTAAGTTCTATGTCTATGTATCTGTTTTATTGTATTTATACAATATCAAGTACTTTTATTTGTATTTATTAAATTTATTAAACTGTGCACAACTTTCTATGGTGAAACTAACTTAATAATTTATATTCATTTTTCAGTAGACTAGTATTCCGAGTCACAGATATAAATAATATTAAAATATATAACATTCAATGTAAATGTAAATAACGCAAGAACGAAGTCACACAACGGATATTAGGTTATATATTTTAATATTATTAATCATTTACCTTCTCTTTATATTATTTTCTCATGAACTGTAATAACCTTGTTATTTCTATTACAGGTCTGTGAAGTTCATTTCCAGCTAAAAGTGAATATGATGAGAGTCATATGTTTAATAATTTTTGTGAGTTAGTACAGTGTTAGTGCAGTGTTTGAAAATTTTCAAAACTCCCAGTGAGTGGACATTTAAAGTTAAAGAAGACAGGTATGTACTATTTTTTTATATAATAGAAAATCCTATCCCAAGTGTTCCAATATTAGCCAGAATTAATAATAATTTGCAAATTAGTATTTTTATTAATTCAGTAGAACTGAAGCAACTAGGCAAAGAAAGTTTGCCTCTAGCTGTAAACAATTTAAATAGATTAAGCGATATTTTAGAAAGCCTCAAAAATATATACTTGAATGAGGAGGCACAAATATCAACAGAGCTTGTCAACTGTATCAAGGCTATGTTAGACAAAGTTGGAACCTCACCTAAATGTGAAATCCAGGAGAAAGTTCAGTTTTTAAAGGAGCAGGTGAGTTTGTTACCAATGAGTAAGGAATGCTATAGATATTCACCTGAATTCTTAGTATTCTGTAGTATTTTGTACACTATATCTCCACACTGCTACAAATTTTTCAGAAATTCTGGTTATGTCACAGTACCACATCCCAATTCTATTAATAAAGTGTGTTCCATTTATCAGACGAACCCAAGCATTGAACAAAATGATGTCAACTTCTTGATGCATGTAAAGCAAAAGTTCAATTTATTAAAAAGGGAAGATCACATTGTCACATTAATGATAGATGAAATTCACACCAAACCATACATGGACTTCTCTGGTGGGAAAATTTTAGGCTCAGCCCACAATAGTGAGAGGACCACTACTTCTGCTCATGTGTTCATGGTGCAGAGTTTGCGGTCAAATTCCAAAGAGGTGGTTCACATCCTGCCAATTCATACAATTAAGGCAGAATATTTATTTAATTTCATTAAAAGGGTTATTATAGGGCTGCATAATATTGGATTCAGTGTCATTTGTTTGGTGAGCGACAATAATGCCATAAATCGTAAAGCCATGTCCTTTTTTTCATCTCCACCAAAACTTAGCATAGCTTATCCTCATCCATGCAACAGCTCATCTCCTTTATTTTTTTCCTTTGATACTGTGCATTTATTAAAATGTATTAGAAATAACTGGCTTAACCAGAAAGATGAGAAACAAACACTGCAATATCCACCATTTAATAATTCAACCTGTAATCAGAATATTTCTTTGTTGAGCGCTTCATTTGCCTGTTTAAAAAAAATTCATCTATTAGAAAATAATTCTAACAATCTTGTAAAATTTTCATATAGATTATATTTAAAAGCCCTTAGTCCTACTAATTTTGAAAGACAAAATGTCAAGTATGTTTTAGATGTTTTCAATGAACACGTTATACAGGGCTTGTTAACGCTTGGCAATGTGCACAGTATTGCCAATCATCAAAGTACTGCTGAATTTATTAGAATTATTTTGAATTGGTGGAATATTGTGAGTGTAAAGTCATTGTTCAAGGATGAGCGATTTAAGAATCCCATGTTTAGAACTCTTGCACCAGGTCAAGAAAATTTTTTATATTTAGAAAAGTTTTTAATGTGGTTGGATTGTTGGAATGATTTTAAAATAGTCTCTAATAAGTTAACGAAAGAGACTCAGCTAGCATTGTCTCATTCCACTCATGCTCTTATAGAGCTAACTAAATATTGTATCGAGGAGTTACATTTTAATTACATTTTGCCTGGTAAAATCCAAACTGACTCTCTTGAAGCACGTTTTGGAAAATATAGGACTATGGCATGTTCTCAGTACTTGGTATCCCTTAGGCAAATATTTGAGGTGGAGTCAAAAATTAGAATCCAAAATCTGCTCCCTTTAACCCTAAATTCCAATAGTCTTGGTAAGCTGCCAGTACCTCTTTTGGATAGCAGGATAACGGAAACTATTAACACAGTCAATCTGGATAACAGATCCAGTAACATTAATGGTTTCCCTGAATTTGATGTTCAGTTGACTGATGAAGATTTTTCCAAAGCTGGTGATTACCTTCCTGTTTTTACTTCTTTGGCTGGGTATTGTGGCAGGGGGGTTTTGAAAAGGAGCAGGTGTGATATTTGCTGTAAGTTTATAGTTCTTGACAAATCATTCTGTATTGATGAGGGAACTTCTCAATACAGTCTAATAAAAAATATTGGCAGAGGTGGACTTCTCTATCCACATTCTGACATTGTCAATGTAGTTATTTTGAATTATTTGACAGTCCAAAAATTAATCAATAATGTAAATGAAAAAGGTTTTTTAAGCTGCAGTCAGCAAAGAGATGTAGTCATCCATTATACTGAAGCGGTGGTGAAAAGACACAACTTTTTTTTAACAGATTTCTTCTGCCCGGCCCACGACCGAGATCTTATATAATTTAGTGAAAGTCTCCACCAATATATTACTTAGTAATTATGTGAAAATTAAAAATGACAACTTTTCAAGAAAATCAAACAAGAAAAGGAAACTATCCACTGTCAAAAATTAATTGCATTTAAAGGAAAAATTCAGTAGACTGTTGACTGTACTAAAAAAATATTAGCTGTATGTTTTGATTATGTAGATTTCATAGAATAAAAATATAGGCTGGATAATCTGGTAGGACTATTTGTTATATTAGTAACAATATAAGAATATGTAGAATTTTATTTGTGTATTCTAACATTGTAGCTTCTGCTGAAAATCACTGTTATGAAAAATATGTATAGACATTATTGAATGTTTTATCAATTTTGTAATCTAGTTTGCATGTTTTATTTAGTCTTAATTACCAGTCCTATATCTATATAATATAAATATATCCTTGTATATACTGTATCTGTAAAATTGAAAATTAAACTTTCTTCTAATTAATTTTTGTTTTGTTATTTAATCCTGTCATAAATATTTAACACAGGCCTGCCTTGTCAATTATCTTTTTATAAAATATCTCAAATCAGAGTTATGTTAATTGATATGTAATATGAAAAATTTGTAAATTTAACCACGACATTGTCAATTTCGCTCATGGGCTCTAAATGGTTAAAAAAATTGGTTTAGTTATTTTCGATAATAAACAAAAACAAAACAATTAGTTTTTTCGATATAAACAAAAATGGAACAATCAAATTGTTTTATTTTGTCTGTTATCAAAGAAATTGCATTAAGATTATTAATTATCTGAGAAATACTTTTTAAAAGTAAGTTTTATCTACTTAAAGCGATGAGCGAAATTATTGACAATATTACCGTTAAATTTATAGATTTTTCGTGTAAAATTCAGTGAATTCAATTCAGTGATTTTGTTGAGAAATTTTTATACATATATTCGACATTTAATTCCGATTGCTTGAGTTGTAATTTTATTCTGTAACTGGATAACTCGGAATACTGTACTGCTGGCCGTGAAGTCGGTCTACATACGATGACGTCACGGATCAGTTGTGAGGCCTGTTATATCAGTAGGTTTTGCTTCCCTCCGTTTCTGTCATTCTCTTTCTCCTGTTAACGCAGTATGTTTGTCGTGGCAATTAAATAGCCTAGCAGTAATGTTGTCTGTTTTAAATTGTGTTCAGTCTGTCTGTAGGACAAAGTAAAAGATTTATATCAACACTTAACCTCCCTATTCTATGAAAAATATTAGTACACACTTCGGCATATAATGCCATTTGAAGTCTGGTTATCATGAAATGTCATCCTAAATAAAGTATATCTTTAAAGAGCCTGATTTAAGATTTTAGTGCCCTAGGCTGATGAGTTTTTTGCGCCTCTCCCTCCACCATTTACCTTTTAACCTCTCAAAAACGAGTATTAGGCCTACGCATGACTTACTCATATATTATAGGCACC
Source organism: Magicicada septendecula (assembly GCA_034769895.1). NCBI lineage: Eukaryota > Metazoa > Arthropoda > Insecta > Hemiptera > Cicadidae > Magicicada > Magicicada septendecula. The sequence continues at coordinate 415,871,638 of CM068369.1, forward strand.
TTATTATTTAGGAACATATGGGTTGTGTAAACAACAACTCCTCTTGTTTCAATTCAATAGCGTAAACACATTGACAAATTATAATAAGTAACGAGAATATTACGAGAGTTCCGTACATTACTTAACCTTGTCACAAAGTAAATCAAAACGCTAAGAACAAAAGTTTTTTCAAATAATTTTCATGTCCATTATTAATGGCTGAAAATTATTGTTTGCTCAAAGCTTATTTTTCTGGCGTTTGCAGTTGCAAATCCATGAATTATTTCAATAAGAGAAATTTTTGCAGAAAACAATTTTCAATTAATAAAAGTGCCAGGGATTTCATTTTTTTCTTCGTCCAAGGTAGACCTTCAATAGTTTTTAGCCTGGTTCTGGATTGAAAACGATCTTTCTCCGCTACAATCTGTGACTGCACAAGAAACTTCGCAAGGCGACTTCAACATTCCGGAATACAATTGATTCCACACTACATGATTTTAAGACTATTAAGAGTCTACATGCGTCAGACTGCACCCTTTCTTTTGCTTTGGTTGCTTATTTTCAGTTTTTTTTTCATAAAATTTACTTTATTTCAAAAATCTTTTAAATTAACACAGTCTGCAGGAAATGTCTAAGTCTGAAATATAGATTTTCAACATGTTTTTCCTTTACATCTGCATTTTCATTTTGTTTACATCGGCCACATGCGTTTTTATTTTATTTTGTTTGTTCTCTTAAGTTTTTGCGCCCACCCCCAAAAGCTTGGGCCCTCAAGTATTTTTAAATATTTACTGGAAGTCTTTTGCTTTTTATTTTTGGAGAAAAACTGGTAAACAAACTTAATAATTAAATAACACATAAATATACATTTTTCATACAGTATTTTTTAATTTTTACAATAGCTGTATCCAGAGGAGTTTGACGCTTCTGCGTGTTTACAGCTCTCAACAGATCATGGTTGTGTCATTGCATCATATTCAGTGTTAAAAATACGTTTGATTATAGTGAGTAAAAGTGTGATCTTGAATTACACGAAATTAAAACTTAAAGTTAACAAAAATTTGTCAAAATTTCTTTAATGAAGCACACGAAATCACACACATACACAGCCTAAAGAAAATGTGTCTCCACAGTATTAACCATAATGCATTACGTGGTTTACGTAATTTACATAATTTTAGGGCGGAAGTATCAGTTGAAGATGCTGAAGGTTTACGGCCGTCTACCCCTGCGTATTGCTCTGAAGGAGTAGGGCCTACCAAGTTTACACGGTATTCTAAATACACAAGGTTCCAAGAACTTCATAAGTTTGATTTATGGTTACCATCATGAAACAGTAAAGTCTGAGGTATACCCATATAAAATAGGTATTTAAGTTTATTTTCTTCAAAGGTCTGTGGTAGCTGATGAAGCGACTTATTCGTTTTTGAGGATTACGGATCTAATTACCTACATAGGTAATCTGCACCGTAATACATACCACTGAGATAATGTTATATAATATTTTTGTGGCGATTACCTCATTTAAATATGTATTCCAGTTACAAAATATCTGTAAAAATGAACAAGATTAGCGTTAGGAGCCAATTCTGGAACTACGGCCACCTGTTGGCAATAAAGCGATTGTTGTATCTTAGCAATAGGGGAATAACCCCCCCTAAAATCCTAGGGACAGCAGCTGGACGTGCCCCAGAGCTTGCAGTGTCCGGGCAAACCCGATTACTGCCTGATTCTACTGTGTACTTATTCGATTCGAGGCATAAGCACTGGTGTACGTTTCCAGATGACTGTGAAGAAGACATGTGAAAGACCGGATCTGAAGAGGTAAATGTCATTTTGGTTGGCAGTTTATCACCTTCGATGAGCCGACCCGTGGATTCGGCATCGTTTTGTTGTCTATTACCTGCTGATTAATGATGTAAAGAAGCATGTGAACAATGTAACTGCACTGATACGAAATAAAAATTAATTACCACTAGTTGTTTTGATTCTGACAATTATCCAACTGACTGAAGTAGTTGTAACGTATATCACATCTAACCAATGATAATAATGGAGACTACAAATTAGGAAACGAATTAGTCACGTGATGTACAGGCATGATAGTGTTTAACGTCAGAAGGTTATCTCAAATGAAGTCTACAAACCACTTATTACAATTATTACTGTATATTTGAATAAGTATACTAAAATTCGAATATAAACCAACAGTGATCAGAATTGTGCACCAACTGTACAACCCCAGACAAGAACATTTGAATTTTCAATTTAGAAGTGGGAGTGTTTGAGAACGACTGAAGGTATACTAATGAACGGCTGAGAAAGTGAAAGAAACTCACGACGCAAGTAGACTCGCAGCTCTTGTACACAATGGTACAGGGAAAAATGCAAAAGTATAATATAAACTAATAGAAAATTTATGTCAGTAGGCCTACCTTTAAGATGGCAACACATTTCTTAACGTCTATGGACTGGGAATGTGTGCGAACTAACTTATCTTCACCGGGAAGAAAAGAAGTTGACTTCATGAAATTTATGAAGACAATAGGGAAGACAAAGAAATCTTCAAAGTCTAACACAGAATATTCAACACTGTACACAAAAACCCACGTATAAGTATTATTATAATCTTATCTTTCCACGGTGGCACGAACACTTTCTTGTGGTCTTAATATATACATACAATCAGTGTTGATTTAAAAATTAACTTACATTTGGTTGGCCATGATTGTATATTTGTGCTAGCTTCAAATTAAGGAATACTTTTAGATAGTTTAATCAACCATCTTTGAGGTTTTGTCTTTGTACTATTGTTATCGTTGTTGTTGCTGTTATTATTTTTATTGTTCGTTCTCGCTTCCTTCTTTGATTTTTATTATTATAATTCTACATACTTAATTTTTATTTACTTTGATTTTTTCCTTTCAAACTTATTCACTTATGTTCTCGTGTTATTTGTGTTTCATCTATTTTTGTCAATTCTTGAATTAATTTTTAATAAGCCTATATTTTGTATTCAAAATATTCACAATTTATCTGCGTTTTTCTGTCATCTTTTTTTACTTAGATTAGAATAATTTCGCAATGTTATTGTTTGGGTTTATTAATGGTGTGACTATAAATTTGACTTATGTTCGTTATATTAGACTATATACCCGCCTTTATTTGTGTTTCTAAATTTGGCTTATACTGGTTATATTAGACTATACACCCGCCTTTATGTGCGTTTCTAAATTTGGCTTATACTGGTTATATTAGACTGTATACCAGCCTTTATTTGTGTTTCTAAATTTGGCTTATACTGGTTATATATTAGACTATATACCCGCCTTTATTTACGTTCCTGTACCTTTTGTGTAACAGATTTTGTTGGACTAAGGTAACACTTTAAAACGATTTACGCATTCTATAAATATACACATTTAAACACTGCTGCATTTAAGCGCTCTGTACTAATGTTTAAAACATAGCAGTAGTAACACAAAAACAACTCTCATTCAAATTTTTAATAATTTAATAAATATGAATATATATATATATTATATAAAATGCATAACATTTATACGTATATGTAATATGTGTGTATACATGTATGCATATTATGTATATATGTGTGTAGGGGCAGATATTCCGTACATACTGTCTGCAGCTAAAGATCATGGAGAGAAGATTAGAAGGAAATAAGAACGGGGGAAGAAGAAGAAAAGTTGGAATGCTTGATGACATCAGAAACGGAAAGGGCTATAGGCAGATGAAGAAGGATGGATAGGACCAAGAAAAACAAAGAGCATCCTGTCGTAATAGGCTACAGGTTTATTAAAGAAGAATATGATATGTGTGCATGATGTACACATGTATTTATATTCAATATAAGAATAAATATAAGTATAAATGTTAATGTATTTAAAATATAGTTATGGACGACAAATTTAGAGAGACTCGATAAAAAGCTAATAAGATTGTTGAACATCTTTAGGTTTAGGTTGAACATATTTTTTCTCGTAACAATCACATTTTGCTGTACGCTTCTTAACATCAAACGTTTCGCCGTCCTAAGAAGAGGTTATCCTCAGTGGTGAATATGACACGACATCATAGAATACGCGAAACGTTTGTAAATAATAATAATAATAATAATAATCCTTAATTTAGTAGTGACCTTCGATCAATAAATATTAACGATTGAAGGTTTAACGAGGATGGGTTAAACAAATTTTACATTATTTGTGTCGACGTTTCGACAATATTTGTTGTCATCACCAGGACCTGTGTAAGGATACAAGAGAAAATATCAAACACAACATGGTCAATTATTTGAATGAATGTGTGTGCGTGGGGGGGGGGGAGTTGCGACAGTTTGTTTTACATCATTAGAACAATTCATTCCTTACATATAGTTTTACTTAAATAAATAGAGAAAATTATAAATTGCGGAATATAATTAACACAAAATTACAATTTACAATGTTGATAATTCAATAATCCTTTAAGTATATTTGTAAGTAATTATAGTTGCATATCAATATTTTAAATGCATCCATAATTATTTAGTACAAATATAATTAAGGATTACATTATCAGTATTTTAAGTTATAATATTGCATTAGTTATGTTCCGGAGTATTATAATGTAGTCTGTGTATTTAAGTAAAACATTATATCTTTGATGCGCGGTCATAAGGGCTTAAGTCACTATTTGAGCATTTGGGGATTATGTCGTAATATTATAGCACGAAATCAGAGCTACCGGTTGGTATTAAGGTCTTAAGTCAAACTTTAAAAATAGGTTAGCTGTACCAATTGATATTATAGCCTTAAGTCAAGTTTATAACTTCCTTCCTGGTATTAAGGTCATAAGTCAACATATACCCTTAATACCGTTCACTACTTAAATAAATTTTATTGGCGCCATAGTCTTATGTCGACTTAAGTCCTTATGACTACTCCAACAGTAGTACAGTTGGTAAGAATGGAGATAACGTACATCGTGGGGAATAGGATTGAACACGTTCACTTGAAACTCGGGCAGTCAGAGCTGTGTGTTAAGTGTTTATCAAGATGTTTTCAAGAGGAAAAAAGCTTGTTCTGCTTGCTTTGAATGAAATGACTACAAATGAAGGTAAGTAATCTTATTTCTAAATGTAATCAAATAATTGAGGCATTGACATGGAAAAAAATGTAAGTCACAAAAATGAAATGAGATCGTACAGAAGGAAAATCACTTTGAAACCATCAATAAGACACACTTTTATTGATACAGTAAAGTTAAATTCTATTTTGAAATTTGATTTTAATTTAATACAATACTGTAACCTTTTCTATGAATGCTCACATATTATATTTTTATAAAATTCGTGTTATTGGGGATCCATGAACGTTAAAAGAATTTTTTTATCAGGCTGATGACTGATTTCGACATAATAAATTCAGGTTTTGTTTTGAATTTTATATTCGAATAATCTTTTTAAATGAAACAACATTAATTAAATTCGTTTTTCGATTCAACCAGTATACAATTGCATTTAAATTAATAATAAAGCATCGACAGGTTGTTCATTCACTGTAAACAATAGGTTAACAGGTGATCGTACCAGCTTACATTCTTTTCTATGCCTGGATGGAGTTCCATACATTATCTGCTACCTATCGCGCTTCATGGTTACTAATTTAAATGGGTTAGGAACATAATAAGAGAGAAGGTATTGTTTTACTTTTTAAAGACGGAAGATATTATTAAAGATATTTTTACATTTACTAAGATATTTTGACGTATTAATTTTTTTATTCTTCATATTATTTTCATAATAAAAGAACAAGTTCGAAAAACTTATTTTTTTAATGTTTTTGCAGATAAAGTAGTGGAAGAAAAATGGGTCTCAATGAACCATGATGATGATGATGGCGATCGTGACAAAACCTATGTACCTGATTCAGAAAGCGACAGCAGTGTGGAGGAACATAATAGGAGAGAAGGTATTGTTTTACTTTTTAAAGACGGAAGATATTATTGAATATATTTTTACATTTACTAAGATATTTTGACGTATTAATATTTTTATTCTCAATATTATTTTCATAATAAAAGGACAAATTCGAAAAACTAAGTTTTTAATTTTTTTGCAGATGAAGTAGTGGAAGAAAAATGGGCCTCAATGAACCATGATGATGATGATGATAGCGATCGTGACAAAACCTATGTACCTGATTCAGAAAGCGACAGCAGTGTGGAGGATGTTACTACTCGCACATTAAAGGTAAAACGAGCTAAATCCCCAAAAAGTGGTCCTTCTGGTCTTAAAAAAGATCATGAGCATCCTGTAGATACCTCCAGTGTAACGAATCCACAGACTAATGATGGTATCGTTTCAAGTGTTGGCGCGAATAATTCCACACGTCCATGGGCTAGGTCTATTCGAAATGAAAGAAAATTACTGCTAAATACTGGAAAACCATACATTAATGTTAGTGGAAAACAAATACAAGGGCGACAAATGAAACAACTAAAGCACTGTAGAAACAAGTGTTTTGTTTTTCTAGAAAATGACATTAGGAAATCAATTTTCAATGAATATTGGAGTATTGGTTCACATGAAGGACGTGTAAATTTTATTGCAAAACACGTTGCAGGAAAAAAACCAGGAAGTAGTAGGCCTAGGAAAGAAAACAGTTTAAAAAACCGAGGAGTAACCAATGAGTATTGTTTCGAAATCAAAGGGGAAAGAAAAATAGTCTGTAAGGACTGTTTTTTGAAAACTTTAGATGAACATGAGAAGTTTGTGAAAATGGTTCTACAAAATAAAAAACGGACCATCACAGGAACCCCTCAAGAAGACAGACGTGGTAAAAATCCTCCGAAACACAAAAAAAGTGAAGAAGATTTAGAGAAAATAAGGAGCCACATCCTTTCTTTCCCATCTTATGAAAGCCACTACACAAGACGCACAAACTCCACAAAATACTTACCACCTCATCTGAACCTACAGATCATGTACAATCTCTATGCGGAAAAGGTGGAAAACCCAGCATCGAGAAAGATATATGAGAGAGAATTCCACGCCTTGAAACTTGCATTCAAGAAGCCTCAAGTGGATACATGTCACAAGTGTGACATCTTGAATATGAAATTAAAAATAGCTCCTACTGAAGAAACATCAATCATTGAAAACGAAATTAAAAACCATCAGGAATCCGCAGATTTGGCTTACAAGACAAAAGCAAATGATAAAGAAGCTTGTAAAGTAGATAATAGAAAGAAATGTTTTAGTTTTGATCTGCAGCAATGCCTCCCCACTCCTTCTCTTGTTTCGTCTGTTGCTTTCTACAAAAGACAGTTGTGGACCTACAATCTCACTATTCATGACAATGTAACTGGTCAGTCTTACAACCACATGTGGCATGAGGCAACAGCAGGACGAGGAGCAAATGAAATAGCCTCATGCTTGTTTCATCATTTGGGCAAACTTCCTTCTACTATTGAAGAAGTGATTTTTTATTCTGACACTTGCGGAGGTCAGAACAAAAATTCGCATGTAGCTGCAATGTTTATGAAGGCCATGACTGTCTTTTCACATATAAAAATAATAAAACATAAATTTTTGGTTCCAGGCCACACTCATTTGGAGTGTGATGTTGACCACTCAATGATAGAAAAACAAAAAAAAAAAACTAAAAATCCCAATTTATCATCCTCACGATTGGTTTCAGCTAGTTAGGGGAACCGGAAAGAAAATGCCATTTCAAGTAATTGAAATGAAACAAGAAGAGTTTCTTGATTTTGCAGAGCTTCTCAAGACAGATTTGGTATTAAGGAAGAAGAATTCGGATGGGGACTTATTTTCCTGGCATAATGTTCAGTGGCTTCAGTATACTCAAGACCACGGTACTCTGTTGTACAAGAACTCCTTAACAGAAGAAGAACCCTTCAAGTCAATATGTTTTAGAAGACGAGGGAGGCTTTCCATAGGACAGGTTCAACAAAAGTACAAGTCCATGGTTCCTATACCTGAGGTAAAGAAAAAGGATCTCATGGATTTACTTCCTCTGATACCACCAGTATTTCACAATTTTTATAGACAACTCCCGACAGATTCTGCTATCCAAGCGGAGGATCCTGACCTTCTGGAAGTTGAGCTGGAGTAGTCCCAAATTAAAGGAATGGAATTTTGAGATTAGTATTTGTTAATTTTGAATTTCTTCATGTATACCTTTAGTATGTTTTGTAATGTAAAATTTATAAAATTATTCTATACCCAAACTAAGGTTTATGTATGTCCTAACATGCTTAAGCGATTATAAATGGTGAAATGTTAAAAAAATTAAATCCTTGTTAATTCCCAAATTGTAATTTTGACTTTGTTAATAAACAACTTTAATACCATATTTGTAACAACCAAAAATTTAAAAAATTTTAGTGTGACTGAAAAGACGTTACATTCAGCATGACACACCTACTCAGCCCACGAGCAATAAATAAAGAAATGTGTGTAGAAGTGTCAAGTGAACGTTTACTTCAGACAATGCAAGTACGTTTCACATAGTTGTACAATAGGGCACAGGGTTGGCCGTGACAGACTCGACTAAAACAAGAGATTTACAGCCTGCAAATGTCAGATAATGGAAATTGTGTCAAGTACCAATTTAGAGGAGAAACTGTGACGGACACACTGCCGGGTTAATTTGTAAGAGTACTAGTAAAGAATAAAAAGAGTGTAAGTCACACAATAGTATATACCCTATACGAGGACGGACATCGATACCTAAAATAATAGAATCGAACTTGTAAACAGCAGGGGAACGACTTACTGGCGACAACGGATATTTACGACAGGCAGTAGGTGTGCCGTTTTGGAAACGACGTCACGCTGCGCCAGGATAGCGTTCAGAAAAAAAGGGTCAAACACAGCGAACAATAACAAGAGACGACACATTGTTTTCGTGAGAACTGCAGCGAGACCCGGAGTACGCTTAGACAATGGCATGATAGACGAGCATGAAATTTCTCCTGTTCTAGGAAAAGAGTACGGAGGCTTTCGACGCGAACCCGTGGGGAGACAGGATATCCAATCACAACCCAGCATCTACCCAGAGACCTGGTGGAGAGGACCGTCGCCAGCATAGCAACGGGAACGTCGAATGGGAAGTGAAGAACGACACTCTGGCTTAAGGGTAGGAGATCTTCCATCCTATCATGTTCAACTTGAGGCGTGTTTTCCAGTACGGTGCATTGTGGTACACGATGTTTGATAAAAACTGCTTGCAGAGCACGCGGGAGGACAGTCTCTCATAATTTTTCAACCATATACTTTGAACAGTCTTTATAATTTTCAACAGTCGGTCGTCAAAGTTCGATTAACATACGGACGGCAGTGGGACTTTGAAATTTTGCCACGCGTCATATAACTAAGAGACTTAGACATTTCGATATTGGCGCGTATCCGGTAATAGTGTACTTTCAGTGTCTAAAACATGCGACATACGCCAGTGTTTAACAATTATAGAATTATTTATTATACTCTAATTCAGAATTGAACTAACCAGTCACACTTACATCAATAATCGACGCGTAGAACTTTCGTTGATGTAATACCGGACGGCGAAATAATAACATTATACAGTGTTGCGGTGCGATACAATATCATGTGGAACAATTACACCGCGGCATCAAAACACTAACAGTAATGAACATATCAAACGTTGAACAATACACAGACATATATATATACACCATAGTTAACGATGAACTTTAATACGAACACACAGCGCGAGTGAATCTGTTTCGCGTGTGTTAAGTGTCAGTCACAGCTCAGCACAGCTTCCCACACATGATCCAGCAGAGAGGAGTTACGCCGATGGAAATATCGGATAAATTCACCTAAACAAGTAATCTTTATGCTATTCTTATCATAAGAAACTCTACTGTCCTGTCTCTTTTTCAAGAAACACCCCTTGAGCATTTAATTTAAACATGATAAATATAATTAACGCCATCCATCTGAGGCATACGATGAACGCATTAGTATAGGATTTATTGTTTGAATATTTGTGTTTCTATATATCGATTGCATTATATATGTATATGTTTTCAGCAAACAACGTATTGGATTTACCTTGTAATTTGATGTATAAACATGTGTTCTTTTATGTTCTTTTCATGAGTTTATGAATGTATGTATTTACAGGGAATCGTCCATATTATATATATTGAATTTAATGAATGATATAATGTTAATAAATAAGTGTTTATTTTATCAATATGCGTTCATCATTGTCAAATTACCTCAGAACGAGAAAGTAATAGCATTTGAGTGATTTATGGTAGTTTATTTTATTTTATTTATTAATGCAACAACTAGAGTCTCCATGCAATAGTTATGCTAACGTAAAGTAATTAACGTGTTATTTATTGATTACACGAGCTCATTATGCAAATTAATATATTCAATAATTACTTAATCACAGATTACTTAATCCATTATTGTTAGCATTACAATTATCAAAAACTCCCAATACAAAGAAAATCTTGTATTTGGCTGCCCAACACGTGGCAGATTGTTGTATTTGGCTCTCAAAGAACGTAGGGCTCGGCAATCACAGATTAGTTAATTCAGTAGCGTAATAGCATAACACCCCACAGTGTTGTATTTGGCGCCCACCGCACGGCAAAGAGCAGGCAGTAGAGATAGGATAAGCGTATATATTAATATTTCATGTTAGTAGTTGTAAGAACAAATATTATTAGTGTGAAGCTAGTTGGACTGGGACTGAATGTTAACGCGTAGTAAAGCTGCAAAAATGACGACCAGTAGCACAGATTCCATGAATTTTGACATTAATAACCAACAGGGAGTACCTGGTGTCGAACGAGAGGAATCACCAACTTATTCACAAATGACCGAGGAGACGTCAGACGTCAGAGCGCGGGGACAGGAGTCCCAACAACAACCGCAGGAAGAGGTGACGTTGCGCGCATTAATGGATTTTATGAGTAAGAAATTTGAAAAGCAGGATGAAAAATTTAATGAGATTAGAAGAGATATTAATGAAAAACTCGAAAAGCAAAAGGAAGAGATTAATGAAAATTTTATAGAGATTAGAAGAGAAGTGAATGAAAATTTCGAGAAGCAAAAAGAAGAAATCAATGAAAAGTTCGAGAAGCAGAATGAAAATTTTACACAAATACGCACGGAAGTGCGTGAATATATAAACAATTGTGATAAGAAGATAGACGAGGTTCAGAAGCAGCAGAACGAAATCATAAAAGAGTTAAGGGACGACACCGACAAGAAATTCGAAGAGGTGCGTGAAACAAGAGAATTAGACCGACAGGAACTAAAGAGTGTTGCCCAAAATACTCAAACGAGCATCAAAAAGATCCACAACAGAGTGGAGACACACGCAAAAGAAAATCACAAGAAGCAAGAGGAATTGAAAGTCGAACTATTCCAAACAGTAAGACAATTACAACAGGAACAGGGAGACGTAAACAATACAATGCAACAGAAAATCAATGAGGTAGATGGGAGACAGAAGTCGGCGGAACAAAAACTGGACGAGAGCACCAGAGAGAAAACCACCCGTATTAACGAATTAAAATCCCAGATAGAACGACTACAGCGTCAGCTAATTGAAGGTGAGTCTGGAATAATCAGTAGAATTAACGGACACACACATACAGAGTTAAAGTATAACGGCACTGACAGGTTCCCAATGGAGTTCCTGAAGGAATTGTCAGAGATCCAGGAACAGTACTACAGCAACGGTGACATTAAATGGATCGGAAGACACTTGGAGATGGACGCTGGAATATGGTGGCGCGTCATAAGGAATCAAATCTCCACGTACGAAGAATTTAAAGAAGCTTTCACCTTGAACTACTGGGGTCAAGAACGCCAGGACAATATACGCGACAATCTGGAGTACGGCAGATATGAGTGGAATGGACCAATCACAGCTGTCCAGTATGTAGAACGGATTTTACTGGAAAGTCGGCAACTGTCACCAGCATTAACCGACACTCAGCTGATACGAAAATTAGCTCGCCACTTTGGTAAGGACTTGCAGCTCGCCGTGGTCACACGTGGTATCACGAGTATACCAAATTTCGAAGCGCTGATTACGGAATTCACAAGTATACAGTCGAGCGGAGATAACACTCGCAGACCACATTATAGACCTTACAACGAAGGGAGGAACAATCCGAGAGAAAGGGAAACGCAATACAATAAAAATGAAAGTGACCGACAGGCAACAAGGGGTCGGTATGACAACAAACACTACGTCAATACAGTACAGTTTACACCAGCTGAACCAGGACCCAGTGGCACGGTCGTTGGCACTACCCCAAGGGCGAACGGTAACAGCGACAACAATAACAAAAAAAAAAATACGTCGAACGAGGGGAGGAGATAGAATTTCTAAGCGACTCCTTTCCGAGTGAGAGTGTAAATATATTGTTACCTGATTTACGAAAGGACCTACTAAAAGAGGACGACGAGATTGTAAATAAACAAATATTGAAATGTCCCGAGATTACTATTAAATTTAATAATGATGTAACTGTCCAAGCCTTACTTGATACTGGTTGTATTGTTAACGGGTTATCGGAAACTTGGTTTAATAACCATAAGAAGAGTATAGAACCATATGAGACACTACCCGTAACGAATACATTTATAATAAGTGCTGTAGGAAGTAAATCCAAATTAGTTAAGAGACAAATATTGTGTGACATTGAGATTGATAGTATCCGATATGAATGTGTGTTTTTGGTAATACCAGAATTAGTGAAACCATGTATACTAGGAATTAGTTTTTTACAAGAAGTTGGGTGTCGCATCGACATCGGAAACAATGTAGTTAGTTTAAAAAACGATACTGTTGATGAGGAGCACATTATACCAATCATGAATATTGACGTGATAAACAGTGAAGAAGAAGAGGAAGTACTGCGATGCATCGATGAGAAGATTGGGAGCATAGACTGCGTGGATGAAGGAATACTGCAACGCCTGAAGGAGATTTTGGTAAGGAACCGGAATGTTTTTAGGGAGTGCCCGGGAAGAATAGAGGGTTACACGCACGAGTTTCACGTTACGGACAGGACACCTTACTTTCAACGAGGGTGGCCTGTGCCGCTTGCCTACAGAGACAAGGTGAACGAGGAGATTAACCGGATGTTACGATATGGAGTAATCGAACGTTGCGCCAGCCCGTACGTCAACCCAATCGTGACAGTTATCAAGAAGGATGGGAGGGTTCGCCTATGCCTCGATGCAAGAAAAGTGAACAGCGTGACCGTGCCCGATTACGAAGGAGTGTCCCCGGTAAATGAGATATTGGCTAGATGTGGTGATATGCAGTACTTGTCGACAGTCGATTTATCCAGTAGCTTCTGGCAAGTCCCATTAAAACGAGAGTGTAGGGATTTCACTGCGTTTATGCATGAAGGGAAGTGCTACCGATTCACAGTGACGCCATTTGGACTCAGCACCAGCTCTGCAGCGTTGACACGTGGATTGGATGTGGCCCTCGAGGAGGAGGTCAAGAAGAACACGATCATCTACGTGGACGACTGCTTGTGCTACTCCAATAATATACAAACACATTTAAATCATTTAGAAGCGTTGCTAAACAACCTCAATAAAGCAAATATAACTGTCAACCTCACCAAGTCACAATTCTTCAGACGAGAGATCTCCTTCCTTGGTTATCGCCTTACAACAAAAGGGATACAAGCAAACGATGACAAGGTAAAGGCGATTATGGATTTCCCAGCACCGAAGAATACAAAACAACTCAAAGGTTTTCTTGGTCTTACCAATTTTTATAACAGATTCTCGAGTAAATACGCAGAAACAACGCAACCTTTACATGAACTGCTGAAAGGTGGACGAAAGTTTTCATGGACAAGGGAAGTGGACGAGTGTTTCCAGAGAGTCAAGAATTTATTTATCGACACAGTAACTCTACGGTTCCCACGGCCGAACCAAAGATACTATATTCAGTGTGACGCTAGTAATTTTGCGTATGGTGGCCAGCTTTACCAGATTGATGAAGATGGAGAAATCGGCGTCATCGCTTTTACAAGCAAGACATTTAAGGGAGCAGAACGCAATTACTTCACGACGGAGAAAGAGCTCCTGAGTATCGTTAGATGTCTGGATAAGTTTCGTATGTACATACTTGGCCAACCACTCACGATAATCACCGACAATAAAGCATTAACATTTATGCACAAGTGTCACTTGAACAATTCCAGAATTACAAGATGGATTCTCGCCATACAGGAGTACAATTTCGACATTATCCACTGCAAAGGAAAGGATAACGTCGTTGCGGACATACTGAGTAGATACCCGGCTGACACGGAACAACACGAGACAAACGAGGAGACGCACGAATATTTGATTAATCACCTAGTTATTAAAATGAGTCAACAATTAGGCAAAATAATTAGAGGTATCGGCAAATACCAAAATGAAGATGCCAAACTCGGAACGCTCATAGATAAGATTAAGAATAACGTTATAGATAGTAAATTAAGTAAATTTTATAAAATTGTTAATGATAAGTTGTACCGACGACGACGTGGCGAATGGAAACTATACATTCCTGACAGCGTGTCGAAGGATCTAATTGCAGAGATACACCAAATGTACGGACACCTAGGCCCGAAAAGGTGTATAAAAATGTTACAAGAGCACTTCACGATCGACAGCTTGATCAAGAAAGTGAAGGTATACACCCAAACTTGTGACTCTTGCCAACGGTACAAGGATACGAACAACAGGATGCTCTTTGGCGGAACAAAGGCCATGATACCATCAGCCAAAGGTGACATAGTAAGCGTTGATTACTATGGACCCTTACCAACAGGTATAGGAGGTGTCAAATACTTACTTGTCATGGTGGACAACTTCACAAAGTTTGTCAAACTATTTACACTAAGAAGAGCGACAACCACCACGACACTACGACGGATCAACGATTACTGTACGAAGTATGGACGACCGAGAGTCATTTTAACCGACAACGGCACGCAATTTACCGCCGAAAGATGGGTTAAAGGTCTCGAGGAGCTGGGAATACAACCAAGATATACCGCGATAAGGAATCCTCGAGCGAACTTAGCGGAAAGGATTAACCGCCAATTGGGAAATCTATTCAGGATCCTGGTACACGACCAGCATAGCAAGTGGTCAAGATACGTCGGAGTAATTGAAACATGTATCAATGAAACGTACCACGAAACAATAGAAATAACACCCCACGAGGCACACTTAGGAAAGAAGCCGACCCGCGCATGGGAGAAGTGGCTGGACAAAGATGTCATCAACAATGAACACAATCCCAATATTAATGTGTTTGTAAAAATAAAAGACAAAAGAGAGAAATATGCTAAACGTATCAATGATGGTAAGAATATTACTAAATTTGTTACCGGCGATAAGGTGCTGTTGAGGAGCTACCATCAATCCGACGCCGCAATGAAAAGGATTGACAAGTTTTTCGAGTTATACACCGGACCATACAAGGTTAGTCGCGTCCTTGGTAACGCAACATACGAGCTCGCTGAGTGCGATAGCAATGGAAAACTGAGGGGTATTTTCAACGTACGATTGCTGAAGAGATACTTTGAGACGAAATCACAAGTCTCAAAGGAAAACGAAAGTGCATCGACAATCAGTTAGACTAGTGGATTCGGGGGCGGATCAACACATAAGGTGAATGTCCCGCGAAAACCAGTCCAACTAGCTAATCGGTATGATGTATATCTTATTAGTGTATAAAGTAAAGATTTTGTACAAGGAGTTCTTAAGTCACAATGTGGCAACCTAACGACATTCATTACATGTGTATAGCCAGTGTTAGTGGAAATTTAAATAGAAAAGACAATTATGATGTGAAAAGTTCAATTGAATGTGCAGCAATAAATTGCGAAAAGACGTTATAACGAGTTTTATAGACACCCGATGATATTAGATTAATTAATCAAATCTGAGTGATATAAAACACAGTTAGTTATGATCACAATGATCTCAAGTGAATTGTTAATTGTTCCTGAATAATGTATATAAGTTTCTAATCAATATAATTAGTATAGATGATAGTAACACATATTGTGAGTGATACTCAATAATAATTAGTGAATGTATCAATGTGTATTTACAGGTCGTAAATTGTATTTTAAATGGTCAAGATAGACTAAGAACATTAGCTATCATAATGATATTTAAACGATACATGAATAATTGTAATTCATGTCGAAAATCATTATTTCATGTGTTAGATTATAAGCGGACGGCACAGCCATCCACAGCTATTATTATTGTACATAATCCCATATCTAATTAGATATGCAAATATGTAAAAAATGCGTTCATCTTTCCTCAGATGCACGGCAATAAATTCCCAGAGGTAGTTTACGACCAAATATAGGGAATATATATCCATATACCCCAAGCAGAGGAAAGTAGGTCATTGACCGCGACTTTACCAGAGGGGAATCCCACAACAAACTCAGAGCGCAGAAATCGGATTAGAGTGTCTTCCGCTAATCCAACATCAAATCCGATTTGGGGACCTATGTAACAACCAAAAATTTAAAAAATTTTAGTGTGACTGAAAAGACGTTACATTCAGCATGACACACCTACTCAGCCCACGAGCAATAAATAAAGAAATGTGTGTAGAAGTGTCAAGTGAACGTTTACTTCAGACAATGCAAGTACGTTTCACATAGTTGTACAATAGGGCACAGGGTTGGCCGTGACAGACTCGACTAAAACACGAGATTTACAGCCTGCAAATGTCAGATAATGGAAATTGTGTCAAGTACCAATTTAGAGGAGAAACTGTGACGGACACACTGCCGGGTTAATTTGTAAGAGTACTAGTAAAGAATAAAAAGAGTGTAAGTCACACAATAGTATATACCCTATACGAGGACGGACATCGATACCTAAAATAATAGAATCGAACTTGTAAACAGCAGGGGAACGACTTACTGGCGACAACGGATATTTACGACAGGCAGTAGGTGTGCCGTTTTGGAAACGACGTCACGCTGCGCCAGGATAGCGTTCAGAAAAAAAGGGTCAAACACAGCGAACAATAACAAGAGACGACACATTGTTTTCGTGAGAACTGCAGCGAGACCCGGAGTACGCTTAGACAATGGCATGATAGACGAGCATGAAATTTCTCCTGTTCTAGGAAAAGAGTACGGAGGCTTTCGACGCGAACCCGTGGGGAGACAGGATATCCAATCACAACCCAGCATCTACCCAGAGACCTGGTGGAGAGGACCGTCGCCAGCATAGCAACGGGAACGTCGAATGGGAAGTGAAGAACGACACTCTGGCTTAAGGGTAGGAGATCTTCCATCCTATCATGTTCAACTTGAGGCGTGTTTTCCAGTACGGTGCATTGTGGTACACGATGTTTGATAAAAACTGCTTGCAGAGCACGCGGGAGGACAGTCTCTCATAATTTTTCAACCATATACTTTGAACAGTCTTTATAATTTTCAACAGTCGGTCGTCAAAGTTCGATTAACATACGGACGGCAGTGGGACTTTGAAATTTTGCCACGCGTCATATAACTAAGAGACTTAGACATTTCGATATTGGCGCGTATCCGGTAATAGTGTACTTTCAGTGTCTAAAACATGCGACATACGCCAGTGTTTAACAATTATAGAATTATTTATTATACTCTAATTCAGAATTGAACTAACCAGTCACACTTACATCAATAATCGACGCGTAGAACTTTCGTTGATGTAATACCGGACGGCGAAATAATAACATTATACAGTGTTGCGGTGCGATACAATATCATGTGGAACAATTACACCGCGGCATCAAAACACTAACAGTAATGAACATATCAAACGTTGAACAATACACAGACATATATATATACACCATAGTTAACGATGAACTTTAATACGAACACACAGCGCGAGTGAATCTGTTTCGCGTGTGTTAAGTGTCAGTCACAGCTCAGCACAGCTTCCCACACATGATCCAGCAGAGAGGAGTTACGCCGATGGAAATATCGGATAAATTCACCTAAACAAGTAATCTTTATGCTATTCTTATCATAAGAAACTCTACTGTCCTGTCTCTTTTTCAAGAAACACCCCTTGAGCATTTAATTTAAACATGATAAATATAATTAACGCCATCCATCTGAGGCATACGATGAACGCATTAGTATAGGATTTATTGTTTGAATATTTGTGTTTCTATATATCGATTGCATTATATATGTATATGTTTTCAGCAAACAACGTATTGGATTTACCTTGTAATTTGATGTATAAACATGTGTTCTTTTATGTTCTTTTCATGAGTTTATGAATGTATGTATTTACAGGGAATCATCCATATTATATATATTGAATTTAATGAATGATATAATGTTAATAAATAAGTGTTTATTTTATCAATATGCGTTCATCATTGTCAAATTACCTCAGAACGAGAAAGTAATAGCATTTGAGTGATTTATGGTAGTTTATTTTATTTTATTTATTAATGCAACAACTAGAGTCTCCATGCAATAGTTATGCTAACGTAAAGTAATTAACGTGTTATTTATTGATTACACGAGCTCATTATGCAAATTAATATATTCAATAATTACTTAATCACAGATTACTTAATCCATTATTGTTAGCATTACAATTATCAAAAACTCCCAATACAAAGAAAATCTTGTATTTGGCTGCCCAACACGTGGCAGATTGTTGTATTTGGCTCTCAAAGAACGTAGGGCTCGGCAATCACAGATTAGTTAATTCAGTAGCGTAATAGCATAACACCCCACAGTGTTGTATATTCAAATGTTGTATTCTTATTTATTTTTTTCCTTCTGGTAAAGAATAAAAATCCCAAATTAAAAAAGAAATGAGTTGCTATTGTTTTTATAAGTACTACTTAATTTATTTCTTATAATAAGTTATTATCATTGCGATTGAAATTTGAGTGAGCTTATTTTGTGTAACATAGACACAACTAAAGCCAAAGTACTTCATGAAGAGGTGTGTAGTCAAAAGGGTGTGCAGTGAAGAGGTGTGCAGTCAGTCAATGATCAGACAAGAAATAAATGTATTCTTCAGATAGACTTACTACTATATTGTTTTATAAAAATAACAAATAATATCAATAATTAGATTTTACATAATGTTTTGAACTTTGCTGTTACTCTCCTGAAAAATTCAAATTTTTGACTTAAGCCCTAATCACCGCGCATCAAAGTGAAGAGGTGTGCGGTCAAAAGGGCTTAAGTCAAAATAAGTCCAAAATACAGAATCAGGAATGATCAGACAAGAAATAAATGTATGCTTCAGATAGAATTACTACTATATTGTTTTATAAAAATAACAATTACAAATAATATCAATAATTAGATTTTACATAATG
Organism: Magicicada septendecula; assembly: GCA_034769895.1. Classification (NCBI taxonomy): domain Eukaryota; kingdom Metazoa; phylum Arthropoda; class Insecta; order Hemiptera; family Cicadidae; genus Magicicada; species Magicicada septendecula. The sequence goes on from CM068369.1 coordinate 415,891,047, forward strand.
TTTTGAACTTTGCTGTTGCTCTCCTGAAAAATTCAAAATTTTGACTTAAGCCCGTATGACCGCGCATCAAAGATATAAGGAATGTAATTATTTTGATGATATAAAACAAACTGTCTTAACTCCCTCCCTAACACACACATTCAATCAACTAATTGATCTTGTTATGTTCGACATTCTCTCTTGTACCCGTACACAGGTCCTGATGACAATAAATATTGTCGAATCGTCGACACAAATAATGTGAAATCTGTGTTATATACTTATCGACCGCTCTCGCTAAGCCTTCCATCGCTAAAATAATAATAATAGGAAGAAAAATAAGAATATAATAACGTAAATAAATAAATAAAACGTGTCTGCCAATCGAAAAAGTAATGTTATTAAAATTCCGAAGCACGCAAGTCACTAAATGAAAAATTATCGATTACTTTACTGATTTTAATCTTTACCGATCAGATTAGTTACCATCTGTTTTTAATTAGGCTATAAATAAAGACGTTAAGTAACGTATTTGTTAATTGTAATATCTTTCTCTGATGGCCTATATGTGACAAATATAAATTATGGAGAAAAAGTGAGGAATAACGGGAACACAAAAAATTATGTAGATGCATCGACGGACACGACTGCCAGGACGCAATGTCTCTCTTTCCTATATCTTATACACCATATTATCCTGACAACAGTTAACATTTTCATACTGCGGATAGAATCCGTGAAAACCAGACCATCGTTTTACACAAAATAATGTACGTCTAAGATATTGACTATAAAAAAGTAATAATATTCTAATCTGGTGTATCGATGCAGCGGTAAGTAGGCTGGTAAATGAAACAAGTTAAACAAACCTATTATATGAAGATCTTCGGTAAATAATAATATTGTAATTTTGGTGAATAGGGGCCGCGAAACGGGAGCGGCTCTTTGGTAGTAATAGTAGTTGTAGCGTAGTCGCTAGGATCGTGTAACGCGGAGGCAGGAACCAAGGTCCACCCTCGGGGCTACAAGATAAATCTAAACAGCCCAGTCTCTCTCGGCATCGACGTGTGTGGTCCTTTTAAAAACTAGCCCCCCCCCCCCGTCACACTAGATTGCTCCATGCCAAACGAAACTCTGAAAAACAGAGCTTTAAATTCGCGTAATGTTAGAAGTTTCCTCCCCACTCCACTTACGAAGTAAATTATAAATAATTCAAAACAATGGCAAATTGTTTTCACATTATGTTGAATTTTTATTTCACGTAGTTGAAGACACGGCTGGATTTAAAAAATAAATAAACAAAATAATTAAAAATATATTGCTTTATCTGAAATTGAATAAGTATTGTTTGTTTCTACAATCTTAACTATAGTCGTACACATATATTACCACCTCTTCTGTTTTTTCGTTACCTCACTTTTTCTCTCTGTATCTCATTCTTGGAGCGGTCGTGGCGTAGTGGCTAGCGTGTGGCGCTGCTACGCTGTCGGCGCGGGTTCAATTCCCGCCGGGGGCCATCTGATTTAGATACGACCGTTGCCCCTCGCAAGGCAATGGCAAACCAGCGAGAGGTATCCTGCTTAGTATAAACCTTCCCCAACTATGCCGTTCGGATCCGGCGTTAAACTGTAGGTCCCATATACCTGTGAGAGACTCAGTACCACACGCACCACGGGTATATGCGGGGAGGGTACAAACCAGTCGAAAGACTGAAGGACTACGAATCTCATTCTTATTCTCTCTTTCTCTCTTCTTCTCCCTGACTTCTAGGATATTTTACGTAAAATGAATCGTTAAGTTTTACTACTTTTACGCTTACATTTCTAGACGATATTCTACGCGAACGTGAAGTTTATTTAAATGCACATGTTGTATATATAATTGAGTGTGTGCACCCGCGCGCGCGCGTGCATTACGTTACATGGTTTTCATTTCATAGAGTAATATCTGGATAGGCCAAATGAGAAATAAAATTCCAACTATCGTAGCATAAGCATACTGAACACTGTTACGGTGACATTCTTAGGCCAAACACTTCTCGTAATTTTTCGGAAGATTAATCATCGGCATACCTGGAGGGCGATTAAAGCACTTTCCCTTTCGGAACGAATACTATTATAACTTTAACCCTGACACAATTGCCCCATGAAACCCTCTGAAGTTAATATTCGTCTGACACGACAGCCACTATCTTCCTTTGAGCGAAGTGCGTTGATTCGTTCATAAATTAGCTACACAGATGCAATGCATTTTCTGTAACCGTTTTCAGAATCTCTGTGCGTTCTGACTGATATTACCCAGTCCCAAAGCCAAGTGTGTGTTTATGTAAATGAGTGCTAATTTAAATAATTAAACTGTTAATAAACTGTAAAACTGTAGTTAATATACAGGCAATATAGACTTCCAGAATCTTATTTACATTCAGAGAGAAGGGAATATAGCTCTCTTGCACAAATTTTTCCACTGTTCCCTTCGTTGCCATTCCCTTCGTTTCATTGTATGTTACACCTTATCTTTCTTGTATTTTTGCTCTTCATTTATTCCATGCGTCTAGTCCTCCTGCTTTTCTGATTCTTCTGCATTTTCGCTTCCAAAATTTTTCTCGCTGCTCTTGTCTCTTCCAAACTCTGCAAATGTCCCCACCAACTCAACTGTCTTCATTCTACAAATTCCAAAGTAGCATGACTATTCACAACAAACGTTTCATTTCCAGAATCTGTAATTTGTTTTTCTCCCTTCCACTCAGCACCTATGACTCACCCCCAAATGTCAAAATGGATCTATAAATTATCTTAGAACGTGCACTTTGTTTCTCTTCAAATTCCCTACTTGTTTGTGAAGTTTCTACTCAAGAGTAGTATAGTTATGCGTTTTTAAATCTTTTTAGATTTCCATTTTCCACAACCGTTTTTCACCCCTAGGTATTGAAAAGCTCTCAGTCGATTTATCGTTATCACTTAATATCTCTTTTTAAATCGTCGCTCCCTTACACCACCAATTACCGTCACTCTGGCTATGCCATTATCAATTTCCATTCCTTTCTCCTTCAATACTGTGTTCCATACATCCAAATCTCTTGAAATTCTCTTTCGCATCTGGTTATCAGACTACTTCATCCACTTTTAACTTCTTACTGAACATATTCTAATAATCACACCCATCAATGTTACGAATAATGACGGACTCTATGCATCCCCTTATCTTACTCTCCTTTTGTTCTAACAGCTTCAGACTCTGTTATTCTTTATTATACAGCTACACAATTCTTGTAACAATCACTTTGCGTCAACATTTCTTTCTCTTAAATCTCTCATTATTTTTTACTTTACCAAATCTTTTTTTTACATCTATAGAAGTCAATTTTCTTCTTTTTCTGGATCTATCAATGTTTTCTTCTTCTCTTGCATCGCTGTTTGTGTTGTACGCAGTATAGGATCTTGTGTGCTCCTTCCTTAACCAAATCCATTTTTTGTATTTTCTCCTACTGTTTTCTACTATTTTTCTCAATCTGTTGTCTATAAGCCTATTCGAACATCTTCATAAAGTTATAAAATAACCTTATTCCTCTCTGGGAAATGCTTCTATTCTATGTCTTTAATAAGGTTAAACATTTGTTATTATAGGCCTATTTAATTTTATTTATTTAAGATATATCTTCCTTTATGTATGCATTTGTTAACTAATTTTTGCTTACATGCTTTTCGTAAGAGACTTTTGGTTATCTTTCATCTTCGGAGCAAAGCTGAAATTGATGAATTATATTGAATTTTTGTCGAGTAGCCTACATGGGATCCGTTTGTAGCTTCACGAAAACGCATTTTTTATGACTTTTAGTGGTGAAAGGTTTTGTAAGATTAACTTGAAGCAATTTTAAAACATTTGTATCGTCGTTTCATTATCAGATCTGTATACAGCCAATATAGGTGTGGTTAATTCACATATAGACCCTAATGGGAGTTTTTTATAGGCCTACATGTCTGTGCATATGTTGCATAAAGAATAATAAAAATAACTATTACATATGTATAATAATAAATATATTATATTATTAAAGCATTATTATAATGTTCCATACAAATTAACACTCATTATATGTGTATAATTCTTTCTGTACTCCCTTATGATAACAATAAATTTTGTAAAAACGTCGACACAAATATTTTTAAATTGTAAATTATTCCTCAGGCTTTCACGGCCGGTGTCAGATGAATTGTTCATGATATCCGGGCTGTTTGGCCGTGGTCCATGGTTTATAACAAAACCAAACGTTTCGGCAGCTCCACTGGCTGCCATCATCAGTGGTATAAAAATCCTGCACATAAGTACCATGGCATGGCGCGATGCGAGCCTCTCACACACCTTCTTGTTTCTGATTGGCCGATGATGCTGTTTTTACCTGTGCGGGGGTTGAAATTACTATAAATTAGCACAGGTAGCATCGCGGGAAATCAGCAGCCTTCCCCACAGTACTTCTCGGAAAACAAGTGAGTACCTAATGGCATAGCTTGGTGCGAGCCAATCATACACCATCTTTATTGTGATTGGCTGATGGTGTCATTTTTACCTGTACGTGGGACTTTGCTGAATTTATAAGTACAGGTAGCATGGCAGGACAGCTTTAGCCTATACCACAGTACTGTGGGCCTGTACGTAAACACCCGGCGTGCAGGATTTTTATACCACTGATGATGGCTGCCAGTGGAGCTGCCGAAACGTTTGATTTTGTTATAAACCATGGACCACGGCCAAACAGCCCGGATATTACGAACAATTCATTTTTAAATTGTGTCTAGATAACCAACCCACGTCACAAAACCTTCCATCATAGTCACGACCACTATGGCAAAGACACGGTTGTGTCAAATGATAGGTAATATGATATTTTATTTAAATTATTATGTTGCTTATAACAAAACTTATTCAATTGTTAACTATTTATAGTATTTAAAGTTTCGGAAAGGTCATAATTACTTACGTCTTCATTGTTATCAGAGGTAATTTTCCTATAACTCGTATTTATAGTTACCAGGAGAATTAGTTATGATTTTTTAATGACGTTGGTTGTTGTTGACGTGAGTTGTTTAACGACAATAAAGCGGTGTTGGAACTGTAAACTGGTTATTATCATGTGATATTAATAATGGATGATGTGTTGACTGGTATGAGGAGGTCAGGCCATCAGATCGGCGAAAAGTCAAAAAACTGAAAACTTTTTATTTATAATATACATTTTTCTTTTATAAAACAATGTGGCACAAGGTCTCTCCCGTTTTCGTCACCGAAACAAGAAGAAAAATGTGGACAAGAGAAAACCATAATCTATTATAACTTAACTGGCTTTTGCACCACGTGGTTGGCGACAAATATAACTTACTTGGGTTTCAATTGTAATTATTATTTTTAATTTTTAGTATAAAATTCTGGGCGCCAGAGATAATTAGGAATCTCAGGGTGTTGTTAATAACAACTCTTATGTTCAGATGCTAAGTAAAAGATATTATATTTACCATTTGAATACATTTAAATATATATAACATATAATATTATCATCATTTCAATTTGATAGGTTAATTACGTCTCAATTACTACTAACTTCTTATCCCTAGTTAATCATTACAAGAATTTCATGAATACAGTTGATATCATTTACCATTTATGAACGTTTAATCAGTCCATTGACTATGCTGTCAGATTTATGAGACTAATTACACATTAAATATCATTTATCATCCATAAAAGATTAATAAACATATGAAATATTATTTATCATTAACAAAAGATTAATAAACATATGAAATATTATTTATTAATCAACAAGATATTAATGCACATATGAAATATTCTTTATCATTAATAAAAGATTAATAAACATATGAAATATTATTTATTAATCAACAAGATATTAATGCACATATGAAATATTCTTTATCATTATTAAAAGATTAATAAACATATGAAATATTATTTGTCATTAACAAGTTACTCTTGAACTAAAAAATCTCCTTCTCTCTCAGCATAAATTAACATGAATCAATAACATGACTTAATATCTAACATTTCCGAAATATCAAATCATCATTCAAATTTTATATTAAATATTTATACTTCGTACTCCTATTCTAGGTCGTAAGATATAAAACTCTTCAGCATCTGAACAACTCGTAGGTTCTTTTAGAATGAAACGAGTTAAATTGAGTAGACAAATATATTACATGCAATTATTTGATTACAACATTTAATGTGATACTGTTACTTGAATTCGATTATCCATTTCTCCGTCTCGCTCGTTCAGCACTTTGCACATCACAACACAATTTGTATTACTCTGCTTTTATCTTATTCACCACACTCGCGATAATCATTCGTCTCCGCGTCCTCCGAACTTTGACTTTTCATACGGTCGCGCACATAATAAATAAGACTTCTTCGCACTTGATGCCGCGCACAGAATAAATAATACTACTTGACTGACTGATTCTCCGACTCTCGATTCTGACTGTCGATTGACGATTGTATAATTTACTGAACGACTGAGTAATTAACTAACTAACTAGCTAACTGATTTGACTGATTGCTTTAACTGATTTAACTGACTACTGATTTCACTGACTAACTGATTGCGACTGTCTCTTTTGATTTCACTGACTGACTGATTGCTTTAAATGATTTAACTGACTTTACCGATTTCAACTGTCTCTTTTGATTTCACTGACTGACTGATTGCTTTAACTGATTTAACTGACTTTACTGATTTCAACTGTCTCTTTTGATTTCACTGACTGACTCCTTAAGTTCCTGCATCAGTTACTTTTATAGTTTCACCTAAACTTCCCTTACTGCCGCTACTCTTAAAATTACCATCATTGGCTGAAATTCGAACTTGTTGCCGGTAAGTTTGAAATTGTCCAGTAACCACTCGAAATAATTTCGCGCGCAGAGGTGACGCTTTTTCTGATTGGTGAAATCTTATAGACGCGCACTTTTTGCCGCGAGACCGTTTTCTCGTTAAAAAAGGAAATCTGCTTTCTCCACCACCCTCGTGTATGACGTTTCACTCTTTGTATTTTGAAGGCCGAAAACACCCTAAATCTAACGGTACTGCATATTTTTTGCTGTTTTTAGCAAACAAAGCGTTTTATATCTTTACGACTTAGAAAGTTGTACTTACAATACAATTTTACACTGGGTCGGCGTCAATGTGTCGCCTCGCCCATACACACCTCTCACTTATATAACGACTACTCGGTAGGCCTATAATTCTCCTTTATATGCTTATTTATTAACATTACTAAAATTAATATTAATAGTCTACATCGAAATATGTAATTGATATAAGTGTGTTTTACTATACAACTAGCTGTAACCGATAGTGTTACGTTACACTATTCAAAAACACTTGAAAAACATATTTCATGATAACCGTAGTTTTCCTCGAAAAGTTCGGCAAGGCTAATTCACAAGAAGACTATTATCATCTGACTGCTACTATAATAATCAGCATAGATGGGTATGCAACGATTTTCAATTCCTATTTCTTTTGGTCGTTCTATAAGCCATCATCAGTGCCACTCTTCCTTACATAACTGTTTGCGGCTTCTCTAAAGCCTTCCCCTGGTATGTTTGGCCTCCTTACACGTTCAATTTCATATTAACAAAGAGACATTTTCTTGAAGTAGTATCTAAATATAATTTTATTCAAAGTAACTTTTTTTCAGTTTTTAAAAGAAATTTTAAAGTAATTTTTTCAAAACTATTATGTCCCAAGTACTTAAATAACTTCTTTAAACTTGAAAAGGTAACAGCCTATAAGTTTAACAAAACTTAAGTAAAGCATCACCCAATAAGTAAGGAAGAAACTTGCTGAGAAGTAGCGTTACATGTGACTGCATTTCTCTCGACTGAAATATTCTTCTGTTTCCGAGAAAGTAATTTAACAACGTAACCCTTCCCTGTGACTACGTAGATTGGATTGATGTCGGGAGTGTATAATTAGACGAGAACATCAAAGTCAGCCAAATCGTATAAACATAAATACACCAACAACCACACAGTCCCGTATTTGAAGGGTTCTCATGACGTGTTATTATCTCTTTTTTAATCGTCGAGTTCTACTCTTGCGCAGTTAATTTCTCCAGTTTGTTTTACAGACGCCTTGAAATTATTTCTAAACGCCTTTCCTTCAGCCTTTCGATGGTAATAGGAAATTACACGTCTTTATTTTTAATCGTGTTTACCCGGCAGGAAAAACGAGATAGTAATTACATTGTTTACAAGTGTTAAGTGAACGTATATATTTCGGCAAATTTGTATGTTGCTGTCTAATATGTTTCATTTAAATCGTACTAGACAATCTTTACGTCTTTAAGTTTTTAAGTCTTTAAGGTTTGATTTCTAAACATCACTTACTTTCGTTAACGCACTATTTAAATGAATGTAATCGCAAACGTTTCTACATAAGTTATCGCAATGCCCAGACACAATCGTGTAGAAACCTAAACCTGTTATTTTTGCACTCTTAACCTAACACTTTGAAATTAAACAACCGTTTCTAAATTTCTAATAGAATTGCTACATTAACAACAATAATAAAGATATTCGTGAAGAATAAAATATTTACAAAATGATCACATTCTAATTACAAATACAGGACGACATCAACTGCGAAATTAGACAAAAAATCTGCGCTTTTCTCAACGGATTAATGCTGGAGTGGAAAGTCAATGTAGCAGATCATCATCTTTACAACACGGCATAGGCAAGGTGCTGCCTGTTCCGCAATACAAACCTAAAGAACACATCTGTGTTCTTTAGGTTTGTATTTCCAGACTTGTTTGACTATTTGTCGCAAACTGACATTCTTTCTAAGTGTTCTTTCCACCGTTGTTTGTAGTCTTCAAATTTTAAATTCAAGTTGGAAACCTGTAACTCTTCTCTTATGGCCTCATTCTTTATACGGTCAAGTTTAGAACACCTTTTAACTTCTCGTAAGGACGCCATTTCCGAGGCTTGTATTTTACTGTCTTGTCTCTTGGTTGTTGTGCACAATTCACACCCATAGGACAGTGCAGGGACCGCCATAACTTTGTAAAACTTTAATTGTGTATTTCGACGTACTTGTTTCTAAAAATACGGTTGATTGTCCCACAGATCGTTTGAAATTTACCTAACTTAACATCAGTATCATAATTCCTATCATAACCAATATCATTTCCTAAATAATTAAAATGGATCACCTGTTCTAGAACTTGATCATTAATCATTATTTTTGTTCTTATCGGTCTATAATTGATATGCAATTAATTATGCAAACAATAATTTAGTTGATTAATCTGTGATTGCCGAGCCCCACGATCTTGTAGCGCCAATTTATAATGTGTCGTTTAATTATGCAAATAATGTTTGCATAATTAATTATGTAATTATACTAATTTGTAGAATGTGATCATGTAATTACTCAATTAGGCTACTTATACCAAACTGATTGAAGCTACGTGATACGTTAGTTATTTGATGTTAGCATAATTACTGCACTGAGACTCTAATTATTGTATAAATTAATTAAATCTACTATAAATCATTCAAGTGACGTTAATGTCTTGTTCTGAGGTAACTTTGACAATAATGAACGCATATATTCTGAGTAAAATAAACACTTATTTATTAACATCATTCAAGTAAAGAAACTTCAATATATAAATATAGATGATTCCCTGTAAATAGATTCATAAAAAGAACACATGTATATATATATATCAAATTACAATGCGAATCCAGTACGTTGTTTGCTGGAAAACATACACATACATATATAACACAATCAACATATAAAAACATAAATAGTCAATATATAAATCTTATACTAATGCGTTCATTTCTTGCCTCAGATGAATAGCGTTATTTAAATTTATCATATTTAATTTAAATACTCAAGGGTGTTTTCTTGAAAAGAGACAGGACAGTAGAGTTCTTATGACAAGAATAACATAAAGATTACTTGTAAAGTGATTTATCCAATATTTCCATCGGCGTAACTCCTTCCCGCTGGTGGTCCATATGTACGAAGCTGCGTAGCACTGATGTCACTAACACTCAACACACGCGGATCAGATTCACTCGCGCTATGTGTTTTCCGTTGATTCGACTGTTACTGTTAGAGTCTATGAAATCATGTGTTGTGTGAGTAAGTTCATCGTTAACTAGAGTGTATATATCTGACTGTCTATTATTGAACTTCTTCTTGTGTACATTAATGTATCGTGTCTTTGATAACGTGGTGTATTGTTCCTATTGGTATTGTATCGTTTCGCACTGTACAACGCTACGATTTCGTTGTCCGGTAAAGCATTAACACAAGTTCTGCGAGTCTGTTATTGACGAAACTGCGATTGATTAGTTTAATTTTTAATAAGCGGTAGCTGAGTAAGATAAAGTGCTTGAGAGTTATTAATCACCGGCGTTTATTGCATGATTTTATCACTGTAAGTACACTATTACCGAATAACTCGCCAATATCGAAATGTTTAAGTCAACTGATTGAAATACCGCGTAACAGAGTTTCAAAGTCCAACTGCTATATGTATGTTACTTGAACTGTATTAAGACTTAGAAAATTTTAAGATTTAAGTTCCGTGAAGACAGTTCAAAGAATAAGTTTGAAAATTTGATGAAGACTGCTTAAAGTATATGATTGAAAATTTTATGGAAGACTGCCTAAAGTATATGATTGAAATTTTTATGAAAGACTGCCTAAAGTATATGATTGAAATTTTTATGAAAGACTGCCTTCTCTCGTGCACTGTAAACAGTTTTTATTAAGCATCGTTTACCACAATGCAATCTCCTGGCAAACACGTCTCTGGTCAAACATGATAGGTCAGATGAACTCCTACCCTTATGCAAGACTATGGTTCTCCACTTCTCATTCGTCGTTCGCGTTACTATGATGACGACAGTCCTCTCCACCTGTGCTCTGGGTAGATGCTGGATTGTGGTTGGGTATCTTGTCTCCCCTCAAGTTCGCGTCGAAAGCCTCCGTACCCTTTTCCTGGAACAAGAGCAATTCCTCGGCTGTCGATCAAGTCTTTGTCTAAGTGTACTCCGGAAACCTGCTGCTGTTCTCACGCGAACAATGTGTCGTATTTTGTTATTGTCTGACTATCCATGACCCTTTTCCGTTAGCTATCCGGACGCAGCGTGTCGTCGTTTCCAAGACGGCACTCCTTCTCCCTGTCGTAAATATCAGTTGTCGCCAGTAAGATGTCCTCCCGCTGTGCACACGTTCGATTCCATTCATTAGATATCGTTGTCAGTTCTCATACAGGGTAAATACCATTGTGCAACTACACCCTTTTTTACTGCTGGCACACTTCAAATTAACCTTGCAGTGTGTGCTCGTTACAATTTCTCCGTAAAGTGCTACTGTCCTAGTTTCCTTTTGTCCTGCTTGTTGTGGGCTGTAAATCTCGGTTGAGTCGAGTCTGTCACAGGCCAATCTTATTTCCCATTGTAAAGTTATGTGAAGCGTATTCGTATTGTCCCTAGTAAACGTTCAGTTGACACTTCGTTAAATTGTTTCCTTATTTATTGCTTCTGGCTCGTGTTGGGGTGTCTTGGCTGGTTTTAACGTATTTTCGATCAAAATTTTTAAAAAATTAAATCTTGGTCATTACAGGTCCTTGCCTTGAAATGACATTACCTTTGTTTTTATAGTGGAGATTTTCATATTATAGTTTGCAAATCTGATGAAGCTTAAAAACAGATTTTTGCAAATCAGATTATGAATTTCGAAGTACAATCAAGTCGTCAGCAAACTACAGCACATTCAAATATCCGTCTCGTGATATCTTAATATAATAATTGTTATGAAATAAATAACACCATAGGTATCTATTGAGGGTTACATTAACTAAATCCAGAATGCCTCATATTGTTAATAACAGCATACTATACTATTGTACATCATACTCCGTATATAACAGCAGTACTGTACATGATGTAGTTTTGATTTTTAAATTTCAGAAGCCAAAACATAAGTGTACTGTTATACAGAAGTTAAGTTAGATTTATAGACAGTGTTCGATAACAACATGCTGAGAAAGCATAAATATATACGTTTAACTTTATTAATACGGCATATTAGAAACTGTTGGAAAGTGACAGTCATGCTTGTTGTATTATACAAGTCGTGACTATTCAGTTAAAAAAAATTATGATGGCTTAGATGGCTGGTCGGTCGTATTATTAGGATGGAACCAGAAAGCTTTTTCAGGTATATAATTTAGGAGAAAATAAAGCCCTCATGGAAACAGGAAAATTAGGAAGACAACGACAAATGGAAATCGTGTAGAATAAGATCATAGACAGCCCGGAGACAGCAAGCAGAAGGTAGAGACCGTTGAAGAAATTTACGTCACCAGATCAAAATGACGACGACGACAGCAGTTGACTGTGTTTTTACCGAGAGCAAAAGATAGGAAATGCGTCACCAGCGGCAGCTGGCTTTATATGCTATCCAATGGTGATGTGTTCATAAAACCAAATATTTTTCAATCCAGGAATATATTGTAACATTATTTTCCAATCCTAGTAATGTTACATTTATCTGCAAGTCATTCGGCCCAAGTGAGTTGTATGTAGAAAAACGACAAATTAAATTTATGTTCAATAATTTTGATGTGTTACACTAAGATTATTACCTATATGTAACAATAAAATTCTAAATTCAAGGATGTACAAAAGTGATATAGAAATATAGGCCTTTGTACGAATATGCAAGGCTAATACTGACTAAACGTAGCATAATGATAGAAAGACGTAAAAACGTTTAAAAAGAAACCTATAATACAAAGTTACTTCTAAGAAGCCGAAGTTAAAAAATTAATTCATATTAACTAAGGAAAGATAGTTGATGTTTGGATTGAAAATTCTCTAATAGCTGAGCGAATATGAGGAAAATTCGGTAATTTCGATATGTTTGTAATGTAACGATTAAAAAATTTTAATTATTCACACGTATTTCAACATATCGAAATGCCGTGTTAAAAAAACAATATTTAGGTTATGCCCTGGGTTGTGGCATTTTGGCGTTGTGGTTGATACAGGTGAATACATTTTTCTAAATCCTTAATATATGAAGCCATTTATATTTTGATTATCGTGATCATATTAAATTTTGTCATTGTAATTATTACGTAAATAGACTGGAAACATTGTTCAGAATTGCCGTAAATTGGAACATTAATATTCTGAAAAGTGCGCATTTATCTTCTTACAGTGTTATGTTATGTTGAAGAAAGAAATCAAACTTACTTTATTTTCAGCTTAAAGCTTTTTCGAACAATTGTTATTGCACAAGTATACGCAACGTGTTGTAAGCTGAGCCTCGTGACTGGCGAATGGTAGAGACGACAACGATTGTAAATGCCGCTTAGAAAACATATCTAACTTGATTCTTGCTCCAGAAATGTGAACACTCTTATCAATTTGCTTTGTTATCGTTTATGTTTCAAGCCTGTTATGAACGCGTTAATTTAAAGTTAACAAATTAAAACAGATGTTTTCTCTGATCATAAATCTTACAACTGTGTGTGGGGGAGGGCGTAATTGGTCTCCTTCCTTTCCTGTCATTCCCATCATTGTCACTATCATTTGATATCTTTGAGAGTCCCACACTTCTCTAAGTCATCTACTTTTCTTTTGTTTCCCCTTGTTTCCTGTAGCACTTTAATAATTGTTTCTCGGATTTTCACCAAATGCGCGAACAATCTCTACTGTGAAGTCTCAATTTTTCAAAACTCATTTCTCTTCTTTAGAATAAGTGCCAGTATGAAAGCGCTAAAAAGTTTTTTAACGTGCCACGTGCCAGATAACAAAAATTATAATTATTTAAAACATAACCTAATTTTTTAATAACAAATTTTTATAAGAATGTTAAAAACTAAAGAAATTTAAAACGCACAAATACATGTTTTTTTTTATGAAGTTAACAACTTATCAGACGTAAAACACGTAATACATACTGCAAGCACATATGTTTTTGTTACAAATGTTTATTCCGATGCCACCTTTAACATCAGATCATGTACAGTATTACGACAACTGAATTAAAATGAATAATGGATATAGTCAAAATCCAAGTAGTGTTATTGTACATAATTTCAAGTCGGATGGCCGCAGTCTAGACTCTCCGGGGCGCCTAGGGTCCCCTTCATCGCACGCCCCCGCTTATTTAACAGTGGACGCCTCTTTGGGCGCCTAGGGTCCCCATCATCGAACCCCTCCTCCAGATGCATTCAAATTATTATATAACGCCTGCAGTTCAAAATTCATAATTCGTAGAGCCTTCACACAGGGTCGTCAAATCGGAGAGAGCATCCCACTTCTGAAACAGACACAAAAGGGAAAGACGTAACATTCCGTTGTTAATTATTTGAACATAGTTTAACACTGGGACAGGGCCGGTAAAATAAAAAAAAAATTTGTTTGCAAACTTAGAATAACAAAATTTTAATGATAATGTTTATGACATAAGTGATAAGCTTCTGATTGAATATTATTAACCTCAGTGCATTTTGACCAATAAATTACAATCGCTTCTCACAGCAAAATACAGAAGAATAAACCATTTCTGGACACAGATTACGCGCCCTCGCCAGCCGGTTTTCTAAAATTTAACTACTTATAGGTGAGTTTTCTTCACATCTGACATACAAATTCAGCAGTCAAACAATGTCATATATTTAACATATTAATATAACACTAGATGATGTTTTATGTATTTCTTTCCCACTTTTGACGATGGAAAGTATGTTTTATGTATTTCTTTCCCCACTTTTGACGATGGAAAGTAAAATAATTTGTAAGTTATAGAATTAAGCAGTTTCATTAATAAACTAAAAAAAAAAAAAAAAATAGAAATTTGATCTTTTTATTCTTTCTCGTTTCCACTCAGTTTACTAATTAGCACATTTTTATTGTAGCCAAAACAATACAGTAGTTTGTTGTGCTTTTACTAAAACCTTTTAAAGATCTCACGACCTACCTTAAGTGGAAATGGATTGTTTCTTCTTTTAATATTCAGTACTGCAATGACATTCCGAAGTTTGTTTCTATTACAGAGGAATGTCTTTGCAGTATTTACTTTAAAAGAAGAAACAATCCATTTCCACGATCGGTAGATTTAGGTTTATTTTTAAAGGTTTTACCAAGAGCGCAAAGAACAACTGTTGTTTGTGGGGGGGGGGTTGCCAAACGATATGTCGCTTGTGTGGAAAGATGTTCTCGGACCGGCCCTGGATATCAATTAAGAATATAACGAATGTCAGTTAACTTAAGCAACACAGTTTGTAATTAATATGTGGAACAGAAGTGTTGACACACATACCGTTTGTAAAGGAACATAAAAGTAACAGAAGTGATATCTGTGGGTCTTGAGTATTGTCACTATCAATGCATTACATTCCCTGTAATTATTAATCCTCACCATTATACAGAGGTGACACTTTCTTTACCATAGCGGCAGTGAGAAGACACAAATAAAGAAATACGTTACAGTATGATATAGTAGTGTAGTTTAGTTTGCCTTAGTACTAGGCTTACCTCTCGTTACTGGGCTCAAACGAATCTTGAATTACGAACTCCAACCGTCATATAGGCCTAATAATTTAAAATATTGCTCGACATAAAATCATCTGGATTCGGCACTACTGTTTTAAAAATGAAATTTTCATATCCCTGGTAACAAAGGTTATATTCTAATATTGGAAAGCATTGTTGTTAATGAACAATATTTTTATTTATTTATATTTTAATGTACAATACTAGTTTACAAATAAAACGATTAAGTGAAAATAGTTTGTGTGATAGTTATCTCGAATCCAATGACGAGTCTCAGCAGCTCACCTACCTAAGGTTTCACGCCACACATTTACAGTTTGGATATTGCAATAGGTATTGTTTCAAGACTTCATTTTGTGTGTGTGTGTGTGCGCGCGCGCACGCGCGCGTGTGAGAGAGAAACCGAATAGTTAGTGATGGTAGCCTATATAGGCTACTATTAGCGACTAATGACTCATTACTTGTTACCACCACTAAAACTGATTTCACAATTTCACAAAAGACTGCTGAGGCTCACCCTTTAAGTTCATACACTAGAGGAGGGCTAAACTAGTATTTTAAAATAACAGGTACGAAAATACCGTTCCAAAAAATAACAGGTACAAATACCTGTTAATATATACTTATTATACATAACCTATATTATTCCTTTGCAAGTAACTTGTTGAGTTTCTTGCAGATCTGCTATGTAATATCTTCAAATAAATACACTGCAAGTAGGTATATTTTCACCTAGATAAACCTATTAATATGTTAATAAACCTGCTTGTAGTGTATTTATTTGAAGACATAACCTACATTATATAATTTGTTATAAGAAATTAATTGACACTAAAAATATTAACAATGTTACTTTACACTGCGACTTTATTAAACTATTACTGTTTAAGAGAAAATAAGAAAAAAGAGAATTTATAGGCCTATTTCACTTTGGGAATACTAATTTAAGTTTTCACTAGGAGTAAACAAACTAACATTGGTTAGACAAATCAGATGGGAAACTCAGGCAATGAAATTTAGAGTGGACATAATAGCACAACAAATAATGTTAAAAAGTAATAGTGGTAAGCAAGAAGACCTGGCTAGAAAAAAGTATTCACTTAAAATATATAAATACAAATTTATGTTCAAAACAACACTAATTTTCATCGGACATGATTTAAACCAATTACCCTTATAAAAACACAACCTAAAAAGTTTGCGGTAAAATTTCATTAGATATCTGCTGTTAGATTATTTATCTTATTTTATTTTCTTATCAGGTGGTACTCGAAAAGAACGCGGAAAACCGAAGTGGTACGCAGGTCCGGAAAGGTTGGAAACCACTGCTAGTAGATCAACTGTGCAACTAATAGGTCCTGGCAAAAGCAGGAATTGGGCAAATGATGGAAACTTCGAGCCATATCATAAACCAAAAATGAATGTTTTACAGTCTCCAAGAAATTCAGATAAACTTGTAGATTTCTCTTCTTATCACCTCCTTATTTCATTGATGGCGTTCTAAAAAGTTCAGTAAATTCTTATCTTCATCAGATCTTGTATTTATTTTAGGCTGCAGTTTGACCATTTACACCGAATCGTATTATCTGTTATGGAGTTTGTTACTTTTATTTCTTTACTAAGTGGAAACTACTGTTAGTGAAATGATAAGTAAAGTGATAGAGACAACAACTAAAAATCAGCAGTCTAGATGAAAGAAAAAAATTTACAAAAATACCTTATGTTTTAGGGTAGCCTTATCAGACCAGTCAAGATTTAATGAACAGAACTAGATAAAGTGCATAAATGTCCGTTACAACAATCTCATCATTCACGTGAGGTGTGCTGTGAAGTTAAAATCACATTAACAAAAAGTAGGCCTATAATACATAGCCTATCAACTATCAGGTTATAACACAAAATAATTCGCTTTTTCAGAATTTACCAAGTTGGTGATTAGTATAATATATAATTTATTATAATCTGTATTATATATCTGCGTAACACAAGAGAATAAATGTAACATCAGTATGAATTTTTTCATTTATTACAAACAGCTTCGTCTCTTTGCGCAGAATGAAGTATTCAGCACCGAAAAGTGGCTTCGTACTCGTGTACCCGAAATACTCCTGATACTCCAAATACTTGTAGTTCCTTGTGTACCAGTGATACGCCTAGTAATTGTAGTACTCGTTTACTTGTTGTTCCTTGTGTACCAGTGATACGCCTAGTATTTGTAGTACTCGTTTACTTGTTGTTCCTTGTGTACCGGTGATACGCCTAGGGCGTCCCTCGACTCGGAACAGCGAGGCCTCCAATAACAGGTATTTCAACTTTTCAGTAACTAACAGAATTATCACTGTTGCACACCACTATAGAAAAATTATTCCGATTAGCGCTTTCAAGCTTCTCAGCTCATCGTCAGATCGGAATTAAATTCTGACGATGAGCTGAGAAGCTTGAAAGCGCTAATCGGAATAATTTTTCTATAGTGGTCTGCAACAGTGATAATTCTGTTTGTGATTTTAACCACTAACACAACTTTCTTCATTCATTTTCAGTGACTGTTACATCCACAAAAATATCGTTCCAAAATACCTGTTACAGGTATATCGGCCCACCTCTATCATACACTGTACGTCGGTACAGCAATGTGTATACATCATATATAGACTACAAAGTTACATTTATGTTAAGACAGTTCTAATGATAGAAGAACGCAACAAGAAAATTTATCACCTATGCACCTATGTAGATCGTAATTAAAGAACCTACTTATATTGGGTCGTTTAGTTATTATTTTAAATTTCAAATAGCCTATTATTTTTATTTTATTACAGTGTATAGGCTAAGTCTACAGAGGACCGGCACTACCGAATGTGTAATATGCACCGCATATGGGACACATATATATACGGGCGCCCAAATATCAAAGGGGGGGGTTGTAGAATGATCATCCTGCCTAGGGCCCTCTAATGGACATCACCAGATACCGTAAAATAAAATTAAAAAATTAAAACCGACTAGTTCAAAATATATGACACTAAAGTTTATTGAGTCATTGTTCATATTTGTTTTGTCGCCTGTGACGATTTTAAAATAGGAAACGTAATATGGAGTAAAATTTATTTTTAAATCGCACATTAAAATTAATATTACATCCCTTGATTAACTCAAAATAATATTTAATAAAGAGTTTTAAATGACAAAAGGAATGCGAGTGTAAAGATAGGGAAACTAGTTAATAATTTACCATGCACTGACATGCATTAACTGGAATTAACCTGCATACAGATTCTTTTACTAAACAAATAATACTGGTAAAACTTGAAATTATTCAAATAAATAAACAATGATACAGTAGTATACTATTTAATTCTGAAGTAAAGCATAGCTTTGGATAATAAAAAAGGTCAAATTTTAAATACCGTAAATAGCGAATAAAGGTGGAACTATTTTGTTGTGATGCGTAAACTCCGCGCAGTTAACTTACATGCCCTGACATAATAATAATGCAGTCGAGATGGGGCGCTCTCGTAGTAAACACTACACCCTTGAACCATGCCCCGAAGTAGTAAGATATTTTAATTTGAAAGTGCAGATATAACAACGTGTAAAGGAAAGTATCAGTAAAGTAGTGTTTTATAAAGAAAAATGTAATCTATTAAATTAAATGGAATAAATAAGTGAGAGGGATGACATCTCTATTGACTAAGTGTAAGATCTCCAATGTTTGTTTAAATTAAAAAGGTACAATGTACCAAAAGTGAGAACATTTTATAAATAACGATGTGACGTGAACTTCTGTGGGAAACAAGAACTTTCACTCGAGTTGTACTAATAAAGATGCTTAGCTACCAGACTTCATAGAACAGCATAACAGCTTCATAATTACCAGGATCTCTTCAGCTGCTTCACCCGGAAAGTAAACTACCATAACCTTCAACCATTTGTGGACACCCCCAAGGACCAAGGACCAGGACACGGAGTAAACTTCACCATATCACAGGTGACACGGAGACTTGTCTTCCGTGGTTAAATGTCATTAAAACAAATGTTTGCAAAAGACAGTTTAATAAACTATATAAAAGACTTTAATTATTGTCACTTTGTAAATTGTATTATGTCATACGACTAAAATTATTTGTAATAGTAATTACTGCTTGTAGTATAAAGCTTTTCAGATACTAGAGGTTAAATTAAGTCCATTCTTCAAATGCCCCCCCCCCAAATAGTATAATAACTTAACTTACAAACCAAGTTAATATCCCGGATCCGTGGAAAAAGCTAGCACATAACAATACTTTTGTTGTGGCCACCTTTTCAGAAAATATTTTGTAAACTTTTATTTAGAAAACCTAATGGTAACAAGATAGCACCTAATAAAGAGATGTCATTACTTAACACAAAATACTGAGTGAATAAATCATCAAACACCCCAACAACATTCCTTTCTTTCTAAATACTACTGCTTGTTAAAATCTTCATAAGAAGTTGATTAAGACTATGGCAGCCCGTGCAATTGATCTGAGGCAATTACGCACTGGTTCCCGACGTTATAACGTAGGTAAGACGTTATACGCCGTTGACGTAAAATGCACCAGCATCAACCTTTGTTTTGATTTCCAAGATAACGTAGGCCTATATGTACCATCGCGTCGGTAAAGTGTACACAAATCATTATAAAAATGAATCTGTAATCGTTGATACTTCGACTTCAAAGCAATTTGAATTTAAAGAAAGTGAGAAAATGAATGAAAAAGAGGCTGAGAAACAGAGAACTATCTGTAGCGGTAGATATGTAATTTTCGTTTGCTGATTCATCAAATTTCACATTTTTTGCCTTGTGAAATTTATTCCGGTGAATGGGTAGTAAAAATTACTCTAAATGAATTTCGATTTATAGTGTAAAATTTCCTTCCAAATTTTACTCTTAACCCTTTGTATCGAGTTTTAATTAAATTATTGTTAAATGATGGGATAAAACAGGGATATGAAAGTATAATCAGAGTAGCAGCGACCACCCTAGTGGCGACGGGGTGCGGTTAGGTCACACTGTAACGCCACTGTACAGTGCTGTATTCTAAAGGTATTTGCCGCTCTCTTAGAAATCAAAACGCTAAGGAATTGTAGAAGAGCAAATCAATTCTAGTCCAATCAGTTGCAATGTATACAGGGCATTATCTGCTTTACATCATACTGCAGAAGACCAAATCAATTCTAGTCCAATCAGTTGCAATGTATACAGGGCACTATCTGCTTTACATCATATTGCTACTCCTCCTGATGGTGGTGGTAACGATGAATAACTGAATCAGTTATAAACGTTTGGCCTAATTTACGCAAACTCATTTGACCCAACGATTCGCAGTCAATCCAGAAATTATTCAGAAATAACTGAAAAAGGGGAACGTAGTATTAAATATACGTATTTGCAGTCCTCGGAACCGCGAGCCTAGGCAAGATATTCTGAAACAGACTAAGATGCAAATTCAATGCAGGCAAAAGATTTCATTTGTTTTTAAACAATTCGTTGTGATTTTAAGTTGCGCAAAGCATTTCTTAAATAATGATCAAGTACGCAGTGCCCAAAATTTTATTAACTTTATGAGACATTATGCTATTTATATAGTAAATAGCCAACGACCGCATTTTAAATCTGAAAACGTGTCCGGCTTGATTCTAAACAATTTTCGTCACGTTCGAATAACAGTACAGAATACAATCAGCATATTACTGTGATTTGGCAGCTATAAAAAAATTCATTATTTTGTTTGAAACGCTTGTTTTATTTCAGTGTGATTAAAGAAAATTGGCGTATTGAGTTTGAAAATCTTCTGACATAAAGTTCTCGTTTCTTTTACGTTGGCTACTCGGGCAATTTTTGTCAGAAATTATTATTTTCATTCATTTATTTTTGTTATTTTTCTTTGCGTATTTTTGAGTGTCATAAATTGTGTTAAAAGTTAGTTTTTATGTTTAAAAACGTATTTATTCTAATTTGGACATTCGCCATTTATTTATGAATGCATTTATTCGACGTTTCGATTTTCAAAATCTAATAACTTCTTGCGAAACACACCAAAAATAAATGGAGATACTACAGCCCACAGTTACTATTGTACCGCCCACGGTCTGAACTTGGATTATTTTGCTTTATATTTTTAGGCCGAGATGACAAATAACTACGATGGTGTCTGAAACAGGATGGTGTCTACGATTGTGCAAGATATCGAATAGGAGTTTTAGGAACACAGAAACTCACGGCACCATGCAAAAACTTATAAACTCATACATAGCACGAAGCTGGCCTGTCTTAAAGGTTGTACTCTGTGTGTGCGCATGCGCGCGCGCGCGTGTGTGGTATCAGCGTTTCAAATTACACTGTCGTTTATATCAAATAAGATAGCTTACAACTGGTAGGTAACTGTTATAAGCAAGAACAGGATTAGAATCTACAATTTCATTGTAGTTTGTTCTGTCCGTTTTGTACAAGAGCTTCATGTACTGTACATTCTATGTTTCTAATATTTACGAAAGTTACATTTTTCAGATCCGATCATTTATCCTTATTAACACAGTGACACAAGTAAACTAATGTAACGAGGAATCGATAAAAGTTTCCTCGTTGACTGGTTTCCTTTATGTTTAAATTAGACCAACTGTCAAGCAGATACAGGGACAGCATCAATGTGGAAACAGTTTGCGACGGTGTAATGTTTGTAGCTGGCTCGGCCAGAAGGTTAACATCCGAAACACTTTGATGTAATAACGTGTCCTTTCTAATTGCGCGGCGCTTCCTCACTGTCTCTGTACAACAATCAGATTGCACTGTTAGTAAAACGAGATTACCGTTTTACTTTCACAACGCCACAATTAGTGGTCATCAACCGCAGTTTATCTCTTCAATGGGATCGGCCCACTGCAGAAACGTATCAACAACGTAACTACACTGATGCGAGATAAAAATTAATTATCACCGATAACAGTTGCTTTGATGCCGTCTGCCATCCATCTGAGCGAGAAAGCCATATTGTGACGATTTCATTAATTAAAAATAAAATAATTAATAAATAGGTAATGTAAAAGCTGAGAAATTTTAATAAATCCCACACTTAAACTAATTTTATCGCTATCATAAATCATAATAATATTTAATAAAGAGTTTTAATAATAAAATAAAAGGAATGCGAGTGTACAGATAGGGAAACCCTTGTTAATTAACCCTGCATAGACATGCGCTAACCTGAATTAACCTGAATACCGACCCCTAAACAAAACTAATAATCCTTGAAAATCAATATTAAATAAATAAATAAACAAGAACACAGTAGTGTACTATAATGAAGTCTGTAATTAAGAATATCTTTGGATAATTAAAAGGTCAAACTTTAACCCCTTAAATAGAGGATAGATGTGGAACTATTTTGTTGCGACGCGTAAACTCCGCGCGATTAACTGACCCTTCCTATATAGTAGAGAGTCGAGATGGAGCGCTCGCGTAGAAAACACGCGCTTGAACCATGTCTCAGAAAAGACAGAATATTTGTATTTAGAAGACAGTTACAACAATGTGTAGCAAAAGTATTGCCAAATTAATGTGGTAGTGCTCTAAATGTTAAAAACCGAAATGTATAAATAACTGTGTAAGGGATGACATCTCATTTGTTTAATTTTGTAAGATGTCTATGTTGTTTTAAATAATATGGTACGAGCTACCAAAAGTGAGAACTTTTTAAACAATAATGTGACGTGCGATTCTGCAACAAACAAAACATTTACGGCACTTATACTACTAACGATGTTTAACTACGAGACTTCTGAGAACCTCCACGCTACTTCATTATGAACTAACAACTTCAGGCACTTCAACAGGAAAGTTAACTCCACTTAAGATCAACCGCTGACGAACACCATAAGGATCAAGAACCCTGACTACGAGTAAACTGATGGCTATGGCAGGTGACACGGGGACTTGTTCTCCGTGATTAATTAAAATTGTAACCAATAAATTATTAAAGACAGTTGAAATGAAAAAATAGAAAGACTTTAATGATAACCACTTTATAAGATGTAGTATGTTTTAGAAATCAAAATATTTGTAGTACCGAATAATGCTGATGTATATGTATAGCTTCACTGATACAAATTTTTAGATTAAGTCCATTCTTCAAATGGTCCCCAAATAGTATTATAGAATATAAATAAGCGAGCTTAACTCATAAACAAGTTTAAGGTCCCGGATCCGTGGATAATGCTAGCACTGATAAATCCATGTGTTTTGGCCCCAGTTCTTTACAAAAATCTGTTATAAATTGTAATCTTTTATTCAGAAAACCTTATATGGGAATATTTATATAGAGCAGTTGTAGTAATGATTTAATAAAGAGATGTCGTTACTTTACACTAAAACAGTGAGTGAATAAATCATCAGACCCCCATGTACAAGTTCCTTTAGTTATAACTACTGCTGGTTTATCTAGTAATTAAAATTTGATTACGAGTATGGCAGCCCGTGCAATTGATCAGAGGTAAGTATGCACAGGTTCCCGATGTTATAACGTAGGTGACACGTTATAAAATGCGCCACTCTGCTTTGTAAAAAAAAAAAAAAAAAAAAATATTTGTGTGCATCGTGACGCATATAAAATGCGCCACTTTGTTTTGTTTAATAAATAATTGTGTAATATTGTGACACCCTGTTGATCTATTCACTCATGTACTTTAATATATGTCTAACATTTTAAATAAAATAAAAATGATAATTATTATTATAGTGGTATACTAAATAGGCAACTTTAATTGTGAATTTGATATAGGAATTTACACAATGTTAACTTAACGCCACAGGTATACGAAACAACATCAGGTACGTACTTGTCAAAATTTCATTCATCAACGTGTCGGTTTGTAAACAAAATCTGACCGGTTAAATTCTTGTCCACGCCTGTGTACAACTGTCATAGTTACCTCCCGCAAAGTTGAGTTAGACAATACGCAACCCTCTTCCATTGTTCTATTGTTATAAGAAGCGTGTATCATCCTGTGCGTAGTGACCGAGAATTTCCCCCTTCGTTGAATGTATATTGACGCCTGTGTGAGATTTCTCTTTCTCTGAAATTTATTTCTCTCACTACCAATGTAAATTTTAAATGTGAACTTTAATCGTTTATATGTAAAAACAAGAAACAGTAGTATAGAATTTAATGCGAATAGTAGAATAAGTGTTTATAGTCACTCACATTTCAAAAATGGCTCTATTTAACCCCGATCTATTATTAAAAGATGAATTGTGCTACGAAGCTATTTTACGCGGTTTACCTCACGCGAACGTAACAGTCTCTGAATTGCGCAAAACATTACGCGAAAGCAGATCAGACATACCCTCGCAGTTAGATAAATTACGTGAACTCGATTATGACAACGAACGAGAAACCTGTTATGCGAAGTATAGGGAACTGACGTTGTTATCTCAAAACATTCATGACGAAAAATCACCTACTGTAATATTGAGCGCCACGCAACGAATAGAACATTTAACCCGCCGATTGAACAATTTATTGAACTGGCCCGACGTCACCGTAATCCCTCCCTATGTGCAAAAATTTGCTGATGAGACATTACGTCAATTACCCACAATTATCAACGAATTGCGAAGAAAGTCAGACTCGTCTAGAATGGAAGAAATTGAGCACTCCTTACAAAAATTATATATTTCCCCGGTTCAATCCCCTACTTTAGGACACCCTCCCTCCACCGCGAACCACGAATCACCCATCGTATCGAAGATACAACCGACTCATGAACAGCTACCTAGTAGAGAATTAAATATCCTCACGATATCAGAACCCCCACAGCCTAGTGGTCACCATACTCGCACCAGTAGATATGCGATTACGACGCCTAACGCAGCAACGAATCCTTCGAAATGTATACCAAATGTAAATTTTAATGTAGACCTCTACGGAAAGATTACCCACCCAGTAGAGAAAATTATTAATGAAATTCCCTACACCGATGGCTTAAGTATTTCGAAACTGTTAAATTTCATCAGATACCTCCTGCAAATAAAAGATTTACAGCAACTGAACGATTGGCAAATCCTGCAAGTAATCCTACCCAAATGTAAACCACCATTACGAGATCGTGTACTGGAATCATTAAACTCGACTCTTCCAGTAGAAGAACTTCATACTACCATAATCAAACATTTTATCCCCACGGGAATTTACGAGGAGATTAAAAGAAATACCGTACTTCGAGTACAAGGAACCCATGAAAGACTGGCCCACTATATTGCAGACATCAGAGAATCTACACGACTACTGCAAGTCCACTGGAGTGAGAAACAATTGGTCGATACCATTCTAGTAGGATTATCTCCGGAAGAACGCTCTCGATTAGCACTAATAAATAGGCTCCACACTTTCGCTGATCTAGAACAATGTAGTATTCACTCTTCAAATGTATGGTACGCAGATCAGAACAGACATGCATCGCTATCCACTACACCACATAGAAAGGAAACGCAAGCCCTAGTCTCAGATGCAAGAACTCATCGAGAAAGACGATCATTTCGTCGACCAACCAATTTTCATGACCATGGTAAGTCCAAGGAGCCTCAACCTCGACAGGAAACCAGTGAGGCCCCACGTAAAGAAAATGTATGTTATAACTGCGGGAAACCTGGACACATCAGTAGAAACTGTAAACGGAAACAGTACTATTAGAAAACCCATTATACAAAAAACATGTAAGGCAGGGAGATCCGAAATCCTGTGTCTTCCGCAGCATCGTGAAAACAGGTAAACCCCTGAGAGACAACAAATTAAAACAAAATAATAATAACAAAAGAAAATTAGACCCCTATGTTAGAAAATTTATTGATAAATGTAACGCTATTAATAAATGTGATTTCAGTAAGTGTCAATTACCGTATATACAAGTTGACCTCGGTGTTACATCCACCCTCGGATTAATTGATTCCGGATCAACACGAAGTTTAATTAGTCAACAGCTAGCCAATAAATTATTTAAACACAACTTAGTTAAACGCAATCAATCAGTGAATATTAGATGCGCTACAGCTAATAAACGAAATTTAATCATAAAACTTATCATCACGTTTAAAGTAAAAATTAAAAATCTAACGTGGTATTTTCCAATGTTGGTATGCGACGAGTTAGGACCCGAGTTAATATTGCGAGCTGATTTTATCAGTAAAACAGGAATAATTCTAGATATTCACGATAAGAAATTTTATTTTGGATTCGATCGTTCACAAAAATATAATTTGGATGATAATGCAAATAACAGAGAAAGTACTGGAACTACTTCTACACATCTAGAACACACGAGTCTGAATTAGGTCATCTGGAAAGTAAAGATAGACGGAAAATGCAGACATTAATAGAACAGTTCTCCAACGTCCTCACCCCAAAGTTAGGACTGACGGACCTGATAGAGTACAAAATCAATTTGAGCGACAATAAAGTAATACGTTTAGCCCCATACAAGTTATCACCTCCAAAAATGGAAGTAATGAGGAACCAAATTAACAAATTGTTAGAACAAGGAGTCATCGAACCCTCTACTTCATCTTATTCATCACCCGCGTTTTTAGTACCCAAAAGTAACGACAAACATAGACTAGTTGTGGACTACAGGCAACTAAATAAACGGGTAGAATTTGAATCTATACCGCTTCCCGACATCCACAGTGCTTTTCATTATTTTACGAAAGCAAAAATTTTTACAATCATGGATCTAAACCAGGCATTTCACCAGATACCCCTCTCGGAAGAATCAAAACGTCTAACCGCATTTGCCGTCCCTTTCAACCTGTACCAATTTACGAGGGTACCCTTTGGTATATCCCAAGGTAGTTCTGTATGTAGCAGATTATTAGAAAAATTATTTCATGATATAAAATTTAAATATGTATATCACTACTTAGATGACATCGTTATCTACAGCGAATCAATTGACCAACATCTTAAACATCTACGTGAAGTACTATCCCTGTTGGAGAAAGCTGGATTAACCGTAAACCCCAGTAAAGTAAATTTTGCTGTTACACAATTTTCATTTTTAGGTCACATCGTAAAAGCCAACGGAAAGGTAAGCATAGACCCCGAGCGAACCCATGCTATCAGAGAATTTTTACCACGCGGGATGCGAAAGGAATAGCCCGATTTTTGGGTATGATAAATTATTTCCACAAGTATATCCCACATATAGCCGAAATTGCAGCACCTCTGAATGCTTTAAGAAAGAAGGGAGCTAAATTTGAGTGGAATGTGCAACACCAAACTGCATTCGAGAAACTGAAAGAAAGCATCATATCACCCCCAGTACTACAATTAGCCGATTTTACAAAACCGTTTGTTGTGCAGACAGACAGTTCAAGTGTAGGCCTAGGTGCAGTAATATATCAGGAAGTAGATAACTCTAGACTACCTATTAGTTACGCATCACGTACCCTGACAGATCAAGAAAAGAAATACTCCGCATACGAATTAGAATGTTTAGCTAGCGTTTTCGCTTTTGAGAAGTTCAACCCCTTTTTAGAACATAAAGAGTTTCTGTTAGAAACAGATAATCAAGCATTATCTTGGCTACTAAATCACCCAAAACAGTTAGGTCGTATCGGAAGATGGGTATTAAGATTAAATTGTTTCAAATTTAAAGTACAACATATTAGAGGCACCCAAAACGTAGTTGCCGATACACTGTCACGTATGTTCCAGCCGACTAGTAAAACATACGAAAACAAGGAGAGTAGAGAAACGCCGATTATCAATACTTTAATTACCGATTTACCTCTTGCATTTACGGACTTAGCCCAGTATCAACAACAAGACCCCCGTTTAAGACCAATTATTGAACAACTCGATAAAGAAAATAAGTCAGAAAAATACATATTGAGTAAGAGAGTATTATGTTATAGAATAGCGAACGGAAAATATTTACGAATAATCGCCCCTGATATTATTAAACCTATGCTGATGGAATACTACCACTCTTCCACCATTGGAGCACATATGGGAATAAATAAAACAATACATCGAATTCGTAAAGAATATCACTGGGAAAATATGAACAGTGAGATTGCTAATTTCGTGAAAAGGTGTAAGTTGTGTACACTCAGCAAACCAGCGAGAAACAGCCAAATAAGTCAATTAATCTCAGAAATTCCTGCTACCCCGTTCTCCAAAATTTATTTAGACTTTTCAGGGCCCTACCCGCGTTCTAAATCAGGAAATACCATGCTACTAAGTTGCGTAGATTCTTTCAGAAAATTTGTTTGGATGTATTCCATGCGGCGAGCATTAGCTTCGACCACAGTAAGTATATTACAGAATAGATTATTTAAAGAGTTCGGTACTCCCATACATCTAGTGTCGGATAACGGACCCCAATTTAAGTCAAAGGAATTCAGGAACATGTGTTTCAAATTAGGAATAGACCACATTAACACTACAGAGTATCGTCCGCAAGGTAATATAGCTGAAAGGTATTTGCGAAACCTAAAATCTGCTTTAATAGCCTACCATGCAAACGACCATACGTCTTGGGACCAGAACCTATCCTGGATATAATTCGCCTTTAATTCAGCCTATCATGAAGGACATAAGTTTACCCCATTCGAATTATTGTTCAAATACAAACCTAACCACCCATTATCCACTAAGTGGAAAATACATGAGTTGCTACCCCTTGAAATTAAGGATAAAAATATAAAGAAAATCTGGAATGAAGCTCGCGCTAATTTACGAGCAAACTTAGCGAAATCACGGAAATATCACGAGCAAAATAATAATAACAATGAAGTAAAGTACCAAATCGGTGACTTAGTAATGTATAAAACACACCCTACGAGTAGTGCAATCGATAAGACAACCTCCAAGCTATCATACCGATGGTGCGGTCCTTATCAAATTCACAAATACTTAACTCCAGTAACTTTAGCCCTGTACGAACCCTCTACTCAAAAATACGTACGAAGAACACATATTTCGCAGATAAAGCGTTATCACAAAGAAGGAAATGGTAGAGTGCAAGCAAAATAAATGTAGTAAAAAGGTATATGTTTTGTACTCAACTGCTAAAGCGTACTTGAGTAACAATTGGCTACCTAATCGTATAAATAGGTACGAGGCCTGATCAACCTTGAATCCTATTCATCGAAAGTAGAGCAAAGTGAGAAGTCAGCTGACATCGAATATAAGTAATAATTAAGTAATAAATTACTTAAAGAGTAATTCTATAACAAGTGTAACTCACAAACTAAAGAAAAATCCGGTAGTAGTCGTAAGTAGTAGATTTAAGAAGAATTTAGTATGTTTACGATATATTTTATAATGTGTGAATTTTATGTAGTATAAGAATTAGTCTGTAAGGTATTGTATATATATATATATATTGATAGTAAGAATAAGCAAGTCGAGAGTGACTTATGCAGCTCATAATTTTGTACAGAGAAACGAGTGAGAGAAATTTCACACGGTAATCCCCAAGCATACTCCCAGTACATTGCTGACCAAATAACGTATATTTCCCCCAGCCGGAGTATGTTTTAAGCGGCGGAGTATGTGACGATTTCAAAAATTAAAAATAAAATAATTAATAAATAGGTAATGTAAAAGCTGAGAAATTTTAAATTTTAATAAATCGCACATTTAAACTAATTTTATCGCTATCATAAATCATAATAATATTTAATAAAGAGTTTTAATAATAAAATAAAAGGAATGCGAGTGTACAGATAGGGAAACCCTTGTTAATTAACCCTGCATAGACATGCGCTAACCTGAATTAACCTGAATACCGACCCCTAAACAAACTAATAATCCTTGAAAATCAATATTAAATAAATAAATAAACAAGAACACAGTAGTGTACTATAATGAAGTCTGTAATTAAGAATATCTTTGGATAATTAAAAGGTCAAACTTTAACCCCTTAAATAGAGGATAGATATGGAACTATTTTGTTGCGACGCGTAAACTCCGCGCGATTAACTGACCCTTCCTATATAGTAGAGAGTCGAGATGGAGCGTTCGTTTTTTAGGATTTTTTTTTTATAGATTCTATTGATTTATTCATCGATCGCCTCTTTAGAATAACTTCAGTATCAAAAGTACTTAAAACGTACTGACAAAATGTCCGTCAGTAACACCACAGTGCTGTGGCAAAGTACTGTTGTTGGTATTATTTACTTCTTAGAATTAAAATCGAAAGAGGTACTTGTCAATAACCTACTATAAGAAAAAACAATGGAAAAAAGGTGTGGCGAAAAAACTAATGCTAGTTGAGTCTTATAAGGTTATAGTATTTCAAGTGTACAATCATAAGAAAGCATTCCAGTTTTTATCACTTACTGTGCAAAAAAAAAGTTATCACTATTAAGCGCGCGCAAGTAAAGATTAATTCAAAATAACATCATCACATGAAATGAAAATCTAAGGTACACGTCTGACTGTGAATGAATTTAATTGTTTGAATAAAACTGAAGGTAGCGTAAAATTGAACAAGTCAAATGGATATAATGGACTGTAATTAATTGCATTTTTTAATCGCATGACACAATAAACAGAAACAGAATAGTAAGTAATTTTAAGAAACTGCCTAAATATTAAATATTAATAATTATTAGTCATATAAAATAATAATAAATATGTAATAATAATATATTATTATTAAATAATAATAAATTGAAATGTGTGTGTGTTTTAGTAGGCAAAAACTAAACGAACTAGTCAGTAGCATCGATTTTAGATACGTGTACTCCAATCATAAATTAAATAATGCATTGTAACATCATTTTCTTGTACACTTATGATTGAAATTAATAACAACGTGTTATTAATTGTAAGGTAATTTCTATTTAATGAGTCGGTAGATGAATTACAAAGTTTATAATTCTGATATTGCAAGTGACTTATACACAGATTCAGTATAAATAAATAAATAAAAAGTTTATTTTTCAATTACTAACGCGTATTATTCCTTTGTATATTTTCTGCAAATGTCACATACAGTGGTGAAAACACATCTACGATATAGGCTTACGAGAATGTTTGTATGCCCGCATGTTTAGACGTTTTATAATTATTTTAAAAAACATAAATGTTTTCCTTTACGAACTACAAATTTTTACTTAGGTTTCAGTATTATACTAGCAGTCTCTCTCTCTCTCTCTATCTCTAGTTGAAACGGCGGTGTGTGGAAGCCGGTGTCACTTCTTCCGTTGGGCCTGTCTCGAAACATTATTCATTGCTACATTTTGACTTCGTAAACCGGCCTACGGAAACAAGCTTACCAGGTGTGCGTCTCTACCTCCTGGGAAGAAACTAAATATATTACAGTAAATTTCTACACGTAACAAACCACACACACGCACACACTGTACAGTCGAGACAGGGAGGGCTGCTCTAGCGTTTAGACGGTCATCAACGGTTGGAAACATGCATGACTCACTCAAACAAAACAACGAATGAACGAGTAACGTGAAACGCCCACTACGTTTGTCCTGCAGGTGTCAAACTAACCCAAGACAGTTTCCTCTTACAAATCCAATTTCGTGCAATGTTAACGCATTACGCATTAAATATTTATATTTAGTTAAATATAAATAAGCATATTATATCAGAATTTAAGGAGCATATCAGCATGTTATCAGAGCATATTTTAAGGAATTTGCACCAGGCGGCACTAAACCAACCAATGTGTGTGTGTGTGAGCATACATAGTCTGAGACTAGCAAAAGCTTAAACACTATAGTTTGTTCAATTTGAAGTAATTTTTTTTAAAATGAAAATGCATAAACATTTCATATTGAATTGCTTTACTACTAAATAAGTTAGTTAAGAAAGAAAAAGGAAAAAGTATGCTAGTAACAAAATATTTCCTTAATTCACATCAAAGGTACAAACTTAAAAAACAGATTCTTTAGAAAAAACTTCTTGATGTAATCATGATTTTTGTATAGTTCGCACACTGTACAGACAATGCTGAAAGATAATATACGCAAATGCAAACGAGCCATCGTGATTCGCTGATTTCTCCCCTTTTTTCTCACCTTTCGGCACCGGCAACTAATACCTGCCACTAGGCGACACTAAGTCCTTCACTAGTTTATTGCTTAAAATATGCTCTGAAACAGATGTTCACGAATTTGACGAAAATAAGTAAAACAGAGTTGCCGACTGCAAATATAAGAGTTCAAAGAGAGTGTATAAGCACGATCTGCTTCTACAGCAACACTTAGGTATCTCCAGGAATCTTGTCTGTGTGTCAAATAATTATTGAAATGTTCATACCAGATATCACACCCTTTTATCAAACGCTTGAATAAAAAAGTATTGTTATTATTTCTCCCCAGAATCTGTCTGTGAACTGATTCATTTGTTTTGAGAAATTATTTTTGTTAAGAATTTAAATTATAGGCCTAGCTAAGAGAATTTTGCTTATCCCTTTCAGTCATTAATTTTAGTTTTTGAAAAAAAATTGTTATTTTCTTATCATAATCATTCATATGAACACCCTTTAGTTACAATTTTTTTTTTAATTTATAGTTTCTGAAAAATTGAATGTTGTCAGTTGACTCCGTTGTGACTCCACGGGTCACGGGTACATGAAAAAAGTACATACTACAGAAATACCAAATATTACTCACGTTATGTACAATGTATTACAAATAAATGGATTTTCTCACTTAACATAAAATTTAACAAAACCGTTATTGTTGTTGTTGATGCAAGGCGAAACGTTACATTGAAGTCTTCTCTTCTCCTTGCATCCTTCTAACTTACACCTCTGTTTCCTTCCCTCATTGTTAATTGGTCAGGTCGTATCTGGCATCTGAAACTATACTAATTTCCTTCTTGGATCTTTTTGGGTTTTCTAGGTTTTCATATTCATCATCTTTTTGGCTGGCTGATCGCGGACGCCCTCTTTTCTTGGCAGCAGAGCTTTTTACTTTTTCCGTCAGAACCAGTGCTTTAGCAATGCTATTCCTGAATTTTGTTCCTATATAGTTATGATTGTATATAGTATAAGCCCAGTGAAAATTACAATAAATTCTTTGTAACTTTACAATATGACGGAAGACAGTTTTTTTATATTTATGCGTAGTTAATACCCATTAGTCATGGTGGCGTCAAATAACAACATAGAAATTTAAAAAATTCTTGGTCGCAGTCTACAGAAAATATTTTGAAACTATCATATTTATGTGTTACGCAGTTGTGTTGATTATTTTGTGCCAGACTTAAATAAAATCAACCTTAAAATATAATTAAAAGCACAGTATCTCAACGACAGACTTACCAACATGAAGAACATAACCACATCATCGCCAAATCAAAACTAATTGAAACGCTACTTGTGGCAAAAGTTAGAACTATGATGTCATCAGATGCCACCAAAATAACGAAACGAATACGGCACTCGTTTGCACGCAGTAGTCCACTAAACACACTGGTGTCAATTGACAACACGATGACCGAAAGGAATTCTAGCTTAACAGGTCCAACAATGTGTAGCGTAAACAAACTTAGTTCCAAAGTCTGTCGGAAGCTTACATAGCCGGAGTCAATGTTATTAAATCTATTTTCTTTCGGGCTGTTTGGCCGTGGTCCAATGCTGTTTCAGAAGACGTTTCAGCCGGGCCATCGGCGGCCATCTTCAGTGTTAAAAATCGAGCTAAAAAACGCTAACAAATGTGTCACGGTTAGTTACCACAGAAGAAAATAGTTTTAAACTTAGTTCCAGTTTAACTGCTGATTTCACTGAACGACAAAGTTAGTCAGAAGTATGGACAGCAGCGATCAGGACAGAGTTTTTGACACTAGAAGTCGGGCTGCTAATCGAAATTCGCAGACGTATGAAAACAATTTATGGTGTTGGTTGTGTCGATATGAAATATTCTGCAGTGGGATCAATGCACCGAAAGCTGTAGGAAAGGTGATATAAGTGTGTTCCTTGAACAAAGATCAGAACAATTATGACAAAAAATAAAAGGCAGCCCTTGAAACATCGTCGCCCAGGTTCTCAAGAGTAAAGAAATTCAAAACAGTTCTTTCAGTGCTTAAAGTCATGCTCAGAGAGTTTGTTAAGATGTAAGGAAGGTAATGTACACGTAAGGGAATGGTAATTATTCCTGAAAGGTTTTGAAAGAGGGCGTCGCATTCGCTGAATCTGATCTGAAACGAGGGCTTTTATTTGCAACACAACATAGTAAGCCACACTTCGGTGAAGAAATTATAAAACAGCCTGAAGTTCCATAGCCTTCTTAGAGCCCAAAATTTGGAACTGTAACTTCTGGTTGGTCCAAAATTGAAAGAGACTTCCAAATGGTCAACATTTTTTATTTGATGCCGAAGTTGAAGCTTCTGTGTACAAATGGGTCAAAACCAAACGACAGACTTTCTTCTTAGACGAAAATATGTAGACGCGCTTGGAAAAATGTGTAATAGTACAAGATGAAAGTGTTAAAACAGCAGGGGTCTAATATTTAAGATAAAGTAATTTCCCTTCATTTACCACCACTTACATTATTTCGTTTTATAAGAAAACCTACTCTATACGACTCTCAACTTATCAGTCAACCCTCGTATAATTAAAGAATATACGCCTACTATCGAAACAGTGTAATATTCAAAAAATACAAAAAATATATTCCTGTAAGAAAAGTTTTATTTAATATTAATAAAATAAAAAATAAACAATAAAACACTAGAGGAGTTGTACAATATCTAACATTTACGGTATGACATTACTTATCAAAGTAACGAAGGCTTCAAGTGAAAAAAATGAACAGATTACAGGCAATTTCTAGAATTACCAAAGGAAGTTTAGGAAGGAAACCAAGAAACGAAAAATTCTGATGAAATTTTATAAGCATAAGGCAGCCTAAACCCTTTTATATGGATCCAAAAGTGGGTTTACCATTAAGGATACCAAAATTTTTGATATAGTATTATGTGTCATTACTAGATCACTACTCTTTTTTCCGTACTTGTAAATCGTTTGTTTACAATAGTGATATTTCAACAATATTTACAGTATTTGTTTACAAATCTCCAACTTATTATTATCAGTGACTTATATTTACTAATACACTGGACTTCAAATTGCCAAAAAACTCATGAGTTACTGAACTGTTTTTTTCATTAAATTCTTTCCTACTTTTCGCTGAACATCTCCCTGGATGTACAGATTTTATCTCCCTGCGTTTTTCAATATTTATATAAGAGGTATATATCAGGGTTTATCCCTGACAAACTGTGTATGTGTGTGTGTGTGTGTGTGTGTGTTGTGTGTGTTAGCAGGTGGATAGTGGGAGCTTGCTTGTGACGAGGAAAATAAGTCCTTACTATCTAGTGAAGAAAAACAGCCCGATTGAACCTATTTTGTAATCACATGGGTTCACACAAATCGGTGATCAATTTGGCCTCGTTAAATCCAGGAAAGTAAAAGGTCACGCTCACATTTAGTTTTACCAAGTTTGAAGTCTTCGCTCCGGTGGGATGTGTCTCATAAGCATAACTAGTCAACTGCCCCGCCAATTTGCTGTTTGTCCCAATAAAGACGTTATGTAAAGAGTGTCAGACGGGTTTGGCTCACTATCCACCTGCCCGTTTACGACACGATTTCATTTGACACGTCAGTGATGAATGGTTAAAAAGAGTGCGTAACTACAGTTACTTATGAATAAAAACTAAAAAGACAAGAAAGTTAATATCCAGCCATTAGAGAGATAACCACGCAAGGCAAAAAGCAGGCGAAAGGTATCCTATGGTATAAACAAACAACAAAATACAACAAGACGGATATATAACACATAATAAGAAGCGCCGCAATATACAGCTCTTGAATGCTATAGAAATAGACTTTTGGAAGCCGGGTGAGAGAATACCAGGCCCACGATTGAGAAAGTGCGGAAGGATAATGAGAGTCAATAAGGTGCTACAACTCACAAGCTGGCCGAGGGCACAAAAAAAGCTGGTGGATGGATGTGTACAAAAAGTGGGCGAGGCACGATTCCCAAAACAAATCCTGCAAATGGATACCAAGGGAGATCCAGGAGGCATTGAGAGAGAGAGAGAGAGAGAAACAGAAGAAAGGGGATTTTAAATAGTGATTAAATAGAAATATCTAAACTCTGCGAATCGGAATGACTTTTTGAACTATTATATATAAATAGATTATTATTACAGTTTCACCAGTATTTTGCGTTAATTAAATGAAGGTTGTACAGACTGGATTAAATTATTATTAAAGAAAAATATTACTTTCAACTGTCTGTCTGTCTCTCCACCTCTTTCTCACTCTCTACTTCAACTCTCCTTCTCTCCCCACCATACCATTCAACTTACACACTAACAGGCGCTCATTTGACCTGCGTACATAGTGACATATATCTAGTAAATTGGCTGTGTCTCTTTTGATTTACGTTTAAACTATTGACTGCACCCTTTATAAGTCGGTGTTCAGTTACTTAGATGCTAGGACCAGAACATTTTAAAGTATTAAAATTCATACCGTCGTCACGTTGCCGGCTATATTGATGAACGAAAGCTTGGAATGACGATGTGTGTGTGTGTGTGTGTGTGTGTGTGTGTAACAGCTGTTCGGGCCTTGTCTGTCAGCGTTAACACCGTCTGAAGACAAACTACGCTGTCGATGAGTGATTTAGGTTTAAACGCCGTGGTGCGAGTCTTCAATCTTCACAGCAGGCCAGACATTCATCTTCTCTTCTTACCCCCTGAATCTCACCACCCTGTGGCACCCTATTGTTACCCACCCTGCTGCAACCTCTTAATTCTTACATAAAACAGCTATTTGTCTACTTTGTACAATAGCGTAGCAGGCATGGGTACCTCTCTGCTTTTATTTATTTTCACTAAATGTAAACAATTGAAGGCTGCGTTGTAATTACAGAACATCTGAAGTTGAGTTTACGAGTCACCAGGACCCGAGCGCGCTCGTGCATTAGCGCGTTAACACGTATACAGATCAATGGTGTACAGACACAAGTAATATTAAATATTACATGAAAGACGCGCCTTATTGTACGCTCAGTACACTATTAGAATGCATATATTTCTTACGAAGTTGTGACGAGTAGAAAAATTTAAATTTTTAGATCTTGTTTAGTTATTACTAAAGTTTATGATTAATTATTTCCGATTTTTTTTTTTTTTTTTTTTAAGATTTTGCTGTTATTTATATTTTTTTCTTCTTCATTACAAGGACTATAGCCTACTTCATATAAACCTGTTCCGGCACACGTCTCATCCTCGTACCACCCACGTCTCTTCTACCAGTGGCTTTATATTTCAGCGCAGTATTTAGCAATCCTTTGCAAATGGTCACACGATTGTATTCTATCGATTGAAATGTTTGTATTTATATCCTTAATTTCTGGTTCTGCTCTTATATCCTCATTCATTTGTCTATCTTGCAATGTATAGTTTAAAATATTTAAGTTTAAAACTGCATTTCAGCAATTTGAATCTTGCCGCATTTCTTTTTCTTCATAATCCAAACATCACTCGCATGTGTCGATGTGGGTACTACAATTGTCTTATAAAATGTAATTTTTGTGCCGTGTTTTGTTTTATTTCTAAAACTTCCATGAATCGTTCCACAAATTTCCTAAATTTATTTATCTTCTGTTGTTTATAGATTATTTATTATTAGGACTACTTTACTAGCCTACTACTAATTCTATTATTAGAGATTGATTAATAGTTATTATTAATTACTTTCTAATTTACGTTTAGAGTTAATACCCGCAATTCATTTATTATTCCACCAAATAACGTCCACTTGTAGGCTATATTAACGTAGAGTTAGTTTAGAATCAGCGTCTTCAAGAGCCAACTAACTGTATAACTCATTTCTCGTCAACAAACATGGCAACACGCAAACTTCCACTGTTGTTATCCGTCTTGTGAAATACTACATTTTGTGTTTTCATAGTAATATGATTTTAATAACTTTATGCGCGACGTACCTTTCGTTGTGGTGTTTTAGTAAACTAAAGCATTGCTTATCGTGAAATACATGCAGCATGGCTATTTAATAATATATGATAATATAACAACCTATATAATAGTATAATTAATATTAGAGAAAATAACATATGAACTATTAGTAACGGTATTTGTTTACAAAAATAAAAAAATCGGAAGATTGAGGATGGCGAATATCAAAAGACTCTAAGATTGAGTAACTCGTACAGAATTCACATTATACATCCAACAACACAGCAAGGAGGGACCTGTCTTATAGAATCAGCCTACACTTACTTAAAGCATCTACGGCAGTTTACATTCATTGTAATAGATGAGCAGGTTTTTCTAACTTCAGATTATTCATTAGTACTCTTTTCTAGTTACTTAAATAATTGAAGTGAATACAATTTTCCTGTCCTAATTAAAATACACTCAATAATTAAAATACATAAATAATTAATAATGTATTCAGGTTAAGAAAATATTGCTGTCAATTAGGATTTTTACTTTCAAGAACACTGAACAGTGAAGTAAAATTCTCATCCGAACATGTTTCAAGGATGCGAATATGTTTTCCATAAAGCTTTTATTCATACATATATAGTAATGTAAACTGCCACTTCAGTGTAGCCTCCGATTTCTCTTTTGAGGATGTAGACGATTCCAAAATCAGTATTGGGTAATGTGATTGAAGTAACAATTAAGCTATTATACAAATAAATAAATGTTTTTTAATGCAATTATGCTAATTATTATGAATTATTAAATAATCCAATTATAAATTAATTGGGTCTAATTAAATTCGTATGCTATTTATGTCTAACTAAATGGGGTTGTAATTGACATTTATAAAGCCCCACTTTCCTTGGATATCATTTATATTTAACACACATATGGAAAAGTAAATTATATTTGTCGGATTTGACTCAATATAGTTATCGAATCAATATGATTTACATGAGCATGTTAATCTGACATTTCAATGGTCGATTTGGGTGTGTCCATTGATAATTAGCATAACTCTGAGACTCTTTATAGGTAACAAGATAAATCACTTGGTACGTGATAAATTAGTTGTCAAGGTTAATCGCAATAATGAACGCAAGATATATGTATATAGGTAATAATTACTTATTTATTATATCATTGATTAAGTAAATTACTGAACCACAAATGAAATTATGTCCTGCAAATACATAACAAAACACATAATAGCAAAATCACAATAATATTCGTTCGTTGTTTCCTGAAAAACAAGACATATAGTACAATCAAATACAACACAATAATATACATATACAAACAATAAGCAATCAAATATATTTTATCCCTAGCTCAATGCGTTCATTATGCTCAGATGAATGACTTTAATATTAACATTATTTTATATAGATTTACAGAAATCTCTCGGGAGTAGCTCTTTGAAAAGAAGAGACAGTGCAGTAGTATATATCAACTAGCATTTAAGAAACGACTTATCTTGCAAAAGGCTTATCCACAAATTCCATCGGTGTAAGATTACATCCGTTGGTGCGTTCCTTGTACATCGTAATCTCTGTTGATCGAAGAACACTTCACTTTCACTTCACTGAATTTCCCCACTCTCGTTATGTATAGTGTGGTGTTGGACTCTCCTCTGGCGTTAAGTGTTTTATGGCTTCAAGTGTTAAGATGCAATCATCGTCATTGAAGTGGTTTGCTTTTAGAGTTTGCTGTGTGCGTGTTCATGTAGCTAACTATTTCGTCTACCTTGGACGTAATGTATGCAATGTGCGTAATAGTGTTCGTGTTAATTCACTCAGTTCAGATGCCCAAAATTGAGAAACATTATGGTTGAATAGTGTCTGAAATCGTCACCCACTGTTTTACTCTCGGATTGTTACTCACTCGTATTGCATTATGTTGCGTGTCGGTCGTAGTTTAGAGTCACGTATACACTTGTATTTAACGATTGTTATGTCTATTCGCACTGTTGATTATCGGTAACTCATATAAACTATCGAACATACGTTTTGTAGAATTGCGATTGAATTGAATGTCTAAGTTCACTTAAGACCGCGACTTGGTTACAATTTCACTGATTGATTAACCGAGTTAAAAGTTGAGTAAGTCGCGTAAACTATTTCAATTACTACTACTCATACTCCATTACTACTGTTATTCAATTACTACTGTATTACTGTATTACCCGTATTACTACTCCATTACTACTGGGCTCCGCGTCCTCGCAAACAGTTTTTATCAATCATACTCTCCCAGAAGGCAATTTTCTCATCTCTACGCCTTCGGCTGTTGTTGATAGGTTCCTAAATTCCTAACACCTTGTAGATTTTTGCCATCGGTTTCCTGATTCGTCGTTGAAGTCGTTACTACTCTCTCCACCAGTTTCTTTGGAAGATGCCAAACGCTGGTTGGTCGTCGGCATCCCCGGAATATTCCAGCGACGAACGTTGTGCTAATTCTCAGAAACTAGAGTAATTTCCCGCTTGTCTATCAACCTTTGTTTCCACGTTGTCGAGGCACTCCGATATAGCTTTTGTTAAGAGTCTGTAGCGTCTTGGTCAATTGTTCATTTACCCTTCGCTCGTTCCGCCAATTATCAACTCTTCGTTGGGTGTCATCACTGGACGGGTCCCACGCTTTCTAGTTGTAAATCTGGCTGGACGTCAGGGCGTGCTTTCCTGCTGGGCTGTGTATATCTCTAGTATTCATTGAATATCCGTTCTATTGTTTACATATTTGTCAAGATTTCTCTGCACCCTTTGTTACTGGGTGTAGCGTTCATACGTGTGCTCGTTACAAGTCAACCCCACAGCATGTGTTCCATTTCAATTCTGCGTAACCAGGCTGCTGGACTATGCCACTTTTGTCCGGTTTGTTTGGCGCTGTAAATCGTAGCTAACTTCGTGCTGTCAACGACGTACCCTATTTTCTATTGTAGCGTGTACTCAGACGTTTTTCATTGTCTTCCCACTGGCGTCGGGTCTGACGTGTCCCTAATTCGTTCTTATTTACGACTCGGGCCTGGGTTTGTCAACTCGAGTGTGTGAGCGTGCCACTTGATCAAGAAATTATAAATTTTTTAAAATTTTGATCACTATAGTTTATAAAATTTGTTGTGCTAACTGTTGCGAAACTTTTGTTTCCTTTTAAATAATAAACCAAAAACTTTTCTCTTTTCAATCAAATATATTGGAACTTACCGTCTGCGGCTTTTAGAAACAGCGTCTTTACAAAGTTGACATGTTTCGGGACACTTGTCCCATCATCAGAATTTAAAACAATCGCGTATCATTTAAAGTTGATACACTTGTCAATCACTTAAAACATTAAAATCCAATATAAAACAAATAACTTAAAATAATATGATACTAAAATATTTACAGCGAGTGCGAAGGTTTACCGATGTACATCGTATGGAGACCGACCGCGCACTAATTTACGTCTCGCTCCCACCACGACAATAGCGCAAGGCAGTGTTGTACAATACATTTGACTTGAAAACCAATTTATCATTTAAAACATGCGGCTTGGTATCAGTATTGTTGTATGCTTTATAAATTTCGTACTCTTCAAGAGCGTTCAAATATCGCCCTTTCTTACATATGTGAAGGGGTATCAAATTAGTTTTAAAATTAGTGTAGTTATGATTCTCGGAAATGAGGTGTTCTGCAAATTTTGACTTGATATTGTCCAAATTGTGAAAGTGTGTAGGCGGCCTATGTTCTGTAAATCTTTTTAAAAAACCACGTCCTGTCTGGCCCACATAAAAGGCGTCACAATCGTCACATATCAATTTGTAAACACCAGTTTTGTGTTCAAGGCTGGTAGTTCTGCGGACACGAAGATTATTCATAATACTATTAGTGGCCTTATAAGTGACCTTGATATTACTGGTTTTACCAAAAATTGACCCAAAAATCTGAGGCATAAGGTATGTGTACGGTGTTGCAATGTATTTGCGTGTTGTATTTTCGCGTGTTTTATGTCCGTTAATGTTATTATGCCCCTTCTTATGTTTTCGAAGGATGTTGTTCACCATATTGACATCATAACCATTAGCAACTGCAATGTGTTTAATGGTGTCTAATTCCTCACGGTATTCTTTATCACCGAGGGGCAAAGATAAAAGTCTATAAATCATACTGTGGAAGGCAGCTAATTTCTGTGATAAAGGATGAAAAGACTTAGCATGTATTACAATATCAGTCGTTGTGGGTTTTCTATAGATGTCAAATTGTAACTTTTTATTATTGTCCTTAGCAACAGTTAAATCTAGAAAATTCAGTTTACCATTGTCTTCACTTTCAAGTGTGAACTGCATTTTGTCATTGATATTATTCAAATAATTATGTAAATTATCAATTTGCCTTTGTGTACCTTTGTATATTAAAAAGGTATCATCAACATACCTGCCGTAAAATATTATGTTATTCTTGTGTTTGTTATTAGTGAGAATGAATGAATTTTCGAAATTATTTAGGTATATATCTGCAAGAAGACCTGAAAGTGGAGAACCCATTGCTAACCCATTTTGTTGGCTGAAAAATTGATTATTGAGGGTAAAATAATTTTGATCAAGAACTAACTCCAAAATGTGCATCAATTCATTTATACTATTAATATCCAATTTATTAGTATTAATAAGGTTAGTCCTAAGTATACGCAAGGTTTCAGCTACTGGTATATTCGTATACAAGTCCACAATATCAAAGGAAATAAGTTTGTAAGCCGGTTCAACTATTAAATTTTTAACCTTATTCACAAAGTCAACACTATTAATTAGACTATGATCATTAATTATTTGTATATTGTGTTTTATTATGGTGACTAGTTTTTTAGCCGTTTTATACCCCGGAGCAGTGGTGAAATTTACTAATGGTCTCAAGGGGATAGCATCCTTGTGGAGTTTGGGTAATCCTGTCAAAACAGGTGCTTTTGAATTTATAGGTTTCAAAGATCTTCTTGTTTGTTCATCAAACATTTGCGCAAATCGTGTTTGGAGAACAATGTTATACCGAATTATGCTATTATAAGACTTAAAGGTTCATCTATTGCTGAATCAAAAA
Source organism: Magicicada septendecula (assembly GCA_034769895.1). Lineage (NCBI taxonomy): Eukaryota > Metazoa > Arthropoda > Insecta > Hemiptera > Cicadidae > Magicicada > Magicicada septendecula. The sequence goes on from CM068369.1 coordinate 415,934,716, forward strand.
CCAAAAAATATGCAGAAATTTACAGAGTTAAAGAAGAAATTAAATCTCTATACATTAAAAAGTCAAACCTAAATTATACATTATACAAATTACATTTACAATTATTAGTTAACACGCATCCAGCCATACTGAATCATTATCTGGATTTTATAAACAATGACGTCAGGCGAATAGTTTATCAAATGCGTATAAAACAATCAGATAAACTACAAAGGTTGTTGAATGATCAGTTACCGATATCCAGTAATATCAAATGTAAACACAAATTTTATACGCGGTTGCAGAATTTAACGTCCCTTGTTTTAAATACTGATGAAACTGATTTATTGAGTAAAGGTTTGAAATATAATCTTCCCGTACACAAATCGAGTCTTGATCGTAAGCAAATTATTGCAGAAATTATCAATGCAGAGACTGTTGTTAAGGCAATGGTTGACCAAAAAGATCAAGACCAGACACGTTTCTTAATAAACGAAAAATTCAATAAAATCATTAAAAATCGGTATAATAGTGTTCATTCCTCTATTCCTTTAACAAATAATAATTATAATAAAGAACGGAAAATTTTAATAGGATTAAAACAAAAATTATCTGACAATAAAGCTCTCGTCACTAAAGCTGACAAAGGTAACACTGTGCTTATTATGGACAGAGAAGATTATAACAATAAAATACAAAATTTCATTATTAACAACAACATTGGTTTACTAAATTCTGACCCAACTGAAAATTATGTAAAACAATTAAATCAATGTATAAACAGATGCACCCATTTGTTTGATGAACAAACAAGAAGATCTTTGAAACCTATAAATTCAAAAGCACCTGTTTTGACAGGATTACCCAAACTCCACAAGGATGCTATCCCCTTGAGACCATTAGTAAATTTCACCACTGCTCCGGGGTATAAAACGGCTAAAAAACTAGTCACCATAATAAAACACAATATACAAATAATTAATGATCATAGTCTAATTAATAGTGTTGACTTTGTGAATAAGGTTAAAAATTTAATAGTTGAACCGGCTTACAAACTTATTTCCTTTGATATTGTGGACTTGTATACGAATATACCAGTAGCTGAAACCTTGCGTATACTTAGGACTAACCTTATTAATACTAATAAATTGGATATTAATAGTATAAATGAATTGATGCACAGTTTGGAGTTAGTTCTTGATCAAAATTATTTTACCCTCAATAATCAATTTTTCAGCCAACAAAATGGGTTAGCAATGGGTTCTCCACTTTCAGGTCTTCTTGCAGATATATACCTAAATAATTTCGAAAATTCATTCATTCTCACTAATAACAAACACAAGAATAACATAATATTTTACGGCAGGTATGTTGATGATACCTTTTTAATATACAAAGGTACACAAAGGTAAATTGATAATTTACATAATTATTTGAATAATATCAATGACAAAATGCAGTTCACACTTGAAAGTGAAGACAATGGTAAACTGAATTTTCTAGATTTAACTGTTGCTAAGGACAATAATAAAAAGTTACAATTTGACATCTATAGAAAACCCACAACGACTGATATTGTAATACATGCTAAGTCTTTTCATCCTTTATCACAGAAATTAGCTGCCTTCCACAGTATGATTTATAGACTTTTATCTTTGCCCCTCGGTGATAAAGAATACCGTGAGGAATTAGACACCATTAAACACATTGCAGTTGCTAATGGTTATGATGTCAATATGGTGAACAACATCCTTCGAAAACATAAGAAGGGGCATAATAACATTAACGGACATAAAACACGCGAAAATACAACACGCAAATACATTGAAACACCGTACACATACCTTATGCCTCAGATTTTTGGGTCAATTTTTGGTAAAACCAGTAATATCAAGGTCACTTTGTGTCCGCAGAACTACCAGCCTTGAACACAAAATTGGTGTTTACAAATTGATATGTGACGATTGTGACGCCTTTTATGTGGGCCAGACAGGACGTGGTTTTTTAAAAAGATTTACAGAACATAGGCCGCCTACACACTTTCACAATTTGGACAATATCAAGTCAAAATTTGCAGAACACCTCATTTCCGAGAATCATAACTACACTAATTTTAAAACTAATTTGATACCCCTTCACATATGTAAGAAAGGGCGATATTTGAACGCTCTTGAAGAGTACGAAATTTATAAAGCATACAACAATACTGATACCAAGCCGCATGTTTTAAATGATAAATTGGTTTTCAAGTCAAATGTATTGTACAACACTGCCTTGCGCTATTGTCGTGGTGGGAGCGAGACGTAAATTAGTGCGCGGTCGGTCTCCATACGATGTACATCGGTAAACCTTCGCACTCGCTGTAAATATTTTAGTATCATATTATTTTAAGTTATTTGTTTTATATTGGATTTTAATATTTTAAGTGATTGACAAGTGTATCAACTTTAAATGATACGCGATTGTTTTAAATTCTGATGATGGGACAAGTGTCCCGAAACATGTCAATTTTGTAAAGACGCTGTTTCTAAAAGCCGCAGACGGTCAAGTTCCAATATATTTGATTGAACAACACGTGGCTTGGTACTAAACATTTGGAATTTATTCCTTTTAAACATTTTCTCTTTTCTTTAATTGTCGCAGTACAATAAAACAGTTTGTTTACATTAGTGTGTGGGGTCCTTAATGTCTTTCAGAATCCTTCCCACAACGTTCGTGACTGTCATAATAAAAACTGAAATGTCTTTTTCTTACCGTTAAAACATTAAATAACGAAGCGTTTAAAGGACAGGTACTCAACGGACGGTAGGCCTATCTCTAGATTAGTTAATGTGCAATGCGTTAGACATAATAAAGCAGATACAGTAAAGATGTTTGGGCGCAAAGAAAACCGAATTGACGATGACGCAAAAAATACTGAAATAGTCTACGTGATAAATGTTGGTATGACTGAATCATATGGAGAGTCAACAGGGAAACGGATCGCAAGAACTTACAGACGAAAGGTTTGAAACGAGGTATGGAAGACACTAAAATGAGTTGGGTCCCTTTCATTTTAAGGTTGTGATACATTGAAGTATGCAGTTTTAGTCGTTTTCTCCACTCACCGGAAAATATAACATTAAATTATAATTTTTAAAATTTTAGTTTTAATTAATTAAAATTAAATTTTAATTTCTTTAAATTTTATTTCATTTATCTTAAAAATGAAAACAGGTATACTCACTTGGTTTGGTAATAGTTGGTCTAACATAAAGAACTAGGCTTATCTGGCCTATTCGGAACTATTGTTTTAGATTCAGGCCTACTTGTTATATTAAGAACCTAATTTTATCTTCAGAACATTGAACGGTTCAGATTTATTACCCCTGGTAATGAAGCCGACCGGTGCAAGCTAGACACCCGTGTGTGTGAGAATCGAACCCATGACCAGGTGTGCAATAGCAAAACGGTTATTTCGAAAAAGTATATAAATTGTTTTTGGTAGCAATGAAAACATCACAACCGTGTAGGCCTACTAGCCGAACGGTGTTAAATATGATGAAGGGTAGCGGCGGGGAACAGAGAGGATGATACGAAACCTCCCCCTCACACATAATTAAAAATTATAAGTGAACCCAGGTACGTGGGCCGTCGTCAGCTGCATCTGAAGTGCACATTAAATTACTTCATAATGTTCCGCGCGCGGAGAAGGGAAGAAAAAAAGAAATAACTACGGAATAAAATAAAATAATACTCGTATGTAGTCTCTGCTGGTAGACGGAATTCTACTTCTTCGTTTTTGTTCCAATCAGAATAAAACCGGAAAGTTTATGTGCGCCGCTCGTACGTATGCAACAATGCAACAAACTTTGCAGCTGAGAGAGACCAGTTAACTTTGTTTCATAACTGTTGTTGCATTTCATTCTAATCTGCTACACGATCGGACAGAGTAAATTTCGCAACAGTTTATGCGTATACAGTTACCGTTGTAACGTACGTTCGTGGGGTCTCGGGCGCGCGGCCATTTTATCGCGGCGCTGCCGTCCCTTGACCATCGACAAATAAAATTTCGTAAATAATGGCTGTTTCGAGAGAAGGACATTGTATAGAGACCTTACATACTCCTACGCCGCTGACAACAGTGTGGGATTCCTTAAATACTTTCGTGTTTTTTTTTTTGTATGCCGTTGGTTAAACGATCTTAGAAGTAATCGTAACTGGAAGTAGTATTTATTGTTTGGTATAAAGACACTTCTTAGTTTTTGCAAGACGACACATAGCCTACACCTATTCGTTTGCTTTTATTCCATTTCATTATCTTTAAATTGCTGTTTCTTCTGTCGTTTGAATTTGTAAAAATTTTTAAAATACACAAGTAGGCCTAGTGAAGAAGCATTTCAAATGTCGTAATTTTTAAAAACGTGAACGTATTAAAAATATATGTCCCTTTTCTGATAGGGTATGTATTAATACATGCACGAATGTGGTTCTCATGTACGTGTAGGTAGAGTATTAAGATTTTGTTTCTGAATCAAAGAAACCTTGCTGTAAGCCAAGAAGTAACTTAAACCGACCTTTGGTTAACCTGTAAAGTACTTACAACAGATGACTATCTGGTAACAAAATTAGTTACTACGCATTGCATAGCAGGTTTCTACTACGTTAGTTTTACATGAGGAATATTTTATATCTTTATCATTATCACTGAAAGAGAAAATATAATATTTGTGATGCATTAATTAAGAGTAGCTTATTGTATGGAGCAGAAACGTGGGGTTTAAAAAACATGTAGCGCAAAAATTGAGCAATCGCAAATTTTACGAAATCAAACTACGCTGAACGCAAAGAAATGTGTATGTTTTAGAAAGCGGGGAGGTAGTGAAACGCCTGTACCGTTAGGCGGCGTTACATGAAAGAAATTAACTTGTAAAAAGGCTGTAGAATATAGCGGTAGGTTAGCAACGCCGGCCTTGGGGCTGACGTCTATAAGGAAGGTAATATTAGACTAAGTCACGTTTTGGGACATAACTGTCATAAAATGTATTATTCGCTAGGATATTAGGGGTGTTTGCCAATGTTGTAAACTTTAGTGCATGTAACAATAGATACCGTTATGTTCGAGAGAGCGATGTAAGAGTGAGATAGATAGTGACGCTAGTTTTTTAAGCACGTGAGACGCGAAAAACGTTCGGCAAATCAGAGGAAGCGTCATGTGTTGCGCGGGAGGTTTCCGCTAAGGAGATTGGGCGATTTTGTATTTAGCGCTAGTCTAAACCTATGGGATTGTTTTATATCGAGACTTGGTAAGGGAAATTCAAAGCCTAGTATAAAAATATGAATTTTGAGAGAAATCAGGCAGTCTTCTTTATATCGGCGAAACTACACCGAAGAGACTCGCGTGCGCTGTTTTGCGTTAATTATATAGATATAAATTTTATTAGTAATTCAAAGAATAAAGTAAATTCGCAGCAGTAAACAGAAGTAGGCCTACGGGAACGCGATAATTGCTAACGCTAAATTTATAAAGTTTAATATACAGTAATAAGTTAATGAGTGAATGTTCGGAGTAGTAACGAACAACGACGATATGTTCATCAATACGATATGTTGTGGTGAAATCACTGAAGAATGCGAATTAGTTCGGCTTAAATTCACGACGGTATGAGATAATCGAGACGCACGCGACGCGAACTGTGTTAGATGCACTTAATGTAAATTCAAGAATACGTTGTAAACCAGAGTGTATAATTATACGACATAATTGTATGTATCACCAATATGTCAAGTGTAGCGTACATCTGTGATAAAGTGAATTAGTGCATTCATAACCAGGATTAACGCGCAACAAACAGCTGCTGACGACTCACCGGCATGCAACACCTTAAGGACTACGCACATCGGAAGGATTCTCCACGCAAGTAACAAATAAATGAACATTTCATTCAATATTGTTTTATAAATATATATATTTGTAATCAAATATAGTGACTCAATTTGTCTAAAAAGAACTCATTGCCACGAAATAATATTCAAATTGTAAGGCAAAACTATTCAAGTCATGTTAAAGAAATTTGTAGTATATAAATGCAAATGAATCATTAAAAGTTGATTGATATATTTTAATTTGTGTTTATTCTTACTGGCGCCCTGAGGTACAATAAAGAGTCGGTACACTGGAGTAAGAGTTATAGTCTGTTGAGTAGAAATATTAATATTATCAATGATTAAAGTAGTTTGTAAACCTTATTTCTTACATGCTCATAGGCTAACATAATATGCAAATCAACAATTTAACTCTTTCGTAAAGGCCTATCAAGTAGTGTATTACATTCTGTCGCCCGGAACGTGGGACAATTGAATCATTATTAAACAAATTATAGATTAAGACTAAGTAGAAGTTAAGAATAGAAATAGTATCAAACATAGTATATGATTACGCGAAGTAGGAGTAGGAGAGACAAAGACACACAAAACAACATTCACAACCTGTACAACAACATGACCACAAATACAGATACCCAAAGCAACGAGATGGAATTTGAAATAAATAATCAGTTAGGCGATCCAGACACGCTCGCAGACATTTCAGAGGAGAATCAAGCGTCAGGGACGTGGGAACAAAACGGACAGAACGATGAAAACGTAGAGACACAACAATTTACACCAACAATAGTAGCAGAAATTCGAGAAAGACCGGTATGTCAAACACCACTAGAGAAAGACAAAAACACTGATATATTCACAATAATACAACAATTACTAGAACAACAGTTGTCACAACACACACGACGAATGGAGGAACGATCGAAAAAAATAGAATAACAGATACAAAAACAATCAGAACAAACAAAAGAACAGCTCTCACAACAAATACAAGAAGAATCGAGAAATACAAAAGAACAACTCTCACAGCAAACACAACATATACAAGAATTATCATAACAGTCGAGGAAAACAGAAAAACAACTGTCACATCAAACAGAACAAATACAAAGACAATCAGAACAGCTGGCACAAACAAAAGCACAGATAGTACAACAAATTGCTGAACATGCGAAAAGAACAGACGAACGGTTAGAACAACATGAATTAAAATTAGAACAAGCGTTACAACAAATGAAAAAACAAATCTATAAACAACACATAGAAATAAGAAACGAAGTCGCCATACAAATGGAACAAGAGAGAACAAACAACAAAAAACTGTTCCAAGACTGCCAAGTAGAGACTAACAACAAAATCCAAGACAACACGATAAGATTACTGAGCTTAGTATTAATACTAAACAGCAGATCATAGAGTTGGACGAACGACATAGCAACAACATTCAAATCATGAGCGAAAAAATCAATGTAAACTACAAAAGATGCGAAGACAATACGGCAGCAATCAAAGAGTTACGAGCCGAAAAGCTGGAAGAAATGAAGAAAGTGAACGAAAATATAAATGTAATTGACCGTAAGTCGGAAGAAACTGACCTGCAAATACGACAGATACAACGAGAAGTTAGGAATAAATTAGCCTCAATTAGCAACCAGTCGTGCAACCGTAACATTACTCACGAACAAGCCAAAGATATCAAGTACAACGAGACTGGAGACTTCCCGATGGAGTTTATGAAGGAGATGGAAGATATCTATATGGAACATTACCAAGATAACGGCAACGTCGCATGGATCGGAAGGCACCAAGAAGGAGAGGCCGCGGTGTGGTGGAGGTTGATAAAAAATAGCGTGACCAACTTCGCAGAATTTAAGGAAGCCTTCACGAACAAATATTGGAGTGATGTGATTCAAGAAAAAGTAAGAAACGAGCTCGAGTTTGGACGTTATCAGATGGAGAGTGGTATGAGCATGATACAGTACTTAGAACGGAAATTGTTGGAGAACAGGCAGCTAATTCCACCGATACCGGATCAATACCTGATCAGAAAAATTGCAAAACACTATTCTCAAGGGGTACAGATCGCCATCATTACTCGTGGAGTTACAACTATTAATGAGTTCGAGCAAGTATTATCAGAGTTCATGAATTTGATAAGTGAAGCAAGGACAATGACCCGGACACATTATGACAGTCGGCGCGAGCATAAGCAATGGGTAAGAGATGAAGAGGAGAGTGGGAGAAGGGTCGAGCAAGGACGGGCGCACGAAAGTGAAAACCGACCGACTACACAACACTACAATAGACGGCCAAACAAATTTAAAAATGAACCAGAGCCGATCCCTTCGACTAGCGGTATCCAGAATAACAAAAGCGCCACTGCAATGTCAAAAAACTAGGGCAGTGTTGTACATATGAATTAGATTTAAGCACCATTAATAAGTATATTAATACCACTTTTTTAGATGTAAGAGACGATTTATTGTGTAACGATGATATAAATGTAACCTATCGTGTGAACAAGTGCCCGGAGACCAGGATATCATTAAACGGAGTGCCCATCTGCGCATTAATCGATACTGGAAGATGGGCGCATTAATCTAACTGTTAACTTTAGCAAATCACAATTATTCCGAGAGGAAATTGATTATTTGGGGTACCGGTTAACAATCACGGGTAATACCACCGCACCAGACAAAATCAGGGCTATACAAGAATTTCGGACACCGAAAAATCAGAAGCAGCTCAAAGGATTCCTTTGGTTTAACCAATTTTTACAATAGATTTACCAATAGATACGCCGAGGCTACCCAACCATTATTGAACCTCCTAAAGAAGAACGTTACTTTCAAGTGGACGAGCGAGATGGACCGGCACTTCGAGACAGTCAAGAAACTATTTGTCGATGCGGTAATTCTCAAGCATCCCGACCCCAACAAGCGGTTTTATTTGCGAACCGATGCGAGCCGTTATGCGTTGGGCGGACAGCTATATGAATTAGACAATAACAATATCGGAGTGGTTGCGTTCACGAGCCGAGTGGTGAGAGGGGCGGAACGAAACTACTTTACCACGGAGCTGGAACTGCTGAGTATCGTCCATTGTTTGCAAAAGTTCAGAACTTACGTGCTAGGGAAGCCCTTGACCATCATCACCGACAACAAGACGTTAGTTTTCATCAAGAAATGTCATCTAAATAACTCCCGTATAACACGGTGGATCCTCGCCATACAAGAATATGACTTCGAGATTATGCATTGTAAGGGTCGAGATAACATTGTAGCCGACATCCGGAGGACATAAATGAAGAGCAGGCAATAGACCAAATCGAAGAATTTGAAATTAACCTTGTCTCGCTTCCGCTTTCTCGTCTAGTCGTTTTTCTGCTTCTTCCCTTTCTTGTCTTCGTTCTTCTTTTTGTCGTCTTTCTGCTTCTTCCTGTGTCTGCCGCAGCAGCATTTGTAAAGCTTCCATCATCTGCCTGGGATCCATGTTTATCGATTAATTACGAATCATACTCATCTTGTACAAAGTGTCCACTGTTTCCACTGTTAACCGTTTCATTCCAGTTCTGACACCACTGTTACGACGGTCTACTCAATCGTCGTAGGTACAGTGGAAACAAAATAAGTACAAGACACCAATTAAGTCAATAATTACCAGCTTTAATTTCCACAGTTAACAGTTCGTAATTAACAACATAGTCTCTACAACAAATCAAATAAAAATTGTTCACACGCAATAAAATGTCCACTAAAATTAAACACAATTGTATTACAATTACCGTCCGATTATAAAACACAACACTTAACTAATAACCACTTGAACGCGAACAGTAATTTCGCCCGACAATAATTCTGGAACCGCGCTGTCAATATATCCCACTAATACTGAAACTTAAGGCCGCTGCCGCCATGTATTTATACCTGCGCTCACAGACCAGAATGTTCCTAATTGCGTCTTATCCCTCGTGTGAACTACGTAATTACCTGCGGCCTTAACACAGTCCGCGCGGCTGGCGCCTTCGAGAAACCTCTCGAAAATGCGTCGACAAGCACTTACGCCACACGCGTTACATCGAGATTCTTCTGGCACATTCGACAAACACGTAGATTGTTCTGTGATGTCGTAACACTGTCCCCTCCTTAAGCCTGCCTGGCAAACCGTCTCTGAAGTAGTACTTAGCCAGGCGATCTAGGTGGACGACCTTGAACTTTCTCTGTCTAATTATGTGCGCATGCAGCAGCTTCTAATTGGCGTAAATACGTCGCCTAGTGCGTGCTTCCATCAAAGGTTGGGGCCTTGACATGAACTGTCCCAACCGCATTCGAGGTGACCTTCTCTATTGACGTATCTTATGTGTCTTTCTCTGTCTTTATCATTGGTACAGTCTGTTCACAAAGTTGTTTTGGTTGTAGCTTCAGGCACTGATCGACTTCATTTTTAATCTGATCTTTTATATTTGCAATCGAGTCTTCTATTTTTGTTGACATAGCTTTTTCCACACTCGTGACTGATTTTTCTACTTCAGCTATTTTATTAGACATCGATTCTTCAACACTCGAGACAGATTTTTCTACTTCAGCTATTTTTAATGTCATTGATTCTTGTACCTTTGATATCTTAGTAACTTGTTTATTAAGCTCACCTCGTAGGAGACCCAATTCTGCGGTACTGTGTTCTTTGATCTGTTTCTGCTCCTGTATTAATGCTTTTGTGTCTTCTGTTTCACGCTTCCGTTCTTCTGCCTCCTGTCGTCGTCGTTCCTCTGTCTCTAGCAGGAGGGTTTTCTGTCTCGCTTCCGCTTTCTCGTCTAGTCGTTTTTCTGCTTCTTCCCTTTCTTGTCTTCGTTCTTCTTTTTGTCGTCTTTCTGCTTCTTCCTGTGTCTGCCGCAGCAGCATTTGTAAAGCTTCCATCATCTGCCTGGGATCCATGTTTATCGATTAATTACGAATCACACTCATCTTGTACAAAGTGTCCACTGTTTCCACTGTTAACCGTTTCATTCCAGTTCTGACACCACTGTTACGACGGTCTACTCAATCGTCGTAGGTACAGTGGAAACAAAATAAGTACAAGACACCAATTAAGTCAATAATTACCAGCTTTAATTTCCACAGTTAACAGTTCGTAATTAACAACACAGTCTCTACAACAAATCAAATAAAAATTGTTCACACGCAATAAAATGTCCACTAAAACTAAACACAATTGTATTACAATTACCGTCCGATTATAAAACACAACACTTAACTAATAACCACTTGAACGCGAACAGTAATTTCGCCCGACAATAACTCTGGAACCGCGCTGTCAATATATCCCACTAATACTGAAACTTAAGGCCGCTGCCACCATGTATTTATACCTGCGCTCACAGACCAGAATGTTCCTAATTGCGTCTTATCCCTCGTGTGAACTACGTAATTACCTGCGGCCTTAACACAGTCCGCGCGGCTGGCGCCTTCGAGAAACCTCTCGAAAATGCGTCGACAAGCACGTACGCCACACGCGTTACATCGAGATTCTTCTGGCACATTCGACAAACACGTAGATTGTTCTGTGATGTCGTAACAATATGCTGAAACTCCTCTCTTACAGCACGTGTAGGCCTACGTTAATAAAAAATTCTTTAACTCACGATGATCTGTGTTTATCAGTAAAGTGTTAAATAGTAAAATATAATGTCTGTTATTAAAGCCTATGACTTGCACATGGTTGAGTCAGGAATATCGCAATATAACTAGTAAGCTCCCTGAGATGCAGAACTCGCTCACTATTTTGAAGAAAATATACCGGTATTTATTGTAATGTAAATTCTAAATTATCAAAAAAATTACGAAAACCTAGATTACTCCACAATTTGTTTAGTAGGCCTACCATAACAATTATAAAAACTAATTTGGTCAAATAATTTTAATAGTTTAGTCAAGTAGGCCTAAGTGACAAATAATATAGTAATTGCTTTAAAGTTTTAGAATATTTACATAGATATCACTAGATATCTACAACTTTTCACAAATAGGCAATACATAACTGGTAACATTATGTAAAGTGTTTCTGCAAACATAGTTTACAGACTTTTTGAAGGCAGTCGAAAATTTGCAAGGGGTGTTAAGAGATATTAATTCTGTCAAATCACTATATATATCGAGTCTGTATTTTGAATAAAATTCCTCATAACTTAATCCCCCACACAGACTTTTACAATTTTCTTAAAATTTTGAATTTCACTGTTAAACTTAGAGAGAGACAAGAGAATCACCTTGGGGTTGAGTGTAGTTGCAGAAAACTGAGTAACTTATTCTTAGCTTTTGTGAACTAAGAGAAGGTGTCTGAAAATGTCATTGGCGTTTTTGTAAACACTTCGTAGACATCAGATTTGACTACAGGAATATAAATGTGATTTATGAGTTTTATTAATGTAGAAATATTGTTTAACGATGTCTCTCGAGTGGAGGCTCAGGTAAGTAAAGGGCTGAAGGGGTTGTGGCTTGTACTACATATATATTAAGGGCTCAGTTCTACATATATATATATATATATATATATATATATATATATATATATATTGAGCAGGTGGTAAAACTTTGCAAGGAAACGAGTTTTTGCAAGGTTAAAATAGGGGTGAAATATTCAACATTTCAGATTTGTAATTGATGTTTACCTTTACGGCTGAAAGTCAGACTGTCAATGAGCAGGCAATGGAAAGGTGACTTGATGATTCTGACATAGCAAAACAAAACAAAAGTAATAGTAAACGTAAACGGTATTGGTGAAATGAATATCTAAATTGGAGGTATGAAGTTGAGACATGTCGTATATGAGTAGCAGAGACTCGATGTGAAGAAGATTCACCGAACAGATTAAAGCTAGGAGAAAACAGACAAAAAAGAGGTTGCTATCATAAAAAGGAGGTTGTTAAGCGTAGAAATATTAGACTTAAAACACGGAAGCTTTTATGTACTGTATAATATAGTATGACAGAAGAGACTTTCGTGTGGGGCACGGCTGTCAATGAATGTGAATCTTGGACTACTGGTGGAGGAGGCAGTACAGAGTACTCCATGGAGAGGTACCGTGAGTATTGGTGAAATTTAGAAAATACACTAAAAGATAGTAGTAGTAGTAGTAGTAGTAATAGTAGTAGGCCTATAGCAGAATGGAGGAGGAGGAGAGACTCTCTAAGCAAGTTTTAAATTATAACATAGGAAGATCTCCCGTGAGAGAGCTTTTAGATGGAGACCGGAACGGGTGACAACATCTAATCCTGGAGGAAAAAAAGAAGAAAAAAGACTGTGAAAAATGTATCAAAAGAAAATATAGGCTACATTTAATTAGGAGCACTGAACAAAGTCGTTAGCTTTATGACTATGGTAGGCTGTGTGAAGGAAATACTGTAGTAGGAATACTAGGGGAAGGGAAATCAAAAATTCTTCGATCTCTTGGTTGCAGAAACGGGTTTGAAAGGATAGGCCTATAGATATTTTAAGCAAGGGCCGGTCAACAAAGGATCTGGCATTTTTAGAATATGGGGTCCGATACATGGATTGAGGTTGCAAGTAGAAAAGATATCTTTACTGCACATTATGCTAATTTAGAACACTGTCATTTTCCACAATTTATAAACTTATTAAACATTCGCATTATCCATCCTTCTTGTCACCTTTCTATACACACACACAACTGAAAATTCTTATTAGAAGTTTAACGAAGAAAGTTGTGTTAGTGGTTATAATCACAAACAGAATTATTACTGTTGCACACCACTATAGAAAAATTATTCCGATTAGCGCTTTCAAGCTACTCAGCTCATCGTCAGATCGGCATTCCTTTACTGGGTAAAGGAATAATTCTGTTTCAAAATTCATATTGTCAATTTAGCATACCTATCACTTCAACATAGAAGTACTGTATTTAGACGAAGAGCGGTAAACTGCGAGGATAACCAGAGGCAGCTGTGCAAGTTATTTCGCACTTTTCATAACCCTTCTAATTACCTGCTATTAAGCCAAGACCCACATGTGCAACCCAAGCAGATTTCATCCACCGGTCGAATCGGTGGTCATCTTAATGCCGTTGCAAGATTTTTAATGTTAGGAAAAAAATTACGTAATTAGGAATTTCTCCTTTTAAATAAAAAATAACTGTGATTCTCGGAATTATTTTGTTTCTGCATTAAAACGTACACTTTAATTGCATTTTGGTAGATCTTTACGTTTATTAGTTTAATTCAAATACCGCTTACACGGTGAAGACATAGCCTACTGCATAAGTCTTTACGTTGGTGTTATTAGAAACTCTACAGACAACAAGAGACGGTCCAACGGAAGCTTACATTATTCGCGAATACTGACAAGACGCCTGATGATATGGTCGTCTTCGACTTTCGCCCAGGGGCGTATTTACGAACGAGACCGGACCCCCCCCCCCCCCAGAGGGTCAATAAAAGTTCACGAATTTTGTTAATCTCTTAATTTTTAGGCTATTTTATTATTTTTCAGATATGTACACTAAATATAGTAATAACTCTTTTTAAATGTGCAAACAGGTTTATTACACAGCATTTGTATATAGCTTTGAAATATGAAATAGCCTATATAGAAAAATGATCCAGTCAATAAGTACCTATCTTCTGAACAATCTTTCAGTAACGCTTAATGTTACCTGTAGTGTGTTATTACCGTTTACTTTAATGGGATTTATTTCAGGATGTTATCACACGGTTATCAACTACTTTAAAGATAATAATGTTGATTAGTCTTAACTGTTTGTCCTTTCGTATGAAGCCGACTCGACCGGACCCCCACCCCCCAAAGTTCAAATGTTTTTGTCCTTCTTGGTAGTAACAATTTGACTTACTTTACCTTGTATTAACTACCCTGCACAATAGTTCTCTGGCCAGGTTTGATGTGGTTCGGTCCTACGAAGAAACGCTCGTTAAAACGTAATGTATCGCGTGCTGGCTCCGCGTGCATATAGCTGAACATATTTGCGTGATCACTAGATTTGTACTAAAATGGAAAACCTAGTTTGCGAAAATTATGTGTGTAATCACTGACTATACTTAGACTATGCAATTTGCGATGTCTTACACGTGTCAGCAGATTCTCACTCGCCAGAGAACGGCTGACACAGCAGTAATGCTCTGCAGAAAAAAGTTTTACGCAGACAGTGTCTAGTCTAATGGGTTCACCCTTCATTGTCGGAGTTAATGTACAGTTGACGAAGGGGTAGCAGCGACAAGAAACACCGATTTAGTGTTATTGTCAGTTTTAAAGTCGCCAGATATAGTGGTGTTGATACTTGGCTTGGGTTGGCCGACTGTCCAGGCACGCCTAAATACCCTTCAGCACGGCTGTTCATAATAAATCACGCATGTTTTACCCGCTACTGTCATAAACGCATCGACTTTGTATTCCAGAGGAAAGAAAGCTGACAAACTGTAGTACAGTCCATTCTGCATAATTCAAGAGTATACATAATACATCACCATATGCATTTGATTTTTAAGAAATTAGTACGATACATTCCATATTTCCCCCACTGCTTCCCTTCATTGACGTATGTAGGCCTATATTAAACTTACACCATGCTAACGAAAGAAAAGAACCAGATATATAATAGAACAGAAGAACGAATACCTGTTACGATGAACGATAAAATCAATTGAAAAGGAGACTCGATCGATGAAAAATTAGCGAATGACTCGAAAATCGGGATCCGGGATCCCAAAGAAATTTCAAAAACACTCCAACCTCGTACGATGAAATGAATGATATATGTATCTAATCTTACGTAGAATTTATAATCCTAAATAATTTGTACTAAGGGTACGAAGAAAATGTTCAAGAAAACATGTACTTAGATAGCAGCAGAAAGGAAAATGAGGACATATAAATCGAAAGAGGGAGGTGATTGGCGGGGCGTGGGTTCAGTTAACTTGTACTATACTGGGAAATATTCTGCCTTTTTGTATTCTGTATTCCCCATTGAAACGTGTGAGGCAGAGACTTGGACCTTCACAAAACAAACTATACACAAGGTGAAAACAACTCAGAGAGCGATGGAAACAAAACGTTAGGTGCCTCATTAAGGGACAGAAATTGGTTTGCATTGGGCACCGCTCAAAGGTTAACGATGCACTGAATAAATGTGGAAAATATGAACGCGATTCTCGGACATTTGCAAAATTAAAGAAGATTACTGGCACAAAGGTGCTTAGACAGATAATAATCAATAATCACTATACATTGGAGTTATGCCATTTTCCAATGGAGCGTTTTTTTTACACACCTCGAGAAGAAGATTCACAGGTGAATATAGATCAAGGCGATCTACACATCGACACAACAGGCTGATGTAACACTCCGCATGAAATTAAAATACAAAACAATCTGTTCTTCTTCAAAGTTACAAATCAAGACTGCTTGTGCATATGTAATTTGATTCATCACAAATTGATTTTGAAGTACTCAAGGAAGTTGATATAATCTGGAGAGCTCATACGTCTGTCTAATTGTCCCTGCCTCTCACTGTTCCTTGATTTCTTTGCTCACGTTCTAATATAAGTACACATTTACGTATACAAAATGTACACAGTTCGCATGATCCGGTGAAAAGTTTGCTCACGAAAGTTTTGTCAGCAGCTTCGAAATGTTTAAATAGAAGTTAGGTTAACAGTAACAGGTCTCTTGTGAATAATTCGCACAGGACGTCACAACTTCTTCCAAAAATTCGAAACCGTCAATAAGAAATAAACAATAAAGTTAAAGTTATTTTAAAAAGTTTCGAATTTTACAGTATCAAAAAAAACGTAGAAGTCAAGAATTTATAAAAGTAAAAACCATGATTTTTAGATGTAGGCATGGTAAAAGCTATATACTAGGACGTCAGAGTGATTCTCGATATGGTTTTAATTTTTTAAGGTAAATAATATTTGAATTATATAAAGGGTATGAGGAACAATCTTGCATCTTGTATGGGTCTAATGCCTTTACCAGGGTAATTGTTTCTCGGTAAAATTCTCCGTAATTTATAATGATCTGTTATATTAAAATATATCGTCTGTGCCGGATCTTACACTTACAGTAATAATACGGTATTGTGATTTAATACCATCTTAATTCATGAACTGATTTTTTAGACCGCTAAACAAATTTTTACAACCAAGTTTAAAATTATATGAGTAGGCCTATACGCCTGCAACATACGATATAGTATAGCTGTACGTGTGCCGTCTGCATCACTGTTAATATAGTATAGCTGTACGTGTGCCGTCTGCATCACTGTTAATATAGTATAGCTGTACATGTGCCGTCTGCATCACTGTTAATTTGTTTGTCAGGTTGTTCCTGCATATGATGAAAAGCTTTTTTACTGTTGGTTTGATCAGTAAAGAAAAGACTTCTGTTGATTACTGTAAAAATCAGCGGCATGATAATTCGAGTAACGTCAAAATTAATTTTGTAGAAACTAATGGTGAGACGGAAGTAGGAGAAACAAATAGAGAGAGAAGAGATAGATATTTAGATAGAGGACAGACAGGCAGACATACAGATATACATAAAACTGACTAACAGGATATAGATAGATAAATAGACAGACAGGAACAGAGGGACATATTTATACGTGACCGGATTCTAGTGTCTACATCGAATTACCCGCGTGTTTCATAATCAATTTGTACAAGTTAGGAATGAAATTACAAGTGTACAAACATCTTGGTTCGCAACTGAAGAGAGTAGAACAGACCGTTTCAATCAACCGGATTATCAGAGTCTGTCTGTTAATAACTATAAGTAGAGTACAATTTTAAAATATACAGACTATAAGTAGTCAGTGGCGTAGCTAGGCTTTTTGGCGCCCGGGGCAAGGAGATCGTCGGCCGCCTCACCTTCACAATTAAAGGGGGACAAAAGAGCAAAAATGAAGGCTCATCCAGTGAACAAAGTACTTAATAAATGCAAACGTGTAGATTTTTGCATGAAAGCACGTCCAGCAAACGTCTTAACAATATTTGTTAAGTCAAAATTAAAAAATTACTTATTATAATATTACCGGTATTCAGTTTGTATACATTTATTACTAACAAATGTAGACTATAAAAAATGTAGTAATATAAAAAACTTGTGACGTATAAATATTCTAATAAACATGCAATTTACTTGTAGGTATAAAGCGCATCGTCAAAACAATATCATAAAGCAACATAAAGTTAAACAAAGAATTACATTAAAGTAATAAAATAAATCATTTACTATTACAGGTTAATGGCTCCATCTTCTATTAATGAACACTTAATATTTATTTTTAACATTTAATAAATATTTAAAACGAGACATTTTAAAATGCAACTTCTTAATTGCTGCAAAGTGGGTTATTAAATCACTATAATCTAAAGATGAAGCAATGTCGTTTTCAATTGAAAGTATCGTTAGATTTGATACCCTTGTCTTGAGATATTGTTGAGCGTAGGTACGATTTAATCAATTTAAGCTTACTAAACGAGCTTACTAAGCTTACTAAACGTGTTTTCACAAGAAGACTCAAACACTGGTAAAGTAAGAATAAGTTTTAAAGCTGTTGCTAGTGTTTTGTAGGCTTCTAATCTCATTGAAGACATTATTGTAGCAGTCTCTGAGGTGGAGCAAGTCTTTTTGTTCTCGGTTAACTTTTTTCCCTTTTAAATATAAATATGACGTCTTTTAAGTCACTGAAAAATTCTTCACTGTTTAGGTCATGTGGATACAGTTTTGCAAGCACTGTGCACTTACTATTTTTAGTGTGTGTGCTGAGTCAGAATGAAGAGTGAGGGAGAGCTGAAGACCTCTACGAAAGTGGTGACCCAATGAATATGAATAGGCCTACACACTGAATAGGTCTACGAACGTGACAAAGAAATACTTGTCTAGCTATTCACAAATTGATACTTTCATAAGCCTAATTGAACTCATAACGAACAGATTTTTATCAGGTCAGCAAACTGTATGCTGAAACTCAAATTATCATGAACTTGTTCAATTTCAAGTTACGTATTTCTCCTGATGACCGTTTCTAATCATCAACTTCGTATAATTAATTTTTAAAAAATTCCTTTTTATGTGAATCCCAACATCGAGCAAAGGGTAAAAATATTGACAAACGCCGTGGGGATTACAGTTGTTTTCCAGTACAATTTATATTCGTTCAACAATCATCTTAAAATGTGTTGGTCTTATATTGACAAGGAGCGGGATAACCAGTAAAGATATAAAGACCAAATTACTAAAGCCGACAGAATACCTGGTTCCTTGACATACTCCGTTTGGCACAACAAACACTGAAGACTGTGACGATTTCATTAATTAAAAATAAAATAAATGATAAAATAGGAAATGTAAAAGCTGAGAAATTTAAATTTTAATAAATCGCACATTTAAACTAATTTTATATCACTACCATAAATCGTAATAATATTTAATAAAGAGATTAAATGGCAAAAAGTAATGCGAGTGTAAAGATAGGGAAACCCTTTATTAATTTTACCCTGCATAGACATGCGCTAACCGGAATTAACCTGATTACCGACCCATAAATAAACTAATAATCCTTGTAAATTGATATTAAATAAATAAATAAACAAGAACACAGTAGTGTACTATAATAAAGTCTGTAATAAAGAATATCTTTGGATAATTAAAAGGTCAAACTTTAATCCCTTAAATAGAAAAGAAAGGAGGAACTATTTTGTTGCGATGCGTAAACTCCGCGCAGTTAACTTACCCGTCCTAACATAGTAATTCAATCGAGATGGAGCGCTCTCGTAGTAAACACACGCTTGAACCATGTCCCAAAGAACGACAATATGTTTTTTCATTTAGAGTACAGCTATAACAATGTGCAGCGAAAAGTAGTGGCAAATTAGTGTGCTAATAATTTTAAATGTAATCTATAAAACCAAAAGGAATAAATAACTGTGTGAGGGATGGCATCTCATTTGTTTAATTTGTAAGATCTCAATGTTGTTTTAAAATAATAAGGTACGAGGTACCTAAAGTGAGAACTTTCATAAACAATAATGTGACGTGCATTTCTGCGACAAACAAGAACATTTACGGCACTTATACTACTAACGATGCTTAACTACTAGACTTCTGAGGACCGCAACGCTACTTCATTATGAACTAATAACTTCAGGAACTTCAGCAGGAAAGTAAACTCCACTAAAGATCAACCGGTGACGAACACCACAAGGACCAAGGACCCGGACGTCGAGTAAACTTCTGGATATCACAGGTGACACGGAGACTTGTCCTCCGTGATTAATTAAAATTCTAACAAATGAATTGTTTAAAGACAGTTTAAATAAATATATAAAGACTTTAATGATAATCACTTTATAACATGTAGTATGTCTTACGATTCAAAAATATTTGTAGTAGCAAGTAGTGCTTATGTATATATATAAAGCTTCACTGATACAAAAATTTTAGATTAAGTTCATTCTTCAAATGGCCCCCAAATAGTACGATAGAATATGAATAAGTGAGATTAACTCACAAACAAGTTTAAGGTCCCGGATCAGTGGATAATGCTAGCACATATAAATCCTTATGTTGTGCCCCCCCCCTTTTTTCAAAAATATTTTATAAATTGTAAACTTTTTATTAAGAAAACCTTATGTGGGAATATTTATGTAGAGCTGTTGTAGTAATTGTTTAATAAAGAGATGTCATTACTTTACACAAAAATACTGAATGAATAAATCATCAGACCTCCATGTAAAAGTTCCTTTAGTTATAACTACAGTTGGTTTAATTAATAATTAGAAGTTAATTACGAGTATGGCAGCCCGTGCAATTGATCTGAGGTAAGTATGCACAGGTTCCCGATGTTATAACGTAGGTGAGACGTTATAAGACAGAATACCAAAGTTAGAATGAGAAATATAAATCATTAACAAAATCAACAAGACCATAAGATCATATACAGAAAAGTGAGAAACAAAACAAAACTAATAGCAGAGGTGTCAAAAATGGAGGTATTAAGAAAAATATGTGGGAAGACCGTACGCAATCGGGAAATGAACGGGAATGTCAGGGTAAGATTTAAAGTGGACAACGTTGGAAACTGTACGGAGAAGAAAAAAATAGTACATATATTAGTCCAGTCGCCAGAGATTTTGACTTGATAAAAAATTGGGGCAAAGCAATATTTGGTGCACGTGTTAAATAAACGTTAATAATTAATATAAAAAAATCTTTGCATGTTTACCTTTCTAGGGTTTTCTGAAAATGGTCTGGAAAAATCGTAAAGACAGATTTTCTTAAAGCACTCCGTAAATATGTACAGTTGGAAGAAATAAAAAAGTGTATATTGAAGAGCAAACAATTTCCTTCAGAAAGTCTCCTTACATATTTTTACGTTAATGGAACTGTTTTCCTGAAAATTGGTAATGATGAGCGCTGCGTTTTAAAAAGAGCGTTTGCCCCCGATCTTGCGTAATTCGCTAAATTAGCCAGGCGCGTCTATTCAAAAATATCATAACTTTCTTTAATCTAAGCATAGCCAGTTAAATAAAGGCTAGTTTTGAAGGGGAACAGTATAGCTTTCAAAATTTGTTGATTTTTACATAAATATTTTATTTGAACATAAAGACTATAGTGTATAAATATTTACTGTAGATACAAAAAGAAGTGAAACCACAAAATTACAAGTACTATACAATAAAATTTTAAAAAATAGTAGTTCTTTACTAATTTACCTTTAAAAGAGATAAACTTTTTATTTTATAATAATGAAAAATACTTTTGAAGTTGTTATTTAAAAAAAAACACCTTTTCAAAAGTGAGTATTTCGACGTATTTTAAATTTACTCGAAAATTCAGAGTTTATCTGCCTTTATTAATCTTAAAAATAGAGATATCGAAATACAAAAAATTGTATTTGAAAGCTGCAAGTGTTCTGCATCAAAAACTATACTCATGAAAATTAAAATCATTTTCGAAATTAAAAAAAATAAATAAAAATTGTGTATACTAAAAAAAGGTGCCTCCTTTGCGTTACATACATGTATCTTTTAAGTGGGTTTATTTGAGTACTTGAAATTAACGTTACAGCTACTACAATACTAAATCTATCTATTCATGTTATTTCTCTTACCTGATTATACCTATACTCTAAAAACAAGACCCTAGAAAACAGGTAAAATTTTTAAACGGCGCGGCGTTCTATTCCCCTCGAGTGTGAACTGTAAATGTAGCTGCGCGCGCAACACCCATTGTTGTGGTGTGCCATACAAACATCTGCTATACAAGAACGGAGCAGTAACGCAGTTGATATTTCTTCAAAGGTTATAATCAAAACATTACAAATATTTTTGTTTTATCATATAAAACAGGTAAAAAAATTGCAGTTTAAAGTTTTTATTTACACTTTTTATACATGCTAATATTTATTTATTTGTGAGCACGTGTAGTGGAGTCAAAATAAAAATCAAATGTGAATTGTTTTGGGAGTCGATTTTTTGTGTGCTAAATTGGTTAATGGGATCAAGTTGAGCTAATAGTTAAGTTTTGTGTAAAAACAACCCGTTTATTTTTTTATTAACAATTTAAGTTGCAAAATAGCGTTTTTATAAATATCTTTGGACCTAACAAACCGATTTTAATGTGATTTTTTTTCAGTATTCTATAATAAATTAAGAACATTTCTAGCCTTAATACGGAAGTCGATGTTATTATTATTGTTAATAAATAAATAAAGTGGCGATGGCGTTTATAAACAAATTGCTGTTGTTTTAACGCAAATTAATGAAAGTTGATAAAACTTGAGGGGAAGGTAAACTTTGTGGAGTACTATAAACCCCAAAAATTTCATATTGAAATGTCGAATATTACCTCAAAAAAATCGCAATTCACAAAAAAACTTTGAGTGTTCATAAAGTACGGCAAGATTGTGGCACAAAGGTGTACGACGGCTTAAATTAAAGCTTATTAAAAATACTTTCGGGTGGTTAATTAACAAAATTTTTTGGCCTTTCTGACACCATTTTTTGACCATTAAAAAAAAACATAGACATGGATAGCCTCAAAAAAAGATGAAAATGAAGAAAAAAGAAAAATCTTAAAATCTGCAGCAGCAATTATTCGAAACGATGTTAATCTGAAGAAAAGTAATACAGAATTTTATCCTCCAAGTGATAATATATTCCAAAATATTTAATTAGAATATCCCAGAATCCCTTCAGTTTCTGATAGAAGAAATAATTTTAAAAAATAAAAAAGGTGATATTAGTTCATATGAAACAAAATGCACAGCAATTACTCATTCAATTATGAGTTGCATAAGACCTAGAACCTTTCTATCACCATTGCAAGTTGGTCTGTCTGTAATGTTGCACAGGAAATTTGCTTCAAAACGAATTATAGATATATTGTCGCATCTGGGAGTGTGTTCATCATACACTTTATGAGGATAGTGTATTGCTTAGTCCACGTTCTCCATTTAGATCTGGTTGTTTTGCACAATTGGCATTTGACAATTCAGATATTAACATCAATACTATAGACGGGAAAAATACTTTTCATAGTATGGGAGGTATTATGATTGTAAGTCCCAGAGATTTTTATTATAACAAAGTTCCCTTAAAACGATTGACAGTTAAGCCTACTGCAAAAGAAATTAGCAAAATTGACAAAATACCATTCCAAATTTTCGAAAATATTAATACACGTGCACTCCAAAACTTGTTTTTGAAAAAGTAGATAACCCGAGTTTTAATAATATAGATTTTTCTAATGCTGACTTGCTTTGGATTTATGGAGTGACCAAACCAGGCATTACTGGCTGGAATGCCTTTATGTCCAAGCTTTTGGAAAATATGACGTATACATTATCTAGAATTGTTTGCTTGCCTTTTGTACACTCTCCTCCAACTGACAAAAATACAATATACACCGTTTTAAAATACGCTGTAAAACTAGTGAAAACTTAAATCTATTTAATTGTTTTGTTACTTTCGATCAACCTTTGTATCAGAAAGCGTTTAAAATGGTCCAATCCTCACCTGATGATGATATACATAATGTAATTGTTCGACTTGGAGGATTTCATCTGCTTATGTCTTTTCTTGGTTTAATCGGTTATGTGATGGCAGGAAGCGGTTTAAAAGAAGCATTAAGCTGTTACTATGCGCCAGGAACTGTAGATAAGATGTTAGATGGCCATGCTTATGCTAGAGCAGTACGAGGCCACACATTAATTTGGATAGTTTTGTGTAAAAAGATTATTGAGGAAATGAATCTTTCAGAAGTTGAATATTCAAATATGAAATTTTTACTACAAGAATTTTTAGATGACAATCTTACTTACAAAGAAGTACAAGATCATAATTTTTTTAACATCTTAAATGGTAAATTTCTAGAAAAAATTATTGAAATTGAGGAATGCGGTAAAACTGCAAAATTATGGATACAGTACATACGAATGATCTCTATTGCAAAAGCATTTGCGCGCTCTGAAAAAATGGGTAATATAAAAATTCAATTACAAGTTATTCAGCAAATGTTGCCATAGTTTTATGCGACTGGACATTTTAATTATACGAAATCAGCCTTATTATATGTACAATATATGAATCAATTTATAAAAGAATCTGAAAAACTTTTCACCTCAATGCAAAACCAAAATGTAATTCCAGAAACTACCGCTTTAAAAATTAAAGAACTTCAAAATTTTATAAATAACAGATTTTGTACTGTAAGACGAACTGAGAAATTCTGGTCAGGAACTCATACTGATATGACAATCGAACAGGACTTAATGAGAGTCATGAAAGTTGATGGTGGTATGATTGGACGGGGAGTAACTACCAGTACTGCAAATAAATGGATTTTAGCGATGCCATATACACATGATATCTGCGAAGAAGTAGAAAATTTTTGTGGTATACAATTTTCTACTTCCGATAGCATGTAGATGCTGGAGATTCTCGAATAAAACGAGATACTGAAGATATTCTCAAAATAAAATCCTGGTTTGATTGTCACGAGACATTTCCTTATCAAGATTCAATAATGTCTATATCTACTGGCGTTACTGGCGGTAATAATATTAACTGTCATAATGCTTTTGAGGTTGGAAAAGCAGGGTTAGAAGAAATTGCTGGTACAAACTTCCATAAAGTTTCGTTTAAACGAAAAAATAGAGTACTGTCATTAAAAAGTGTTAATAGTAGTCTGAAAATTCAAGAGGAAATTGTCCCTATAGATCCAATGTTTATATTTCAACGCATTTGTGTAGCAAGAAAAAGTGACGACGAATTAAAAGATTACATGCGTTATGAACTTGCACCGTACCCAACATCTATGTTTTACGATGGTGTATTTCGGAAAACAGATAAGTCTAAACTATATGATATGTTTGAAGTGGACCGCGCTGAGATTAACCTTGAAGATTGCATTTACGTCATTGATGGTGGTATGTTACTGCATAGAGTAGTATGGTCAAAAAATGACAAGTTCAAATGTATTTTTCAAAGATACGTAAATTATGTCAAGAGACACTTTGGATCAAAAGTTACTGTAGTTTTTGATGGCTATACAAACAATTCTAACAGCATCAAAGCTATGGAGCGTTATCGCCGTACCAATCAAAATTCCTCTTTAGATATTTTATTCTATGAAGATATGTGTGTCACAGTGACCCAAGAACAATTTCTTTCGAATAAAACTAATAAAACTCGATTTATTGAAATTCTAACGAGATATTTGGAAGAAGAAAGCTAACGTTAAACAAGCTGACGATGATGCAGACTTATTAATTGTGAAAACAGCCTTAGAATTATATGATAAATTATATGCACGTCAAATTGTTACTTACATTGAAATTCCCTTTAATTTGATACCCCACGTGCGGTATTTTCATATTTTCCATTTTTGACATCACCCCTCCGCCAATTCCACTAATTTATTGAGCCCAAAATTTTTAAAAACCAAAATTTTTAATAGTGCGTATATGCATGTCACATATGATATTTCATATTTTCCATTTTTTACACCCCTCCATTACAACCCATTTATTGAGCCCCAGGGCCCAAATGTATTCAATAGTACGTATATGCATGTAAAATTGTTACTTGCATTGAAATTCCCTTTAATTTGATACCCCACAGTATTTTCATATTTCATATTTTTCATTTTTGACATCCCCCCGGGCCCAAAACACCTATCTTATGTTGGTTCTCCCATTGCGTAAAAAATTTGTGCCAAGTTTGGTGGAAATCGGTCCAGTTTCATATTTTCCATTTTTGACCTCCCCCAAAACCACCCATTTATTGAGCCCCAGGGCCCAAGAATTTTCAATAGTGCTTATATGCATGAAAAATTGTTACTTGCATTGAAATCCCCTTTAATTTGATACCCTACATGCGCTATTTTCATATTTTCCATTTTTGACATCCCCCAGGGCCCAAAACACCTATCTTATGTTGGTTCTCCCGTTGCATAAAATATTTGTGCTAAGTTTTGTTGAAATCGGTCCAGTGGTTTAGTAGGAGGTGTGAAATATAAATACACACAATGACTTTTATGTATATTAAGATACACATATTTAATAATATTATTCAACAGAGGAAGATTTGTTAAAATTGACCATTCCGTCTATCGATTTAATACTCCTAACGATGAAATAATAACAAAATCGTTATTTTGATTTTATTACTATTAATATTTGAACTATTTTAAACAAAAAGAATGAAGACTTTATCATGATCCAATGGTTTATTTAGTAGTAAGAAAAGAAATTCACGGAATGTAAACGTTTTTATCGATTTTACCGCGCGCTGCCCTTAAATAAGGTTTTTTTTTAAAGCCTGACCTTATAAACATGCAAAGATGATTTTAAACCGATATTTAGACCTTTTTCAATAACTATACCAAATATCACTTTGCCTCAATTTTTTACGAAATTTTACCATTACTTTTACTCTGGCGACTGGACTATATTGTTAGAATATAGGAGGATAGAATAGCAAAAATCTGCGACGACAAGAACCGTGAGTCAAGAGAAATGCAGTCGACCCAGGAAAACATGTAATGAAGCTTTTGCTGATCTAATTGACATGCCGTGAATTAGAACAGTAAATTGCTTCGCTACAAACTTTCCCATTAACGAAACAACGACCACTATCAAATGTCACGAAGCTTTGCCTGCAAAACTATAAAGGTAAGTTGATATAATCTTTGATTCAAGAGCCAATTAAATAAAAAGATAACGTGATAACACTTAGATGATTAGCCCAACTGTATTACACTGTCAGCTACAGGCCTAACTACTTCTATTTACTGCTTTCGTAACGATTATAACCTAGCTTTGACTGTTTAAACGATAAATCAATTCTATTTCAGCAGAAATTATACGCTGTGACGGTAAAACGTTATTGTCAGTAGCTACGCCGGATATAACTGTATTTTTCGCTTCAGTATAGCCGCTTACCGTAGAAAATCGAACTTTGTTAATACACACTCTACGCGACCCCTGAGTAAATAAATACTTCGTTCTCTTGGTAATGAAAGCTTATCGTTAGCTACCACCGAAGAAACTGTTGCACCAGACCTACTAGAAATACATTTTGGTCAGCTCTAGGAAACCAGTCTCTTTGTTCAATTGCAAGGTTCTGAGACAAATATGTTAATTATCTTGTTGGTACATCCTCTTCGTTCACCTTTATAAATATTATATATATATATATATATATATACACATATAAACTTTCACTATGAACCTACTTTATGGTTTTATTTCCCCAAACGTTTCAACGTGGTATACGTCTTCTTCAGTGGGAGTAAATACTGAATGTCTTTACAGACTAACGGTTATGGACTGTAGGTATGTGTGGTGGGGGTTGATGGTGGGAGGGAATTGGCGCTGGGGTTCAAATTGTGTGTTTGAATCAGTGTATCGAAAAGTATGTGTGATCTATAATGTAATTGTTCATTTAATATGTTATTTGGTTGTAGTGCGTGATATCTGTATATTTCAAATTGTTCTGCTGTGTTTAGTTTTCTACTTTTAGTATTTCCATGTTGTGCTCTATGTTTGTGTAACTGTGGTTTTCATTTTGTAAATGTGTGGCAAATGTGGAATGTATGTAGTTTGTGGTGAGGGCTTTTAAATGTTCTGAGAATCTAGAGGAAAAAGATCTTCCCGTCTGGCCGATGTAGAATTGGTGACAATCATTGCAGTTTAATTTATAAATCCCTGTTTTGCTGTATGTGTCTGTGTTTTTGTTAGTATTATTTATGTGTTTCCTAATGGTGTTGTTAGTTCTGTAGGCTACTTTATAATTGTGTTTCCTAAATGTGTTAGCAATTTTGTGTGTATTGGAATTGTAGTATGTAAGTGTGATGTATTTACTGGGTTGTGTGTTGTTGGTTTGATGTGTTTTACTTTTTGTGTTTAGGATGCGTTTGTGTAGTTTGTTTATTAAATCGGGAGTGTATCCATTTTTGACTGCTATATATTTGATTGTGTTTAATTCTTCTTGGTAGTCATGTGTGTTTAGGGGTATTGAAGTGAGCCTGTGGAGCATGTAGTTGAAAGCTGCATGTTTATGTTGAGTTGGGTGGTTGGATGAGTTATGTATGACCATGTCTGATGTGGTGGGTTTTCTGTATATTTTGTATGTGTGTGTGTTGTTTGTTTTGGTAATTGTAAGGTCCAAGAAGTTTATGCTATTATTTTGTTCAAATTCGAGTGTGAATTTTAATTTATGGTGTAGAGTGTTAATGTATTTGTGGAAATTTATCTAGCTAGACACTTAGATAAATTAATCAGAAGTAACATAAATTTAACAAACAACACCACCGTCAAAAATAATTTAGATCTGGTGAATAAAACTCAACATGTCCACATTCCACACAATTCAACACTAGCTTCATTCGACATAACAAACCTATACACCAATGTACCCATAAAAGAAACTATAACTACATTAGAACAATTACTAAAAATAAATAACACACCTGAAACACACATAAAAGAGATCATCCATCTCACTAAAATCATCACTGAACAAAATTATTTCGCACACAATAACATGTTTTACACACAAACAGATGGACTACCCATGGGCTCCCCTATATCAGGTATACTAGCCGAAATATTTGTACACACCATAGAACAAGAACACATACTGCACAATAACAAATACACTAATAAAATAATATATTGGCACAGGTATGTTGATGACATTTTACTCCTCTACAACGGCAACAAAAGACAAATAGAAAATTTCCTATTGCCTATAGCAGTTGGTAGTGACTGCTATTTTATACTTGTAACGTGTAATGTTACAGAAAAATTAGGTTTTGCATAATAAGTCGGTGCATCAGCCATATTTAGTTTTTTCATACGTTTCCACATCTCGCCCTCTCTTTACGCCAAAATCTCTGACTACTTATCTATCATTCTGCCGTCTATTTGTATCTACTCTTTGTATTTTGTGTTTTCCTATTTGTGGTCACTCACGTCATCTCGATACATGTATATTGTATTGTAAGTAGACATACGTACATTCCTAACTGGGACATTATATACTCTAAAGAACTCTTAGCGGTATGCTCTGGATTCCTATTATTCTGGCTTCGCTAGTGTGTGTGTTGAAATTCCAGAATAAAATGTGTTTAATACGACACTTCTCTTTTGTGTATCTTCAGTAGAGAATGTCTTTTCCCACGTTTTCCAACTTACTGTTGAAGCGGAATTTCGTGTAAATTTTATTTAGGGAAAGTTGTCTCGATTGAATAAATGAAATCATAGTGAATGCTTTGTTTTTGAAAAAGGCGATGGGAGAAACGTCCGCTCAAATACACGAACGGTCGATATGAGAGATTTTCAATTCTAGGAGTGTGTCCGCCCTCGAGTGGAAAACCGATCGCTAATGGTGTCGAGTGAGTCGGTTAACAAGGTTAGCGGACAGGGCGCACCTGGACAGAGGAATTATCTCCGCCATCTACCGGGCAGATGTTTAACCGCTGAAAAATTAATCCTGTTGTTTATGTTAACACTTTCACTGGCGCCAGCTGGCTACGGCTGTAATTAGACACAACACTCACCACTTTATTTACTCGTCAAATCATAATCTCAAAATTCTCTCCTTATAAAATAAAACATGATCTTTTTAATTTCTACTTCACTGAAACGTATGCCGTCCGTTAAAGCGAATGCTTACCCATTCTCAGCGTCGTCGGAGGCGATGTAGTTAATACCTTCTTTTGTAAGGTTACCTCACGACTTTAGGTGGTAGTTGTATCGTTACGTTACGATATTATCTTTAGCTAGCTTATAATAACATTTTTGGAACAAGGAGTCACATTATTTAGATCAGATCTCCCATTATGTGATTCTTAAATGTGAGTTTTTATGTAGAGATTGAATGAATATTTATTTTGAAATTAATATTAAAGCAAATTTAAATTATTTTTCGATTATAACACATAATTAATACACTGACAGTTTTTATATTTTCATTATATAAATATTTTTATTTTTACAGCATTCATACTTTAAGATTCGAGTTTCTCCGGCGAATTCCAGGTCTTCAGGCGGGACGTGATGGGACCTCAACACAAGACATATCCATTCTTCAGAACAAGGTCAGTTTCACTAACCAAGGACTTATATGCAATTCTGAAATAGCAGACCGGGATGGAATCGGTGAAAGAAGGAGTAACAGTTCCTTTGGGATGTAGTAGAGAAAGTAAAAACATCAGCAGCAGCAGCAGCAAAAGAAGAAGGAGAAGGACAGTTCTGGATCGGCTGCAGCCGCGTTGGGTTTTTATAGCTTTAGGGACGTAATTTAGAAATTTCAGTAGACGAATTAAATACAGTAAAGTTGGAAGAAGAATAACGAAGAAGTAGACTAAGAAAAAACAGTAAGAAGAAGAAGAAACAGTTCTTCAGGACTGCGTCGGTTTTGGCTACGTCGACCTTCCACGACAGATTCTGGGACTTCAGGTTGTCACGTGATTGCGACCTCGGTGTTACAAGGCACGTCGACGCCATCGTTTGTAAGATTCATCATACGATCTTCAATTATTTTAAAACTTGGAGATGTAGGCTTCGTAAATTAACTTCTTCTTCTATAATTTGTTCTTTGGTAAGATTTTAATTTGAATTTTAGGAGTTTAAGAGTCTTATTTGTTAAATATATTACAAAGAAGGTTATTGGATTTAAACACGTAGAAATAGGATTTTATTTTTATCTGACGTTTTAATAGAAAATTCCTAATCGAATTTCAAATATTCAAATTTTCTGTATCAATAAGTAATGTTAACTTCTGTGAATGTAAAAAAATATGCGTTTTCACCTGAAGGTCATACATAATACCTATACTAGGCCAAAGAGCTATCTAAATAAGATTAGTTTATATTAATACAGTAGAACTCCATTTATCCGAACTAATGATTCCCAGACGTAATTCGGATATGCAGAAATTCGGATAAATGGAACAAACATAAGAGAAAGGATATTAACGAGAAAATTGCTGAAAAATCACTTGTGTTTATTTTTATTACGTGAGTACAGTAGGCCCTATCTTAATAAAAACCTGGTCACACGTTTTTTGCAAAAGTTCACTTTTACTACAAAAAATTAAAAATAATACTCACATATAATTATGATTTTTCAGTTGAACATGTCAAACAATGTTAATTGTTTTGACGTAGAAACTCATTTGCGTGCAGCCAGGTCCCGTAAACGCTTGACGGCAAGAAGCTGCACGTGGTCACATTCAGGCTGCCGTTCCACCGACTTTAAGGCAGTGTCGAAACAAACGAATGCCAGCCTCACTCGCCGTAGGTTCCTTTTCCGGTTCAACTGAAGACGGTTGTAATCGTCTTCGTCCACCTGGTGAGATTTATCGTTAGGCTACACTTTGGATAATTTCACCATCGTCTAAAATCTGATATCCAGGGTCGCACTGCAACCACTCGTTTATGTCGTCCATATCACACTCGGAACAGCCAGGAATTTGTACAATGGTTTTTTACTCTTCCTTCTTGTTCATTGCCTCTTCTTTTTCTTCCTGGATTTGATTGTTTTGTCGAAATTCTATTAATTTTATTCCATGCTATTTCCTGATGTCAATTCGGATATCTGGAGTTCGGATAAATGGAGTTCTACTGTATCTGTTTTATTGAGCAGCATTCAGATTTTGGCGATTACGGAACTTTGCCAGGATTCGATTGCAACGGGTAGGTACTGCAACCACTGTAGTGTTTAATATTTTCGTGACCATCATACCGCTACTTAATACTCAAGTAGAGCCTCTGTTCACTAAGTTATAAATTTACAAGTATTTTAATCTGGCCATAATAAAACCGATTCGATTTGAAAGTGAGTGCCTTCTATTTTATGTAAAGCTCAGTTAGGAGAGTAGTACATAATTTATGTTAGAGACGAAATAATTTCATATACGAGTGGGGAATGCTTTTCGTAAATAATTGATACGGAAAGAAAAGCATAGTCTTCTTTCTGCAACGACACCTTATTGTCTATGGCAGGGACCTAAAACTATGGTGGTAAATTGACGATTGAAGGAATAGGCCTACTAGAAAATACAACATAACTCAATAACGTTTCAAAACCAACTGTTATAATAAGCAGCAAACAAAGAAACATAGGCCTACTATCGCAATAAACGAACTTATTTTTTTTTTTAAATTGTCATGAGAATACGTCACAAGACTTCTTTACTTGATATGAATGTTTATTTTAAGATTCTACACCACTTTCTTAGCAAAACAGTGTTTGTATATTCTATGGATTCCTGCAACACGTTTCCTTTTCCAGCAAGGTTTACTTAATTATATTCTAACATAACAAGATAATTGGAAAATGGGGCTTATTAATGGGGTAGGCCTCTATAAGTTTATAAAAAATTTGAAGATAGTGTATCTATCGTTTTTCCGGGTAAAAAACTAAAAAGAAACTGTGAAAAACATTTGCACAAAATAGATGGGCCGTTAGTAGTTTAACAACATGAGAAACTCACTCATAGAATTAATTTTAAAAATATTTTATTTGTAGAACTCCAATAAAATCTTCCGCAAAACACATGAAAGCCAAAATGTTATAAACTTCTTGAGGACATTTTGAAGAACATTTAAATGGGTTTTGATAAAAACAGTCATCTCTGCCTGCAAAATACATGCGAAAAATGTTTAGACAGAATCTATAGGACTTATGCAGCTTTTCCTAAACGGAGCACTTTCCAGGAGAGTAGTCCGGCATTGAACACTAAGTTTTACTTACCCTGTCCCCTACTACAGTATGACGAATGACAGTATATTACAGAATGAGGATGGAAGATATTTTTAATCATTTAGGCATGTTGAACATCGAGTTTTTTTAATTCGAAATTCTATGTCCTCCAGAAATTTTACGAGAATAAAGAACGCAGGTAACCATATAAACGAGAAACAACAAAAAGAGTAAGGTAATACTTTGAGAACGAACTGATGTCCATAGAGAACTTTCAAAATGTATTTTAAGTCTACATGTTACCGTAGCCAATTTTGAGAATCTGTCTCCTACATTTTACTTATTTTTCTCCCAGACATTTCGCGAAGAGACACTTCTCGGAGACCAAGTATTCCGCACAGCACAGTTTGGGATACGTTGGTTAAATGTTTTTCATCGTTACGGCGGAATGAAAAGTTCTTGCTGTTTTATTTTTGCTACACTATAGAGGAAAATGGGGTTAGATAATTAGGTAGACAGTACTTTACAAAAGGAATAACTGAAAAAAAAAAATAAAAAACAAGAAAATGTTCAAATGATATAAACAATCAAAGACACACTCTCTCACTCTCTCTCCTCCCCCTCTCTCACCATTACTTTCAAACACAGGGTGACATCATGTTTTTATTCTTTGAAGGCCAACTGTACTCAAAGATTTAGGCTATCTTCATACATTAATTTTATACGGATGTAGAAAATAATCCATAATACGCGCTTCGTAGTTTCCCTCTTCCTTTCATTTCGTCCTCTGTTTCTTTCTTTTTGTCCCTATATATAAAATAGGAATCTCTAAACGAAACTAAACCACATATCAAGATGCTGTACTCTACAGACGTGAAGGATATTACAAGAAAATGTATCAAGCCACAAGACTACACAAATTAAATACTGTAAACTTTGAAATTAAGTTAGTAGGACGACGAGCCTTGTAAATAGTACTTTAACCTTTTTCAGTCTCACATTTTACCGTTGTTTACATTTTTACTATTTCCATTTATTTAGACACCGGGGATGACAATCCTCGATTGCATCGGACTTACGAACACAAACACTCTAAAATCCTAGGCCATCCTTGCCCCGTTCCAAAATTTATCTGCTTCCCCGATGCTCTCCTTTCATTTTGCCATGGCTCCTTTCAAGTTTTGCGGGGTTTCTTATTCCTCGACTGTTGTTTAGCTCAATGCTCATTCCTCTTAGGATTCTGTCCTATTAATATAACCATATTAATGGTAATTTTCCCTTAAATGATTACTAACAGTTTTTAATTTTTAGCGAAACACTATGCTCAAGAATCTGGTAAATACTTTGAATAAACGTGCATTAATTGACGTACGAGTAGACGGCATTAGGCCTGTGCGTTGTTCAATTATTTCTGATCCAGTGTTTTTGTTTGTAAAAATAATGTTACAAAAATTGTGTACAGTTCTTGGAAACAGTAAACATTTAGTTATTTCTTTCAGTACTAGGAGTAGCGTAGCCAGGATTTATTTCTCATGGTGGGGGTGTCGAAGATAGTAGTAAAGGGAGTAAAATTACAACGCACTCCTGTAACCTAATCTTCCTCTATACTTAGATTATTATAGACACGTCCAGTTCACTGGTTATTTTCATGTCTGCATGGCGGCTTCTGTTGGAAAGGCGTCTAGTAAAAGTTGTTTCTAAGTACTGTGCCGTGGTTATATCGAAAAGTAAACACCACGGCCACTTAAATTTATTTTTCCGTGCGTTCGGCGCGCTATCGCGGTTTGTTCGATGCCTGCGTTGATATCGAAATCAAGTTTGTCCACTGCTACCGTGAGTGGTGACGTCATTGGGAAGGAGGTGGTTTTCGCTTATTAACGAAATTTAGTCAGCTGCGTCGGTGTTTCTATAAGTTAACGTCGCGACGTGCGTCGTTCTCTTTTCTCGTTCAACCTCGGGGGCGGCTGGATTGTGATGGCATAATTCTGTACTTCACTATGCTTAGATAAACTTCATAAAGAGCTTCAGGTTTCTCCGCCTAGTCGAGGGGAAAGAGGTCCAGGTCATGGGCACGCTTCATCTACGCCCATCCGCAGAGCTTGCGTAAGAAAGCCCCCAACGCCGTCACGCCATCCGGCCTCGTCTTTCACACACCACGAAAATGCAGGAACGTCTGTAGTGCCCGCCGAAAGATCAGGTGGGAAAATTCCATTATGTAACTGAAATCACACTAGAAGTGCTCAGCAGATTGTCGGGCAACACACACGCTAAAATCTATACCTCAATATTAAACTCATGTTTAACATTACTGAACATGTTTAGTGAAAACATGATGAAGTGTGGACATTACTGACTGGGTTATAAGTAGCTTATAAGCATTTGTGCTTTGATTTGTATAGAGTCATGGGTTACCTTTCAATTATTTAAATATTTCATTCTATTCCTGTGAAAATACAAAACAGTTTTAAAATGTTTTAACAATATTCTGAGCTTAAGAAAATGTAATACTCGCAGAGTGCTTGCATCTGCCTGCCATATGACCGGTGATCCTGCATGTTTCTATTTGTTCTCTGATTTTTCAAAATTTAAAATTTTTCTTTATTTGGTTATTTTGCTGGTTCAGTTTTATTATTCAAAATTAATTTTATTCAGTTAATTTCTCTACTTATTTAATTTACACCTTATTTTAATTTAATTAACTCAACACTTAACTTAATATGCGATACTTAATTTTTATTTCAACTACTAGTTTACTTTAATTGGATTCATTAACTGATTAGTTTAAATTAATTACCTTTTTTTTAATTAACAACGTAAACCTCGGTTACTGTGATCACGGTTTTCAGTTGATGTGATTAATCCTAGTGATGGCGAATAGGTAGATGTAAGTACTGCGACACACTTGAGTTACGTTTCTTTGAATTTAATTATTAATCATTATTCTTCTAATTATCGATTATTATTGTATTATTTAATTATCATGGATTGTTTTATAGCGATCAAAAATTTTCAAATTTATAAATTTTCTGATCGAGCAGTGTATTCTCACGCAGTCAGGTCACCAACCCAAACCAGAGCAATAAATAAAGGCAATTAAGAACACGTCAACCCGACGCCAGCTACGAGACAATAAGACAACGTTTGACTTAACGCAACAAAGGAAATTGGTATCGACTTTGACAGACCAAACTCAACTCAAATTTACGACATCATAACAAACCGAACAAAGAGCAGAGTCCAGTGACACAAGTACGCAGAAATTGTAACGAGGGGACGCTGTAGGGTTAAGCCAACACGTGTGAACGTAAGAAAAGGGATACTGGATACTCACTGACAAAGGATTTAGAAAGTCTCGATAGTACAGAGACAATACAGCGAATACCCATTGAATACATAGGACCATGTCGCACAGCATGAAAACAACGCCAGAGTGACAACTTATATTTACGACGAGAAATCGTGGAGGCAACTCAGAGTGACAGCGAGCGAGAAGTTATTAATTGGTAGAAAAAACGGGGTGGAAGTTGAAAAATGAACAGGACGCAACGGATTCTTAGCGAGGGTGTAACAACAAACCTTGGGAAACTCACGAAACAAAGGTTTGACAGACAGGCGAACAGTTACTTTATATTCTTAGAAAGAGTGCGATGTCCTTAGCTGTGTACTTCAGGGGATGTTCAACAGCCAACCAGAGGTTAGCATCTTCCGAAGAAGTAAGTGGAGAGGACTGTTGTCATGGTGACTACCAGGGCAGCAAATCAGAGAGTCGAAAACCAAAGATCATCAAAGTGGAAGGAACATGTGACCCAGGAGAGGGTAAGTCTGGAACCTATCGGGATCAACCGAAGGCGTGGAAGGCAGAAGATTGCATTGTGGTAGAAAATGTTTGATAAAAACCGTTTGCAGAGTACACGAGGCTCTCAGTCTCATAAAATTTTGTGCTCAGTTTTATTAACTCAGTTCTACCTCAGTCTTATAAAATTTTATCTCAGTATTGCGCAGTTTATTTACTTAGTTACTTTAACTTTTGAACGCGCGAAGTTATCTAAGTATCGTTATACTTTCGAGTCCAGTACTATAAACTTTAAAGTATTATTCATTATTCGACATTATGGAACTTAGAAACTTTTAACAAGTGAAGTTACATCTCAATAATTGAACTTTTGTGTATCAACTTCGGACATTGTGATTCGTATCATAAACTTAACTTGATTCAGACTTAATTATTCTAGTTGTGCAGACTCATGAACGATAAGAGAACTCAATATTCATAAACACAAGTGTATAACATAACGCACATTCACGACCAAGCTAAGTAGAACATGAACAGTTAGATGAAGCATCTTTGTAATAGACATTTTATTTTAACACAACCCACTAATGATGGTTGTATCTACACTACACAGAACTCTATAAACTGTTAGTAAAGACGGGTTACATCAACACCACACCACGTACGCCGCGAGTGAATTCTCATCGCAAGTTTCAAAGTGATAGTGAAAACATCCAATCAACGGAGCGAGCACACATGGAGTCACCAGTAAGCAGGAAATTTCACCGATGGATTATTGGATATTCTAAAATGTCAAGTTAAGTCTTCATGATTTTAATATTATAATAATACTGCTGCTCTGTCTCTTTTCCAAGGACCAACACCTTTGAGAAATTGTATAATCATTTAGTAAAGATAATGTTAAAATAATATACCTGTGAGAGACTCAGTACCACACGCACCACGGGTATATGCGGGGAGGGTACAAACCAGTCGAAATGCTGAAGGACTACGAATGTTAAAATATATTATGAATATAAAAGCTACTCATCTGAGACTCATAATGAACGCATTAGTTTAGGGTGAATAATATTTGATTTGTCTATGTTTTGTGTATGTTTATCTATGTCATGTTGTATGTTATGTTTCAGCCATCAACGAAGACAGATTTATATTGTAACAAAACAAAATGTTATAAAAAGAATTGTAAATATTTCAATACGACTCTTGTACCCGTAGTATCTTAATGGTATAATGATTTGCCCGTTTTATTCCTTGTATATGTTAATTTGTAATAAATAGTTGTAAATAGTGTATCATCTGATCGTGGAATATTTATGTTGTGTGTTTACGAATGTGATTTAAATATATAAGTAAAAGAATCGAATTATTCTGCCTTGGTTGCTGAATCAGAATTATAATTATTCCAGTTCAGTAGTTAGAACTCCAAAATCAATTAAAAAAATGCGGTAGAGTCATCCCAAAATTTTCAAGTCACCTTCGATATTAGGCTTTAACCTATTATTTGAGGTTAATCTTGGTTTTGCAATTTGCGTACTTCCAATGACTACCCGAATTCTTCTTATCCTGGTTAATTATAAAATAACTGCTGATAATATATTACGTTCCTGAAATAATAACACATGGATATGATTTAATAACATAATGGTTTAATCTCGGTAACATAAATTCAAATTATTGGAAAATTCCATTGGATACATACGGTTGTCACAATCGATATTTATCTCAGGATTTAATAATTAAATAATTTTAATATATTTCGTGGGATTTCTTGTGGCTGCTACGAAAAGTTCCTTTACATGATAATTAATAAGATAGAGTACCTTTACAAACAATATTACTTATAATCTAAAAAATTACAAAAATTATATATTAAGTAACATACAAAGTTGACGAAATTCAATGCTTCGTAAAAAGCATGTAGGTTAGAGTGATGTCAACATCATGGCTACTATATTGTCCGTCTCAGAAAATAATGAAGTTTATTAATGTGTCCAAATAAATGTTTCCTTGTAATCACTGTTCGCTTAGATATTGAATTTGTTTTCACTTAAAGTGTTTACTAGTGATTAGTGTTAGTGTAAATTGTTATATTGTCTAGTGGTTGTTCCTTGCTGGATAAAAATATTGTCAAATTATACTTTACACATCTAGACGATATTGCTGAAGGGTTTCTGGTTTATTCTAGATAATTTCTTGCTTGTGTGTGTTACTTGTTCATGAACATTGTAGTGGAGGGATTATTATCTTCGATGATGGTCATTCAGATCTTCTTTTACAAACGGGTTATCTATTTTTATATTTTTATTTTTAATTACATCTAGACACGCACTATTCAACTGTTTTCCATCACAATTAACAATTAAGTGTTATTTCTTCTTTTTTTTAGTTACCTAACTCATACAAACTTCTTAAATTTTGATTGGCCATTTATGTACAGGTTAAGTGTTATAGGATCAACACCCATTAATTACTTTACATTTTTCTAAATTACCTTTAATAGATAATTTTATTATTATACTCTAATGATACATGCAATGTTTACATGATGATTAATTATATAATTATAAACAATTTGATACTAAACATGCCTCAGTTTATAACTGTAAAACCTTATTAATTTGAATTTCTATGATATGTGGTGGAACAATTTGTTATGGTTTATTGTAATTTCTACTTTGACTACCTGAGATAAATATATTTACATAAATTAACTGGTAACATAAACTATTATAACATATAACAAAAACTCTTAATAATAATAATTGTTTTTAACAACCTTAATTATTTCATACTTTTAAACTATTGTCTGTATGATAATAATAAATTTCTGTCTAATAATAATAATAAAACACTTTTCATACAAAAATAATTAACACTGTTTAACAGTAGTCTGTGTCACTATTTATATTATGTCACTCATATCACTGTAAGGTTTGTGTCCCTTTTTCTATCCTTAATTATATGCCTAACAATTTTTCGTTAATACAACTTTATTATATGGATAGGTACTCTTTATTGGGTTTGGTTGTTATTCAGGGTAAGTTGATTATTTAGGCTTACTAGGTTTATTTATTTAATTTTTTGTCTGTTTACTGCCCTATTCTACTGGGTTATTTCTGGGTTTCTTGATAATATTAAATAAGTCAAACCAACTAGGTTTCCTTTAATTTATCAATTATTATTTCTTGTTTCCTCTCTGGATCGGATTTCACTATTATTTACTATTCTTTTTGTAACATTTTGTTTCGTTACAATATAATATGGAAACCCTATCCAGAGAGGGAACGAGAAATCACAATTAATAGCCAATTAAAGGAAAATACCAAGTTTTAAAGAAATTAGTAAGGAACCAACTATAACTAAATAAAAACAACCTTTGACTTATTTAATATCAACAAGACACCCAGAAATTACCCAGGAGAATAGGGCAGTAAGCGGACCAAAATTTGAATAAATAGACCTAGTAGGCCTAAATAACTTGCCATGAATAACCCAACCAAACCCAATAAAGAGTACCTATTCATAAAATAAAA
Source organism: Magicicada septendecula (assembly GCA_034769895.1). Classification (NCBI taxonomy): domain Eukaryota; kingdom Metazoa; phylum Arthropoda; class Insecta; order Hemiptera; family Cicadidae; genus Magicicada; species Magicicada septendecula. The sequence goes on from CM068369.1 coordinate 415,975,136, forward strand.
TTGTATTAAACAAAATTGTATAGGCCTATAATCAAGGAAAGAAAAAGGGACACAACCCCGTACAGTGAGATAAGTGACAGAATAATAATAGTGACACAAACTACATTTAAACAGTGTGCTAATTATTTTTTTGTAAAAAGTGTTTTATTATTATTAACAGGCAGAAAAATTAGTTTATCATACAGACAAATGATAACATAATGATAATGATGTTTAACAGTATAAATAAACTAAAACTGTCAAAAACAAGTATTATTATTAAGAGTTTTGTTATATGTTATAAGAGTTTATGTTATCAGTTAATTAATTTAAATATATTTATCTCAGGGAGTCAAGGTAGAAATTACAATCAACCATAACAAATTGTCCCACCATATATCAGAGAAATTCATTAATTACTAAGGTTTTACAGTTATAAACTGAGGCATGTTTAGTACCAAATTGTTTATAATTATCTAATTAATAATCATATAAACATTGCATGTATCATTAGTATATAATAATAACATTATATATTAAAAGTAATTTATAAAATGTGAAGTAGATAATGGGTATTGATCATATAACACATAACCTGTACATAAATGGCCAATCAAAATTTAAGAAGTTTGTATAAGTTCGGTGACTAAAAAAGAAGAAATGACACTTAATTGTTAATTGTGATGGAGAACAGTTTAATAGTGCGTGCCGAGATGTTATTAAATTAAAAATCTAAAATACTAAACCGTTTTGTGAAAGAAAATTTTTTATGACAACCACTGAAGATAAATAATTCCTTCACTACACTCATTTCACTAGCCAGGAACACACACAATCAAGAAAATATAAAGAATAAACCAGAAGACGTTCAGCAATATCGCCTAGACGTGTAAAGTATAATTTGACTTAATAACTGACAATATTTTTTATCCAAAAAAGAACAACCACTAGACAACACACCAATTCACACTAACACTAATCACTAGTGAACATTTTAACTAGTGAAAACAAATTCCATATCTAAAAGAAACAGTGATTACAAGGAAAACATTTATTTTGACACATTTAATAAACTTCAATTATTCTCTGACACGGACGACGGCAGCCATGATGATGACGTCACTCTAACCAGCATGCTTTTTACGAAGCGTATTGAATCTCATCAGACATTGTATGTTATTTCTTATTTAATTTTGTAATTTTTTTTAGATTATAAGTAATAGATGATTTGTAAAGGTACTCTATATTGTTAATTATGATGTAATGGAACTTTTCGTAGCAGCCACAAGAATTCCCACGAAATATATTAAACCTATTTTATTATTCACTCCTGAGATAAATATCGATTGTTACTAACGTGTGTATCGAATGAAAATTTCTATCAATTTGAACACCAATTACAGAGATTAAACAATTATGTTAATAAATCATATCCATGTGTTATTATTTCATGAACATAAAATATTATCAACATTTATTTTATAATTACCAATACTAAGAAGACGTCGGGGAGTCGCTGGAAGTACACAAACTACAAAACCAAGATTAACCTCAAAGAATAGGGATAAGCCTAATATCGAAGGTGACTTGAGAATTGTTTGGGACGACTCGACCGCTATTTTTGAATTAATTTGGAAGTTGTAACTGCTGAATTGGAATAATAATAATTCTGATTATTGTACCAAGGCAGAATACTCACTTCTTCACTTATATAATAAATCACGTTACAAAACACGCAACTTAAATATTTCACGATCAACTGATACACTATTTACAACTTTTTATTACAACTTAAAATTTACAAGTTAACACAGGCAAATTATTATACAAATGGATAAATTGACGCATCCAACGTGAGGCAAAAATTAATACGGGAGCTACAGAGGAGTAGTAGTTATAAATTGACGAACCCAACAGTGGGGCTTAACGTTGATACAGGTTAGATTATAAATTGGCGCACCAACTAATGAGGCTTAAATTAGGGAATATTAGGTGAAGAAATTAAAACAAGCAAATTAATTTCCTAATTTTTAGCTGGCGACTGCTATAGGTTCCAAGAAATAATAAAGATGCGTAAGAGAGCAACATCATTGAAATGGATGAAGGAGGCAGAGAAAGAAGTCAGGATGGAAGAGAAGGAAGTAACATCAGTGGAGGATGTGGAGATGGTAGCAAGAAAGGAAGATAGAGGAGACCCGAATCTTATAAAATTAAAGGAGTTAATGAATAGTATGAGTGAAAAAATGGACAGAAATAAGGAAGAAACGAATGACAATTTTAAGAAGAAGAAGGAAGAAATGAAGGAAGATTTGAAGAACGTCAAGGAAGAATTCACTGAAAACTCAAAGAAACAAAATGAAATTTTGAGTCAAAACTTATTAAAACAAATGGAGGAAAAATTTGATGGCATCAAGGAAGATCACAGACAAACGAATGAGAAAATTGATAGCATCAAGGAAGATAACAGACAAACAAATGAAAAAATTGATAGCATCAAGGAAGATAACAGACAAACAAATGAAAAAATAGACGGTATGAAGGAAGAGATTAACGAGAAAATAGACAGTATTAACAGGAATACAGATGAAAACAATAGACAAATGAATGAGAACTTGAGGCAAATTAATGACAAATTCGAAGAGAATAATAAAATAATGAATGACAACATAGACAGCATTAAGGAAAGCAATAGACAAACCAATGAAAAAATTGACAGTATTAAAGAAAGTACTAATGAAACCTTAAGGCAAACTATAAGTGACAATAATAACCAAATGAAGGAAGAATTCAGACAAATCAATGAAGAGAATTTAAGAAGAATTAATGGGAGGATTGAACAAGTAGATGATACAATTAACCAGAAGATGGACAAAATCGATGAGGAAAGGAAGCAAGAAATAGCTGACACTAATGAGAGATTGAGAAAAGCTAACGAAACCATCACACAAAACAAAGTAATGGTAAATGCTAGAATAGACCAGGTCCAAGAAAATAATCGTATTCAAATAGAAGGAATACAAAAGGAACAAGAAAATTTAGTAAATTTACAGAAACAAACCGGAGAAAGGTGTGACAATATTGACACTACAGTGAACAAGTTAACTGGTCAAGTATGCCAAAATCAAGAAGAAATTGAATTAATTAGAACCAGACCAAATAATATCACTCATATTTCCACCAATGAAACCAGAGAAGGGATTAATTTCAAAAATTATTATAGAAACCCCATGGAATTCCTGGCCAGAATCGAGGAACATTTTAATAAACATAGAATAACTATCTGGAGCTTGATTAGAGAGATGTTGGATGAGCATTTTAGGGAGATTACGGACAACTGGTGGACAGCAACCAGGAATGAGATAATGGGCTACGCTTAATTTAAAAAATTATTTAAAGAAAACTATTGGTCCGAAGCTATACAAAATATTATCAGAGACAACATTTGTCAGGGAAGATATGATGTAAATAGAGGTAAATCTCCAACTACTTACTTCTGGGGAAAGGTGTGTTTGGCTAGACACCTGGAGCCAAGAATACCGGAAGAATCCCTAGTAACTAAGATGGCATACCATTATGACGCAGGAATTGCCAGAGCACGCCTGGGAAGCCAGATTAAAACGGTACATGCAATGGCTGACTTGTTAGAAAATTATGAGCACGAGTGTTACTACAAAAGAAGCAGACAACGAACTGATCAATCCGGTTCAAGAAATATTAACCATGGAATGAATAATAATTACAATAATAATATGAATAACCGGAATAATTATAACTTTAATGGCAACGATCGTAGTTACAACCAAAATGTTACCCCAAATAATAACCAACAAGCAAACTTCAATCGAAATCCAATTAACAATAATAGTAACAACAGGCCCAATCAAAATTACAATCCGGGTAATAGAATTAATAATAATAATTATAATAATTACCGAACCAACCAAAATTATAATAATTTTAGAAATAACCCAGGAGTTAATACCAATAATAATAACCAGGGTAATTATAATAATAATCGTCCGTACCGACCACGAATAAATTATATTAGTGCAGAAGAAGGGGATTACTGGAGATACCATCAACCTCGGAGGAACAATTTTAATAACAGTTATGATCAAAGAGGAAATCCCAGAGGGATGAATCACCATGACCACCGAGTAAGAAGTAGAAGCCAGGAGAACTTCCGAGAACCAAGGGGGAGTGAACAATTAGACAACCGAGAGGTTGAACAACCAGGAACCGGCACACCATTCCAGGCAAATCAACAGTCATGCCCGGAAAATAATCATGATGGCATTAATCTAAACGGAGTGAGGCAGTAATAAACCCTCGCGACCCCTTACTGCTCCTATCTATTGGGTACAAAAACCACCAAATTCTAAAAGAAGTAAGAACGTCTTACTATAAGTATTAAGAAGGAATTATTTTGAATATATTAAGTACAAAAACCACCAAATTCTAAAAGAAGTAAGAACGTCTTACTATAAGTATTAAGAAGGAATTATTTTGAATACATTAAGTACAAAAACCACCAAATTTTAAGGACGGATAGTCAAAATATTACTATTATTTACAATTATTACTTTAAGAATCTTCGAGAAGAACTGTTGGAGGAAACGGTGAAAAGTAGAACCAACCAGCATAATGAAATCTTATACATAACCGCTCAAATTGAAGGAACTCCTACACGAGTAATGATAGATACTGGTGCAAATGTATCACTTATTAACGACACTGAACTGGAGAGAATACAGGAACAAAGTAAAAATATAATACCTACCTTACCTGTCAATAATGTTATTTTAATAGGTGCCACTGGGCGTCAAAATAAAACAGTGAGAAAACAAGTGTCATTGGAGCTAGAAAGCAAGGGTGTTACAATTAATATTATATGTCTGGTCGTAGTCGGCCTACCATTCGAAATATTAATCGGGATGCGATATGCTGAGGAAATATTCAGCCATTATTGATATGAGCAAGGAGAAGGTGTCCTTGAACTCAGAAGGTGTTATGTGGACGGCAGAGTTAATAGGAAGCGATGGTGCCCCTCTGAACCGTACCCATCACCAAGTTAGAGAATTAAATTTTTTAAAGAATGATACCCAATGCAGAAAAATAATCTATAATATGACAAATGAAGACCTGTGGAACAGTAAATTACAGGAGATAAGAGAGTTTAGACACCAAGGCACAAATAATTTGACAGCAAAACAAGTAGAAGATCTCATTATGATATATCAGAAGTATAAACATGTATTTTCAGAAGAACCAGGAAAAGTAAAAAACTATCAGTGTAGAATACAATTTAAAGAACCAGCAGAATTTCACAGAAAATCCTATCCTATACCATATTCATTGAAGGAGGCGGTTAAGGCTGAGATTAATAAAATGTTGTTAAATGATATAATTGAGCATAGCCAATCACCATATACTAGCCCAATAGTAACAATTCAGAAGAAGAACGGGCAGGTTCGACTTTGCTTGGATGCCCGAGAAATAAATAAACATATAGTTAATATCAAATGGGAATATATTCCAGGGAGTCAAAACGTGATAGCAGACGTGTTATCTCGAATAAACCTGGACACCCAGACATTTGAGGGTGAGAAGGAAAGGATTCTCAAGGTGTACAACATTCTCAAAAGTAGATCCGATTTGGAGGCATTATTACAAAATATCAGAGCAAACCAATTATTAGACCCAAAATTAATAAAAATCAAAGAACGTTTGGAGAACCAAAACTCTCCAATAAACCAATTCTATTGTGAACAAGAAGGAATTTTATTTATAAAAAATACATTGAACCAAGAAGACTGGAAGGTAATCATTCCCAGAATCATGGAGAAAGAACTAGTGTTGGAATATCACATAAGATACGGACATATGGGTGCAGTAAAGGTAGTGAAAGCATTGGAGGAGAATTGTTACATTAAGAACATACACAGGAAAGTACAAAATTATATAAAACCTTGTCATATCTGCCAATTGGTCAAAATTAATAATGAACGAAAAGAATGTATAATGTTACCTATATCGTCAGAACAAAAATTGAAAAAATTATTTATTGACATATGCGGACCATTTCCTAGGAGTGAAGGTAGAAGCCGGTATAAATACCTTATAATCATTATGGACCACTTCACCAAATTCACCAAATTGTATCCAATCAGTCGAGCAACTACGCAGAAAATTCTTGAAGTAATAACTACTCAATACATTCCAGAAATAGGAATACCTGTCTCAATAGTTACAGACCATGGTACACAATTTCGAGGCAGAAAATGGAAAAACACATTGTTAGAACTGAACATCAAAAGCTATAAGACCTCCATATACCACCCCAGTAGCAATCCATCAGAAAGAATACTGAGAGAGGTTGGTAGAATCTTAAGAACCTATTGTCATCAACAACAAAGGACGTGGCCTGATTACTTATCAGCTACAGAAGATTTTTTAAACTTGGCTTATCATCCATCTATAAATTGCACTCCATACACTGCCATGTATAAAAAACAACCGCCCAGAGAGATCCAAGAATAGATTAAATTTCCTAAGTCTCCACAGTACCAATTTAATAAATTAAAATTTTATAATCAGGTGATGGAAAATCTGGAAAAACGTAGAAACAAATACCAGAAAATAAAGGGTACAATAATTAAATATGAAGTAGGAGAGAAAGTGTTGTTAAAGAACAGGGAATTGCCTAGCACTCTAGAAGGGATATCAAAGAAGTTATTGTTACTATACGTTGGACCCTACACCATAACAAAAAACAACAACACGTACGAATTAACCGACCCCATTTCAAAGAAGATCAAGGGCAATTATAATCAACAATCCATGAAAAAATATCACGAGGAAGAAAGGGAAAATGTAACATAAGTAATTATGTCCTCACACCCAATGAAGTGTTCAGAAATAATTACTTCTGAAGGGAGGCAATTTATAACGAAAAAAATTTTATAAAAAGAATTGTAAATATAATATGGAAACCCTATCCAGAGAGGGAACGAGAAATCACAATTAATAGCCAATTAAAGGAAAATACCAAGTTTTAAAGAAATTAGTAAGGAACCAAATATAACTAAATAAAAACAACCTTTGACTTATTTAATATCAACAAGACACCCAGAAATTACCCAGTAGAATAGGGCAGTAAGCGGACCAAAATTTGAATAAATAGACCTAGTAGGCCTAAACAACTTGCCATGAATAACCCAACCAAACCCAATAAAGAGTACCTATTCATAAAATAAAATTGTATTAAACAAAATTGTATAGGCCTATAATCAAGGAAAGAAAAAGGGACACAACCCCGTACAGTGAGATAAGTGACAGAATAATAATAGTGACACAAACTACATTTAAACAGTGTGCTATTTATTTTTTTGTAAAAAAGTGTTTTATTATTATTAACAGGCAGAAAAATTAGTTTATCATACAGACAATAGTTTAACAGTATAAATAAACTAAAACTGTCAAAAACAAGTATTATTATTAAGAGTTTTGTTATATGTTATAAGAGTTTATGTTATCAGTTAATTAATTTAAATATATTTATCTCAGGGAGTCATGGTAGAAATTACAGTCAACCATAACAAATTGTTCCACCATATATCAGAGAAATTCATTAATTACTAAGGTTTTACAGTTATAAACTGAGGCATGTTTAGTACCAAATTGTTTATAATTATCTAATTAATAATCATATAAACATTGCATGTATCATTAGTATATAATAATAACATTATATATTAAAAGTAATTTATAAAATGTAAAGTAGATAATGGGTATTGATCATATAACACATAACCTGTACATAAATGGCCAATCAAAATTTAAGAAGTTTGTATGAGTTCGGTGACTAAAAAAGAAGAAATGACACTTAATTGTTAATTGTGATAGAGAACAGTTTAATAGTGCGTGCCGAGATGTTATTAAATTAAAAATCTAAAATACTAAACCGTTTTGTGAAAGAAAATTTTTTATGACAACCACTGAAGATAAATAATTCCTCCACTACATTCATTTCACTAGCCAGGAACACACATAATCAAGAAAATATAAAGAATAAACCAGAAGACATTCAGCAATATCGCCTAGACGTGTAAAGTATAATTTGACTTAATAACTGACAATATTTTTTATCCAAAAAAGAACAACCACTAGACAACACACCAATTCACACTAACACTAATCACTAGTGAACATTTTTAACAAGTGAAAACAAATTCCATATCTAAAAGAAACAGTGATTACAAGGAAAACATTTATTTTGACACATTTAATAAACTTCAATTATTCTCTGACACGGACGACGGCAGCCATGATGATGACGTCACTCTAACCAGCATGCTTTTTACGAAGCGTATTGAATCTCGTCAGACATTGTATGTTATTTCTTATTTAATTTTGTAATTTTTTTAGATTATAAGTACTAGACGATTTGTAAAGGTACTCTATATTGTTAATTATGATGTAGTGGAACTTTTCGTAGCAGCCACAAGAATTCCCACGAAATATATTAAACCTATTTTATTATTCACTCCTGAGATAAATATCGATTGTTACTAACGTGTGTATCGAATGAAAATTTCTATCAATTTGAACACCAATTACAGAGATTAAACAATTATGTTAATAAATCATATCCATGCGTTATTATTTCATGAACATAAGATATTATCAACATTTATTTTATAATTACCAATACTAAGAAGACGTCGGGGAGTCGTTGGAAGTACACAAACTACAAAACCAAGATTAACCTCAAAGAATAGGGATAAGCCTAATATCGAAGGTGACTTGAGAATTGTTTGGGACAACTCGACCGCTATTTTTGAATTAATTTGCAAGTTGTAACTGCTGAATTGGAATAATAATTATTCTGATTATTGTACCAAGGCAGAATACTTCACTTCTTAACTTATATAATAAATCACGTTACAAAACACGCAACTTAAATATTTCACGATCAACTGATACACTATTTACAACTTTTTATTACAACTTAAAATTTACAAGTTAACACGGGCAAATTATTATACAAATGGATACACCGTTCAGTATATAAATTGACGCATCCAACGTGAGGCAAAAATTAACACGGGAGCTACAGAGGAGTAGTAGTTATAAATTGACGAACCCAACAGTGGGGCTTAACGTTGATACAGGTTATACTATAATATTGTGATTTATGTTTTATATGTTTCTGAATGTATTTTCAGGTAATGATTTATATATGTGTTTCGGAATTTAACTTGAGTAATGTGTAATAAACAAGCATTCTATTTGTTATATATATATATATATATATATATATATATATATATATATATATTATGCGTTCATTATTGTTCCAAACCTTAACATCAAAAGACATTAACGTCAATTGATTTGTTTGATAAATTTTCTTATATTGTTTTAATAACAACGAAATATAGAGTATCATTATTTATGCTAATTAGTAATGGATACATTCAGTGATTAGATTGATTAATAATATTTGCATAATCAGATTAACTAGTCACATTTTATAATTTATTTGAATAATTAAATTTTGCATAAATTAGCATAATTATCATTGAAGTTTGCTCCAGACATTTGTAAAGCAATTACGGCAGAGAATTTTTTTTTCGTAAACGGCACTGTAGCGGGCGTCAACTGTCAAGAGTGATGCATGGTATAGCCAAACGGCCGCCGTTAGACAATGATTTAAGAAGGACAACGCCTTGGCACATAACAGATGTTGGACATGGATGAACGACATAAGCGCAAGTGGCGACAATAACAAAGAAACAAAAGACGGTGTCAGTTCATCACAACTACCGACAAGGAGTGTACTAAGGGGACGCCAACATTTTCGACGTATACGTGTGAGTTAGCGGCTGCACATGGACATAACATTTTCCACAAAAGCAGTCTAAGAGCGGATGCAGTTAGGTACAAAGGAACTTATATAGCTGCACAGCGGGAAACTTGCTTACTGGCACGACATACGGAGCATCTTGTAAGGCTGCAGAACAGATGTTAGTTCCTGGAAGATGACCACCATCAGCGTGTGAACGTAACAAGGGAAGTCGAGGACAATACGGCGATTCGACACACCCGGGTTATGGTACACACATGTGCGGAAAGGAAATCGCTTAGAAAGGACACTTGGGAACGTAAGACAATCACATAACAGACAACCGTGTAATTAGGTCCGTCATCATACGGGGAGATGGTGTGGACAGCAAGACTTTTAGAGAGGGGTCTTGGCTGACCTATCAAGAGCAAGGAATTCGGCAAAGGCGGGTGTAAAGAAGACGTCAACATGGAGACAAGGGTGAAGAGCGAATGGGAAGTAGACTAGTGACCCCAGCCGGAGTATCCAGGAGGAGCCTTCGCAGAATCTGATGCGAGAAACCAATCATGACAGTGATTGTGGTAAGGGTATGACATCCGTGGAGGGAGTCGTGTTGCTGAAGTAATAAAATAAGGTGTTCGCAGAGAAGAAGAGTTCAGTCGATTTCCAATTTTCAAACAATTTAAGTCAGCCTATAAAAATCAGTCAGTCAGTCTATTTTAATCTCAGTTCGGTCGATTTGGAGAGTTCAGTCTCAGTTCGGTCGTATTCTAAATTTTGTCAGTCAATTCTATTTCGGTATAAACCAGCCAAAGTCTTTCAGATGGACGGTAGTAAAGTGTATTGATACTAGCAAAGAGATCGTTCGGGAGTGTATCAGAGACTATGTAAAACTGTAGAACTAACCCGTGACCAAATACTATGACAATGTCGAGTTAAGTACGATCAGACTTTGTGATCATAAAAATCTCGTTTTTATGAATCTAATGCGAGTGATAAGGTATTGACAATATCACATTACCGTGACATAAGTGACATGAAACAATATAGTAAGATTGTGCCACGTTCTTAACTCACTAAAATGCAATTAAAACCAATTATATTTGCATTGTGAATACAGTATAAATGGTACAATCGCTCTAGTTAAACGCAGCATAAACTATTGCACGCGTACATCAAAAGTGACAAAGAACCTACACGCAAAGTGTTTTAGACGATGAAGTCATATTCGAGTTAACGCAATTAGTCATTATCGTTCATGCGAGTATCCGGATAAAATGTGGGACAAATAGTGTCGTGACGAAGTGTCAAGTGTAATTTAATTGGCGTATCTTCAGCCTGGATTTCTTCGTAGGATGAGAGGTACGACGCAGTTAATCACCGCAATTTGGATACAAACAACAAGTAAATTATTATCATTCATGTAACATTAAATTAGGTCGCCACTGTCCTGCCACTCAAAAAGAACTCGCCACTGAGTAGAATATACATTTATTTAATCGTAGAATATACATTTATTTAATTGTTGAATATACATATATTTAATTGCTCAAAAGTAACGCAAATTGAGAAATATGAATCCATAGAGTAGGATATATTGAAATTTATATGGTCATTAATTAATTAGTCTTTATTGATTTTGTAGATGTTCATATCGTAGAGATAATATAACAGCATTGTGTATTTGATATGTTGTCTAGAAACGCTAACTTTATTCAGTATTTAAATGATATTGAAAACATATAATAAATTTGTATCGTTTATAAAAATTAAATTTGTATTGTTTACGAAAATTAATAGTGTCTGAGTCAGATGATTGTTATTCACCCAAAACACCTGTTTACATATGGTGCTCCAGCACGCGGGGCGTATTATGGCTCAGTGATATCAGAGTGTATCATCAGATATGGCATGCCCGTCCTGGAGCAGTAAACAAGATCTGTAATAAAAACTTACATTTATGGAAACTCCTTTGAATAATTTTAACTAATCTATGCAAGTAGAGACAAACATAAAATATATTACAGTTGCATATGGTGTCCCAACACGTGACACGAGGAAGCAAATTCTAGTAGATAATTGTAACCAAGAGTAAATTTTATACAATTAAAAATTCAATTAGATTATGCAATTAATAAATTTGCATAATACATGTATATTTGTACATGCCGCCCAAACGCGGGACAATAAGCAAAATTTATTAATTAATTAATTTATGCAATTATTAAATCTGCATAAATATTACATTCGTATATGGCTCCCAAAGAACGTGGGGCATAACAAACTACATATACAGCCGTATATGGCGTCCAACTACAGGGCTAAATACACATAAGTACGACAAAGTTCGTACCGACAGCACTATCATAAATACAGATAAAAATTTATATAAATAATGGAATAATTAATTTATGCAAATAAATCTGCATGAGATATACATTTGGACATTTATACTTATTATGTGTTCATAAATAGTTCCTGCATTACTCATGCAATATAAACTGTTATAAAATAGAGGAAGTAAAAGTCAGAATTATAATACTAATAAGTTCAGTAGGTTGGCATGCCATTGTTATATTTGTAGAAAATACTTTAACATATTTCATGTAATTACTCCACCAAGTGACTGCAAATACTGTGACACATTTTGTGAATTAAACCATTAAGTGAAATTTAAAGAAAGAGCTGAATGGAACTCTATTATCAAGAAACTTATAGAAAAAAAAGAAAGATTGTAAACTATTGTTTAAAAAAAACTTAAATAAATCTTGTCACTGTTACTGTTGATCAGCTGTTTTCTTGCAAGACCTGTCACTATGGCTCAGCACATTTTATTTTCAATCTAGACCACTTGCCTAGTCCTAAATATTAAGTTACGCCTCCCCCAGAAAAAAAAAATTATTATTTTTTTTGGTGATTAGAAAAGGTGGGTGGAAAAATATTCTGGGTACAAGGGGGCGTTTCAGTACTTCTTAAAAAACCTCCACTGACAGCTACCAAACAGGGGAATTGTAATTCCCATAACCTCCCTCGGTTATGCCACTCAAGTGTAGGTCTACTAGTTAGTTTTTAAATTCAGATTATAAAGTTCCTAACAAGGGCAGATGGACAGACTTCATAATAACCTGACACTATATTATACGCTAATATTATCTGCCAACTTATCCCTAGCACAGGTTATAACTAAATCGCTTACGAATAAGCAGCCTCACGTTTATCCACACATGTTTATTTAAGGATGATGTAAACTTATTTATTATGATGACTAGAAATTGTGTACTGTCGTGACTGGTTTCATTAAGAAAACTCTTCTGTAAGAAAACTCCATGCGACTAAACTGCGCCCGTGCATCTCTCTCTCTCTCTCTCTCTCTCTCTCTCTCTCTCTCTCTCTCTCTCTCTCTCTCTCTCTCTCTCTCTCTCTCACACACACACACACACACACACACACACACACACACAGCAATAATATTGTGTTTATAGGCTACTCATTTACATAATGTTTACTAATAGTAAACATCATTTTAATAATCATTAATTATCTTGTTGGTACATCCTCTTCGTTCACTTTTATAAATATTATATATATATCCATCATTTTCTATATGTGTAACTCGATGTTTCTTGCAGTAATTATATAATTTGTGATGTTTTCAATCGACCTAAATCGAATATAAGTTATTATATTTTACATTAAAACCGATACAAATTCGATTATTCGTTAATTTTATATTAATAGAATTATTTCTATTGTTATTAATTCACTTAGAAACCTCTGATGATATGATATTTTTCAGTGAAACGTGCGTCAGGTGTTAAAAAGAATATACAATATTAACTACTTGCAGAAGAAACAAATTGAAAACATCACAAATTATATATATATATATATATATATAAACTTTCACTATGAACTTACTTTATGGTTTTATTTCCCCAAACATTTCAACGTGGTATACGTCTTCTTCAGTGGGAGTAAATACTGAATGTCTTTACAGAGTAACGGTTATGGACTGTAGGTATGTGTGGTGGGGGTTGATGGTGGGAGGGAATTGGCGCTGGGGTTCAAATTGTGTGTTTGAATCAGTGTATCGAAAAGTATGTGTGATCTATAATGTAATTGTTCATTTAGTATGTTGTTTGGTTGTAGTGCGTGATATCTGTATATTTCAAATTGTTCTGCTGTGTTTAGTTTTCTACTTTTAGTATTTCCATGTTGTGCTCTATGTTTGTGTAACTGTGGTTTTCATTTTGTAAATGTGTGGCAAATGTGGAATGTATGTAGTTTGTGGTGAGGGCTTTTAAATGTTCTGAGAATCTAGAGGAAAAATATCTTCCCGTCTGGCCGATGTAGAATTGGTGACAATCATTGCAGTTTAATTTATAAACCCCTGTTTTGCTGTATGTGTCTGTGTTTTTGTTAGTATTATTTATGTGTTTCCTAATGGTGTTGTTAGTTCTGTAGGCTACTTTATAATTGTGTTTCCTAAATGTGTTAGCAATTTTGTGTGTATTGGAATTGTAGTATGTAAGTGTGATGTATTTACTGGGTTGTGTGTTGTTGGTTTGATGTGTTTTACTTTTTGTGTTTAGGATGCGTTTGTGTAGTTTGTTTATTAAATCGGGAGTGTATCCATTTTTGACTGCTATATATTTGATTGTGTTTAATTCTTCTTGGTAGTCATGTGTGTTTAGGGGTATTGAAGTGAGCCTGTGGAGCATGTAGTTGAAAGCTGAATTACCAAAAGCTAATTACCAAAACAAACACACACACATACAAAATATACAGAAAACCCACCACATCAGACATGGTCATACATAACTCATCCAACCACCCAACTCAACACAAACATGCAGCTTTCAACTACATGCTCCACAGGCTCACTTCAATACCCCTAAACACACATGACTACCAAGAAGAATTAAACACAATCAAATATATAGCATTCAAAAATGTATACACTCCCGATTTAATAAACAAACTACACAAACGCATTCTAAACACAAAAAGTAAAACACATCAAACCAACAACACACAACCCAGTAAATACATCACACTTACATACTACAATTCCAATACACACAAAATTGCTAACACATTTAGGAAACACAATTATAAAGTAGCCTACAGAACTAACAACACCATTAGGAAACACATAAATAATACTAACAAAAACACAGACACATACAGCAAAACAGGGATTTATAAATTAAACTGGAATGATTGTCACCAATTCTACATCGGCCAGACGGGAAGATCTTTTTCCTCTAGATTCTCAGAACATTTAAAAGCCCTCACCACAAACTACATACATTCCACATTTGCCACACATTTACAAAATGAAAACCACAGTTACACAAACATAGAGCACAACATGGAAATACTAAAAGTAGAAAACTAAACACAGCAGAACAATTTGAAATATACAGATATCACGCACTACAACCAAACAACATACTAAATGAACAATTACATTATAGATCACACATACTTTTCGATACACTGATTCAAACACACAATTTGAACCCCAGCGCCAATTCCCTCCCACCATCAACCCCCACCACACATACCTACAGTCCATAACCGTTAGTCTGTAAAGACATTCAGTATTTACTCCCACTGAAGAAGACGTATACCACGTTGAAACGTTTGGGGAAATAAAACCATAAAGTAAGTTCATAGTGAAAGTTTATATATATATATATATATATATATATATATATATAATAATCATTAAACATGATTTTTCGTGTAGCAATCGGTAGAAGACAAATATATTCTGTTTGCTGATACCTAGCAGACGTCATGGACGGATTATCAGATTGATGCCTAGTTGACAGAGGTCACTGTATGTATACTGTAAATTGGTAACGGTCTGTCGCAGTTGAAATTCGTAACGGACAAATTTGAATGTTCGAATTCCGATTTGGTGTGACGTTTTCTCACTGATGAGTAGTTCATACTTCTGCTACCAGAGAGCAGCACTTTGTTTAAGGTAAATTACAATTCCAATTTATAAACGAAAAATATTTAATAGTTGGCTTTTGCAACTTTTAATTAAAAAATAATGCTATACAAAGTAAATAGTAAGTAAATCAAAGTAATACGAAGTACATTTTTAAATTAAAACAATTACGCCTTTTTTTACAAATATAATAAAAGTCATAAAGAACAAAAAGATGAATTTTCAATTTTTCTTACTTAGTGTTCAGTAAAAACATTAACATACCGGTAAGTCTACTTCATTTCTTGCATGTGCACATTTAAGTTCACTTCTTGTAGTTCAGTATAGTTGGTGACAAACTTTTGTCACGCAGAACTGCGAATACTCAGAACGAATAATACATTGAACTACTGCTACCTTAGTTACCAGTAATACAGTAAACACGTTTTCTTTGCCACTGAACATCTTCATTAACCACGTTATTTTTAAATTTTAAATAATTCCATAAATGTTTAATTATGAACAAACTCCCATAAAATTACACTTTTCATGAAAAACAGAATTTTCCCTAGAGCTCTCGTTTTGAAAAACTGATGAAACTAAACAACATTGGTTTATAAAACAGTAGGGCGTCCAAAATCCTCAACAGAAAATGGGGTGGAAAAAAAAACAAAATTAATTATTGTTTGATTTTTACTTACGATAAGAACTGTTACCGATATTGTGTTCTCTTAGAGTAACGTAAGCAGAAAACAAGAATAGTACAAAGTAGTATTGTGTATTTTGTGTTATACAATAATAGTGCTCAATGTTTATGTATTGGATACCAAACAACAAAACGCGCAAGTAAAATTCATTTAAATGTACAATAGATTTAAACATACAATACGATAGTTTAAAAAATATTTATTGTTTACTGTTACTTTGTACACTAGTTATCTTCGAAATCCGAACAAATCGATGTTCAAACTCCCCCTAGTCCCAATTAGTTCCGATTTTGACTCTACACATTTTTACTTTTAACTACTTACTTCCTATACCTGATCTCCACACACACACACACACACACACACACACACACACACACCTTCTTAGTGGTAAGAGGGGAGCTGTTAAAATGTGATTTTAATCGATCCATGGAAAAGAATAGGTCACAGTACTGACGAGTGAAAAGTCGTGCTGCTAGGGAAAATCTGGGTCCTGGTTTGGCAGAATGGGATGCACACACAATCAGAATCGGTACTATCAATGTGAACAAGAGAGATCTTAGTAATTATGGCAAAGCCAGCCCTCTAAATGGTGTGAACCCTAAAAATCAAAGCACCTTGTACCTCTGGTTGGGACTTCTGTATATAGGTTGACTTCCCATTTATGTAAAAATAATATGATTACAAAAATTCAACCATGTAGCACAGCGACGTAGCCAGGATTTTATTTCGGGGGGGGGGCTGAAAATCGGTGAGGGCACGCCACTAATCCAAAGCTGTGCATGCAGTGGAAAAGCGGGGGGAGGGGACGAAATATTAAAGTTCCAGTTTGCTTTGAATTTTTTTTATTTATTGGTGACATATTAAAAATTGAAGAAAGTTGTTTACAAATACTCACAAAAGTTTAAACCTCTTGCCCTTCCTGACGAGGCAAACATGTTGACGATGTCTTCGTTGGACATCCCTATGACGATGTCCCGGTGCACCGACATCAAGGCTAGTCCAGTAAGCCTGGTTTCGCCCATTGTGTTTCTCAGATAGTTTTTTAGGAGTTTCAGCTTAGAAAAACTTCTTTCAACAGAGGCTGTCGACACAGGTATGACCGCAAAGATGGTGAAGGAAAGTTCGGGAAAAGTTCTTTATCACACTGTGCCAAGGCGTCGATAGCTGTTTTAGGTTTTCCTGTATCGTTTTTCCACCTCTCCCTCCACAAACTCCATTCCCCTGAATGAGCTTCGGTAAAGCCACTGTGAAGATCGTCCTTGTAGAATTCGAAGGACGGCTTTACTTTGTCGAAATCTACGTCACAATGCGATGGGATCAGATACTGTAGAGAAGCGATGATTGCTTCGTGTGCTAAAAATCTTTCACTAAGTCCACTTATGAGGTCGTCGATGCACGGGATGAAGATTGAGATGCGAAAGTAATCTTCGGGATTGGCAGCCGGTGGATTTTGCCTATTTTTTTGCGCAGTTGCTATTCGTGGCATCGTAAGTTCCAACTGAAGTAATTTGGCGAGCTCCTTTGCTTCTTCAAAAAGTTTTTTGAATTCTGAGTCAGCATTATGTCTTAGATCTTCCACAACGGCTTTCACTTTTCTGACATGGTCCAGAGCACTACATAAATCAATGTCTTTTTTCTGGAGGTATTGGGACAGACTATATGTGACGCCCAGGAGCTTAGAAGAAACAACTAGAGACACTAAAAAGGAACTAGAACTAATACTATTAAGAACTAATGACGACCTCTTATTGTGGTCATTGGGTAGATAGGCCATTTTCTCCAAGGTCAATACAATGGGCACCAGCATCTCCTTAAAGAGAAGAACCGCTTCATGTTGCTCGCACCACCTTGTCTCACAGAGAGTTTTGATTCTATGGTGATCACTGCTGGGTGACAGCTCTTTAATCTTCTCCTCCTAGATTGCTGTCCGTTTGGCACTGGCTCTGAAGAATGAGCATGTTTCTGTAATCAATCCCATCGTGTTTCTTATGTTTTGAACTTTGAACGAGTCAGATAAACACAGATTTAAACAATGGGACACACAGTGGGTGTATAAAGCTTTGGGATACTTTCTTTTTAGCACAGCTTGAACTCCACGAAACTGTCCACTCACCGCTGAAGCTCCGTCGTGGCCCTGTCCTCTTACATTCTCTAGATCCAACCCAAGTGTAGTGAGTTTTTCTTCGATCGCTCTAGCTAACCCTTCCCCAGTCACATCAGACACAGGCACAAATGTTAAAAAGTCTTCCATTAAAACAGGTCCATTTTCACTCTCTGATACGTATCTAGCCCACAGCGAAAACTGTTCTATCTGTGAGATGTCAGTTGTCTCATCTGCCAGAATCATGAAATATTTACTCTGACTTATTCTTTTGATTATGTCCTTTCGAATCAAAGACCCAATAGTCTCTATCAATTCATTTTGTATCTCTGGGCTGACATACATAGCATTTAGAGGGCTATGTAAAATATGATCTTTCAGGACGGTATCTCCAGCGTTCGCTCGAAATCAAATAAGGCTTCTGAAATTACCATCATTCTCCACTGGTGAAGAGAGAGAAATTCTGCCACTGTCTCTTCAACCTCTTAACGGAATGTTTTGCATCCCACACAACTTGACTGTCTCTATGATGCCATTCAGTCTCAACCTGTTTTCCTGGACCTCTTTCTTTCTCACTGTGTCAATCAGAGCTATGACACTTTCCTGGCGTTTTCCTACCCCCCCCTGGCTACGTCAGTGATGTAGCATAGTACAAGTGGAGTGGGCCAATGACTACATGCACCTGTGAAGATTAGAAATGATACTACTTGATTACAGTGGCGGCTGGTGGTTGAAAAATTTGGGGGTTGCAGTTGGGTTGGATGTAATTAAATTGTTTTATTCTTTGAATAGAAAATGTCCAAGTCTCCTCCCCTCCATACAATACACAAGGAAAGCAAAATACTACAATTTTAGTGTCACACACACATAACCACGAATATTTATTGTAAAAACCTTTTTTTAAATTTATGAGTAAATATTGTTACCTGATTTTACACTTTGCTTAAAATTTGAAAGGTCTTGTGTAGCCCTACCTACTCTCTTAATTTCAATTTTTTCCTCAATCGGACGTAAACTGAACGGCGTTTTTGTTAAGTTTTCGACAGAATGCATTGCGTCTTACTAGTTAAATTAATAAATATCTTACATTAGGACACCTTAATCCTTTATGTGTACTATTATTTACATTTAACGATGAATTGGACTGACACTAACAATGAACTTCACTAAAAATTCGAACTTGCCAACAAACAGACTGGTGGTGCCGTGATGTACAAGCAGGGTTTGCAGTCCCTAATCACACCAAGTGAAGCTATATCGTTGTAATAGGAACATCGGAGTCTAGCCAGCCAGAGGGACTCCATTGTATTTCCCTATATACAAAGCGTGTCACAGTTGGTGCATACACCACAGCAAGAGCGTCTATGGTTTTTAGTATTCCTCTGTGCTTTTGAATCGGCAAATGATTAATTACGATAATTTAGCTTTAAAACACTATTATTAGTTATTGTTTTATTCATAATTCTATAATTTAAAATACAATTCAGAATTTAATAGGGGTTTTACAACTGTGCAACCTAAGCACGGGCCACCACTGCTTGATTATTAAGTTTTAAAGTTCTTTCTTGTTCTTCACTGCCAATGTACACAGCAGGACTCTATGTTCACATAATCCAGACTAACATATAAATTCAAACATGAAAAGGAAACATTGAAGTTCATACTAAAGTGCATTTTGTCATAAGGACTTATTGAAATCACTATCAGAGCTGTTATCAATGAATATTACACAATTAGATGCATTGGACTAAGAGAACAATTTAAGTGAAAATTGTTAAACTGCATGTAATTTTGGTCCTATTCTTTCTCAAGTAAAGCAAGAATAAGAGAGTGTATTGGGTAAAACAGTAAGTATAGAGCTTCCAGCTTTAGAAAAAGTAGTACCGGTACTGAAATGGTTTAATTAGAAATAATAACATAGTGTGCAATTCCTGATTAATTGTATGAATCAGCTTATATTTTATGCAGGCCAACAGCAATGACTGTCGATCTGTTGTCTTGAGATGCATAGAAAATAGTAGGGGTGCACATGGAGCAGAAGCCTTCCCTCATTTCATAAATTACAAGTTACAAACATGAGGTTTATTTATTTATTAACCAGAACATTTACATTACATCTTACAAAAAATACATTTATAAAAGTAAGTAAACCTACAGAGGTATACTTTGATACCTGTTTGCAGGGCTGGCAAAAAAACTTAAAACTACATAGTCAGCTAATGCTAATTAATACAATGAATATATTAATATAATCAAATTTCCATGATAATAGTAATTCATTACAATTATTTTATATATGGTATTATTTATCACACACAATTTCAAAGATATAGACAAAATATGTTAACTTAACATTCTTATATATTGGCTTTAATCCATTTCTTTAATTTGGTTTTCCTAGAGCTAGTTTGACTTAATATTTTGAGATCATTTGAAAGGCCATTAAACAATCTTATGGCTCTGACAAAACTGCTTCTACCACCAACTGTCTTAGATCTCAAAGGAATAGGAACACTTCTATTTCTAGTAATACTATTAGAGTTTATAAATTTAGTTTTCAAATCATTGTAATGAAGCTTTAATGCCTCAAAGGAAAATAATTGTTCTACATTTAGTGGATTGTTGTAAGGTATGAAATGATTTCTGTTAATTTTCAGAATTTTATTTTGCAACTCTTGTATCAATTTTAAATTGCCTGCATACGCTCCTCCCCAGGCAATAATTCCATAGCTAATTATGCTCTGAAAGAATGCATAGTAAAGCATTCTAAGAGTCTCAGTATGCACATATTTGGAGATTTTATGAAAAATAAATACCAAATATTTTGTTTTATTTAAAATATACTCAATATGTTCATTCCATAATCAAATACAATCCCCAAATATTTACAACTTTCAACCCGTTTCAATAATTTACCATTCATAGAAATACTAATATCATAAGGAACACTATCACAATAGTTTCCAAAAGTCATAAAAACTGTCTTGTCCAAGTTTAGAGATAGTTGGTTCAATGCAAGCCATTTAGAAACCATATCTAAATAATTGATCATATTTAATTCCACTAACTTCCAAGTTTTATCAGTCGATATAACAGCTGTATCATCAGCAAAAGATACAATTAAATCACCATGCATACTGGTCAGCAAGTCATTTACATATAGAATAAACAACAATGGTCCCAGTACAGTTCCTTGGGGAACACCTGTATTTATTTCACAATAATCACTAACGTAATCGTTACTCTTAACACATTGTTTTCTATTTTGTAAGTAACTCAAAATAAGTTCATGTGCTTTACCTCTAATGCCATAGTTATATAGCTTATCTAGTAAAATTTTATGATTTACAGTATCAAAAGCTTTGGCTAGATCAAGAAAAGTAATAGCAATAGGTGTACTTTTGTCAAGTTTTTCATAAATCAAATTGGTTATGTAATTAAGTGCATCTTTAGTACCTAAATTTTTCATAAAACCATATTGTTGCTTTGATATAATTTTATGTTTTATAATGAAGTTTAGAATTCTATGATGAATAATTTTTTCAAGTATTTTTGCCAAGTTAGATATCAAAGATATTGGTCTATAATTTGAGGTAGAATGCTTACCTTTACCTTTGTAAATTGGTTTAATAACGGCTCTTTTTAGAGCGTCTGGCCAAATAGCTTTCTCAATACATAAATTGACTATATGAGCCAAGGGTTCCGAAATAAAGTTGGCAAGTATTACAGTTGTTTTTGTATTAATATTATCAACACCACCATTTTTAAGTTTCAAATTTTTAATGATATTTTCAATTTCTTTAATAGTTGTTGGGGTAATAAACATAGTTTTAGGATTAACATGTGGTAACTTTATTTCTGTATCAGGCGGTTGGATTTTTTTGCTGAGTTCGAAACCCACATTATAAAAAATATGAGTTCAATATATTACATATTTTATTTGGTTCAAAAATTTTGTGCTTATTTTCGCCATAGATGTAATTTATATAACCATCTTCCTTTAAGTTTCTACCAAGTCTATTATTAACAACCCTCCATAGCCTTCTGGAGTCACCTATATTACTTATTATTTGTTCACGATCATATTTACATTTAGCGTCTTTTATAATCTTACCATGTACTTTTAAATAATTTTTATACTCGGTTCTTATTATTTCATTATTAGGACACATTTTCCATTTCTTATACAAAAATTCTTTTTTATCACAAGATTCTAAAATTTCTCTCATAATCCAATTACTACGAGGGTAAGATTTTGCTTGTTTTTTTTGTACAATATTTAGACAAAACAGTACAATTTTTTATAATACTTATCAATGATTCTATAGCTAAATTAGGGTCTTGCATTGACAATATTGAAATCCAGTTTTCTTTGGTAGCTATCCTTTTCATCTTGGTATAATTTATTGAGAAGTAAGGATTTTTAGAGTCCATTTGTCTTTTTTTATTTATTGTTAAAAATAATGGATAATGATCTGTGAACAAGTTTTATAGCTTAAAAGTTTGGGTCTCAATCAAGTTAGTTTTTATAAAAAATTGTCTATGCAAGTACCTTCTGCAATATTATTATCCGATGGCCTGGTTATTGATTGAAAACCAGGCATAAAACCCAATTCTAGAAAGTTATTTAAAAACTCCTGGCTATCATTGTCAAGTTTCATTATATCTATATTGAAATCTCCAATTATTAAATGATTCTTAATTTTGTTATATCCAAAAAAATTTTTAATTCTATAATAAATTCAGGCTTAGGTAAATGATGAGATCTATATAAAGCTGATATTACAAGTTTAATATTATTTTCAATTCTAATAGTAAAATTAAGAATACTCAGTCTTCCAACTTCAATAGTTTCAGTACTTTCGGCTATATTATCTTTAATGTAAATAACCACTCCATCACAATTATTAATTTTACTATTATTATAAAATATTTTATATCCCGATAATGGGTAATATTTATAATATTCAAGTATTCTAGTTTCAGAACAGACAATCAAGCAAGGTTTAACCTCAAGGTTCTCAATTAATACATATAATTTGGTATGATTCGCATTCAAACTTCTAATGTTTACGTACATAATTAGGTCTTTATTAATATGAAAATACTTACTGAGATCACTGAGATTATTACAAATTTTTTCTTTTCTTATTGTATCTTTTTGTATACTATTTATAAATTCAATATTTTGATCCATTTATGTTAAGAAATTGTACCCCGCCTATTGTTATACAATATTGTTTGTATAACAATATTAAAATTCTCAAAATCTTTAAAGTTGATTCATACATACCTGTGATCAGTACAATGTCCATTCAGTGTCTGTGTCATCCATAACAGTGATGTCTATGCACACACATCCACACAGGTTGTTCACTTTGCCATTAGAGATATGTGAATGAAACAGGTAAATTTATAAGAACTTACCATCTGCTTTCATTTCATCTCCCATCATGTCACAAATAACCAGTTTAGTTTGAAACTCTTGTCCATATATTTCTGATGGGATAAATCATACAGGATAGAATAATTCTAACAATTTCACTAAGTTTTTTTGACATTCATTTTTGTTTAGAAACAATCAGAAAGTATTAATACTGCAACTCCACAACTATAAACGGCATCCCACTCTCTCCAGACCCAACTCCATGTGACTTCCTATTCCCAAAAATAAAAACGGCACTCAAGGCTCAACATTTTCAAGATGGGGAAATGCCAAAACTTTGAAGTGGTACAGAAGATGGTCAACTATAAATATGCAGAAATTAAAATGCACTATGTAAGAAAAACACTTTAAAAAATAACCCTACACATTACACAACCTTGTAAACTAATTCCAGCCAGTTTTTTTCTTGTCAAATTCTGGATGTGTTGAAAGTTCAGCCGTTCTTTTCAATTGACACATAACCTGGACAAGACAGGCAATCAAGGAATGTCTTTAAAGACGCTGTACTTCTTTCCTGCTGGCTGTAGTTGCAGGACAAAACAGAAATTATTTATGCAGCCCTCCTTCTGAATCCCAAAATTATTGTTTGGTATGCCTACTGCCTGACAATGTAAATGAACCTTTATTCTTCATTGAACTAATGATTTCAAGCATCATTCAATTTGAACTATGAATAATAGTTATATTCACTACAAATATAACGAATAGTCTATGCATCCAAAATGAAATAATCTCCAAAACTGAATTCCAGTTGTGCCTCTGAAGAAATACCTTTGTCAAACAATCTACCAGTGTATTTATAGCTTCACTTCTATGTATACAATCTATCCATCTAGACAGTTTTCTGCAGTCCTGTGTTACACACCAGAGTGAAGTTCGGTTTTGTCTTGTCAGAATTCATTATGAGCGAAAATATGGAACGTGTGCATCAAATTCTAACAAAAAAAATTGGAAAACCATCACAGAAAGTTCCAAATATTACTAGGCACTTGAGGACATGAGCGTGTCATGCACAAAAAGGCAGAGTGTTTTTGAATGGTTTACGGTTTAAAGGAGAAATAAATGTTTTGAAAGATGAAAGACTTTGTTCAACAAGTGGCAATGATGAAACAATTGAAAAAATTTGTAAGGCTATCAGAATGAATTGCCATCTGATAATACATCATCTTAGCAACAATATCAACATCTCATTTAGATTAGATAAAACCATTTTGAATGTTGATTTGGACAAGAGAAGAGTGGCACAAAGTTTGTTTCAAAAGGAATATTGAAAGATGACTATTGATTTGACAGAACGTGCTGAATCTATAAAACATTATTTTTAAGTCAGTAAAGTGTTTCAAAATTGATGACAAAACATGGGTGTATGACTATGATCCAGAGGCAAAGGTTCAATCTTCGCACGAGAAGACACCTGAATCTTCATGAACTAAGAAAGCTCAGCAAGTTCACATCCAGGCGAAGATGATGCTGACATGTTTTTTTTATCACAAGGCCATTTTTCACTGGGACCAACTATAACAAAGGAGTAACAAATTGAAATACTTTGCTGTTTGCAAAATACTTTGTTGTTTGCAAAATGCTGTGCATGGAAAAAGATCTCGGTTCCAAACCTTGGGCAGCTGAAAAATGCTCCAATGCACTTGGCCCTTGTTGTGTAACAGTTTTTAGCTAAACACGGCATCCTATTCTCTCCAGACCCAGCTCCATGCGACTTCCTATTCCCAAAAATAAAAACGGCACTCAAGGTTCAACATTTTCAAGATGTGGAAAAGACAACACAAAATGTGACAGGGCAGCTACATATAGTTACAAAACAAAACTTCCACAGACGTTTCCAAAAACTGTCTGGAACACAGGCACTGTGTTGATTCAGAAGGAGCCTACTTTGAAGGACTTTACTTACTAAATAATTGTGTATTATCCTTGGAAATAAAACTGCATCCTTAATAGAAGTGGGATTTAATAAAGGACAGTTAACAAATTTAATAACACCATAAAATTTTATTGAGAAAAAATATATTTTTCACAAAATGGCTTTTTCACATAAACTACCTAGAAGTACTGGTTGACACTAACAATAATCAACAAAAAATAATTGATCTGTCATATAAATGTCATAAGTTTTATGTGATAATAACTTAAATGATTGAGACATTTTGATACAAAATAAACAATTTTAATTTGTAAACAACAGTATTTAACTTGGCAACCACTACACAAGACAAGCCATCAACAATGGAGGTAATGGATGCTCTGGCTCCTTATATCACATGTAAATATCTTTAGCTGATAGGATGTTTTCGATCGCATTTGACCGGGTTCAAATTTTCACCTCTGTCACAACTGACCCCATTCCCTTTAAATGGCATTTATATTATAGTGAATTATATCTAATTCTTTGCTTACACATATATACTTCACCCAGCCATAACAGGCTAAAGAATGTTTCATTCCTTCTTTGTCATTGAGAATTTTCCAATACTCATATGCCCTCAATAAACTTAATAATTTTAACCTTTTAATTTAACTCTTACCAAGTTATGCACTGTTAACTGCATACAGTAACAGGTTGTATTATACTAAATAAAATTACAAAAGAATATACAAAAATATTGGTGTAGTTTTGTCATATGATTTACTTGAAAAACAATTCTTATATAAAATTAAGTTTTTCATTTTTAACAAACACATCTGTAAAAACCAAACAACAAAGCTTTCAATTCGAGATGCTGTGAATGATTAAATATATCATCAGTTTTACCTACAGAATGTAAAAATATTAATATGTATATTTATTAATAATATAGCCAAGGATATTTTGTTTCTTGAAAATACTTTGACATAATCGGTTGTCCTACAACAATTACAACTGAACAGATTATTAACCAAACTGATCATTAATTGTATGCACACATTAAATAATACTGTAAACCAGCAAGCATATAGAGTAACGTATGATAATTCACTTTACTTTTTCTTTAATGGAAATACAAATTAACAAAAACCAATATTTTAAAGCAGGTTTATACTACATTTTGAGTATATCCATGAGGAAAAAAAACAAACAGTATGTGTTCCAAATCCTGCCTGAATTGTAATGATAACTGTAGTCCCAACGTCTTACACAATAATCTACTCTTAGCCAATATCATTAGTTTCAAATGACTTTATTACAATTATCAGCCTTTGTAAGTTAACTGCTGAACTGAGAGATGTTATAAACACTTAGGTATAATACAACTTGTTATTCAGCCTAACATGCAATGTTGGTATTTCTGTAAAAGTTTTTGAATAAACAGGTTTCTTGCATCAACACAAAAGTTGTCAAAGTTAACTGATAGAAAGGGAAATTGCATTCTGCCAATTCCTATTAATGAAAGTGTCAACAAATATTGTATGTGTTAGTTTATATAAATAAGCAGCACACAGTGGTCTCAAGGCATCTGTAGAACAGTAGAACATTCAAAACTACTACATGCAATACACATTCACAGTTACACTGCTTTTGTATACATCTGGTTACTTTGTGTTTTGCAATATTTTTTAAATCTATGTTAGGATTCAGTGGGTAGTGTTCATCTTGCCCTCCCCCCAAACAGCTAAACTGTTCTGTCAGTACTTTCCCAGTTCTATGGCCATATGCGAACTCCTTATTTATATTAAAAAGTATTTTTGTAAATAAATAAAATGAATAAGTTTTCTTTGCTGCATAATCATAGTTTACAGGAAAATATGAAGGTTCTATATGAATGTGCAAACAAGCATATAATTATTTTATAAAAACATAATGAACTATGAACTTATATATACTTTTAAGCTGCATATGACAGTTATAATATTTATGGATACTGACTGGAGGGTAAAGTTGCAAACCCAAAAGTACTACTGTCAGTTTGCCATTACATCTTCCATCTGTCAGAAAAGCATCCTGACGTCTGATTACTACTTTGTTATTGGAAAAACGACATCACTTCACTAGATAATTTATTCTTACAGAGCTCATAACTTATCAATGTAAAGCATTTACATGATTTTAATTCCTATATTATATATTCTCGTACAATCTTATTATAAAAATAGTTTTAATTATAATTGTATACATACATTTGAACCTAATATATGAACACTATCTATCGTTACACCATCGTTATGTTTTATTTGTAATTCATTACAAACTGAAAATTTACTTAGAATTTCCACAAAGTATAAGACAGATGTCTATTCCCTGAACAGACCTTACCTACAAAAAGAGGATGGAAGAATGTTACCCTCATTACCCTGAATGACTTTAATGGCCTACTATATTAAAAAAACTTGAAATTGTAACAGGACAAACAGCCTGATTTCATAATTATGGGATGTAAGGATTTTGTATTGTATTTTTATTGTATTTATGAATGTCAAACATGGTTAGGTCAGTTTTACCCATGTCCAAAGAAACAATGCATATTCAACAGAGCAGAATGATTCCAAGGTCACAAGCTTATGTGCGGAATAGAATGCATTCGATGGTGGTAGTAACTAACACACTCTCAATATAAAATTTCATTGGCCAGCAATGCGTGTCGTCATTAATAAATGATAATGACGTATCAACAATAACGTATAAAACAGGGCGTTAGCCGTAGAAACAAAAGACGGTGACGTCATAATACTACTACATACGCAGATTTTGCGTATGACCTGTTCTCAGTCTGCATTATCAACTCAGAGCGTACACACGTTCAATTGTGTGCTGGTCAATTATTGCCAGCAGAGCTGATAAAAACTTTGTAAAAATGTAATCAAAACATACAATTAAAGTCAGTGCACAGTTTTAAAAATGAAGTAAGCAAAGTTCAGTGAAACCAAAAAGAAAACAGACAGATCACAAAGTTCGGCCGAACATCCGCCGCCAATCATGGAAAACGTCTGAGGAACGCCATCACCACAACAATTCAGGGAAGTCCTAAAATTCAAAATTCTAAATATTAATATGAGCTCAGAAATTTTATTAATCAGATATGTAATAACAATCAATGTATGAGATGTACGAATGAAAGAGTGAGAGTAAATGGTTGCTGGCATTTAAAAGCAATAACCTGAGACGTTGGTTCGTGTTATACATATATTTTTTAAATGAGTATAACGTAATAAGTAAATCTGAATTGGATACTGCAGTTTTAAAACATATTTGTGTGAAAGATTAAAACCAAGAAAAAAGCAAATGTTATACAGATGTTAAAGTATGGTAAAGAGGCGGAAGTCATGAAGCCGCCATTTTGCTAATTGTTTTAGATGAGAGATGACTCCATTTGTTTCATAACATTTAAATATTGCAAATAAAAAATAAATCACAAGTTGTTTAACTACATGTTGTGTAAATGGTTATTTCGAAAACCCGACTACCTCTGCCTTTCGCTTAACGAAGCCCTGGACCCTAGAGATAAAAATAATGCTGTTAATAAAACCACATGTTTACACCGGATGTATGGTGAGTACTTCTTTATTTACAATTAGAAACATAAAAAAAATTTATTAAAGAATGTGTCAATGTTTGAGAGTTAACAGATGCCGCCCTGAACTGGGACTTTATATACAGATTTACATTATATAAATAAGCCAAAGAGCAGAGGCAGACGGGTAGCGAAATATACGTAACACAGAAGCAACATAGGTTAACAGTATAGGTTATGTTATTGTCTGAATAAAATACAGAACAACTACTAAAAATAAAATTTATTATTAGTATGATCAAAATGGCAAATAATAACGAAACAAGTAAAACAGAATCAGAAATAATGGGTGACAGTATTCACTCAACACCAGCCCCAACAAAAAGAGTTGAGGAAAATGATATCATAAGAATGATGAAGTTACTTTTTAACGAACAGAGTATCAAGTTCGATACAAAATTAGACAATTTTAATGAACAACTAAATGACATAAATTAAGAAACAAAATTGTAATTTTGATAAAAGATTAAATGAGATACATGCACGGTTAGACGACATAGAGTTAGAAAATAAGAGGGGAGTAGACAAATTAGATATAAACAAAGACAAGGTAAGTGGGGGAGAAAATTATGATAATAAAAATAAAAATATAATATTAGAAAATGATTGTGTGGATGTTGGTAGTGATAATGAGATTTTAATGAGAATAGAGGTTAATGGTGAGGAGATAGTTGTTGATGAGAGTGAAAGAGGGGGTAAGGAGAGTTTAAGTGAATATAGTGAGCAGAGGGCAAATTTTCCCAGTGGTAGGAGTGGAGTAAAGACTCCAAAATTGTTGTCTGAGGACGAAGGTTCCTTTAGAATTTATGTGGGAGACATGTGGTCTCCAAATGATCCCTTAGTTGTACCTGGTGAGGCCAGGGGGTGTTTTGATGAAGTAGTAGTGCCCTATGCAAATGTTGAAAGAGAGAATGTAGCGTGGTGTGGTACAGAGAGATATATTAAAAGAGAGAGATGTTTTGAAAGTGAGAGGTATTGTGAGAGAAAAAGAGAAATAGAGATTTTTAAGATGAGTAGAACTTATGAAGAATTTATGGAAAAGTTAGGAGGAGAGATGATGTATAATAAAAGTAAATACTTACCTTGTAATGAAACTGAAGTAGTATGAGATAAGGGAAATAATGACTTTATAAATTACCTAATTATGACTAATAATACAGGAGGTGACAGGACAATGACCAATCATGACAAATTATATGAGTTTGCGGAAAATGATGAAAATTTGAATGGTATATGCATTTATGATGTTAATATAAGAGATTCAATAATAAGCAATGTATATAGATATAAGATAAGATTATTGTTTGACGATGGAGGTTAATTATTTTATTGTGTTTATGAACATTTAAATATGTGACAGTGTTTTTTGAAATGGACTGCTTATGAACTGATTTATGGGAAATGATTAAGTGATAATTTTGGATTGTATATTTTTGTGTATATTAATGTCAATGTATTTGTGTGTTTTGCTGTTGTGTATTTTAGGTATTTTTTATGTAAACCATGTACTGTAGAATTTTAAATAACTGAAGAAAGTGTGAGGATGATTTTAAATAATTATGAGATTTAGATTCGAAGGGATAATAAATGATTAAACATGTAATATATTTGGATATTGAGAGGTATTGTTATTAATAGGTGAGGGATGAATTTTCTAATGCAATTGTAAATGATCACAGAAATGTAAAATGTTAAAAAGGGGATAGAATTTGGGTGATAATGATAAATAAGGCAGATTAGTTAAGCAGAGTTATTGGGAGTTAGTGAGAATAAGAATTTTGAGATACAGATAATACATAAAGAGGGGTTAGATATTTTAGGGACACAGTAGTTGGTGATTATATGTAGAGAGGTGAGTAATGTGAATGGTATTATATTTGTTGATGATGATATTTTGTAGTAAGGATCCGGTGTAAGGAGTGATCAGCGTGCGACGTGGCAAGAGACCAGCGTGCAGCGTTGTGGCAGGCGGAGCAATTTGGGTTAGAGTGTTTGCCGATATTTGGTGGAGGGCAAATGGTTAAGTATGTGTATGGCCAGGTAGGGAACACACATCCTAGTACAAAGACAAGCGGTGCCAGAGGATTTAAATGGGATTAGTGAAGGGGGTTGTTATGGAGATATTGGTGTCATAATATATAAATATGGTTGTTAGTAGCGGTTGTCAGTGGAAAAAAGAAAGGGTAGTAAGGTTAGATAGACAAATGCCAGAATAAGGTATAGATAATAGTGATTAATAGAGAGTCACCCAAACTAGACAAGTATTGATGAAAGGGTTAGAGAAAAATAAAATTAACAGTAGGAAGGTAAATAATAAATTTGAAATTTTTTTTGTAGAATCTAATGATAAATGAATGTTAAATAATAAAAGTAATAGAGAATTGATAGTAATAATGTTATAAAGTTTTGATACCAATTATTTAAATGTGAATTGTGTAATGTAAATGTAACAATGTTAATTTTTGATGTACAATGTTTTATTATGTTGATGGGACAATAGTGTGTGTGGCTGGGAGGTTGCTACAGGGGTAGCAACGACAACAAATATTAAATGATAAAGAAATAATGGTGATATTGGTGTTGGTTATCAAGTAGATAATTATGATTCTGTTGTAGGGAAATATAAGTGTAAAGAAAGCCTAGTAAAGAAAATATAAAGAGTTTTGAAGTGTTTGCCATAATAAGTATATATTTGATTTTATGTAAAATGATAGAGGTAGTGGTTGTTGCTTGGAAAATTATAATTTGTTTTATGTTTAGTATAAAAATATATTTTCTTGGGGTAAAGAGAATGAATATGATTAACGGGAGTCAGAGAGTTTTACTAAATGCAGGAGTGTTAAAAGGAGAAGGGGATCTTCTATCCTAAATCTTGTTATTTGTTGTTTGAGAATTTTAGGTTAAGCAAACCAACGCCTCAAAACACAAACCAACGCATCTAAGGGGAGACATATCAGTTGTGGATATGGGAATAAATAGGGCCACTATTTAAGTTTTATATTACATGTTTCAGAGTTTGGTGGTGGTATGACAGCGGTCCTGAGCTGGCCGATGTGTCAGAACAGGAGCGTAAGTGTCTCATGGCCTTATGGTGTTGGGATCTCTCCTAAGAAGTCCAGTAAGGTCAGACGGGTACGATCAGCATCATTGGACCAAGGGTAAGTGATTATAATTTGTTGTTGTTGTTGTAAACCGTTAAGGGGGTTGTGGCAACATATCTGGGCTGATCCCTTTAGAACGTGTGAATGAGTCAATGAAAGTTTTTATGCTTCGGCATCAAATCTTTCATTGAGGGGGTTTTGTAATGGGACAAACAGCCTGATTTCATAATTATGGGATGTAAGGATTTCGTATTGTATTTTTATTGTATTTATGAATGTCAAACATGGTTAGGTCAGTTTTACCCATGTCCAAAGAAACAACGCATATTCAACAGAGCAGAATGATTCCAAGGTCACAAGCTTACGTGCGGAATAGAATGCATTCGATGGTGGTAGTAACTAACACAGACTCTCAATATAAAATTTCATTGGCCAGCAATGCGTGTCGTCATTAATAAATGATAATGACGTATCAACAATAACGTATAAAACAGGGCGTTAGCCGTAGAAACAAAAGACGGTGACGTCATAATACTACTACATACGCAGATTTTGCGTATGACCTGTTCTCAGTCTGCATTATCAACTCAGAGCGTACACACGTTCAATTGTGTGCTGGTCAATTATTGCCAGCAGAGCTGATAAAAACTTTGTAAAAATGTAATCAAAACATACAATTAAAGTCAGTGCACAGTTTTAAAAATGAAGTAAGCAAAAATTCAGTGAAACCAAAAAGAAAACAGACAGATCACAAAGTTCGGCCGAACATCCGCCGCCAATCATGGAAAACATCTGAGGAACGCCATCACCACAACAATTCAGGGAAGTCCTAAAATTCAAAAGTCTAAATATTAATATGAGCTCAGAAATTTTATTAATCAGATATGTAATAACAATCAATGTATGAGATGTACGAATGAAAGAGTGAGAGTAAATGGTTGCCGGCATTTAAAAGCAATAACCTGAGACGTTGGTTCGTGTTATACATACATTTTTTAAATGAGTATAACGTAATAAGTAAATTTGAATTGGATACTGCAGTTTTAAAACATATTTGCGTGAAAGATTAAAACCAAGAAAAAAGCAAATGTTATACAGATGTTAAAGTATGGTAAAGAGGCGGAAGTCATGAAGCCGCCATTTTGCTAATTGTTTTAGATGAGAGACGACTCCATTTGTTTCATAACATTTAAATATTGCAAATAAAAAATAAATCACAAGTTGTTTAACTACATGTTGTGTAAATGGTTATTTCGAAAACCCGACTACCTCTGCCTTTCACTTAACGAAGCCCTGCACCCGAGATAAAAATAATGCTGTTAATAAAACCACATGTTTACACCGGATGTATGGTGAGTACTTCTTTATTTACAATTAGAAACATAAAAATAATTTATTAAAGAATGTGTCAATGCTTGAGAGTTAACAAAATATATTTTTAGTTAACTTTTTGTATGATCAAAATGTAACTTACTGAACTTTATAGTTCCTGGTTTGACTTTTTAAATTACAATAGCTATTCAAAACTAGACATTGACTACTGAAAAATTTAATTTTGGTTAGTTGGTTAAAACTAAGAAACTTTAGATTTCGGATAGTTCTTTTTTGACCTGACACAACAACACATGACATCTGACAAAGGAAT
Source organism: Magicicada septendecula (assembly GCA_034769895.1). Lineage (NCBI taxonomy): Eukaryota > Metazoa > Arthropoda > Insecta > Hemiptera > Cicadidae > Magicicada > Magicicada septendecula. Next base: position 416,009,407 of record CM068369.1, read on the forward strand.
TTAAATATGTGAAGGTAATGCAGATCAAGTTATTTATATCTACCTGTAAATAACAAATAGCATGGTACAAGAATATGCATCTACTCCAACACAAAATTAAAAAATTGAGTATTTACAACAAAAAATACTGAGTCAAAATATTGAGTCTTTCACACCTCAATAATATCATTCAGAATTGTTGTACGTGTATTATAACCGTACTATGCAAAAACTAGAATAATTTAGGATGTTTGTCTACACAATGCTAACATTACAGTTTTGTGTAAAACAAATTTACTACAGGTGTTTTTCAGTTTAATGGATTTTAAAAATCTGTAAATCTCTATGACTGCTATATACAATATAAAAGACTTTTTTATGTTAGTTTTTCACAAAGATCATATCCAGACATATAACTGAAATAATCAGTAGAGACTAATACAATTTAAGTTACAACTGAATGATTCCAGAATAAAAGGGAATAAGTAAAATTTTTGTAACTTTGGTTCTTCACTTTTTTTTCTATGTTATCTGTTGTTCCTACATCTGCAAAATTATAGTAAACATTTTACTTCAATTTATGGATTAAAACTTAAGTAAAAAACATGATATTTCCAAATATGTATTGACAGTTAACTGTTCCCCTTGACCATATCAAAACTATACAATTTGAGGTCTTTCAATGAAACTTGACTGCACACAAAGGTAATTATATTTTGAAATTTTAATCTCACATGAACAAGATTTGCAGAGAAGCCTAACTAAGTTTTAACTGAGCCATCTGAGACTCAAGTACATGATGTTAAGAGTACCACAAGTTCTGAGTGAAGTCATGACTTCTACAGAACGTGGTAATCTAGATGTAGTTAGCTGTATAGCCTGCTAGGCATGGCAGAAGAGAGAAAAAGGTACCTTCAAATTCGAACACAAGTAAAACACAAGAGTAAATATTATGAATACAAGTAAATTGCGTGATCACAGAGTAAATTCACAATTAAAAGTGAAAGTTGAGAGTAAAATATAGCATGTGAGTTATAAAGAGAGAACGATACTACAACCAGTATTATAAGTAAATTGAGTGATCACAGAGTAAATTCACAATTAAAAGTGAAAACTGAGAGTAAAATATAGCATGTGAGTTATAAAGAGAGAACGATACTACAACCAGTATTGCTTAAGTCCAAACATATCTTTAGAGAGCCTGTAGACAACTCCGGTTGTAAAATGAATATTAAGCACAAGACATACAGGAAATAATCCTCTGATACTAAAAAAATTTGTATAAGTTACCCCGTGTCCTTAAACCTGTTGTTGAGGAACAAATTAAAGATATGTACCAGTAATGTGTCACACAGGAATCAGATAGCCCCTGGGGAAGTCCCATAGTCGTTGTTAGTAAACGAGTCTGGATGGGACTCAGAAGTATAGATTCTGCATAGACTATAAAACACCAAATGCAATTATGTGTGGAGAAGCTTACCCATTACCAAACATTAACGAAACGTTTAGACACTGAGTGGAAATTAATATTTCACCACACTATATTTTGTACTGGATATCACCACTACAAAGTTAAGGCAGAACTGGCAGATATAGAAAATACTGCTTTTACCTTACATGAACACTATTATATATTCATCCAAATACCATTTGGGTAACATGGAAATGTAACACTTCTGCAACATTTTAGCATTTAATGGATAATGTCTCGGTAGGTATTAACGGTGAATCTGGTTGATTATACCTAGATGACATTACCATATATAGGAGTAAAAAACAGTATTCTAAATCATTTTTTATGTGTTATTGTATCTATAATAACGTAAGTAATCAGATACCACAATGTTGTTTAAGTGACATTTATATTTTTGCATGTATCACCCATTATTTATTATTTATAAAATAAATCACAAATTTATTAAAAAACACTTCACCAACATACAAAAAATATTTTACTAATGAGGCTCTCTTCTACAAGGACAAATGATATCACTATAATGTATAGAATATAATTAAAATGACAAATAAATAACTTCAAATACATCACAGAATTAACCAAGTTTTCATATAGGCCTATTTTTTTATTTTACAAAGTTCAAAAATGCTACTATTGACCTCACCGTATTCAACACTTAAATAAGGATTAAAATAAAAAACCCAATAAAGATCACAGTTCCAGCATTATCCATGCACATGATTTATGACACTCTGTTTAAAGATGGAGTGTTTCACATCACATAAAAAATACACTATTTCAAAATTTTAATATGTATGTGTGTCCAGCACACAGCACTAACATACATTACACTATCCTTGGTACAACACATTCACTACAATATCAGTTTATATTTGCGGTTTCCTAGTGCGACACATGTTTATATAATGATAAAAAAATATTGTTCTTAAATTTATATTATAAAATTCTCAAAAATTTGTGAAGTGAATGCTTCAATCTGTTTTTGTGTTATAACAAGATTTTACATTATTTTGTGTTCAGGTGGTATGATATTTTCATGTGCATTTTAAAAGTTGATCGAATAAGGCAAGTTTTACATTATGATTTGAGATGGTGACAAAATTTTAAATATTATTTTGAGCCAAGTGTTTTAGGAATGTAAAAATAAGCTGCTGAACAAGATCCCATGTAGTGGACACGCAGCTACGACACTAAACACCGCTGGTTGTTTGGTGATGTTGAAGTTACAGCCCGCCTAGTGTCCCTTTCTGATTCAGCCAATGCTCTTGCTAATGCTGCATCAGCTAAGAGTTGTTCATCTGATGTTGATGTTTTCACCATCCCAGCATTGGCATTTTCTTGCATCGAAAGATGTAATGCTCGTGCAAGTGCTTCATCCTCACTCTATTAGGTAGGAAGAAAACACAAGTTACAATTCATCAAGCAAAAAACTAATAATAAAAACTATGTAACTTTATAAACACACACACACACACACACACACACACACACACACACACACACACACACACACACACACACACACACACACACACACACACACACACACACACACACACACATGTGAAGTGATGCTCAAAAAGACTCAAGAAAGAGAGAATATTTCTGTGGATTACACAGATGAAAACAGAAACTGGACTGGGCATATCCTAAGGGAAATACGGATTAATAACATTGATTTTTAGGGAACAGCATATAGAGAAAAGAAGAGAAGGGGAGAAGATGACTAAATTTCCCATACTATGAAGAGTTGAAGGCTCAAGCCTGGAAATTATTATATTAATTTTACCTGTTTTGCTAAATATTACGTTTGTATTTGGTAACAAAATATGTTTATACTTTAGTATATAGATAAATTAGTTGAATGTAAATAAAACATTCCAAAGCTACCATCATTCTCATAAAAAATTTTACATAAAGTTCATTAGATTTTGGAAATTATATCTGGTATGTTTGATCATGAAATAAATTCTTTAATAAACAGATAAAATACACTCACTTAAGGGATCATAATGCAACCACCGTTATACATTCACCAACATTAGGGGTTACTGTATAAGAGTTTAGATATTAAGTGATCACAAAAATCTTTATATTTACACAATAAAGAAATATAATTGTTATAGAAATCTTTATAAATCAAATAAAACTACAAAGTATAATTTAAAAAATTAATACCTTACCAATGATTCCTGTATACTGGTGGCAGCTGGTACAGTGACATTTACTTTGCTTGTGTTGCTAGTGGCAACTTTCTGACGTGACAATGCAGCTGCCCTGTAATTAAGAACAGTTCTATAAGACCTACAACATCAATACTAGAAATATTTTCCTTCTTAACCATCCTGTATGGAAATATTTGTACATTATATGTACTGCATACTGCACATACATACACGCGCGCGTGCACACACACACACACACACACACACACACACACACACACACACACACACGCATGCACACACACAAATACTACAAGTCTAATTGTACATTGAGTACATGTTATAACTCAGGAAAAAATGTAGTAATATATAGTCACCACTGAACAGGGATCTTAATTTGATTAAGTAACATTATGACATTGTCTGATGTGGAAAATAAAATTCACGATAAAATGTTTATTTTTTTAACGAGTACTTAGAAATACTAAAAATGTATAATAACTGGAATTAATAAAGGCTCTATTAATATGTACAGAATATCTTTCATGTTTTTGTGTTTTATACATAATATCTTCTCCTTCTTTTTCATCCCCTTTTGCTACCCAGGATCAGGGTCCTTCAGCCAATTCTCATATGCCCGTCTCTCCTGGGCAAGAGATTTTACTTCTAATATTGCCTCCTCTCCCCCTACAATTAGACAGCTTACTGATATGTTTTACCCATTCCAGGCTTGCTCTTCCTTTTTCTGTCTTGGTCTTCCTATAGTGAGGTTTCTGTTCAATATAATAGTGTGCATAGAAAAAGTGGTTTATACAAATGTGGTGATATAATTAATTTGTTTTTTGTACCCAATGGTATATTTTCTCATCTGAGGTAATCACTATTCCCAGATATTCAAAACTCTCGACCTGTTCCAGCTGTCATTCTTGGCAATTAATATTCAGAGGCTCTTCATCACCTTGCTTGGTTACGGCCATCACTATGCTTCTGTTCTTTTTTATGGGCTTTAATTTTGCAAGTGACCAAATTTATAGAACATTGTAAGGTTACTTACTTAAAACTCCTACACAAGAGGTAAAAATCCCACAGTCCACAACTAGGTCTATTACAGTCTTGAGTCAGACATACCCTTTGAGGAAATGTACTCAACGATAAGTAATTTGGATTAATTATTAGGTTAAAGCAACTCATTCTGTCTTAATGTTTATACCAAAATTAAATACAAAATACACGTGTTTACAAAGTTATGCTGTATTATAAAATTATAACAGAAATAATTTAATTAAATTAGGTATTATACAAAAGTGCATATGATTCATTATATAAAAAACTGAACAATCATTCAGTATGACTTTGGGTCTGGAACGAGCTATGGCATTATTAACCCTTTGATCAGTAATCATGTCATATATACGTATTTTCTCAGAGGGGCCAAATTCAGTAATCACGTATGTGTATGTTTCCAACTTTTCCTGTCTCATTATTACCGATACATGACGTCAAGTGAAGTGTTATTCATGCTGCACTCTAGTGGATTGTTTTTTAAACATTTGGAAATTCTTTCTTACTATGATGTAATATATGTGGCTGTGGTGACGAGTTTCCATTCTCTGTTACATGTGTTTTGAAATGTGCTTGGAGGTTATGTTGGGCTTAGTTTACAAAAGTGTGGATGTGTGAGCAATGTTTTGCAAATAACTCATATTGCTCATTTATATATAATTACCAAGTGTGTAAAACCTGAATTTAGTGTTGAGCGTTTCTGATAAACTTCCTTTGCAAAATATCTAAGTATTTGACTGAGGACAAAACATGTGAATATGTTACAAACTATGAATTGGGTGATGAAGTATCTATTTTTGGCGAATTGGTGAGTGGAGATTATCTATCAGATGAAGAACGGATAAGCCTAGAAACTGACAAGATCACATGGATTGAAGATTGTCATTTCATTCTAACAAATTATTCTTTTGATAACAGTACGACTGGAATTCCTAAAGACGTTATTCACAGCAATCCATCAGAAGCTGGCATTTTTGAGACCATTTTCCTTAATTATCTGGTTGACCACATTGCTAAAGAGGCTAATCAATATTATAGATAGGTGAAATCAAAACTGGAAGCAACAGAAACCAGAATATAACCTAAATCCAAACTAACATACTAACCGAACTGTCACTGATCAAAGGGTTAAACAGCAAAAAGAGTATCATCTGTTTACACTTACTCAGCATTACATGACCTGTGTAACTAACCAGTTTTCAACAGTCTTTTTATCCATCACTCTCACTTGCTGAGGGAGACCATAGATTTTTTAACATTGAAACATCTTATTTTATATAACATGAACAAAAAAAAATTAATTCACCAACTAGTAAGTATTTCAACACTGGGAGGCCATACAAAACAATTATATTAATTAAACCATCACAAATTTGAATTGTAACGGGCCAAAAGGGGTGAGACAGGTTTTGATCATTTTAACCAGTAAACCAATCTATTTAAATGTTACTATTCGGTAACAGTCAGTACAAGGTACGCATTGGGAATTGTGACCAAGAATATGTGATGAATTTGACTGTAGTGTGGAGACTGTTGCGTTGTGGTACAGGAATGCAAAATCGTCAACGAGGGAGCGAATGCGCCCCCAAGTGCGCGCTCAGGCGGCCAACGTTCTCACGCTGACGGCACGTATGAATACATTCTTTCTCGCCGTTGTGCGGAGAACAAAGGCAGTCGACTACAGAACCCCCATCCGGCCGGATGAAACACAATGGCTTGCGAGTCGAAAAGTTTATTCAAATGTATAAAAATGTGAACTCGAGAAAACAGTGAAATTTATAACATTTTGAGGCAGTGAGTAAAGAACTTTTCCAAAATTAAAACAGTGAAATATCTTTTGGACCATTAGTGAGAACAAAATGGAGACAGCACGTGGTCAGCAGGAACACCGTTGAGACGTAACATACTATCCATTCAATATCAACTAAAATTAAAACTTTTAATTTTCAAAGAGTTCTAAATGAATGCATGTGAGCGTGTGCAAATGCTGGGTCGCCTTTATTTAATATAATTTAATGAACTGTTTATTTTATAGAGATTAAGTAACTGTGACTTTTGTTTTGTCTTAATGAGATTGAGTATGTATCTCAAATTTAATATTTGTCAGAAGTAAATCCTAATGGATACCGAATAATTTTGTCATCATTTTTTTTTTAAAAGAAAGGTCGAATATCAAGTGTTTAATAAAATTTGAATGAGTTAACCAAAGCAATGAGAGTAATTATTAATAACACTTAACCCTAAATCACTTATAGATACGAGTTCGCGTGAAGACTCTGGCCCGATGCAGGTAAGGGATTTGTGATTGTGTATATTATTTAAATATATTATTTGCTAAGAAGTTTGTATTATTTCAATGGCGCCCGAATCGGGACAGTTTGTACAAATTAAATGTTGTACAGACCACGTCTACTCATAAATAAGTGATTTAGAAGTTGAGTAGTAATACGTATAAATTACGTACAAAAAATGATGTTAGGTTAAGTGAGTGATAAAATGATTTTGAGTTACGTGTAAGATGTTTTATATGCAAGTTAAGAGAATCATTTAAACGAAAATCAGTAAATTTATAAAAATGACAGGAAATAACGAAAACGATATAAATGAAATGACGTAATTGTAGGCGACGAAGCCGAAAATAAATCGATGTTTGAAAGTATGTCAACTGAATCAGCTGATAAAAGCGATTCAGGAATTCAAACAGAGGTAATGTTAATAAGTGAAAGTAATTTGACCGAGTCAAAATTAATGGAAGACGTAACGAGTCAGTCGATGCTGGTCCAAAGTAAAAAGTCTGACGATAGTTATGAAATGTTCAAAATGATACAAGTAATGTTAGAAAAGCATACTATAAACATAAATAGTCGTTTTGATAGTAATGAGGAAAAGTTTGACAATAAATTTGATAAATTAAGCAGTGACTTTGATAATTGTTTTGATATAAATGAAAATAATTTTGATGAAATTAGAAATGAAATAAAGCAAGTTAATAAAAGTGTTGAGAAAACCAATGAGAAATACGAAAATAAGTTTGACGAATTAGAGAGTTCAATAAAGAATATAGATATTAAAATTAATGAGATAGATAGTAATGTGTCAGAAAGAATTGATAAACAAATAAATGAGAATAACGAAAAATTAATAAGTACAATAAATGAGTACAATAATGAAATAGAATGTAAAATAAATAAATGTAATACTGAAACTGAATATAAATATAGTAGTGTAGTGGATAAGATTGAAAAAACTAAGCAAAATATTGATGAGTATAAAAGTAATACAGACATTAAAATCAATGGAATTGAAAGTGCTTGTAAAACAGAAATACAATCGTTACAAGAGTCAGTTAATATAATAACCAAAAATAGCATTCAGTCCGAATGTATTAATGATAAGAAATTGTATTCAATTGAGCAGAGCATTAGTAGTGTTAAAGATGAGTTGAGTATAGCAATAAACCAGAAGTTAAACAATATTACCCAACGAGTAGTAATTACGGGAAACGTTAATAGTGAAATAGAACTTGAAACTTTTTGTAGTGAGATCCGTAGAGTGCAACCAATGCAGTTTTTAAACAGAGTACGAGATTTTAAACAGTTTAACAGTAGTAGTTGGGAAAAAACTTATAAATAAAAATTTTTAAATGTTTTAAGGGCAATTCTGAGATATGGGCGGAAGTACATAGAAATGAATGGGGGAGATATGAAAATTTTGAAGCACCGTTCCGTGATAAATATTTGTCAGAAGAGGAGCAGGAGATATTGCGCAGTCAAATAATGGGAACAGGGAGTTTTGGGAGAAGTAACAGTAATATTACGGTATATACAATGAGACTTTCAATGAGGCAAAATACTTAGAACCACCGTTGCCATTTCAGTCATACATACGCCATGTCAGCAAACACTTACCGAGAGAGGTTCAGATTACGCTGATGACGAGAGAGGTGAGTAGTATAAATGAATTAGAAAAAAATGTTGGATGTTTTTCAGAATAACAGGGACCAGGAAGTCAGTAGACGTTGTAACATGACATATGAGCCCTAAGATTTCAGTGATATAAAATGCTTACACATGTCAATTATTGAGTCAAAGAGACAAGCCAAATAATTTGTCTAAAATTCCAAGCTCAACGCTACATGAGCTACCTATCACTAAATATAAACTCACAGCCATAAGAGCGATAAACTGATGGTAAATACAAATGAAATGACATTATAGTAAAGAGAAAATGCACCACACAATGAGTGTACCACAGGAAGCAACCACCCAATAGTTTTCGGTCAGTGAAGAACCAAACAACACAAGAAAGAAGAAAGAAGAATCAAAGAAGAAATAAGAAGGAAGAATGAGTGAAGAAACCTACTACGAGAAGGACATCCAACAACCATGGCATATAGATTCCAAGAGCCAGTCAACTATAAATCAACATCTACCCGTATGTGTAATAACTAATCAACCTACAGATTGAAGAGATAGACAGAAAACTGACTAACTGAGATGACCAGTATACTATAAATAATGTTATAAATGAATAAGACAAGAAATGTTATACAAGGAATGAAAATAACAATAATACTTATTGATTAGAAGCTGTAAATTAAGCATAGTAACAAGACATGCACAGCACCAATGTAACAAAAGAAGTATTAATTTGTCTCAGAATATCAGCAAACATTAGTCAAATAGTCTGACAATCATGTATAAAAAGCAAGAGAGTAACTAAAAGGTTATTAGTTATCATTATTAAAACCAAACATGTAAAAAATAACGTTAAAAGAATACCAATGTGTGTCAAACTAACATACACATTGTTGGCACAAATGACCAAATAACATAACCTATGATGTAGGTAATATTCACCTGAATTCACAACTAGCAGTAGGAAAAACCTACCCACACCAGAATGTTTTATGTGTAAAAACAAGTAGAAATAACAATCTTTCTATAGGTACCAAAATAAGATACCCAAAATAAACTTTAAATAAGAATATAAACAAAGAAAGTGAACCAAAACCCACTAAAATGGAATTCACTACATAAAACTTGTATAGAATCATATTATAAAACCAAATAGAAACGAAAGGTTGATGTCAATACCACAAATAGAGTGTAATACCACTACTGTGTTAGTGAACAAAGATTATAAGAAGAATATAATATATTACAACTGTATTTAAGTGCACATGTCATGTGACACTAGGTGTAACTAGTATTATTTAACCAAATGCAATATGGAAAAGTCTAGTGTATTAAACACACCAAGTCCATTACAAAGACAATGTTATTACTCATCTATTGTAACTAAAAGATGATAACAAAAGAACTTAAATACCAAAGAAGAATAACATTAAGTAGGCATCTCATGATGAAAAATAGAGACCACTTAATTAAACAGAAATGACCAGAAAATACTTAATTTTCCAGCTAACAAAGGTGATCAGTAGTTGTAACCCTTTGTTATCGCCAACTGGAAACATATAGAAAGTAAACAGACACTTTCTAATAGGTAAAATATGTATATACAAATGTCAGAACCTAGGCTAAGATGATAGTAGCATAAGAAATGTATTTTGTAAATAAATTTAAGTAAATAGCAAATAAGGAGTGTAAGAGAACTTGGAAGGCATGCCCTCAAGTGGGTATGAGTGCCATTATATAGTGATAATAAAGAATTAAATATAACAATAGTGTATAGTGAATGATGCTAATCGCAAACATTAACTTCCTTAATAATGGACCAAAGCACACCATGAGTGGACTCAAAATAAAGAGCCAAGTGTTACCAATCCAGTGATACGCTCAGATTTAAAATCGAAGCCGTATTAACAAAGTTATTACAATTATAAAGAATTCGTGTCAAATTGAGAAAAACATTTATACTCTTGACACCAAAGACCCACGCCAGCTTCAACAATTGAAATAATTATATGTGTATGTGTACCAAATTAAAGATCACCGACCAATCAGATCCATGGATTTAACCAAATTTTAGACATTTACTGAATGGAACGGCAGAGCGAGGCTTGCGTTCTGGTCACTTTTTAATCATCTTTGGAAGCGAGAAGGCTGCGACAGTCGAGAGAAAAAGTCAGCTGATCTATTAATGTGTGCACGTCACCGATGTAAACAGAGTGACCTAACCTAAAATTGTGACAGCGAAAATACTTTAGTATCTGAGGTGTGAAGTGTAACAGTGCGTAACAAGGATTGTTCAGTGTACAATCCAGAGAAATTCCGGGATTAAAGTTATAAAATAAAGGGAGTATAAGTGATTATTACCATTTTAACCAAATAATGAAAAACGATATAATCGAAACATTTACTAACAATGAACATAGGTTAAGATGTATTTGTCACAGTAACTAATCAACAATAATGACAATCCTCAGAGATTTGATTATTCTAATTTTGTGAATTTATTAAACTTGCAATTAATTTCTACGTATAATTATTTTTGTGTGAATTAACCACACTTAATGACAGCTGTCAACTATTGTATATCAACTAATTTAACCAATAACTACCAATGACCGAGGCTTGTCAAATGATTGATTTATTAACGAAAGTTACTATAATATTTCAATGTTTTTATGTTTTATGATTTAGGAAAGGAACCTACTATTATAATATTTCAATGTTATTTCTTGTTGTGAATAATAGCCAAGATTGCTAGGATATATGGTCACTTACAGCCATGCAACTATATTTATATAACACTAAACAATGAATCAGATGTTCTACCAAATGACACTGTTTCAAAAAGTATAATTTCATTGTTCATTTTAATTGTCTTGTCAAGAATTACTTTGACATTAATTAACTTTATTTCAAGCATTTATTATCAATTGAATTTAATAATTCTACTAACCTGTAATGTCCAGATTAGACACATGGTTATTATTTTTGTGTATTAATTATAAGTGACTGAATTGTAGTCAATATCAAAGTATTTGATAACAATTGGTGATAGTTCTATTCGATGACTTGGTATTCTGTCAGCTCAAAGAATTCACGAAGGTATTAAACTAATGTTAACCAACAAACATTTAGACACATTAAATTTGTAAACAGTTCTGCCACCCTGAGGCAAATTTTTATAAAACTAAAAGGCTTCTAAATCCAATTGGATTCTAAATCCAATTATAAACAATACTTCTGCTCATTCAGAACGAGCACTGGATTTAAATAAAATATTTGTTGACACAAGAAACAGAGTCAGTCAGTTTATTTCAGTAGACTAGTTGAAAACAGGTGAATGAATTTCATTGGTCAACTCAACTAGCAGTGGCGAATACAAATTGGATACAAGTCCGTATAAATTGGATTGAGATAGCGACCCTGCGAGTTCGACAAGATTCACTAAGTAAGTGTTTATTAGTGCAAAATATTTGTGTTTTCAGCACGGAAACTATACCACCGCTTCAACGAGTCAACGGAAGAACAGCCGTGTGAATAAACTAACCGAAGTAAAAATACTCCGATAAATAATTTCTTGTGCATCAACCGGACTTATTCAAGTTGGATTCAACGCTAGGTTGAATTGAACCGGATAAGTCAATAATAATACAACACTAAGCAAAAGTTTTACAAATATTAAACAAAACTAAATGGGAAGTTAGCTCCCCAGAACCCCAGAAACGGTTTTATTACAGATTGGCGCTCAACGTAAGAGGCTTCGAATTAGGACAATTAATAATACATAAAAACAATCAAAATCAGTTTACCTAATTTCAAGCAAGCAGCTACAACAGTACCGGAAAGAATAGAACATGTACCAGAAGAGGTCAACATCTAAGAAACGCGCAGCGGACGCGGATCCAAAAATCAATATGGACGAAAAGGAGGCGACGCCGGTGGAAGACGTCGAAGAGATACTACCTCCCATGGAACCGAACTGACCCGTACAAACCGAGGAGGAAAAGTTCCGAGAAGCCATTATGAAGATGTTCGAACAACTGGGCCAAAAAATAGATGATAGCAACAAGGAATTAAAAGCAGATAACCAAAAGAACTTGGAATTATTGAAAGAGGAATTAAAAACAGACAGTCAAAAAAATAACGTATCGTTGAAGGAGGAATTAAGCGAAAAAATAGCTGAGCTGAAACAAGACAGCCAAAGAAATATCGAAACTCTGAATGAAAAAATCGAAGAGGAGATGATCGAAGTCAGAAAGGAACTGGCTGAAATAAATGAGAAGTGGAAGCAGACCAGCGACGAACTACGGCGAACTAAAGAAGATATTAATGTTCCGGTAAACAGCTTGGAGGAGGCTCATCAGATACAGATCACAGCCGTACAACAAAAGACTGAAGAGCGATGCACGGGTATCAAAACGACCGTGAATACTATCCAAACACGGGTCGACAGTAATCACAAGAGAATTGAGGATATACAGAGACGGGAAATCCCAAGAATACGGGAGGAGATCGAGAATATCGGAAACCGACCAGCAGTAGTGCCAACATTCCAACACGCTGACAACAGGGAAGCCATGAACTTTAGGGCATACAAGCAAAACCCCATGGAATTCATTGCCCGAATCGACGAAACATTAAGTAGAAACCGAGAGACAAGATGGCCAATTATCAGAGGCCAAATCGACGAGTATTTCAAGGAAATTAATGACAATTGGTGGACGGCGACACGGCACGATATCCAGAGTTATGCCGAATTTAAGGAGCTATTTAAAGCGAAATATTGGTCCGAGAGTACCCAAAATATTGTATGGGACAATATTTGCTATGGCCGGTATGAAACAGCCAGAGGATCGACGCTGACGGCCTACTTCCTAGGAAAAGTTTGCCTGGCGAGAAATTTTTAGCCACGGATTCCCGAAGAAAGTGTAGTCACCAAGTTAGCGTTTCACTACGAAGGAGGCATCGCGAGGGCCATACTTACTGGACAAGTGAAAACTATACAAGCGATGGCCGCCTTACTGGAAGGGTACGGACACGAGGGGTACTACCGCAAGAGTCGACAAGGGAACGACCGGTACAACGATCCAGCAAACCAGGCTAATGGCAATAACAATCATGGAAATTACCGCCCTGACTTTGTTGATCGGAACAATAACCACGACAACAGAGGACAGTTTTTTCAGCCAAGCCCTAACCAGAATAATAACAACAACGTCAATAATAATAATAACCGACCAAGTGGTAACAATAATTTTAACAGCCGGCCAAATGGTCCGAACTATCCGCCAAACAGAACGAATAATTCGGGTTACAACAACCGTAACCCAAACAATGATTTCAATCAGCAGAACAGACCGTACAGAAGAGTGAACTATGTACATGCTGGAAATTACGGAGGAAGACGCCCATATGGGAGGTATTCAAATCGATACAGTAGCCCTCAAAGAAGTCACAGTTACGACGACAGACGAATCCCCAGAAACGACACCAGGAGGAGTCGTAGTCAAGAGGACTATTGGCGACCCAGCTATGAAGAGAACCACCCTCAACCCGGGAATAGACCTCAAGACGACGAACGGAGAAGTTCGCAAGACCAACGGCAGGTAGAAGCCGAAACACCTTTAAACTAGAAGCGGCGGTGAGAACACAAAACGGACCTTCACTGAACCGAACTATTGGGTACAAGCATGTGGTAAACCAAAGGATAACAAACAATACCATTACAATCATTACGACAAACTTTCTCAAAAATATACGTGAAGAATTATTGGAAGAAAACAGTCACGAAACGGAACACCATAACACCGAGATTAACGGAGTATACGTCAAAGTGATGATAGACACCGGTGCAAATGTGTCATTAATCGATAACATCGAACTCAGCAGAATACGGGAAATGGGTAACAAAATAATACCCACACTACCTGTCAATAATATAGTGTTGATCGGAGCAACAGGGCGTCAAAACAAGACCATCAGCAAACAAGTCATGCTAGAATTAAATAGTAACGGCAAGACCATAACTATGGAATTTTTGGTAGCGCATGGACTACCCTTCACTATGTTAATTGGCTGCGACATGCTGAGAAAATATTCGGCAATCATAGACATGAGCAGAGCCAAAGTGACTCTAGATTCAAACTGTATGAACTGGACGGCAAAGCTAATTGAAAGTGAGAGTGCCATTTCAGACCGGACAGTTTACAATATACAAGAAATAAGAAACCATAGATGGTATATGCCGAGCAACCATGTATTTTATCAAAATGATGATGATCCATTATGGAGGGAAAAACTCCAAGAAATACATACATTTAAGCATGACAAGACTAGTGGACTAGTGCCCAGATAACCGACGCTCAAGTGGAAACCTTGATCGGCATTTACAATGAATACCGACACGTATTCTCCGACTCGCCTGGTAAAGTAAAAAATTTCCAATGCACGATAAGATTCAAAGAACCGGTAAACTTTAACCGAAAATCTTATCCCATCGCCCATTCCCTAAAAGAGGCAGTGCGTGATGAAGTCAATAATTTATTAAGAGAAGACATAATCGAACCCAGTCAGTCCCTATATACCAGCCCAATATTAGCAGTGCCAAAGAAGAACGGGAAGATGCAAATATGTCTGGATGCACGTGAAATAAATAAGACAATTATCAACAACCATACATCCCCGGGTGAAATAGAAGAGATTCTCTAAAGATTCCATGGCACACGATTTATAAGCACTTGGGATACAGTCTGCGGGTACTGGCAGGTGGAATTACACCCAAACAGCCGCCAATACATGGCATTCATATTCGAGGGTCGCAACTACCACTTCAAGAGGCTACCTTTCGGACTAGTCAATTTCGTAGCCGTGTTCGTGAAGTGTATGGACACAGTGTTGGGTCAAGAAGCACTTCAATTCACAACCATTTACGTGGATGACTTGTTAATAACGTCAGCAAACTGGGAAGAGCACTGCCGGAGAGTGAAACATGTACTACTGAAACTATCCGAAAATAATATCACCCTAAAGCTGGAAGTCAAAATTTATAGCAGACGAAGTGCAGTTTTTAGGTTTCAACCTATCCGAACATGGGATTACACCAGCTAAAGACAAGATTGAAGCGATACAGAAATTCCCAACCCCGAAGAACAAAAAACAACTGCAGTCATTCTTAGGGATTTGCAACTATTATCGGAAGTTCAGAGAAAATTACTCCGAACTGACGGCACGATTTGCAAACCAATTATCATCAAAAAATAAGTGGACATGGGGGCTTGACCAAGACACAACACTACAGCTAATCAAAACTAAGTTCCTCAACACAATCATGCTACACCATCCTGATTTTACAACACCTTTCTACATGAATTGCGACACTAGCGACGTCAGTCTAGGTTCCGTATTATATCAGGAGGACGATGAAAAGAATCATCTAGTAATCAGCTTCGCCAGCCGAATACTCAATAGCTGCGAGCGCAATTACAACGTAACAGAGCAGGAGTTACTAAGCGTTGTTTTTGCATGCCACAAGTACTGAACATACATTTTGGGATACCCTATAACGGTTCGCACGGATCACAAGTTAATCTCTTTCTTAAAAAACTGCAAGCTAAACCATGGCAGACTAACTATATGGAGCCTGCTACTCCAAGAATATAATTTAAGTTGGGAATATATCCCAGGAAAGAAGAACATTGCAGCAGATACACTATCCCGAATAAACGTAGAGAATCCGAAATTCGAAGGAGAGAAAGTTATACAATACCGTTGCAAGCAGATCCGATTTAGAGAATATTGTGCAGAGAATCGGCCAATACCAAAAACAAGATGGTAAAACAATTAAAATTCTGCAACGACTAGCAGAGCAAGATGAACAAATCACAGCCTTCTACTGCTTATACCAAAACATACTATTCATAAAAACCAAGTTTGGATACAATACCTGGAAAACAGTGGTACCCAGATCCATAGAAAAAGAATTGATTCTCAATTACCACATACGATACGGACACATGGGAGCCGTAAAAGTTGTCAAGGCACTCGAAGAACACACATACATAAAAGATATGAACAGACGAGTGAGAAATGGTATCAAAAGTTGTCACATCTGCCAACTTGTCAAGCATAATAATGACAGAAAAGAAGGGATGATGATACCCATTACGTCATCATCCAAACTAGAGAAAGTCTTCATAGACATATGTGGTCCCTTTCCAAGAAGCGGAGGTAGACACCAATACAAATTCCTGATCATAATATTTGACCATTATACTAAATATACCAAATCGTATGCAATCAACCGTGCAACAACACAGAAAATATTGGGAATTATACAACACTACCTACCCGAAATAGGAAGACCAAAGTCAATAATTAGTGACCACGGGACACAGTTTCGAGGGAAAAAATGGAAGGAAATGCTGCTGAACCAAGGTATTAAATCATACAAAACGTCTGTGTACCATCCGAGCAGCAACCCAGCTGAAAGAGTATTAAGAGAAGTAGGGAGAATACTCCGAACCTACTGTCACAACCAGCAGAGAAGATGGTCAGAATACCTGTCAAGTGCAGAAGAATATATAAACCTATCATACCACCAAGCAATTGATGACACCCCATACACAGCAATGTTTGGAAGACCTCCACCAAGGGAGATAGCTGAAATTATTAACTTTCCTCGAGGCGAAGAATATAAATTCGATGGAATTAAGTTCTACAATAAAATACTCAAACGAACCGAGAAGAGGAGGAGGAAGTATCAAGAACACCAACCCAAGCCCATAGAGTACAATGTAGGAGACCAAGTATTACTCAAGAATAGGGAGCTGCCCAGTACAGTAGAGGGCATAGCGAAGAAGCTATTATTGCTATACACAGGACCCTATACTATTACCAAGAAGAATGGTAATAATACCTATGAACTCATGGAAACCCAAACCCAAAGGAAGAAGGGAACATACAACCAATCCTCCATGAAAATATACAATTGTAAATAAACAACCATGTATAAGCCTAATACTCTTTGAAACACTCTAAAACACCTAATATTAATTTCAAAAAAAAAAAAGAAATTAATAATTATCCAGAATAAATGTCACAGATCAGACATTTGAAGGAGAAGAGAAGCAAAACAACGAAGTGTCGAATAATATAAAAGGAGAAGGATATAATATGGAATGGAAATGATAAAGACGATAATATAATAAATCCACAACCGAGAGAGTTGAAATGACAAAGATAATTGTATGATCAAAAAACCAATATAAGCAAACCAAACACACTATGCTACTTCCTAATATTAATTTCAAACAAAAAGAAATTAATTAACGTCCAGAATAAGTGTGAGTATCAGACACTTGAAGGAGAAGAGAGGAAGAACACCAAAGTGAATATAATAAGAGAGAAGGATATATATAAAGGGATGAAATTAGTACAGAGGAAAACAATAAGACTATAATGTTAACCAGTAAATGGTGACCAACCAAAGCAAAATGATTGTAAAAATAATACCAGTCAGAACCAAAACGAAGGTGATGAGAAAAATACTCAAGTATTACAAAAACAAGTAATTACACAAAACTTGAAGGCATGATAAATATGATCAGACATGAAATCTGAAATCAAACAAGTATTCATAACAATAATACAATTAACAAACAGAAAATAGAAAGAGGGAGATCAATCAAAGAGAAAATAAGTAAATAAGAAACAAAAAATCTAACAACAATATTGTTTCCAGTAGAGCACAGAGAATAAGATGAAAAGTATAAAAAGGAATGAAGAATATTATCAAATCTGAAAAATAATTGAGTGAATTACCCTGAATATTGTTTATTAGTCGCACAATGACTACTTTGAATTTTATGTTGATTTGTAGAGAGAAGCTCCAACAACAATTTAACTGAGCAGAGATGATGTTCCTCTGGTCTCAGAAACTGTACGGTGGACAGCAGAGCATGGAAGCCAAAAGTGCCCCTCTGGACTGTGCCAACTACCATGTTAGGGAAATGATAGGGAATTAAATACTACAGAGAAAAAAACTAACAAGAAAGAAGATAGTGGATCAGATCGAAGATAACAATGTATTAAGATATGAGATGAAAGGAAACGAGATATGAAAGACGGAAGCTCAGAATAATTATGAAACAATATGATAGATAATTTCTCAAATCCCGTAAAGGCATTAATCCAAATGATCTATTTTCGAGGGGGGACAATATATAACATGACATATGAGCCCTAAGATTTCAGTGATATAAAATGCTTACACATGTCAATTATTGAGTCACAGAGACAAGCCAAATAATTTGTCTAAAATTCCAAGCTCAACGCTACATGAGCTACCTATCACTAAATATAAACTCACAACCATAAGAGTTGATAAACTGATGGTAAATACAAATGAAATGACATTATAGTAAAGAGAAAATGCACCACACAATGATTGTACCACAGGAAGCAACCACCCAATAGTTTTCGGTCAGTGAAGAACCAAACAACACAAGAAAGAAGAAAGAAGAATCAAAGAAGAAATAAGAAGAAGGAAGAATGAGTGAAGAAACCTACTACGAGAAGGACATCCAACAACCATGGCATATAGATTCCAAGAGCCAGTCAACTATAAATCAACATCTACCCGTATGTGTAATAACTAATCAACCTACAGATTGAAGAGATAGACAGAAAACTGACTAACTGAGATGACCAGTATACTATAAATAATGTTATAAATGAATAAGACAAGAAATGTTATACAAGGAATGAAAATAACAATAATACTTATTGATTAGAAGCTGTAAATTAAGCATAGTAACAAGACATGCACAGCACCAATGTAACAAAAGAAGTATTAATTTGTCTCAGAATATCAGCAAACATTAGTCAAATAGTCTGACAATCATGTATAAAAAGCAAGAGAGTAACTAAAAGGTTATTAGTTATCATTATTAAAACCAAACATGTAAAAAATAACGTTAAAAGAATACCAATGTGTGTCAAACTAACATACACATTGTTGGCACAAATGACCAAATAACATAACCTATGATGTAGGTAATATTCACCTGAATTCACAACTAGCAGTAGGAAAAACCTACCCACACCAGAATGTTTTATATGTAAAAACAAGTAGAAATAACAATCTTTCTATAGGTACCAAAATAAGATACCCAAAATAAACTTTAAATAAGAATATAAACACAGAATGTGAACCAAAACCCACTAAAATGGAATTCACTATATAAAACTTGTATAGAATCATATTATAAAACCAAATAGAAACGAAAGGTTGATGTCAATACCACAAATAGAGTGTAATACCACTACTGTGTTAGTGAACAAAGATTATAAGAAGAATATAATATATTACAACTGTATTTAAGTGCACATGTCATGTGACACTAGGTGTAACTAGTATTATTTAACCAAATGCAATATGGAAAAGTCTAGTGTATTAAACACACCAAGTCCATTACAAAGACAATGTTATTACTCATCTATTGTAACTAAAAGATGATAACAAAAGAACTTAAATACCAAAGAAGAATAACATTAAGTAGGCATCTCATGATGAAAAATAGAGACCACTTAATTAAACAGAAATGACCAGAAAATACTTAATTTTCCAGCTAACAAAGGTGATCAGTAGTTGTAACCCTTTGTTATCGCCAACTGGAAACATATAGAAAGTAAACAGACACTTTCTAATAGGTAAAATATGTATATACAAATGTCAGAACCTAGGCTAAGATGATAGTAGCATAAGAAATGTATTTTGTAAATAAATTTAAGTAAATAGCAAATAAGGAGTGTAAGAGAACTTGGAAGGCATGCCCTCAAGTGGGTATGAGTGCCATTATATAGTGATAATAAAGAATTAAATATAACATAATAGTGTATAGTGAATGATGCTAATCGCAAACATTAACTTCCTTAATAATGGACCAAAGCACACCATGAGTGGACTCAAAATAAAGAGCCAAGTGTTACCAATCCAGTGATACGCTCAGATTTAAAATCGAAGCCGTATTAACAAAGTTATTACAATTATAAAGAATTCGTGTCAAATTGAGAAAAACATTTATACTCTTGACACCAAAGACCCACGCCGGCTTCAACAATTGAAATAATTGTATGTGTATGTGTACCAAATTAAAGATCACCGACCAATCAGATCCACGGATTTAACCAAAATTTAGACGTTTACTGAACGGAACGGCAGAGCGAGGCTTGCGTTCTGGTCACTTTTTAATCATCTTTGGAAGCGAGAAGGCTGCGACAGTCGAGAGAAAAAGTCAGCTGATCTATTAATGTGTGCACGTCACCGATGTAAACAGAGTGACCTAACCTAAAATTGTGACAGCGAAAATACTTTAGTATCTGAGGTGTGAAGTGTAACAGTGCGTAACAAGGATTGTTCAGTGTACAATCCAGAGAAATTCCGGGATTAAAGTTATAAAATAAAGGGAGTATAAGTGATTATTACCATTTTAACCAAATAATGAAAAACGATATAATCGAAACATTTACTAACAATGAACATAGGTTAAGATGTATTTGTCACAGTAACTAATCAACAATAATGACAATCCTCAGAGATTTGATTATTCTAATTTTGTGAATTTATTAAACTTGCAATTAATTTCTATGTATAATTATTTTTATGTGAATTAACCACACTTAATGACAGCTGTCAACTATTGTATATCAACTAATTTAACCAATAACTACCAATGACCGAGGCTTGTCAAATGATTGATTTATTAACGAAAGTTACTATAATATTTCAATGTTTTTATGTTTTATGATTTAGGAAAGGAACCTACTATTATAATATTTCAATGTTATTTCTTGTTGTGAATAATAGCCAAGATTGCTAGGATATATGGTCACTTACAGCCATGCAACTATATTTATATAACACTAAACAATGAATCAGATGTTCTACCAAATGACACTGTTTCAAAATGTATAATTTCATTGTTCATTTTAATTGTCTTGTCAAGAATTACTTTGACATTAATTAACTTTATTTCAAGCATTTATTATCAATTGAATTTAATAATTCTACTAACCTGTAATGTCCAGATTAGACACATGGTTATTATTTTTGTGTATTAATTATAAGTGACTGAATTGTAGTCAATATCAAGTATTTGATAACAATTGGTGACAGTTCTATTCGATGACTTGGTATTCTGTCAGCTCAAAGAATTCACGAAGGTATTAAACTAATGTTAACCAACAAACATTTAGACACATTAAATTTGTAAACAGTTCTGCCACCCTGAGGCAAATTTTTATAAAACTAAAAGTCTCATGCTTATTATTCTAAATCCAATTATAAACAATACTTCTGCTCATTCAGAATGAGCACTTGATTTAAATAAAATATTTGTTGACATAAGAAACAGAGTCAGTCAGTTTATTTCAGTAGACTAGTTGAAAACAGGTGAATGAATTTCATTGGTCAACTCAACTAACAGCGGCGAATACAAATACGGTAAGTCCGTATAAATTGGATTGAGATAGCGACCCTGCGAGTTCGACAAGATTCACCAAGTAAGTGTTTATTAGTGCAAAATATTTGTGTTTTCAGCACGGAAACTATACCACCGCTTCAACGAGTCAACGGAAGAACAGCCGTGTGAATAAACTAACCGAAGTAAAAATACTCCGATAAATAATTTCTTGTGCATCAACCAGACTTATTCAAGTTGGATTCAACGCTAGGTTGAATTGAACCGGATAAGTCAATAATAATACAACACTAAGCAAAAGTTTTTACAAATATTAAACAAAACTAAATGGGAAGTTAGCTCCCCAGAACCCCAAAAACGGTTTTATTACAACGTACACACCAACCCAACATGAGAAGCGGAGGGAGTTACACACAAAGAGGAGGACAACACACGGGAACTACGTACAATGGTCGAGAACCAAGTAGACGATATCTGATGTGGAAATGTGGTGGAAGTCCCATGGAAAATTATGCTGACCGTAATTTTTGTTATACATGTAGGAAGGCGAGGCCCGGTCACCAGAACTGGACGCAGCAGAGATATAACAACACACATCAGAGAACCAGTGAGGATCGAGAAGAAACACCCAGAAATGGAGGGGGAAACCAACGAGCAGAAAGAGTGTACACACCAGGAGGTACGGCCGAGCGGGCGGAAAACTGAGAAGGACAATGGATGAGGAGGCCCGGCCATTGTCGATAGATGACTGCGGGGTCCATGGAGATAGATACAGGAATCACATCATTCACACAGACATGGCGACCAAATTAATGGAAGAAGAGAGATGGGAACGATGAGGCCGGAAGCCTGGTTGATGGAGGTAAAGCTGGAAATTGTAGCGGGGCATTTTGGGGGCCTACCTGAGGCCATGTAAAGGAGTTTGTATTTTCTTTTAATAAATAACAATTGGCAATAGGGACAACCATAAACAAAACTTAGGTAAATTTCCTGTTTGAAACGAAAACAACAGTGGCAGCATTGACTGGGCAGATATTTAATAATATTGTGTGGACAGTTTTAATAACCGACAAACTGTGCAAAAGTCAAATCAAGGACAAACACAACCGTAAACAAATTATGTAACCGAGTCAGACCATCTGACGTCAGCGCATTATATAACAAGAATGCTGGGTGTGTCACGCCAGCAACATTGTGACACACAACAGAACAAAGTAGTCGGCTATAAACATCTCAGCGGACCAGACGCAAAATAAACTGTCGCGTCTGCCCGGCTCGCGCCGGTTTTGGGCGAAGTTTGGTGTGTTCGCCGGCCGTGCGTGATATTCGCCCGCATACAATAAAAAAATCTGAATCTTTATATGTACATCTAAAATACAAACAGTTTTTCGGCCAATATTCATCCAAAATTAACAGTTCGGCAGTAAAATGTGATAGTCGAACTATAAAACAGTAAAACAGTGCACGCCATGAGGAGACACCCCAGGAGTCGAACTTCTACTCATAAACAGGAAAGTAGACATTCAAAATAAGAATTAAAAATGCTGGTTTTTTTTTTCTTTTTAAAAAATTAAATAAAATGGGGAAATAAATTTTGAAGAAAGTATAAAATATTTAAAAATGAGATCTCTAAAGTAGCTGTGTGTGTGTTGTGTGTGTATGTGAAAATATGGTATTATTATAGTTTATCGTAATAAGAAGGCTGGTTTGCGTTCCCATTATAATTCTTAATAAATGTATTTCAAGAATCTGTTATTGTATTGCGAGTAAGTAAATTAAAAGAGATTCAAGGTAATTAACAACTATTATTCACGAACAAATTTTGTCTGTACGATTTTATTAATGTGAAATATGAATAATAATAAAGTATTAATAACATTTAATTATTGAGGAACATAAATGATTGTTATTATTTCAGCAACCACATTCTGTTCTCCTAGTTCGCTGATTCGAACCTTGGTAAATTATTTTCTTGCAGTTGGTAAGGCAAGATGGCGCCCGACAAAAGTAGATAGTAAAACTTTGATAAATTCGAAATCACATTATATTTAGTTTATTATTATTATCAAGGGTAATAAAACATAACAATGGCTGCCTGCGAACAGGGACAATTTTATATAAATAAATTTATATAAAATACGGCCTACTTAGGAGAGCAGAATGGTTTGAAATAACAGAAAATTTTTTTTTTTGGACATACGTAAAATAGACGCAAATATGGGGTTATGTTTTGATAGGGTTATGTATGTAGTGCATTATTTGTTTATGTGTTTATGAGTATTGTGAGGGTAACTAGTGTGTATGAGATGAATTATATTATATAAAGGGTAGTATAATAAAATTTTTTTTAATATGGCTAAGATACAAGAAAATGATAGTGGTTTCGTATGGAAGGAGTGGGAAAGCGAATTTAGAGGGGTTGTAGGTGAAATGACAGACGAGGAATGGGGGAGGTTAGACGATAGTTTAACACGAATGGAAGAGAAGGAAGAGGGAATATTCGCAGAAATTAAGAAGCACAGTGATGATATTGATAGTGAGACGACCAACAATAAAGGTAAGATCGTTGAAGCAATAGTGGTAGAGAATAAGACAGAAAATAGGCCTAGTGATAATGATGATAGTGTGGTGGTGATAAATAAAGGTAGAGAGACGGACCAAGTTAACAAAAATAAAGTCGATCAGGTGGCAGATAATGAGGTAAATAATGATGATATGAGTGAATCTGATTATTTTTTAAAAATAATGGATATGTTGCGAATATTTGATAAAAAATTGGATAATCTGAATAAAATAATGGATGAGGGTTTGAATAAAGTAAAAAATGCTAGTGATAAACCAGACGAGAAGGGGGAGGAAGATAGATGTCAATTAAACGTTGAGTTAACACAGGTAAGTGGTGTCTTTGATGTCTTTGATAATAGTGAAGAAATAAGTAACCAGGTCAGTGACAATTCAAATAATGAGTTAATAAATAATAGTGACCAAATAGTGGGAGAAGTAGTGTTGACTAGTGATGATAATGATATTAATTACAATTCTGAGAGTATAGTGGGGGTGAAGGATAATGGGGAGACAAATGATGAAAATATAATCAAAAATAGTACTAATGAAATTGCAGAATGTAGTGATTATGAGATGTTAATGAGTGTTTATGAGTTAGAGAGAGAGTGGAAGAATAATATTGTAGTTGAATGGGGACAGAGGGCAAATTTTCCCTTTATTGTTTATAATGATGATGATGATTTAATGTTGTTTTTGCAGGGCAAGAGACCCTTATTGGTAAATGAATTAATGTTGTATAATGTTGTACCCTCTGTCCGTAATAATTGTGAGAGTGTGATGTGGTGCTATGAAGAAAGAGAGTTATGTATTGAGAGTGAAATAGAACTATATAAGTTAGAAAGAAAGTATGATGAATTGAGAAAAATACTAGAAGGGGTGATGATGAATCATGTGAAATACGTACCTGTTGAAAGATAGAGAATAATTTTGATAATATCTTACCTAACTATAATGAGTTACCTGACGTAGTAGTTGAGGAATACAAAAATGAGAAAACAATTTACCTGACATTAACAAATAACACTGATATAGACGGGACAATCCTAACTTATGGTGACAAGATTTATAGTGGTATAATGGATGAAATAGAATTGATGGGTTATTATGATAGTAATGATTATAATAATTTGTGTGTGGATAAAAATAATATATGTTACAAATATATTAGGTATTTATATGACGATGGAGGCTGAACTAGATATCAGTGAATAGACATTTTTGAATACTGTAAATTTTGGTAATGACCTTGCAGATTTGGACATATGAGAAGTGGAACCACTGAACCGTTATTGACGCATATTTTGTAAATAATATTGAATTCATTTGTGTGTATTATGAAAGGTTAGATAAATAATGTGTATATGTATTAGCAAATGTTGTGATAATAATAATAATATTATTAATATTTTGCATTCTAATTAAATAATTAGGAAGACGATAATTGATAATTTGTAAATTTTGATAGTATTGAATATGTTGTGTTTTAATAATCAATTGAAGTAAATAAGTTGAGATCTTTAGATATTGTGATTGAATGTTATATGTTTGCAGTTTTATAATGAATGTAAATTGTTTGATGAGATTCTAATTTAATAATAATTAATAAATAAATAAATATTAAATGATTTATTTTGTGGAATAACTTAATGGTTAAAAATATGTGTTAATAATAAATTTAGAAATTTTGAAAATCTGATTGCAACACAGGATAAATAAATAATGGTGATAAATAAAAAATAAGTTAATGAAAAAATTTTAAATTATAATGTTTATAAGTTTTGCGATAAATTACTTAAAAGGAGAATTGTTTGTTTAATGTATGCTAATAATCCAGGTTGATTTCTATTTGTGTATTATGTTATGTAATGTATTATACAAGATGTGGGGATAATTTTGGGGGGTAGTTTGGTGCTCAATGAAGTGATAGAACAGTGGAGTGTGGAACTGCAACGGTTGAAAGTTTATTTATCCATTGTAATTAATTAGTTAGTAAGTTGCTGTCGCTGGGGTGGCATGTGCCCCAGTAGATAGCGGAAAGTGTTGGGGGTAACCGAGAGTGTTACCTCCATCGGAGGCCAACATGGCGAAAATGCACGGCACACCTTTTGTACAATTTTATATTGTAACTTGATAATTGCCGTGTCGTGCATAATAATGATGATGTGGACATGCCTGAAGGAAGAGATGATTTCCCCGACTTTTCGGGCGATTACTGCCTTACCAGCACTAATCGTGGTTTTGGCGAGCGGTTAGCTATGGTCATATCAAGTCCCTTGACCATAGCTGGCTTGAAATTGGTCTAAAATGGAAATTTAATGGGGGGAGAACTTAGGGGAAATCCCGGGAACTATGAAACAGCGGCTGCCACTCTGTTCGAGGAGGAACAGCAGAGCCAGGTGGTAGATCCGTCTTAAGGGTGTAATTATTTAACAAGAACATGATGATGTTCACTAATTTTAAAACTTAATAGCGGAAGCAGAGACACGGAGAGGTAAAACCTGCTCCAAAATATACAGTCTCTGTGGAAGCGGAAAGGCGCCACAGTCTTACATAATTTGAAATAGTGTGTGTGGCTGGGAGGTTATCCAAGGGGATAACGTATTAAAAATTTGCTATATTTTAATTAATAATGATGATTTGCTACTCAATAATTTTGTTTGAATTTAAAAAATAGATGCACTAAATACTTCTTATATTGTGTTTATTATGTCTTAGTGTGTTGATTGCATTTAGTATGTTAGGAATAAGAACTATAAAAATATGATAATATGTTTTCAATGTGTTTATAGATTTTTAAAAGAAAATAAAATAAAAGGTGATAGTTAAAATTTTCAATGGGTTGTAAAAGATAGAAATGGGTGATAGTAATTGTTTGAATAAAATGTTTGAATCAGTCCAAGTTGAATTTTGTGGGACATATAGATCTGTCCAAACCGAAGTCAGAGTTAAAGAAATAGTAGAGATGAAAATAATGCAATGTTGTTTTGAGTTAGTGTATGTTATAGAATTTTGAGAAGTATAAGTGGAGACACAGTAGTTGTGGAGATTTTATGTAGAATTCTGAGTGATATATTGTTATTTATTTTGTTGATGTTATTTTGTTGTAATTGTAGTGAGGTAATGAGATTGAGATTTTGGGGATGGCAATTTTGTAGTAGGGGTAGTGTAGTGTGGGAGTCCGCAACATAAGGGTTGGGACGGGATTTGGTATAGATTTTAGTGGAGACGGGGTTGCCTTAGGTAAAATCCAGGAACCAGAGAACGGGAATTGAGCTTTGGGGGGGGGGAACACGTATCCTATGTACAAAGGGTTAGAGAGTATTTTTTTTTTTATATATAGAGAGAAGGTGGCGATTGGAGTTAAAATAGTAAGTAGTTAGAGGTAGAGAAGGGTTAGTAGATTTTGATAGAGGGGTGTCATACTAGTTAAAGATTTTGTAAGGGAGCGTTAGAGTAATAAAAGGGGAAGATTATGGGTAAATGCCGAGTTGATAAAGGGAAATATAATGAGTAACGTAGAATCACCCAAATTAATGAAAGGGAATAATAAATGAAATGATGAAAAAAAAAAAAAAAATTTTTTGAGAAACGAACTAATAAAAGTTAAATGGAGATTTATGTATTTTATTATTAGAAGGTAATTTTATGATTTTATATGCCAATTTAATGATGTAAAGTGTATAACATTTTAAATGTAAGTTGTTTTATTTTAAGATGAATTATTAATGTACTATATTTTCCTATGTTATGTTATGTTGTTAGGTATTATGATATATATGTTAGTTAAAAACAAAACCAGTGCTTCTTAGCGCAAACCAGCACCGCTAGGGGGAAACAGATCAGTTGGGGATATGGTGTTGTATAAGGCCACTATTTGACATTTGATTTGTTGTTTCAGTGTTTGGTGATGCTGTGGCGGCGGACCTGAGCTGGCCAGCGCGTCAGAGCAGGGGCGTTGAGTATCTGTCTGACTCTACGGTGTTGGGATCTCGAGAGGGAAGTCCAGTATTGTCATGCAGATGCGGTCACAGTCACCGGACCAAGGGTGAGTTGATTATATTTTTGTAAACCATACAGGGGGTTGTGGCGACATATCCTGGCTGATCCCTTTAGCAAGTATGAATGTGTCAATGAGATTTTTTATGCTTCGGCATAAAATATCTCATTGAGGGGGTATTGTAGCGGGGCATTTTGGGGGCCTACCTGAGGCCATGTAAAGGAGTTTGTATTTTCTTTTAATAAATAACATAATTGGCAATAGGGACAACCATAAACAAAACTTAGGTAAATTTCCTGTTTGAAACGAAAACAACAGTGGCAGCATTGACTGGGCAGATATTTAATAATATTGTGTGGACAGTTTTAATAACCGACAAACTGTGCAAAAGTCAAATCAAGGACAAACACAACCGTAAACAAATTATGTAACCGAGTCAGACCATCTGACGTCAGCGCATTATATAACAAGAATGCTGGGTGTGTCACGCCAGCAACATTGTGACACACAACAGAACAAAGTAGTCGGCTATAAACATCTCAGCGGACCAGACGCAAAATAAACTGTCGCGTCTGCCCGGCTCGTGCCGGTTTTGGGCGAAGTTTGGTGTGTTCGCCGGCCGTGCGTGATATTCGCCCGCATACAATAAAAAATGTGAATCTTTATATGTACATCTAAAATACAAACAGTTTTTCGGCCAATATTCATCCAAAATTAACAGTTCGGCAGTAAAATGTGATAGTGCGAACTATAAAACAGTAAAACAGTGCACGCCATGAGGAGACACCCCAGGAGTCGAACTTCTACTCATAAACAGGAAAGTAGACATTCAAAATAAGAATTAAAAATGCTGGTTTTTTTCTTTTTAAAAAATTAAATAAAATGGGGAAATAAATTTTGAAGAAAGTATAAAATATTTAAAAATGAGATCTCTAAAGTAGCTGTGTGTGTGTTGTGTGTATGTGAGAATATGGTATTATTATAGTTTATCGTAATAAGAAGGCTGGTTTGCGTTCCCATTATAATTCTTAATAAATGTATTTCAAGAATCTGTTATTGTATTGCGAGTAAGTAAATTAAAAGAGATTCAAGGTAATTAACAACTATTATTCACGAACAAATTTTGTCTGTACGATTTTATTAATGTGAAATATGAATAATAATAAAGTATTAATAACATTTAATTATTGAGGAACATAAATGATTGTTATTATTTCAGCAACCACATTCTGTTCTCCTAGTTCGCTGATTCGAACCTTGGTAAATTATTTTCTTGCAGTTGGTAAGGCAAGATGGCGCCCGACAAAAGTAGATAGTAAAACTTTGATAAATTCGAAATCACATTATATTTAGTTTATTATTATTATCAAGGGTAATAAAACGTAACAAAATTGAAGGTAAGCCAGTTACGACACTAATAGACATAGGCAGTGAAGTATCAGTAATAGCAGAACACGTATTAAATAAGTTAAGGGAAATTAATAAAAATATTCCATCTTTGCCAGTTGCGGGGGTAACCATTGTAGGCATTACGGGTGTTAGAAGTAAAAGGGTGACCACACAAGTCCAGTTTGCGGGTAATAATAAATGGGGAAAGCTATGAAAATACATTCTTAGTAGTAAGGGGATTAAACTTAGAAGTAATATTGGGTAATGATTTTCTGATCAAGAATAATGCGATAATCAATTTTAAAAAGAGGGTCTTAGAATTAAAAAAGGAAGGTAAACAGATAACGGTTAATTTTGAGCGGGTGTTAGACACGGTGAAGATTTTGGGGATACGGGTTATACCGAATAGAGTTATAGATAGGGACATGGAGGTTAGTATGAATGTGTGTAGAGAGAGAGTGAGTGATGAAAGTGAGGAGAGAATATGGGCGGATAGAGAGGTTAAATTTTGTGGTGAGGGTGGCGCAATAGGGAGTTCTCAACGTAAAGCGTTGTGGCGGGTAGTAGAGGGTTTTAGGGGAGTGTTTGCCGGGGGGAACCAGGAAGGGCAAAAGGTTATGAGTGTGAATTAAAGGTGAGGGAGCATGCGCCGTATGTACAACGAAGTTATCCGGTACCATATTCGAAGAGGAAAGCAGTGCAGGTAGAATTGGAGAGGATGCTAGAGGGGGGGGCATTATAGAGAAATCAGTGTTGACCTATTCCAACCCTTTAGTGGTAGTTATAAAGAAAGACGGGAGAGTTAGATTATGTCTAGACGCAAGGAAGCTTAACCAAATTATTATTCCTGATAGGGAGTCCCCTGAAGCAATTGAAGAAATTTTCCAGAAGTTTGGTGGGGTAAAATATATGACATCGCTGGATTTGACGGTCGGGTATTGGCAGGTACCGCTAGCACAAAGTAGCTGCAAGTATACCGCATTTTTATTTAACGGTAAAAATTATCAATTTACTCGCCTACCGTTTGGATTGAACACCAGCGTAGCTAGTTTTATAAGTGTCTTGACGAAATTTTGCAACCTCACAATTTAGATTTTTTGACTATATATGTAGATGACATTCTGATAGCTTCCAGAACATTCGAGGAACATGTAGAACATTTGGAATATGTGTTGGATAAGTTATATCAGGGAGGTTTAACCGTAAATTGGAATAAATCTACATTTTTACAGACCGAAATACATTTTTTAGGATTCATCATAACACCTACAGGAATCCGGGCTAACCTAGACAAAGTGGAATCCATCATGACGTTTCCTGAGCCTAAAAACATAAAACAGTTACAAAGTTTTCTTGGTCTATGTAATTTTTACAGGAAGTTCCAGTGAAACTATGCCCAAACGACAGCAAGACTCAGTGCTGTGTTACAGAAAAACAAATAATGGAGATGGGGGGAAACTGAAAGAGAAGCGTTCTACGAAATTAAGAGTAAGTTCGCCGATATGATTTTGATGAACCACCCAAATTTCAATAATAGTTTTTATTTACAGACGGACGCTAGCAATATAGCATTAGGAGCCGAACTATATCAGGAGGACGATGTGAAAGAACACCATACCATCGCTTTCGCCAGTCGGACGCTGCTAGCATCAGAAAGAAAGAAACTACACGACTACCGAAAAGGAGCTTCTCAGCATCGTGTTTGCCGTTAAGAAATTCAGGACCTATCTGCTGGGTAGTAACACCATTATTAGGACGGACCATAAAGCTCTGTCGTTTTTGAACACCTGTAAGCTCACACACAGCCGGATAACCAGGTGGGTGTTAGCTCTCCAAGAGTATAATTTCTCTTGGGAGTATATTAAGGGGGTAGAAAACCGGGTGCCAGACACACTATCACGCATAGACACAGATAGAAATAGATCGGGTAGAGATATTACAGAAATAGAAATTTACAGATTGTCCAGGGAGGATAAACTTTTTGGGGAAGAATTAAAAGACATAAACATAATGCAGAGAGCAGATAGCAAATTAAACAAAATTATGACAAGCGTAGAATCGGTATAGACGATATTTTCAAGTATTTAATGGGTGGACGGTAGCGCGATGATTTTATTTTTCTAGGTTGGCTAATCTGATTTATATATCGCATCAACGTTCGCGTGATTGTACCTTGCCCAGTGCACATTCAGCTTTCTCGGCGTTCGGTTCGCCGAACTTTCTCTGTCAAGTTAGTGTCGACATTAAATGTAGGCTTTAGGCCTTATTATTTTCTATTATGGCCGACTAGGCCCTCTTCATGAGTAACTAAATTTATATTAATTCAATATGCAGCATTAGCCAGCCTACTTCAATTTTTACAGCTGTAATGTAATCAGTCAATATTAAAACTATTCGTATACAGTCCACTTCTTTTTATTTCTTAATGTAATTTTTAATTCATTCTACACATCATCTTCAATCACCATGGAAGACCAGCTAACAGAATATAATTCAAGAAACATAATTTTCGCCCTTTTGGGCCCAACTAATTAATTCTTCCTGTCCACACTTGTGGAACATTACTTTATTCATCAGTTTCGGTCCATCCGGACCGGGACCATCCATTTTTTGGTCACTCCGGACCTGGATTTCCATTTAACATCTTTTACATCTTTTTCTGGCCATCACGGGCGGATTAGTACGTCAGCTAATGTGACCGTGGCGTGATTTGCGTCGCCATTTCGCTCGTCATCTTCGGGCAACGTAATAGCAAGTTCCTGCCGGCTGCAGTGCCTCAAAGTGGTCATCTTTGCCAGCTGTTCACCATCATCACCAAGGAGCCGACGCTGCGGGAAGTCGCCAACCAGGTACCACCAGCAACAGTAAAAAGGTGCGTAAAAAAATGTCTGAAGAAGGCCTCAAGGTGCTGACCAGAAAGAGAGGCGGATTAAAGTCCGCGATAGTGCGGATACAATCCGTGGTAAATTCTTTTGATATTAATTTAACTACAAAATATTTTCTGACTGTAAGATTAGAAAGTCTTAAGAGCTTAGCCTCGAAGTACGACGAAGTACAGTCTGAGATAGAGCTTATCAGTAAAGACGCGAGCACTGCTCAGGCAGACCGAGTCGAGGTTGAGGAAACGATATACTCAACTGAGGCAAACATTTTACAACTCCCTGACACTTTTAATACTCAGACTGTGCCTCCTGTACTATCGACGCCTGTGCATTTAAAGCCGATAAGTTTGCCCTGCTTCTCAGGCAACATACTTGAGTGGCAACATTTCTATTCAATTTTCAATGATCTAGTGCATTCAAGATCAGATTTAACGCCAGTACAGAAACTGCATTACTTGCATTCATCGGTGAAGTGTGAACCATTAGACTTAATTAAATCATTGCCAATTTGTCAAGAAAATTATGTAATAGCGTTGAACTTGCTGTCCGAGAGGTACAATAATCCATTTATATTAGCCAAATATTATGTACAGAACCTACTTCAGGTTAAGTCCACAATAAAGGACTCAGTTCAAAGCTTGGCGGAGTTTACGAATACTATAACGTCTTCCGTTAATTCACTGGCGGCAATGAAGCTGTCCGTAAACCTATTTGAGTTTATTACCATACAGTTGCTCTCCACCAAACTTGACCCTATTACTTTAAAACGTTGGAAGGAGTCCATAGACCCTGACAACTTGCCCAGTTTTCAAGACTTTACGCATTTTTTGAATTTGCGCCGACAACTTTTAGAAAATACAATGCCAATTGAATCCGGACAGCAATTCAACAAACCTAGTGTAAAACCAAACAATAAATTTGAGAAATGTAGCTTAAGAAATACTGCTGGCAGCAGTACCTTTAAGAGTTATCATGCAGCGGCAAGGCATTATTCATGTGTGTGCTGTAAATCTGACCACCCGCTTTACATGTGTAATAATTTTCGCATATTAAGTGCCGCTGAGCGGGGGCAATTGGTTGCAAATCATAAATGTTGTATTAACTGCCTTAGAGCAGGTCATTTGATAACAAATTGTAAAAGTAAACAGGTTTGTAAAATTTGTTCAAAGGGTCACCACACCTTGCTGCACGCTAATTACGTGCCGAAATCAGCAGCTGCCAGCAGTAACTATTGCTCATTCAAATTACAGTGTAAAACCAATGTACTTTTATCCACTGCGGTTGTATATGTCATTGATCAGGCTGGCAATAGGCATAAGGCTCGGGCACTTCTTGACGCCGGGTCCCAGATCAATTTTTGTACGAAATCATTTGCGAAAAGCTTGCACCTTAAACTAACCCGATCTAATATTCCAATTACAGGAAAAAGCAACACAGCGTGTTGCGCTACTGACATTGTTTCTGTGCGTATTATGTCTCGCTATCAGAGACATAGTTTCGAGGCCAAATGTGCCGTCCTATCTAACTTAACTCATAATCTGCCTTCAATCTCGTTTGACATCAACCGGTTCCACATTCCAAATAAAATTTTTCTCGCCGACCCAGATTTTAATATATCTTCACAGATCGACATACTATTGGGGGCACAATTTTATCTGGATTTAATATTAGCTAATAAGTACACACGCGGACCCAACTTCCCTATCATTCAGGAGACAAAACTGGGTTACATTTTGGCCGGCAATCTGCCCAAACACTGCCACACCCAGGGTCCTGCTGTTTCGTTCTTGGCAAGGAACAATGACAGCCAAATCCTGCAATCTCTCGAGAGATTTTGGGAGGCAGAAACGATCCCCGGCGATACCCCTAATAGCGAGTCGGCTTGCGAAGAGCATTTTGTGCGCTCAACTCAGCGCAACCCCGAGGGTAGATTTATAGTGTCGCTCCCATTCAAATCTGATAAGCCCCACTTGGGGGAATCTTACACAAGTGCCGAATCAAGATTTTTAAGCTTGGAGCGTCGATTCAGGCGCGATCCCAAGCTCGCTCGCGACTACGCGGACCTTACCAAAGAATGTAAGGATCTTGGGCACATGACACTCATCGATCATGGCGCTATCAATTTAGTAGCGTCACACACTTACTACATATACTTATGTGTATACTTATACATACTCATATACTTAATTTGGCTTTGTAAGCTTGGTTGGGATGAACCGATTTCCGGTCAGTCACTTTCGGATTGGCATTCTTTGTGTAACAAATTAAGTTTGATTGGTAAAATAGTGGTCCCGCGATCTATTCGTTGCAACCGTGAGGCGGTTACAGTTCAGTTGCATGGTTTTTCGGATGCGTCCGAGAGAGGGTTCGGCTGTTGTGTGTATATTCGAGTCATTTATCAAGATGCTACTGCTTCCTGTCATCTCTTGTGTTCAAAATCTCGCGTGGCTCCCCTACGCCAAGTGTCATTACCTCGCATCGAGCTCTGCGCTTGTTATTGTCGCGACTCGTATCTAAAATTATTCCTGCTCTTCATTCGTTTATTGATAATGTACATTTGTATTCCGATTCTATGGTGGCTCTTTACTGGATTCATGCGCAGTCTACACGTTGGAAAACATACGTCGCTAATCGGGTTGCTGAAAATCAGCGTCGCACGCAAACTTATGCCTGGCATCACATTGATTCGCGACGCAATCCTGCTGATATTATATCTAGGGGGTGTTTCCCGGACGTTTTGCGCGATTGCTCGCTTTGGTGGCACGGTCCTGGCTGTCTGTCTCAATCGTCAGAGTCTAATCCTTTCCCATCTTTCGTACCGGCCACTCCATCATCTTTGGAAGTCACCGCGGAAGAGAAAACTACACATAACCGTTCACTAATGTCTACCCTGGCTGTTGACTTATCGTTGGACTTTTCCTCGTTACACCGGCTGACACGTGTATACGCTTACTGTTTTCGTTTCATCAGAAATGTTAGACACTCATCTGCGGACAAACTTTCGGGCGATTTGACCCCTGCAGAAATTCATCAGTCTCTCAATTTCTTCATAAAACAATCTCAATCGATCCACTTCCCAGGCGAAATTAGTTGTCTTCGGAACGGATCTTCTCTTTCCATCAGAAGCAAGTTGGCTTCTCTCGACCCGTTTCTTGACGACTCTGGAGTGATACGCGTGGGCGGGCGATTGCAGCATTCCCAGTTACCTTATGATTCGAAACATCCTATCGTACTACCCCCTTCGGCGCATGTCACACGCCTTATCATCGAATGCGAACACATTCGCTTACTTCATGCTGGTGCTCAGCTCGTGCATCATTCACTGCGTCAGCGTTGGTGGATTGTTAATGCCCGGCTAGTCATCCGTTCCATTATTCGTAAGTGTCTCAAGTGTATCCGGTTCAGCGCCACACAGCAGGTCCAGAGGCTTGGCATTTTGCCATCCCCTAGAGTCACTCCTTCAAGGCCATTTCTATTTTGCGCGGTTGATTATGGTGGTCCCTTCATGATTCGTCATGGCGGGCAGAAGTCTAGAACTCTTACTAAGGCGTACGTGTCTCTGTTTGTTTGCTTAGCAACTAGGGCCATTCACCTGGAATTGGTGTCCGACCTTACTGCCAGCGCATTTATAGCTGCTTTACGTTGTTTTATGGCACGTCGGGGTATACCCAGTCAGCTGTACTCCGACAACGGCACGAACTTCAGGAAGGCCCGCACCATCTTACATGACATTTACAACTTTTGGCACAATAAGGATGCCATCATCTCGATTAAGTCATTCACATCCTCTCAGGGGATATCATGGTCATTTATTCCGCCCTCCTCACCTCATTTCGGTGGCCTTTGGGAGAGCGGCATCAAGAGTTTGAAATTTCATCTGCGGCGCGTGGTAGGCAAATCTATATTAAACTTCGAAGAGTTCACGACCGTTTTATCTCAGATAGAGGCATGTCTGAACTCTCGACCTTTATTTGCTATTTCCTCGGATGTTAACGACCCGGTGCCACTTACACCTGGCCATTTTTTGATTTGCGCGCCCCTAACTGCGATTCCTGACCCAGACCTTTCTCACGTTCCTGTTTCTCGTCTTGGTCGTTGGCAGCTGATTCAGAGGTTTGTCCGGGACATTTGGAGGGCGTGGTCTCGTGATTATTTGCACCAGCTGCAACAGCGTCACAAGTGGAGGTTTGCCAAAGATAATGTTTCCATTGGTGACAGCCTTGATCATTGAGGATAACTTGCCTCCATTAGCCTGGAAATTTGGCGTGATCATCGCCACATTTCCCGGCCCAGATAACTTGGTTCGCGTCGTGGACATTCGCACGCCTACGGGTGTTTTGCGGAGACCAATACATAAATTATGTCTATTGCCAGCGCGAGACGAGATTTGACATTATGGTTATAGCGCAATGCGGCTTTATTCCGCCATTGGCTTATTATTTATTACGACCATTTGGTCAACATAATTGTGATAGATTGTCACAATATTTTTTTGTCAACTTTGCGTCATGGAACGCTTCTGATTATTACAGTTCTGGTGATATCTTAATATTTGTATTGTATGTTAATTTTTGTGGAATACTATGTCACACATTTTCATTGATGTTATGGGGTGTATTGCATGTCTTTGGGTGGTCTTATTTATGAAATGTTATTGCATAATATTCGCATGTTTTGCTGTTAAGTAACCATGCATTCATTTCTTTATATGGTTTCTGATAAATATGTACTATTTTGGGAATGTCTTAAATTGTTAAATTATTTCTGTAATTTCGGTATTCTATTGTTGTTTGACATTACAATTATTTATCTTGTAATTATTCAAGTTATTGTTGTTGTATTCACATAAATTGTGTCGATGTAAAAACTATTGTAAGCACCTGCCGTCTGTAACTGTCTCGTCTAATTTATTCACATTGTACTTCATATTTTATTCATTTTTGTAGGTAAGCATGCATAATTCTTTATTTAAAATTATGACATACATGTCATATCTGGGCTACATTCAGCATCTAGCTTGCCCACACATTGTTACATATTGTAAATTCCTGAAACTTCAGGAATATCATGTCTAGGTCGATACATGTCGCCCTCCTGAATATACAATAAAACATGCAACTGCAACATGTTCAACAACAATTTTGTTCATGTAATGAACTCTCTGTACAGGTCCACGGACCTTAGCTAGCATTAAGGTAACTCTATGACTTGCATATTATGTATTTTCCTTTCATGTTTTATAATGTTACATACTGTGCACACTTGTGTCAGTAATAGTGGTTAACCAGACTTATTGGTACATGAAACAGCTGTTTGCCAAACCTTGGCCTACAGCCGCTTATCTGCATGCTTATCTCTAAACTAGCGGCCGATTGCCGTTATCTAATCTCAACTCAAGGTTCAACTTAGCCTTGAAGCTGATTCTCGTTACTAAGAACTGCACGATTTTAAATTAAATTGTAAATGTATTCTAATTTATTAAAAATGTATTAAAAAATCTTTTTGATTTTTGACGGGCAGTTTATGGACGGTAGCGCGATGATTTTATTTTTCTAGGTTGGCTAATCTGATTTATATATCGCATCAACGTTCGCGTGATTGTACCTTGCCCAGTGCACATTCAGCTTTCTCGGCGTTCGGTTCGCCGAACTTTCTCTGTCAAGTTAGTGTCGACATTAAATGTAGGCTTTAGGCCTTATTATTTTCTATTATGGCCGACTAGGCCCTCTTCATGAGTAACTAAATTTATATTAATTCAATATGCAGCATTAGCCAGCCTACTTCAATTTTTACAGCTGTAATGTAATCAGTCAATATTAAAACTATTCGTATACAGTCCACTTCTTTTTATTTCTTAACGTAATTTTTAATTCATTCTACACATCATCTTCAATCACCATGGAAGACCAGCTAACAGAATATAATTCAAGAAACATAATTTTCGCCCACTTGGGCCCAACTAATTAATTCTTCCTGTCCACACTTGTGGAACATTACTTTATTCATCAGTTTCGGTCCATCCGGACCGGGACCATCCAATGGGAGTTTATTTAAAAGAGTAGAGGGTAGAGAGAGATTGGAGGTTAGTAATACCGGAGGGATTGATAGAAAAAATAGTGTGGGACTGCCACTATAGGTATGGACATTTTGGGGCAAAAAAGTGTGTGAGTGTACTAAGGGAATCTTGTATATTTAGAAATATGGAAAGGTGTGTGCGAAAAATACTTAGAATTTGTGAAATATGTCAAAAATCTAAAGTTGTGAATTATAGGGTAGAAGGTGAGTTAAATTACATTAAGGTAGAGAAACCATTTGACTTAGTAGCAGTAGATCTGTATGGCCCATTGCCAAAGGGTAGGGGTGGTGTTATGTATATCTTCGTTGTGCTTGATACTTTTTCAAAATATGTCCGATTGTATAGTGTGAAGAGAGCGACAAGTAAGGTATTGAGCGAGAAGATCACTCGTGACTACATGGTCAACATTGGAAAGCCAAAAGTAATCCTGTCAGACCACGGACCACAGTTCATCAGTAAGAAATGGCGCCAGACTCTCGCATGGGAAGGTATCATCCCAAAACACACGGCAGTATATCATCCGCAGTCCAACCAGGCGGAGTGGGTCATGAGGGAATTAGGCCGAATTTTCCGAGCTTACTGTCACACCAAACATAACGAGTGGCCCTTATACGTTCAAAGAATTGAGAACTGGCTGAACTGCGTAACACATGAGTCAACAGGGTTCACGCCTTACGAGTTGGTAAAAGGAACACGTCCACCTCGGATTTTAGAGCAGTTATTCGATTATCTACCAGAGACGAGCACAATAAACCAGGACGTAAAATTGAGGCTGGCAAATGAGAGGTTATTGACGAAAGGAGAAAGGAGGAAACGGAGGCACGATATGAAAGGTAAGTGCGTGAAATATGAAATCGGACAGTTAGTGTTGGTAAAGCGCCATGACTTGTCAAGTGCTCAAGACAAGGAAATAAAAAAATTCTTCTTGCTGTACGAAGGCCCCTACGAAATAATAGAAATTAAAATGAATAATTCATATGTTTTGCAGAACCGGGTGACACGAGAAATAGTGGGTACACAAAATGCCACGGATTTAAAGAGGTATTGGTCGAAATAGATTCTAAATCAAGTTTACGATTTCTAATATGTATTGTATGTTTCAGAAGGGATCCTCCCCCACTTTCGGGCGGTCACGAACTTACCAATCCTGACCGTGGATTCTGGCACTTTGGACGCGGACCATGGTTGGCGGTAACATCCTTCGGGTGGTGAAAGCGACGATGGTCCGGCTTCACAAAACTGGTATCAATTAGAAATTTAACTATATTATTGAACAGGGAGGGGGACCCCTAAGGCACGTGTAGACATATTTTGTACACACAAGGTGCATTAACAAGCACAACACCACGTACCAACATTTGCCTAAAGGAGAGTACTAAGACAAAAGTAAAGTGAGGCAATGTTTTCAAGTAAAATTCACCCGTGTCATTTGCAAAATAAAAATTAGCAAATGATAGAAGTTTCAGTATATTCAGAAAAATGGGTTTTGTGGAGACGGGTGTGGGGACGAGCAGACGGCGGGTTTGGATAAATGAGAAAGAGAGTAAATTTTGTATTGCAATTAGTGCAAGGTAATGTAATCTAATGGAAAAAGAAGGGGAACGTGAATTCACGTAGTGTGTCTGCTCCCCCCTCACACGCCTCGACAAACCCCCATTTTAGGGCGATCACAGCCTCATGGCCAATGAGGATAATAATAATTAGTTTTTAGGTGTAAATAATTCTCAATATATAATTCGGAATGTTTATAATTTTGAGTCTTTGACTGTATTCGTATTTTTATTTAAGTGAATAACTGACCATATGTAAATATGAAGTTTGTAATGCAATTTAAATAAAGTAAAATGTTTAAATGTTTGAATAATAAATTTTAAATGAGTTTTAAAGGTTTAAATTAAATGATTAAATTAATTTGAGATAGTTATGAATTTTCTAGTGTGATTTTTCAATGAGCATATAAATGTAAAACGTTGTAATAGATAGAGTTTGGGTGACAATAATTATTTCAATAAGGCGTTTAAGTCAGTCAAAGGTAATTTTGAATGGGTGTTAGACGAAATAAGATTTTTGGAAATAAAAGTAATACAGAAACGAGGTAATAGTAGGGACACAGTAGCGATAGTGCATATATGTAGAGTAATGAGTGATGTAATTGGAGAGTATATAGATGATGGTGAAATTTTGTAGTGGGGGTGGAGGTGTAAGGAGTCCTCAACGCAAGGCGTTGTGGCGGGATGTGAATAGTTTTAAATGGGGTTTGGCGGGGTTACCTGGGAAAGGACCAGGAACTAATAAGGGAATGAGTATAAGGGAGGGAACACACATCCTAGGTACAAAGAGGGTATCGGGTATTTTGTTATAAGAGTAGAATGATTTAAGTTGAGTTAGAGAATTAATTGAGGTAAATATTTTTTGAGAGATTGGTGTCACCCTATGTAAATCTGTTAGTGAGTGTTAAAAGGAAGAAGGGGGTAAGGTTATATTTTAGTGCCCATTTTAATAAATCAAATCATTATGAATAACTGAGAATCACCCAAACCAATTGATAATGAAAATAATTAATAGAAATTCATAATTGAAGTGTAGTAATAAAATGTAACAAGGTAAAGAGTTAGTAGAATTTGAAACTAAAACTAAAATTGAAATGTTGGTAATTTTATTCAGATGCAAATTAAATGTTTATTTTAATGAAGTGAAAGAGAGTAAATCTTTTTTATCAAATGGTCAAT
The DNA here is from genome assembly GCA_034769895.1 of Magicicada septendecula. Taxonomy (NCBI): domain Eukaryota; kingdom Metazoa; phylum Arthropoda; class Insecta; order Hemiptera; family Cicadidae; genus Magicicada; species Magicicada septendecula. The sequence continues at coordinate 416,051,120 of CM068369.1, forward strand.
TAAATTGTAATTAAAGATTCAGTCGTTAGTTGGTGATAGCCTATGTAAGTAGGAATAGATTAATTTAGGTGAATAAGTAAATATTTTGTTGTACTCACTATTTTATGTTAATGAAAGTCAAAGTAGGAAAAGTTAAGAAAGAAATGTATGATGTTGGAGCACATAAGCGAGACTACGAACCTCATATAATGAGAATTGTAAATTTTAATTGTAACTATATCACATATATATATTTTACTTGTGATTCCCCATTTTCGGGCGGTCACGGCCTCACCGTACCGTGACCGTGGAATTGGCTTAGCTTTGACAGCTATGGTTGGGGCTCATTGCGTCACGTTCTGCCTAAACTGGCCATAGCTGTAATCGTTGTGAGAGGTGAATTTAGAAATTAACCGTGGGGGGGGGTAAATCAGGGGAATCACCAGAACTATGGAACAGCGGCTATCCATCGAATGGGATGGTAGACCGTTTAAGGGCATATACCTAAGTTTAGCAGGATTACTGGTGTCCTCGGACATCAGTAATACCGAATGTTTTGTAAGGCCGAAGCAAGAATGGGGTAGGCAGCGTCTACTCCCAAAAAAACTTCCGTTCTTGTGGAAGCAACTGGGCGCCACAGTCCAGGGGGGGTCATAGTGTGTGTGGTAAGGAGGTTACTCAGGGGAGTAACGAATTAAAATTTTAAATTGAATGATGCTGATGAGCTGATGGGCTAATTAAATGATTTTATTTTGAGTCAAAAGATATTATGCCCAAGGCAGATGATTAACGTTTTCCAATAGATAACTTGTTCAGAAGTAGTTGATTTAAGTATGTTATGCTCTGTATGATAATTTTGTAAATGAATTTACTGGTTGAAAAAATTAATTCTAGGAGAGGTGTTTATGATGTTTTATTATGTTGCAGTAGGTTAGAGTGTAGTAATTATAATCATGTGTTATGTATTTGGCCTTGTATTATGTGTATGTAGTGTGCCTATAGAAAGGTCATTCAAATGTTAGTGAGACATCAGCTGATGACTGGTGTGAACTGTATACTGGCCAATGTAATCAGGTCATAGGTTCTTTTAATAATCAATGTAATTTTATTTTATAATTTTTCTTCTATTAATTATCAGAATATACGTTTAATAAAATATTATTTCATTTTATTGAAAAAAAAAAAGATTTGTTTTGAGGTAGGCTGCAATTTGTCGTGTTTTTATGTGCATGAGGTAATGCTGACTGTGTGTAGTAATAATGTATTAAGTGATTCGTAGTATTCATATTATATGTTTGTAAACAGATGTAGTGATAAGGACATTTATAATAGAAAGAAGTTGCTTGTTTGTTTTGTTTATTATGATTGTTGGTGTATAGATAAGAGTAGATATAAAATAAATTCATTTGAAGAATTTTGGAATTTTAAAAATTATGATTAAATCCATTAATTAAAGTAAATAATATGAATTATCTAAAAAGGGGAATCTTTGATAAGGGACTTGGGTTCATTGCATTATTTGAGCCAAATTTAAACACTTTAATTTGATTTGAAATAATAACGTAAGTCAAACGATTAAAAGTTGAAAATGGAATTGGATTTAATATATACAATATTTCTATGAATTTTAGATCGAGAAGTAGGATGTAGATGTTGTGTTTAAATATAATAATGAGTATGTGTACGCACCCAGTACTTGCTAAAGGCAACCCAGTATGTATGTAAGGGGAGATATATCGGTTGAGGATCTGTTATGGTATAAGGCCAGTTTTGGAATTTTATTCAGAATGTTACAAGGTTAGGGGTACTATGGTGGGTGCCTGTCCGATTTTATGGTGTTTGGATCTCGCCCAGAGAAGTCCAGTAATCTCGTTCAGGTGTAGCCATAGTTGCCAAGCTAGGGGGGTAGTTTACCCATGATGTATTAAGAATTAAAGGGGGGTTGTTGGCGCCATATCCTCACTGATCCTCTTAGGGTTTAGCAATGAGAGTTTTTCTGTTTCGGCAGAAAACCTCTCATTGGGGGAGTATTGTAACGGGGCAAAAGGGGTGAGACAGGTTTTGATCATTTTAACCAGTAAACCAATCTATTTAAATGTTACTATTTGGTAACAGTCAGTACAAGGTACGCATTGAGAATTGTGACCAAGAATATACGATGAATTTGACTGTAGCGTGGAGACTGTCGTGTTGTGGTACAGGAATGCAAAATCGTCAACGAGGGAGCGAATGCGCCCCCAAGTGCGCGCTCAGGCGGCCAACATTCTCACGCTGACAGCACGTATGAATACATTCTTTCTCGCCGTTGTGCGGAGAACAAAAGGCAGTTGACTACAGAACCCCCATCCAGCCGGATGAAACACAACGGCTCGCGAGACGAAAAGTTTATTCAAATGTATAAAAATGTGAACTCGAGAAAACAGTGAAATTTATAACATTTTGAGGCAGTGAGTAAAGAACTTTTCCAAAATTAAAACAGTGAAATATCTTTTGGACCATTAGTGAAAACAATATGGAGACAGCACGTGGTCAGCAGGAACACCGTTGAGACGTAACATACTATCCATTCAATATCAACTAAAATTAAAACTTTTAATTTTCAAAGAGCTCTACATGAATGCATGTGAGCATGTGCAAATGCTGGGTCGCCTTTATTTAATATAATTTAATGAACTGTTTATTTTACAGAGATTAAGTAACTGTGACTTTTGTTTTGTCTTAATGAGATTGAGTATGTACCTCAAATTTAATATTTGTCAGAAGTAAATCCTAATGGATACTGAATAATTTTGTCATTTTTTTTTTTTTTTTTTTTTGAAAGAAAGGTCGAATATCAAGTGTTTAAATAAAATTTGAATGAGTTAACCAAAGCAATGAGAGTAATTCTTAATAACACTTAACCCTAAATCACTTATAGATACGAGTTCACGTGAAGACTCTGGCCCGATGCAGGTAAGGGATTTGTGATTGTGTATATTATTTAAATATATTATTTGCTAAGAAGTTTGTATTATTTCAGAATCATGTTAAAATATGATGAGAATGTTCAGACCAGGTTAACAGTGGTATGACAATTACCTTGGCTAACTTTCAAATTATTAATTTTTACCAAGTTTTCAATTTGAAGAGCAAAACAAACTACATTCTCATTACACAAAGTGAAAACGAATGGGATATAAACAACAAAGTGTAGTTATGTGTTACATTACACATTCAGATGTGCCTCAAACAGGTAAGAAATTATTACCATATTGGTCCGAATATAAGACAGCCTGACATATAAGATGACCCTAAATTTTTTTGAGGAGTTCAATGAGAAAGACAATTCAATGGTCTAAACACCATACCTAGAGGTCAAACTAAATAAATAAGGCTACTTTATATTAAAGGTGATATTATAATGAATAAAGTGCCTTATAGTCCTAGTCATCATCCTCATTTTCTTCTTATCAAAGTTCATCTTCAGTACTGCTACTGGAATCAGCTTCATAACTGATGTCTTTCCACAAAATGTCATCCTTGCTCCCATCCATATTATAGTCAACTCCCGATTATCCGGGATAATCACTGGCAGGGTGATCACGGATAAGTCAAAATCCCAGTTAAAGCAAAAATTGTAACCTAGTGCTTAAGTGAAGGTCTTAGTTAAAAATAAAATATGTGTATACAATAAAGTAGTACATACCTTTTATTACACAATAAAAATTAGTCAAATCACGTTTTTGTCAATTAAAATAGTATATTTACAAGCAGAAGAATATGTACACAGTCAGTGTTTATAGACGCTGAAAATAATCTGGTAATAATTTTTGCTTCTTAGCACTTGCTGTTTTCTTTAAAATAGACGACCTTATTTTAAAATGCATATTAGTTCTGGTATCCAAGTCACGTATGAACAGTAAATTATTATAAATAAATCACCTTATATCCGTCGTGTGACTTCGTTACGTCGATTAAAATGACGCGTTTCGGAACATCTGTTCCATCATCAGACCTTATTTTGCATAAAACCAACTTGTCGCACAACAAAGTGTCTTCTTGTCCTTCTAAATGGTCAAGAAGGCCCTCTACGTAATTGAGTGCTGTTCCATGTGTAACTTTGGGCTCGGAAATACATTCGTCACACCCCTACCCCTCGTCATCACTACCACTCTCACTTTCTGCTATGCCCTGCGCGTGCGTCAATATTTTGTCTGTCAAAACCTCATATGCAGGGATGTTAGCGTAGACTTCAAACCACTCGTTTATGTTATCTTGATCAACGTTTTCACCACCTGGGACAGTGTTTGCTAACTGGGCCAAGTCAGCTGAGGTTGCAACGTCATCCTCAAACCCAGCAAAATCCTTATCTTCCGAAAGGATATGTCGGGAAATATTTTTTTCCAAGACTTTGTCATCGTAGTGCGTTTAACTTTGTTCCACGCAGCTGCAGTCTCATAGATCGCGTCCAGAACACTTAGTCCCTTAAAAAAGGTCTTCAAATCGTTCCCTTCCTCTACAAACTTTCTCAAAATACTTGACCGATAGTTACATTTTACAGTAGCTATTACCCCTTGATCCACTGGCTGGATCAAGGCTGTAACATTGGGCGGCAAATATTTAACAACGATCTTTCCGTCGTTGGATCTGAGTAACATTTCACTTGGATGTGATTTAGCATTGTATAATATTAACACTGCTTTTTGGGGAAGTCCTTGTGATTTTAGAAACTCTCGTACTTGTGGACAAAACTTATTGTGGAACAAATCGGGGAAGTGGACATAAAGGCATATTAACTGCTCGTGTTCCTTTAAATGATCAAGGTTTTTTTAAATTTTCCTATCACTAGGAGCTTACATTTATGTGTCCCAGTTACGTTAGAGCAACATATTACCGTTATTCGTTCCTTACCAACTTTGTGTCCCGGCACACTTTTTTCATTTTCAGACGATAAAGTTTTCGTCGGTAAGCACTTCCAAAATAATCCCGACTCGTCGGAATAGTAAATTTGTGCTGGTTGTAAATTTTCATCCAAAACAAACTGATTAAAGTCTTTGCAAAACTGTTCTGCTGCCGTTTGATCGTCACTCAATTTTTCTCCGGGAATTTCCAACTCTCTTATGACGTGATGTTGTTTGAAACGTGTCAGCCAACCAGATGATGCGTCAAGATTTCCTTCTAGGCCTAATGCTACAAAAAAAAACTTAGCTTTTTCGGCGTATATGCGTCCACTTACAGGATTCCCTTGTGCTCGTTGATTATTGAACCACTCAAGTAAAGCTCAGTCCAAGTCTTCATACTTCGACTTCTTCATAGTTTTCCGTTTCTTCATGCCAGATGATGAGTCAGAAGAACACGCAAATTTTAAAAGTTCCACCTTTTTCTTAACCAAATCACGAACCGTTTGATCACCAATTCCATATTCGTCCTTTAACGATTTAACAGTTTGGCCCTTCTCATATTTTTCTATAATTTCTAGTTTTTTCTGAATCGATAAAACAATCCTTTTACAGTTTTTATCCATTTCGAAACTCGAATCACAAACAAAACATCAGAACACAACAAAACAACATGTAAGGGTAAACAATACGGTTAAGCATGAATTACCAAGTCACAATGCAAAGAATGACTGACTGGACTGTCAAGGTCAAACTCGGCACACGCCGCTGCATTCTGTCTGCACCTAAAGCCAGTTCACGATGAGATGAACCCTGCGATTTGATGCAGTGCGTTGCATCTTCCAATCGCACATGCGCGCAGTGTTGAGAGGCCATCAAATTGTATCGTAACTCATTAAACAGACTGTCATTTGCTTATAATAATTACAACTAGTGATTTATTTGCAACAGTAATACACAGAAAATAATAGGTTTAAGAATACTGTAATAAATTAAAAGTCATTATAAGTGTAGTATATATCAATATTTTTGCTAAAACTACTATTTTTTTAAATCATATATTTTTCCCGGTTAACCTGATCCCAGAATTTTATTTTGTTTCTTTTATCTAGACTGATTTTTAATTTTTGTCTCTATCACTTTACTTATCATTTGACTAATAGTAGTTTCCACTTAGTAAAGAAATAAAAGTAACAAACTACATAACAGATAACACATTTAGGTGTAAATGGTCAAACTGCAGCCTAAGATAAATACACAATCTGATGAAGATAAGAATTATCTTAGAACTTATTAGACGGCAATTAATAAAACAAGGTAATAAGAAGAGAAAGCTACAAGTTTATCTGAATTTCTTGGAGACTGTAAAACACTCATGATTGATTTATAATATGGTTACAAGTTTCCATTATTTGCTCAACTTGTGCTTTTGCCAGGACCTATCAGTTGCACAGTTGATCTAGCAGTGGTTCCCAACCTTTCAGGACCCGCGTCACTTCGGTCTTCCGCATTCTTATCAAGTACTACCTGATAAGAAAATAAAATAAGATAAGAGGAGATATCTAATGAAATTTTACTGCAAACTGTTTAGGTTGTGTTTTAAAAGGGCAATCGGTTTAAATCACGTTTATTCTCATTCAGTCTTGTAGCTTACTGTTATGTTATTATTATATGTTTCTGATGTTTTTTTCCACATTATTTGTTGTGCTATTCTAAGTTTCATTGCCTGAGTTTTGCAACTGATTTGTCTAACCAATGTTAGTTTGTTTACTTGTAGTGAAAACTTAAATTAGTATTCCCAAAGGGAGACAGGCCTATAAATTCTCTTGTTTCTTATTTTCTTTTAAACAGTAATGGTTTAATAAAGTAACACTGTTAATACTTTTAGTTTCAATTTATTTCTTATAACAAATTATATAATATAGGTTATGTAATATCTTCAAATAAATACACTACAAGTAGGTTTATTAATACATTAATAGGTGTATCTAGGTGAAAATAAACCTACTTGCAGTGTATTTATTTGAAGATATTACATAGGAGACCTGCAGGAAACTAAATGAGTTACTTACAAAGGAATAATATAGGTTATGTATAATTAGTATATAATAACAGGTATTTGTACCACTTATTTTTTGGAACGGTATTTTCACACCTATTATTTTAAAATAACAGTTTAGCCTACCTCTACTCCATACTATCTGGCCTATTTTTGAACCTATGTGCCGTGTGCAAAACACAAGTTGCGACATGAAAAGCGCGGATTTTCCCCGGCCTGCTACCTGCTCATTGTTTCGTCAGTTATGTATCTGATGTCAACAAGTGAGGAATACGTTTGCCACTGTTCCTGGTTATGTTCGTAAATTGTTTTTTGCTGTGCTGTTTTTTTTTTTTTTTTTTTTTTTTTGTTTTTTTTTTTTTTTTAAATTGAAGATTACGAAATGTGTGATTAACGAAAAAGGTTGTAGTGACTATGGAGGAGAAGCTACGCGCTATAAAACGACTGGACTCTGGGGTAACGGCAAAAACTATTGCTTCGGAGTTAGGAGTTGGGAAAAATACAGTTGGTGGCTGGAAGAAAAATCGAGCAGAAATTGAAAAGTGGTGTGCTGCCCAAGCTAGTGGAAGTGGAATGAAAGTAAGAAAAACCGTGCTGAAAGGTAAGCATAAAGAAGTTGAGGAAGCTTTATATTTGTGGCATGAACACTTAAGAAGAATAGGCCTTGCCTGTTACTGAGCCGATATTGTAGGAAAAACCATTGCAATTTTAGCGTCAAATAGAAGGAGAAGATTCAGAATTTACTGCCAGTGATGGATGGTTAGATCAGTGGAAAAAACGATTTGGTATTCGCCAGAACCCCATTAGTGGGGAGGCTTTATCTGCTGATAAAGAGGCTGTACCTTTGTTCAAAGACTATCTTTTAAGCTTATTGAAATGGAGGGAATTTCTGGGGAGCAGTTGCACAGCTGCGATGAGACCGGTTTAAATTATAAGATGCTCCCTAGAAAAACTCTTGCATCAAAAAAAGAAGCCACTGCACCAGGATACAAGAAAAGCAAGGAATGAGTCACCATCTTGGCGTGCAGTAATGCAACCGGCAACCACAAGCTTGAGTTGACTTTAATACCAAAATCAAAGAAACCTAGAGCTTTTAAGAAACTGGAAAATCAGGAATCGCTACCTCTATATTACACACATCAAAAGAAAGCATGGATAAATTCACAAATCTTTAAAACCTGGTTCCAAAATGAATTCGTACCGACTGTAGACAAATATTTGAAAGAAACAATTTGCCGATAAAAGCTGTGCTAATTGTTGACAACGCACCTTTGCATCCAGCTACTGACGAACTCACAGATGGAGACAGCAAAGCTTTATTTTTACCAGTCAATGTGACGGCTGTTTGTCAGGCGATGGACCAGGGCATCCTTGAAATGCTAAAGAAAAAGTATCGCTGGCGTCTTCTCAGTTTGTTGATATCAGCGATTGATAATAATGAAGACCACTTAACCACTCTGAAAAAGATCGACATGCTAATGTCATAAGGTGGTTGGCCGAAGCATGGGAAGATATTCCAAACATATCACTTGTAAGGTCTTGGAAAATTCTTTTGGACTATGAAGGTGGATATTTCAGCCTTGAACCCATGTGTGAAACCGAATTCGAAGATGAAAACGATAAACTTGTTTCGTTGCTGGAAAAAGTACTGGGCTGTGACGATGTCAATGCAGAGGAGATAAGAGAATGGATGGCAAACGACGAAGTTGATGAAATAACTGACAACAATATTGTGGAAATGGTGACGGGGAGAATAAATAGAAGAAGAGGATGAGGAGGAGGAGGAGGAGGCATCTTTAGATAACAGGAAAAATCTTATCCCACATTCGGAAGGGTTCAAGACGATTGAGGCAGCGCTGCAGTACCATTAGTCAGCAGGAGGAAGCGACGCCAGCTGATATATGGTTGCATAAGTGGAGGGACATTGTGTAGCGGAAGAGGACTAAAACGGAGAAGCAGTCATCTATCAAGGACTTTTTCCAAAATAAAAACTGTAAGTTTTGACTCTTTTATCTTAGGCCTACCTTTTCACAGTTGTGTAATCATTTATCAATGAACAGTAAAATAAGTTTAAATCATTTTTTTTTAAGAATTAGGCCTACGTTTTACATTAATGTTTTATTTATTTATAATTGTATGTATTTATACTGTACAGTGTACATCATTTTATGTTGCCTGCAGTTAAGTTAGACGTTATACAATTTATCTTAAAATGTGTATACAATATTTTTATTCTTGGATTTCCTTTTTCTGTAATAAAATTTTAAATCGTACAGTACATAACAAACATTTATAAAGTACTAGTCTGTACTAGGAGGTCAGAAAATATGAAGAAGAGCGGGTTTTGATATAAAAAGTGTGTTTTAATGGTATGGGTGGGGCAGGAAGTGAGTAATAATAGAACTCCACCCTCTCCGGGTATTTTGTTATCCGGTCTGCCCTTCCGCCATATTAGGCTGGATAGTCGGGAGTCTACTGTAATTTAGTTAGTTTCTCACTCAGTAAACCTTAAAAAATACTAACATCCCATATAACAAATATTAGCTTGCCAATTCAAACGTGCCCATATTTTTTAATTCTTTCAGTAAATAGAATGGGTACAGTTTACCCTTATAGGGTTACACTGTGCCTGTTATATCTGTGTCAGTCATAAAAGATACAAGGACTTTTATTTCACTCAGCATTTCTGTTCTACAAAATTATTTCTAGAACCCATTCTGAAAACACAAAATTCAAGTTTACATTTAACCATAGTTAATTACCTTTTAATTGATGACTATTGAAACACAACACTTAGTTAAGTTGATCAAAAACAGACAAACTACAATAGATGATGAATTTTTGAAAAATGCAACTCTTTTTTGAAGTTATATCAACACATTCCATTCAAAAATTATATTTTAAATACAATAAGTCATACCCCGCTTAACACGAGTGATACGTTCCTCGGCGATTCGCGTAAAACGAAAATCGCGCTAAGCGGGGTTTCCTATTTTTACCGACCAATACCTCGTTTTTTTAGTTTTTATTGCTTTTATATGATTTTCCTTGTCAAAATGTGTTATAAACATAATAAAATACGTATGTACGTACAAAGGTTTTGATAAATAAATATTCATAATACGAAATCTCAAAAAAGGCATTTTAATTTAAAAGATTACCAGAAACAAGATGGCGAAGGCTGAAGATGAGAGAACAGGAACTCTCTGTTCCACCAAATAGAAAAAAAAACATCTTGAGGTAAATTTAATATAAATATTAAAATTTAAAAGATATACTGTACATACGTACATACAAACGAATATGTACAAAAATAATTTATACAAACATCTACCTAATTCACTTACAATTGATCACAAAGAAGATCCTTGAGTAGTTTCGGGTTGAGGTTCCTCATGTGGCTTCTCAGTAGTAGCCTTTTTGAAAAATGTGTGCAGAGTTGGTTGTGATGCTTTTCGCTTCCTCTCATTTAATAGTTGTTGATAACAATCTATTCCATCATTGACAACTTTTTTGACTTTCGCGATTCTCTCCCAATCAACTTCATTTTGCTCTATGAGGTTTAATCCTGTTTGAATTAACATTAAACCTTCCTGCAAAATTTTAGTTGACAAAATTCGCGGTGTTTCTTCAGGAACGATCTCTTCTTTTTCCGCTTCATCTTGAGATTGTAGATCCAGAAGTTCTTCGTTTGTATAAGGCTGCGCGTCGGATTCAATCAATTCAGGCTAGCTGTGTGATGTCATTCACTAAATTTGAAAAAACTTTATTTTCTTCATTTTTGGCCACGTCCGGCCACAGTTTTTTCCAACAACCATTCATGCAATGTTGCGTAACTTCTTTCCATGAAAGATCAATATTTTCAATGGCTTTCATAATGTTAAACGATTTCCACCATTCTTTCATTGACTGCTTGTCTGCTGAATCTGTTTCATGAATTAATTGGCAGAATGTGCGGTGCAAATAATATGCTTTAAAAGCAGCAATTGCTCCCTGATCCAATTGGGCAATAATAAGTTGTATTGGGAGGAAGAAACACAACGTCAACAGGAACATCAGTTTGGAGGCTTCCCAAGGTAACAGAATGACCGGGCGCATTATCCAGAACTATCAGGGCTTTATGTTCTAAGTCGTTCTCCTCACAATATTTTTTTACTTCGGGGATGAAATGGTTAAGATACCAATCATTAAACACAGCCATTGTCACCCAAGCCTTCTTGTTTGATGTCCATATGACAGCCAATTTTCTTTTTTATAAAATTTAATAGCTAGTGGATTTTCTGAGTGGTACACCAAAAGAGGTTTTAATTTCAAATCTCCACTTGCATTACACCCCAATAGAAGTGTAAGCCAATCCTTGGCTGCTTTGAAGCCAGGGGCCTGTCGCTCACTTTTAGAAATGAAAGTGCGTGAAGGTAACTTTTTCCAAAACAGCCCTGTCTCATCCACATTGAAAACAAGGTTAGGGGGGATAGCTTCGACTGTTCACCAAATCCTTAAATGTGGAAGGATATTTATCAGCTGCTTCCATGTCGGCACTTGCTGATTCACCTTGAAGTCGAAGGCTGTGAAGAAGGTTTGAGCGACGTTTGAATCGATCAAACCAACCTCGACTTGCTTTAAATTCAATGGTCGAAAATTCTTCCTCCTTTTTTTTAATGCCGTCAAACAGGGACGTAGCTTTAGCCATAATAACAGCCTGGCTTAAAGGGATTCGCCGCTGGTTCATGTCTTCAACCCAAACTGACAGTAGGTGTTCCATTTTTTCTATAATAGAGGATCTAGACCGATTCACTTTTGTAGCAGCAATAGATGTACCCGCGGACTGACTGGATAGCACAATTTTTTCTTTATTTTTTACAATTGTACGTACGGTTGACTCCGATATGTCAAACTCACGACCGACTTCTGTGGCACCAACACCCGACTCCATACGATTTAAAATTTTCATTTTAACTTCAAAAGTCAACGATTTACGTTTAACTGCTAATTTCTATATTTTATCAGCGCACATTGTTAATCCGTTCTAATTGAATGTTCGAACTAAGCTGAAAGGAAAACGTATTCCCAATGTTTAGAAACAATAACGTGGTGGTGGTGGGGGGAGTGAATGGTTTTCCAGGAAATTGGCCGAGACTTAAGTTCAACAAGGGGCCCTAAAAAGGATGGATTAACCCGAACTACCATTCCAAGAATGTAAATTAGTACGTATACAGTACAGTAATGTTTATTTGGCTGAGACAAGATAAACAAGAAACGTGAATACATTTCTGGCGGGAATGGAAGATGCATTTTGCAAACTAACGCCTACATCACACACGTCCGCCTTTTCTACAGACATTGTGCACAGTTTAATCTGAGTTGTGGCATCGGGAACTCAGAAATGGTTAATAAACGTCAGCCACTGTTGTGTGTAGTGAAAATGTGTTGTGTCTATTCAGCATCACCACGGGTCTCTAGCACAGAGATACGATTTCTCATTTGTCAGAATCCCGCCAACAAGAGTAACAGGAGTAACAATAGACAGCCAGTAGCAGCATACAGTGCAGAAAAAAGTTAAACGGTAATAGCCTCGGGTGTAAGCTAGGCCGAAACTATTACAATCGGCCTATCTTTAAAGTATTAAAACAAGTATAAAAAAGCGTGTAATCAGTGTAACGCGCGGCCAGCCTACAAAAGAGCAAGTGTTCGAAAAGTTACGTCGGCCGACACAATTATTAAATGTGAAAAACGTGGTTTTAGTGACCAGTAAAACTTAGTACCAGTTCAAAGACAAAATTACTTTAATGAGCATCAATTTACTTTCAAAGTGAGGGATAAAACACGTGCATCATCAGTTGGAGTAGAGCAACAACCAGGATGAGTACTATATTACCAATTCAGAATTTTTAACTACATTAACATTTATATTTACAGACGTTTTCCTAAATTATGAGATCGCAAAGTGGGGTTTAAATAGAATGTCAAAGTCAAAGAACGAATGTGTGTGAGTGTGGGGTTAAATTACGTACTGGTTCATTAAAAATATAAATAGTTTGTCAGAGGCTAGTTAAGCAAGAAATATTAATTTTGGTAATTTGTTTGATTTTATATGTTACTAATTCAACGAGTATTTTAATATACCAGAAAAGAAATAAGAAATTTAATTGTCATCAAAGTGAGACGGAGTAATTAATTTGTATAATAAACTAGAAGCGATTGGTTTTAAAACAAATTGTGTATTTATATGTGTACTGATAACCTTCAAATAATCCTTTCTGCAGCTGTGTTTGTCTGTAGAACCCTGGAGACATTCATAAGGTAAGAGTAATAAATTGAATTACAAAATAGTGTTTCACTGGCACCGAACAGGGACTCGAGTATTTTATAATATTCCATATATAAAATAGTGTTTTCAATGTATGCTTACAAAACGTACTACTGTTTTGGCTGACACTTGTATACAGATCTACGTCTGACCTAATGCAACCTCTTATTTATCTGTACAAATCAGCTGTCTGTTTTTACGTTTCCACCAAACGTGTTGGTAGGCTGACGTGTTCGTACTCCTTAAAAAATAATACAGTAATGTAATTATGTGTTTATTTGTCACTTTCAAAATAAAATACGCAAACTTTAGTTGTTAAATTCAAAATTTACATATTCATTACATTTACGATGATACGTATATATACAATATTATTGGTACAGTACTGTATATGTAATTGTTAATATGTTTAATAAATATTTTCTTAGAAAAAAAAAATGCGTTATAGCGAATTCGCGTTATGTGGGGTCGCGCAAAGCGGGATATGACTGTACTTTAATGTACCAAAGTTATAAGTAACAGTGTGCTAACACTTCAATCATTATTAAAACTAGTTATATTACACATACTTATTCTACAGTACATAAAATAACATACTAAGCCATACACAATACAACATAAAAAGTTACTACGAACTTACAAGTATAATATTACAATAAACTTACGCAGCACGATTCCTTGAAGCAGCACTCCTCCCCTGACAATTATGGTCTACAGTATGACGATGCTTAAGGCAGAAATTGAGCTGACATTCGCTACACAATACAGGCACTACTTCTTTGCCTTTACATCCTTTCATTGAACACTTATTGGAGAACACCTGTACATAAAAGAATTTATTCAGATTCAGCACAAAAATTTGAGTTTTTTTTAATTCAAAAATAATTGCAAATGAATGAGAGTTGCCAGTATGTCTATACTGATGAAAGAATGGAATGTGTACAAAGAAGTAAGAGGCGACACTGAAAAAGCTCAGAATATCCCCACATGAACTCACACAAAAAAACATATCCTGTTATAACATGGGTACTTGAAGAGCTGGAAAACTTACAAGTAAATCTGGAATAGTCTGATGTAAATATGTGATTTTAGTAGAAAAATTAGTAATGAAGAGAACACTTATGCTACAATTTTGAAAAGTATGTTTATACTGAAACTTTAAACAGCTGTACTGAGAACAGGAAATCAATTCAGTGTATTATGCCCAAACTAACAACACAGGGTATTCTGGATGCACACTGTATTTCAAAAATAAAGACCAGTTGCTATTAAAAAAAAAGATTGGCAACTCAGAGCTGTATCATGGATATGTAGTAGTTTCATCTGTTTCAATAGGCAGCCATTCATGCTGTCTAGCCTAATAAGTACATGACTGTATATGAAATGAATTAACATTTTTTGTTTAATATTTTTTTTATGTTGTCTTGTCTATAAATCATGTGACCATTGACTATTACATTCCAAGTTCGAAACGACCATTTTTATTAGATGGTAAATGATTTGAAGTAATTACTGTTTAGGAAAATTCATACATAATACCTTCTGAAGTAAGATACAAAAACGTTAAGTTTACTATCTGAAAAAACTGTACTTTCTATTCTATTCAACAAAGATAATTTCATTTTATGCACTATTTTATAAGAATATTTAAATATCATTTGGAAGATGTGGTTGATAAGTGGAAGAGGAAATGCAAACTGATAGATATTATAGTTGGATTCAAGGCAGACTTTACAGTCCGTATTTTGAAGATTACCAAGTGATTTTAGCAGATGATGAAAGCGATTCATGAGGATGCCAGCTCATGAGAGGGGGTTCCAGGGCACCACCATCTCCACAAAATAAAGCAAACAAAGAGTCAATACATATTTTGAAATACATGCCAATTTTCTCATTTTTCATTACACAATATTGGCATTAATATTGTTATATAATTTGCCAATTTTATTGTGGAAATTATTAAAACTATAATCACGTCAACAATAGACAAGTGCAACTTACTAGTGAACAAAAGCCTTGCCGACTTTTTGTTACTGGTTTTTTACACAAGATGACGGTCTGGCTATGGGTTCGCCACTGTCAGGACTATTGGCTGATATATACTTAAATTATTATGAGAATATAAACATAATATCTAATAAATTATACAAGAATAAAATCATTTTTTACTGTAGATATGTCAATGATACGTTTATGATATTTAATGGAACAAACAGACAAATACAAAACTTAAATAGTCACATAAATAGCATACACCATAAGATTAAATTCACTTCTGAAATAGAAGAAGAAAATCGATTAAATTTCTTAGATTTAACCATTTTAAAAAATGAAGGAAAACTTCAATTTAAAATCTATAGAAAGGCCACAACAACGGACATCACAATTCATGCAGATTCATATCATCCCACCTCGCTATCAATGGCAGCTTACAATAGTTTTGTGCACACATTGCTAACTATACCGTTAAGTGAAAAAGACTACAATGAAGAGGTTAACACCATCAAGTACATAGCAGCGGCTAACGGATATAAAAGTTCACTAGTGGATAAATTAATAAGTAAACACAAAGAGAAGAAATTAGAAAAGTCGAACAATGATAACACACTTCCAGTTAATAAATACATATCTGCAGATTACACAAATATTTTACCAAATATTTTAGTTAACGAACTCAAGAAACACCATGTAATTGTAACTTTCCATACAAATAACAGCATTAAGAGATTTCTTAGCCGGAAGAACAGTATACCAGAAAGAAAAAGAACCGGCATATACAAGATGAATTGCAGCTCATGCGATATGTTTTACATAGGCCAAACAGGCAGACCGTTTGAAGAAAGATATAAAGAACATCTTCACAGAAGGGAATTGCATAAAACAACATCAAATTTTGCCAGACACCTGATGCTATGTAATCATAACTACAGTGATTTTGAGACAAATTTCTAGCCCATACATTGCTGCAGGAAAGGAAAATACATGGACGCACTTGAGGAGTATGAAATATATAAAGCCGTCAAAATCAACTGTGATTATGTCTTGAACGATAAACTTACATTTTCACATAACATATTGTACGACACGGCAATACTTGCACACGGGCGCCGGTAAGTAGAAAGTTACAGTATACACGGGCTATAATAAACAAAACAGTTTATCAGTGATATATAAACAGTGAATGTCGATTGATAATGTCCACGCGAGAAACATAAAATTTCATGTTCGCGTATGTGAATTTCCACTGTCGTAAAAGTGCACTTTTACTGTAATGATTTTAGTATTTTAATTTTTTAACGATCTCTAATGAGTGACCAAGTTTTCTGAAGATGGCAATTCGTTGCCGAAACGCGTCATAAAGGACAAGAAAAACGAAGTCGCACGACGGATATCTGGTAAATACGTCTACATATATTAATATAAGCGACTTGGAGACAACTAACCTAAAATGTATTATTTTGGAGTAGCTTGCTGTACAGGCAAGCTATTTTGTGTTCCTTGTTGCTTATTTCAACAAAATATTAACAAAACACAATTTTCTTCCAGGTTTAACGATTGGAAACATGGCAGCGAGTTGATCAAACAACGCGAGCAGTCGCCTAACCACAGATATAATATTCTTACTTACATAACAAGGCGAAAAAAATCCATGAAAATACAAACTTTTCTTTCAAATCAGTATGAAGAAGAAGTAACATACTGGTGAAATGTGTTATCAAGAATAGTTTCTGTTGTAAAATTTCTTTCATCACGAGGCTTGCCTTTTCAGGGAGACAATGAAAGTATTGGGTCTATCTCAAATGGCCTTTATCTGGGATGTTTGGAATTGATTAGTGAATATGATCCTTTCCTTTCACAGCATCTTTCAAAATATGCTAATAAAGGTTCAGGTCATGTGTCTTACTTATCAGCCCAATCCTGTGACGAATTTATTCACATTATGGCAAGTCATGTTCTAGAAACAATTTCATAAGAAGTAAAGGATGCCAAGTACTACTCTCTCATTGTCGATTCGACTACAGACTGCTCTCACACGGATCAATTAGTGGGCTTCGATACATATCTTTGATGGAAGCAGAACCTAAAGAACATTTATTTAAGCTCCTACCACGGGTTCGTCATTCATCTGACCAACTAGAAAAAGCTTTATTGAAATATCTGACAGAATTGGGCTTAGAAATTAAAAACTGTAGGGGGCAAAGCTACAACAACACATCTAATATGTCAGGCCCCTAACAGGACTTCAAGCCAGGATTAAGGGGCACAATAAATTTGCAGACTATGTGCCATGTGCTGTACACTCGCTTAACCTTGTAGGTTCTACAGCTGCCGAGTGTTGTACAGAAGTAGTATTTTTTTTCTTTTGTAAAAGAACTTTACAACTTTCTCTCAGCATCTACATACAGACGGTAGCTTTTGAAAACACATCTTAAGAAAAACAAAACTCCAATGGTCAAATATTTGTCGGATACCGATTGGTCTGCAAGGGCAGATGCAGTAAAAGCTCTAGTGAAAGGCTATAAAGAAATACAAAGTTGCCTTCAAGAAATATCTGAAGACCCAGGTGTTAAACCTGCTGTGAGGTTGGAAGCTCAAGGCCTTGAATAAAAATTCCAAAATTTCCAAACCACTTTCTTATCACTTTTTTGGAATGATATCATAGAAGTGTTGATAAATGTAACAATAACTTGCAAAAACACATCTTGATCTTTTAGCAGGTTCCAAACAGCTACGAACCTTGGAAACTTTTATAAAAGATAAAAGGGAAGAGTTTAACACGTATGAAAAAACTGCTATAGACATTTTAGACTGCAAAACACCCACCTACAACATGAATAGGAGACGGAAAATATTTGCAGATGAAACCCGTGGGGTTGAAAGCGATCTTGATGAAAGGACTGCATTTAGGGTTAACATGTACAATACAATAATTGATTCCCTACTAGTAAACTTAGCAAGGAGGAGAGAATCGTATGATGCTTTGGTGGATCGATTTGAAATATTGACACTTCTGTTATCAGAAACTTCAAATGAAGCAATAATAAAAGCAGCTACAAAGTTGACTCAGTTTTATGATAATAACATTAATGGAGATTTCCCGAATGAATGTTGCCACTTCAAAGCTTATATTGATTTGGAACAGATACAACGGATACCACAAATGTTTACATACATTAAACAGAACAACTTGGGTATCACATTTCCTAACTTGGAAATAGCCTTAAGGATCTTCCTCACCTTACCAATCACGAACTGTACTGCTGAAAGAGGATTTTCTGTACTTACAAGAGTGAAGAATGCGAAAAGGTCTACCCTTTCAGCAGTGGCGTGCGGTGGGTCAAATTTTTGGTGAAGCTGAGTTACATCCGTAGGCCTAATTACGTTTCAAAAAGATAGCGGAAGCCCAATTTATAATTAAAATTAACCTATAGTGGCTTACCTACTAATCTGTCTTCCTGTTAGTAGGTGGCACACACGATTATGATTGAATTTTAGGTATAAGATCCATTATTAAGTCTAATATCTTAATCTTTTATAGCATGATAAAATATTATGTTCAACGCATGTAACGGGCCGAATTTGAGGGTTATTTCATTTTATTAAATTTTTTGGGGTTTTATTAAAATATTTGTAAATTTACTTTTCAACTGTGACCAGACCACGTGTTGTATTGTAAGAGCCATGTTAACAAAGGAGTACTACGTGTCCACAGTTGTGTAATCAGTACAGAAGAATGCACCCAGCCTCAGTTTCCAAGAACTTTGCGAGAATGTGGCCGTGCGCTCGTATGCATCACACAACCATGCGCGCGGAGCGACGCCGTTTTGTGCAAAGCAAAGATGGCTAAGAGAACAATTTCTGTTCACTTAGTCTACCATGCGGCCGGATGTAAAGCCTAAGTCCCGCCTATCTTGTGACGTCAGCCAGTGCCGAGCGAATATCCTATATGATCAGCACACAAATACTTACATGGGTTAAATAGAAATTAACAAGCGACAACGAACCATGAGGCCTTGGTTTCCACCCAGAAAGACGAAATTGAGTTGGCCGCGAACGTATAGCAGCTCTGCGCAGTTCGCCTGGAGACTTTACCTGTATGTACAGGTATAGCCCAAAAGGGGCTCGTCAAAATTTTCTAAGTTTAAACATTAAAACTCGAGTTCTCCATTAACAATTATGTGGCAGTGAAGTGCGTAAGTAACTAAAGAACATCAACAGTAAATTCGGACACATTATCAAATACAAGAAAATGAAAAGTTAATAGCTCGAGCTATAACCACGTGCCGGCAGGGAGGGGTATTTCAAAAATGTTAAGGGCTTTTTAATAATGTGCGTGTGTGTGTGGAAAATGCAGGCTGGGCAGTCTGAATGATATAGAGTAAGGTAAGCCAGTAGAATAAGATAGAATAGGAGTGGTACTAATGTAACGAATAACAAGCTAAAGAAGAAATTATTACGAAGCTATTTCATATGCAAAAGTATGGTAAAATTTGTTGAAATTTAAATGATTTTTAAAAAATTAAAATGTTAATTCTCTTCATTCAAAATGTGTTAGAATAATTATTTCGTAACCTCACACTGTTTACGACCCGAGAAAGATCGAAATATTGGTAAGTACGAACTATGAACCACTAATAAAATGTAAATCAGTTCATATATATACAAATGGCTGCCCGAACTATGGACATTATATAAAATATTTATATAAATAAGCCAGAATTCAGAAACAGAGTGGGTATCGAAAGAGTATATAAAACGTAAAAATAAGGTTATGTTGTGACTAAATGTGGTAGAAAATAGTACAATAATTTTATATATAATAAGATTGTGTAATATTTATTACACAGAATACTTTTTTGACAGAAATATTTAAACAAATTTTTTTTAAATGGCAGATAACGAGAATGTCAGCTTAACTGACAGCGCAAATGAAAGCCAAACAAGTGTAACTGAATCGCAAATTATGAGTGAGAGTGTTCACTCAACGCCAGTCCCGACTAACAGGGCTGAAGAAAATCAAATAATGAAAATGATGCAGACGCTTTTTAATACACAGAATAATAAGTTTGATGAGAAATTTAGTAAACTTGATGAAAAATTTAGAGAACAGAAAAATGATTTTAACGTAAAATTTGATGAAGTAAAAAATGAGATCAGAAAACAGAATGTTAATTTTGATAGACGAATCAATGAAATAGATGTACGTTGTACAAATATTCAAGAACAGGTAGTAGAAATAGTTAATGAGAAATACGATGCTAAAATAAATGATTTAGATGACAGAATCAATACAATCAATGAAGCAGTAATTAACACAGTTCAAAACCAAATAGAGACACAAAGTAAAGAGATAGAAAATAAATGTTTAGCTACAGTAGATAAGCAGTGGACGGTAGCGCGATGATTTTATTTTACTAGGTTGGCTAATCTGATTTAAATCTCATCAACGTTCGCGTAATCGTACTTTGACCAGTGCACATTCAGTAATCTCGGCGTTCGGTTCGCCGGACCTTTCCGTCAAGTTTAGTGTCGACATTAGATGTAGGCCTTAGGCCTTACTATTTTCTATCATGGCCAACTAGCGCCACAACTTCATTCTTAACTAAATTTATTAATTATTAATTCAATATGCAGCATTAGCCAGCCTTCTTTCAATTTATTACAGCTGTAATGTGATCATTCAAATTATTAAAACTATTCGTATACAGTCCACTTCTCTTATTTCTTAATGTAATTTAATACATCCTACACAACATCTTCAATCATAATGGAAGACCAGCAGACAAATATTTAATGCAAGATACATAATTTTCGCCCGCTTGGGCTGAACAAATAAACTCTTCCGGTCCGCACTTGCGGAACGTTACTTTTCTTAAACCGTTTCGGCCCACTTGGGCCGGGATCAGCCATATTTTTGGTCACTCCGGACCTGGATTTCCACTTAATGTCTTTTGTATCTTTTTCTGGCCATCACGGGCGGGTTAGCACGTCAGCTAATGCGACCGTGGCATGATTTGCGTCGCCATTTCGCTCGTCGTCTTCAGGCAACGTGATAGCAAGTTCCTGCCGGCTGCAGTGCCTCAAGGTGGTCATCTTGCCAGCTGTTCACCATCATCATCAAGGAGCCGACGCTGCGGGACGTCGCTGACCAGGTACCACCAGCAACAGTAATAAGGTGCGTAAAAGAATGTCTGAGGAAGGCCTCAAGGTGCTGACCAGAAAGAGAGGCGGATTAAAGTCCGCGATAGTGTGGATACAATCCGCGGTAAATTCATTTGACATTAATTTAACCACAAAACATTTTTTGACTGTGAGATTAGAAAGTCTTAAGAGCTTAGCCTCGAAGTACGACGAGGTACAGTCTGAGATAGAGCTTATAAGTAAAGACGTGAGCACTGCTCAGGCAGACCGAGTCGAGGTTGAGGAAATGATATACTCAACTGAGGCAAACATTTTACAACTTCTTGACACTGTTAATACTCAGGCTGTGCCTCCTGTACTATCGACGCCTGTGCATTTAAAACCGATAAGTTTGCCCTGCTTCTCAGGCAACATACTTGAGTGGCAACATTTCTATTCAATTTTTAATGATCTGGTGCATTCAAGATCAGATTTAACACCAGTACAGAAACTGCATTACTTGCATTCATCGGTGAAGTGTGAACCATTAGACTTAATTAAATCATTGCCAATTTGTCAAGAGAATTATGTAATAGCGTTGAACTTGCTGTCCGATAGGTACAATAATCCATTTATATTAGCAAAATATTATGTACAGAACCTACTTCAGGTTAAGTCCACAATAAAGGACTCAGTCCAAAGCTTGGCTGAGTTTACGAATACTATAACGTCTTCTGTTAATTCGCTGGCGGCAATGAAGCTGTCTGTAAACCTATTTGAGTTTATTACTATACAATTGCTTTCCACTAAACTTGACCCTATCACTTTAAAACGTTGGAAGGAGTCTATAGACCCTGACAACTTGCCTAGTTTTCAAGACTTTACTCATTTTTTGAATTTGCGCCGACAGCTTTTAGAAAATACTATGCCAATTGAACCCGGACAGCAATTCAATAAACCTAGTGTAAAACCAAACAATAAGTTTGAGAAATGTAGTTTAAGAAATACTGCTGGCAGCAGTACCTTTAAGAGTTATCATGCTACGGCAAGGCATTATTCATGTGTGTGCTGTAAATCTGATCACCCGCTTTACATGTGTAATAATTTTCGCATATTAAGTGCCGCTGAGCGGGGGCAATTGGTGGCAAACCATAAATGTTGTATTAACTGCCTTAGAGCAGGTCATGTGATAACAAATTGCAAAAGTAAACAGGTTTGTAAAATTTGTTCAAAGGGTCACCACACCTTGCTGCACGCTAATTACGTGCCGAAATCAGCAGCTGCCAGCAGTAACTACTGCTCATTTAAATTACAGTGTAAAAACAATGTACTTTTATCCACTGCAGTTGTATATGTCATTGATCAGGCTGGCAATAGGCATAAGGCGCACGCACTTCTTGACGCCGGGTCTCAGATCAATTTTTGTACGAAATCATTTGCGAAAAGATTGCACCTCAAACTAACCCGATCTAATATTCCGATTACAGGAATAAGCAACACAGCGTGTTGCGCTACTGACATTGTTTCTATGCGTATTATGTCTCGCTATCAGAGACATAGTTTCGAGGCCAAATTTGCCGTCTTATCTAACTTAACTCATAATCTGCCTTCAATATCGTTTGACATCAACCGGTTCCACATTCCAAATAAAATTTTTCTCGCCGACCCAGATTTTAATATATCTTCACAGATCGACATACTATTGGGGGCTCAATTTTATCTAGATTTAATATTAGCTAATAAGTACACACGCGGACCCAACTTCCCTATCATTCAGGAGACAAAACTGGGTTACATTTTGGCCGGCAATCTGCCCAAGCACTGCCACACCCAGGGTCCTGCTGTTTCGTTCTTGGCAAGAAACAATGACAGCCAAATCCTGCAATCTCTTGAGAGATTTTGGGAGGCAGAAACGATCCCCAGCGATACCCCTAATGGCGAGTCGGTGTGCGAAGAGCATTTTATGCGCTACACTCAGCGCAACCACGAGGGTAGATTTATAGTGTCGCTCCCATTCAAGTCTGATAATCCTCACTTAGGGGAATCCTACACAAGTGCCGAATCAAGGTTTTTAAACTTGGAGCGTCGATTCAGGCGCGATCCCAAGCTCACTCGCGACTACGCAGACTTTATCGGGGAATACATGAAGCTTGGGCACATGACACCCATTGATCATGGCGCTATCAATTTAGGATCGTCAAATATTTATTACTTGCCTCACCATGCCGTGTTTAAACATTCTAGCTTGACCACAAAATTGCGCGTTGTCTTTGATGGTTCCTCCAAGACTACAAATGGCCTTTCGTTAAATGACCTATTATTGGTAGGCCCCAATGTTCAGCAAGATCTCTTCTCTATTCTGTTGCGGTTTCGCACACATAAGTATGTCATGATTGCTGACATCGAAAAAATGTATCGTCAGATTCGCGTTGCTGAAGAGGACTGTCACTATCAGCGTATTTTGTGGCGTGACTCTCCCCTCGAACCACTTAAGCATTTCGCGCTGCGAACAGTAACTTACGGCACGGCTAGCGCCTCCTTTTTGGCCACACGGTGCCTTTTACAAATTGCTAGAGACAATCAAACTTCCTTTCCCCAAGCGGCTTTAGCCATCACTAACGATTTTTATGTAGACGATCTACTTACCGGTTCTGACGCTATCCCCGATCTGACTAATCTGAAATCCGACCTAGGTGCGTTACTTGCTCAATATGGTTTCACGTTGCACAAATGGGCATCAAATGAACCCACAGCGGTCGCAAGTCATCACAACCTTTCACGACCCCTAAATAAACAGGACAATGTGCGTACCCTGGGCATTCTTTGGAACAACACTGCTGATTCATTTTTGTTTGATGTCAACCTATCTCCGGTTCTTCATAGCATATCCAAGAGGCAAATTCTTTCAATAATCGCCGGAATATATGATCCACTGGGTTTAATCGGACCAGTTGTCTTTTTGTATAAACACTTCATGCAGCGACTCTGGCTTTGTAAGCTTAGTTGGGATGAACCGCTTTCCGGTCAGTCATTGTCGGATTGGCATTCTTTGTGTAACAAATTAAGTCTGATTGGTAAAATAGTGGTCCCGCGATCTATTCGTTGCAACCATCAGGCGGTTACAGTTCAGTTGCATGGTTTTTCGGATGCTTCCGAGAGAGGGTTCGGCTGTTGTGTGTATGTCCGAGTTATTTATCAAGATGCTACTGCTTCCTGTCGTCTTTTGTGTTCAAAATCTCGCGTGGCTCCCTTGCGCCAAGTGTCATTACCTCGTATCGAGCTCTGCGCTTGTTTGTTATTATCGCGACTTGTGTCTAAAATTATTCCTGCTCTTCATTCATTCATTGAGGATGTACATTTGTATTCCGATTCTATGGTGGCTCTTTACTGGATTCATGCGCAGTCTTCGCGTTGGAAAACATACGTCGCTAATAGGGTTGCTGAAATTCAGCGTCGCACGCAAACTTGTACCTGGCATCACATTGATTCGCGACGCAATCCTGCTGATATTATTTCTAGGGGGTGTCTCCCGGACGTTTTGCGCGATTGCTCGCTTTGGTGGCACGGTCCTGGCTGTCTGTCTCAATCGTCAGAGTCTAATCCTTTCCCATCTTTCGTACCGGCCACTCCATCATCTTCGGAAGTCATCGCGGAAGAGAAAACTACACATAACCGTTCGCTAATGTCTACCCTGGCTGTTGACTTATCGTTGGACTTTTCCTCGTTACACCGGCTGACACGTGTATACGCTTACTGTTTTCGTTTCTTCAGAAATATTAGGCACTCATCTGCGGACAGGCTTTCGGGCGATCTGACCCCTGCGGAAATTCATCAGTCTCTTAATTTCTTTATAAGGCAATCTCAATCGACCCACTTCCCAGGCGAAATTAGTTGTCTTCGGAACGGATCTTCTGTTTCCATCAGAAGCAAGTTAGCCTCTCTCGACCCGTTTCTTGACGACACTGGAATGATACGCGTGGGCGGACGATTGCAGCATTCCCAGTTATCTTACGACTCGAAACATCCTATCATACTACCCCCATCGGCGCATATCACACGCCTTATCATCGAACGCGAACACATTCGTTTGCTTCATGCTGGTGCGCAGCTCGTGCATCATTCACTGCGTCAACGTTGGTGGATTGTTAATGCCCGGCTAGTCATCCGTTCCATTATTCGTAAGTGTCTCAAGTGCATCAGGTTTAGCGCCACACAGCAGGTTCAGAGGCTTGGCATCTTGCCATCCCCTAGAGTCACTCCTTCAAGGCCGTTTCTATTTTGCGCGGTTGATTATGGTGGTCCCTTCATGATTCGTCATGGCGGGCAGAAGTCTAGAACTCTTACTAAGGCGTACGTGTCTCTGTTTGTTTGCTTAGCAACTAGGGCTATTCACCTGGAATTGGTGTCCGACCTTATTGCCAGCGCGAGACGAGATGTGACATTATGGTTACAGCACAATGCGGCTTTATTCCGCCATTGACTTATTATTTATTACGACCATTTGGTCAACATGATTGTGATGGATTGTCACAATATTTTTGTCAATTTTGCGTCATGGCACGCTTCTGAGTATCACAGTTCTGGTGATATCTTAATATTTGTATTGTATGTTAATTTTTGTGGCATACTATGTCACACTTTCATTGATGTCATGGGGTGTACTGCATGTCTTTGGGTGGTCTTATTTATTAATGTTATTACATAATATTCGCATGTTTGCTGTCAAGTAACCATGCATTCATTTCTTTATATTGTTGCTGATAAATATGTACTATTTTGTGAATGTCTTAAATTGTTAAATTGTTTCTGTAATTTCAGTATTGTATTGTTGGCTGACATTACAATTATTTATCTTGTAATTATGCAAATTATTATTGTTGTATTCACATAAATTGTGTCGATGTAAACTATTGTAAGCGTCTACCGTGTGTAACTGCCTTGTCTAATTTATTTATATTGTACTTATATTTTATTCATTTTTGTAAGTAAGCATGCACAATTCTTTATTTAAATTATGACATACACGTCATATCTGGGCTACATTCAGCATCTAGCTTGCTCACACGTTGGCATACATTGTAAATTCCTGAAACTTCAGGAATAGCGTATTTAGGTCGATACATGTCGCCCTCCTGAATATACAATGAAACATGCAACTGCAACATGTTCAACAACAATTTTATTCATGTAATAACTTCTGTACAGGTCTACGGACCTTAGCTAGCATTAAGCTAACTCTATGACTTGCATATTATGTATTTCTCGTTCATGTTTTGTAATGTTACGTACTGCGCACTTGTGTCAGTAATATTGTGTAGCGGGGCATTTTTGGGCATACCTGGGGTAATAACATAATTTGTATTGTTTCATAAATAAATAATAATTAACTTGTTGAGTGATAGGAAAAAATTTTATAACCGAGAGATAAATTTGTTATTTTGAAACGAAAATAACAGTGGCAGCATTGACTGTGAAAATTATTTAATAATATTGTGTGGACGGTTTTAATAACAGCCAACAACTGTACCAAGGTCAACAAATGACGAACACAACAGTAAACAAATTATATAACCAACATTGTCAACAAGTTATGTAATTGACGATCAGGCGATCGTTACGTCAGCGTGTGACATAACGAGGTGTGTCACCAGTTTCGTCAGACACACAGAACAAAGACTCAGTCGCAAAACAACATCTGAATTCAACAGACGCTAGCAACTGTGCGTTCGCCGGTTCGCCGGGTTTGGGCGAAGTTGGTGTGGCCCGCATACAACCAAAAAATGTGAATCTTTTTATATATATGTAAAATACAAACAGTTTTTTTTTTGGGCCAATATTCATCCATAATTGACGTAATTACAGTAAATTGACAGTTCGGCAGTAAAATGTGATAGTGCGAACTATAAAACAGTAAAACAGTGCACGCCATGAGGAGACACACCAGGAGTCGAACTTCTACTCGTAAACAGGAAAGTAGACATTCAAAATCATAATTAAAAAGGCTGGTTTTTTTCTTTTTTAAAAAATTAAATAAAATGGGGAAATAAATTTTGAAGAAAGTATAAAATATTTAAAAATGAGATCTCTAAAGTAGCTTTGTGTGTGTATGTGAGAATATGGTATTATTATAGTTTATCGTAATAAGAAGGCTGGTTTGCGTTCCCATTATAATTCTTAATAAATGTATTTCAAGAATCTGTTATTGTATTGCGAGTAAGTAAATTAAAAGAGATTCAAGGTAATTAACAACTATTATTCACGAACAAATTTTGTCTGTACGATTTTATTAATATGAAATATGAACAATAATAAAGTATTAATAACATTTAATTATTGATGAACATAAATGATTGTTATTATTTCAGCAACCACATTCTGTTCTCCTAGTTCGCTGATTCGAACCTTGGTAATTTTCTTATTACAGTTGGTAACAAGATGGCGCTCGAAGGAGTTATTTAGTAAATAATTGAATTAAAAACAAAATCCCTTAGGTTTAATCAAATATCAATTAGTTAGATACTGTACAATTGGCTTTTGGAACAGGGACAATTTATATAATATAATTATATAAATACAGCCTACTTGGAAAGCAGAATGGTTGTTTGGAATGTGTATTTACGTATGTACGTAAATTAGACGTAAGAGGTTATGTTTAATATGGGTGAGTAGAATATTTTTCAATAAGTATATGTTACGTATAATAAGATTATATAAAGAAATATATATAAAAAATTTTTAAGAAAAATGGCAGACAATCATGAAACTGTCAGCGTCACTGACAGTGTAGATGAAAGCCAGATAAGCGTAACTGAATCTCAAATCATGAATGAAAGTGTTCACTCAACACCAGTCATGAATAAAAAGGCTGAAGATAATGATATGATCAAGATGATGAAATTGCTTTTTAATGAACAGAAAAACGATATGCAAGAGTTCAAAAGTAGTATAAATGAGAAGTTCGATATTCAAAAGAATAGTTTTGAGGAGTTAAAAAATCAGAATAAAGAGTTGAAATATGAAATACAAGAAATTAATAAACATTTAGAAAGCACTAACGAAACAATAAGAACCAGTTTAAATAAATTAGAACGGAGTGTTGAGAAGTTGGGTGACAATGTTTTAAGTATAACAAATATTAATAATGATGAAATAATGAAAGATGTAGTATCAAATAGTGAAAATGATATTAATAATGACAATTCTGAGAGTATAGTGGGGGTGAAGAATAAGGGAGAAACAAATGATGAAAATATAATAACAAATAGTACTAATGAAGTTTTAGAATGCGAGAATGAAATGTTAATGAGTGTTTATGAAGTAGAGAGAGAGTGGAAAAATAATGTTGTAGTTGAATGGGGACAGAGGGCAAATTTTCCCTTTATTGTTTATAATGATGATGATGATTTAATGTTGTTTTTTCAGGGCAAGAGACCCTTATTGTTAAATGAATTAATGTTGTATAATGTTGTACCCTCTGTCCGTAATAATTGTGAGAGTGTGATGTGGTGCTATGAAGAAAGAGAGTTATGTATTGAGAGTGAAATAGAACTATATAAGTTAGAAAGAAAGTATGATGAATTGAGAAAAATACTAGAAGGGGTGATGATGAATCATGTGAAATACGTATCTGTTGAAAGAGAGACAGAGAATAATTTTGATAATATCTTACCTGACTATAATGATTTACCTGACGTAGTAGTTGAGGAATACAAAAATGAGAAAACAATTTACCTGACGTTAACAAATAACACTGATACAGACTGGACAATCCTAACTGATGTTGACATGATGTATAATGGTATAATGGATCAAATAGAATGGATGGATTATTATGATAGTAATGATAACAAATTGTATGTTGATAAAAATGATGAATGTTACAAATACACTAGATATATATATGACGATGGAGGGTGAGCTAAAAGATCAGTGTTGGGACATTTTTAAATATTGTAAATTATTGGTAATGACCCTGCAGATTTGGACATGAGGTGTGAAACAATTGAACAATGATTGATGTATACTTTGTAAATATAATGTAGGGAATTCATGTGTGTATTATGAAATGTTAGGTAAGTAATGTGTATATGTTTTAGAAAATGTTGTGTTAATAATAATAATATTATTAATATTTTGGCATTCTAATTAAATAATAAAATAATTATGAAGACAATAATTAATGATTGGTAGAATGTTGATAATAATTGAAATATGTTATTTTAATAGTCAATTGAAGTAAATAATTTGAGATCTTTAGATATGGTGATTGAATGTTATGTGTTTGAATTTTTATAATGAATTTGAATTAAATGAGATTTTAATTTAATAATAATTAATAAATAAATGAATGTTAAATGGCTTATTTTGTGGAATAACATAATGATTAAAAATACATGTTAATAATAAATTTGAAAATTTTGAGTAACCTAATTACAGCAAAGGCTAAATAAATGAAATGATGATAAATAAAAAGAGTTAATGAAAAATTTTAAATAGTTTATAAATTTTTAGATAAATTATTTAAAAGAGAATTGTTTGTTTAATGTATGCTAATAATCCAGATTGATTTCTATTTGTTTATTATGGTATGTGATGTATTATACAAGATGTGGGGATAATTTTGGGGGGTAGATTGGTGCTCAATGAAGTGATAGAACAGTGGAGTGTGGAACTGCAACGGTTGAAAGTTTAGTTATCCAGTGTAATTAATTAGTTAGTAAGTTGCTGTCGCTGGGGTGGCATGTGCCCCAGTAGATAGCGGAAAGTGTTGGGGGTAACCGAGAGTGTTACCTCCATCGGAGGCCAACATGGCGAATATGCACGGCACACCTTTTGTACAATTTTATATTGTAACTTGAGAATTGCCGTGTCGTGCATAATAATAATGATGTAGACATGCCTGAAGGAAGAGATGATTTCCCCGATTTTTCGGGCGATTACTGCCTTACCAGCACTAATCGTGGTTTTGGCGAGCGGTTAGCTATGGTCATACCAAGTCCCTTGACCATAGCTGGCTTGAAATTGGTCTAAAATAGAAATTAATGGGGGGTGAACTAGGGGAAATCCCGGGAACTATGGAACAGCGGCTGCCACTCTGTTCGAGGAGGAACAGCAGAGCCAGGTGGTAGATCCGTCTTAAGGGTGTAATTATTTAACAAGAACATGATGATGTTCACTAATTTTAAAACTTAATAGCGGAAGCAGAGACACGGAGAGGTAAAACCTGCTCCAAAATATACAGTCTCTGTGGAAGCGGAAAGGCGCCACAGTCTTACATAATTTGAAATAGTGTGTGTGGCTGGGAGGTTATCCAAGGGGATAACGTATTAAAAATTTGCTATATTTTAATTAATAATGATGATTTGCTACTCAATAATTTTGTTTGAATTTGAAAATAGATGCACTAAATACTTCTTATATTGTGTTTATTATGTCTTAGTGTGTTGATTGCATTTAGTATGTTAGGAATAAGAATTATAAAAATATGAGAATATGTTTTCAATGTGTTTATAGATTTTTAAAATAAAATGAAAAATAGTTGATAGGTAAAATTTTCAATGGGTTGCAAAAGATAGAAGTGGGTGATAGTAATTATTTGAATAAAATGTTTGAGTCAGTTCAAGTTGAATTTTGTGGGACATATAGATCTGTCCAAATTGAAGTCAGAGTTAAAGAAATAGTAGAGATGAAAATAATGCAATGTTGTTTTGAGTTAATGTATGTTATAGAATTTTGAGAAGTATAAGTGGAGACACAGTAGAAATGGAGAATTTATGTAGAGTTTTGAGTGATATATTGTTGTTTATTTTGTTGATGTTATTTTTTGTTGTTGTAGTGAGGTAATGAGATTGAGATTTTGGGGATGGCAATTTTGTAGTAGGGGGTAGTGTAATGTGGGAGTCCGCAACATAAGGGTTGGGACGGGATTTGGTATAGTTTTAGTGGGAAGGGGTTGCCTTAGGTAAAATCCAGGAACCAGAGAACGGGAATTGAGCTTTTGGGGGGGGGGGGAAACACGTATCCTATGTACAAAGGGTTAGAGAGTATTTTTTTTTTATATAAGAGTAGAAGGTGGCGAATTGAGTTAAAATAGTAAGTAGTTAGCGGTAGAGAAGGGTTAGTAGATTTTTGATAGAGGGGTGTCATACTAGTTAAAGATTTTGTAAGGGAGCATTAGAGTAATAAAAGGGGTAAGATTATGAGTAAATGCCAAGTTGATAGTGTGAATTATAATGAGTAACGTAGAATCACCCAAATTAATGAAAGGGAATAATAAATGAAATGATGTGTAACACGAAGATGAAAAAAAAAAAAAAAAAAAAAAATTTTTGTAATTTTGAGAAACGAATTAATAAGAGTAAATCAAGTTTAAAAGTAATTTTTTGATTTTATATGCCAATTTAATGATGTAAAGTGTGTAAATTTTAGATATAAATTGTTTATTTTAAGATGATAATAACAGTGTGAATTATCAATGTACTATGTTTTCTTATGTTATATTGTGTTTGTTAGTATTTAAGAGAATTTTATGAATTTCAATATTTTAAATGCATTTTTAAATTGGGGATGAGAGAAATTTAATATGGTAATGGGAAATGTTTGTGAGTCAGTCGTCTGTTTATTTAAATTCTGATGGGAATCAGGGCAATGATTTTGAATTTTGGGATAAAGTTAATAAGGGAAAGTAGATGGAATTTTAAGAGGGGTATCATATTGTTGCTAGATATTTTGCTATATATGTTAGTAATAAGTGAGTGAAAACAAAACCAGTGCTTCTTAGCACAAACCAGCACCGCTAGGGGGAAACAGATCAGTTGGGGATATGGTGTTGTATAAGGCCACTATTTGATATTTTGATTTGTTGTTTCAGTGTTTGGTGATGCTGTGGCGGCGGACCTGAGCTGGCCTGCGCGTCAGAGCAGGGGTGTTAAGTATCTGTCTGACTCTACAGTGTTGGGATCTCGAGAGAGAAGTCCAGTATTGTCATGCAGATACGGTCACAGTCACCGAACCAAGGGTGAGTTGATTATATTTTTTTTTTTTTTTGTAAACCATACAGGGGGTTGTGGCGACATATCCTGGCTGATCCCTCTAGCTAGTATGAATGTGTCAATGAGATTTTTTATGCTTCGGCATAAAATATCTCATTGAGGGGGTATTGTAGCGGGGCATTTTTGGGCATACCTGGGGTAATAACATAATTTGTATTGTTTCATAAATAAATAATAATTAACTTGTTGAGTGATAGGAAAAAATTTTATAACCGAGAGATAAATTTGTTATTTTGAAACGAAAATAACAGTGGCAGCATTGACTGTGAAAATTATTTAATAATATTGTGTGGACGGTTTTAATAACAGCCAACAACTGTACCAAGGTCAACAAATGACGAACACAACAGTAAACAAATTATATAACCAACATTGTCAACAAGTTATGTAATTGACGATCAGGCGATCGTTACGTCAGCGTGTGACATAACGAGGTGTGTCACCAGTTTCGTCAGACACACAGAACAAAGAC
Organism: Magicicada septendecula; assembly: GCA_034769895.1. Taxonomy (NCBI): domain Eukaryota; kingdom Metazoa; phylum Arthropoda; class Insecta; order Hemiptera; family Cicadidae; genus Magicicada; species Magicicada septendecula. The sequence goes on from CM068369.1 coordinate 416,083,986, forward strand.
TCAGTCGCAAAACAACATCTGAATTCAACAGACGCTAGCAACTGTGCGTTCGCCGGTTCGCCGGGTTTGGGCGAAGTTGGTGTGGCCCGCATACAACCAAAAAAATGTGAATCTTTTTATATATATGTAAAATACAAACAGTTTTTTTTTTGGGCCAATATTCATCCATAATTGACGTAATTACAGTAAACTGACAGTTCGGCAGTGAAATGTGATAGTGCGAACTATAAAACAGTAAAACAGTGCACGCCATGAGGAGACACACCAGGAGTCGAACTTCTACTCGTAAACAGGAAAGTAGACATTCAAAATCATAATTAAAAATGCTGGTTTTTTTTCTTTTTTAAAAAATTAAATAAAATGGGGAAATAAATTTTGAAGAAAGTATAAAATATTTAAAAATGAGATCTCTAAAGTAGCTTTGTGTGTGTATGTGAGAATATGGTATTATTATAGTTTATCGTAATAAGAAGGCTGGTTTGCGTTCCCATTATAATTCTTAATAAATGTATTTCAAGAATCTGTTATTGTATTGCGAGTAAGTAAATTAAAAGAGATTCAAGGTAATTAACAACTATTATTCACGAACAAATTTTGTCTGTACGATTTTATTAATATGAAATATGAACAATAATAAAGTATTAATAACATTTAATTATTGATGAACATAAATGATTGTTATTATTTCAGCAACCACATTCTGTTCTCCTAGTTCGCTGATTCGAACCTTGGTAATTTTCTTATTACAGTTGGTAACAAGATGGCGCTCGAAGGAGTTATTTAGTAAATAATTGAATTAAAAACAAAATCCCTTAGGTTTAATCAAATATCAATTAGTTTGATACTGTACAATTGGTTAACCAGACTTAGTGGTACATGAAACAGCTGTTTGCCAAACCTTGGCCTACAGTCGCCTATCTGCATGCTTATCTCAATTTAGCGGCCGATTGCCGTTATCTAATCTCAACTCAAGGTTCAACTCAGCCTTGAAGCTGATTCTAATTATTAAAACTCCACTATTTCAAATTGAATTGTAAATGTATTATAATTTATTAAAGAATGTATTAAAAATCTTTTTGATTTTTGACGGGCAGCTTATGGACAGTAGCGCGATGATTTTATTTTACTAGGTTGGCTAATCTGATTTAAATCTCATCAACGTTCGCGTAATCGTACTTTGACCAGTGCACATTCAGTAATCTCGGCGTTCGGTTCGCCGGACCTTTCCGTCAAGTTAGTGTCGACATTAGATGTAGGCCTTAGGCCTTACTATTTTCTATCATGGCCAACTAGCGCCACAACTTCATTCTTAACTAAATTTATTAATTATTAATTCAATATGCAGCATTAGCCAGCCTTCTTTCAATTTATTACAGCTGTAATGTGATCATTCAAATTATTAAAACTATTCGTATACAGTCCACTTCTCTTATTTCTTAATGTAATTTAATACATCCTACACAACATCTTCAATCATAATGGAAGACCAGCAGACAAATATTTAATGCAAGATACATAATTTTCGCCCGCTTGGGCTGAACAAATAAACTCTTCCGGTCCGCACTTGCGGAACGTTACTTTTCTTAAACCGTTTCGGCCCACTTGGGCCGGGATCAGCCAAGCAGATAGAGATGAAAACCAAAGTTGAAATAAATAAACAAGTAGACATTAAAACAACCGTTTTACAAAATCAGTTAGAAAATTTTGAGTCAAATGTAATAAGTATAGCAGAAAATATAGAAACAGTAAATAAAGCTATTTCAGAGCATGCAACTAGTACCAATTGTAAAATAAGTACCATACAAAGTAAGCTTAGAGAAATAGATGAGTTCAGTTTACAAACTAGTAGTAATATATATGACAAATGTACTGTAATTGAGAATAATTTAATGAGTGTGAAGAATGAGTTACGGGGGGAAATTAACAAAAAATTTACCGGAGTTACTGAAAGGGTTATCATAACTAGAGATTTACATAACGAAATTGAGTTAGAAACGTTTAGCTATGAAAACCGAACAATACATCCAATGAGATTTATAAACCAAACCCGGGAATACAACCGTTTCAACAATAGTAATTGGGAGGTGCAAATAACCAAAATGATTAAATGTTTTAAGGGCAGTTCAGTAGTGTGGGCGGTAGCACATCGGTCAGAATGGGACTGTTATGAGACATTCGAAAAAGCATTTAAAGGGAAATATTGGACAGAAGATGAACAAGAAATACTAAGAAGCCATATAATGGGAACGGGCGATTTTGTAGGACACCCTAATAATAATAACATAACGATATACGTGACTAAGTTATATAACGAAGCGAAGTACCTAGAGCCACAGATACCATTTAAATCTTTTGTTAGACACGTAAGTAAACACTTACTGAGAGATGTGCAAACCACTTTAATGACAAAAGAAATTGAAGATATGAACGAGCTGGAGAGAATACTAGATATATTACAGAGCATTAGAGATCGAGAAGTGAGTAGGTGACCACAACAAAATAATAATAGTCATCATGTTGAATATAATCAAAATAAGAATAATAATTATCGTGGATATAATAATAATGTGCATAGAGATAGTATAAACAAATCAGGTGAGTGGAGTTGTTCCAGGTGCAAATGGGAGAATTACGCCAGCAGACAACGGTGTTATAAATGTAGTTTACCAAGAGAAGACCAGAGGAGGAGAAACGAAACCAAGCAGTTCAGACAACAAAACAGATCACCAGGGACCCACCACAAGCAATCATAGACAACAACCGGAAAACTAGAGCAGACAGTGGTAGCACGGACCAGACCACTGTACAGGAAAGCAAGTGAGATCCAACCATTGGAAGATGTCAAGAGTAACGTAATTAGAACAGATATAGTTGCCGATCTACTGGAGGAAGAAAACAATACGATCGAGGTGAGAGCGGGACTCACGGAAATACAGGTAAATGTAGCCAATAAATATTATAGAACACTTGTAGACACAGGTAGCGAGATTTCCGTTATTGCTGAAAACATTTTAGGAGAGTTAAAAGAAATTAAAAAGAATATTCCAATTTTACCAGTAGCTGGGGTTACAGTAGTAGGAGTTACAGGCGTACGCAGTAAAAGAATAACAAAACAGATACACTTAAGTTTTTTGATAAATGACATAGAATTTGAGAACACATTTTTGGTAGTTAAAGGGTTAAGTTTAGACATTATATTGGGTAATGATTTCCTGCAAAGAAATAAAGCTGTTGTAAACTTTAAAGAGAAAATGGTAGAGTTAGACGGGGGTGATCGGTCTGTAAAAGTTAATTTTGAACAAATAATAGATAAAGTTAGAACAACGGGGGTAAAAATTATACAAAAGAGAGTAGGCGAGAGTGATATAGATACTAGAGTAAATATATGTAGAGAGAGTGAGTATATTGATGATTTTGCAGATGAAATGAGTAATATTAATAATGCAGTTTGGGAGATAAGGGCGGATGAATTTTGTAGTGGAGGTGAGGTGGTAAGGAGTGACCAGCGTGCGGCGTTGAGACAAGCAGATCAGCGTGCGGCGTTGTGGCAAGTGATAGAGAAGTTTAAGGGAGTGTTTGCCGATATCTAGGAAGGGCAAAGGGTTATGAATGTGCATTGCAGATACGGGAACACACACCTTTCATGCAGCGAAGTTATCCCGTGCCTTATTCCAAAAGACGAGCGGTGCAAGAGGAACTGGACAGGATGATGGAAGGAGGAATAATAGAAAGGTCAGTATCACACTACTCGAACCCATTAGTTGTAGTAATTAAAAAAGATGGCAGAGTTAGGTTATGTTTCGATGCCAGGAGAATCAACCAGATAATAATACCAGACCGTGAATCACCAGAGTCGATCAATGAAATATTTCAGAAATTCAGCGGGGTGAGATATATGACGTCATTGGATCTAACAGCAGGATATTGGCAGGTACCATTGGCGGAGGTGAGTAGGAAATATACAGCTTTCCTGTTTAACGGCAAGAACTACCAATTTCGAAGATTACCATTTGGATTGAATACCAGCGTAGCCAGCTTCATAAAATGCTTAGACCAAATTTTAAAACCCAAAGATTTAGATTTTTTAACGGTATATGTAGATGATATTTTAATTGCGTCGAGAACTTTTGAGGACCATTTAGATCATTTAGGATATGTGTTAGCCAAATTAAAGGAAGGAGGACTTTCTGTAAATTGGGACGTCAAAATTTCTACAAACAAATAAATTTTTTAGGATTTATAATCACACCAGAAGGAATCTCAGCAAATCCGGATAAGTGGACTCCATCATGCGCTTCCCTGAGCCGAAGAACATCAAGCAGCTACAGAGTTTTCTGGGATTGTGTAATTTTTATCGAAAATTTCAGAAGAACTACACACACGTAACAGCAAGATTGAGTGCAGTACTACAGAAAAATAAACAGTGGAGATGGGGATTAGTGGAACGAGAGGCGTTCAACGAAATTAAACAGAAATTTAGCAAAATGATAATGATGAACCACCCTGATTTTAATAAAATATTTTTCTTACAGACGGATGCTAGTAATGTGGCCGTAGGTGCGGAACTCTACCAAGAGGACGAAGAGAAAGAACACTTAACCATCGCATTTGCAAGCAGATCCTTGTTGATGGCAGAGAACTACACTACCACCGAAAAGGAACTATTAAGTATTGTGTTCGCCATCGGCAAATTTCGAACTTACATCTTGGGAAACAGGACGGTGATCCGCACCGATCACAAGGCATTATCCTTCTTAAATACATGTAAACTCGCTCACAGCCGTCTGACCAGGTGGGTACTTGTTTTACAGGAGTATAATTTCGAATGGGAGTACATCAAGGGGACAGATAACAAGATACCTGATACTCTTTCCAGGGTAGACATGTTAGACAATAAGACAGGTAGGGATTTAAAGGAAATTGAAATTTTTCAGATTAGCAGAGAAGACAGAATTTTTGGTGAAGAGTTAAAGGACATCAGAACCATGCAACGAGCAGATAAGATTATGGATAGTCTAGAAACAGAATTAGCGGAGTCAGAGTATAGTCAGCATTTTCAGATTTATCAGGGGTTATTGTTTAAGAAAGTAGTAGGGGGTGAGCGTGATTGGAAATTAGTTGTGCCAGAAGGGTTAGCTGATAAGATCATTTGGGATTGCCATTTAAGATATGGTCATTTTGGGGTGAAGAAGTGTGTTAATGTTTTGAAAGTCATGTGTTTTTAAAAATATGGAAAGAAGGGTTAGAAAATTGTTAAGGGGTTGTGATTTGTGTCAGAAATCGAAGGTAGTAAATTATAGAGTAGAAGGGGAGATGAATTTTATAAAAGTGAATAGACCTTTCGATTTAGTTGCGGTAGATTTGTTTGGGCCATTGCCGAGGGGTAGAGGCGGAGTGATGTATATTTTTGTGATGCTTGATACTTTTTCTAAATATGTGAGATTGTATAGCGTTAAAAGAGCTACCAGTCAGGTATTGAGCGAAAAGGTGACAAAGGACTACATGATTCACGTGGGTAAGCCGAAAGTAATTTTATCAGATCATGGGCCACAGTTCATCAGTGGGAAATGGCGTCAGACCCTAGGATGGGAAGGAATCATCACGAAACATACGGCTGTGTACCATCCCCAGTCCAACCAGGCTGAGCGTGTAATGAGAGAGATAGGCAGGATCTTTAGAGCCTATTGTCACGCTAAACACAGCGAGTGGCCGTTGTACGTCCGAAGAGTAGAGACTTGGCTGAACAGTACCACCCACGAGTCCACCGGCTATACACCTCACGAGTTGATTAAAGGAACATGCCCCCCGAGAATTTTGGAACAGTTGTTTGATTACCCACCTGAGAGTGAGAAAGCGGATGTGAGTATAAAGATCAGGTTGGCAAATGAGAGCTTATTAAGTAAAGGAGAACAAAGAAAACGTAGGCACGACGCAAAAGGTAAGTGGATGAAATACGAAGTAGGACAATTGGTATTGGTGAGGAGACATGATTTGTCGAGCGCTCAGGACAAGGAGATCAAGAAGTTTTTCTTACTCTATGAAGGACCGTATGAGGTAATAAAAGTTAAGATGAAGAATTCATATGTATTACAGAACAGAGAGACAAGGGAGATAGTAGGGACACACAATGCTACAAATTTGAAATTGTATTGGTTCTATATGTTTACAGAAGGGAGTCTCCCCCATTTTCGGGCGGTCACGATCTTACCAGTCCTGGCCGTGGTTTTCGGAACTCGGCGGGCCATGGTTGGAGGATCTTCCTTCGGGCGGTGAACGCAACGATGGTCCGGCTCCACCAAAATTGGTCAAAATTTGAAAACTTACAACACATTGAATGGGGAGGGGGACCCATAGTTTCGTGGAAAGGTAATATTTTTTTTTTCTCTCTTCACGAACTATTTTAGTTTTGTTTTAGAAATTGTGAGATGAAACGACCAAAAGTATGAAATTTGAATACTTAAATTTTCAAGGAATTGTTTTCCCTCAGAAAACAACACAAATGTATTTTATTTTTATGTAACTGTATAAGATGATCCATTGTGGTACTTACTATTTTGTCATAAAGAAAATGTTAGTGAAAAGTGAAAGCTTGGACTTGCAGAAGTGTCTATGTGAAAATGTTTTAAAAATAAATAAAAGAACTTGTTATTATACAAGATTAAAGGATAATTTTGGGGGGTAGCTTGGTGCGCATAGAAGTGATATAATCATGGAATGTAGAGACTGCAAAGGTAGAATGTTTAAGTTAGCTATTAGTGTGCTATTGCTGGGGTGGCCTGTGCCCCAGTAGATAGTGGAATGGGTTGGGGGTAACAGTGAGTGTTACCTCCATCGGAGGCCAACATGGCGAAAATGTACGGCACACCTTTTTTGTACAAATTTAATTTGTGCCATGATAGACTCTCGTGCCGTACAGAATAGTGATGGATAGAACAGGCATTAAAGTGAAGTTTGATTTCCCCGACTTTCGGGCGATTACTGCCTTACCAGCACTAATCGTGGTTTTGGCTAGCGGTCAGCTATGGCCATATCAAGTCCCTTGACCATAGCTGACTCGAAATTGGTTGATAGTAGAAATTAATAGGGGGGTGAAACTAGGGGAAATCCCCGGAACTATGGAACAGCGGCTGTCACTCTGTCCACGTAGGGACAGCATAGCCAGGTGGTAGACCCGTTTTAAGGGCTTATAATTATAAAACGAGGGTATGTCGATACCTAAAATCTTTAAAATGTAAAGCTGAAGCAAAGACACGGAGATGTCCAATTCCTCCAACTATGCAGTCTTTGTGAAAGCAAATGGGCGCTACAGTCCAACATAAAATACAATAGTGTGTGTGGATCAAGTGGTTGTTCAGATGAACAACGAATTTAAATTTTGTAAATTAAAAATTATAAATCAATTTTGCACTAATTAAACGCTTGTATTCTGCCTTGATAAATAGGGGTTCAGACATTCAGTATACTGCGTTCATTCTATTTTAGCAATGTGTTATTTTATTGTAGTAGTTTAGATATAAGAATTGATAAAAGTATGTTTTATATAATTTGTGATTTTGAAATGAGTATAACAAAGGAAATAACTAAACCGACTGGTAGGCGGTTTACATAATTGTACCAGAGTCAGAAAGAGGGGAAACAATGATGTGCGGTAGGGTAGATGTAATGTAACATAACACTATCGGTTACAGCTAGTAGTCGTATAGTAAAACACACATAAATCAATTACATATTTCGATGTAAACTATTAATATTAGTATCGTTAATAAATAAACATACAGATAAGAATTATACTGCATAGTCGGTATATAAGCGAGAGGTGTGTATGGGCGAGGCGACACATTGACGCCGACCCAAAGTAAAATTGTATTGTAAGTACAACTTTCTATGTCGTAAAGATATAAAACTCTTTGTTTGCTAAAAAACAGCAAAAAATAGGCAGTACCGTTAGATTTAGGGTGTTTACGGCCTTCAAAATACAATGAGTGAAACGTCATAAACGAGGGTGGTGGAGAAAGCAGATGTCTTTTTTTAACGAGAAAACGGTCTCGCGGCAAAAAGTTCGCGTCTATAAGAATTCACCAATTACAAAAAGCGTCACCTCTGCGCGCGAAGTTATTTCGAGTGGTTACTGGTCAATTTCAAACTTACCGGCAACAAGTTCGAATCTCAGCCAATGATGGTAATTTTAAGAGTAGCGGCAGTAAGGGAAGTTTCGGTGAAACTATAAAGGTAACTGATTCAGGAACGTAAAGAGAGTCAATCAGTGAAATCAAGGCAGTCAGTCGGTGAATTCAAGTAAGGCAGTCCGTGAAATCAATCAGTTAGTTAGTTAATTACTCAGTCGTACAGTAAATTAGCCAATCGTCAATCAACCGCCAAGTAGTATTATTTATTCTGTGCGCGGCATCAAGTGCGAAGAAGTTTATTTATTATGTGCGCGACCGTATGAAAAGTCAAGAGTTTTGGAGGACGTGGAGACGAATGATTCTCGCGAGTGTGGTGGATACGATAAAAAGCAGAGTAATACAAATTGTGTTGTGATGTGTAAAGTGTGGAACGAGCGAGACGGAGGAATGGATAAGCGATTTCAAGTAACTGTGTCACATTAAACGTTATAATCAAATAATTGCATGTCATATATTTGTCTACTCAGTTAACCCGTTTCATTCTAAAAGAACCGACGAATTGTTCAGATGCTGTAGAGTTTTATATCTTACGACTTAGAATAGGAGTACGAAGTATAAATATTTAATATAAATTTTGAATGATAGTTGGATAGTTCTGAAATGTTAGATATTAAGTCATTTTATTGATTAATGTTTATTTATGTTGAGAAAGAAGGAGATTTTCTAGTTTCATTAATATCTTGTTAATGATAAATAATATTTCACATTTGTTTATTAATCTTTTATTGATGATTAATAATATTTAGTGTGTAATTAAGATCATAATCTGAAACCATAGTCACTGGACTAATTAAGTGGTTATAAACAGTAAATGATATTAACTGTATTCACGAATTTCTTATAATGATTAACTAAGGATAAGAAGTTAGTAGTAATTGAGAAGTAACTAGCCTGTCAAATTGAAATGCGGATAAGATCATATGTTATATATATTTAAATGTATTAAAAAGGGTAAACATAATATCTATTAATTAGCATCTGAATTAAGAGTTGTTATTAACAACCCCCTGAGATTCCTAATTATCTCTGGCGCCCAGCAACCAAAACTTTTATGTTTGTCACCAGAACGTGGAGCTATAAATTCCACACACACAAAATTTAATATTTGGCGCATCCAAACGTGGAGCACGAATCTCCAAAATTTAATATTTGTCGCCAACAACGTGGTGCAATTCCAAACAATTTAATATTTGACGCCCAACTGGTGGAGCTTAATTTAGTAACTTAATAAACAGTTAATAAGCTCGGTAGAATGAAACGGGGTAGACAATAATAAGATATATGTAAATGTAAGTAGATGTTAACTCGTAGTAAGAGTAGACAATTAAGGAAATTTAAATTGAATAATAATCATAAAAGAGAAATGGCAACGAATAACGGGGATAATAGTGATAATGAGGTGGTATTCGAGGTCACCAACCAAATGGGAGAGACCAGAATAGGTGAAGAATCGACCGACAATGAGACCCCGACGGTTCTTTCAGAGGCAAGGGGACTGCGAGAAGAAGATGTCCGCAGCGAAGTACAACAAACACAAACAAATATAGATATAGTAACGTTATTACAACAAATGACAGAAAGCTTGACAGAAAAAATAACAGAAAACAGTCGACGATTAGAACAATAACTGACAGAAAACAATGAACAGTTAAAACAATTAACAGAAAGAATTGACAAAATCGAAAAGAATATGGAACTAAAATTCACACAACAGTTAAACGAACACAGAACACATGTAGAACAACAGATTACTGAATTAAGACAAGAAAACCAGGAGTTCACAATGAAGATAAGAACCGAAACAAAGGAGATCGTCAGGGAGGAAATGGAGACGATCCAGGCAGAGGTGAAGGAGCACTTAGAAAACAGCGACCAAGTGTTCAGAAAGCACCAAATCGTAGTAGCTCAAGAAATAAAAACCTTAAATACCAAAGTCAATAATAATAACAAAAAGAATGGAGAGCAGATCCAGAAACTCACCGAGTTATACGAAAACAATTGTACCTCGATAGACGGTCAACTAACACAGATAAGGGAGGACGTGTGAGCAAGAATAATACAAATGGAGAGGTCACCGATGCAACGTGCGATGACGACAGAACACCTCAAGAACGTTACATTTAATGGAGAAGGGGAATACCCCATGGAGTTCAAGGAACTGGACGAGATTCATAAAGAATATTACATGAGCGAACGAGTGAGCTGGGTATCCAGACACTTAGAAGGAGAAGCTGCCATTTGGTGGAAATTGGTTAAGAATAATATTAACACCTTCAATGAATTCCAGGACGCATTCATAGCTAAATACTGGAACCAGATGGTACAAGAGGGTGTACGCGACCGATTAGAGTTTGGAAGGTATCGGCCGGAGAGTGGACTTAGTATGGTACAATACATGGAGAGGTGCATACTCCAAAATCGACAGCTGATACCACCGATATCTGACCGACATCTGATACAGAAATTGGCGCGACACTACCACCATGATATAGCAGTAGCATGCATTACAAGGGGAGTAGAAAATATTATCGAATTTCAAATGTTGCTAATGGAATTTGCGACGTTACGTAAGAAGAAGGAAGATAGTTCTGACAACTATAGGACGCAGGTAGCGGTAAAACCGGAACAGCATGAGAACGAGAGTCGACCTTGGCATCACAACAAAAGTGACAGACAGCCGACTTATCGACAGAAAGTAGGGTGGAGGCAGACAAATGGGCCCGAGCCGAAAGAGAGCGCAAAAACACAAAACAAACGTGTTTACGAAGCTCAGGTCAACGCTATTGCCGGAACGAGCGGTACACAAAGACCTTCACAGGTTGTTGACACACCAGCAACAAGTTCAAAAAACTAAGTAAGTTTACTACTAGAAATAAGGTAGATGTAAGTTGTAAATATTCAGAAATTAGCACCACTTTCATAGAAATAAGGGACGCTTTGTTAGAAGATTTAGAAATTAACAAGGCACGTAAATTTAAATGCCCAGAGCTAAGCATATGCATAAATGGAATACCGGTGGTCGCCTTAATTGACTCAGGTAGCCAAATTAATGCAATCTCGGCAGAGTGGTATCGCAAACACAAATGCCAGATGGGAAAACTAAATATATTAAAAGTAATGAATATGATAGTAAAAGGAGCAGTCGGTAGAAAGTCTAAACAAATAACTCAGCAATTATTGTTAGAAGTGAAGATTGGTCAGTATAGCATTGACGGGGTATTCTTAATAATACCTGATCTAATCCGGGAATGCATAATTGGAATCGGGTTGCTGCGAGAGAGTGGATGTGTCATTGATTTAAAGGAGAACCAGATAACATTTAATAGACATGAAGCAGGGGAAGATGCACCTGAATATGTTGAAATTCTAGCTATAGAAGTTGATCAAGAAGAGAAACGGATTGGGGAGATGATTCGTGAGAAGATGGAAGAAATTACAGGAGTCGAGATGCAGGTGAAGAAGGAATTAGAGGAAGTATTGATAAGAAACCGCCAGATCTTCAGGGAGCAACCAGGAAGGGTTACGAGGTATGAACATAAATTTATTGTGACAGATACCACACCATATTGTATGAAAGGTTGGCCAATTCCTCTAAAATATCAACAAGCCGTAGACGAAGAAATCAAGAAGATGGAGGCGTGCGGAGTGATCGAACGAGCTGCAAGTCCATTTATTAATCCGATCGTAACCGTCATCAAAAAGGATCAGTCGGTACGACTATGCCTGGATGCGCGGAGAATCAACACCGTGACAGTTCCAGACTATGAAGGAGCGATGCCGATTAATGAAGTGTTGGCGAGCTGTGGAAACATCAAAGTGATGAGCAGTATCGACCTGACGAGTAGCTTCTGGCAAATGCCGTTAGCAGAAGAATGCCGTGATTTCACCGGATTCTTATATAAGGGGCGTTGCTATTGATACACTGACACTCCGTTTGGTTTGAAAACTAGTCTGGCGAGCTTAACAAGGGGATTGGATCACGTGCTATCAGCAAGGGTGAAGAAATTCACGATTATTTACGTTGATGATTGCTTGTGCATATCTGGAAGCATAGAAGAACATCTCATCCACCTGCAGTTGTTACTACAAGATCTCAAGAAAGCGAACCTCACAGTAAACCTGCGTAAATCGAAGTTTTTCCGAGAAAAAATAGAATACCTAGGGTACGAGTTATCAACGAAGGGCATCAGTGCGTCAGCAGAAAAGGTAGCGGCAATTTTAGAGTTCCCGAAGCCAAAAAACCCAAAGCAATTAAAGGGATTCCTTGGGTTGACCAACTTCTATAATAAGTTTACCAGCCGATATGCTGAGGAGACACGACCACTTTTACAGTTATTGAAGAAGGGGGTACGATTTAAATGGACTCCAGAGATAAATGAACAATTCGAAAGGGTGAAACAACTGTTTGTAGATACAGTAATTTTGAGACATCCTGACCCGAACAAGCGGTTTTATTTACAAACAGACGCCAGTAAATACGCATTGGGAGGACAACTTTATCAAATAGATGACGACGGACAAATCGAGGTAATCGCATTTACTAGCAGACTATTCCGAGGCGCCGAGTTAAACTATTTTACGACGGAACTAGAATTATTGAGCGTCGTCCACTGTCTTAAAAAATTCAGAACGTATGTGCTAGGACGTCCACTCACGATCATTACGGATAATAAAGCATTGACGTTCATGCAGAAGTGCCAGTTAACATGTTCGCGAATCACGAGATGGATACTCGCGATTCAAGAGTACGATTTCGAAGTGATACACTGCAAAGGAAGTGAGAATGTTGTAGCTGACATACTGAGTCGACACCCAGTGGATTCGCAAGAGGAGATGAGAAAGGACGGAGAAGGAGAATTGGAGATTTGTACTGTAGGTATCAGAATAAGCAAACAGTTGAAAAATCAGCTCATTAACATCTCCCAACACCAGCAGAAAGACCAGAAATTGAAGAATATCATAAATCAATTACAAAATAATAATAATAAGCAACTATTGAAAATATATAAGTGGAATAATAACAAATTATATCGGAAGGAAAGGAAGAAATGGAAAGTAATGCTTACGAAAGAGGTCGGCGAGGGATTGATTAAGGAGATACACGAACTATACGGACACTGTGGTGTAAAGAGGACGTACGAAGTGTTCAAAGAGTATTTCACAGGGGATCATTTCCATAAATTCACCAAACAAATGATCAAAACGTGTGGGATATGTCAGAGATGTAAGGACCATGGCAGGAAAGGTATTGGAGAGACACGGCCGATACTACTGAGAGAGAAAGGAGAAATGGTCAGTATGGACTATTATGGGCCATTACTTACGTCGACAGGTGGTGTAAAGTACATATTGGTAGTCATAGATAACTTTACAAAATATGTTAAGTTATACACGATGAAAAAAGCGACAACAGCCACCACATTAAACAAATTAAAATTGTATATTCAAGAAGTGGGTAAACCGAGGTCAATCTTAACCGACAATGGTACGCAGTTCACAAGCAGATCTTGGGCGAAGAGTTTAGGAGATCTAGGAATCAAACCTAAATTTACAGCCATCCGCAACCCTTGTACAAATTTGGCGGAAAGAGTAAACCGGCAACTGGGAAATATATTTAGGGTTATGGTAGGAGGACACCATACGAAGTGGGCGAAGTATGTCAAGACTGTAGAAAAATGTATCAATGAGACCTACCATGATACCATTGAAATGACGCCATATCAAGCGCAATGGGGCACCAAACCAAAAAGAGTATGGGAATCATACGTTGACCGGGAACTGATGAAAGAACAAATGAAGAATCACCAAGAGTAAATATATCGAAAAATGAAAAGAAAGGGTGAACAAAGAGCACAAAGGAAGAATGAAGAAAGTAATAAATTAAAGTTTAAGGTAGGAGACTTAGTCCTGGTTAGGACAAACACAATTTCAGACGCGGTAAATAAAATAACAGCAAAATTTTGTGAGTTGTACCAAGGACCATATGAGGTAACCAGCATTAAGGGAGCCGCTACATACGAGATCTCAGAGGTAAACAAACCTAACACAGTACGAGGTATATTTAATGTTCGGAAATTAAAACAATACTACCATGAGTTCCGGGGAGTTGGGAATGTAATAAATCAACAAAAATTTAAAATTCCTTAATGCGATAAAAAAAAAAAATTTAATGTAATAGTAATAAGTAAATATAATAGAGTCAGTCATATATCAATAGTCAGTAAGCGAAATTTGTAAACAATAAGTAGTAGTTAGGGTAGTAAGATGTGAATGACCGACCATCGGCAAATAAAGAGGGGAAAGTGAAAGTCGACAATGAGGGGGACCTTCAAACAGATCTATGAAAGTGGGTCAGTGCGGGTAAAATAAACAAACCCTCGTTTAAATGACTATATATATATATATAAATCTATATGAAGAGGCATACAAAATGATTTTCCCAAATTTTGTTGTACAATTGTGGATAAATCCTTTTGGGGGACAATGTAACATAACACTATCGGTTACAGCTAGTCGTATAGTAAAACACACATAGATCAATTACATATTTCGATGTAAACTATTAATATTAATATTAGTATTGTTAATAAATAAACATACAGATAAGAATTATACTGCATAGTCGGTATATAAGTGAGAGGTGTGTATGGGCGAGGCGACACATTGACGCCGACCCAAAGTAAAATTGTATTGTAAGTACAACTTTCTATGTCGTAAAGATATAAAACTCTTTGTTTGCTAAAACACAGCAAAAAATAGGCAGTACCGTTAGATTTAGGGTGTTTACGGCCTTCAAAATACAATGAGTGAAACGTCATAAACGAGGGTGGTGGAGAAAGCAGATGTCTTTTTTTAACGAGAAAACGGTCTCGCGGCAAAAAGTTCACGTCTATAAGAATTCACCAATTACAAAAAGCGTCACCTCTGCGCGCGAAGTTATTTCGAGTGGTTACTGGTCAATTTCAAACTTACCGGCAACAAGTTCGAATCTCAGCCAATGATGGTAATTTTAAGAGTAGCGGCAGTAAGGGAAGTTTCGGTGAAACTATAAAGGTAACTGATACAGGAACGTAAAGAGAGTCAATCAGTGAAATCAAGGCAGTCAGTCAGTGAATTCAAGTAAGGCAGTCCGTGAAATCAATCAGTTAGTTAGTTAATTACTCAGTCGTACAGTAAATTAGCCAATCGTCAATCAACCGCCAAGTAGTATTATTTATTCTGTGCGCGGCATCAAGTGCGAAGTTTATTTATTATGTGCGCGACCGTATGAAAAGTCAGAGTTTCGGAGGACGTGGAGACGAATGATTCTCGCGAGTGTGGTGGATACGATAAAAAGCAGAGTAATACAAATTGTGTTGTGATGTGTAAAGTGTGGAACGAGCGAGACGGAGGAATGGATAAGCGATTTCAAGTAACTGTGTCACATTAAACGTTATAATCAAATAATTGCATGTCATATATTTGTCTACTCAGTTAACCCGTTTCATTCTAAAAGAACCGACGAATTGTTCAGCTGCTGTAGAGTTTTATATCTTACGACTTAGAATAGGAGTACGAAGTATAAATTTTGAATGATAGTTGGATAGTTCTGAAATGTTAGATATTAAGTCATTTTATTGATTAATGTTTATTTATGTTGAGAAAGAAGGAGATTTTCTAGTTTCATTAATATCTTGTTAATGATAAATAATATTTCACGTTTGTTTAGTAATCTTTTATTGATGATTAATAATATTTAGTGTGTAATTAAGATCATAATCTGAAACCATAGTCACTGGACTAATTAAGTGGTTATAAACAGTAAATGATATTAACTGTATTCACGAATTTCTTATAATGATTAACTAAGGATAAGAAGTTAGTAGTAATTGAGAAGTAACTAGCCTGTCAAATTGAAATGCGGATAAGATCATATGTTATATATATTTAAATGTATTAAAAAGGGTAAATATAATATCTACTAATTAGCATCTGAACATAAGAGTTGTTATTAACAACCCCCTGAGATTCCTAATTATCTCTGGCGCCCAGCAACAAAACTTTTATGTTTGTCACCAGAACGTGGAGCTATAAATTCCACACACACAAAATTTAATATTTGGCGCATCGAAACGTGGAGCACGAATCTCCAAAATTTAATATTTGTTGCCAACAACGTGGTGCAATTCCAAACAATTCAATATTTGACGCCCAACTGGTGGAGCTTAATTTAGTAACTTAATAAACAGTTAATAAGCTCGGTAGAATGAAACGGGGTAGACAATAATAAGATATATGTAAATGTAAGTAGATGTTAACTCGTAGTAAGAGTAGACAATTAAGGAAATTTAAATTGAATAATAATCATAAAAGAGAAATGGCAACGAATAACGGGGATAATAGTGATAATGAGGTGGTATTCGAGGTCAACAACCAAATGGGAGAGACCAGAATAGGTGAAGAATCGACCGACAAAAACCGATGGTTCTTTCAGAGGCAAGGCGACTGCGAGAAGAAGACGTCCGCAGCGAAGTACAACAAACACAAACAAATATAGATATAGTAACGTTATTACAACAAATGACAGAAAGCTTGACAGAAAAAATAACAAAAAACAGTCGACGATTAGAACAAAAACTGACAGAAAACAATAAGCAAGTCACAGAAAACAATGAACAGTTAAAACAATTACCAGAAAGAATCGACAAAATCGAAAAGAATATGGAACTAAAATTCACACAACAGTTAAACGAACACAGAACACACGTAGAACAACAGATTCCTGAATTAAGATAAGAAAACCAGGAGTTCACAATGAAGATAAGAGCCGAAACAAAGGAGATCGTCAGGGAGGAAATGGAGACGATCCAGGCAGAGGTGAAGGAGCACTTAGAAAACAGCGACCAAGTGTTCAGAAAGCACCAAATCGTAGTAGCTCAAGAAATAAAAACCTTAAATACCAAAGTCAATAATAATAACAAAAAGAATGGAGAGCAGATCCAGAAACTCACCGAGTTATACGAAAACAATTGTACCTCGATAGACGGTCAACTAACACAGATAAGGGAGGACGTGCGAACAAGAATAATACAAATGGAGAGGTCACCGATGCAACGTGCGATGACGACAGAACACCTCAAGAACGTTACATTCAATGGAGAAGGGGAATACCCCATGGAGTTCGTCAAGGAACTGGACGAGATTCATAAAGAATATTACATGAGCGAACGAGTGAGCTGGGTATCCAGACACTTAGAAGGAGAAGCTGCCATTTGGTGGAAATTGGTTAAGAATAATATTAACACCTTCAATGAATTCCAGGACGCATTCATAGCTAAATACTGGAACCAGATGGTACAAGAGGGTGTACGCGACCGATTAGAGTTTGGAAGGTATCGGCCGGAGAGTGGACTTAGTATGGTACAATACATGGAGAGGTGCATACTCCAAAATCGACAGCTGATACCACCGATATCTGACCGACATCTGATACAGAAATTGGCGCGACACTACCACCATGATATAGCAGTAGCATGCATTACAAGGAGAGTAGAAAATATTATCGAATTTCAAATGCTGCTAATGGAATTTGCGACGTTACGTAAGAAGAAGGAAGATAGTTCTGACAACTATAGGACGCAGGTAGCGGTAAAACCGGAACAGCATGAGAACGAGAGTCGACCTTGACATCACAACAAAAGTGACAGACAGCCGACTTATCGACAGAAAGTAGGGTGGAGGCAGACAAATGGGCCCGAGCCGAAAGAGAGCGCAAAAACACAAAACAAACGTGTTTACGAAGCTCAGGTCAACGCTATTGCCGGAACGAGCGGTACACAAAGACCTTCACAGGTTGTTGACACCCCAGCAACAAGTTCAAAAAACTAAGTAAGTTTACTACTAGAAATAAGGTAGATGTAAGTTGTAAATATTCAGAAATTAGCACCACTTTCATAGAAATAAGGGACGCTTTGTTAGAAGATTTAGAAATTAACAAGGCACGTAAATTTAAATGCCCAGAGCTAAGCATATGCATAAATGGAATACCGGTGGTCGCCTTAATTGACTCAGGTAGCCAAATTAATGCAATCTCGGCAGAGTGGTATCGCAAACACAAATGCCAGATGGGAAAACTAAATATATTAAAAGTAATGAATATGATAGTAAAAGGAGCGGTCGGTAGAAAGTCTAAACAAATAACTCAGCAATTATTGTTAGAAGTGAAGATTGGTCAGTATAGCATTGACGGGGTATTCTTAATAATACCTGATCTAATCCGGGAATGCATAATTGGAATCGGGTTGCTGCGAGAGAGTGGATGTGTCATTGATTTAAAGGAGAACCAGATAACATTTAATAGACATGAAGCAGGGGAAGATGCACCTGAATATGTTGAAATTCTAGCTATAGAAGTTGATCAAGAAGAGAAACGGATTGGGGAGATGATTCGTGAGAAGATGGAAGAAATTACAGGAGTCGAGACGCAGGTGAAGAAGGAATTAGAGGAAGTATTGATAAGAAACCGCCAGATCTTCAGGGAGCAACCAGGAAGGGTTACGAGGTATGAACATAAATTTATTGTGACAGATACCACACCATATTGTATGAAAGGTTGGCCAATTCCTCTAAAATATCAACAAGCCGTAGACGAAGAAATCAAGAAGATGGAGGCGTGCGGAGTGATCGAACGAGCTGCAAGTCCATTTATTAATCCGATCGTAACCGTCATCAAAAAGGATCAGTCGGTACGACTATGCCTGGATGCGCGGAGAATCAACACCGTGACAGTTCCAGACTATGAAGGAGCGATGCCGATTAATGAAGTGTTGGCGAGCTGTGGAAACATCAAAGTGATGAGCAGTATCGACCTGATGAGTAGCTTCTGGCAAATGCCGTTAGCAGAAGAATGCCGTGATTTCACCGGATTCTTATATAAGGGGCGTTGCTATTGATACACTGTCACTCCGTTTGGTTTGAAAACTAGTCTGGCGAGCTTAACAAGGGGATTGGATCACGTGCTATCAGAAAGGGTGAAGAAGTTCACAATTATTTACGTTGATGATTCCTTGTGCGTATCTGGAAGCATAGAAGAACTTCTCATCCACCTGCAGTTGTTACTACAAGATCTCAAGAAAGCAAACCTCACAGTAAACCTGCGTAAATCGAAGTTTTTCCGAGAAAAAATAGAATACCTAGGGTACGAGTTCAAATGATGAGAAAAGTAATTTAATGTAGTAAGATGTTCAAATGATTTGTGAGAGATAATAAAAGATAGATTTTGGGTGATAATGAAATAAGGCAGGTGAGTTGAGCAGAATTAAAGTAAAGGGGAGTTGGAGAGAATACGAATTTTGAAATACTGGTAAAACACAAAAATAGTGTTAGACATTTAGGGACACAGTAGTAGTGAGTATATGTATAGAGATGAGTAAAGTGAATGGTAAATATATTTGTTGATGATGATATTTTGTAGTAAGGATGAGGTGGTAAGGTGAGAGCAGCATGCGGCGTGGCGATCAACCAGCGTGCGGCGTGGCGATCAACCAGCGTGCGGCGTTGTGGCAAGTAATAGAGTAGTTTAAGGGAGTGTTTGCCGATATTTTGGAGGGGCAAAGGGTTAGGTATGTATATAGCCAGGTTGGGAACACACATCCTAGTACAAAGATGAGCGGTGCCAGAGGTAAGTGGAATTAGTGAAAGGTATTTATAATTGAGAGATTGGTGTCATAATTTGTTAATAGTGGTTGTTAGTAGGAAGAAAGGGAGTAAGATGATAAATGTCTATTCAATTGAAGGCATAGAGAATACAGGGGTCACCCAGACTAATCTCATAGTAGAAAGGTAATCAGAGATGAAATATAATGTAACATGAAGGGTGATAATAAATTTGAATTTTATAGAATTAAATGATAAATAATTGATGGTTAATTAATAACAGTTCAATTGAAATTAAAATATAATGTTTATAATTGTTATACGCAAATTAAAAGATGTAGGGTGTGTAGATGTTGACCAAAGTTAAATGTGATTTGGTTATTTTAAGGTAATAATTGCAATGTTAATTATAAATGTATAAATGCCAACTGGCAAATCAAGCTAGTACAAATCATTAAATCACCCAAATTAATGGAGAATGCGATTATTAAAAGAAAAAAGAGATTTATAGTAAAAAGGTAAAACTTTTATTGAAACCAGTGACAATTTTCGATAGAGTTTGAAAATAATGTAAAGTGTTTATTTTGAGTAATGTAAATATCAATTTGATTGTTAATTATAATAATATTTTGTTATTTTAAATGTTTTATTTTATTGTGTTTTGTGTTTAAAGATAGAATTTTACAGGTGTTCAATGTATTTTCAGATGTAACTTGTGTATAATTTATGTAGGTCAAGGTTCTTGACTTGGCCCAGTTTTGATCAGCTGAGAGGTGAGGTCATATACTAGAAACACGTTTAGAAAGTAAATAAAGCCAATTTTGCTTTTAATTGATTTGAATAATTTTAAAATAATTTCAATATGGAAAAAAGAATATATTTTAATAAATTTAAATTTTTTGAATTTAAAATTTTTTTGAAAAAAAAAAGAAACAAAAATATATTTCTTGATTTTGCGCCTGCCATATAATTGATATTTTTGAACTTTGATGATGTCATTGTTTGTATATTATTAGTGTTTTATTTGAATTGTATTGTTAGGGCATATGTATAATCACATGTTAGGTTAAGGATGTTCCTATTTTAAGAAATGTTCAATTTGTTTATTTTCTAATAACAAAAAACTAATGAAGAGAATTTTTTAGGTAAAAGATTTTAGTTTGATTTTTTGGATTTAAACTTAAATGAAATGGTACAGCTAAGAATATATCAATGTTTACAGTATGTAGTATAAGGGTGTGTGTGAGCCCAGTAACTGCTAAAGGCAGCCCAGTTTGCATGTAAGGGGAAACATATCGGTTGAGGATCTGGCATGATCTAAGCCAGGGATTTGGATTTTTGGGGAAACATGTTAGAAGGTGAGGTGCGCTGTGGTGCGTATCTGTTCGATTCGGTGTTGGGATCTCGTTCAGATGCGTCCATAGTCGCCGAGCCAGGGGGGTCGTTTACCCATGAGGTGTAAGAACAATAGGGGGTTGTTGGCACCAGTTCCTCACCGGTCCTCTTAGGGGTTTTAGCAATGAGATTTCTTCTGTTTCGACAGAAGACCTCTCATTAGGGGGGTATCGTAATGGGCCGAATTTGAGGGTTATTTCATTTTATTAAATTTTTTGGGGTTTTATTAAAATATTTGTAAATTTACTTTTCAACTGTGACCAGACCACGTGTTGTATTGTAAGAGCCGTGTTAACAAAGGAGTAATACGTGTCCACAGTTGTGTAATCAGTACAGAAGAATGCACCCAGCCTCAGTTTCCAAGAACTTTGCGAGAATGTGGCCGTGCGCTCGTATGCATCACACAACCATGCGCGCGAAGCGACGCCGTTTTGTGCAAAGCAAAGATGGCTAAGAGAACAATTTCTGTTCACTTAGTCTACCATGCGGCCGGATGTAAAGCCTAAGTCCCGCCTATCTTGTGACGTCAGCCAGTGCCGAGCGAATATCCTATATGATCAGCACACAAACACTTACATGGGTTAAATAGAAATTAACAAGCGACAACGAACCATGAGGCCTTGGTTTCCACCCAGAAAGACGAAATTGAGTTGGCCGCGAACGTATAGCAGCTCTGCGCAGTTCGCCTGGAGACTTTACCTGTACAGGTATAGCTCAAAAGGGGCTCGTCAAAATTTTCTAAGTTTAAACATTAAAACTCGAGTTTTCCATTAACAATTATGTGGCAGTGAAGTGCATAAGTAACTAAAGAACATCAACAGTAAATTCGGACACATTATCAAATACAAGAAAATGAAAAGTTAATAGCTCGAGCTATAACCACGTGCCGGCAGGGAGGGTTTGACGGGGAGGGGTCAAAAATGCTAAGGGCTTTTTAATAGTGTGCGTGTGTGTATGTAAAATGCAGGCTGGGCAGTCTGAATGATATAGAGTAAGGTAAGCCAGTAGAATAAGATAGAATAGGAGTGGTACTAATGTAACGAATAACAAGCTAAAGAAGAAATTATTACGAAGCTATTTCATATGCGAAAGTATGGTAAAATTTGTTGAAATTTAAATGATTTTTAAAAAATTAAAATGTTAATTCTCTTCATTCAAAATGTGTTTAAATAATTATTTCGTAACATCACACTGTTTCTGACCTCGCTTATGAAAGAACCTTGGGACCCGAGAAAGATCGAAATATTGGTAAGTACGAACTATGAACCACTAATAAAATGTAAATCAGTTCGTATATATACACGCAGAATGCATAGAACACGTATACCCCGCGGTTCGAAATTTCTAACACCGAGTTACTAATTTTTTTAAAAAACACTGGCACAATACAGACTTTAACTTGAGGTGCAAATTCTTCTTAAAACATGTGTCTGAAAATATAAATACTGTAATAGCACATTTGCAGTGGTAAAATATAAACTTTTTTCGAATAAACACACTAATACATTGTTGAAGCATACTAATAACTCTCCTGCATGTAAACACATTTTCCTTAAATATATATGTTTTAGTGGATGTTAGTGAGGATCGGTCAATAATACAAATTTTAGCTATTTTGCATCGACGTTTCGACAATATTTATTGTCATCTTCAGGACAATTGTTGCTGACGCCAAACACACAACTGTTTGGATGACAATAAATATTGTCGAAACATCGACGCAAAATAGCTAAAATTTGTAGAGAACAATAAATATTGTCGAAACGTCGACACAAAATTGCAAAAATTTGTAGATGACAATAAATATTGTTGAAACGTCGACACAAAATAGCTAAAATTTGTATTATTGACCGATCCTCACTAACCATCCACTAAAACATTCATTGATTGATGGACACTAAAAATTTAAGGACTTAAATATATAAATATTTAACGTATTAGAGTTTAATAGCTTTCAAAGATCAGATATACTTTTCCCTTCAAACTCTTCACTACTGTACAACACAATAATTTCGTTTTACAAACGCACACTGTCAAAAGAATTTGCCAAATGTTTCCAAAAGGCTTTAAAAGGATAATCTTCAAACCGTGTATACAAGTGATTGTCAGTGTTATCAAACGGTCACAATAAATACGCTTGTAGTTCACATTCCTTCTCTGTGATGGCTCCCCTCCTACAGATAGAGTTTGCTGAAAAACACCTTCAAAGTCATCACGGAGAGATACTACACTTTGTCTAGTTTCTGCAATTTTCTTCCGGCAGTACAAAATGTCACTGGTTTGAGTCTGTCATCTGTATATGAAAATATTTTATCAAAAGTATTTTGTCTCTAACACTTACAAAAATTCACTAATGGGAGCTAAAATATCAGACTCGATCTCTTCAAGGTGCTCTAACGTAGCATTGAATACGTCACACAATTGACATGGTATTTACGTTCCTGTACATGGTATTTACAAGTCTAGAGGAATAATTCCACCTCATTGGGCACAGATCGGGTTATAGCTGCACAAACTCATACAAAAATTAAGTCCGTTTCGGAGATCTCAAAAAATACCACTAAGTATGTTACAAAATATTTTGCACTCGGGTATTTGCCTAACACTTTGAGACACAACAAGGTTTAAAACATGAGCATATCAATGGACAAAGAGAGCTTGCAGATTAGTTCTTTTAATTATGGTCTCTACTCCAATTAAAATTTTCCCATTGTTGCCATCCCATCGTAGACTTGAACAACTAGTTTTTCACTTCATTGAAATTTTCAGTCAGGTAACTGACGAATGAGTATTGCAATAGCCTGGGCATGTCGATCACAACTTACGTCACTGGATCCTACAAATCTCTCTTTTACTTCTCCATTATACGAATAATGCAAAACTATAGAGCACTATGGTTTATTTGAAATATCTCTGGTTTCATTGACTAGATTTAACCAGAGCGGACATCTCTGATTTAAGTTGGTCATCTAACGCAGTTTCTATTCTACTCTGACTGGAAGCAGCAATACACAATGATGAAAGAAGATGATTCACAGTAATTTTATGGATGGCAATAAATTCAACTAGGTTTCCTAAATGTTTGAATCCAGTTTGGTCCAGCTAGTTTCCTGTCCTTTCCAAACAACAAACAATACCAGCAAAATAGTGCATTTAGTTCACCACTACCAGCCAACCACTCACATTTGCTGTACATACTAGACTGGAAATGCTTAGTAAACTTTCCATATAGCTGGGTTAAGTTTAAAAGAATCGGGGCCGGCTTACCAATTTTTATCATTTCAGTTTTTTCGTTGAATGACCGGGAAGAAAAAGGTTTTGCTAAAACGTTTTTCTATTATACAAACCGACACTGTAGAAAATATATTTAACCAACATTGAAACTGTTCTAAAATATATAACTATAATTTCAAATATAATGCGTATCGTTTAAGTACCACATAAATAAAATGTAAGACGCACTATTTAATAAGGTATAACTATAACTTCAAATGTTAAAAACGGAAACGCATATGGTTTAAATGCGGTAGGTACTAAATAATGTACACGCACAGCGATACCAACAAACTTAACACCATGCAGTCCAACTCAACCAAGCTAGCTCAGTTATACTGAGAACTGCAGACTGCAGAGGCGTTTTTCTATCTCGCTCTACGTGCGCACGCATCTCTTTACACCAGGCTAACCCAAGCTGTGACGAACCTGCTTCACCTACCACTGCAGAGCCAGCATGTGAAATCAGTCTACTTAAACAATTTTGGAAACAGTCATGTAGAAAATTCCAGTGAATTTTTATTTTAGTTATTTAAAATTAGATTCAATTAAATTATAACATTTACTTTAAATAACTGCAGTTAGTGTGTCGCCAATCATTACTGAAGCAGTGCTTCACTTGCTTCCCTTCACCGCACGCCACTGCCTTTCAGACAGAAAGCTCAACGATTTAGTATTAATGTGCTGTGAGAGAGACATCACCTTGAAAACAAATTTTACAGAAATCATTGAAAGATTTGCTAAGCTGAAAGCTAGGAAAAACAATCATTTAACATTTTTTTGCTTCTAAAAAATCTTGAAGATGTGTTAGGCCTACTAGTATTTTGTGTTTTTTCAACTATTGTAATTTTACATAATTAATTAAATTAAACAGATTTGCTGAACTGAATGCTAGGAAAAAATCTGTAACCTAATTTAACAGTTTTGTAATTCTTAAATATTTTGAAGGTATATGACAGTTAGTTGTTTTGGGCTATTGAATATTTTCTCCTTAAAATCTGGTGTTGGTGGGGGGGGGGGGGTCTTGCCCAGGGCGCCATTAACCTAAGCCCGGGCCCTGCCATCAGTTAAATAAATTGATGGAAATGCTGTTTCTAAAATAATATACTTAAGATTTTTTGCAGATTTAAATGAGTGCTATCTTTCTCACCATTTTTCAGCCATGACAGCAGTTAACAAATAATTTCTACACATAGAAGAAAGAGAGGTTGACCACAGAAAAGTTAGGCCACAAAGTAAACACTGCCATTAAAGGCAGAGACTGAAACATAGAGAATGGATGAACTACAAATAATAAAAGACAGGATAAAAGAAGCAGCAAGGAGTGCAAAGAAAATTCTCATGTTATGTATATTTTAATACCTTTCGTCTGTCCTTGGCTGGATCAGATTGGCAGTCTCTGTCTATATGAGCTCCTACTGCAATATCAGGAGGTTCACCTCTTCTGACTGGTACAGGCACATTGCACAAAGGACACACAGGAACTTGTACATCTTTCTTGTACGCTGACGCACATGAATGGCTTGCATACGTCATATGCTCCTGACTGCACAAAATTTACATAGGTTAGAGAATGTATGCAGTAACAGTAATATTGTATTCAAATAAATATATAGTGAAAATCAATTATCCATTGGAAATGATAATCAAATGAACAGGTAACAAGTATATGTTCCTACACTATATACTTCTCTCAATGTAATCAAATTTCTCTCTCTAAAATGAATAAATATTTACTATACACTGAACTACAATTGTTCTTTATTAGCTAATAATAAGAATGTAAAATAAATATAATATTCTGTACAATCAATGAATAGAAATATAGTCTTACACAAAATACTATAGGATTATAACCACCAGAAAACTAAAGGAAGAAAAGTAATACTAGGCAAGTTTAGATAAAATTTATTAAAAAAAAAATTGTCATTTTCTTTAGCAATACTACTCTAGCCTTTTTTACAGCACCACTCCTGATCTTTGTAGCAGCAAAAGTAGTGGGACATTTGTCTCCTATTGTATCACAAACCATGAACCTTTGGTAGCATTCTTTCAGCTTCACAGTGACTTATCAATTTTAATAATAAATAATATTACCCGTTTACTCTGTACACTATTGTCCACTTACGATTATTTCTGACTGAAACAGACTTTACAACCCATGGTTTTTCAGCAACCTGGTAAGTTTAACAGTTTGACAGTTACAATAGCAAACGATAACTGAGTTTTTACTGTACTTGGCACAATTATTGTATTTCTCTTAATTTAACATTTTACAACTTTTGGCAAACATAGGAACATCCGCAAAGTTGTTATTCACTATATAACTACAAAACTCTGATGTTAATTTTCCTTTGACTCATATACAGTGTTCAAGTTCGATTCCTATACAAGTTGTAAATTCTGTTCATTAAGTTTGACATTATAGCTATAACACAGCTATAGCTATATGTGTTGTGTAGCTCTACAACTTTAAAAATCTAGCTAGAGTAAAAACTACACTGACATCCTGCATTCTATTATCCAGAGTACTTTTATCAAAGGGACATTTTGTAGAGAGTACTTCAAACATAATATTTTATCTCATACACAAAATAAATCACTTTCTGAATCTAAAAACAGATAATTTTACTGATTTTCTTTGTATGATGCAACTGACAGTTGAAGGTAAATAATTACTCCACTTTCATAATTATTATTTTTTTATATCAATTATAAAAAATACAATATATTATAATATAATTATATAATACTACTAAATAATTACTAAAGAAATTCAAAACGCAAAATAGGAAATTTTTATGCAAAAATTTACAAACTTCTAAATCTATAATTAAATAATCACAGAGATCCTGTAACATTATACACTACGACTAATGAGTGAAAGAATCTGTCACCATGTTCATCATCACACATTACTAATGCAAAAGTAAAATAAATAATTTATGAGATACCTTCC
Source organism: Magicicada septendecula (assembly GCA_034769895.1). Taxonomy (NCBI): domain Eukaryota; kingdom Metazoa; phylum Arthropoda; class Insecta; order Hemiptera; family Cicadidae; genus Magicicada; species Magicicada septendecula. Next base: position 416,111,433 of record CM068369.1, read on the forward strand.
AAAAAAGCTTTCCTTTCAAATTGTGAGTGTGAAATCTCATATTTTATCACTAAAAAATATGGATTAAAATATATACAGGGACTGAAGTGTCACATATTATTGATAAAATTTAATGAGTGTCGTCTTACACGAGCCAAACAAATACAACTGCTTTATTGGGTCAACTGGAAAAAAATAATATACAGAAAAGGTTCTGAGTAATGCTGCAGGTGCATGTGTGAATCTACTAAAAGTTGCAGTCAGTTGTATTATTCTGATATAGAAATAATGCAATTTCATATGCTCCATTTCTACGCTTCCTCCCACTATTTCTAAAAGCAACTAAAAGAAAAAAAAATCACTTCGATTTCTTTTACACTTGATCTTATATTAAAAATAGTTTCATACATGTACTTTATTTATGCAAAGAAGTGAGTTTTAAGTGATTCTGAACAATATCCAAGTTTATATTAAAAAAAAAAAATCATATTCAAGTCACTTTTCAATGTAAGCACATAACTGACTGAATATTGTACACGAATTAAAAATGAAGTTAGACTACTGCAGAACAACAAATAACATTCTTTGTATATAGAAAACTTTGATAACTACGAACACTTTAACTATACAGTTAATACTTCAGGGTGTGTTAGACATTTGAGCTTTTACTGCAATAATGAGTTATTACATATGTACCATACATACATATACTTTGTCCATGTAACTTTAGAAAAGTAAACAAACCTACTGTAGATTTACCATGACAAGCACTCTGATTGGCTGGTGTATGCTTTAATAATTTCCTCCGTGAAAATAGTTTTGTTTCAAATTACTGTGTGATTTAAACAGGCATCAAAATAGCCCTTTGCAGATTGCACACATAGTACGGTTTTATTGTTAAATAACATTTGGAATTAAAAAGTCTTAAATATGAGAGCTTTCAAGCTCTCATATCCACATGAACCATGAGTAGTGTTTATACATTAAGGTTCTGTAATTCTCATAGCATCTGTATATAAAGTAATAAATAAGTAAGTAAGTAATTTAGGCATAAAACTGTTTTTACAATTCTGTGTAAAATGAGTTCAAAACCTAACCATAAATATAATCATAATGTTGAATGTCATACGTTTAAATTGTGAGCAATGATGTAATGAACTTAATTATAGCTTGCCATGTCAGCTGTAATGTACACACATGAAGAATTAACACATATAGTATGTTTGTTTACTTTTCCTCTAAAGTAATGATGGACAACGTGTAGTGTATGTGCACTATGATATGTATAAATCATAGTGCATGGTAAACTGGAGAACACTAAAACATAGTCAGTGACCCACTGAAATATTTTAAAAGCAACAGAATTTTCTCCACGATAAATATATTAACAATTTACAAAAATTGCAAATTATTATGATGGTTAAAAAATTCTGTGAGTACTTACCAAAAGATTTTTTTGCAGGCATCACATTTGACTGGCAGAAAATCTGAAACAAAAACCTGAAAATTTGAGAAGTTTGTTCCTTTATCATTCTAAATAAGTAGTACTAAAAAGTAACTAATTGACAGATGATTCTACAAAAAATTGATGCTTTTCAAAATGTTTCTCACGTAGCAATTTATTTATTTTGCCAAGTTTTACTGACCAGATGAGATAAACAAGACTTTTAAAATATACTTAAAATACTCTGCAACTTACATTAAAAAATATTTTTTTAACATTATTATTATTATTATTATTATATTGTATTAATATAAAAATATATTCATATATTTCAAATTTGTTCATAACACTAATGACTACGCAATTCCAGTGCCCCGCACAGAACTAGGCCTACAAAAAAGCTAAAATAGAGACTCAGGGTTAAAAGTATGCATTCCAACCTGTATTATATGTAAATGTCTTGATGAAGATACACTATTTGAATGACTTTGAATAAGCCAATACCATATCTTTTAGTACACTTTTCAGTAATGTATAAATAAAACAAGGACAGACACCAACTAAATTTTAGAAGGTTAGGTGTAACAACCTACACTGTTGCATGGCAACTGAAAGAGTACATAGCCAGGAATATTGTACATTAATAACAGCTGCTGAAACAGGATTCCTTAAATCCTACATCAAAAAGCGTCTGTAAAGGACTGAACAGCACTCTAGTGTAAAAATCAAAATATTATTATATACAGAGCAATTTTATAAAAGTAGTATAATCTCTGATTGTAGACAAAAACAAGAGTTGTTCTATCAGGATTTATAAAATGCAAGAATACAGTAATTAGTGGTAACAGCGTCGCACAAATTGATCATCACTTTGGTTTATCAGAAAAGTTAAGAAAACTCACAAATACCACTCTTGAAAACACAAGTAAGTTCTGCTGAGTAAGTGTTTGAGTTACTTTTTTGCTTATTTTAGGGGTTAGTTGGATGATGTACTCAATTATTGGTATTTACGCCAATGTAAGAACAAAAATAAAGCTGTAATGCCTGAATTTATTACGTCTTTCAGGAAGTTTTGTCGTGTAAATTCACATCCTATGATCAGCACTGTTGTTTTGATTAGGGCCTAGGTTAGGTTTTGTGTAGCAGATGTTACCATGTTAGAAACCTATGCTTCAGACCTAAACCACAATAACTTTTTAAAGAACTATTTAAATATTCCAAAAATTTCAAAATATGAAATCGTTAATTAATAACATACAACATTACGAACCAAAATTTTATTATATTGAAATACAAGCGTAGAATTAAACGTACAAATTTATCAGCAAGATAATTCTCACCAAGTTTGTTACAGGTGGCTTCTAAACACTGTTTTCCTAAATGTGGAAACTCCATTGTTTATTTAAACACTTTCTGAAAATCAACTATATCACAAAATTTATGAAGTCAACAGGACCAAGGTTATAATGAAAATACACTGCAACTGATGGCAACAGTTAACTTTATATATAACTACTTTCAAAAATTATGATTACTCATATTCTGGAAACTTCTAGAAATGACTACCGAAATCATGACTAGAAACGATCGTAACTAAACGGTCAATGGTGTAATCGTTACTGTCAAATTCGCACAGATTTTTCTATGTCAAGGTCGCCATCTTACATACTGCCACACTGACACCCATTGAAATTAATTTTACCCAGAATTTTACCATTCTTCTTCCAGTAGAGTTTTCAGGGTTATTTTTCTAATTAATTTTTCGCTTTTGCTCTCAACAAGTGTGATATTCGTTTCCCAACTGTGCAATCATGGAAGCAAGTTTTAATATTTTAAATGAATATTTTTCAAATCGATGTTCATATTTAAACAGCAGGTCTATTAATTTATTCAATATATTTTTTTAGTTACTGTATGTATAAATGCTCACCAATTATTAATTGTTTGCTAGAAAAAATAATCCTATAGACAGTGTGAGATAAGCACTTAAGGTGTCTGTACTTGCTTAATTAACTATTGTAAATGGAATACGGATATCTAGTATTTCATTAGCCTTCCCGCCAAACTGGCAGTACCAGTTTCCTCTTGTTCTTGTCAAATCAACAGAAACTGTTGGTACCCATTCGCCGCCACTTTTCATTTGTCACTATTTTCCTTTTAACATTTAAGTCAACTATTTTTAATTACTCCCGCATGTATGTGATTCTTTTCTTATCCATTCTTCTACATCCTGCTACCAGACTAAAACAGCTTTGCTTTTAACTTACTATTTTTTTTATTTCATTTGCTTGTAGTCTTGTTTTATCCCTTTACTCAACATCCATGTTTCACTTTCCACATATTAATTATGCAACAGATATTACCTTATGTAATATAAGTGTTTATGTTACACTAATAATCAACATAATATTAAATCTATTATGTTCTATTAGATCATAACAGTGAATTTAAGACACTACTTTACTATCCAATAGCCTAAAAGATTAAATACCTACCAGAAACAGTAATGCCTCTTGGTAAAAATGTTCCATTTTATACTTATTTTTATGGTAGAAGGCTATTAATATAATTCTATCAAAGATTAAGTTAAATATTACTTGGTGGGTTGCTAGTTACCAAGTTACCATTGACATTAAGCTTTAGTCAATGGAGTTGTTGGTAACTGTTATTTTTTTTATTATTGTGTAAATTCTTGCTGGTTTAAAATTCTCAAAATCTATGTTATGAAATGTAGGTATAAAATCAAATATTTACAGCTTTTACAAACATGTGTTGTGGACTAAGAGATTCTGGAGAAGGATTATAATTCTTTTTTCTGCTAAATGTTTTTTCTATAACCATGAATTAACAAAAACTTTTCAGTTATCGTTTTAATATTAAAATGACATTATTTTAAGCAAAAAATCACATTTTTTAACCACATGTGCTTAAACTGAAAAACGTTTAAGAAATTGATTTTCTACTAGGCCTATTTGTTTATTACAGATAGTTTGCATGCAGGTGAACTGCAGCATTTTCATTTTTAAAAAAGAAAAATCTTTGTAATTCTTTAAAAAATCACTTTCAAATGTGTTTTATACAAATAACACCAAATTTGTCATGGCATTAGGCACTCTCTGGACTATTTATGACAAGTTTTGGGCTGAAGATTTAAGTCTCCCTTCAGACTGCATTAAAGCAGTAGGCATCCCAATACTGAAGCTAGGGAAGGCACAGGACAAAATGAAATCTTATTGACCCATTATCTTCCTTTGGTACTTGCCAAAATACTAGAAAAAACATGTTTACATGGTTATTACATGTTTCATTACACTTGAATCAGTTTTCTGTCCTAGGAGTGTGAGGTGTGACTGGAGTGAGCCAGGCATCATAGCGCCATATGTGAAGTTCTTACTTCACAATGGTAACAGCATGACTAAACTGGTAATTGGAAAAGCAAAGGTTTCTTGCTGAAGAACAAGTTGGATTTATAAACAATATGACAACTTCAAATGTGCTCACAAAATTTGTCCAAGACATTGAATAAGACTTCAACAGGAGAAAGGCATGCTTACAGTTTTGGTCAATTTTAAGGGAGCTTATGATAGAGTTTGGAGAATGAAGCTCATCAGGAAAGTCAAAATATATGGAGTGAGAGGATGCATGCTGGTATACAACAAGATTTCTCACTCAGAGATAAATTAATGTCCTGCTAGAGAGGCTGAAGAAAATTGAAGGAATTAAGGTCAGTATGTCTGCTGATGACATCATGATCTGGACATTAGCTTGTAACTAGTTTCAAAGTTAAAAAAAAATCTCAAAAGGATAATAAATACTGCTCTAAATGAACTTAATACATGGACCTTTGAAAACAACATGAGCATTAGCAAGTCCAACTAAAACTAGAAATTGATTTGTTCAATAAGTGTCCCAGAACTAAATATTTAGGCACTGCTCTTGAAACAAACAAAATCAGGAAGAGTAAGTTTTAAGAACAGCTAATAAAATAAAGAAAAGAATTGGACTTGTGGAGAGACTGACAGGAGCCAAATAAGCTTGTAGAGATGACACGCTAAATATTACACATAACACCTATGTAAAACCTATCATGAAGTGTGGAAGCAAAGTTGTGATCACAGCCAACAACACATGGCTGGGCTTCATGGAAATAACACAGTCTAATACACTGAGACTAAGGCCTCTATTACACTATGCAACTGATTTCAAGCCTAGATAGAACTAGTTGGCGGCTCAGTAGACCAGTGGGTATCGCACCTGGCTACTAATCTAGAGGTCCCGGGTTCGATTCCCGGGCCCACACCATAAAATCAAGGTGCATTTTTCAGCCCCCAGGTCGACTCAGACTGTTGAAAATGAGTACCTGGGATAACATCCTGGGGATAATAATGGGCAGTTGAAGCGTAGTGCTGGCCACACTGTCTTTCTTGTATGCCGTACGGCTCACATAAGGCAGCCTACCCTACCTTCTCCGAAGCTACTTTGGTGGTACACATGGGAGCCATTATTATTATTATGAAACTAGTTGCACAGTAGTAAAAACAGGCTCCGACTGTTCTGCAATCAGTTGCAAAGTAATCATGGCATCTATACTACTATTATAAAGAGGTAAAATCTGTTTGTATGGTTGTCTGGGCTAACTTCAGAAACTACTGATCTGATAAAAAATTTCTTTCACCACTGGGTTCCTTGAAGTTTGAGCATGGTTTTAGACATAAATTTCAACCAATAACTTTAATAATTTTCAAGAACAGAGATTTAAAACGGTTCCATGTTGTGAAATTTTTGTTAATTTGCATGTAGTGAAATGTTTGGCATACGATGAAATTTTGTTCTATAAGAGATAAGCAAGTGAAATTTAGAAAAAATTACAAATTTTATTTTGGTTTTTGTTTCAATAAAATCCCCCTTTTTGTTTTTGAGATATTGGTGGTTTGTAAAAAATTATATACGTTGTGTCGTTCCCATGTCATGAAATTTCTTCGTTGTCTACAGAATGCGCGCACACCTGAGTTTCAGGTAATCAGTTGCATAGTGTAATATGCTACATTTGAATCAACGTATCAATGTGCCCCACAAGGACTGCTTGAAAGTAAAAGTTGCACAAGCAGTTGCAAGGCAACAGTTTTGCAATTGATTGCAAGCTGTGCAACCAATTGCAGTAAGTGTAATATGCTACATTTAAACCAATGGGCCACAAATTCTTTTGCAGTCAGTTGTGTAGTGTAAAGTCCTAATATGTAAGTCAGTAAAAACAACACCAGTCACCACCCTTCAGCAGTACAACAAAAACTCCCACTCAGGTGTGAAATACAAAAACCAATAGTGACATGACCCTCATCAAGATAGAAGATTCACTAAGAGCCAGCTGGATTCACCAAGCAAACCAAAGCCAAACTCTTAAATCTCAAGAAATACTGGTCACTTCATGTCGAAAGATCCTTGTAGAGTTGAGTGTTCCAAGTAAAGTGAAGCTCATTGGAGACCTTCCTAACCCTCTAGACCAGCGTTTCTCAACCCGTGGGGCACAACCCACTGCTGGATCTTGAGAAGCATTTGGTGTGTTGCAAAATTGGGCTTGTAAACTTATTTACTGTGTTTGAGACCTTCCTAACACTCTAGACCAGCATTTCTTAACCTATGCGTTCACAACACACTGCTGGGTCCCAAGGGGTAGCGAAGTTGAGCTTGAAAATTTATTTACTGTGTCTTAAAAATTTATTACATTTAACTACTAAGATATATTGTTTTAACAATTTAAATTCACATTTTATACATAGTATGAACTCTTAATTTCTGTTATTCATGCTCTAGAATTGCTTTTTACCAGCATCTCTCTGATGTTTAACTCAAGGAATCAGATGTCTGTCACTTCATTCACAGCAAAGAATTCTTATTTATTTGTCTGTCAAATGCATGTCGACTTCAGGTGTCGCTTAAAATTTCCCCCTGCCTGTGTGCTGATGACATGTGTTCAGTTGCTGACAAGGGTCAAATGTCTTCATTTCACATTGCTATTGACTGCTATCAAGACTGCTTGTATTATAAAACTAGCTGCCTATAAACAAATTGATTATGGGAGTTTTAAGAGTTCCCTGGAAATATGTACTTTTTCCTCATTAACATGCGCTACAGCTTTGATGTTCAATGTCATTGTGACGACAATCACACAAAGTCACAATAAGTCTTTGATTGTATGTGTACCAATCACAGTTTTCCTTTATTAACCAATGGAATTTTTAGATTAAATAATGAGTTTTTGTTGTTGACTCAATGGCAGCTGGTTTGCAGGAGTTAGTCTTTCAAGCCTTGTGAGCGCATAAAACAATAAATCATATTTTAAAACATTTTTCCTGGTCATTAATATGGAAAGTGTGCTAATAATATATTAGCAAGTTAGTTACTGAGTGACCCAGTTTGTTCAATGTTGAGTGAATTTCTGTTTTAAGTTTCCAGCATGAACCAGCATGGTTAAAACTGGAGTAATTTAAAGAATCTGAGTCAAAATCTTAGTTTGGGAGTGATGGGCATTCAAGTGTTCATGCTTCATCTTTGCACTCCAACATAAATGTGACTACTTAGGTAATGGATGTAAAACAAAAGAGACAGTATTATCTTAAGTATGATGTGAGCTACTTGAGACTGGAATATACTTGATGCGTGATAAAGACGAACCCAAACGCTAGTGAGTGCTATGTTACGAAGTTCTCTCCAATCACTTCCATGAAACCAAATAATTGTGAAGACACAAACAAAACATTCAGATACTAAAGATAAAAGTGAAGAATTTTTCACATGTGCTTCATCAAGATTCAAGGAGGAAAATCTGACACACAGCAGGATCATTGATATCAAATCCTTTGGAATTAATATATTTGACTAATCTGCATATTGCTAAAGCAGAAGAACCTCATTCCGGAGGAGGGAATTGATTCTTCCTGTACCTAAAGATATAGTTAAAACTATGGTTAGTGAAAAGGAAGATAAGCGGGTATTGGGTATTAAGATAACAATACACTGAAATGAAATGGGTAGTGAGTATGGGTATAATTGATCATGAGAATAACAAACAGTCGATTATTAGTTGTTAATTAATCACATCTCATTTGTTTCATTAGGTATACGTATCAGGTGAAGATTTCCTCTTCTGTGAAAACTTACCAGTGGCGGCTCGTTCTTAGGGCGCTAAGGCGCCCCCCCTGATTAAATCATATCATTAAACAACCCATTATCACTACTTGTGGAAAATCATTACATATACATATTTCTTTAATACTTCGGACAAGAAAATGTTTTTGTGTTAGGTAATAACAGAAATGTTTTCGGAACAGCATGCATTACGGCGCTCTGACAATCGCGCCCAGTTCTCAATTCCCCCACTCTATTCAAAGTTGAATGAACTTGTAAGCTTATAGGCGGCTTTTACACTCTCGCTAGGCGCGCCGGCTCCCAGTTTACCAGAAAGTGCCATGATTCACTCAGTACAAGTCTAAGTAATAGTCTAATCGCAGACTATTGATAATAATATAAGATTTGCTCTTTTTAGTGTTTATAGTTTCTCTGGCATGGTTAATTCAGTGCGGGCATTTGTTTAGTTTTTAGGTTTTGAGTTTGTGTGTTTTTTTAATAGCTTCACGAATAATTTAGGGAAATATTGTAGTATCGAATTATTAGGTTTTGTTTTAACATTTAATCCAACATGGATAATTCAGTGCAGGCACTTAAAGCAATAACTTTTGCAAGATTAACTCTTGATCAAAAAATTGAACTAAAGTCATTAGGTAGGCCAACTCCTGAATTCTGCATGATACAAACAGAAAATAAGAAAAGTGGGAATCGTGTTTTCATATGGAAACTTCTTTCGAAAGATCCATACCAAAAAAACGACAGGATCTGGCTGGCTGCGATGTTCAGAAATCTTTGTTCTGTTTTCCATGACTTTTATTGTCTCCCAGAGACAATGGTGATTGCTTTTGGACTGTAGAAGGGGTTAATGATATAAAACATGTTACAGAAAAAATGAAGAAGCATGAAATATCCGTCAATCATATGAATAGTGTTGGTGATTTTTCTTTGTTAGGCAAAGTAAACATACTGTTGTAACAGTACAATTCTGGCCCTACTGCAATTTGGGGAATAATCGATATAAATTGTATTTTTATTTTAAAGTCACATAAATAAAACCTAGTAAAGTTTTATAAGGGTTTTTAACTGCGTAGTATTGAGCGGACAAGATTTGCGCCAAGGTCAGGGATAAACTCACAGAAACAGCAAAAAACAGTTCATCATGGCAATGTGTCAACCAGCTGCGCACATGATTACGTCAGCCAAAACTATGCAATGCGTAATACATACATACATAGGGTTGGGCGAGAAAGACAAAGGAATAAGTGACGCAGTTTGTCCCCCACCTCAGTATTGCGGCATTGTAAATCGTCCTCAGTCTTGACTCATCAGAGTAACGCGCCGGCCGGCAATTTCTCTAAAAGGGTGTGTATAAAAATTTTACACAACCAAGTTTTTGTAATATAATGTAAAAGTGCAGTAATTAAATAAAATGCAGTAACCGTGCAATGTAAAACATAAACAAAAGTTTCGTAAAAGTTTTAGTGCGTTTTCAGCGATGGGACGTCTGCAGGACAGTAATATCAGCTAACTGATAAAATGTTGTCAATACAAAACTTTTAATATTTCGATATTTTAATATTTCATTCACTAATAATAATAATGAGCTCAATTTGGGGAAAAGTAAAAGAAAATTGAACCAAGAATGCGAGCGTGAGTGAATGAGAGAATGTCCAACTACATTTAATAAGTGCTGGGTTGTGAAATTATTTATAATTATGATATCATAAAAAATACAATTGAATATGTTATTTTGGAGGGCTATTGAAATGTTTAAGGGGATTTTTTGACTTAAATAATGTAAATGCGTCTCATGACGTAACACCTCAAGGTGTATAGCAGGTGCTTGTTTTCGCACGGTAGAGTCACATGTTTTGTAAATAATATGTTATTAAAAGGTAATGTCATTTGGTAAACATTTCAAGCAAGAGTTATTATTTCAAATAACACATTCCGTTTTCTTCTAGTTTGCTTAACCGAATTCTACCCTTAAGGTAAGTAAATATTCTTGTATATATCACAAGATAGCGCCTGAACAAAAGTTGAATAAAATTATTGATATTCCATAGTCAGATTTATTGGTCAGTAATAAAATAATATAACACTGTCTAGTCTAGACTCGTAATTTAGACAAAACATTGAAAAGCACAATATTCAAGTCAGCAAAAAGAGACATTTTAAAACAGCTGATTTCGTGTGTCAAATTCTGTACTGTTCTAGAGTTGCCTCTAAGAAGTCATGACGAATCAGCATCATCTACAAATCCGGGGGTATACAAAGGCTTAATTAATTTTATTGCGGAGCTGGATTCTGCAATGAAAGACCATTTAGAATTGGCCACTGTATCAAAAAGTACATACAGAATTATACAGAATGATATATTGGACTGTAATGATTAGTGTCTGCAGGGAAGAAATAGAAAAGGAGATAAAAGCTTCTGAATTTGTGACAATTGAATGTGAGGAGACAACTGATGTGACAAACCACTGTCCCAAATGGTATTAGTTTTTAGGTACGTGTTTAAGGTGTCGGTATTCGAAAGATTTTGGGGATTTCTCAGTCCTGAAGGTAAACGTTCAGAAACCTTAGAAAAGTGCATAATGAACAATATCAATCATCTTCTGCACACATCAAAGGGAATGTTAATAGCTCAGACTTATGATGGCACTAATGTTATGTGTAAAAGCAAAAATTAGAAAAGTGTATCCGTTCACATATTTTGTATACTGTTACACTCATGAACTTAATTTGCTATTAGAAAAAGCAACAAGTGTAAACAACAAAGTTGGAGTTTTTTTCTCAAATCTGTCTGCCATTCCAGCATTTTTTTCACACTCATCTCTACGAACGGACGTTTTGGAGGAAGTAGTGCAAGCCAGGTTACCCAGAGTTTCTATAACAAGATGGAATTACAACATTCGTACAGTCAACGTTGTGTACGAAAACCGATATAAGTTGGACGAATGTTTCGAAGTTCTTGAAACAGTGTACAAACAGACTCACAGTTAATGAGGCAAGTGGTCACAGAAGGGTTCTTCAGGACAAAAATTTCATGTCCTGGTAACTTTTTCCCATAGAATTCTACCCCATGTGGACATACTGTACCAACAACTACAGAGTAGGAACAAAGACAGTGTAACGTGGCAAAGTGACATCGGAATTTTTTAAAATGAGATGGAGAGAGGGAGAAAATAAATGAAATAGAAACACAAATAAATGAGGAGTTCCCTGAGGAACCAAGGAAAAGGAACAATAATGTTGGATGCAGCACTAGAATAGGGGATGGAGAAGAAGTACGTGACATCATTATAACTCACGTAAAAGATAGATTTACTTACACGGGTCACCTACAAGCAGCTTCATTGATGTCCATTGACTTGTTTATACATTTTTCTACAAACTTTCCGGAAGAAAAATTCAAGTGAGTGATGCGTCATTAACCTTTCTTACAAGAAAACAAACTCCGGAGTGAATTGGAACTATTATACAGACTTCATGATTATAATACTAAAGGCGCAATAAAACGTCTTAACTTTATAGAAGAAAACAATCTTACGTCAGTTTTCAAAGAAGTGTTGATACTTCTGAAAATTGTCATAACTACCCCTATGACAACTGCCAAACCTGAGCGCTGCTATTCGACTCTGGAAAGACAAGACTTTCTTTGTATTGAGAAATACAATGAAAAACGATAGACTGAATGCCCTTGAGATGTTATCTGTCAACAAGGAACTTGTTAAAGAAATGAAGGACTTTGATGCTAGAAAATTTTGTTAATTTAAAGGAAAGCCGAATGAACTTTGTATATAAATAAATGGCCTGTTTAAAGTGTAGGTATCATAAAAATAATATAATGTAAATATAGTATATTACTTTTTTGTGGAAACAGCATACACATTTTTGTGGATACTTTTGACAGTTTGTGATTATGTTTATTAATAAAACTGCTGACTCTCTACAACAGCTCACAATATTTGAGGTGAGATCAAATTTTTAAATATTAGTTGCATGCTGCATGTGTTACTATTCTTATTTTATTAATGAATTATGTGATCAAATATTGGCGACATTTCCATTGTGCGTTAAATTCAATATTGATAAATAATTAAGAAGCCTAAAGGCCGCGCCCTCCAGCCTCTTAAGTCACGAGCCGCCACTGAAACTTACCTAAGTTTACGGCAAGTATTAATGTGTATCTCTTACACATGCATACAACATCAGAACAGATTTTTGCCCTTCTCAATCTTACCTGAGTAATGTCAACATTGACTGGAAAAAATGTGTTTGACTAACTTCTGATGGGTGTCATGCGATGTGTGGAAGGAACGCTGGTGTTTATGCACACATGTGTTTGTGAAGTGGTACCAGAGCTGATTTGGTTACATTGCTTTATTCACCAAGAGGATTGGCTGCTAAAGCTATGCTGAGTGATTTAAAAACAGCTTTTGACTTTGCAGTTAAAATCATAAACTTCATAAAAGCTCATTCATTAAATTCAAGACTTTATTTGTTCTGTGTGATGAAATGGGCAGTGAACATGAGCAGCTTCTGCTTCACACTGAAATACGTTGGCTTTGACATAGTAAAGTCCTTATAAAACCTTTCTAACTGAGACAAGAAGTTATATTCTTTTTGAGCAATTATAAGATGAGACTTTTCTAACTTAGACAAGACGTTATACTATTTTTGAGCAATTGTAAAAATGAGTATGTGACTTTGTTTTCAGTTAAGAATTAGTACCGGGGGACCGAGCTTAGCTCGGTTTCAAATAAAAAATAATTTTTTAAAAGATTTTACATTTTTTTTTTACATAACAAAACAAAAATTGATTTGCATTTTACAATATTAATTTAGAAATTGGAAATGAATTTTATGAAATTGGGAAACTAAAACAGTAATCTTATAACTCATCATGTAGGTTAACAAACATAATATATTTAAAAAAAATATATACAGCAATATATTTAAAAATTTAATTTTGTACAATATTTTATAAAAAGTCATGTTGAAATCATCCAAGTTGTCTGGAATGTCCAAAAAAAGATGTTCATCATCAGTATCCATTTGTAGATTATTCTGTACATTATTATTAGAATCAATATAATTCAATGTTTCTTTCCACACTATATTATGAGTGTGTCGAGGATTTTCTTGTGGTAGAAGAACTTTTAAACTGCCTTTCCTTTTAACTCGGGAAAAAGCGACGTATAACATTCCATGCATAAAAACTGGTGTTCGTAAGTCAACACCAACATACTCAAATGTTTGACCCTGGACCTTGTGAGCTGTCATAGAAAATGCCGGTCTTATGGGAAATTGATGTCTTTGCATGGTACACCCAAGTTGACCTTTGTTAGAACCCAATGTAATTCTTGGGATATGTACCTCTCGACCCGATTTTTCACCAGTAATTATCTTAGCTTTGATAATGTTATTGCCCAACTCTGTAATATTTAATCTAGTTCCATTGCAAAGGTCTTCTATAATGTCTAAGTTTCGTAAAAGCATTATTATAGTATCCTTTTTCAACTTAAGTTCATGTGGCGGTAAATCGGCTATGTCAACAGAATTAAGGAAATCTGAAGTGAATTGAAGAGCTCCTTCTGGTTGATCTTTTACAGAGTCGTAGCTGTGGTAAATTTTGATATCTCCAGGTAGTTTTTCAATGATCTCAGCATTAATTTTTGTTACGTCTCTGTTCAAAGGAGCAATTATAGCTCTGTCTTTCATATCTTGAAATCTATTATTAGTAATACAGTTTCCAAAGACTTCATCAATTAGATTTCCATTAGAAAGAATATCTACTGGTAGCTCAATTTCGTCCATATTATTTACAGGCAACTCTCTGTTCCCGACCTTCAACAAATATTCAGCAAAATCTCTTTGCTCTGGATCTACACGCATATTTTCAGTCAAAGAAAAGAGATGGAAATGTTGCCAAAGGTTACTTCTTTTTATGCATAGCTCTATCAGTTCACTTTTGTTGGCACGTTGTTGAACAGGCAAGCACTGTCGAAAATCTCCTCCAAAAACAACAATTTTTCCTCCAAATGGTAAATGTGGATTGCCCAGAGCGCAAAGCAATTGGTCCATATTATGCATTCCATACTTAGGTAACATGGGTGTTTCATCCATTAAAAAAAAATTGAACTTGAGCGAGTTCCCTGCCTTTCGAAGATCCTGGTTTTATATTTGAAACAGATTCAGCAGTTAAAGGAACTTTAAGTCCAAATGTTTTGTGGGATGTTCGACCATTAGGAAGTAAGATAGACGCAATTCCAGTGAACGCCATGCACTTTACATTACAATTTCTTCCAGAAAGAATGTGGAATAGTGTCTTATAAATAAAAGTTTTTCCCGCACCACCAGGTCCATCAATAAAAAAGCATCTTTGCTCAGATTGACCTTCAGCAGCACTTAAAATTCGATCCACAATTTCTAATTGTCTTCCTCGAAGACGTTGATACATGCTTTCCCCCAATTCTGCGTATTCATCAACGTTTACTATTTCTTCATTCAACTGATTTTTGCAATTGTCTATATCGTCCATATTGTATCTCTGTACCCAGAAGCGGAAATTTTGACCTTCTGTAGCTTCTGTGTTCAATTTGTAAGCAATGATCCAATAGCTCTTTTTATCGCTTCTTCAACAGAAGTGTTATTACGTCTGGCCTCTCTAATAAAGTCTTTGGCCAATTCTTCTTTGAACATATCCCATAAAGCCTTAGGATTTTCAGGAGCCCCAAGAATAAGAATTTGTGTGAATAGTGTTCTCATTACTGAAGGCATTTTTGACATGGCAGATTCTCTCAAACCTTCAACCCATTGTTGATCATCATATGTTAGTCCTCTAGCTAGGCAGGCTTGTTTATATGTAGCGTATCTTGTTCCTTCTACCAATAAAAGGTCATCGAAGCTTGTAGCATCCTTGACGTGGTAGAGCAATAGCCGTAGATGGTAAAGTTCTGGTTGCAAAACAAAGTTTATGCTGTGAAGTCTACCAATAACTCGAAGGCGCCTGACCCTGGGGTGCCATTCACTGTTACTTCCTATCCACCTAAAGTGCTCTGGCATCTGCCAATAATAATAATAATAATAATAATGTATTTCTTGTTGATTTTCATTGTGGACTTGATTTTGTTGTTGCTGCTTCGAATGTGAATTATGTCTAAAGTAAGCTTCTAAAGTTGAACCTCTTTGGCCTACGTCAGCTAAATCTTCCTGCGTCTGTTCAATATTTGCCATTCGATATTGTCCAGGTAGATGAATATCTAAATGTTGAACAGTGTGACTTTTTTTCTGGATTTCGTAGCCAAAGAGACTCCAGCATGCCTCTGGAGGTGTGATGCATCGACCTTGCACATATGTTTCTGCTTCATTGTAATTTAATGTTCGTTGATCTTGAATTACCTTGACAAATGCACAGTCATGTCCCTTGTAAACATATTTATAAAGATATTTAACTGCTTTTATACTACCAACGTATTCTACATCAATATGGCAATTAAATTTTTTTAAAAGGTAAGCGTTATATGAAGCAACATGGCGATTGTCTCTTGTTGTTCGTCTACCTTGACTATCCTTACGATAAACAGCATGATGATGTGAAAAGTCTGGACTGTTTGGATCCATTCTCGAATCATAACGACGTCGATAATTGGCTTTTTCATCTTCAACTAAATATGTAAAGTCTTTGAATGATTTTGGAAATCCGAAGCGACACTTCATTTTTCCATCTTTATTGATCATACAGTACATGGAGCTTCTTGGTTATGCTCTCCACACGGATTGTGTATCATCCATTTAATCATCAAATCTCGCAGTATTGGGTCGTCGTCAGGAATTTCAGCAGAAATCAAGTCATCAAGCTCCTCGACGTTATATATTTTGTCTTGAGAAGACATAATCAATAGCAAGTGCATGTGGGGAAGACCTCGCTTTTGAAATTCTGTAGTGTACACATAAGCTGCAACTTTACCAAAAATTTGTTTTTTATCCAAATCATCAATTAGTTCATGAATTTTTTTTTTTTGCGACCCTTGCAACGAGGTCAGGTCTATCTTGACCTGGTTGATTTAAAAGACTTTGATCATGGAATTGTATTCTTGCTGCTTCCTTAATTTCTGACCAATCAGGATTGCATGTCATCGTAATGAAATAATTCGGCGATCCTAGACGACGAACTAAGGCCATAGCATCTTCAAAATGTTCAGCGTAATATCTTGTAGATCCAGGAAATGAAGAAGGTAATATAAGTTTTTCCCCAACAGTAGCATTTTCTTGTTCAGCAAGTTGGTTTATGAAATTGGTAACTGAAGTGTAATTATCAGCAAGAATTTTTTTTTGATTAGCTTTAATCCAATCAATTCGATCTTTTATAACTCTTATAGCAGTATCAACGAAGTACTGTTGGAAAAGTTTACCACCATAATGTAGAGTGTTAAAATGTAGGAGACGCAGATCAGGACTTCTTACAGGATTCTCGACTGGAAGAAATTGAGCAAATTGTGGCCGAAAAGCAATTCTATATTGAGCCAATTCAAGTCTTGTAAGGTGATGACGACTCGCATACAGAGTTCTTAATGGTAGATCTATGGAATATCCAAAAGTACCTTTGGGATAAAATAGAGGGTAAGTGAATGGCTCAACCCGTTGGTCGATGTTCCTCATTGTAACAATAGATTTACCTCTCTGTCGAATAACTAATTCATTATCTGGAAAACTTTGATCGGCATTCAAAGTAACCACGGCGCAAACATCATTTTGGAATGGAATGTTATACCTTCTGTGGTCTGCACCCTCGGGCAACGCAAAGAGAAGTTTCACGTAAGGTGGTTCAGTTCTTTCCTCAGCAGCACGCTGGTTCACTTCTTCTTCAACCTCTCGCATCATCATAAAACCTTGTACAAATGGATTTTGTGAGCGGATAATTCCTTCCAACAGGTTCATTAATGGGACACTAATTCCATTTTCAGTGGAATGTTGACACGTTCATAGGCAGCATATTCATTATCGAGGAAGTACATCTGTCCATATCGAGGTCGTTCAAACTCACCTTGTGAATTTTGAGTTGAATGAGCAGCCACGTTAATTTTATGATAAACATTCCCTGCTGCAATAAACGTATAAATTCCTCGATTGTTTATGGTTCGATTATCATCCACAGTGAATGAAGCCATTGCAAAACATGCATTTAAATTACGTATTCTTTTATGAAATTCATCAGTTAATGGATGACAATGAAGAAATAGTCGCACCAACTCATTTGGAAATTTAGGTGGATGCAGCTCAATGCGGCCATGCAAACAGCAGTCTCCGAAAGAATTTCTATGGGTTCGATTGCTAACACGTTCTTCTGGAAAATGCAAAGCGTCACAATGCAAGCAAGCAACATTAAAATTTCCTAATGTGTGATTGGATACATCAGAAGTGACAGCTAATTTGTATGTTTGTAAAGGGTTCAATAGCAGAGCTCTTTGACGTCTTTCATTCCGGCGACGTTGCTCCTCTAATCGGTGCTGACATCTTTCTTCATTTTCTTCAGCTCTTCTTTGACTTGCTCGTAATCGAATGATTAGAAGCCTTTGAGCTCTTTGCTCTGGTGACTCTTCAGCTTTCCTTTTACTTGCTTAAAATTGATCGTTTTCTTGCCGTCATTCACGCTCTTCTGTTGATTCTGCCAATCTTCTGCATTTATTATTTATCTCCCTTATTTGCTCACATAATTCTTGTGAATGGTAATCTATAAGCTCCTTTAATACTTCATTTAGTCTATTCATACAATCATTCTTTGCACTCCGCACAGGTCTAGAAGTTGATGCCTGATTTTCATGAATGACGTTGTTAGTATTATTTTGAGGAACTTGTTTTCGGGCATTTGTTACTTCGGGAAGGGGAAGGGGTCTTGAAGTGGATGCCTGATTTTCATAAATAGCATTGATAGGATTATTTTCAGAAAGTTCGTCTCTGACATTCGTTATTTCCTGAAGAGGCTGTGGTAACTCATTTTCTTGCTGTCTTTGTTGCGGTGGCCTTAAGATATTAAAAATTCGCCGTTTAGGAGGTCGTCCGCAAGGCATCTAAAAAATAACATTTTCAAATTGAGATTTCTGCCAAAAATATTTAAAAGCACTTGAGCATAAGACTGGAAGTATAAATAATGTTGCACAGTGTCCAATGCTTGGTGGGTGTGCACAGAATAGTAACCTAAGGTGATGACACTTACCTTCTTAAAAAACTATATAAATTACCAACCGAGCAAGAATTTGAGTCGCTTTGCACTTGCACAAACACTGTAATGGTTTTTTATTGTAAATAGATCACTGAGCAGAGAAAAATTGCAATTGTTTTTTTATTTTACTGAGCAGGTCTAACACTAAATAACTGATTGGAATAAAATCACTGTAAAAGACAAAGAAAACGATCACACAAATCGATTAATTTCTGAAATAGCTCACCTATAATTTTCAAATAAACCTTTGAATAAACAAACAGACACAACGTTTTTGAATAATAATGTAGCCTAATGAAATTTCGGTAATGTAAAAATTTCGAGAAAATTCCTCGAGCCGTTACGGGAAAAAAATTTATAGACGGATGGACAATTATTGCTCGTCTCAACTCTTATTTTGTTTATTTACATTGATCGCAACAGCTATTTATTCTTCTTCATATATAAACATATCGATACTGCGCCATTTGCATTTATCGACGGTTTCTGTAATTTATTTATCTGTACGGTAAGAAAGCTGGTTAGAAATTACAGTTGCCTAGCAATAATTAATTGTCGCGTGGTATCGGTCCCGCGATAATTTAAAATAAAGGCCCTCTGATGTGGCCCTTAGACGAATTTTGCGGAAAATGAGACCAAGTCCAATTGATTCCTGGTGTCAAAATACCCTTAAGTACCAACTTCCGAGAAAATTCCTCGAGCCGTTTCGGAAAAAAAATTTACAGACAAACAATTATTGCTCGG
This sequence comes from Magicicada septendecula, assembly GCA_034769895.1. Classification (NCBI taxonomy): domain Eukaryota; kingdom Metazoa; phylum Arthropoda; class Insecta; order Hemiptera; family Cicadidae; genus Magicicada; species Magicicada septendecula. The sequence continues at coordinate 416,130,953 of CM068369.1, forward strand.
TTAATAGTATAGGATTTGGCGATATTAGTTTATATGGACAACATATTTACCAAACTGTTTTATCTTCTAGTCAGCAATCAAAATAAAAACACTTGTATCACTGTTGACACCTTGTTTATTTATTGTTATCATAAATAATTTTTTACAAGTAAATATTGTACTGCTGTTAAAATACAACACAGTACATAAGAATGAAATAATAATTTTAAAAGAGAGAAGATATAAATTTAATAGTATGGTGAACATATGTTAGGATTGTAAACAAAAAAAAAACTGAGTGTTAGTCATGACCAACATAGAGGTAGACTCCAATATTATATAGAACAGCATTAAGAAATATGTGTTGACAATTATTATATTAAATTGGAAATAAACATTCAAATAAAATGAAAGATTAATAGAATAGTTTTAATCTAAAATATACTAATTATATGGATAATGTAAAAAAGCAAATAAATGTAATTAATAATAATTAATAAAATTATATATGTTGTTAAGAGTCATATGATGGAAAGAGGTGATGAATGTAGTTAGGTATCTAAATGGCAAATTGTTAGATTTGAATTGTATTCAAATGGAAGAAAATTTGTTAGTTTAATTTTATATGTAATACGATACACATCACAAAGTCTAATTTAATATGTAATAAGATACACATTAAAAGAGTTTAATTCTTGTAAAAGAGTTTAATTTTGTATTTAATAAAGGAAACCTTTAAAGGAAGGGAGTTAACATTGATATTGAATTTAATAAACATACAAGAGTATAAATCTGTAACATTGAAAGAATTATAAGTTTTATACAACTTAATAAACAACAATATTTCAAGAAGTCTGAGTATATCATTTATAGAACGCCGAACTAAAAGAAGAAGCCTGTCCTGGAAGATAGTTTGAGTGTCAATACAATAAAATTCAATATTCCAAAGAAGTATCAATTTAGTAATCATAGAAGAAAATATAATTCAACATTTAATCCAATAAGAAATCCTAGAGAAGGAACAAACCACGAAGCATAACATTACCTTTAAGATGATAAACATCAACTAGAATTGAACCCGTTGCAGTTGTGAAGAGCTCAGATTCAAACTATTTACATTTATATGGTAGATATTCTTACCTTGTTATTTATTAAAAAATTTATACACTAACGTTATTTGGTACGGATTAAAGAAAAGAATAAATCATACACAGAATTAAATAATATAAATCAACTTAATAATTGTTAACCCTGAGATAGAGTTTTCTTTTCATGTGGAGATAGAAAAAATAATATTGTAAATAAACATAGTATAATCGAAATAAATAAATAATAAAATACTGCCAGAACTTACCTGCGATCTTTTTCACCTACCTTTTTAAATTTCGATCAGAGGCTCAGAGTCGCCACCAATATCTTTGAAGGACAGATATGGAAACCTTTATACTCTACCTTAATTAAAATATGGGACAATTTTGCAATCTGACTACCCCCCAATAATAATTCAGAAGAAATCCGGGAAAGTTTAGACGAATCTTGCCGCACAGAAATGAGGAAGTGGTAATGACGAAATAACTACACTAACACATATTTATATACTAACGAACCTTTCAATTTATTCTACCCAAAACCTCATTTGTAATTATAAAAAACCAAATAAAACAGTAATAAAATAAAACCTTCACTTAACATCTTTCTCTACGTATTCTTAGTCCAATCCTTAATCTAAAAAAAAGAAAGAAGACGAACCCAGTTTGCCATCCACACACACATACATTCTTATATCCCCTTTTTATTTTGCTAGAGACTTAAAATACTGAAAGATTGAAATTTGAATAAGGATAGTTGGTTACGTAACGGTCGGGGTTCCGCTTCGCCGCGTGCTACACTAGATGCATCCGAATGTTTGTCAGTCACGTACACTTTTAATTTTCTTCCTACTGCACTGCACTTATTACATTTTCGGGATGTTGTTCCAGTAGAGGGATAATGGGGGTTCTAACTCACAAAGGAATGCCGCCTTGATCACTTTCCGTTAAAGCTTAAAGTTTCTTGGTGCCCACGAGTCTCGGCTTGCGTCCGGCCGCCGCCGCGGCCATATGTAGACTCCCTTATTGCATGCGGACGGACATCAATGCCTTGCCGGTGAGCAAATTTGGTCGCCGCGCACAGCCTCAGTTGTCAAAGTCTAGTGGCTATGCACATGACACATAGGAGTTTTGGGTGCTGTATGTCGACGATATTTAGATGCTTACTGGTCGACGTCACCAAAGTAGGATGGGCTTAAACTTACATCCGTCGTCTTGATATCACGTGCGTCCAAACTTTCGTCTCATAGCCATTTTGAGTTTTACAATTCCGCATCGGTCTGCGCACCTGCTTGTATGGTGCGTTCAGGCGTAGCGGCTACACACACGCAAAGTTCTAAGAAATGACGCCTCGTACATTATTTTGTAAGGTTGGACAACAGTTAAGGCGTACTGTTCCTTTGTTAGCGCAATGCTTTAATTCAACACGTGGCCTGGTCACAGATGGAAATTATATTTATGAATATTTTTAATAAACCCCAAAAATTTAATAAAAATAAAATCCCTCAAAATTAGTCACGTTACAATATCTGTAATTAAATATTTTAATTACAATACTTATAAATAAAATATCAGCACATTTAATGGCGCCCAACGTGGGGCATTTCTTAATTACAATTCTTATAAATAAATTACAGCACATTTAATGGCGCCATACGTGAAAGCAAAGATTTTCATTAAGCCAGCACCAAATAACATAAATTAAGTAATAGGCTATAGTGCCAAACTGAATTAATTAAATTACAGTAAAATAATTTTGTTAAATTTAACTAGAATAAAAAATTTACTTGTAGTTAAATGAATTTAAATATTGTAACATGGCTAACAAACCGGAACAAAGATATGAATTAAGAAGTAATAGTGCTGAAGAGGAGGAAGCTGAAATGCAACAGCCCAGTAAGGAAAGTGAACAAACAAATATGAGGACAATGATGGAGGCAATAATGGCTAAATTAGACCAACAAAATGATAAGTCTAACCAGTTAAATGCTAAATTTGACCAACAAAATGCTGAAATGAACAGTAAATTTGACCAACAAAATGCTAATTCTAACCAATTAAATGCTAAATTTGATCAGAAAAATGCTAAATTAGACCAGCAAAATGATAATTGTAACCAGTTGAATGCTAAATTTGACCAAATCAGGACTGAGGTTACCGATAGTTCTAACCAATTACTATCGGTAACCAAATACTATTTCTGAGCAACAAAATGCTATCAGGACTGAGGTTATTGATAAATTAGACCAGCAGAAGGCTGAAGTCAAATTAATATTGCAAAACTATGAGGAATGGAATGTCAGGCAATTCACAGAAGTGAAAGTGAATATAGAAAAAATGGAAAACAGGTTAGACAGAATGGAAATGGAACAACAATCACGGAATGAAGCAGTGGAAGAGAAATTAGGAGAAACTAAACAGGAAGTTATGGAACAGATGACGAGAGAATTGGTAAAACACAAACAGGAGGTAACCAGCAATATTCAATCCATGGAACACCAGTTGGACAACAAAAATACCCAAATAGAGGATACAATGGTACAATTAGTATTAAGAGTAAATGAGATAGAACAGAATGGTAATCAAACATGTGTTGTCCGAGAAGATAAGAATACCAATCATGAGGTGCCACATATGAAAGGATATATAAGAAATCCTATGGAATATTTAAATATTTGCGTAGTACCAAGGAAAATAGATGGGAAAGAATTAAGCTCATGTTAGACCAAGGGTTTCATGAAATGAAGGATTATTGGTGGGACGCCGTGAGAAACACCCTGAATAGCTACCAGGAATTCATGGAGAGCTATAAAAATAAATATTGGACACGGTCCATACAGACAAGGGTGCGGGAGACCATAGTATATGGTAGGTACGACCCAAGCAGAGGACAAACACCGACCTCGTATTTCTTGGCGCATGTTTGCAGGGCAAGATAATTAGATCCACCCATGGATGACAGATATGAGGTAAGCTTTGAGTCACCATTTTCCTAAAATGGTGAGTTTAGCACAATTTGCCAGTCAAGCGTATACTATAGAAGCGATGACATTATTACCCACTGATTATGAAAGAAAAATGACTTATGACAGTAGTGCTAGACAAGGGAATATGAGAAGAGACAGTTACACTAACCGATATACGGAAGAACAAAACCGTGGTAGAAACCAAATAATAGAAAGGAACGACCAAAGAAATGTTCCAAGATACCAAGATAAGGAAGGTGGAAGAAATTACAGCAGAAACGATAACTGGAATGACTGAAGATATGGTAATAATAATAATAATAATAACAATAATAATAATTATAGGAGCAACCACGCTTCAAATACTTAGCAAGCAAATTTTATACGCCGAAACTATGATTCCCGAATTTATAATAGTCGTTACCCGAGGGAGAATGATCGCAATGAACGTTCTCGCAGTAAGGAGAGACAAAGTGAGAGAAACAACAACTATGAACAGATAAGGCATAGAGATCAACATGGTTCCCTTTCCCACTCAGAAGATAGTCAACATGAAGGAAGGAGACAGGAGAGAGCAATTGTAAATGAAAATCAGGGAAACTAAAGAAGACTGTGAGTGAGTGCAGTGGTCAACCACAGTCAGATAGCCGATCACTGTATTGGATAACCAGTTTAGGCCAAGATTTCATGGACAATGAGAGAATTAAGAAAAATGTAACTGAAAGTGATGTAGTATCTATTACAGGTCAATATGGGGAAACCAATCAAAATTTTATTATTGATACTGGTGCAGAAATATCGTTGATGAGTATGACTAAATACCACAAGTTAAAGGAAATGGAAAAGAGAATCACTTCATCCGAAGGAAGTGCAAATAGAATATATGAATTACCCGTGAGCAAAATCACTATAGTGGGTGTGACAGGACGAGCCAACCAAACTGCTCGCAAACAAATAATGATGAATGGCCAATTCAATGGAAGGGTGATACCATTAATATTTGTAGTATACCAGAATATAGAAACAGAACTATTAGTCGGATGCGATAACTTGCGGAAGTATGAAACCATTATAGATTTAGAAACCAATCAGGTGGTATTTACAAACAATAAGCAAAAGGTACCTATCAAAATTATTAATAGAAATGAAGGTGTAATGTAAATGGTCAATTCAACCAAATTAAGTGATAGATTTGAATACCCATGTGAGAATAGTCCAATCAATAGAAAATCAACACAGACATTAACGGTAAACAACCCAATGTGGGAGGAGAAAATGCAAGGGATCAAACAATTCTGTAGTCATAACAGTCAATTAACCAAAAAACAAATAAATCAATTAAAGAAAATTTATTTGAAACATTATAAAGTATTTTCAAATAAACCTGGCAAGATAGTAGGAGTGCAGTGTAAGTTACCCATAAGAGAAAATGTGACATTCAACAAAGGTCACATCCAATTAAGAGAGCAAGTACAAGAAGAAATCGACAAAATGCTTCGTGAAGATATAATTGAACTAAGTCAGTCAGAACACACTAGCCCATTAGTAGTAATTCCCAAGAAAGATAAGTCATTAAGATTGTGTTTGGATGCACGTCAAATTAATCAGATGATAATTGCTGATAAGACGTTGCCCGAGAACATAGGAGAAATTTTAAAACGTTTTAATAATGTACAGTTTTTTAGTAGTTGGGATGCTGTATCTGGATATTGGCAAGTAGAATTGCATCCAGAAAGCAGAAAATATGTGTTTCATAGTAAACGGTAGTAGTTACCAATTCAAACGACTACCTTTTGGTCTGGTTAATAGTGTGGCTATATTTATCAAATGTTTTGATGCAGTATTGGGCAAGGAGATTTTGGAATTTACTACAGTGTACGTCGATGATTTAGTAATTGCATCAAGCAGTTGGGAAGAGCATTGTCATCGAATTGATAAGGTACTTACCAGATTGGGGGAACATGGAATTACACTAAAATTAGACAAGTCAACATTCATAGCCAGCAAGATTAAGTTTTTAGGGTTTATAGTCTCGAATACAGGCATATCTGCGGATCTTGATAAAATACAATCAATACAGAATTTCCCATATCCAAAAACATGTAAAACAATTACAGAGTTTCTTAGGTCTTTGTAATTATTATAGAAACTTCCAAAGTAATTACTCCGACCTAACACATCATTATCAACATTTAATTTGTAAGAAGAATAAATGGAAGTGGACTGAAAAAGATGAGGAAGTCTTCAATGAAGTGAAACAGAGGTTTTTACAGTGTGTCATGTTGTCACCCAGATTTTTTTAAAGTTTTTTATTTAAATTGTGATGCCAGTGGAGTAAGTTTGGGATCGGTATTATATCAAGAAAATGACAAGGGAGAACCGAAGGTAATAGCTTTTGCAAGCCGTACACTAACTAAAGCAGAATTTAATTATACCATAACTGAAAAAGAGACAGTGAGTGTGGTTTTTGCAATAACTAAATTCCAAACATACTTATTAAACAGTGAGGTAGTAGTACAAACCGATCATCAAGCAATAACCTTTTTTAAAAACTGTAAGATGTCCCATGGAAGGCTCACAAGATGGATGCTCCAGTTACAAGAATATCGTATAAAATGGGAGTACCTACCGGGCAGTAAAAATATAGTAGCGGATATATTATCCCGAGTAGGGGATCAAGAAGAAATAATGGCCAAAGAAGCACGTAAAATTTTGGCATGCTTTAGGAACAAAAAAGAATTAAAACTCATTGTAGAAGAAATAAAGAAATTCCAGCCAACAGATATTAGAATACAGAAGTTAAGGAAAAGGATGGAAAATACTTCCAACACTACATCACATTATATGATTCATGAAGGAGTAATGTTTAGGAACACCGACAAAAGAAATATTGATTGGAAAATATTAGTGCCGGAAGAGGTATGTCATAAATTAATTGTTGATTATCATGAGAGATATGGACACCAAGGCCAGAAGAAAGTAGTGTCAGCACTGAAGGAACACTTTTACATAAATAAATTAGAAAAGAAGGTAATCCGATCCATAGAAACATGTGATATTTGTCAAAAAGTCAAGTTAGCCAATGTCAGATATGAGGGAAGGTGGATAAACAATCAAGCGTTGAGAGCGTTAGAGCAAGTTTTTATTGACATTTGTGGACCATTCCCAACTAGTGGTAGGAGACGTAGTAAGTACATACTGATTATCTTGGACAGTTTTACTAGGTTTATAAAGTTATATCCCATCACTAAGGCTAATACACATACTATAGTAAAAATAATTAAAGAAAAGTATATAAAGGAGGTAGGGTTGCCTAGTAGTATCATATCCGATCATCGAACACAATTTAAAGGTGTAAAGTGGCAGAATGCGATGAAAGCAATAAAAATTAGGACATATAAAACATCTGTATACCATCCAAAAAGTAACCCGGCCGAAAGAATGCTCAAAGAAGTGGGTCGTTTATTTCACACATACTGCCATGATCAACATAATAAATGGAGTGAATATGTTAGTAAAGCAGAAGAGTTTATAAATGTAGCAAATCACGACAGTACCGGTGTGACACCATATGAGGCAATGCATAAAAAACGCCCACCCAGAATTATCGAAAGTTTAGTCGACTTTATGTGGTTCACTCAACCATAGAAGGACATCCAAGCTATTATGGAAAGTCGGTTGAAAGTGAAGGCAGAGGAAAGAGCCAGACGACAATACAAGAAGCGGTATAAACAAATTAATTATCATATAGTAGAGTTAGTACTTGTTCGTAACAGACAACTTCCCAGCAGTAAGGAGAAGTTGATGAAAAAATTATTTCTATGTTATGTAGGCCCATTCATAATTGACACGGTGAACAATAACAATACCGTAGTTATAAAATACCAGGATGGAAAAATTAAAGGAACATACAATATTAATCAACTTCGCCCTTATAAGTCAGATAATAACTAAAAGAGTGTGAATTCTGAAATAAAGAACACATGAAATTTATGACCAGGATTGGGAAGGTGAGATTTAAAAGAAAAGATAATGTTTGTATTCATGTTTTTGAGTTTTTTAGCCATGAAAGTAGGCACAATTGTTATTTTATACTTATTATTTTTGATGTAAAACCAGTTGGTTTAATTAATGTTATTTTAATCCATAAATGAGTGTAAGATACGGTGATTCGTGATAGTGATGAATCATATTTGTTATGTTAATAAAAAAAAAACAATTTATGAAAAGAACTTTGTGATATACAATTAGTGAATTAATCAAATGTTGTCAATATTAATGTTAGACCAAGGTGGTGATAAGAAATTAATTATTTCAAAATCTCATATCAAATTATATCTGAGATTGTGAAATAAGGGAAGGTATTATGTACTGCTGTTAAAATACAACACAGTACATAAGAATGAAATAATAATTTTAAAAGAGAGAAGATATAAATTTAATAGTATGTTGAACATATGTTAGGATTGTAAACAAAAAAAACTGAGTGTTAGTCACGACCAACATAGAGGTAGACTCCAATATCATATAGAACGGCATTAAGAAATATGTGTTGACAATTATTATATTAAATTGGAAATAAACATTCAAATAAAATGAAAGATTAATAGAATAGTTTTAATCTAAAATATACTAATTATATGGATAATGTAAAAAAGCAAATAAATGTAATTAATAATAATTAATAAAATTATATATGTTGTTAAGAGTCATATGATGGAAAGAGGTGATGAATGTAGTTAGGTATCTAAATGGCAAATTGTTAGATTTGAATTGTATTCAAATGGAAGAAAATTTGTTAGTTTAATTTTATATGTAATACGATACACATCACAAAGTCTAATTTAATATGTAATAAGATACACATTAAAAGAGTTTAATTCTTGTAAAAGAGTTTAATTTTGTATTTAATAAAGGAAACCTTTAAAGGAAGGGAGTTAACATTGATATTGAATTTAATAAACATACAAGAGTATAAATCTGTAACATTGAAAGAATTATAATTTTTATACAACTTAATAAACAACAATATTTCAAGAAGTCTGAGTATATCATTTATAGAACGCCGAACTAAAAGAAGAAGCCTGTCCTGGAAGATAGTTTGAGTGTCAATACAATAAAATTCAATATTCCAAAGAAGTATCAATTTAGTAATCACAGAAGAAAATATAATTCAACATTTAATCCAATAAGAAATCCCAGAGAAGGAACAAACCACGAAGCATAACATTACCTTTAAGATGATAAACATCAACTAGAATTGAACCCGTTGCAGTTGTGAAGAGCTCAGATTCAAACTATTTACATTTATATGGTAGATATTCTTACCTTGTTACTTATTAAAAAATGTATTCACTAACATTATTTGGTACGGATTAAAGAAAAGAATAAATCATACACAGTATTAAATAATATAAATCAACTTAATAATTGTTAACTATGAGATAGAGTTTTCTTTTCATGTGGAGATAGAAAAAAGTAATATCTGTAATTAAATATTTTAATTACAATACTTAAATAAAATATCAGCACAATATATAACATGAAAAATACAAATTTTGATTCACAACTGTGATATCAATTATTAACACAATCGTAATTTATACAAACAAAAGGTAACACACAAATATAATTTTGATCATATTGATCCACAAACACATGGTATCAATCACACACGCACTAAACTCTATAACTCACCAATTAAACTCTGAATAAATATTGACTGGTTTCTAAACCAAGACCAGGACCACTCGTAGGGGCAGCAGCTGGACATGACTCAGCGTCTGGACAAACCCGATGACTTTCTGATGCTATAGCTATCCTGAGTAGCCATGCGCATGTTTAGGATGAATACTCTAGAATATGTTTTTGAGGGATGGAGGCTGTAGGTGTGGTTCTGGACCACAGAGAAATCCACAGTGCCTTGTTTTTTTTCAATGGGTGGTATCAGGCATGTAGGGATGGTATTAGTGGTTAAGATTATTCTTTACCTTGAAAAGAAAGGGAGTGATTTATTACTGTTTATTAGGAAAAGGATGGATAGTCGGACTGATTTTTCCATTTACTACTGTCTTATATAGGTTGGTAATGATGTCATTCACCAGCCTTTGTCACTTACTAGACAAGCCAAGAAAATTCTAAACGCTTATTCTGGAATCTTGTAGAACAAACTATGTTTCCCTATCAATGCAAAGTACATTTATACAGAACGTTCTAGTGTCTATCAATGTACATAAGTTACACACGAGTATGTGCCTAATCATTGTGAGTAACATAATCTATGTTCTATTCTAAATAGTTTAATAATGCCAATCACAATATTACTTAATGTATTAATAATATTATTCTGAATGTGGATTGCTGGCTATGTATTGTTTAGATTCTTGTATTTTTAAAGATCAAATATGTTGTCATAAAAAACTAAGAGAACAACTGTGTGACATCAGCTGTGATTCTGGCATTAAAAATGGAAGTTTTAGATTCAGATTTAACATAGTTTTTTGGATATCTTTGAGAGATGAGTATCTTGAACTTTTTGATGAGGCATTAAAGTTGCTCATGCCATTCTCCACCTCATACTTATGTGAAAGATATTTTCATTTCTGATAAAAAAAAAAAAAACAGACTTGATACACACACTGATATTTACAACTTACGTTAACAACCCTTGAACTCAGCATACCCCAGCTTATGTGGAAAAGGCAGCCCCAACCATCACATTAGTTCCATGAGTAAAAAATGTTTTGTTTTTAATTGCAGCACGTGTTTATTTAGAGTAAATTAGTCTTTTGAATTATATATTTACTTTTCTAGAATTAAGTAAGTATAATTTATTTAAGCATAAAAGTGGGCTTAAAGTACCAGTACTGTGCCGTGGTTTCTCAAAGAAACCGGGCGGTCGTATAAAAATTTAATTTATTAATATAATGTGCGATTCTATTATTCCACGAGGTTCAGCTGCGTCATGTTTCGGCGTTTCTGCATGCCTGCGCCATCTGTTAGCGAAAGCGGGTAATTGTGTTTCCCGACTCAAAGGATCTGTTGGCAAATTTGTTCAGTCGGGTCTCGTCAACTGCACCGTGAACAGCCTATCCCATCGGCAAACCGAGTTTTGATTAATTATTGTATATTCTATCCTGTCATGCATAGGTAGACTTTTACAGACCTCCGGAAAGTAAAAAAAATATATATATATATTTTTTCATTGCTTGTAAAAGTTCTAATTTAAACAATAATTGGCTTAGATGTGAACGGATAATGTCTGATATGCATGTCTCATGTGTGGGTGACCTAAAGTATATTCATTGTCATATATTTTGATTTATTTAACCACTGAAACAGCCTTATACATATGTATTTAGTAAATAGTAATTGCCCATGTCAAAAGGGCTGCAAAGGTATGTAATTCTGGGGAACTTTGATGAATTGACTGTGAGAGCACGTGGTATAACGGGGCTAAAAAGGGAGAAGGGAGAGGGTTTTATTTTATTTATTAATATAAATTTGTTTCCCATCTGCATGGCCAGTCCCATGTTAATTAAATTTATCGTCGAACAAAGGAACAGTGATGTGAAGTTGGGGCGATGGAATGCAAGGTGTGACCAGCCAACGCAATTGAATTCCAAGAAAACGGGTGATGTGTTGCACACTGGTGCGCGCAACAATAAACAGGCGCGCGGACGGGACGCCAAGCAGCTTCAACCGACTTTGTGAAAAAATGGCGAAACGATGAAAGTTTTGTGCCAAGTGGTCAGGATGGTGACAGAAGTTTGACAAGAACACGCCCCTTGGAGTGACGTAACCAGTGGACTCAAAATTTCGTCGACGTCTAACACTCATGAACAACAGCGTACTTTAAGTACGGTGACGAACATTTTCACGTAGCAGGCTTTGCTTTTCCTCTCCAGCAACCCAAGTGGTGGGAGAAATTTTGGTAGCGTTCTGCCCAGTCGAATACAACTCTCATCCTGGCCGGGATCTAAGAAAAAACGTGCGCACACTAAATTTTAAATTTATAATGTAAAAGTATTAACCGACGTAAAAGTGAACCGGTGTCAAAAAATGAAGTAAGTGTAGTGTAGCAGTGAAAATTTAAAAAGGTGTCAAACGAAAACTTTTGGACATGCATTCAGCGTCACACACACGATGAGAAACAAAGTCGGTTAAGTAACCAGCAAAATTCCAATATCTTAATAATTTAAATAATTAAATCAAAAGAGTACCCTAAACTAAATTATGGGAGATTAAAAAATGGTATGAATGTTGTGTGCGAGCAGGCTGGGCTGTTTTCTGTAATATAAGATGTGTATTTAACTCTGTTAATATAAGATGTTTCACTAATATTTAAAGAATTTTTAGTTTGTCTTGATTCTGTGGAAAGAATCTGTCATGATTAGAGAGCAATACAAAAATGAAATAATTATATAATAAAAATTTTTTGAATTCCATCACATAAATGAGCGTAGTAGCGTACATTTTTCAAATAACCTTGGAACCTCACTTGCATTTCAACGTTCATGTGACGTAACCCTGGGCAGAAGAAAGGTAAGTGGGAGATAAAAAATAATTTTATGATTTAAATGTGTTAAAATAGTAAAATCACAGATGGCGCCACGAACTGGAACAAATTTTATTAAATAAATTTTATATATGAAATTCCGCACCTACGGCGAAATGCAAGTGTGGTTGAGGGGTTGAGTATATAATTACGAAAAAATTACGTTAAAGTATATAAGTTGTATGTATATGTTGTAGATGTAAATTAAAGATTAGTGAAACAAAAGTCAGTAAAGTTACAACTTAAAATGGCAGGAAATGATGAAAGCGATATAAAAGAAAAAAACAAGTGTTGACAATTTTGATGAATCAAATATTATGAGTAATTCTGAGGTACATTCGACTCCAAGTGTGAGTCAAGATAAAACAGTAGAATTAAATGTAACAGATCAAAGTAATGTGACTGAGGACTCGGGAGTCCAGTTGACTCCAACATCAAGAAAATGTAATAACAAATTAGATGACGATATAATGAGTATATTACGAACCATATCAATGGATATTCATGAACAGAAAAACGAAATCAAAGAAATTAAAAGTACTGTAGTTTCAATGAGAAATTAGATGAACAGAATAATCGATTCAATGAACAAAATATTAAATTTGACATACAGAATAGTAAAGTTGATGTTATAAATAGTCGTTTTGACGAAATAAATACACAAAATGCTAAGTTTGAGGTTAATATGAATAAACGTCTAAATTAGATGGATGAATGCTTTAACACAATTAGAGAACAAGTGATAGGATCAGTAAACGATCAATTAAATAATCATATTATTAATGTAAACAAACAAGTGTCAGAGACAGTCAAAATACAAGTTCATGAGCAAATTCAAGAAATAAAAGACAATTTTGAAAGTAAAATAAATAAGTGTAACGTTGATAATGAGTATAAATTTAATTATGCAGTAGAGAAAATAGAAGAAGTTAGAGATAACATTAAGACATATGAAACTAATACTAATGTCAAAATAAATGAAATAGAAAGTAATTGCAAATCAGAGATACAAGCTATGCAGGATACAGTAAATACTATAGATAAAAGTAATAAACAATTTGAATATTTAAATAATGATAAATTTGTGTTAATTGAGCAGAGCATAGTTAATGTTAAAGATGAATTGAATGTAGCCATAAATAAAAAACTTAATAGTGTTACTGAACAAGTAGTAGTTACTAGAGATATGAATAGTGATATTGATTTGGAATTGTTTAATTGTGAAAATAGGGGGGTACACCCTATGCAGTTTTTAAATAGACTGAAAGAGTTTAATCAGTTTTGTCGGAGTAGTTGGGAAGTACAGTTGTTAAAGATAATGAAGTGTTTTAGAGGGAATTCCGCGGTATGGGCGGAGGTGCATAAGATAGACTGGGTAAATTATCAGAGCTTTGAGATGGCCTTTAGAGATAAGTATTGGTCAGAAAAAGAACAAGAAATATTACGGAGTAAAATTATGGGACCAGGTAATTTTGGGACCCAAGGGGGTAACGTGACTATGTACGTAATGCGACTATACAATGAGGCAAAATATTTAGAGCCACCATTACCGTTCCAGTCATTTGTCCATCCCATAAGTAAGCATTCGCCGAGAGAAATACAAATTACACTAATGACACGAGAAATTATAGAAATTACTGAACTAGAAAAAATATTAGATATATTTCAGAATATAAGAGAACGGGATATGAGTAGGCGTATAAACACACCAGCATCACATATAAATGGGAATTATAATCAACACAGGGGAATACCCAACTTTCACCGAGGGGGACGTGGGGGAAATAATGACAATAGAGGCGAGGGTTGGCAATGTGCAGACTGTAATGTTGAAAACTATGCTATAAGAATAACATGTTTTAGATGCCACAAGCCGAGAGAATGTCAACGCAGTGAGAGAACGTACCATCAACAGAATCAGCCGCAGAGAGGAGCAGAGACCAACAGAGGAGCACCGAGGGGAAATGGAAGCGGGAACAGAGGCAGAGGAGGAGATAACCAAGCAGTGGCAGGTCCATCCACGGGAAACTAGAAGAGACAATGGGGAACCGGGCCCAGCCATTGTCGGAGGAGAACCTGGGGGTCCAAGAGGAGTGTAACTACCAAAGCAATATAATTATCAAGGACATGGCGGAGGAGTTACTGGAGGAGGACGATGCTGAAATGACAGAAACCAAAAATGGATTGACGGAGGTATTGGTAACCATAGAAGGTAAGCGTTATAAAACATTAATTGACACAGGGAGTAAAATATCAGTAGTTTCAGAGAATGTAATGGGTGAATTACAAAGAGTAAACAAAAATATTCCATCATTGCCAGTTGCGGGCGTAACAGTAGTAGGGGTAACTGGAGTACGAAGTAAAAGAGTTACTAAACAAGTACAGCTAAATATATTCCTTAATGGAACTGAATTTGAGAATACTTTTCTAGTAGTTAAGTGTTTGAATTTAGATATAATTCTGGGAAACGATTTTTTGGAGAGAAATAAAGCAGTAATCGATTTTAACAAGAGAATAGTAGAATTTAAAAGAGGGGGTGAACCAGTCAGGGTTAATTTTAAGAGAGTGTTAGATGAAGTTAGAGTTACGGGGGTAAAGATGATACAAAACCGAGTAGGCGAGGGAATTATTGAAACAAGAGTGAATGTATGTCAAGAGAGTGATAGAGTAGAGAATGATGAGAGATGAGAGAGTATGGGAAAATAGGGCAAATAAATTTTTTAATGAGGGTGGAGTTGTAGGGAGTCCCCAATGACAGGAGTTGTGGGCAGTTATTGAACGTTTTAGAGATGTGTTTGCTGAGTTGCCTGGAAAAGCCAGGGACTACGTATGCAAGTTGAAGGTTCGAGAACACTCACCCTACATGCAGAGAAGTTATCCAGTGCCGTTTTCAAAGAGGAGAGCAGTGCAAGAGGAATTGGACTGGATGATGGAAGGAGACATCATTGAAAGATCCATATCGCCATACTCTAATCCGTTAGTAGTGGTCATCAAAAAGGATGGAAAGGTAAGGTTGTGTTTAGATGCTAGAAAAATTAATCAGATTATAATACCTGACCGGGAGTCACCGGAAGCCATGAATAAAAATTTTCAGAAGTTTAGCGGAGTCAAATATATGACGTCCTTAGATTTGACAGTAGGATACTGGCAAGTTCCATTAGTGCCAGAGAGCCGGAAATTTACTGCATTTCTCTTCAATGGTAAGAACTATCAATTTAAGCGTCTGCCATTCGGACTAAACACTAGCGTAGCCAGTTTTATAAAATGTTTAGATATGAAACTCCAACCCAAGGATTTAGATTTTTTAACTGTATATGTTGATGACATACTAATAGCATCAAGAACATTCTCGGAACATTTAGAACACATAGAGTATGTATTAAATAAATTGCAACATGGGGGATTAACTGTTAATTGGGAGAAGTCAAAATTTCTCCAAACAGAGATACACTTTTTAGGATTTATTATCACTTCAGAGGGCATTTTAGCAAATCCAGATAAAGTCGAAGCTATCATACGTTTTCCAGAACCAAAAAATATCAAACAGTTACAAAGCTTTTTAGGATTATGCAACTTTTATCGAAAATTTCAGAGAAATTATGCGCAGGTTACCTCCAAACTAAGTGCGGTTTTACAAAAGAACAAACAATGGAAATGGGGCGAGGAGGAAAGAATTGTTTTTAATGAAATTAAAGACAAATTTATAAATATGATAATGATGAATCACCCCGATTTTCAGAAAAAGTTTTATTTACAGACGGATGCCAGCAACATAGCCCTCGGCGCAGAACTCTACCAGGAGGGTGAGGATCAGGAGCACCGGACCATCGCTTTTGCCAGCAGGACTTTATTGGCAGTGGAAAGTAACTACACAACGACAGAAAAAGTGTTGCTGAGCATCGTCTTTGCAGTAAAGAAATTTTGCACGTACCTGCTAGGAAACAAACAGTCATCAGGACAGATCATAAGGCCTTATCGTTTTTGAACACATGTAAGCTGACTCATAGCAGATTAACCAGGTAGGTGCTAGCATTACAAGAATATCATTTTTCATGGGAATACATTAAGGGAACAGATAACAAAGTACCAGACACTCTGTCCAGGGTAGATACAATAGATAATAAGACAGGGAGAGATCTGAAAGAAATAGAAATTTTTCGATTAACAAGGGAAGATAGAATTTTTGGGGAGGAACTAAGGGAAATTAAAAATGTACAAAGATCAGAAAGTAAATTGGGTAAGATAATAGCTAGTTTAGAAGCAGATATAAATGATTCAAAGTACAACACACATTTCCAAATATATAAGGGAATTCTGTTTAAGAAAGTAGAAGGGGGTGAACGGGATTGGAGGTTAATGATACCTGATGAGTTAGTAGATAGAATTATTTGGGATTGTCATATAAGATATGGGCATTTTGGTGCGAAAAAATGTACAAACGTGTTAAAAGAGTCTTGTGTTTTTAAAAATATGGAGAGGAGAGTTAGAAGAGTATTAAGAGTTTGCGATTTGTGTCAAAAATCAAAAGTGGTAAATTATAGGGTTGAAGGGGAAATGAATTATATTAAAGTTGAAAGACCTTTCGATTTAGTTGCGGTAGATTTGTATGGGCCATTGCCTAAAGGTATAGGTGGAGTGGTATACCTTTTTGTTGTTTTAGACACTTTTACTAAGTTTGTTAGGTTGTACAGCGTAAAGAGGGCTACTAGCAAGGTGCTCAGCGAAAAGATAACCAAGGACTACATGATCAACGTAGGTAAACCGAAGGTAATTTTATCTGATCATGGACCGCAGTTGATCAGCGGTAAATGGAGACAGACTCTTGGCTGGGAAGGAATCATACCCAAGCATACGGCAGTTTACCATCCACAGTCGAACCAGGGAGAGCGGGTGATGCGGGAAATCGGCAAGATATTCAGGGCGTATTGTCACTCCAAACACTCCGAATGGCCTTTATATGTAAAGAAGGTAGAAGACTGGTTAAACAGCACTACACATGATTCTACAGGGTTTACACCTACGAATTAATAAAAGGAGCCAGACCACCCAGAATATTAGAACAACTTTTTGAATATCCACCAGAAGAAAGAACTATCGACTGAAATGTAAAAATACAACTCACAAACGAGAACCTACTCACAAAGGGAGAGAGAAGAAAGCGGAAACATGATGAAAAGGGTAAGTGGGTCAAATACGAGATAGGACAGTTAGTATTGGTAAGGAGGCATGATTTGTCTAGCGCACAAGATAAAAAAATAAAGAAGTTTTTCCTATTATATGAAGGACCTTATGAGATTATAGAAATAAAGATGAATAATGCATATGTACTACGCAACCAGGTAACACAGGAGATAGTGGGCACGCAAAATGCTACGAATTTGAAGTTATATTGGGCAAGGTAAAATTTTTTGAAGTTTAATATGTTATTTTGTGTTTTCAGAAGGGACTCTCCCCCATTTTCGGGCGGTCACGACCTTACCAGTCCTGGCCGTGGTTTTCGGAAATTGGAGGCGGACCATGGTTGGCAGAACTTCCTTCGGGTGGTGACACGACGATGGTCCGGCTCCACCAAAATTGGTAAAGATTAGAAATTTCACCACATATTGAATGGGGAGGGGGACCCCTAAAGGTACGTGATACTAATTATTTTTTTTACACTCAAGGTGCAACGGCTGGGCGTACCATATCACGTACCAGTACTGCTTCGAGTGACTAAATAGTTATGGAGGCTATATATTAAAGGCAGTGCATTCACAGTAAAATTTTCTAGTGTCATTGGTAAAAATAAATTTCACCGGTGAGAGCAGTTACAGAATATGTAAAAAGATGAGTTTTGCTAGGAGGGATGTTGGGGGTAGGATAGACGGCGGGTTTGGATAAATGGTAGAGTAAGGGGAGTAAATTTGGTGTAAAAGGAGGACGTGAATTCACGTAGTGGATCTATCCGGTCCCCAAGTTTGCCTCATGACAAACCCCCCATCTTTTCGGGCGATTACCACCCTATTAGCATTAAGGATAAAAATGTTGCCTCCAATGTAGATATAATTTGGAATGTGTATAATTTTAAACTTATGTCAGTTGTTGTACTTTAGTTTATGTAAAGAAATTACCAAGTATAATTGTAAAGTGTGTAGTACCAGTGAGAGGTGAGACGTGCAGAAAGGTCTGGAATAAAATAGAAACTTGTTTTCATACAAGATGTGTGGGTAATTTTGGGGGGTTGTGTGGTGTTAATAGAAGTGAAATAATCATGGAAAGTAGAGACTGCAACTGTAGAAGGACATTAAGTTTAGCTATAGGTAGGCTATTGCAGTGGTGGCATGTGCCACTGTAGATAGCAGTAAGAGTGTTGGTGGTAACATCAAGGTATGTTACCATCATCGGAGGCCAAACTGGCGTAATATACACTGCACAACTTTTATATAATATGTTGATTTGTTGCCGTGCAGTGTATCACAAAGATGAAGCATAGCATGCCTGAGATGAAAGTTGATTTCCCCGCCTTTTCGGGCGATTACTGCCTTACCAGCACTAATCGTGGTTTTGGACGACGGCCAGCTGTGGGCAGCAATTGTAAACCTGACCATAGTTGGCTTGAAATTGGTATAAATTTGAAATTATTGGGGGGGTGACCTAGGGGAAATCCCCGGAACTATGGAACAGCGGCTATCACTCTGTTCGCGTGGGAACAGTAAACCAGGTGATAGACCCGCATTAAGGGCGTATAACTATGTAATTTATAGATATTACGATATCTAGCTGCTTTTTATAATGTAACGCAGAAGCAAGGACAAGGAGATGACAAAATTCCTCCAAAACTTCAGTCCTTGTGGACGCAACAGTCTGGGGGGGGGGGTCATAGTGTGTGTGGTAAAGGAGGTTACTCAGGGGAGTAACGAATTAAAATTTTGTAACTTAATGATGGTGACTCGGTACTGAGCTAACTAGATAATTTTGTTTTGATTTGAGAAAGTGGTGCCATAGATGTTTATCATATTGTGTTTAATATGTTATTGTGTTATTAGGTTAGAGAGTAAGTATTGTAAGCATAAGTTATGTCTTTTACACAGTAGAATTGCTTGAAAGAGATTCAGAGAAAGGTCATTCACCTGACCAGGAACATCAGCTGATTACTGGTGTTATATATGTACTATGTCACTTAGAAATAGTTTGCAGATTTTTTATCAATGTAATTAAATGTATGAATAATTAATGTTGGAATAATAGATTTTAAATGTAGTTTAAGAGATTTCGAATTAAATGGTAAAATGTGTTTAAGATAATTTTGATTTTTCAATGGTAACTGTAATGTAAAAGGTAGTAAATGTTAGAATTTGGGTGTTTATTCTTTCGTTAGGACATTTAAATCA
Organism: Magicicada septendecula; assembly: GCA_034769895.1. NCBI lineage: Eukaryota > Metazoa > Arthropoda > Insecta > Hemiptera > Cicadidae > Magicicada > Magicicada septendecula. The sequence goes on from CM068369.1 coordinate 416,150,913, forward strand.
GTCCAAGTTAAGTTTAAAAGGGGAGTTGAACAAAGTAAGATTGTTGTGAATAAAAGTAATGTAGAATTCGAGAAGTAATAGTGACACAGTAGCTATGGGTAAAATATGTAGAGTAATGATTGATATATTGAGGTAATAAATAAATGAAGATATTTTGTAGGTGAAAGTGAGGTATTGGGAGAATAATTAGTTGATGGGGATTTTGTAAGGGGGGTGGTGTGATAAGGAGTCCTCAACGAAAAGCGTTGTGGCAGGAGGGGAACCGATTAGCGCCGGAAAGGGTTACCTAGGGGGAGTCCAGGAACCAAATAAGGGAATGAGCAGTGGGAAGGGAACACACATCCTGAGTACAAAGGGGTAGAGAGTATTTTTTTTATAAGGGTAGAATGATGCGAAATGAGTTGAATAGTAAGTTAGAGGTAGAGAATGGTTGGTAGATGTTTTGATATATGGGTGTCATATTAGTTAAAGCTGTTAGTAAGTATTAGAGTCAGAAGGGGGGAAGATTATATATATATATATGCCAAGATGTGAATGGAAATGTTATGAGTAAACAAGAGTCACCCAAACTAACTGAGAATGCAAATATTAAAGAAAGTCATAGTAAAATATAATTGAAACAAGTGACAGATTGTAATAGAATTCGAGAATAATTAAAGCTATAAAATGTGTAATTTTTGGTCAATTTAAATGCAAATTCTATTGTTTATTGTAATAATAACCATGTTAATTTTAAATGTTTTATTTTATTATGTTGTACTATGTTTGAAGGTAAAGAATTTTAAAGATGTTTTATGTACTTTATGATGTAGCGTTGTGTAACATATGTATGTCAAGGTCGTTGACTTGACCCAGAGAGATCAGCTGATGGTTGATGTTATAGACAAGACCAGTTTTTGTAATTGATTAATGCCATTTTGTTTCTTGATTGAATTAAATATTTTTGTTTTTCTGAAAATTATTAAAAGAGGTGTTGGTAAATTTAAGTTTAAAAAAAAAAAAAAAAATTTATTTTCATGCCTGCCATATAGATGATGTTTGAGTTTCAAGTATATTATTGTTTATGTGTATTACCAGTGTTTTATTGAATTACATTGTTTAGTATATCTGTATAATCAAATGTTAGGATAAGTGAGTTCATGCTTTAATGAGATGTTCAATTTTTTTGTGATTGTTAGTAGTATTGAAGAGAATTAATAGAGTTGATGGATTCGTGCAAAAGATTTTTTTATTTTTTGAGGAAGTAATGGAGGTATAACAATTTGATTTTAAACTTAAATGAATTTTGAATGTAAAAATAAATATTTTATGAATTTTAAATAAGGAATTTGTTAGGATGTATTAATGAATATGTGTACGCGCCCAGTACTTGCTGAAGGCAGCCCAGTGTGCATGTAAGGGGGAACACATCGGTTGAGGATCTGGCATGGTATAAGGCCAAGGGTTTGGATTTTGGGGGGTGGAATGTTAGAAGGTTAGGTGCATTATGGTGCGTAGCTGTTCGATATTATGGTGTTGGGATCTCGTATAGAGAAGTCCAGTAATATCGTTCAGGTGCAGCCATAGTCGCCGAACTAGGGGGGTAGTTTACCCATAATGCGTTAAGAATTAATGGGGGGTTGTTGGCACCATATCCTCTCCAATCCTCTTAGGGGTTTAGCAATGAGAGTTCTTCTGTTCCAGCAGAAGATCTCTCATGGGGGGGTATTGTAACGGGGCTAAAAAGGGAGAGGGTTTTATTTTATTTATTAATATAAATTTGTTTCCCATCTGCATGGCCAGTCCCATGTTAATTAAATTTATCGTTGAACAAAGGAACAGTGATGTGAAGTTGGGGCGATGGAATGCAAGGTGTGACCAGCCAACGCAATTGAATTCCAAGAAAACGGGTGATGTGTTGCACACTAGTGTGTGCAACAACAAACAGGCGCGCGGACGGGACGCCAAGCAGCTTCAACCGACTTTGTGAAAAAATGGCGAAACGATAAAAGTTTTGTGACATGCGGTCGGGATGGTGACGGAAGTTTGACAAGAACACACCCCTTGGAGTGACGTAACCAGTGGACTCAAAATTTCGTCGACGTCTAACACCCATGAACAACAGCGTACTTTAAGTACGGTGACGAACATTTTCACATAGCAGGCATTGCTTTTCCTCTCCAGCAACCCAAGTGGTGGGAGAAATTTTGGTAGCGTTCTGCCCAGTCGAATACAACTCTCATCCCGGCCGGGATCTAAGAAAAAACGTGCGCACACTAAATTTTAAATTTATAATGTAAAAGTATTAACCGACGTAAAAGTGAACCGGTGTCAAAAAATGAAGTAAGTGTAGTGTAGCAGTGAAAATTTAAAAATGTGTCAAACAAAAACTTTCGGACATGCATTCAGCGTAACACACACGATGAGAAACAAAGTCGGTTAAGTAACCAGCAAAATTCCAATATCTTAATAATTTAAATAATCTATCATCAAAAGAGTACTCTAAATTAAATTATGGGGATTAAAAAAATGGTATGAATGTTGTGTGCGAGCAGGCTGGGCTGTTTTCTGTAATATAAGATGTGTATTTAACTCTGTTAATATAAGATGTTTCACTAATATTTAAAGAATTTTTAGTTTGTCTTGATTCTGTGAAAAGAATCTGTCATGATTAGAGAGCAATACAAAAATGAAATAATTATATAATAAAAATTTTTTGAATTTCATCACATAAATGAGCATAGCGTACATTTTTCAAATAACCTTGGAACCTCACTTGCATTTCAAAGTTCGTGTGACGTAACCCTGGGCAGAAGAAAGGTAAGTGGGAGATAAATATATTATTATTATTATAAAAATGTGTTAAAAGGAGTAACTTCACAGTGGCCGTTATAAACTTATAACCTGTCGAAGAATGTTAACTTTGCATACGCATGTGAGGGTGCATTATAAATTATACCAAATAATGAGGCATTGAGGCCCTGTGTGTGAGTTATTAATTTAAAAAAAAAAGAAAGTTACACTATTTATAAATTACTCAGTGGAAATGGTCATGGGTGGCAACTGTTTGATTCCTGTTTGATTTTGTCTATACAAGCTTAGGCAGTGGTACATGTGTGTGTTATTTTTGGGAATAAGTGGTTTGTCAGCGAATTAATTATTATGCATGCCTAGGGCTCCCGAGACAGACGGAGATTTGATCCAAGCATGGTGGAATTTCCATCCTCCACCATGTCCTGAACGGACCACACCAACACAGACTCTCGTTGCTCGCCTGCCGGAGGAGAAAAATCGTAAAGATGCCACTGTAAACACCCCCTCAGCAAGACTGACTGACGATCCAACAAGGCACAGACCACCTGGGAATCATCTGGACAAAACGTGGTGATATTAATCCAATACTTACCTAAATTTGGCATCTATATAAACAACTGGTATCGTGCGTTAGCCATCTATAAAAATTCAAGTTCCACTTAAATTGACTTTCTACAGCATAAAACCGTTTTAATGGTGCGCGTGCCCTGCTGGACATAATTTTTTATGTGACATCGCTCTGATGTGTAATTAGTCTAGAGAACAATTGTACGCCCATTCGCTGGGATGTGTCCAGCGCTCATTAATTTTTATGCTTTTTTTTAACCTTAATACTGAATGGGTTTGTAGAAGTTTGTGGGGGACTGGTATTTTCGTTAAGTAGGTAGGTGCAGTATGTAACATGTTGATCTGGACCGGCGGGTCTAGCATCTATTATAATCACGGGTATTTTGCACATAATCATTTTCTTATTTCATAGGAGGGTGGGAGTTTCCCTTAATCTGCAATTAGGCCAGGTTACATTTTAAAATCTAGGGTAGTCACCTGTTTGTGCAAATCTATACAAGCTCCCGGACATGTTACCTTATGTCGGGTCTGGCTCTTGTCCAGCCTTCTTCTACCCTGTCTGGCTTTGGGGGGGGGTTCCTAAATTTTGTAATGGTTTATTGCTTTTTCGGATGCCGTATGGAACATGTCAGCGGCCGGGCCAATCCAGGTTATTTTCTTTAAATTTATAAATTGTACTTTTCATAAAACTATACAAGCTGTTTACAGGCATTTTAAATTTTGTAATTTGTATTTTCTGGTTATTATGGCCAATCCAGGTTATTTTCTTTAAATTTATAAATTGTACTTTTCATAAAACTATACAGGCTGTTTACAGGCATTTTAAATTTTGTAATTTGTATTTTCTGGTTATTATGGCCAATCCAGGTTATGTTCTTTAAATTTATAAATTGTACTTTTGACAAAACTATACAGGCGGTTTACAGGGATTTTAAATTTATAAGTTGTATTTTAGATACAATTATCCAGGCGGTCCAGATACAAGTCCTTCAGTCTTTCGACTGGTTTGTACCCTCCCCGCATATACCCGTGGTGCGTGTGGTACTGAGTCTCTCTCAGGTATATGGGACCTACAGATTTAACGCTGGATCCGAACAGCATAGTTGGAGAAGGTTTATACTAAGCAGGATACTTCTCGCTGGTTTGCCATTGCCTTGCGAGGGGGAACGGTCGTATCTAAATCAGATGGCCCCCGGCGGGAATTGAACCCGCGCCGACAGTGTAGCAGCGCCACACGCTAGCCACTACACCACGACCGCTCCATTTTTGCTTTAAAAAACATAATTTACGTATCTGACGTCCCAGGGGAGTACCTATTTGATTTGTATCTAGTTGAGTTCTTAATATGACTTCTTAACCTTGTAAAGCGTTTCAGGTGAGCAATTATTTTGTTCAATGTTAATTTAATGATGGGTATGTGTGTTATATTTGTGTATGTGTGTGTGATCCAAATTTTAAAAATGCATGTTTTATTAATTTATTTAGGAATTTTTCTCACACACACACACACACACACACACACACACACACACACACACACACACACACACACACACACACACACACACACACACACACACACACATTAGGTATTACAGTTTACATTAAAGTATATTTTTATTGCTCTAGTTTACAGTTATAAACATGATTTAAGTTCTCATTCTCAATTCTTAATTCTCAATTTATTATTGTACTAATACTGAAATCCAAACAACACTAAACTTCCCTGTCACACATCAGTTAATAGGTGCTAAATATTAAAATTGTTAGTTGTTCTAGACAAGTTTCTTAATTATGGATTTAGAAAGAAGGGGAATTATATTTGTATATAAATTGTACAGTTTGTTTCTTAAATATCTGAAAAACAGGATTTTTATATTTTCACATTTCATGTTTCATTCAATATGCCAATTTAACAAAAAATTGTTGTCTTGGCTCAATAGTTTTTAAATGGTTTGGTTTTTAACTTCTTTGGTTTTTCAATTTTGTCTTTTTTTCACATCATTTGAGAATTCAGATTATGCTCACAGAGTAGTGTATAATAATATTATAATTACACAGAAATTAGACAAACAAAATGAGTATTTAAGCAGGATTTTTATGTCTTTCTGAGCTTTACATTGGTAAAAATACAGTTTCCGTCTATGCATTAATAAACAGTCATTAAAAAATCCCTTAATGACAAACTTATTGTAGGTACTGTACTTGATTCTATGAGAATCTGCATTGCATTCTACATATATAAATTTCTTTTTGTATTGCAATTTAATCAATATACAGTTAATTTATCAAAATAATTGTAATATGGTAGTATATACATGTAAAATATAGAAATATAAATGTGTGCATGTGTGTCTGGTAAAACAGCAGTTACAATGGCAAGAAATACTAGAACACTGTTATTAAAGAAACAAAACAAAATTATTTATTTGTCATGTGTACTTCAAAGTTACATATATATTATACAATACTTCCGCTTATATTTATTGCTAATAAATATTACTAATATTCATTTGCCCTAGTATCCTAATTTCTTCTTCATTTACTGCAACAGCAACAACAATATTAATAATAATGAAAATCATTATCATAACAATAATACTGAAAATTATCAGCAAGTTGATATCACTGATATCACTGTAACTAATGACGTGACATCACTGCACTTAATTACTTTCCCTGATATTGCAAAATGTTATCATCATTAATATTAGAATTAATTTTTGCAATATTTTAATTTTTTGTAGTCCCCTAGTTGGTACAGAATAAATTTAGAAGGCAGTTATAACTTTAAATAAATCAAATTAAAATCCTCTCTTTGTACATAACACTTTTTAGTTATTATAATTTAAAATAATATGTATACGAATTCTTCATGTTTATACATATATTGTGACGGTACAATTCTGGTACCCTAATAATTTTGGGAAACTATGGTTCCAAAACATAATTATTGTATTTTATTTTATATTCCCTTTGGTGAGAATTTTCAACAACGCAATTTTGAGTTAACAGGATTTGTGTCGAATTCAGTGGAAAATTACAAAAGTAGCAAAAAACTGTTTGTCACAATAACGAGTAAACAAGACCAACCCATGATTACGTCAGACGAAAGAATGCGATGCGCCTACATACATACAATTGTATTTAACTAGGCTGGGCAGTTCGAACAAAGAACCAGTGACGTAGTTGTTGCTCCACCTCTGCAATGCACAGTGGTGAAACGTTGTCATTTTCATCGCGACCGTGAAGTGGGCCGGCAGGCCAATACACACGGCCGGCGAATTCACTAAGTGTGATTATCTAAATTTTACACCACCAAAAGTTTATTAACAACAGTTACATATTAACATTTTTTGAGTTAAACATCAGAAGCGTGTAATCCACGATGGGACGCTACAGATTTGGCAAAAGTGATCAACGGTGATGAGACAGTCCAGATTCGAGAACGTGTGATCAACGAAGAGACGTTTTTCGATGTAACTCAAAAGTGACAGCTAAGTACAAATTGGCTGTAACCAAATTATATAAAATTTTCAATATTCGAAAGTATACAAAGAATCTTTCTTAATATGACCAAAAGTAATCAAGTAACAAAATTAACTTTAATGAGCTCATAATAAATAATTGTACGAGAGAGAGAGAGAGAGAGAGAGAGAGAGAGAGAGAGAGAGAGAGAGAGAGAGAGAGAGAGAGAGAGAGAGAGAGAGAGTGAGTGAAAGAGTGAATAATAATATATATTAAAAAGTGCTGGGTTGTGCCACTGTAAATTCATATATATATATATATATATATATATATATATATATATATTTAATATGTTTAACATTTCAATATTATAATACATATTTATTTTGGAGGGCTTGTGAAATGTTTAAGGGGAAATTTAACTTGAAGAATTGAATTACACCACATGGCGGATAGTAGCGTGTTTGTTTTACACTCACATTCATTTGTACGTAATTAAAAATAAAAGGTAATTTCAATGGTAACAAACAGAAACACGAGTGAATTATTTCAGGTAATACGTTCCTTGACTCTAGTTCGTACAACACGAATTCCGACCTTAGGTAAGTACTGTATACATATATGTTGTATTTCAGTTGGCAACATGGAGCCAGATATATTAATATACACCTCACATTAAATGTAACCAGTTAATTAATTATTGTAATTAAAGTAAATAATTACAGATGGCTTTCGCGAACAGGGACTCTACATAAGACCTAATTTTATGTAGAGTATACATACTAGAGAAACGGAATAATTTACCTGAAATAATTTCGAAAGTAAATAGATACGTGAGTAAAGTAGGGTTAAGTTACGTTATAGACCTATATGTGTCAGATATAGAATAAGCAAAATGAATACTGGTAAAGGTGATAATGTAGATGACACAGTTACGAGTGAGATGGACGTTAAATTGAACCCAATTAGTCAGATCAGTGAAACCAGTGTCACTGAATTAAATCCAGTTCCATTAACACCCATCTCAACTCGAGACGAAAGTAAAACAGATGATACAGCTGCAATGATGCAGTTACTATTAAATAAATTTGATGAAAAGTTTACTAACTTGAATGACAAATTTGATGAACAGAGTGTAAGGTTTGATAATTTTGATAAAAAATTTAACGAGCAGAAAAATGAAATCAGAAATAGTTTTGATATAAAGTTTGATGAATTAAAGACTGAAATTAAAAGACAAAATTTTAAGTTAGACAAAATAATAGATGAAATGCATACGCATTTCGATAAAATGACAGAACAAACAGTAACGTTAGTAGACGAGATATTTGATATACCGAAGAGTAAAGTAGACGAGAATTACAAGAATAATAGTGGGGGTAGTAATAATTTGAATAATGAGTTTACAGGTAGTAACAATGATATAATTAAGAATATGGTGTTAGAAAATGATAATGAGAATATTGGGAATGATAATGAGATGTTTGTGTGTGTTGAGTCAGAGAGAGAGCTGAGAGAAAGTATATTTGTAAAAGGGATGCAGGGGGTAGAATTTTCCTTTGATGTTGTAGTAGGGGGTGAAGAAAAGGCTTCACGTTTGTTTAGCAAGGACGAGATTTCCTTAGATTTATATTTGGAAGACGATAGGTCTACAAATAGAGTTCCCTGGTGTTTTTGTGTACCTCATAGGTGGTGCAGTAATTATGAGTTAGTGACCCTTGCATATTTGGAGAGAGAGAGTGTGTAGTTTGGTGTTATGGTGAGAAATATATATGTAGAGAGAGAGAAAGAAAGTAATAGAGATTTTTAAAGTAAATAGAAAGTATAGAGAATTTGTAGAAAGGTTAGGAGTAGAGATGATGGATGATTATAGTGAATACAAACCTTATGGTGAAATTGAGATAACAATAATAGTAGATGATGATAATAATGATAACAATCAATTATCTTGGGTAGTAATGGATGTCGTAGTAGATAATTATGATGACTATATGACTAATATGATTATGACATATAATACTGAGGTAGACAGAACCATACCCGATCGTGACATGGTATATGATAGATTAATATGGAATACACCTATTAATATGAACGAGATAGTGGAAAAATATAAAAATGTAAACAAATATTATAATGATAATAACAATATCATTTATTTACTAAAAAATAAGTTGTATATACCTAAGATTCAACTGTTATTCAATGATGGAGGATAGATTGTTTTATTGTGTAATGAACATTTAATATATGTGAACAGTGATTTTGAAATGGACTGCATATGAACTGATTTTGATCAATGATAAAATAATGAGTTTGGATTGTATATTTTTAATTGTATTAATGTCAATGTATTTATGTATTTTGATGTTGTGTATTACAGGTAAATTTTATGTACACCATGTATGTAACAGTAAATTGTTTTAATAATTAACAATTAACATGTTTTTGTTTTGACTAAACAAGTGAAAGTAATAGTGAAAGTTTAATTAATTAAATTAGACAATTGAAAATTAATCACTTGATTAATGTGGTATAAAAGAAAGTTTGTGTAATGAATTTAAATTATTAATTTGTAATGAAGAAAATTTCTAATGAATAATAAATGATTAAGTATATATAGATATTTGAATATTGAGATCTACTGTTATGAGTAAGTGAGAGATAAATTTTCTAATGCAATTGTCAATGATGATATAGTAGAATAGTAATGTAAAGTGTTTAAAAAGGGAATAGCGCCTGGGTGTAAATAAAGGCATGTGAGTTAGTTAATTAAAGTTAATGGGAGTTAGATAGATAAGAATTTTAAAGAAAATAGTACACAAAGAGAGTATGAGATATTTTAGGGACACAGTAGTAGTGATTATATGCAGAGAGGTGAGTAAAGTAAAGGTTAAACATATATTTGTTGATGATGATATTTTGTAGTGGGGGTGAGGTGATAAGGAGTGGCCAATGTATAGCGTTGTGGCAGGTAATAGCGTAGTTTAAGGGAGTGTTTGCCAATATTTTGGAAGGGCAAAAAATTATGAATGTATATAGCCAGGTAGGGAACACCCATCTTAGTACAAAGACGAGTGGTGCCATAGGATTTAAAATGGAATTAGTGAAGGTGTTTATAATTGAGAAATTGGTGTCATAATATGTAAATCTGGTTGTTGGTAGTGGTTAGTAGAAAGAAAGGTGAGTAAGATTATAAATGTTAGTGCCTATATAATAAGTCAAATGATAGAGAATACAGGAGTCACCCAGATTAATCAATGATAAAAATGTGAAAGGTTAGGTAGAAAATTCAGAGTAGAGAGGTAATAAGAAATGAAATAATAATAATGTAATATGAATATTAATAATAAATTTGAAATTGTGAAGAATTAAATGGTAGTAAATGATAAATTAATAAAAGTTTAATAATTAAAAGTATTAATTAATTAATTAATTAAAATGTAATGTTTACAATTTTATACGCAAATTTAAAGATGTAGGGTGTATAAATTTTAATCAAGCTTAAATGTGAATTGGTTATTTTAATGTATTAACTGTATTACTGTATTAATATAATGATGAGTGTATTATTATGTAATATGTATTATGTTTATTATGTATTAGCATAGGATTTTTGAATGGCACTTCTATATAATTCTTGTTGAGTTGAAGCAAACCCAGTGCGTCTTAACACAAACCAGCACATAGCTAAGGGGAAACGGATCAGTTAGGGATATAGAAATATACTAAGCCACTATTTTGATATTTTTGATTTGTTGTTTCAGTGTTTGGTGATGTTGTGACAGTGGTCCTGAGCTGGCCAGCACGTCAGAGCAGGAGCGTTACGCGCCTGATTGGCCTTATGGTGTTGGGATCTCGAAGGAGTAGTCCAGTAAGGTCATGCAGGTACTGTCATCATCATTGGACCATGAGTGAGTTATTGTATTTCTTTTCATATAAATAGTAAGGCGGTTGTGGCGACATATCCCGGCTGATCCCTTTAGGCAGTACGAATGTGTCAATGAAAGTCTTTATGCTTCGGCATAAAATCTTTCATTGAGGGGGTTTTGTGACGGTACAATTCTGGTACCCTAATAATTTTGGGAAACTATGGTTCCAAAACATAATTATTGTATTTTATTTTATATTCCCTTTGGTGAGAATTTTCAACAACGCAATTTTGAGTTAACAGGATTTGTGTCGAATTCAGTGGAAAATTACAAAAGTAGCAAAAAACTGTTTGTCACAATAACGAGTAAACAAGACCAACCCATGATTACGTCAGACGAAAGAATGCGATGCGCCTACATACATACAATTGTATTTAACTAGGCTGGGCAGTTCGAACAAAGAACCAGTGACGTAGTTGTTGCTCCACCTCTGCAATGCACAGTGGTGAAACGTTGTCATTTTCATCGCGACCGTGAAGTGGGCCGGCAGGCCAATACACACGGCCGGCGAATTCACTAAGTGTGATTATCTAAATTTTACACCACCAAAAGTTTATTAACAACAGTTACATATTAACATTTTTTGAGTTAAACATCAGAAGCGTGTAATCCACGATGGGACGCTACAGATTTGGCAAAAGTGATCAACGATGATGAGACAGTCCAGATTCGAGAACGTGTGATCAACGAAGAGACGTTTTTCGATGTAACTCAAAAGTGACAGCTAAGTACAAATTGGCTGTAACCAAATTATATAAAATTTTCAATATTCGAAAGTATACAAAGAATCTTTCTTAATATGACCAAAAGTAATCAAGTAACAAAATTAACTTTAATGAGCTCATAATAAATAATTGTACCAGAGAGAGAGAGAGAGAGAGAGAGAGAGAGAGAGAGAGAGAGAGAGAGAGAGAGAGAGAGAGAGAGAGAGAGAGAGAGAGAGTGAATAATAATATATATTAAAAAGTGCTGGGTTGTGCCACTGTAAATTCATATATATATATATATATATTTAATATGTTTAACATTTCAATATTATAATACATATTTATTTTGGAGGGCTTGTGAAATGTTTAAGGGGAAATTTAACTTGAAGAATTGAATTACGCCACATGGCGGATAGTAGCGTGTTTGTTTCACACTCACATTCATTTGTACGTAATTAAAAATAAAAGGTAATTTCAATGGTAACAAACAGAAACATGAGTGAATTATTTCAGGTAATACGTTCCTCGACTTTAGTTCGTATAACACGAATTCCGACCTTAGGTAAGTACTGTATACATATATGTTGTATTTCAGTTGGCAACATGGCGCCCGATATATTAATATACACCTCACATTACATGTAACCAGTTAATTAATTATTGTAATTAAAGTCAATAATTACAATATACACAACTAAGTATATATATACATATATTAAGTATATTTACTTATTTATATATAAAAAAAGTTCAACAGTTCACAGAATCTAAGACAAGGCAAGAACATGAAAAAATTAAAAAAAACTTTATTATTGTATGTAGCATTCGACGACCTCTATTTGCACTCATTGATCTACAATTGTTTATAATTTACTCAGTGGTTGTAGCACGAACACAGTGTTGGGTAGTCACATAGTACACTATTGATATATTTAATTGACTTGTACAATTGTTTATCATATTAATTGTGTTTTTTTGATGATGACGGTGATGAAGATGTTGAAGGTAGTGAAAATTGTGATGCTGATGTACAGGTCATGGCATGGCATGTCCATTTCATTAGGAATACACGGTTTGCATATTTCTCCATATACCGATTGTTTTCCCTGTAAAATGGAAATATTTTTTACTTATACATATTTAGGCTACTTACACACAATGTATACAGAGTTTTATTCATACAGATGCATAATAACTCACAATCAGTCTCAAAGTGCTGAGTAGTGGACTATTTCTATTTCTACAGGAACACATGTCAAACTTTACTCACTCTTATTACATTCAGACTAAATACACATTATTGTTAGTGCTGTCGATCGATCAAAATATTTAATCGGTTAATCAAGAAGGTTTAATCGATTAATCGAGTATGGGTACTAAAAAAGTATCATACTAATGGCTTACAAATTTAATTTTAATAGATATATCTAATTGTTACTTTTTTTGTTTTTAAGTAACTTATAAAATCTGTATATTAGCATGGATTACATTCAAATAATAATAATATTTTATATCCTTAAATTTTTAGTGACCGTCAATCAATGAATTTTGTAGTGGATGGTTAGTGAGGATCGGTCAAAAATAACACAAATTTTAACTATTTTGTGTCGACGTTTTGACAATATTTATTGTCATCTTCAGGACCTGTGTATGAAATACAAAATAAATGTCAAACACAACGGAACAATTAAATATTTGGGTGAACGTGTTCATGTATGTGAGTGTGTGTGTGTGTATGTATGTATCATTGTATATGTGAAGACTTATGATAGTTTGTTTACATCTTCAAATTATCCCCAAGAAACCGAGCAAATTATAGTATGAGAGAACTTAATTTATACAGTATTACAATTTAAATTACTAAATGTAATGATATTTTAATTAATTAAACAAACAGTAATCAACAATTGGTACATAAATTGTTTATACCTACAGCAGTCAACATATAGCAAAGTAAAATATATTACCTATAACTAAAACAGATTAGGGGATGTTCACTAGGGTGGAATGAAAAAATAGTTTTATTAATTTCGATATGTAATAGTGATAAAAAGTTGTCTATTGCCTTTGTTAAGACAGTGTTAAAGTATGCTCACAAATATAATATATTTAGAGGTGCCGCAAAAGAGTTGAAAATATGTATTTTTAAGTAGATTTTACGAATTTTGACAAATTTTGTATAGTAAAAAAAATTATTTTAAATACCAAATGCCTGTTTTAAAGGTTGAAATTATACACGTAAACTACTCTGTGGTAGATAATTACAGTATTATACTGCAAAACTTTAATATTTATGCTACTAAATCTTGCATCTTTTAAAATATTTTTTTTTAATTTTAACAATATTTTGCAATAGTAAGGATTCACCTTACTTTTTAATTAAAAACATAGCAAAACATTCTTTATTTCTGTAAACCAATAGCCAGAAGCAGAACAGTAGGTGGATTGAAGTCACCCTGAGCTAGGCATATTGTTGGCTGGTGTAGGGTGGGGGGACGGGGGAGAGAAGCCTGTTGCAACTTGTCTCTGTCAGTCAGTCCAGACCAAGCGTTTGAGTAGCAAGTGTTTTTATGCTGTTGTTTACTGGTTTTGTTTTGTATTATGAATGTGTTAGCTTGAATATCAGTATAATAGTTTATTAGTTAATACTTGGTTATTAGTGCGATGGCAGTGTCAAAACCAGTTCAGACTAGACAAAAGTTAGAATGTCCAATTTTTGGACACCGTAAACAATTAAGTGAGTTAAGTTTGCCAACTTATTATGCCATTATGAAATATTACCTTTATATTCGACATGAGCTGAAACCAGACGCAACATCAAAAGAACCAACGATGAGTGAGATATTAGATATTCTTATTAAGAAAGTTGAAACTATTTGGTCGAAAGCATCAATTCCTGTAGTGTCTCACACTCGCATGTTCCAAATGGTAAAAACCTATCATGATAAATACAGAAATATTTTAAGATCAAAAGGTAGAAAAGGTACAGAAAAATACGATTCAATCGTAGCATCATTTTTAAATGAAAGCAAATGTATTTTTGATGTGGCAGCTTGTAAGTGCGAAAAAGAAAAAAAGTACCTAAACTTGAACAGGATTTTTTACTTGACTAGAGAACATTGAGAAAAATGAGTATAAGTAGAGTTGATAAAGTTGTTTCAAAGGTTTTAACACAAAGAGAAGAGAGGAAGCAGAAGGTAATACAGCAACAGCAACAGTTAAAGTACAATCAACAATTAGTAGTTAAGGCTACTAGCGAAGCTGTAAATGTTGTCATTCAATCAGATCCTGAGCAAAGTTCTGATGAAGACTTAACAATCTTAACATACAATCCTGAAAAGCCCTCCACTTCTTTTTTGGGTTCAACCACAAGCGAACAAATGCGAGTAGAACTGCTAACAGTAGCTTCTATCTGTGACCGAACTGGGGTTTCAGACAGAGTTGCTGCGGCTATCGCAAGTGCTGTTCTTAAAGCTGTTGGAATGATTACAGAGGAGAATAAAAGTAAGGTAATTGATAGGATGAAAATTCGAAGAGCGAAGGCCAAGAATTGAACAAAAGCAATAGTAAGCAGCTTTAACCAAGTTGGAGAAAATAAGGGGTTATTTTTTGATGGAAGAAAAGATAAAACAATTGTGCAAGAAAAAAAAGGGAACAAATTTTACAAAAAGACTGTCATCGAAGAACATATTTCATTAGTAGAAGAGCCTGGTTCATCCTTTCTATGGCACGTAACTCCTGCTTTTGGAACAGGCGAAGCTATAAAAGATAGCATAACAGCGTATTTTAATGGTAACAATCATTTGAACATTTCCAATATAACTGCTATTGGATGTGATGGAACAGCCACAAACACTGGAGTTAATAATGGTGTACTTGCTTTAATGGAAAAAGATCTAAATAGGCCACTGCAGTGCCTGATTTGTTTGTTCCATGGTAATGAGTTGCCTTTGCGCCACTAATAATCGGTAAGTTTATTATTATTATTAATCAGTTATTTTAAGTAGTTTTAGATACTATTATTTTAAAAACTGTGTTTAAACAACAATTTGAAAGTAAAAAAGTAATTATAATAGATCAATTCAAATTGGATTTTACATTTTGATTTTTAGGTAAAAAGCCCATTTATTTAACTTTTGCGGAAAATCAAGGTATACATTTAGAGCAACCAAACTTCATATCATTGTTGTTATAGTAAAGAAGCATCTATTGATTGCTATTAAAAACAATATTTGATAAAAAAAATGTAAAACTAAAGTAGAGAAAAAATTTATAATTTTATGTTAAATTTGGATTTTTTGTAAAAAAACCTTATTTTTAAGGCTCTTGCGGCACCTCAAGATATAAAATATAGAACAACAAAACTTCGTAGTGTTATTGTTGACATCAAAAAGCAACTTTTAAATGCTATTAGAAAGTTATTTGCTGAAAAAAAAATTTGCCCTATACTTTCATTCCTCAATTTACGTATTATAAGTGTAATTATAATTACGTAGTGAACATCCCCTAATCTGTTTTAGTTATAGGTAATATATTTTACTTTGCTATATGTTGACTGCTGTAGGTATAAACAATTTATGTACCAATCTAATATCCAATTGTTGATTACTGTTTGTTTAATTAATTAAAATATCATTACATTTAGTAATTTAAATTGTAATACTGTATAAATTAAGTTCTCTCATACTATAATTTGCTCGGTTTCTTGGGGATAAGGGGATAATTTGAAGATGTAAACAAACTATCATAAGTCTCATGCACACACTCACATACACGAACACGTTCACCCAAATATTTAATTGTTCCGTTGTGTTTGACATGACATTTCTTTTGTATTTCATACACAGGTCCTGAAGATGACAATAAATATTGTCGAAACGTCGACGCAAAATAGTTAAAATTTGTGTTATTAATATAATTATAATATGTATGAACAGACTTAATAATATGAACTGTTATCAGGAGACTAAGTGACAAATATGAATTTGAAGGTAAGGATATGGTATAACATTAGACTCACCTAGTCAGTACTGCTTCAACCAGGATTTTAAGCATGTGAGTGTGTTCACATGGTCCGTATCAAGGGCTATTCTATGTTTAGTAACAATATTGCCTGCGTCACTAAACACTCGTTCGCACGGAACCGATGTAGCTGGAACGCAGAGCAATTTTTTCGCTACAGATGAAAGAAGTGGAAGCTGAATGGAATGTGTTTTCCACCACAGTAAGGGGTCTGCAAAGTCGTCATCCAGTTCTGCCAAAGATCTGTAGACCTCAACCTCTGTTGCAAGCGGTGTTATCGAGTTGTTTCTTCCCTCTTGTCATCATCGTCTTCTTCAAAAACAAGTTTTCTTTTCTTCACATTTTGTTTTATTTCTGTTTGTGCAGTGGTCACAACTTTATTGGAAATTCTGTTCCACACTAATTCTCTTGCTTTGTAATGGGGCAAAAGGGAAGGGTTTTCATTTTATTAAAAATTTATAATATTATATTTTCCCTCTGCACGGTCAGTCCCTATGTGAAGTAAAATTGTCGCCAAAGGAACAATGAAGTGAGACTGGGAACGACGAGTTGGCAATGGAATGCGATGCCTAGTCTAAACACACGGCGGTAATTAGGCATTGAGGCACGTACAAAGACGCGCGACATGATAATGTGCGCGTGGACGACGCAGATCAGACTCCAAAGGGACGCCACGAAAAATAGCGAGAGACGAAGACTTTTGTTCCATGCGGTTCGTAGCTGACGGATACTCTTAGAGGCCACGCCTTCCACTGCCTCACTATTTTCGCCAGTCAGCATCGTCAACGCCAGTGCCCAATGCCAAACCATGCTGCCTAAACGGTGACGAAAGCTTAGTAATCACACTGGCCGAGTATGTGCCCGGAAACAGTCAGATAAGGTGGGGATTTAATTACCCGCCGTTTCATCAGTCGGCAAAAAAGAACTAAGTGCAGCGGACGCCGGTCGTGGTGTGCGTCGCCGGCCAGGCAAAGTTTTATCTATTATTAAAAATGGGAAAATAGTTAAAAGTGAGTCGACTAAGAAACCTTTCCCCGGCCGGGTGAACACATAGGCGTGAGCCTAAACTTTAGTGTAATATCTTCAAAATTTTATAATGTGAACGAATAACAAAACACGGAGTTATACCAAGAGTATGAGTTCAGTTAACAGTGACTAAAACGAATTAAAGTACTCAAAATTAACAGTGGGAAACATTCGGACAAAAGTGAACAAAATTTCTCGAGATCAACAAGTGACTTGCAGGGATGCCGATACCACGTAACCGTATATTACACAATTTAATTATGAGAATTTATATTAAAAAAAAAGCGCTAAATTAAATATGGTATGGGTGTGAATGAGAGAATGTGCAGATACTGGGCTGTCTTATCTATAGATATAAGAAAGAAATATTTAAGCTAACTAGAGTAAGAAAGTTATATTAAATATCCGATGTAACATTAGCATCAGTATTTGTTTAAAGAAAAGATAAAGAGTAGAAATTTGAAAAGAGAGAGTAAAGAAATGTATTAAAAAGAATAAATCCATTACTTTATTTCACTTGATATATGTGTGTTAGAATAATCATTTCAAGTACCTAATTTCATTTTCTGTGCTGGTAAATTCGCTGTACGAAATAGGGTTACACCACTAGACAATCTGGCCAGAGAGTGACAAATAGAAGGTAAGTGGGAGTTTAAGATCAATTAATTAAAATTATATAAAACATTACAATTGGTGCCGTGACTGCAGGATGTAATGTAATAAAAAGTTATATTACACCGGCCTATTTTGACAGTACAGAGAATGAAGTACGGTTATGAAAGCAAAATTTTATTTACGTAAAATGTACGTAATTATGGTATAAGGTTTATTTTATGTATGCTGTAGTATAATGTTTTGAAGGGAATATTAACCAATTGTAGTTATAACGTAAGTAAAAATAAGCTATAAATCAGTTAAAAATGTCTGAGCATACAGAACCAAGCAAGGTAACAGACGTAGATATGAGTGAAAGTGACCTTGAACCACAGTCACTGAATGAAAGTGAGATGCGGACAGCTGATCCGAGCGCTGTTACAGAAACAGCTGTTGGTGGTAACGTAATAATTCATTCTACCCCAATCGCTACGCAAATGCAATTAAGCGAAGCAGCTGTTGATTCTGGGATTCAATTAACCCCAGTTTTAACAAATAAAAATAAACAATCCGATGAAATGGATATAATGATTTTTTTACGAAACGAAAGATGGACAGTAAATTTGAAAGTCGTTTTAATTCTAGTTACGACAAAATAAATAAACGTTTTGATGCCAATAACGAAAAGTTCGATAAAATAAATTGTCATTTCGATGTTAATGATACCAAATTTGACCAATTAAGTAATGACATTAGAGAACAGAGAATAAAATGTGAACAGCAGAATATTAAAAATGATGTTAATTTTCAAGAACTTAAAGAACAAAAGAGTAAGTTTGAGCAGAATATAAATGTAATGTTTGATAATTTAATAAAACAAACACAAGATGATGTAGATAACGTTACAAGAAATACTGGTAAGTGTAGTGGGAATGTAATTAATAAAGTAACTGAGACCAAGGTGAGTACCGATGATTATAATGATGAAATAATGTTGAATAAGAATAATGGTTGTATAGTTGAAAATGGGGTATCTAAGAATGATACGGTAAGTAATGGTGAAAATAAGAGTAGAAAGTTAGTTGGTGTTAGGAACAGAGTAATGATTAGTATTGATGAGTTGGAGAAAAAATGTGGAGATAATTTAAAGGGTGAACAGGGGGCAAATTTTTATGGAGTTAAATGTGAAACAGAGTTTTCACAAGTTGTTAATGGGGATAAAAGATCCTCACTAGGACATTTGGGTGACGATGGGTCGGCAAATGGTCAAATAAGTTTTTTAAATTACCATCAACACACAACACAATAAGTACATCACACTCACATACCACAACTCATACACACACAAAATCGCCAATACATTCAGAAAACACAAATACAAAATAGCATTCAGAACAATCAATACCATCAAAAAACACATCAGTAATACAAACACAGACATAGACAAATATAACAAAACAGGTGTTTACAAATTAAATTGTAATGACTGCAATAGTTTCTACATAGGCCAGACGGGAAGATCTTTTTCATCCCGTTATTCTGAACACTTAAAAGCTTTAACCAACAACAATATACACTCTGCATTTGCCACACACATACACACAGAAAACCACAGTTACACCAACATAGACACTAATCTTGAAATTTTACATTACATACCCAAAGGTCAAAAACTCAACACAACTGAACAATACGAAATATATAAACACCACACAACACAATCAAACAACATACTCAACGATCAATTACAATATAAATCACATACACTTTTTGACACAATTATACAGAAAACAAACAGTAAGTTGAATCCCCGCGCCAATCCCCTTCCTCCACACGCCACCCCACTTCACCTTCCACACAACCGTTACAAAATGCTGGCAGTCTGTTACCAAAGCTGAAGAAGGCGGATACTAAGCCGAAATGCGTCCAATAAAATTAGTAAGTTTTCACATGAAAAAAGTTCATTTTTAGTTAAGTGTTTAGTTAAGTTTTTTGTGTTTATCTGGTAGGGCCAGATGGTGTTTAAAGAATTTTGTAGTATTGCCCTCTGTGTGGAATGAGAATGTGAAATGTAGTGAGAAATATTGTGATGAAAGTAATTATGAGAGAGAGAAAGAGTTAGAGTGTTTCAAGTTAAACAGGAGTTATAAAGAGTTGATGGAGAGTTTGAATATTCATATTATGGTAAATACTGTAGACATACCTTGTGCAGTAGTAGACAATGATTATATTGATGATAAATATGTACCTGTAGGAAGACGTAGTGTACTTGTAGTG
Source organism: Magicicada septendecula (assembly GCA_034769895.1). Lineage (NCBI taxonomy): Eukaryota > Metazoa > Arthropoda > Insecta > Hemiptera > Cicadidae > Magicicada > Magicicada septendecula. The sequence continues at coordinate 416,171,299 of CM068369.1, forward strand.
GAGGAATATGATGAGAAAATAACTTACCTGGGCGTAACAACAAATACTTACGGAGACTGGACAAAAATAAATAATAGTGACAGGTTTTATGACATAATAAAAGGGCAGATGAATGACATGGAGGTAATGGTTTATTATAATAATAATAATAATAATAATAATAATAAATGGAGGGTAAATAAAATTGAAAAATGTTATGTGAAACCAAGACTAATCTTTGACGATGGGGGTTGAATATAAACTCAGTGTTTGGACATTCTAAACGTTTTGATTTATGGTTCTGACCTGGCTGACTTGGAAAATGAAGTGTGGTAAATTGAATAATAATGACGAATAATTTGTAAATAATTGATAGTGAAATTAATTGTGTGTATTGTAAGATGTTATGTAAACAGTGTGTGTAGGTAGTAGAAATTGTTGTGATAATAATAATATTTTTGTAGTCTAAATAAATAACAAAAATAATTTTGAAGAGGATAACAAAGGAATTGTAATTGGTGAAAGTAATTAAAAATGTTGTATTTTCAATAATTAATTTAATTAAAGTAATTTGAGATGTTTAAATATTTTGATTGATTTAAGAGGTTATATAATGATGGATTTAAATTATTTTATGAGATGTGAATTGGATAGTAATTAATAAATAAATAAATGTTAAATTGTTTGGTATGAAATAACACTGTTGTTAAATGTTTCAGAGGTTACGTGGAGGTATTGGTGTGTATGGTGTGTATATTTTGTGTTTATGTCAGTAGGTGAATAATATACTGTAAGTATAAATTTTCTAATACAATATATGTAAAGTAGAACTTGATATAATTTTGAAATATGTTTATAGTAAGTTCATTCACCTTGCTAAGAAAATCAGCTGATCCGCTGTAGAATGTCACTTATAAATTGTTTGTAAATTTCCAAGGTAACTAATGTTTGAATATAATGATTTTAATGTGTTAAAAGATTTTGATTTAAATGTTGGAAGTAATTTGATATAGTTAAGAATTTTAAATGAAGTGTAAAAAATAAAAAAAAGTAGATTTTGGGTGATTAATATTTGGTTAGGACATGTAGATCAGTCCAAGTTGAGCTTAAAGGGGTAATAGAGAGAATAATATTGTTGCGAATTAATGTAATGTAAAGTTTGAGATGTAATAGTGACACAGTAGCTATGGGGAATATATGTAGAGTATTGATTGATATATTGATGTAATAAATAAGTGGAGATATCTTGTTGTAGTTGAAGTGATGCATTGGGAGAGTAATTAGAGTTGATGGGAATTTTGTAAGAGGGGGTGGTGTGGTAGGAGTCCGCAACGAAAGGTGTTGGGATGGGAAGGGACCGATTAATGCCGGAAAGGGTTACCTAGGAATGAAGTCCAGGAACCAGATAAGGGAATGAGCTTTGGGAGGGGAACACACATCCTGAGTACAAAAGGGAAGAGAGTATTTTTTATATAAGGGTAGAATGATGCGATATGAGTTGAGTGGTAGTTGGGTTTAGAGATGTTTGATAGATGTTTTTGATAGAGATGGGTGTCATGTTAGTTAAAGCTGTTAGTGATATTCGAGTCAGAGGGGATTAAGAGTATATATATATATATATATATATATATGCCAAGTTCAGTGGCGTATGCTGAGTTCGAGACCTGGGCTAGCTCACCTTAGAATTGAAGAAAATGCACTGGAGGGGGTCCCCCTCGTTCATATTTCAAGCTTTTTGAAGTGATGTGTTGTTGTGACACCATGCCAATGCATTCTAACTTATATAATAATGACTGATACTTCAACAATAATTATGAAATGGCATCATTAGAAAGACAAAAGCAAGCAAAGAACTTCAGTACTTCATTTATTTATTTATAGCATACATTTGTTCCGCAGAAGCCACTAGGGCCAGACGGCGGTAGTGAAACAAATAAAAGATTACAAAAAGCAAGAACTATATCATTACAACATGAGGAAATAATATATAATTATACTGAAGAAAGTTTGACTTACTTCGACGACGGCTCTGTGTAGACTTATTTGAACAAGAACTCCATTCTTCTCTCCTTTTGTGTGAATTTCAGGATTACACTTTCATAAAATGTTTCTTCTGACCACTTTTTCATATTAAGAAGAATGTTTTTCTCAATAGATATAACAGCCAAGTTGCTTAACCGGACTTGTCCTTGTGTGGCCCTGAGGTAAGTCTTAATCCTCTTTAGAGCGGAGAAACTTCTTTCAACAGTTGCAGTTGTAGATGGAAATGTCAATGTTAATTATGCTAGTTTGTACACTTCACTAAACACTATGTCCAAATTATTGAGTTTCATATAAATAGTAATCTCATTCACTGATTTTTTCTTATACTCATCTAGAGTATAAAGCACATTTAGTTCATTTTTGAGGCGAACAATGTCAAAGTATGAACTATATGGTTCTTTAAGTTCTGTCATCAGATTTTGTGGGAAACTTTTACAAAATGTATCAAAATTGTTTGAATCCAATAAAGACACGAATTTAAGATCCTTTTGGGACTCAAACCTGAATTTTATCTGGGACATCACTGTGTCCAGAATTTCGTTAAAAATACGCTGCCATTTGGAACGGTCATCATTTCTCTGTCTTTTGTGTCTTGGTTCATATTCTTTATCTTCATTATCTTCATATTCAGAATTACTTGTAGCTTCTGTCCATACAAGATCAACATCCTCATCTCTAATTTTCTGCAGAGTATCATAGAATTCATTGACTTTGTTCATGCAGTAAGAAATGTCCAAACATTTTTTTTGCATTATGTCAAAAAGAACATCAGAAATTGCAAATATTTTGCTGAAACTAAGAAGAAGAAATCTAGTGTCGAATTTATGTAAAAAACAAACAAAGCCTGAAGCAGTATTCACTTCTTCACCTGTCCAGTCACCGGGTTCATCTTCTGTTGATGAAAAGAACATGATAAGAGGCCTTCTATATTCTTTGACAGTATTTACAAGCCTTGATGAGAAATTCCACCTTGTTGGTGCCACTCTCGGTAGTTTCTTCTCCATAAAGTTTTTTAGAGCAGTTGTGCGGACTGTAGAATGTGAAAAAAAGCTAGGTATTCCTGATAAAGTGATGAAAAACGTTTACATTCTGCTACAAAATTTGTAGACTTTGACAAAACCAAATTCAGCCTGTGACTACAGCAATGAATAAAAGTTGCTGATGGGTACTTATTTTTCACCAAGGTTTGAAGTCCAGACACATGGCCGGCCATAACAGCTGCTCCATCGAAAGTTTGGGCTATAAGTTTTTTTGAACATTCTAAATCATCCACAACCTTGGTGACATGTTGGAACAATCCTTGTGCAGTTCGGTCTAAACTGACATCAGTGAAGTGCAAAAATCGTTCCTGACAGTTTCCTTCATTATCGACAAATCATAAAACTGTTGATAATTGACTTTTATTGGTTACGTCAGTTGTCTCGTCAAGTAATATTGCAACGAATGTTGCATTAGATATTTCTGATTTGATTTTGTCTGTAATTATGCTACCTACTGCGTCAATTAAATCATTTTGTATTACCGGTGACGTTCCTCTAAAAATTATTGCAGTTTTTAAATGGTTCGCTATTGTTTGCTCATACGTTGATAAAAATTCCAAAAGTTCTATGTACATGCCTTTATTTGTTGAATCGCTAGACTCATTGTGGCCCCTAAATGGACATTCTTGCTTCCCTAGGAATATTACTGCGTCAATCAGTCTTCTTAAAATAATTCTATTTTCCTTTACTTTTTCATTATGTAGACTGTCAGCAATCTTTTTCTGTAAATTAAGGGAATGATCGATTCTTTGAAAACCGAATGTCTGTAACGTATTGAATGCTCGTATATGAGTAAGTGATTTTTGATGTTTATCACAAGCCCTTACCAAATAATTTAAATTACTAAATCCTGTCTTATTCCAAGGACTTGTATCGGTGCAAAAAAGCAAACACGCCCAGCAGTACAATTTATTAGTTGTACTCGATCCAGTTAACCAAGGGTATTTTTTGTAGTTGGCCTCACTAAAACATCTAGTATACACTCTGTTCTTTTCTTTATGTTCACTTTTAAGTTCTAGAAGGGATGGCTGAGGCCTACCTATCTTTACAATTTGAAGCTTATCCTCATACGGAAGCTGAGCAAATTGTGTCTTTGTCAATAGTTTATTAACTATATCACTCATCTTAATTTATTATTCAAACCGCACAGCACAAAATATTCACAAAATTATAACTAATTTTAAAATGAATCACTGCTTTGCGTGCCACACGGCGTACTGTCTCACACTGTTGTCTAGCTCTCCAAGGAGCGAAGCCTAGCCTACGATAAACGTCACTGCCCCCACCAAGTCCCTCACCGTTGTCATAGCAACGCCATTGAATCGTGACGAAGAAAGGCTTCGCAAGTTACTTGCGAAGCCTGAGTAAAGCAATATGCAGCGATTCAGGCGCCGTTATATGCGAAGTTGTATTGTCTATAATTAGTAATTACGCTACTACGAAACAGAAGTAAACACGTGAGAGAAACACGTCTGACTTCGATAAAATGAACAATTTTATGCAAATTCCTAATAGATTTTTTTGTGCTTTAATCTTTGGGCTTCGCAGCTATCCTAGCTAGCCTAGAATATACGCCCCTGGCCAAGTTGATGCAATCAAGTTATTATGAATAATTAGATCACCCAAACTAATGGAGATGGAGAATGTTAAAGAAAGAGAGTCATAGTAAAAATATAAAATTAATGGAAACAAGTGACAATTTTAATAGAATTTGAGAATAATGCAAAGCTGTAAAATGTGTAATTTTGAGTAATTTAAATGTCAATTTTATTGTTAATTATGATAATGCTATGTTAATTTTAAATGTCATATTTTATTATGTTTTTGTGTTTGAAGATAGAATTTTTAAAGATGTTTAATGTATTTTATGATGTAGCCTATGTATAACCTATGTAGGTCAAGGTTGTTGACTTGACCCAATTTGATCAGCTGATGGTTGATATTATGAACTAGACCAGTTTTGGCAATGAAGTGATGCAAAATTTTGTTGTTTAATTGATTTAAATAATTTTAAATTTTCTGAATATTGGGAAAAGTATATTTTAATAAATTAAATTTTTTTGGGGGGAAAAAAAATTGATTTTTTGTGCCTGCCATCTAATTGATGTTTTGAATTTTGATTATATTATTGTTTATGTGTATCACTAGTGTTATTGAATTATATTGGTTAGAATATATGTGTAAACAAATGTTAGAATAAGTGACTTCATGTTTAATAAGATGTTCAGTTTGTTTTTTCTTTGTGATTGTTGTAGTGGAGAAAATTAATAGAGTTACTAAAGTCATGTAAAAGATTTTATTTTTTGATTTTGAAGAAAGTAATGGAGATAGAGCAGTTTGATTTCAACTTAAATGAACTTTTTGAATGTAAGAATAAATTTTTGGTTAGGATGTAGTAATAAGTGTGTGTACAAGCCCAGTAACTGCTAAAGGCAGCCCAGTGTGCATGGTAAGGGGAACATATCGGTTGAGGATCTGGCATGGTATAAGACCAGGGATTTGGAGTTAGGGGTAGCATGTTGGAAGGTTAGGTGCGCTGTGGTGCGTGTCTGTTCGATTTTATGGTGTTGGGATCTCGTATAGAGAAGTCCAGTAATCTCGTTCAGGTGCAGCCATAGTCGCCGAGTCAGGGGGGGTAGTTTACCCATGATGTGTTAGAACTAATGGGGGGTTGTTGGCACCATATCCTCACCGATCCTCTTAGGGGTTTAGCAATGAGATTTCTTCCGTTTCAACAGAATATCTCACATTGGGGGGGGTATTGTAACGGGGCAAAAGGGAAGGGTTTTCATTTTATTAAAAATTTATAATATTATATTTTCCCTCTGCACGGTCAGTCCCTATGTAAAGTAAAATTGTCGCCAAAGGAACAATGAAGTGAGACTGGGAACGACGAGTTGGCAATGGAATGCGATGCCTAGTCTAAACACACGGCGGTAATTAGGCATTGAGGCACGTACAAAGATGCGCAACATGACCATGTGCGCGTGGACGACGCAGATCAGACTCCAAAGGGACGCCACGAAAAATGGCGAGAGACGAAGACTTTTGTTCCATGCGGTTCGTTGCAGACGGATACTCTTAGAGGCCATCCCTTCCACTGCCTCACTATTTTCGCCAGTCAGCATCGTCAACGCCAGTGCCCAATGCCAAACCATGCTGCCTAAACGGTGACGAAAAGCTTAGTAATCGCAGTGGCCGTGTATGTGCCCGGAAACAGTCAGATAAGGTGGGGATTTAATTACCCGCCGTTTCATCAGTCGGCAAAAAAGAACTAAGTGCAGCGGACGCCGGTCGTGGTGTGCGTCGCCGGCCAGGCAAAGTTTTATCTATTATTAAAAATGGGAAAATAGTTAAAAGTGAGTCGACTAAGAAACCTTTCCCTGGCCGGGTGAACACATAGGCGTGAGCCTAAACTTTAATGTAATATCTTCAAAATTTTATAATGTGAACGAATAACAAAACACAGAGTTATACCAAGAGTATGAGTTCAGTTAACAGTGACTAAAACGAATTAAAGTACTCAAAATTAACAGTGGGAAACATTCGGACAAAAGTGAACAAAATTTCTCGAGATCAACAAGTGACTTGCAGGGATGCCGATACCACGTACCCGTATATTACACAATTTAATTATGAGAATTTATATTAAAAAAAAGCACTAAATTAAATATGGTATGGGTGTGAATGAGAGAATGTGCAGATACTGGGCTGTCTTATCTATAGATATAAGAAAGAAATATTTAAGCTAACTAGTGTAGGAAAGTTATATTAAATATTCGATGTAACATTAGCATCAGTATTTGTTTAAAGAAAAGATAAAGAGTAGAAATTTGAAAAGAGAGAGTAAAGAAATGTATTAAAAAGAATAAATCCATTACTTTATTTCACTTGATATATGTGTGTTAGAATAATCATTTCAAGTACCTAATTTCATTTTCTGTGCTGGTAAATTCGCTGTACGAAATAGCGTTACACCACTAGACAATCTGGCCAGAGAGTGACAAATAGAAGGTAAGTGGGAGTTTAAGATCAATTATTTAAAATTATATAAAACATTACAATTGGTGCCGTGACTGCAGGATGTAATGTAATAAAAAGTTATATTACACCGGCCTATTTTGACAGTACAGAGAATGAAGTACGGTTATGAAAGCAAAATTTTATTTACGTAAAATGTACGTAATTATGGTATAAGGTTTATTTTATGTATGCTGTAGTATAATGTTTTGAAGGGAATATTAACCAATTGTAGTTATAACGTAAGTAAAAATAAGCTATAAATCAGTTAAAAATGTCTGAGCATACAGAACCAAGCAAGGTAACAGACGTAGATATGAGTGAAAGTGACCTTGAACCACAGTCACTGAATGAAAGTGAGATGCGGACAGCTGATCCGAGCGCTGTTACAGAAACAGCTGTTGGTGGTAACGTAATAATTCATTCTACCCCAATCGCTACGCAAATGCAATAAAGCGAAGTAGCTGTTGATTCTGGGATTCAATTAACCCCAGTTTTAACAAATAAAAATAAACAATCCGATGAAATGGATATAATGAATTTTTTACGAAAGATGGACAGTAAATTTGAAAGTCGTTTTAATTCTAGTTACGACAAAATAAATAAACGTTTTGATGCCAATAACGAAAAGTTCGATAAAATAAATTGTCGTTTCGATGTTAATGATACCAAATTTGACCAATTAAGTAATGACATTAGAGAACAGAGAATAAAATGTGAACAGCAGAATATTAAAAATGATATTAATTTTCAAGAACTTAAAGAGCAAAAGAGTAAGTTTGAGCAGAATATAAATGTAATGTTTGATAATTTAATAAAACAAACACAAGATGATGTAGATAACGTTACAAGAAATACTGGTAAGTGTAGTGGGAATGTAATTAATAAAGTAACTGAGACCAAGGTGAGTACCGATGATTATAATGATGAAATAATGTTGAATAAGAATAATGGTTGTATACTTGAAAATGGGGTATCTAAGAATGATACGGTAAGTAATGGTGAAAATAAGAGTAGAAAGTTAGTTGGTGTTTGGAACAGAGTAATGATTAGTATTGATGAGTTGGAGAAAAAATGTAGAGATAATTTAAAGGGTGAACAGGGGGCAAATTTTTATGGAGTTAAATGTGAAACAGAGTTTTCACAAGTTGTTAATGGGGATAAAAGATCCTCACTAGGACATTTGGGTGACGATGGGTCGGCAAATGGTCAAATAAGTTTTTTGTGTTTATCTGGTAGGGCCAGATGGTGTTTAAAGAATTTTGTAGTATTGCCCTCTGTGTGGAATGAGAATGTGAAATGTAGTGAGAAATATTGTGATGAAAGTAATTATGAGAGAGAGAAAGAGTTAGAGTGTTTCAAGTTAAACAGGAGTTATAAAGAGTTGATGGAGAGTTTGAATATTCATATTATGGTAAATACTGTAGACATACCTTGTGCAGTAGTAGACAATGATTATATTGATGATAAATATGTACCTGTAGGAAGACGTAGTGTACTTGTATTGGAGGAATATGATGAGAAAATAACTTACCTGGGCGTAACAACAAATACTTACGGAGACTGGACAAAAATAAATAATAGTGACAGGTTTTATGACATAATAAAAGGGCAGATGAATGACATAGAGGTAATGGTTTATAATAATAATAATAATAATAATAATAATAATAATAATAAATGGAGGGTAAATAAAATTGAAAAATGTTATGTGAAACCAAGACTAATCTTTGACGATGGGGGTTGAATATAAACTCAGTGTTTGGACATTCTAAACGTTTTGATTTATGGTTCTGACCTGGCTGACTTGGAAAATGAAGTGTGGTAAATTGAATAATAATGACGAATAATTTGTAAATAATTGATAGTGAAATTAATTGTGTGTATTGTAAGATGTTATGTAAACAGTGTGTGTAGGTAGTAGAAATTGTTGTGATAATAATAATATTTTTGTAGTCTAAATAAATAACAAAAATAATTTTGAAGAGGATAACAAAGGAATTGTAATTGGTGAAAGTAATTAAAAATGTTGTATTTTCAATAATTAATTTAATTAAAGTAATTTGAGATGTTTAAATATTTTGATTGATTTAAGAGGTTATATAATGATGGATTTAAGCTATTTTATGAGATGTGAATTGGATAGTAATTAATAAATAAATAAATGTTAAATTGTTTGGTATGAAATAACACTGTTGTTAAATGTTTCAGAGGTTACGTGGAGGTATTGGTGTGTGTGGTGTGTATATTTTGTGTTTATGTCAGTAGGTGAATAATATACTGTAAGTATAAATTTTCTAATACAATATATGTAAAGTAGAACTTGATATAATTTTGAAATATGTTTATAGTAAGTTCATTCACCTTGCTAAGAAAATCAGCTGATCCGCTGTAGAATGTCACTTATAAATTGTTTGTAAATTTCCAAGGTAACTAATGTTTGAATATAATGATTTTAATGTGTTAAAAGATTTTGATTTAAATGTTGGAAGTAATTTGATATAGTTAAGAATTTTAAATGAAGTGTAAAAAATAAAAAAGGTAGATTTTGGGTGATTAATATTTGGTTAGGACATGTAGATCAGTCCAAGTTGAGCTTAAAGGGGTAATAGAGAGAATAATATTGTTGTGAATTAATGTAACGTAAAGTTTGAGATGTAATAGTGACATAGTAGCTATGGGGAATATATGTAGAGTATTGATTGATATATTAATGTAATAAATAAGTGGAGATATCTTGTTGTAGTTGAAGTGATGCATTGGGAGAGTAATTAGAGTTGATGGGAATTTTGTAAGAGGGGGTGGTGTGGTAGGAGTCCGCAACGAAAGGTGTTGGGATGGGAAGGGACCGATTAATGCCGGAAAGGGTTACCTAGGAATGAAGTCCAGGAACCAGATAAGGGAATGAGCTTTGGGAGGGGAACACACATCCTGAGTACAAAAGGGAAGAGAGTATTTTTTTATATAAGGGTAGAATGATGCGATATGAGTTGAGTGGTAGTTGGGTTTATAGATGTTTGATAGATGTTTTTGATAGAGATGGGTGTCATGTTAGTTAAAGCTGTTAGTGATATTCGAGTCAGAGGGGATTAAGAGTATATATATATGCCAAGTTGATGCAATCAAGTTATTATGAATAATTAGATCACCCAAACTAATGGAGATGGGGAATGTTAAAGAAAGAGAGACATAGTAAAAATATAAAATTAATGGAAACAAGTGACAATTTTAATAGAATTTGAGAATAATGCAAAGCTGTAAAATGTGTAATTTTGAGTAATTTAAATGTCAATTTTATTGTTAATTATGATAATGCTATGTTAATTTTAAATATCATATTTTATTATGTTTTTGTGTTTGAAGATAGAATTTTTAAAGATGTTTAATGTATTTTATGATGTAGCCTATGTATAACCTATGTAGGTCAAGGTTGTTGACTTGACCCAATTTGATCAGCTGATGGTTGATATTATGAACTAGACCAGTTTTGGCAATGAAGTGATGCAAAATTTTGTTGTTTAATTGATTTAAATAATTTTAAATTTTCTGAATATTGGGAAAAGTATATTTTAATAAATTAAATTTTTTTGGGGGGAAAAAAATTGATTTTTTGTGCTTGCCATCTAATTGATGTTTTGAATTTTGATTATATTATTGTTTATGTGTATCACTAGTGTTATTGAATTATATTGGTTAGAATATATGTGTAAACAAATGTTAGAATAAGTGACTTCATGTTTAATAAGATGTTCAGTTTGTTTTTTCTTTGTGATTGTTGTAGTGGAGAAAATTAATAGAGTTACTAAAGTCATGTAAAAGATTTTATTTTTTGATTTTGAAGAAAGTAATGGAGATAGAGCAGTTTGATTTCAACTTAAATGAACTTTTTGAATGTAAGAATAAATTTTTGGTTAGGATGTAGTAATAAGTGTGTGTACAAGCCCAGTAACTGCTAAAGGCAGCCCAGTGTGCATGGTAAGGGGAACATATCGGTTGAGGATCTGGCATGGTATAAGACCAGGGATTTGGAGTTAGGGGTAGCATGTTGGAAGGTTAGGTGCGCTGTGGTGCGTGTCTGTTCGATTTTATGGTGTTGGGATCTCGTATAGAGAAGTCCAGTAATCTCGTTCAGGTGCAGTCATAGTCGCCGAGTCAGGGGGGTAGTTTACCCATGATGTGTTAGAACTAATGGGGGGTTGTTGGCACCATATCCTCACCGATCCTCTTAGGGGTTTAGCAATGAGATTTCTTCCATTTCGACAGAATATCTCACTTTGGGGGGGGTATTGTAACGGGGCAAAAGGGAAGGGTTTTCATTTTATTAAAAATTTATAATATTATATTTTCCCTCTGCACGGTCAGTCCCTATGTAAAGTAAAATTGTCGCCAAAGGAACAATGAAGTGAGACTGGGAACGGCGAGTTGGCAATGGAATGCGATGCCTAGTCTAAACACACGGGGGTAATTAGGCATTGAGGCACGTACAAAGACGCGCAACATGACCATGCGCGCGTGGACGACGCAGATCAGACTCCAAAGGGACGCCATGAAAAATGGCGAGAGACGAAGACTTTTGTTCCATGCGGTTCGTTGCTGACGGATACTCTTAGAGGCCATGCCTTCCACTGCCTCACTATTTTCGCCAGTCAGCATCGTCAATGCCAGTGTCCAATGCCAAACCTTGCTGCCTAAACGGTGACTAAAAGCTTAGTAATCGCAGTGGCCGTGTATGTGCCCGGAAACAGTCAGATAAGGTGGGGATTTAATTACCTGCCGTTTCATCAGTCGGCGAAAAAGAACTAAGTGCAGCGGACGCCGGTCGTGGTGTGCGTTGCCGGCCAGGCAAAGTTTTATCTATTATTAAAAATGGGAAAATAGATAAAAGTGAGTCGACTAAGAAACCTTTCCCTGGCCGGGTGAACACATAGGCGTGAGCCTAAACTTTAGTGTAATATCTTCAAAATTTTATAATGTGAACGAATAACAAAACACGGAGTTATACCAAGAGTATGAATTCAGTTAACAGTGACTAAAACAAATTAAAGTACTCAAAATTAACAGTGGGAAACATTCGGACAAAAGTGAACAAAATTTCTCGAGATCAACAAGTGACTTGCAGGGACGCCGATACCACGTAACCGTATATTACACAATTTAATTATGAGAATTTAAATTAAAAAAAGGCGCTAAATTAAATATGGTATGGGTGTGAATGAGAGAATGTGCAGATACTGGGCTGTCTTATCTATAGATATAAGAAAGAAATATTTAAGCTAACTAGAGTAGGAAAGTTATATTAAATATCCGATGTAACATTAGCATCAGTATTTGTTTAAAGAAAAGATAAAGAGTAGAAATTTGAAAAGAGAGAGTAAAGAAATGTATTAAAAAGAATAAATCCATTACTTTATTTCACTTGATATATGTGTGTTAGAATAATCATTTCAAGTACCTAATTTCATTTTCTGTGCTGGTAAATTCGCTGTACGAAATAGGGTTACACCACTAGACGATCTGGCCAGAGAGTGACAAATAGAAGGTAAGTGGGAGTTAAGATCATTTGTAATTAATTAAAATAATATAAAACATTACAGCTTTTCTTGGAAGACATTTCAAATATTTAAATCATGGATCAAGAGCCGTAGCTTCTTGATACATTTCTATTTTAGGCCAGGCATTTACTCTTTCCGTTAAATCATCTAACAGAGCTGTTTTGAATCGAGTAACGTAACCAGGATCCGTGTTGGTAACTTTTAGACTTACTCTTAAATGAGTTATGGCGGGTAGTACAACACTTGCCGTCACGTATTTACTTCCTCCAAGAAAATCACATATTTCCAAACATGGTTTAAGACATTTATACATTTTTTGTGTCATTTCCCATTCCACTTCAGTTAATGGAATGATGTTTGATGGATTGGTGGACATTATAGCTACAATTCCTTCCTTGGCTTCCAGAAAGGCTCGAACATAAGGCATGTACTATTCCATCGGGTGACTATATCTTATAATAGACGTATTTACCAGATATCCGTCGTGCGATTCGTTTTTCTTGTCCTTATGACGCGTTTCGGCAACGAATTGCCATCTTCAGAAAACTTAATCACTCATTAGAGATCGTTAAAAAATTAAAAGACCAAAATTATTACAGTAAAAGTGCACTTTTACGACAGTGGAAATTCACATACGCCAACATGAAATTTTATGTTTCTCGCGTGGACATTATCGATCAACTGATTCACTGTTTATATATCCACTGATAAAACTGTTTTGTTTATTATAACCCGTGTGTACCGTAACTTTCTATTTACCGGCGCCCGTGTGCAAGTATTGCCGTGTCGTACAATATGTTATGTGAAAATGTAAGTTTATCGTTCAAGACATAATCACTGTTGATTTTGACGGCTTTATATATTTCATATTCCTCAAGTGCATCCATGTATTTTCCTTTCCTGCAGCAATGCATGGGCTGGAAATTTGTCTCAAAATCACTGTAGTTATGATTACATAGCATCAGGTGTCTGGCAAAATTATTAACCTAAAATGTAACCTAAAATGTATTATTAGACTATATCTTGTTTCAGTTTGCACTGCGGAATATTAAGTTCTTTCAGTTTTTGGCATAGCTGATTTTCTAAATAAGGACTGTGCTTGAAATGACCCACCATTTTTCTACATTTGGAAATCAGTTTATCTATAGACGCATTCTCAATTGCTGTATTCAGACTTAATTGCAGGGTATGAGCAGTGCACCTAACATTATCGTATTTCGAATTTTCGACACCAAGAACAATATTCCTGGCATTGTCTGTACATATTGCAAATACTTTACTTTGAAGAGTCCAGTCAGACACAACTTGTTCGAATTCTTCCGTACAATTTGCTGCACTATGTTTCTCCACCACATGTTTCACTTCTACGCAGCGCTGCAGAACGCCCAGTTAGAATCAATCCAATGAGAACTAACACCCAAATAACCTTGATTTGCTATCGATGTCCAGAAATCACCTGTTAGGCCAACAAATTCAGTTTCTTTTAGTTTGTCTAGCAGCTTGGATCGTTCGACATCATAAAGTGTCTCAACCCGTCTAGTTACAACGTCTGTAGATGGAAGATTATAAGAACTACTACCTACAGTTTCCCTTAAAACTTCTTTTAGCCCTTCATCCAAAATTATATTTATAGGTCGACTGTCTTTACTATCTATTTCACAATTTTATTTGTTAGTTCAGCCTCCTTTAATGAAGAGATTGGTTTCACTATGAAATGATTCAAGTTCGACTGAGATGAACTTGCATTAAAAACAGATGATTCAGCAACACTTTGTAAGGGATGGACATGTTTTAAATGGTATTGCAAACTGCTAGTGCTACTGCTGTAGCTAAATGATTTCCCACAAAGCTTACAGAAAACGGTTTTCCTGTCTGTCACTTTACCACTGTCGTTCAATTTATATCCAAAACTTCCACCGAGTCTTCCTCGTAAGTCTTCGTACGCCATAACACAGATTTCATGCACGGTATCAGGAAACACACACACAAAAAGTAGCTTCTTTGAAAAACACAAGTTTTCCTTACCTGAATAAACACACTGTAACACGCCACCTGTCCAACTGTTACTATTATAGCAAAATTGAAAGTTAAGGGCATGGAAATGCGCGAAATGCTTACGGTCAGAGGGGAAAGGCTATGTGGAGGGAGTAGCTGTGAGATGTGAGAATTTACATTCTTTTACATATCAGAATGTTTTATAAACATATCTGAGTGTTGTTTGGTCTGTCATTGTGTACTGCTGAGACGTAAAAAACTACAGCCTTTCAGACCGTTCTTATCACAACGGAATTTGCAAACTGTACACATCCACTCCTTAATTACACGCGACTATCTCTACAGTTTCTCGTTACATAAAGGAACGCATTCTTCGTATTAATTTAATTGCAAGAATCTTTTAATCCTGGACAACAAAAAACTGTGTATTATAACTTCCCGTGCTTGACTATGAATAACTTTCCTGTCTTTGCTAGTTGAAGGAAAAGTATCCATTTTAACAAATCTCGTTACTGGATGATAACACAAATAATTACAATAATACGTAATTATAATTACAGAATAAAAACTACCAATAGAAATTAACTAAAAAATTAAATAACTAATAAAAATGAGTGACTGTAAAATAACGATACAATTAAAAATAAATTGAAATAATAATAACAAATGCACGACTGAGATAGTGCGTTACACAGTAACTAAGAATGTACGTGTAACTAAAACATCACACGCAAAGTTGGCGACACCTTCACTTGCATACCAGCTGATTCTCCGGTACCCTCCCGCCATTCACAATTTCAAAGTGGACTCGTCCAGCCATAAATTCTTAAATTGGTTTCTGCGCATATGCCCTTAACTTTCAATTTTACTATACTATAGGTCGCCCATTGTTAGGATGAGAGTACAGGCTCTTATGGGACTCTTATTTTTAGCATAGTCACCCCCTCTCAGACAATTAGTAGAAGGCACCTGACTCAGCCTTCTATTGTAGATCTTATCGTACACGGACTAAATCTGACATGCCGCTACCTGGCTTTTGAAAACCACTGCAACTACACCACCCTTTCTCTTTCAGTGTTTTTCTGGGAACTTCCAGCAGTACTAAATGATGTAAAATAAAGGGACTCTCGTTCAAGAGACAAGACATAACTCAGGTATTTGGTGGACAAGCTTCAACTTCTCATAAAAGAAAATTTCAACAACCGATTAATTTTAATCGACTGTATTATTCAATTAAGTAGTTTTGATTGATTAATCAAAGTTCAAATTTTAATCGGTTAATCGGTTCGATTAACCGATTAAATCCGCAACACTAATTATTATAAATGTATTTGGTTATAATAATAATTTATTTTGTTGAATCTTTTTATATAATTTTAAATATAATTATAAATAATAAAAGTACCCTTTTTTAAAGAATGTAAATTACTCTATAGTAATTAAATATATTGACACCTTGTACTAATAAGTTGGTGCTCAACATATACTGTGCTTATTAAATAGAAAGTTGTTTGTCTGATGTTTAATAAATCCATAGAAGTGTAAGTTGAAATCTTGTTGTATATCAACAACAAGAATATGAACATATTCTATATGAACATTGAAAAATGTAAAAAGTCAGTAAGTAAAAGTCAGTATATTCTACACAAAACATATGAAGTATAAAATAAATGTAAAATAAAAACTAATCGTTGGCATAAGAGTTATAATTGTAAAGAATTCAAACAGTGTATGAAATAAAGGGTTGTGGGAAGGGAAGTAATCAGTAACTGAATTGTGGGGAAGTTTGTGTCAGTTTGTATCACCATCTGTCACTAATTTTGTACAAACCAAAAATTCCTTGGTTTCAACCTGCACTCTAGCTTGCTGAAAAACTACGAGTATGTGTATATTTTACTTCTGGCAGCCATTGGACACGTTCCAGATGCTGCACACAAGCCATGGGTGCAAAGACACCCCGCATCCATAATGCAATGCAATATGTGTATACGAGAGAGAGAGAGAGAGAGAGAGAGAGAGAGAGAGAGAGAGAGAGAGAGAGAGAGAGACAGACAGACAGACAGACAGACAGACCAAAAACTGAAATTCCCAGATATTTCATTGTCAATTTAACTTACTGCAGTTATCCATATAATTAATGCTAATATGGGAAAGATCATTGCTCAAATTCTACATATGCATTATGTTTAGGATTAGATCTAATAGCAGCAGCATAAACATTTCAGTTATTTCAATAACTTATTTATTGAACAATTATTATAATTGTTCTTAATATAATATATTAATATTATACTTATCTTAATAATAATTAAGATAAGTAATAGTGATACCTTTTCAATGTATGCCATAGCATAGAAGTTTCCAAAAAGAACAATAAAAGACAACATGTATATCACTAAGGCATACTGCATCCACAGTGGAAAGTCACAACCTGAGCATATTCCATTGATCCCAAGTATCAGTGCAGTTGTGAACTGTATCTGAAAAAGTTCAATAATTGACATTAATAAATACGTAGATTGAATTATAACAAAATTGTATCAATCTATTAGTAATGAAATGTCAGATGTAATACTAATGAAGTGCTTAAATTTTATTTATTAGTAAATTTTTAATTAAAATGTGAGATCACACCTTGTTTTAATGAACCGAATTTTAATTGTTCTATTAACATAATACAAATTTGTTTACTGAATTATGAAATCATAATTAGTATGGAATGAAATAGAACAAAAGAATTATTTCTGCTAAATTTCCAGAAATAATCTACACATAATAGAAAAATTAATTTTTACACTAATGTGACAAAAAATGTGAAATTCTTGAATATGTATGTGTACATTTTATGAAAAAATGCATGCTGTACATTTGAAAAAGTACAGCATGTAACACAGAAAGGTTATAAAGAATTTTCAGAAATAAGTTTCAGCATTTGATTTAATTTAGGTGACCAACTTTTCTTGCATCCAAATCATGTATTCTCTTAAATTAAATACTCAAGTATCGAGGATATTGTAGTTAGGTATTTGTTTCAGGATATATTCAGGACATATTGAAGGATATTGTTTCAAGCAAACCCTTTCACTGAAACTATTACAGAAAATCAAACTAGAACCCTTATATATTTCAGTGAATTTTCTAACCCATCAGTTTTTATGATGTTTATATTGAGCCAATTAGAGACAAATAATTTTCTGGGAACTTGATCATGAAGTTAACTTTCATAAGATTCCTAAGCGACTTAGTCTTCAACACAAATATTTTTTAACTTCTTTGAAAAATTTGCTTGACAACTGACATTCTGATTAAGTTAGTGCTCTCACTGAATTGACATTCAGTTTATGGGTAACTGAAATAACCTCATAACTGTTTGTCGTTTGTGACTCATCAATTCAGTTAGATTGACATAAATAGGTAGCTTTCTCTGTATAATTATTTGCGATTAGAATAATTATTTAATTTTTTTCATAATGACCCCAGTATCTGTTAGATGTGTAGTCCTATTGTCAACACTCTTTTTGTTATAGGGGTTTTGATACTAGTTAATTTGTTGGTTCTTATTATTAGTACTTGATGCGAGTTTCTTTAAACTAAGGATTAATTAATGCACAACTTTTACTGAAATGTCTACAGGTTCCTTAACAACATTGGATTATTATACCAACATTCAGAAATTTTAGGGAAGATTTGACAGTAGTCAGTATGCCAATAGGAAATAGTCTTCTCTGAACAACTAGAATTTTAACTAAATGATTTAGAATTTTTTATTTTCTCCATAAAACTAAGATCATTTTTAACCAGCATTTAATTCATTTTTAAGGTGTGAAAAACATTCTAGGCTATATGAATTTTTAAAGCAGTTAAGGTCTGAAATTCTAAAGTTAGGCATTCTAATGTTATTTAATTGAATGTTCCTATTAAATTCAATTTTGCAAAGCATACTTTATACATTTATGTGAACTTATTTGTATCAGTATTCAAATATATTTTTAATTTTTTGTGGCTGATTATAAAATCTAACACATTAATTTATATACACAAAACATGCACATACCAGCTGTAACATGGTGAGGTATTTTTTCCACCATAGGTAAGCAGCTATTCTTCGTCCCAGGGCTGACAGGGCATAGTATGAGTACATTAGAACATGTATAAACGAATTCACCACTGCTGGTAAAAATGTTGATCCACTGGGTACCCATTTTATGCCGATCCACCAAAGAGAAAACATGGTTGAGTGATGGTAGACATGTAAAAATGTTAATTGTTTATCTTTTTTTCTTAAAATAAAGAAAAAAGTGTCTGAAAACTCTAGTAGTTTTGAAAAATAATACCACCATACTGCGTTTGCTATCTGAAAAAAATAAATGGTAAGTTAATTAACTTGCAGATGAAACAGACAATTTTGTCCCAAGACTACCCTGGGCATATCATTACCATTATGTGAGACGTATCATAATAAGCTTCGAGGCCACTGTGGTTTTGCCAGTGTTTGCAACAGACCTCTCCTCCCGCATTTGCCTACGCATAACCAAGTGTAACGTGGAACAACGCTGGAGGGCGAGGGGTGGGGAAGAGCTGTTACTATTTCGTAACCTCGAAGCTTATTATGGTAAGTTCTGTAATTTAGTACTCTATTAGTAATATTAAGAAGTTATGTGTATGAAAATCAGACCTTTTTCTTGCTTGTCAAACAATGTCTAAATAATGATATATGATTTGGATAAGATTACCGAAAGTTTGTTACAAAGGTCAGGTTTGTACCTGAAACTACCATGATCAGGTTTCCAGTTTTGAATAGAGGATATTTAACGTACAAAAACGATGCACTATATACATATTATTTTCTAGGACTTTCAGTATTTCATCTATATAAAACAATTTAATGTTTTCTATGCATTATATGGCAATAACAAGTACAATATTAATATTATAAAAAGAATAAATAATTTACTGGTGTACTGCTGCAGTAATAGCAGTGTGATTCCATTCATAAAGTGATACGGAAAATTAACTTTTAGGTAAGATTTATAAAATGGACAGTAGAGGTGTCATACAAAATTTGAAAAAATTCCAGTAAATCATTTGGAATCAAGAGAAAATTGACCGTAGGCATTTTTATTTTGCCTTAGATTAAATTTAATTTCAGTGTATTCAAAAAGACACTTTTGTTTCTGACACTGTACTGAAAATATGACAATTAAACTACAGTAGTGTTAATTTAATAACAGCTCCACTGTTGAAAACTGCAACAAAGTATCAAGGCGAGAGTCAAAAAAAATAAACGATATTGTCAATGAGGACTAAGCATACATCGTTTTGTCTAGAGGGTAAGATATCATATACCAGTATTTATAATGATAATCATTGAATACTATATTATGTGGTGAAAGATATATATATATATATATATAAAGAATATTAAGTTTTGGAGGAATACTGATAGGTCTAAAATTAGTTAAACGTGCAGTCACAGACGATGTCTAAAATCAGACATGTGTTCGCCCTGGTAACAATAATATTTATACTTTTAATCATAGATATGTTAAAATTTTTTATCTTTTACATTTACATATTTGCCTGCTTGTTCAGAAAGATGTGTGGTTTCACATCATTGTAGTATGGCTACAATATGATTATCTCTTTTTATTTCTACCCCTAGACATGTTACATAATTTTTCATATGTAATGTGAAAACAAGCAATAATTAATTTTTTGTTAGTAGTAAAGACCATATATTAATATGGATTTAGGAAGTATTGTACTATGTTATATTAAAACATAAACTTAATGTGAGAATATACTGAATGCTTACGTCTTGAAGAACACAATGTACCAAGTTAGATGTTTATTATTATTAATGTGCACATACTTAAATATATTGTATAATGTTCATATACTACTGCAGTGCTTAATATCATACTATTACATGATGCCATTTTCAGCAGGTGTAATTTACTTCAGCCAGTTTTTACACAGTATTACAACAGGTTAAATGATGAATGGCTTATTAAACAAATGGTTACATATGTAAGTATTTTGGATACATCCAGTAATATTTACTTGGATTAGGAACATTTAGTACAGGAACACACGCATACTAATAGATATGTATGTGAATACAACGGAAAAATAAAACTGATCTGATTTTCAATCGTGCATGTTCATTTACACATTGCCTCCCTCCCATACTGTACTGCTCCATGACAATTATAAGCATTTTGTAAAGTGTAATACTTAACCAAGAATTGTAATATTAATTATTTTTTCTTGTTTTTATTATTTCAATTACTTAATTAAATAATTAATTTAAATTTCACTTTCAGTTTAAATACATGGTAAATATTGTTACTGGGATATCTAATATCTATTAAATATCTCTTCTCAGGGCAGCCAGAGATGAGCATACAAAGTTGGTTTATGCGTAGATCTTCAGTTAGTTATTTCCCTATGCCTAAAGCAGTACAGAGTAATAAATAACAAGGGTGTGTGGCACTCGGGAGTGACCGACCAAAGCGAAGCTTTTAAGCTATATAGAGAACTAATAAATTTAATGAACAAAAGTTGATATTAATTTTTAAATATCAAGTTGAAAATTATTAAATATGAAATAGTTCACTAATAGAAAGAACAATAAAAAATATGAAGTAGTTTACTAATGGAAAGAACAAAAATTTATCCAAATATATTTGTTAATTAAAGGTTAACATCAGTAATAAATACATAAAACTTTAATCAATTATTTTGTAATTAATTATCAAAAATAGGAAAAATCTATGTGTACATTGTCAAACACATAATATATTATAAAAATATTATTTGTATTTTATACAAATTACAAATTTGCATGAAATATTATATTTTATTTATTATTTACAATGCTGTATATTATAACACTACGAATTATTATCTAAACTATCATTACATTGTACAATAGATACTATTGGTTTATGGTAACTAAAATATGATACAAATGTCTGCGAATCGATTTCATTTAAAAATCTTGAAAAAACTGCATCAATAGTTGTGCCATATTTTGTAGTCGATTCCGACGGATTAGATTTCATTGTTAAATTGAATGAATTATGCAGAGCTTCTTTTAAGTGGTTCTGATTCTTCACTTTTAAAGTTGACATTAAAGTCACCAGCTAATATAAGCGGTAGTTTATGCCGATTATGGCACGTTATTTACCTCGTTATTTCATGACTCTCTGTTTCAACATTTTGAATTTGATGAATATCCGCTACAACAGTTATTAGTTGTTTTGGTTCATCACTATCACTACTTGAATTATCCATTGTTAATAGGGTTGCCACCTCAAAGTATCACGAAGTCGGGAGATTTGCCACCTCAAAGTATCACGAAGTCGGGAGATATACTCATCCTCGTTCGTGCATATGAATTTGTAAGTGTGTGTGTGTGTGTGTGTGTGTTAATAAACAACTTATAGTTATAAATGTTTAATAATTAAATAAATACTCAAAATTTAAATAATTATTTTATTTTAGGCCAAAATTATAAATAAATTAACATAAATCAAACATTTTTATTGTTCACAACGTGTTTTTAAAAAATAACTTAGTTATTATCATTGACATGACATGCATATTTAATATTTTCATAATACTTACAGTTACGAACTAACTTATACTAATTAGATTTACTAATTTATTTAATGATCACATTTTAACTTTAAGTAACTTAAAATCACTGCAACGAGGACTACATTGTAAACAAACGTTTGGTAATTTGGTTATGTACAGCTTGCACTGCCATTTACTCGTAGATGAATGTGCGCATGCGTCGATTTACAACAAAAATAAACCCAATGTACTCTGAACAATTTAAAGGTACTTTACATAACTGTAGAGTTCATGACTGAGAAAATAAAATTAATTTTAATACAAAAAATATTTTTTTACAAAAGTCGGGAGCTTAAAATTAAAATCGGGAGTCGGGAGAAACGATACGATTTCGGGAGTCTCCCGATCAAATCGGGAGAGGTGGCAACCCTAATTGTTAACACTACTTATAAACTAAGCACGGTGTATTTAATACAACGTGGCGCGTGAGGGAGAGAGACAGAAAGAAATGTAGTAGGGATTTACAGAACTGTTGAGATCGGGCCCTCGGAGAGGGGATGAGAGAGAGAGAGTGAGTGGGAGTTAGGCCTATAACAAAAAGTGGAGGTGGTAAATATTAATGTCACCAGTCTACTAAAACGATTTCTGTACATTCGCAGAACCATGTTTAAACCTTCCTAAAGGAAAATAAATCATTACAGTGTTTTAGCCGAGTAGGGAATTTCGGAACCATTGGAATGTCTCAAAACCCCTTCCCCCTGGTCAGTGACTGAACTGTTCACAAATACGCAGAATCACGATTCAGAAATCGGTGACAACTTTACTTCCAAGAAACGTTCCTTCCAAATACGTTGATAGTAAGTTTGCAATTAGACTAAACAAAGCGTTTAGTCGTTGCACAATTTGCAACGTGTGTGTCTGTAACACAGTTATGTAGACAACACACAGTTCAGATTAATGCGTGTTTACTGGTTAATGCTCCGCTACGCTCTGCTTACATCCTTGATATCTCGAAACTTTTCCTTAACACTTTATCGGATTGTGATCTTAAAATTTTATTTTGACTTTCAGAAAACGGTTAAGCAAAAAAAAGTATAGGTCATTGGTTTGGAAAAAAAGTTCCCCGCTGGATGAAAAAATGGTTACGCTGGTGTACTTATTCGATACCCTTGATTTAAAAAAAATCGTTACAGGTAAACTACCCGTTTCCCTTAACCGATCTTCACCAAAAACAAAAGGTCTTGAGTACTCTACAAATCAGGGCTGTATGCAAAAAATTATTTGATTCTGTATGAATTTGCGGCTGTTATCGTTTGCCAAACGAACGCGCGTGACGATTCTTCGTGACGCTTCTCTCGTATCGATTTTTTTCTGTTCACTCCTCTCCGTGCGGACGCCCGACATAAAAAGCTTCGCTTTAATAATGATGTAAAAACACAAAACTGAAAAAACAGGGTATAGACAAAGTTGTGATTATTATTTAAAACTTAAAAGTAGTGTCAAAATAGCGCTGATGTTTTTGATTAACTAATTATAATGTTACTAAAAACATATTATTAATTACTTGATTCTATACATGTTAGGCCTAGATAGTTAAGGAATTTGGAAAATAATTTATATTAAAATTAGAGTAATCAATGTCAGGTTGAGATATGTTATTACTGATTGTATCCAATAGTTTTAGTAAAGTGAAGAGTACAAGAAGAACTAATAATAAATAATTTTGGTACAAATAGTTAAAAGTGTAAAAAGGTAACTCAGGAAATATGTAATGGAAGATAATCAAAAGTGGTAGGCCTATCAAAATAATCAGTGTTCCATCAGAAACTCAAATATACTAGTATATTGAAGATCAAAGATCTTATAAAAAAGTTATAACAATTTAAAGAAAATTGAAAGTAAAATATTAGAAGTTTGTTTATGTTGAGGTTCAGAGAGAACCATAGTAACCCCAAATGATACAATTCAAACCAATGAAAGCTAAGATAGGCTTTAGCAACTGAGATGTTATAAATTAAATAAAAGGGGAGTCCATTATTAGATCTAAATGAGAAAGATTGATATAAAAAATAAGAGAGACCAATCCAACATATTGTGAATTTACTATCAGTGAACCTAATTAAAGTTAAATTATATTACAGAACTAAATAATTAGAAGAAAGAAGTACAACATTATTCAAAAGAAGGAAACCAATTAACATATGAAGAAACAAAATCAACCTATCCAGGAAGGGAAGTATTTTTGATAAATAACTAAACTGAAGAAATTACCTTAATGGCCTAAGTTACACTTTTTAAAGACACTGTTTACACTTTTGATTAAAACCATTTTAATCTTCACTTCACTGTGAAAATAATTAATGAATAATCTTATTTTCAGTGTAAAAAACTATTAATATATGGTAATATAACCATTTAAAGTGTATTAGACATTAAAAACACATAAATCAACATAACCTAAACACTGAACATTGTAAAATTCTTAATATACTCTTGTTACGACACTCTGTAAATTATTATAAGTCCATGTATTTTGGTACTTTTCCTAAGATATTTGTCATTTATACTGTAGTTAAAAGGATCTAACGTAAAACCATTCTATTTGTATTTTATTTAGCAATTATAAAAAATGCAAATATGTTTGCCTTGAGACATAAGAGCTACTGCTGCCATTCTGAGCATATTTAAAGAACAGCCGGTCAGACTTTGTTAATAATTATAATTGTCTTTTAAAAGAATTTAAAAAGGATAATAAAGGATTTGAGTTCAATAACAACAGATAAAAGGTTTTCTTTTCTTTATTTAATGGATAAGTAAATGTATATGATATTATATACACCATATTAATGAATGTTAATTTTTTCATCAACTAGCATAGGTTGGTAATTAACACTCTCAACAAGGAAAGTATGGGACCCGATTTGAATCTGCCTTGCTGAGCTTTAGTAGTCACAATGTTCTGTTAAATAAAATGCAGAAACGCAGAACGCAAAAACACGCAGAAACGAAACCGTCCCTACACCGACACATAAGTTTCACACACGTACAGTAAATACAACAAAGACCCATTTCACTAATGCAGAAATAACCCTATTAGATAAAGGTCTAAAACACAATTTAGGCATCAATCCAACCAATAACAACAATAATAAAAGACATACACATGACATAGTCCTAGACGCTGAAACAGCCATACAACACACGCATAACAAAGACCAAGACACCATACGCCATGATATCAAACGCAAATTACAACACACACAGCAATACGAACAAAAACAACACAATAATGAATTCCAAACACTAAAAAACATAAAACATAAATTACAAGAGTACAACCTAACCATACTCAAAGCAGACAAAGGTAATATAAATGTCATAATAGAAAAACAGGCTTTAAATAACAAAATCGAAACATTTTTTAATGAAAACAACATCACTAAATTAAATAAAGACCCCACCCCAAATTATCACAAACAAATAAACAAAACCTTAAATAACACAAAACACATAGTATCACCTGACAACATCAAATATCTTAAACAAATTAAACCAAATGCCCCTACACTAAATGCACTACCAAAATTACACAAACCAAATATTCCCATCAGGCCACTTATAAAAAACACACAAGCACCTGCACACAAAATAGCTAGACACTTAGATAAATTAATCAGAAATAGCATAAATTTAACAACAACACCACCGTCAAAAATAATTCAGATCTAGTGAATAAAACTCAACATGTCCACATTCCACACAATTCCACACTAGCTTCATTTGACATAACAAACCTATACACCAAGGTTCCCATAAAAGAAACTATAAATACATTAGAACAATTACTAAAATTAAACAACACACCTGGAACACACATAAAAGAGATCATCCATCTAACTAAAATCATCACTGATCAAAATTATTTCACACACAATAACATGTTTTACACACAAACAGATGGACTACCCATGGGTTCCCCTATATCAGGTATACTAGCCGAAATATTTGTACACACCATAGAACAGGAACACATACTGCACAATAACAAATACACCGATAAAATAATATATTGGCACAGGTATGTTGATGACATTTTACTTCTATACAACGGCAACAAAAGACAAATAGAAAATTTCCACAAATAAATTAACACTATACACCATAAATTAAAATTCACACTTGAAATAGAACTAAATAATAGCATAAACTTGTTAGACCTCACAATCACCAAAACAAACAACACACACACATACAAAATATACAGGAAACCCACCACATCAGACATGGTCATACATAATTCATCCAACCACCCAACTCAACACAAACATGCAGCATTCAACTACATGCTCCATAGGCTCACTTCAATACCCCTAAACACACAGGACTACCAAGAAGAATTAAACACAATCAAATATATAGCAGTCAAAAATGGATACAACCCCGATTTGGTAAATAAAATACACAAACGCATCCTAAGCACAAAAAGTAAAACACATCAGACCAACAGCACACAACCCAGTAAATACATAACACTTACATACTACAATTCCAATACACACAAAATTGCTAACACATTTAGGAAACACAATTATAAAGTAGCCTACAGAACCAACAACACCATTAGGAAACACATAAATAATACTAACAAAGACACAGACACATACAGCAAAACAGGGGTTAATAAATTAAATTGTAATGATTGTCACCAATTCTACATCGGCCAGACGGGAAGATCTTTTTCCTCCAGATTTTCAGAACATTTAAAAGCCCTCACCACAAATTAAGTACATTCCACATTTGCCACACATTTACAAAACAAAAACCACAGTTACACAAACACAGAACACAACATGGAAATATTACACTACTTACCTAAAGTAGAAAACTAAACACAGCTGAACAATTCGAAATACACAGATATCACGCACTACAACCAAACAAC
Organism: Magicicada septendecula; assembly: GCA_034769895.1. Taxonomy (NCBI): domain Eukaryota; kingdom Metazoa; phylum Arthropoda; class Insecta; order Hemiptera; family Cicadidae; genus Magicicada; species Magicicada septendecula. The sequence continues at coordinate 416,198,454 of CM068369.1, forward strand.
ATATTAAATGAACAATTACATTATAGATCACATACACTATTCGATACACTGATCCAAACACACAATTTGAACCTCAGTGCCAATTCCCTCCCACCATCAACCCCCACCACACACACCTATAGTCCATAACCGTTATTCTGTAAAATGACATTCAGTATTTACTCCCACTGAGGAAGAGGCACATCATCTTGAAACGTATGGGAAAGTGATAACCAAAGTAAGTTCATATGTGAAAGTTTATATATATAATAATATTTAAAAAAGTGAACGAAGAGGATGAATCAACAAGATAGTTAAATAAAAGATTAAAAGAAATAGAATTATAGCAGAAAAAGAAACCCTTATGCTATATGAAATATTACTTACCAATTTATTAATACATTTTATTTGCAACATTTGATTGCAAATTGGCACTCAACTGACATTACCCTGACAATATACTCATCCTTAAAATATAAACAAAGTACACATTTAGATAATACGAATTAACTCTACGTAACAGAATTGACGCCAACAACGTGTGGCTAAATAACCCGAATTAACTTAACGTAACAATATATATTTAGATTAGTAGAAGAAATTTCACTTGCTTGCTTGCATGTGAACATTTCTCAGTAAAGTATTCGACATACTTTGTACATCAACAAATGTTTAATAATGTCTAGCACAGTTTACTTTCTACTGATTATAAACGAAATGTAAGTGATTATATAGTAAATATAGCTAAATTTTTGCATTCAATATGTTGGAGCAAAACTTCAGTAACGATCTGTAAGCAATAAGAAAAACATCAATAGAAGCTGCAACACGGTGTCTCTAGCAGACGGGCAGATAAACAGATTAGCTGACAGAACAGCTAAAAAAAAAATAAAACAAAATTAGCCAAACAAAACAATTAAAAATGTTGAGGATAAGTTTTTTGGATTTTTCTGATATTTATATTAGCAACGTTACTGTATATTATTGTATATAAATAACAAAGGAGAACCAATAAGTGGTGATCTAGCATGGCAGTAGATTGAAGAACTTTTACCACCAAAAATCTTCCCAGAAATCTCAACAGTGACTTTAAAATAATGAAAAGTGTTTCAATATTCAAGAATATTTCAAATATTTAAAAATACATTAAACCATTGTAGCAGCAAAACTGTGACTGTGACAATACAATGGTGAAGACAGAATATCAAAGCCGTGTGTGTTATTTATGATCAATTTCATGATATTTCAGTTGGCAGTGCTCTTTCCTGCTTAAATCATTGAAGCCATTAATTCATGTTTTTTCCAAATATTTTAACTGAAATATCTTCAAAAAATATTCTTTAGATATAGTGTGATTTATTAAATAAGTAGATTTATAATTTAATGCTTATGGACATAATTTTTTCAGTTCAAGTTATAAACAACTTCTTACAACACAACATGAAAACAAAAAGTGTGTAAGTTCATGTTATTCATTATCATCTGGGTTTTAAACTGAATAGAACTTATTTTACTAAACCACACTATTTTAATGTGTAATTAATGTTTCTTTTTTTGAATTCAAGTTTCAGTTTTTTATTAGCTGTAAGCCTACTGATGGATTGTCATATGATGATTAAAAACTTGAAAAGTTGAGTGTTAACTCTAAATATTTTGTTTTAAGAACTTCTATGTTTCGTATTCATATGGTTTTCAAATATTTAAATTTTCTTTATTTTCATACCTTTCTTGGTATGATATTTATATCATTTTACTTCTTATAATCATATTTAACATTGTTTGCAAAGCTGATGATGGTACCTCAACTTTCCCCTTTTCTACTTTAGTAGCACATTCCACTGAGTGTGCAGAGCTAATTACTATTGAATAAACTTTTTCTCATGATTACAGTAAATAGTATTTACTGCAAGCATTTAGTGACTGGCATCAGCTTTCTATTGCCTACCCACTTTTCCTTAAATTATCCTTTCTTATTGTTGTCAAGATGACTGTGCTGTTTGATAAAGTACTAGTTATTCACAAACTGTAAATATAGGCCTCCATATGTAGTTACTCCATATTTATTTATAACTGTTAATACCTGTAATATTTTTCCATTCATGGCTAACTTTAATATCTAAGAAACAAGGGAAAATGCAAAGAAAATTCAGTGCCTCAGACAGTCTGATTTGGAATCTTTTTCACAAAAATTGAAATGTAAGTACATTTAAGTAAGCAAAAATTGAATTTTTTAAGTATGTATTTTTCGTAGCTACTATCACTTATCCTGGTAAAAGCATTAGAAGATCCAATAATAAAAATGTATTTGAAATAGCATACATTCAAATATAAATAATATCAGTACCTATTAACAACAAAAGCAATAGGAACAGAATGAATTAAAATAAAATTTTTGTGACACTGGTTGAACTTGAACAGAATAAAAATTACAAAATGTCTAGCAGTTTAATGAAAATACAAATGCACAACATTTTTATTGATCTCTTATTATGCTCAGAGTCACTACCTCTGCTCTTCCCCATTTTGCACAGCCTTATGTAGATATGGCAATCATAGAAGTGAACAGAAAACTTTTGAAGACATATGAATGAAGTGGTGTCTCTGAGTTAATTCTTATTTGGGTTTTAGGACAAAATTTCTCTCTTTGTAAACTTAGGAATAATAAAAATTAACTTATAAGAGTTTAGATATGAAATTTAATCTGTATTTCCTTACAGATCTGTGACTTAGAATTTGGGTATCAGTCTCTATGTATTCCTTAATTCTATCATGTATATTAAGTATGTAGTTTTTAAAATAGAAGTCAAATGTATAATGTACAAAATCATATACAGGTCTATGTACACAAATGCACACATAGGCCCCGCTTATTTTCTGTAACCTGGAGACGGTATTGGTGGGTAACCTGTTAATCACCTGTGCCATAAAACCTACAATTTGACCAAGTAGTGTAACCCCAAATTTTGTTACCCAAAATTATTAAAAAATTTACTTGAACACCAAGCACGGCCCCTCGGCAAGGCCTACATAAGATTGGGATGTAATTACATCAAAAAAATTATTCCAGTAAAGTTCATCACCCCGCCCAATTATGTCTAGTTAGACGCGGCACCATAACGTAGAGCTCGTTAACGGCAAAATGTCCCACACAGGAGGTTTGCTACAGAGGCCAAATGTGTATAAAAGATTAAATTTCACCTTATAGTCGAGATATGTCTTATGGGGGGGGGGGCATTTTCGGCATGACGTGTAGACGCTCCTCCAGCCGGACCCGCATCGAGTCTGTGTTTGTTGCTTGTGGCCAGTGTACTGCCAACTGCTGGAATGGGTTGGATCTCCCGGCGGTGCGAAAATCCTTAAACATTTTTAAGGAAAAATTACTGTGGTTACTCATACTTTCTCAACACTCCCATCCAACAGCCAAAACCCACTCAGCACATCACAACCAGTTTTAAGCCCAAGTTTTGTTTTAAATTGTGCTTTTGGCCTACTAGAATACACACACGTCCTCCCATTGCTTCAATATTAATAAATATCTCCTCATAACTGACAATACGCATTGCATTATAGTCCAGAAAATGATGACACTACACGAACTGACAAACTCGGACAGGCATGAGTACCTAGAAGCACGTGATACTATATAATAAGACTCTCTCATATTACAATTATAACTCATCTCTCATTTACATCCCAATAGTTATAGTTAATTATAGTTACAATAATTAATTACAATAGCAATTGTCATGCTGTACAAGATCAACAAAATCACAATCAAACATTCGCCCATGAACAAGCCATTCACACACCACGCGGCAACACGCAATTTAAACTGGCCTACAATCCAGTTAATTTCAACATTATGTTTTCCAACTTTCATAACATAGTTAACAATATACCTTAAATGGGACTTACCGGGGATCACAGTAAAATCTACTCAATCATAGTAGATAGTTTAGTAGAATCAAGCAACTAGGTCGGCTGGAAATAATGTCAGCCCCAAACGATCAGCTGTCCCGTCGAAACTGAAGCGTAGCACCAAACAAGTCGGAAACCGCGACTCCACTCCCCTCCACCAGAAAGCGGCAGTGCACAGGCCCGTTCAACTCACGGAGCGACCGTATCGCCCGCCTGCGCGCACTTACTAAATAACCATTTCGGGAGTTAGACCCTTTTATATATATTTTTTTTTTATACCGTTTATTGCACACCGGGTTTTTAGTAAAACACGGCACACCCCCACCCCAAAAGGGCAACATGGTTGCCCAACTGGAACTCAGGGGTACCCTGCAGTGTACCCCTATAGTCTATGAAACTCGCGTTGCTATCGGTGTTCCCACCAGTCAGGATTCCCAGGAGAGCAGAGAAAAATTCACACCACAGCGACCATCCCCATGCGACCCTCTCCGCCAAGCCAACCCCACGGGACCGCCCCAACACGTCACCCTCTCCGGTGACCATCACCTACTTCTACCGGTCCCACTCACATACCCGTCCGAAGATCCAACAAGGTATCACCCACCTTGGCATGTGACCGTACTACCTCTCTCTCGTCCACCTCTTGGACCGACCAGCCATATGCACCAACAAGGCATCTCCATCCTTGCCGTATGGCTGGCCCACATCCCTACACTAGGGCGGACGGCCCCGCTTAGCCCGACAGAGAAGACCGCATAGAGGGCATTCGCACATCAATCCCAAAAGAAACACCGTGGAAACAACCGGAGAATGCGGCATGGCTCGGAACCTACAATGATTAACATCAAAATCAACAACTATGAACCACGAAACAACACCACCTAACTTCTCGATCGTAACTTTTCAGAACAGGGGAAACTGACGATCTCCAAGACTACGACCCAAGTGCACTTTCGTTTTTTTTTTTTTTTGGTCCCTCCAAAAAGGAGAATGACTGGAGAAAACCAAGGCTCGCGTGGAACACCACTGGGACTGTGGGGAACATCTACCCGCTACCCGTATTTCTCTTGCACACCCCTCCCATAATGACATCAATCCCTACCTGAATGGAGACCACCAAATCCCCCCCTTTTCTATCAGACCGTCCACTCCTTTTGACAGGGTTTCAATTTCGAAATGTGTGTGACGATCTCTTTCGAATTACTTCCCGGTTCGCCTAACCTAGCCGTTACCGGCGACGCGAACCCTTGGATGCGATATGGCCCCGACCAGCGGTAACAAAGTTTGGCGGCTCTCTTATCAGCTGCTGAGCTGATCAGGTGACTCTGGCAGTAGACTAAATCCCCTACTTTAAAGGGATTCGGAATACGCCCCTGATTATATCGTCTATGGACGCGCTCCAGAGTCATGTGTTTCAGCACTTCGGTCTTCCGGCCATCATTGTCTCGGACAATGGTCCACAATTTATTTCAGGCGATTTTCGGCGAATGTGCTTCGCCAATGGTATCAAACATGTAACCACTTCCCCCTATTACCCACAGCCGTCCCATGCGGAGAGATTCAACAGGAATCATCTCTTGGAGTATAAGATTCGCCTGACAGACTCCAAGGTGGTGCGCTCCCACCCTTATAAATTTTCCCCTCCAAAAATTAGCATCTTGAGGGAGAAGGTTCAGGAGCTATTAGACCAAGGGGTGATTGAACCTTCTCAGTCCAGTTATGCCAGTCCGGCGTTCCTAGTGCCCAAACCTGGAGGTAAACATCGGATGGTGATCGACTACCGCAAACTCAACGCCAACATTGAGGTAGATTCGGTCCCACTTCCTGACCTTCATTCCGCGTTCGATTGGTTCAGTGAGGCGAGGTATTTTACCATCATCGACCTCAATTCTGCATATCACCAGATCCCGCTGACGAAGGAAAGTAGGCCCTACACGGCATTCTGTGTTCCGTGGAACCTCTACCAGTATACCAGGGTTCCCATGGGTCTAGCGGTAGGGGCCCAAACACTCACCCGCTTACTTGACACCGTTTTTCACGATGTCAAGTTCAAGTATGTCTTTAACTATCTTGACGACTTGCTGGTGCACAGCAAGGGTTATGAGGAGCATTTGGGTCATCTCGAAGAGGTGATGTGCAGGTTGAGGGGTGCTGGCCTCACTGTCAACCCCGAAAAGATGAAGTTCGCCCAGACCCAAATTTCTTTTCTGGGCCACCTGATTTCCCATAGAGGTGTCACTGTGGATCCAGAGCGAACACAGGGAATCAGGGACTTTCCCCCACCAAAGGATGCCAAAGGCATCGCGAGATTTGTGGGGATGGTAAATTTCTATCGGCACTTCATTCCGAACGTGGCGGAGATTGCGGCCCCCCTAAATGAACTCCGAAAGAAGGGCGCCAAATTTTTATGGGGGGAAAAACAACAGACGGCTTTCGAAACTTTGAAGGAAGCCATCATTTCCCCCCCCCCGTGCTGAGGATGCCTGATTTCTCTCAACCTTTTATTATACAGACGGACGCGAGTTCGATTGCGCTCGGGGCGGTTCTCTCCCAAGTCATGGATGGGGCTAGGCAGCCTGTGGCATTTATATCCAGAACATTGACCCAACAAGAACGAAAGTCTTCAGTCTATGAGCTAGAGTGTTTAGCTGTTGTGTACGCTCTAGACAAGTTCAGGCGTTTCTTGGAACACGCTGAGTTCCTGCTCGAGACCGACAACCAGGCTCTCTCTTGGCTTCTTGCTCATCCCCGGCAGCTGGGTAAGATTGGACGATGGGTGGTCAAGATCTCATCCTTTAAATTCAAGGTGCAACACATTCGGGGAACTCAAAATGTGGTTGCAGATGCTTTGTCCCGTATGTTCTCCCAACCCAGTGAAGCCCAACCTGAGCAACCCTGTTCTGTTTTACTGGACTTTCCCTTAGCCTTCACTGATGTGTTACCCCATCAGTTAGGTGATGAAGAGTTGGGTCCGATCATCCAAAATCTAAAAGAGGGTAATGTACAGGTCCCCTATTTCTTGTCCAAGGGCGTCCTGTGCTGCAGAGAGAGAAAAGGACGTGCCCCGAAGATAGTGCTGCCTAGCAAGCTCGTGCCCATGGTCTTCAGCTACTACCACAATTCCCCAGTAGGTGGACATAAGGGGATTTCGAAGACCATTTCCAGTATCAGGAGACAATTTATCTGGAAGGGCATGGCTAGGGACATCGCGACAAGGGTTAAGAGTTGTCATCTATGTGGCTTGAGTAAGCCTGCCCAGAACACCAAGTTAGGGTTGTTGTCATCAGATGTGGCGAGCAGACCGATGGAGAAGTTATTCATAGACTACGTGGGACCCTTCCCACGTAGCAAGTCAGGTAATTCTTACCTGCTTGTTTGTGTGGATGCTTTTTTGAAGTTTGCCTGGCTACTGCCCTTACGGCAGGCAACAGCTCGTTTAACCATAACCACGTTCTGCTACCATTTGTAACCCCAAATTTTGTTACCCAAAATTATTAAAAAATTTACTTGAACGCCGGGCACGGCCCCTCGGCAAGGCCTACATAAGATTGGGACGTAATTACATCAAAAAAATTATTCCAGTAAAGTTCATCACCCCGCCCAATTATGTCTAGTTAGACGCGGCACCATAACGTAGAGCTCGTTAACGGCAAAATGTCCCACACAGGAGGTTTGCTATAGAGGCCAAATGTGTATAAAAGATTAAATTTCACCTTATAGTCCAGATATGTCTTATGGGGGGGGGGGGCATTTTCGGCATGACGTGTAGACGCTCCTCCAGCCGGACCCGCATCGAGTCTGTGTTTGTTGCTTGTGGCCGGTGTACTGCCAACTGCTGGAATGGGTTGGATCTCCCAGCGGTGCGAAAATCCTTAAACATTTATAAGGAAAAATTACTATGGTTACTCATACTTTCTCAACACTCCCATCCAACAGCCAAAACCCACTCAGCACATCACAACCAGTTTTAAGCCCAAGTTTTGTTTTAAATTGTGCTTTTGGCCTACTAGAATACACACACGTCCTCCCATTGCTTCAATATTAATAAATATCTCCTCATAACTAACAATACGCATTGCATTATAGCCCAGAAAATTATGATACTACACGAACTGACAAACTCGGACAGGCATGAGTACCTAGAAGCACGTGCTACTATATAATAAGACTCTCTCATATTACAATTATAACTCATCTCTCATTTACATCCCAATAGTTATAGTTAATTATAGTTACAATAATTAATTACAATAGCAATTGTCATGCTGTACAAGATCAACAAAATCACAATCAAACATTCGCCCATGAACAAGCCATTCACACACCACGCGGCAACACGCAATTTAAACTGGCCTACAATCCAGTTAATTTCAACATTACGTTTTCCAACTTTCATAAAATAGTTAACAATATACCTTAAATGGGACTTACCGGGGATCACAGTAAAATCTACTCAATCATAGTAGATAGTTTAGTAGAATCAAGCAACTAGGTCGGCTGGAAATAATGTCAGCCCCAAACGATCAGCTGTCCCGTCGAAACTGAAGCGTAGCACCAAACAAGTCGGAAACTGCGACTCCGCTCCCCTCCACCAGAAAGCGGCAGTGCACAGGCCCGTTCAACTCACGGAGCGACCGTATCGCCCGCCTGCGCGCACTTACTAAATAACCATTTCGGGAGTTAGACCCTTTTATATATATATATATTTTTTTATACCGTTTATTGCACGCCGGGTTTTTAGCAAAACACGGCACAGTAGGGTTGAAATTCTCTGTTTTTTCTTCCAGCACCACCTCTTGCACTACTCTAATTATATCATTCCCCTTCTTTCCCATTGTTCACGAGTTGAATCCACAGAGTCATATACACATAAAAAGAGTTGTAAGAATTTTCTCCTGTGTTCCCCAGCCATTTTTCTTTAGATAGGTAATATCTAATTGTTCACAGAAACTATTTTTGTGTATGATATTCTAGATTCTAGACGTCTTTGACTCACCAAGACTCTACTAGCTTTGTACTGAAATTCTGTATCTGTCTTAACCCTATCCTCCCAGGTTGAGGGTGTGAGTCAAGCTTCTTTTGGGGTGGGGGGGATTCAGCCAACATACTTTGCACACTGTTATAGCAAAATAATTTTCCCTGGTAGGGGAAAACATTCAGCAGCTAGAGAAACAATTCCCCCTCTAGCAGCTGGTGAAGTAATCCAGGAATTACTACACTGCCCATATACATCTCAGCTGTGGCATTTTAAAATTTGTCTCCTTTACAACCAAGTTCATGTTAAACACATGAATGTGTAAAATTCATGCTTGGCTATGATAAGCAGATTGTCAAACTTGTCTCTTTCACTTCACTTTTATCTTTTCTCTCTCTCTCTCTCTCTCTCTCTCTCTCTCTCTCTCTCTCTCTCTCTCTCTCTCTCTCTCTCTCTCTCTCTCTCTTCCTCTCTCTCTCTCTCTCTCTCTTTAAACACACACACAACACACACAATTCTAGAAGCATAATTTTAAATTCAAATTAAAAAGTCAGAAGTGTGCTCAGCTCATTTTAACATAATATTCCTGTAGAATTATTATTAAAAACTACATTAACCACATTGTGTTTGTTTTAAAATAATTAAATAAACATAATACTTTTAGATTTTATTTGAAAGTTAAAAACATCAAATAATATGTATTGTGTTTCAAAGTGGCATTATTAACCAGAAAATTATTTGAATTTTGAAAATAATTTAAGAAAAAGTAAAACCCATTATTGGCAGCAGCACTAACAGTTAAAAATTTGGTAGGGCATAAAACTCATTATTTTTACCAATAACCTAAGCCTATGGCTCCTGGTAAATGGTTTTGTAACCCCATAAATTTCAGCAGAGTTACTCATTGGCTTTACACAAAAAGAATAAATATAATGCTTACAATTCTGGTAGATTATTTCGAAAAGTAAATTCAAAATCACAGGTAAGCCAAATTATGGAATTATGTGGAAATTTGTTGATAAATACGAGAGAAGTTATATATCTGAGTGACGCATTTTCATTGTGTTTCATTAATGTTGAACTACTTGTATGCTTGTTTTGTATTGTAGTGTCACAGCTATGAATGTGCAGTATGATTACCTCAAATGCAATGTAGAAATTGAGAATTGCCATTTCTAGGTTGTATGGTATGAGTATCCACGTTAATCTGTATGGTTTCCTGTTCTTCATGAGTCGAGGACCAATACCTACAATAGTGAGGTAGAGAAATGTGTAAAGTAGTGTAGGCATCGGCGAGTCTACCATGAGCCATCCCCGCGTCCTGTGATCTGAAACAGTTGAAATGTGTTGTTATAATTAAATATAGAAAGCGAGATGGACTAAGAAATAAAATAGGATATGAGGTGTAGGAACATCACAAAACTTGATACCAAAAGCAATGGTATTGTCTACGTGTGAGGGAGAATGTTGATAAACAAACTAAATCTAAATAAATAAATAAAATAAAACTGCCAGAACCTTACCTGCGATCTTTTTTGCTTACTTACCTTTTTATAAAATCCAACCAATAGAAGTTCAGGGTCGCCACGTTGTTTTAGGCTTTACATCGAAACCTTTACACTCTTCTTTAATTAAAAAACGGGATAATTTTGCAATCTGACTACCCCCCAATTCAGAAGATCCTCGGAAACATTAGACGAATTTTTCAGCACAGAACACTAGGAAATGGTAATGACGAAATAACTAAGCTAACACATGGTTATATTGCAAAACAAACCTTATTTATTACGGTATCCCATTAATTATTTTCTTTATATTTTATTTTTTAATAATTCTATTTAAAATTTACTGGCTTTTCATTACTGGCTATTACTCATTCTTTTGATTACTTTTCATTATTACCAAAAGGAAAAAACAAACATAGTAATTCTTATTCTAATGTGCTAATAATAATATTCTGATTGATTATAAAACAACCCAGCATCTGCTCGCACACACTCTTTCACTCAAAACATTTAAATTATTCCCCCTTGGTTTTAGCCTAGAGATCTCTGTACATTATAATTTTGATGATTCGAAATGTTTATATAAGATATGGTACGGTTACTTGTTTTCGTATTTGATGCTCGGGTCGACCTCCTGCTACTAGTTGTCCAAATTGCTTTTCCACTGTTTTAATTGTGATGTCACAGTTGATGCACTAATATTTCACACTGATTCCACGTTATATTATTATTGAACTGAATTCACTTTCTAATACTTTCGACATTTTTTTCCGGCCCGCGATCACTCCATGAGTTGAACCAATCGCAGCCACCGCTACGTAATCACCGAACTGTTTGATTGACCTTTCTATAAGTAAACAAAATTTTTCTTGGCTGGCGGGCCTATGTTGCAGCCGGCCGGCTTCAAGTTTGGTAACAGACAACCAACGCTACCCAAAGCGTCGTCTCTTGCCACTTCCGTCAGCTCGCGCTCTGATTGGTTGATGCGCTCACGTGGCAGGTTAATTAGCCATGTGGTGGTCACTTCCGTCAATGACTTTGGTGTCAAGATTATAAACCGCGGCACATGAGCACGCACACCCCCGCATTCCAATGTTTTTATCTCTCTTGTACTAGGCACGGATTTGAATATAGGGTGTTACACAAAGCAGGTCTTAGTGGCCATAAAGGGTGCCCAAACAGATTGGCCACAAATAATTATTAAATGAAAAAAAATAAAAAAATAAAGACCCCCTTTTTGCCCCATTACAATACCCCCCCCTAATGAGAGGTTTTCTGCCGAAACAGAAAAACTCTCATCGCTAAACCCCAAGAGGATCGATGAGGATATGGCGCCAACAACCCCCATTAATTTCTAAACACATCATGGGTAAACTACCCCCCTAGCTCGGCGACTATGGCTGCACCTGAACGAGATTACTGGACTTCTCTGTTCGAGATCCCAACACCATAAAATCAGAGAGATACTCACCATAGTACACCTAACCTTCTATCATTCCGCCCAAAAAATTTTAACACACTGGCCTTATACAATACCAGATCCTCAACAGATATGTTCCCCCTTACATGCATACTGGGTTGCCTTTAGCAAGTACTGGGTGCGTACACATACTCATTATTACTGACTATAATATCTACATTCCATTTCTTAATTTCAAAATTCAAAATAATTTCTGTTTTATTTTCAATTTTTTTTCTCAAATTTCATCTACTTGACGTTTTTTTTTCCAAAATTAACTTTTGTCCAAAAATTAATCTAAGTCCAATAACAAACTGTTATATTACCATTGATTTCATCAAAATCCCAAAATCTTTTACATGAATCTACAATGCTTCTTCACTAACTACTAACAATCATAAAAGACAAAATAAACTGAACATCTTATGAAATCATAAATTCACTTATCATTACATTTGTTTTTAACACACATTATATGAATAACATAAATCCGTTAACACATTAACATATAATCAACAGTATATCCTGGACACAAAAACACAATCTATACTTCAAGGAAAATTAAAAAAAATTTTTTTTTTCAAAAAAATTTCGATTCCCAAAAAGAATCATTTTGTCAACAAAATTTATTCTTTAGTCATTGCAGTAGGAATACACAAATAAAATCTACGAATCAATTGTAAAAAACATACTATATATCAAACATCAGTCACCAGCTGATCTCTCTGGGTCAAGTGAATGACCTTGCCCTAGATACATCTCAAAATTATACAAGGTAAAATACATCACATGTTTATAATTTTTCATTCAAACATAGTACGACATAATAAAACATAGAACACTTATCATTAACATTGTTGTTATTACTTTACAATAAACAATTCAAATTTAATTTTGATCAAAATTTACACACCTTACAGCTTTATTTTATTTTCAAATTCTATCAAAATTTTCACTTGTTTCATTTATTATTACATTTTAACTATGATTTTCTCTTTAGCATTTTCATTATCAATTATTCTGGGTGACTTAATTATTCATAATAATTCAACTTATAAATGGGTGATTAAATATAGCCTCAACCCCCTTCTGACTCTAACATTTACTAACAGATTTACATAGTATGACACCACTCCCTCAAAATATTTATCAATAATTCTCTAACCCCATTCACATCATTCTACCCTAATACCAAAATACACTCTACCCTCTTTGTACTTAGGACGTGTGTTCCCTCCCTATACTCATTCCCTTATTGGTTCCTGGTTCCCCCTAGGTAACCCTGCCAATGCACATACGGTTCCCCTCCCGCCACAACGCTTTTCATTGAGGACTCCTTATCACACCACCCCTTCTAAAAAATTTCCCCATCATCTAATTACTCTCCCATTACATCACTTTCATTTTTCTATATTTACTCACTATCGCTACGGTGTCCCTATTAATACTCAGTTTCTGCACTACTTTTATTCCCAATAATCTTATTCTGTTTAACACCCATCTAGAATTAAACTTGATTTGCTCAAATGCCTTACTCAAATATTTATCACCCAAATTCTATCTTTTACAACCCAATGAAAATTCACAATTATCTCAAATTAATTTCATCACTTAACTTAAAACATTTTAAACACATTGAAAATTTATTATTCACATTTAATTATTTTACTTTATTTACTGGTATGATAAAATTCATACTTACATTACATCACTCATATACTGTCATAGACACAAAATATAAACAATTGTTACCACCAAATCATGTACACAACTCCATTTATCTTCTGAAACATTATAGCAAACATATGATTCCACAACTAAATACATTCTACATTTATTCATTGACTATTTATTATCAAATTTAAATCTCATACAAATAATTTAAATTCATCATCAAAATCTCTTTATATAAAATTTTAAATGAATCAAAAATATTTAAACATCTCAAATTATTTAATTCAATCAATTCTTGAAAACACAAGTTATTTTAATTACTTTACTTCAAAACAATTACACTTCATTTATTATCACCTTCATAATTATTCTCATTATTTATTTAGTCTGCCAAAATATTATTATTAAATTGATTTCTACTACATGCATACATTGTTTACATAAAATACATTTTACAACATAGACATAATTAATTTCACTATGAATTTATTTACAGTTCTTCATCATCATTTGTCTGTTTACCACACTTCATTTCATAATCTAGCCAGGTCATTACCATAAACTAAAATATTTAAAATGTCCATTCACTGAGTTTTTATCTAACCCCCGTCATCATATAATAATCTAATATTTTTATAACACAAGTCGTTCTTATCCACATACATCACATTCTTATTATTAATGTAATAACCCATTAAATATATGTCATTTATTATACAATTATAATTTATAGGATTGTTCCTTTTTATTATTTCATCAACCTTGTCAACATTAGTTAATTTTGTCCAGTCTCCCTTAATATTATTTGTTATTCCCATGTCATTTGTATCGTCATATTCATTTACTTACATAAGGTAAGTTTTTATCATTTACAACAGTATTATCAAAATAATCATCAATCTTCATTTCATAAGGTAAGCATTTCGTATTGTTTATCTTCTCCACTTCTAACCTCTCTATCAACTCTTCATAATTTCTCTTTAACTGAAATAATTCTATCTCCCTATCTGCACACAACTCTCTCTCAAAACATCTCTCATCATTATAACACCTGTCACTACCCCCTTGAACCAACTCATTCCATGCAAAGGGCAACATCAAATCACTAAAATACTTCCTCACTTTACCAGATACATCACTACAACAACTTAAGGGACCCTTTGGAGACACCATGTCTCCCACATAACCTCTGGAGGAACCTTTGTCCTCATAAAACACATGTGGAGTCTTTACTCCACTTATACTACAGGGAAAATTTGCCCTTTGCCCTCCATATTCAACTAACCTCTCTTCACGCTCTCTCTCACTCTCATTAATAACTACTACCTCATCAATAATTTCTACTCCTACTAAACTCTCATCGCCACTACCATTATTCAATGTATCACTCTCTGATACCACATTTTCAATTACATCACCATTTTTAATATCATTGTTATCACTTGTTACCTTATTACTATAATTATCATTATTACTCACCTTGTTAATTATTCCTTCCTTGTTTATATTTAAACTAACCCCATTCTGATTATCATTTGTTTTGACCTCACTTACCTCATTTTTTATCTCCACCGCACTTAAACTAGCATTATTTTTTGTAAAAGTGTCATCATTTTTACCTCCACTATCAAAACTACTCACCTGGTTTAGGTCACTTTCTTTATTTTCTGGTAGCTTACATCTATCTCTTTTCCACTTTTTGTCTATCTCGTCAAACCCCTTGTTAATAGCACCACTTAGTTCATCGTACATTGTTTTCAAGATTCATCACATCATCCAGTGAATACTCTTTTACGACCACCCCTACACTATCATCCTTATCATTAGGCCTATTCACCGTCTTATTTTCTACTCCTATCACTTCAACTATCTTACCTTTATCCTCACTATGTTTTTTAATTTCTGCGAATATTCCCTCCTCTTGTTCTTCTATTCGTGACAAATTATCATCCAAATTACCCCACTCCTCGTCCGTCATTTTATCCACAATCCCTCTGAATGTGCCTTCCCATTCATCCCACGCGAAGCCAATATTGTTATCTTGTACATCGGTCATGTTCAAAAAAATTATTTATATAATACCCTTTATATAAAACTACAACCCCTCTATCGCTCAATAATTATACACCTTAACTACAAATACCCACTACATAAAATCGTTAGTATTATGTGGAAGTAAATCCAACATTTACGCTACCAAAACATAACCTAATTGACACAACGTAATTATGTACGATAATTTCACATATACACCGTTACCCAAATCCTATTTTCTGTGCTTTAAAATGGGTCTACCTCGTATAAAGTTATACTTGGATCCTGGCAGGGAGTCGCCAATTGTTGATAAACAAATTAAATCGAAATAAATAAATAAAATAAAACTGCCAGAACCTTACCTGTGATCTTTTTCACTTACTTGACTTTTATAAAATCCAACCAATAGAAGTTCAGGGTCGCCACGATCGAAACCTTTACACTCTTCCTTAACACGGGAGAACTCGCGCCTATGAGCAAAATGCTCACGGTTTGAAAGAAAACATTATATCTAGGACTCTATGTCTTACACAAAGCTAGTGCTCTCTCTAGCTTCGTTTTAGAACCTCAACTTCTGATTGGCATGTTGCCAAATCTTCAGTTTAGGTTTGAGAGTCACAGCGAATGGTTTGTCAACAGTAGTCATCAACTGTGAGCGTTTTTCTCATTGTGCGAGTTCTTGTGTTATACATTTTTTTTTACTATTTCTTTTATGAATTTGCTAACTGCTATAATTTTTATTGTTCGACTAAGCTTTTCGTCATTACTGACATCTTCAGGTCTTAAACAACCAGGCGTTGTTTAAGACCTGAAGATGTCAGTAATGACGAAAAGCTTAGTCGAACAATAAAAAATTATAGCAGTTAGAAAATTCATAAAAGAAATAGTAAGGATGGCTGCTAATTTAAACAATACGAAGAATTTAAACAATACGAAGGAATTTTTTTTTATGTGAGTATTTTTCTCATCAAGCGAGTGATCATGAAAATTATTTTTTTAATCGAATAATAACCAGGAATGTACCTATTTTGACTAAAATAAAATTGTATAACCATGCATATTATGCCTTATTTTGAAATGCTCTTTTTACTTTCTAGGATGACATCTCGAGGAAGGTTGATGGTTGAACTTGCTCTAAGGAATCAAAATGCTTCTTGTTCTTAGGCACCTAACCCTGTGAATGAAGAGACTTTACCGCTGCAAGATGATGAAGGGAGAGTAGATGATCCAGAAAGTGATGCAGAGTCAGAACACAGTGACCATAACACCGATTCAGAGCAGTCTGAAGGTCAGTATGAAGATGATTCTGAATCTGAAACTGATGGTTCAGTTAGTCCGTCAGACATATTGATTGGAAACAACAGAGTGACGCAATGGAGACTGACACAGCCTAAGCGCAGAGTAAGACGAGGATGTGAGAATATTATAACTCATCTACCTGGTGTCAAATCGGTTGCAAAAGATGCAAAAACTCGGTTAGAGTGTTGGAAGCTTTTCTTCCCTGATCATATAATTGATAATATTGTAAAATATACTAACATATACCTTGAAAAAATGCAACCTTTTTTACACCAGGAGTCGTGATTGTCGAGAAACTAATTCTACAGAAATATTTGCTCTCATTGGGCTGCTGTATATGGCAGGAATGAAAAAAGCACAACATCTCAATGTAAAAGAATTGTGGGATACTGATGGCAGTGCACCAGAATGTTTTCGAGCAACCATGTCAAAAGAAAGATTTGATGATAGCAACACACGGGATGAGAGAAAGGCTGATAATTTGGCTCCTATTCGAGAGGTATTTGACGACTTCAATAGTAGATGTAAAAACAATTACCAAGTTGGCGAATATGTAACTATAGATGAGATGCTGGAAGCATTTAGAGGTCGATGTAAATTCCGTCAATTTATCAGAAATAAGCCCGCAAAATACGGCATCAAAATTTATTCTTTGGTCGATGCAAGAGTATTTTATACCCACAATATGGGAATTTATCCAGGCAAACAACCTAATGGTCCTTACAAGTATGACAACTCAGCGCAATCTGTTGTTATGGGTTTGGCTCAGCCCATTTTAGGAACAGGACGAAATATAACGATGGATAATTATTTTACCTCTCTCCCATTAGCAGCCCAACTTTT
This sequence comes from Magicicada septendecula, assembly GCA_034769895.1. Lineage (NCBI taxonomy): Eukaryota > Metazoa > Arthropoda > Insecta > Hemiptera > Cicadidae > Magicicada > Magicicada septendecula. The sequence goes on from CM068369.1 coordinate 416,216,140, forward strand.
AGCCAACAAAACAACAATGGTTGGTACTATTAGAAAAAACAAAAGTGAACTTCCAAAAAGTTTTTTGACGCTTACAGAAAGAGCAAGATATAGCAGTAGATTTGCCTATTTGGAATCCACAAAAGGTGTTTTGGTGTCATATAAGCCAAAAAAAGAAAATACCAAGAATGTTTTATGTTTTTCTACTCTTCATAATGACGGCAAAATAGATGAATCAACGAATGAACTTACAAAACCAGAAATAATTACGTTTTACAACCTCAGTAAAGGAGGTGTTGATGTTGTAGACAAAATGAAAGCATCTTATTCAGTTTCTCGAGTGAGCTGCAGATGGCCACTTACTATTTTTTTTACACTCTTGAATGTTGGAGGAATTAATTCTCAAATAATATATAATGGAAATACCGAATTAGTTGAAGCTAGAAGACTGTTTCTCAAAAACGTGGCTCTTGACCTAATGAACTGAGCGCAATTTTCAAAAATGCCTGCAGAGGAAAAAAAGAGATGAGAAGACTTGCTGGAGCTGAAGAAAAGCAAACGCCCACAAGTTCTTGTGGAAACATTCGGTTTTGTGCTTATTGCTCACGAAGGAAAAACAAGGAATCCAAAAAAGTTGTAGAAAATGCAAGAAAACTGTTTGTAACGAACATTGTTACCTTTTATGTGTTTCTTGTGCTGAGGAACTATTTGATTAATTTACATAAATAATTTTAAAAAAGATTAAAACAATTTTTTCTTGGTTTGTAGGTATAACATTATGTTCCACATAAAAAAAAATGATTATAATTTTAATTTCAAAATATTTCATAAAACATTATTATTAGTTTTTATAACATTTTGTATTTCAATTATTCAAATATAAATAAAAATATGTTTCAAGTCAAAATATTTCATATTCTATAAGTTTTTAAAGAAAAATGGGTAGTGTGAGCAAAACACTCACGCGCGAGTTATCAAGTTTCAAAAATAGGTGCGAGTACTGCCGGGTTAATTAAAAAACGGGATAATTTTGCAATCTGACTACCCCCCAATTCAGAAGATCCTCGGAAACGTTACACGAATTTTTCAGCACAGAACACTAGGAAATGGTAATGACGAAATAACTAAGCTAACACATGGTTATATTGCAAAACAAACCTTATTTATTACGATATCCCATTAATTATTTTCTTTATATTTTATTTTTTAATAATTGTATTTAAAATTTACTGGCTTTTCATTACTGGCTATTACTCATTCTTTTGATTACTTTTCATTATTACCAAAAGGAGAAAACAAACATAGTAATTCTTATTCTAATGTGCTAATAATAATATTCTGATTGATTATAAAACAACCCAGCATCTGCTCGCACACACTCTTTCACTCAAAACATTTAAATTATTCCCCCTTGGTTTTAGCCTAGAGATCTCTGTACATTATAATTTTGATGATTCGAAATGTTTATATAAGATATGGTACGGTTACTTGTTTTCGTATTTGATGCTCGGGTCGACCTCCTGCTACTAGTTGTCCAAATTGCTTTTCCACTGTTTTAATTGTGATGTCACAGTTGATGCACTGATATTTCACACTGATTCCACGTTATATTATTATTGAACTGAATTCACTTTCTAATACTTTCGACATTTTTTTCCGGCCCGCGATCACTCCATGAGTTGAACCAATACAGCCGCCGCTACGTAATCACCGAACTGTTTGATTCACCTTTCTATAAGTAAACAAAATTTTTCTTGGCTGGCGGGCCTATGTTGCAGCCGGCCGGCTTCAAGTTTGGTAACAGACAACCGACGCTACCGTCGTCTCTTGCCACTTCCATCAGCTCGCGGTCTGATTGGTTGATGCGCTCACGTGGCAGGTTAATTAGCCATGTGGTGGTCACTTCCGTCAACGACTTTGGTGTCAAGATTATAAACCGCGGCACATGAGCATGCACACCCCCGCATTCCAATGTTTTTATCTCTCTTGTACTAGGCACGGATTTGAATATAGGGTGTTACACAAATCAGGTCTTAGCGGCCACAAAGAGTGCCCAAACAGATTGGCCCCAAATAATTATTAAATGAAAAAAAAAAATAAAAAAATAAAGACCCCCTTTTTGCCCCATTACAAGAAGTAGAAGAAGGAGACAAAGTGAAGTAAAATTTTGTTCGAGATTAAATAGGTTATGTCTCAAAAAATATTGTAAAATTAATAATATACATTACAACGAAAAATTAGAAGCCAAAGAATATTGTCCCTTCTAGATGATGTAAATAAACTATAGACACAAGTAACTGTAAGCGCCTGAGGTTAGTAAGGAGCCAAGGAGATTTCAAGCTCTCAGAGTCAGTGCAGAAATACAGTGGGATACAATCGTTGTTTCATAATGAATACCTTATCTTCCTGAGGTACATTCATAGCTCTTCCTGAAAATCTTTTCTTACATCCATAACTGAGATGTATGTGTATGACTGCACACAGATAGGAGAGGTATTTTGAAGCTCTAAAACTGGAATCTGTTCAATAAGGAAAATTAATCTGACAGAGAAATTAAATCCACAAAGGCTTTACACTAGAATGGCTGGGTTTGGTTACTGTTAAAGTCACAATTGTAACATAATAAAAATTTTAATTGCAAGGAATAAGACTAAAAGAAAATCGATACATTTCAGTCTTTTCAGATATCTTAGAAAATGTGGACTGCTTCATTAAACTGAGTTTATTTCACTTAACTGGAACAATTTAGATTGAAGCTGGGGCGATGAGCTGTGAAGCTTGAAAGCGCTAATCAGAATAATTTTTCTATAGTGGTGTGCAACAGTGATTATTCTGTTTGTGATTATAACCACTAACACAACTTTCTTAATAAGATTTAGATTTTAAACATACGTGGTTAGTGTAACATAAATTAAATCTATAGTAAGCTCCCTCAGCTGCAGAATGCACTCACTGTTTTGAATGAAGTAACCTACATTTATTACTACATAAATTTCAATATTAGATAAACTTTCAATTATAAAACAAATTACAAAAATCACAATTTAACTACTATTTCTTCAGTAATATAACAACTGTAGAACACAAAATCATAATTATCTTGTTGGTTCATCCTCTTCGTTCACTTATTAATTTAATAATATATATAAAACTTTCACTTTGAACTTACTATTCGTTGTCACTTTCCCAAATGTTTCAAGGTGATGTACCTCTTCTTCAGTGGGAGTATATACTCTGAAGAAGAGGTACATCACCTTGAAACGTTCGGGAAAGTGACAACGAATAGTAAGTTCAAAGTGAAAGTTTTATATATATTATTAAACAAAATCATAATAAATACTAAAAATTTAAAACATTCAGATTTGTGTTACAATTTCTTTTAGACTGATACCCAGCTGGAGTTTCGCAATTTTTTTCAATTTTTGATCTCTTTTGTGGGCCCTGGGTTAAAATTTTGAAATTTCCAAAACCTAATACTACATTCAGATGTTAGTTAAGATTTTCTTTAATTTGATACCCCACATGAATTTTTGTGGTTTAATCAAAATTTTAACCTTACTTTTGGTTCCTTACATCCAAAAATTTAGAAATTTAAAAAAATTAACATTGCATTCAGATTGAGGTTAAATTTTTTTTAATGTCATACCTCACATAGGATTTTGCAATTTTGTAATAATTTTGACCCTCCATCCCTATTTTTTGAGGGCTCAATCTCAAAAACAATAGGGATCTCTAAGGTAAAAGTATGGGCATGGTTCAGAGTATGGGTATATGGGTTTGGTCTTTGGCAAGCCAAATGTTACGAAAATCGGTTGAAGCGTTCAAAAGTTGTCTTGAAACATACTCCAGATAAACAGACAGACTAATGCCTAACCGTCAAGTCAAAACTGAGAACTCACTTCGTTCGATCAATTATGCTATAAGGTCGATGAGGCTGAAAAATAATAAGAACACAGTTTATATGTGAGACGATCATTGTGATACATTTTTTATGACTCTGAATGCATTGATTAAGATGTATAAGTCTTAGAATTTAAAAGCTTTTAAATCTTAGCAAACAAAATATTTATTTTGTAACAAAAAACTTTTTCATTTAATACGTAAACAAAAGTAAAAGCGTCCCTGCTGCATGAAACTGGATGAAATAGTGAGAACAGAAAAAATTCCAAACGCGCAAAATATGACTGCTGAAAGTGATATCATGAAGGTGTTGATAAACTCGGTGGTGGTCATTTCAATTCATGATGTTTTTTTTTAACCTTATGTTAATACTTTACGAAGTTCTCTATATACTGCGTACATTCCTTGAATTCGAATCAGTAATACAAAACCTTATTGAAACTACAAAGGTGAAAATTGGATTGACACCTGCAGTATATGCAATTTTGTGCACTCAGCTGATACACAGGTTTGCATAATCACATTATTATAGGAACCAATGGAGTAAGAAAAAAAGGTACCGTATATAGGGAGCCAACCATTCACCTTCAGAAGAACCAGAAAACATTACAGAGTAAGACTGTTTTGATGAATCCAAAACTCGGGTTGGGTGTTTACAGCCTCGACAGCATAAAATTTTTTTCACGCCCGGATCATCAGTAAAATTAGTTTCATCATAGTTTACTACTGCTCTTGGTTCTACATCTTGCAATGATTCATTCAGTTCATCAAAATATTCAGAAATCATTTCATGGCTTATTGCAGCCCTACATCTCTTTACATTTTGGCACCATCTTGATGAAATAATATGCTCTGGCGCTCCAAGAAACCCTTGGCCCAATCTTTTCCGGCCAAATTATTCTGAAATAATTTTATTGTATGGCCATTACTATCTAAATAGGACTTAAGTAACAATCTGATGTCAAACACACTAAGCGGAAAACCCCATGTACTAGCTAAAATTATATTCTCAGCTAGTTTAGTTTCTTCTTCAGCACTTAACACACATAGCCCTCCGTAACTACTTTTGTGTTTACCTCTCGATTTATTATGGATGGTTGATTTAGGTATTCCGTACTTCTCTTGTAAATAGCGTAAAGATTTACCTTTCAACCTCTCTTTAACAGCCTTGGTGAGACTTTCATTGGTGTAATTGGCATACTGCCGCCCTCCTATTTTTCTTCTGTACTTTCCCATATTTTTGTAGATAAATCTGCACAATAAGTGAATAAACTGAAACAAAATACACAAAATTTGTGTAACACAAGATAAATATTTTAATCTAAACTTGTATTTAATTAATTGTTATTGTTTTACAGTATACATGTAACATTTATAATAAAAAAAGATAATTAGCACTAAGAAGGTTATAAGGCGGGTGACTTTGGACACTGTCCAAAGCTACCCTCCAAGTGTACTTTTTTAATAAAAGCCTAAATAAAAAATTTGAGGTTAGGAATATTGCTTTGGTTTCAATTGTCACTTCATAACAATGTTTGAGTCAACAAAACTGTGGTCTTAGTAATAAGACACTAGCCTAGGCATTAGAAGTTTTGAAACTATTGTTTTCTACAAAAATTTTATAAAAGTTGAAACATCACTTACCTTCAAATGTCAATGTTTTGACCACTCTCTCCCGCTTAATTGGAACCAGCTGATTGCAAACAACACCTTATAACAGCCTTTTTTTGTTCTGACAGTGTTGCCAACCGAGAAAAAAAATAGTAGTATTTTGTCCAAACTCACCCTACTGTCCAAAGTCACCCGCAAGTACGGCCGTATTTGAGGGTGACTTTGGACATTTTTGAACTTTGACCTTAAATTTGGCAATGAAGGATTGTAATTAGAGGGCTCAAAATGGCCTTAAAAGTTTAGTCTTGACCCAAATAATAAGGTTCAATATGAAAAGAAGCTAGTTTTTTATTTTTTCATACCTTTTTTTAAAAAAATGTGCCTGCCCAAAGTCACCCACAAAGTTGGGTGACTTTGGACAGGCTTGTTTTTTAAGTTATGTCCAAAGATACAAGTTATGTCCACCCAGGCTTTGGACACTGTAATCGTTTTTTAAAAATATTCTGAGTTGATATGAGTAATACCAGGATTTAAAAAAAAATTACATCTCTTCTTAATATATATTAACACATAACTGACAAAAAATTACAACTCATGTGGGAAGGCATACCTTCCTCGTCTCTCAAAAAGTGGTTTTACAATCTGTACAATCTGTTTTAATGAAACAAAACTAATGTCTATTTCATTAGGAAAAATATAAATGTTCGCTGCCTTAGTAGATCGTCTCAAAAAAGAACATTTTATGGTGTCGGGTGTGGCTTTGTTTATAACCTGGCAAATTAATTTTTTCTTCAAAAATTTATTTTTGGAAGCTTCGTAGTCCAGCTCAGTAATTAAAAAATCACCACATTTCAGTTCATCAAATTTAACAGTTTTCTGAATTTCTTCTTCACTAGACTCATTCCACTCACTTTCTGAAATCTCTTCAACATAACTGTCAATTTCTTCACTGCTAGACTCAGATTCCTCTGCCGTTTTCTTCTTACTTTTTGCACTGGCAGGCTTTTGGCTTTTTAGGTGTACTGGTACTTGGTCCTGCCTCAACATTTTCTTCTAAATTAGTGACACTTTTCCCTGCAGGAACATTAATGTTAGTTCTTTTTTCCGTGTTCCTGTCGTTTCTTTAGTGTGCATCTCGCGAAGGAACATTTCAAAAGTTCCATAAAGTGAGGCATTGCTGTTATTTCTATTGCTCGTACCTGCATTTCCTTCACTTAAATCTTTAGGGATGACTTTTAAAACCTTTTCCCTGTCAAGTGGAACCACCCCTGTTGCTTTAAACCCAGCAATCAAGTTTTTTTTCCCTGTATCATTTGTATGAATTTTCTCAAGACATGTTTTCAAAAGCCTCGGGAACATGTCTTTTGGAATCGTTCCCCTATGTTTCAATTTCCATTCAGTTAGTACTGCCCTCCAGTTAGATTTCAGGCTTCGGAAGCACGCTACATCAAGCGGCTGAGTGATATGGGTACTATTGGGGGGGAGTAGAATGAATCTGATATTATTCTCATTACAAGATGCGATAACAGCCGAAGATATGTGACTGGCTAAGTTGTCACCCAGCAGTACTTTAGGATCATCTTTAGGCAATGTTTTAAAATAAGGTAAAACAATTTTAAAATACCAGTCTTCAAAGACTTCAGTGGTGAACCATCCGCTCTTGGTGCGGTTGTATCGCGTTCCTTTGGGTCCCATTGCGGTCCAAGACTCATAGAGATGCTCTGCCTTGTAGACTAGGTAATATACTTATATAGATATTCCTTTAAATCTAACACACTAGCGAGGATCGTAAGACAAGTTCAGTACCTTAACACAACAATCATACTTTCTAGCTGATCCTAAATAATTAAATAGGGATCCATTTTTCATATTTCTCAATACTTCACACATACCCGTAAACTGTCTTTAATGTCATTCTTTAGTTTCATTTGGATGCTGTTTTTATTGAACTGTTTACAGGTCCGTACTTCTTTTCACAAAATTCTCCCATAATTTTACTATCTTCATTTTGTCTTAATGTATTCAAATGTTTATATCTACTGCCCGTCATCATTTAGTGTACATATAATAACTTTTTTACAGTCTTTATCATATTATGTAGTATTTTGTTCTTTATGTTGGAACTATGTATTTCTTGTTTCAGGTTTTCTGATCGTCTTCTGAAATTGTGTGCATTCAATTTAGTTCTTGCATAAATACCATTTTCCTTTCTTTTCTTTCTCTATCAACTTAATAATGTAGATATTTGCTACTTTCCTTTACATCTTTCATTGACGCCATTAAGCCATTTTATTATTTAAGTACCCCACGTTTATTTCATCCTGTTGAATAGCTTGAAACCTGTTTTTAAATTTTATTTCATAATTCATAATTATACTGAATTTATTTGGAGAATATAATAATATCTACAAATTTTCTTTAATCAATTTCTCTCTATTCTTTACTCTTTGGGATAATCCATGCCCGTTTTAAGTTGTCCTTTCTTTAATGGCTGTATTCAACACATTGCTACAAAGCTCAAAATGTCATCTGTCTTTCAAATTTGTTCTTTACGACAATTTTTCTGAAGCATACTGTAATACCGTAATGTTTAAATTAAATCCTATACCTCCGGTCCTTCAATCGTGAGTTTATTTTCGGTATAGTATGTTTCTTCTTCTAAATTTTAGTTTGTCCTCATCTATATGTCAAAACCTCTAATAATCTCATAACATTTTATTTTATGTTTGTCAATTTGTCCTCAAACTATTCTATCCGATCCTTTGTTTGAAGGATTCCGGATGTTACGGTAACCTTGAAACGACCTTGCCAAATGATTTCCATATGAAATTTACAAACACTGTCGTCGCTGCCATAACAAAGACATAGCTTCGCCTCCGATATGAGGTCGATGTTTCAGACTATATTATGGTTAGAGGCTGTGACAAGACTGCCTCTCTCTGGTGACCTTGCGTGTTAGGAATAGACAACTGGAGCCTGATTTTCTGACCAACTCACCAATTCATGTGCCGATATTTCAAATAAATTGCCCTGCCTAACAGTCTCCACATGGAAAACCCAACCTATTTAGTCTTAGAAACGTAATATTACTGTCTCCAGCCTTTCCCCTTGTCTAGTTTGCTTTTCCCGTAAACAAATCTGTATATTTGAGATCCTGCAATTGTATGGATTTGTGTTCAGAGGTTTAACTGATTACGTACTCGTCTCCTGATGTAATCAAGCGGCATTGTAAACACATTTTGCCGAACTCGGCTGCAAAAATGCTTTTCCGTGTCCTCCATTCTTTCTTACGCTTTTATTCGTTTGTTTGTCTTAGTTGGCTTATTGTTTTTAAGCACTGGCGTCACCTTTCATGTTATACAGTTTGGCAGATTGAGAAACAAAATGCTTTTAATTCTACTCATAGGAAAAGACATTAAATTCTTTAAATTTGTTTTTGTTTTCAATTTGACGTCTCCGGCAAGTTACGATCAAACAACCTATTTTGAAAGTTAATTATAATTACCGGTATGTGACAAAAAGTAAAACATTATTTCTTAAATGTTATTTATAGTTGCCGTATTTGATTCTAGGGGTCTTTTCAAGAAAGAGTCTACAAACAACTCTCGTAGCATCACGAGCCCGCCAAACTTCCCCACCAACGCGCCCGCCAGTCCCTATTACTACAGTAGCGGTGTGAAGAAGGGGTGATTACCATATCACTACTACTAACACATTTATCGTTTCTGTTTGGAGTCTACGATTCTACTTTTACGTTGTGCAGTTAGTTTACATTGTTTTATTTTTCAAAGTTATAATTTCGTTAGTTATTTACACTCGTTTCTTCTTACATACACTCATTCTTTCATACCTTTATCTTGTGTGTGTTTTTTTTTTAATTCTTTACATTCCTTTCGTGTTTATTATTTACGTTATTACTATATACTTTTATTCTTTATATTGCTTTATTCAAAATGAATCTGATAGAGTTGCTAACTGTCGCCTGAAGTGAGGAAAATGCCGTTCGTTTTTTTCAAAACAAAGGATTAATTCACAATCCTAGATTATGTAATTAATGTAATATAAATAATCGTGAAAATAAACTAAAAAACCCTCCTAATAAAAATTAAAAAAAAAGAAACAAAATAAAAAGAATTGAAGGTGTCCATGTGTTTAATAAAATAAAAATAAAAAAAACAAAAAACTGAAACAAAATAAGAATAGAATTGAAGCGGTGTGCGTGCAGAATTAAAGGCATGCACGCGTGCGTGTGTTATATGAATGTGTGTAATGTATGCTAATCACTCCTCCTTCACACCGCTACTGAAGGAGAAGGGACTGGCGGGAACGTTGGTGGGGGAGGTTGGTGGGCTCGTGACGCTGCGAGAGTTGTTTGTAGACACTTTCTTGAAACGACCTGATTCTAGAATAGGTATTAAAACACGAGGGTATGACTTCCCGACTACCAGTTTCTTCATTACAGCTTACAAAATGCTTGACATAGAAGACAACATAGTTTGTTTGGATGTATGCTCATCATATTATCATACTGTCTTTCATATCATAATATGATTACAGTAATTTATTATTTTTTAAACCAGTTAACAGTATACAAATACAGCATTACAAAACATATTTTTAAATGTATATTAACTTGCAAACATTGCTTCAGAGTGTTTCTATTAGTTTAAGTACACAAAAACCCCTCTCTGGGGACGATCCATATGAGGGTGCATTCACACTTGGCGGATAGGGAAACGCCTTAACAAATCTGACTGATTCTAACTGTTGTTAGGTATAAAGAAATAAAATATCATCCTTGGATCAAGAGGGCTTATGGAAGGGACTCCTTAGAGGCAAGAAATAGCAATCCTACTAGCAGACAAAAAACACCAAAAACACGTTATTATTCTAAAGAGGGCTGTGGCATGGGACTGATTCCACATGCTCAGAAAAAGTACAAACTATTAAATCCAAGTATCAGCCTCAGAGGGAATTATAGAAACGACAAAAGGCTGCAGAAAAGAATTACGATTTTTGCTACATGGAAAGTTCAAGGTATCTTTAGAAAACTTTCCTTGTCTTGTCAAGATTCACTAATAAGATAATTTCTACAGATTCACGTAAGAAGGCTTGATCACGCTGTTAGGTTTAGGATACCTTGTGGAAACCTTGATAGAATATTTTCCCATGACCTTGTCATTCTACGCTGTTGGCCACCTAGTGACTCCTCCGTCTTTGGGAGTTGCTTCATACCATAAAGACAAAAGGGCGCCACTGTACCCACCCGCTCATCCGCTCTCCTAAGAGGTTTTAGAAAACTAAATGAAATAATAAATATACTCACGCCATTAACAGCAGGTACAGCAGAATTAATCTTCCTTCGATATTATTATTCCAATTAATTGGAAAACAATTTACTTTAAAAATAAATAAAAATAAAGTACATTAAAAATAATTTACTACACTTGCACAAGACTTCATGGTATAATTCTTTCAGATTAGTGGTCGAAGGAGTAACAAATCGATTTTCAAAAAATATTTTTGGGAGTATGCAATTTTACAAATTTTTATCGGGAATATGAATTTAAAGTTCAGATGATTTTTAATTGTTTGAAAGTTATTACATTAATTTGAATAAGAAATGGGACAGAGATTTATAAGTTATATCTTCCGTATGTTATAAAATCGACTTTTTTGCAATACTTTTACTATTTACTCTAAAACAAGGGTCCTATATCAAAAACAAATTTTACACCATGTTTAATCGCCTTTAAGCTGAGACCTGTTACAGCCGCGTATATATAATAAACGTAGACTAAGTTATGGCCAGAAACATTAGAAAAAGATTATTATTTTTAAAAATTACTTTCTCATATTTAACGTTTAAAAAGAGTTGAATCAAAAAAATTAATGGGACATTTTTTATTGAGTTTTTGATGAGAATCATGTCATGTATTCAGTACTTTGAAAACATTAATTTGTATTGAATAAATTCTTATTTCATGAAAATTGATACTTTTTAATGTTTTGTTATAAACAATCATATTAAACTAATGAGATAACCAGAAGTCATAAGGTTTTATTCTAATAAAATATATAGTTTTTATAAATAACTTGAAAATTCTCATTTTAAAAACAACTTTACAATACCTTAATCTACTTTTGAGGGTTTGTGTATATATTTTACAAAGAGAAAAAAGTAACTAAACTAAACTACACAAAAGCTGGTTGATTCAGTTTTAAAATTGTCTCTAATTATTTTGACAGGTTTATAATTACTTGAGCCTACCTCTGAGCGCACAAAACTATTTATAAAAAGGAAATATTAAAACTGCTTCCGGTGACGTACTTCTTTGTATTGTAAGTATATTAAGTGTGTGTGTATTTTCCAGTGAACAAAGTGAATTAAATTCAAAATGACTCGGAAATTTAAATTAAATTTGTAGTTAATTGAAAAATTTGAATATAATGTTTTATTGTAGGAATATATTTAAAATCATGTTAATTTTATACATACTATACTTTGGAAAAAATTTGGGTCAATACGCTCAATACAGAGGCTGAAAATTGTAAAATACGGCTTTTAACATATATTTAATACACGCATATTAACAAAATTTATCAAAAACACTAATTTAAAGTTGAAGTGATTTTTTATAAACCGAGCCGTTTCTTGTTCAATTTGTATAAAAGCAGACCAAATTAGTTAGATTTATGTTTTTTCTGATTATTTTGTCTAGGTGTCTTGCGATTTTGTGGGAGGGTGCTTGTGTGTTGTTTATTAAAGGTCTGATGGGAATATTGGTTTGTGTATTTTCGGTAAGGTATTTAGTTTTGGGGGTTTGGTTTGATTTGTTTGAGGTATTTGATGTTTTCTGTTTGGATTATGTGTTTTGCGTATTTTCAGGAAAAACATAAATCTAAGTAACAAAACTTCCGTCAAAAACAGCATAGAACTGGTCAAGAAAACCGAACACATTCCACACAGTTCAACACTAGCATCTTTTGACATAACCAATTTATACATCAACGTACCCATCAAAGACACCATACAAACACTTGAGCATTTGCTCAGACAAAACAGCACGCCTGAAACACACATACATGAGATCATTGCACTAACCAAAATAATTACAGAACAAAATTACTTCACATACAACAACAAGATATACACACAAACAGACGGACTTCCAATGGGCCCCCCCAAATCAGGAATACTAGCTGAAATATTCATACACAACATGGAACAAAAACATATAATAAACAACAACAAATACACCAACAAAATCATTTATTGGCACAGATACGTAGATGATATATTACTTCTATATAATGGCAATACAAGACAGGTCGAAAATTTCCACAAATACATAAACACAATAGGCTACACCACAAACTAAAATTTACACTTGAAACAGAACAAAACAATAATATAAATTTTCTCAACCTAACAATTAACATAACAAACAATACACACACATATAAAATATACAGGAAACCAACCACAACTGACATGGTCATACACAACACATCAAACCATCCAACACAACACAAACATGCTGCATTCAACCATATGCTCCATAGACTAACAAAAATATGACTAGTAAACAAGAATATAAAGAAGAACTCAACACAATTAAATATATAGCAATAAAAAATGGTTATAACCCAAATTTAATAAACAAACTACACAGACACATCATAAACAAAAACAACAAAACAAAAAATACCAACAATACACAACCAAATAAATACTTGGATTTCGTTGTCCATGACGTGTCCGTTACTTAACTATTATCACTATTACATTAACGACTCGGAACACAAGGTTTTTTATAAGTAAAAGCATAAAGTTTTACCTTACAGCCTGAACCGGTTTTCTCCTTTAAAAGGCTTCTTCAGAGGCTGCCGCTGGTAGCGCTGTCCGTCTTGTTGTGGGTGACGGAATCGAATTTCGAAAGATCGATGCTGTGTGTGTGGGGTGAGATATGTTCGAATAATGCGTGCGATTTGAATTGTGTCTGTTCGTTTAGGGTGTCTTTTTATTTGTTTTTGTGTGTTTGTATATTTCCAATTGTTCTAGAGTGTCTAGTTTTCGGCCTTTTGTGTGTACGTTGTAACGTTACATAACCCGGTCCCAATAAAGTAACTCATGGTAATAAAAGTCAGAAATGGGTAAACTAAAGCTCGCTCAAAATTTAATTATATCACTCAACATAATAAACAATACGAGTGGTATACAGTGCAAAGTGAGTTCTAGTGTACCCATTGAGGTGAAAAAACAAAAGTGAAAGTAATGTATTACCAAACTGTGCTGTATGTTTTGGAAAGGATAAAACTATGGAAGTAGGATGTAATAATACTGATTGATTTTTGTAATTTTATTTATTTATTGTAATTTATAGTGTATGGACAACCACTTGTTATACCTAAGTTAATGTTGTATTTGTTAAAATATTTGTGTTGTAATATATGATAACCCAGGGTTAGTTTTAAAAAGACTTAAAAATTTAATTACCAAAAGATAATAAAAATTAAAATAATCCTATGAAGGAAATGGCAACAGGAAGTAGTGCCGGGTATGAATACTATTCGAGACTAAATAAATAATATATAAATTTATTTAAGGATAATAAAATGATAAAATACTTATATACAATGTCATAAAAAAATTAACCAAAACTTATTATGTAAATTAAATTAGTAAAGAAACCGGAATGGAAAGGAATTATTTTTCCATAAATAAATATAAATTTATAATAATTACAAACTGCCTGCATAATAAAAATACTATGTGTTACTAAGAGTGATGAAAAATAACAAGTATTGTTAATAAGACAAAAATTTTTGAACTAAACCGGAGAGTTGAAGAAACGATGCGACAAAAATTATAAAAAAATAACCTTTTTTGGACGTTGGAGGAGTTGAAATTAACACAAGATTAATAAACAGAGTGACTACTATCTAATTATACCTGATTAATTCAAATTAAATGGTGATATACATTAAAAAACAGTGGATGAAAACCTTCTGAGGATCCAACATGGTTCGGCCTAGTTCCCGTTGACAATTGGAAAATACTCCAAAATGAAAAGGAAATAATAACGCAAGACGGACCTCATCACAGAAAAGCTGCAATCCAGTAAGAACCATTCGGAGCGAGGTAATATAAACATTTTTTCGTAATAATTCCAGAAGAAAACTCGTTTTGAACAGTGAAATAGAACAAAAAATAATTATTTGATCATATGTTTTTTTTTTAAGTAAACAAATATACACTGCTCTCTTACGGCAATTCCGGGAACTACGTACTACATGAAAAATAAACAAAATTATTTATTAATTTTTCGGTATTTGTAAAGCGTAGCAATTATCCATTTCTGACACTCTCATAACACAAAGAACTCACCCTGAACCCTGGGGAATTATTAAGAATTATGTAATAATTGATGTTTTTTATTATAGCGTAATATTGGGTAAATAACAACATATATGTTTTGCTCCTTAGACAAATCTATGTTTACTCGGTAAAGTCGAGATGATGTTTTTTTTCAGATAAGATTAATTGTGATACCTATATTTTTGATGGCAGGAGACAAAAGTCAATAATCAATAAAGCAATATTATTGAAAATTAATATTGAATATTAAAGTGTCCTAATTTATTGTAGTGGGTAGTTATAAAAAATTTCAGCACAACAAACAGAAGAAATCGTCTCAACTGAGTGGAAATAAGGATACTTACTCTCTCTTCTGCGTAAGGCTGAACAACTTCCCTCCTTGACCACAAATCACACACTCTCGATTTCTCTTCAGATGGAGTAAAACAAAATAAACAAAAATCCTTTATTTATATTTTTGATAACATCAGTTAGTATAATTCAGAAGTGACGCATACTGCGTGAGGCATATAATAACACTTCCATAACACCTCACGAAAAAAAGCGGTACGTTACAAATTTGGCGCTCAACGTAAAAGGGCGGTAATTAGAAAAGAATTTTGATATTTAATAAAAAATATATATCAAAAAATCTAATTATCGTTGGCAGTTATGAGAAAACAAGAAATGCCTAATACCCGAGGCCAATCGAAGAAGAGGGCAGAAGAAAAGGAGATTGAAGAAGGTGGACAGGAACAAGAAATAGAATTAGTTACGGACAGTGAAATGGACCAACAGACAGGTGATACAGAAGAAACCGAAGTAGTTATGGATACGGAAAAGGAAATAGTGGAAGAGGATGCCCAAGGGGATCAACCAGATAAATCCAACCAAAAAGAAGATATAAGCATACAGGAGATGTTAAGAATTATAATGGAAGGGAATAACAAGATCCAGGAAGATAATAAGCGAACCAATGACAAAATAGATGAAAATTTTAGAAAACAGGAGGAAGCCTTGAAACAAACCAATGAGGAAAATAAGGAGAATTTTAAGAAACAGGAGGAACAAAATAGACAGACCAATGAGAAAATAGATAGCATTCAGGAAAGTTTAGTCAAACAACTAAATGAAAAAATAGAAACCATTCATGGAAATATCAAACAAACCATGAATGAACAATACAATGAACTGAAAGAAACGGTTGAAGGACAAAGAGAAGAGATGAATGCAAAATTTGAAGAGAATAATGAGAAGTTAAAACAATTTGAAGGTAAAATGGAGAATTTCAATAAGGAGATATGGGAAACTTTTGGAGAGAAGTTTGAAAATGTTAATACGCGTATCAAAAAAGCAGATACATACAAGGAGGAGACAAATAAACAAATGGACCATAGTGTCAAGAATGTGGATAAAACATCAGACAGCACTTCAGAAGGTATTAAAATAAGTCAGAATACAGAAGAGAGTAGGAAGGAAATAGAGATTACGGAATACCAAGGTGTAATGCCATCTGAAAATAAAAATAGCCACAACAAAAAGGATGTTCAAACCGTGGAAAAGAAGACCAAGAAAATAATAAAAACAAGTAGAAAGAAAATAATAAATACCAAGGAAGAATGGGAGATGATTACAGGTGGATTAATTAATGTATTCAACCTTCCAATTAATGAACAGAGGGAATTAATTAAGTTTAGACCTCAATTAAATATGTCAACGATTGAAGTGTATCAGACAATATCAGTAATGTCTTCAAGACGGAATATAACATTCAAATATTTGATAAATAATCCAGAGGTAAAAGGGAATGAAATGAGATTAAATATGAGCAACTATGTTATATTAGAGGAGGTACGATACTTATTAGTTAAAAAGGAACGAATTATGACGGAAGACCGGTACTTAAGTGAAAGTTTCATAGCAGCAAGGTGGGAGAGCCGGATGGTAAGAAGATTATCAAGGAGAGAATTAATTACGAACACCCCAGCAATCCGAGAACATGGAGTACCTGAAATAATGGACCACGGTTAAACAGACTCCAAACAAACCAGAAAAAAGGGATGGATTTTATGGATACAGGACCAAGCAACCCATTGTAAATAATACCCCAAAATTCTAAAAGCATGTAAGGACATCTTACTCAAGTTATTTTGAAACCATATAATTTAAAGTGAAGAGTATATAAGAACAGATTATATAATTTAATTATAAATAACTGATCTAAACTGAAATAATAGGAAAAGTAATATTTGTAATGGTAACAAAAGAAGAATAAATAAATAAACAATTGATGGTAATGTGCTCAGATAAGAAGAATAAAAATAATTATGAATGAAACTGAAGGAGGATGATAATTAATACAACAAAAATTTGAATTTCTCGGAATTGAAGATTATATAAGAAGAAATGATACGGAGAAATATGTCACAAGAAGTAAAGTCAAAAGAATTTTAACATAAGGCCTATCAATGATGTTATATGCTATTAGTCAATGGAAAAGAAGAAGGAATCAAGGAGAAGAAGAAATATATAAATAAATACAAACAGCTACAGTATGAAGAATCCCAAAAGTGTTTGGTACTAGTCGCTAATTGACTACTACTTATAATTTTTTTATTTTTATGTATTGACCGTAGAAATGTTCCGGCAATAATTTTTATGAGCAGGGATGATGTTCCCCTGGTCTCAGAAGGTGTAAGGATGGACAGCGGTGTATGGACCCAGAGTGGCCACCCGACTGGAACCACCGCACAGGATAGGGAAAAATGTTAGGGAAATTGAATATTTAAGGGATAATAATTATAAAATAGCTGAAACGAGTGATATTAGATTCCAGGAGTATAGATGAAGAAAATAGAAGGAAGATAGCAGACCGATGCTTAATTGATAAAGCGAGTATATAAAAGTAAATAGAAATGAGTGTTAAAACAAGTTTAATATGATTAGTGTGACCAGTCCTTATCAAATAAAATGTGGAAGTACTACTACCCAGAGAAATAATTGATGAATCTGCCTCCAAGAGAGAGAGAGTTAAGTAAGAAAACAGCAATTACCACAAGTCTGAATTACCAGAGTTTATAATCAGTCAGAAATAAAACACTATTATGAAGATAAAGAGGAGTTAAGAAAATGGAAATAATCAACAATTTATTTTTAATAAACAAGTTAAACTGAAATAAATTTGTTCTAGTGGGGGGGCTTTATGTAACGTTACATAACCCGGTCCCAATAAAGTAACTCATGGTAATAAAAGTCAGAAATGGGTAAACTAAAGCTTGCTCAAAATTTAATTATATCACTCAACATAATAAACAATACGAGTGGTATACAGTGCAAAGTGAGTTCTAGTGTACCCATTGAGGTGAAAAAACAAAAGTGAAAGTAATGTATTACCAAACTGTGCTGTATGTTTTGGAAAGGATAAAACTATGGAAGTAGGATGTAATAATACTGATTGATTTTTGTAATTTTATTTATTTATTGTAATTTATAGTGTATGGACAACCACTTGTTATACCTAAGTTAATGTTGTATTTGTTAAAATATTTGTGTTGTAATATATGATAACCCAGGGTTAGTTTTAAAAAGACTTAAAAATTTAATTACCAAAAGATAATAAAAATTAAAATAATCCTATGAAGGAAATGGCAACAGGAAGTAGTGCCGGGTATGAATACTATTCGAGACTAAATAAATAATATATAAATTTATTTAAGGATAATAAAATGATAAAATACTTATATACAATGTCATAAAAAAATTAACCAAAACTTATTATGTAAATTAAATTAGTAAAGAAACCGGAATGGAAAGGAATTATTTTTCCATAAATAAATATAAATTTATAATAATTACAAACTGCCTGCATAATAAAAATACTATGTGTTACTAAGAGTGATGAAAAATAACAAGTATTGTTAATAAGACAAAAATTTTTGAACTAAACCGGAGAGTTGAAGAAACGATGCGACAAAAATTATAAAAAAATAACCTTTTTTGGACGTTGGAGGAGTTGAAATTAACACAAGATTAATAAACAGAGTGACTACTATCTAATTATACCTGATTAATTCAAATTAAATGGTGATATACATTAAAAAACAGTGGATGAAAACCTTCTGAGGATCCAACATGGTTCGGCCTAGTTCCCGTTGACAATTGGAAAATACTCCAAAATGAAAAGGAAATAATAACGCAAGACGGACCTCATCACAGAAAAGCTGCAATCCAGTAAGAACCATTCGGAGCGAGGTAATATAAACATTTTTTCGTAATAATTCCAGAAGAAAACTCGTTTTGAACAGTGAAATAGAACAAAAAATAATTATTTGATCATATGTTTTTTTTTAAAGTAAACAAATATACACTGCTCTCTTACGGCAATTCCGGGAACTACGTACTACATGAAAAATAAACAAAATTATTTATTAATTTTTCGGTATTTGTAAAGCGTAGCAATTATCCATTTCTGACACTCTCATAACACAAAGAACTCACCCTGAACCCTGGGGAATTATTAAGAATTATGTAATAATTGATGTTTTTTATTATAGCGTAATATTGGGTAAATAACAACATATATGTTTTGCTCCTTAGACAAATCTATGTTTACTCGGTAAAGTCGAGATGATGTTTTTTTTCAGATAAGATTAATTGTGATACCTATATTTTTGATGGCAGGAGACAAAAGTCAATAATCAATAAAGCAATATTATTGAAAATTAATATTGAATATTAAAGTGTCCTAATTTATTGTAGTGGGTAGTTATAAAAAATTTCAGCACAACAAACAGAAGAAATCGTCTCAACTGAGTGGAAATAAGGATACTTACTCTCTCTTCTGCGTAAGGCTGAACAACTTCCCTCCTTGACCACAAATCACACACTCTCGATTTCTCTTCAGATGGAGTAAAACAAAATAAACAAAAATCCTTTATTTATATTTTTGATAACATCAGTTAGTATAATTCAGAAGTGACGCATACTGCGTGAGGCATATAATAACACTTCCATAACACCTCACGAAAAAAAGCGGTACGTTACAAATTTGGCGCTCAACGTAAAAGGGCGGTAATTAGAAAAGAATTTTGATATTTAATAAAAAATATATATCAAAAAATCTAATTATCGTTGGCAGTTATGAGAAAACAAGAAATGCCTAATACCCGAGGCCAATCGAAGAAGAGGGCAGAAGAAAAGGAGATTGAAGAAGGTGGACAGGAACAAGAAATAGAATTAGTTACGGACAGTGAAATGGACCAACAGACAGGTGATACAGAAGAAACCGAAGTAGTTATGGATACGGAAAAGGAAATAGTGGAAGAGGATGCCCAAGGGGATCAACCAGATAAATCCAACCAAAAAGAAGATATAAGCATACAGGAGATGTTAAGAATTATAATGGAAGGGAATAACAAGATCCAGGAAGATAATAAGCGAACCAATGACAAAATAGATGAAAATTTTAGAAAACAGGAGGAAGCCTTGAAACAAACCAATGAGGAAAATAAGGAGAATTTTAAGAAACAGGAGGAACAAAATAGACAGACCAATGAGAAAATAGATAGCATTCAGGAAAGTTTAGTCAAACAACTAAATGAAAAAATAGAAACGATTCATGGAAATATCAAACAAACCATGAATGAACAATACAATGAACTGAAAGAAACGGTTGAAGGACAAAGAGAAGAGATGAATGCAAAATTTGAAGAGAATAATGAGAAGTTAAAACAATTTGAAGGTAAAATGGAGAATTTCAATAAGGAGATATGGGAAACTTTTGGAGAGAAGTTTGAAAATGTTAATACGCGTATCAAAAAAGCAGATACATACAAGGAGGAGACAAATAAACAAATGGACCATAGTGTCAAGAATGTGGATAAAACATCAGACAGCACTTCAGAAGGTATTAAAATAAGTCAGAATACAGAAGAGAGTAGGAAGGAAATAGAGATTACGGAATACCAAGGTGTAATGCCATCTGAAAATAAAAATAGCCAAAACAAAAAGGATGTTCAAACCGTGGAAAAGAAGACCAAGAAAATAATAAAAACAAGTAGAAAGAAAATAATAAATACCAAGGAAGAATGGGAGATGATTACAGGTGGATTAATTAATGTATTCAACCTTCCAATTAATGAACAGAGGGAATTAATTAAGTTTAGACCTCAATTAAATATGTCAACGATTGAAGTGTATCAGACAATATCAGTAATGTCTTCAAGACGGAATATAACATTCAAATATTTGATAAATAATCCAGAGGTAAAAGGGAATGAAATGAGATTAAATATGAGCAACTATGTTATATTAGAGGAGGTACGATACTTATTAGTTAAAAAGGAACGAATTATGACGGAAGACCGGTACTTAAGTGAAAGTTTCATAGCAGCAAAGTGGGAGAGCCGGATGGTAAGAAGATTATCAAGGAGAGAATTAATTACGAACACCCCAGCAATCCGAGAACATGGAGTACCTGAAATAATGGACCACGGTTAAACAGACTCCAAACAAACCAGAAAAAAGGGATGGATTTTATGGATACAGGACCAAGCAACCCATTGTAAATAATACCCCAAAATTCTAAAAGCATGTAAGGACATCTTACTCAAGTTATTTTGAAACCATATAATTTAAAGTGAAGAGTATATAAGAACAGATTATATAATTTAATTATAAATAACTGATCTAAACTGAAATAATAGGAAAAGTAATATTTGTAATGGTAACAAAAGAAGAATAAATAAATAAACAATTGATGGTAATGTGCTCAGATAAGAAGAATAAAAATAATTATGAATGAAACTGAAGGAGGATGATAATTAATACAACAAAAATTTGAATTTCTCGGAATTGAAGATTATATAAGAAGAAATGATACGGAGAAATATGTCACAAGAAGTAAAGTCAAAAGAATTTTAACATAAGGCCTATCAATGATGTTATATGCTATTAGTCAATGGAAAAGAAGAAGGAATCAAGGAGAAGAAGAAATATATAAATAAATACAAACAGCTACAGTATGAAGAATCCCAAAAGTGTTTGGTACTAGTCGCTAATTGACTACTACTTGTAATTTTTTTATTTTTATGTATTGACCGTAGAAATGTTCCGGCAATAATTTTTATGAGCAGGGATGATGTTCCCCTGGTCTCAGAAGGTGTAAGGATGGACAGCGGTGTATGGACCCAGAGTGGCCACCCGACTGGAACCACCGCACAGGATAGGGAAAAATGTTAGGGAAATTGAATATTTAAGGGATAATAATTATAAAATAGCTGAAACGAGTGATATTAGATTCCAGGAGTATAGATGAAGAAAATAGAAGGAAGATAGCAGACCGATGCTTAATTGATAAAGCGAGTATATAAAAGTAAATAGAAATGAGTGTTAAAACAAGTTTAATATGATTAGTGTGACCAGTCCTTATCAAATAAAATGTGGAAGTACTACTACCCAGAGAAATAATTGATGAATCTGCCTCCAAGAGAGAGAGAGTTAAGTAAGAAAACAGCAATTACCACAAGTCTGAATTACCAGAGTTTATAATCAGTCAGAAATAAAACACTATTATGAAGATAAAGAGGAGTTAAGAAAATGGAAATAATCAACAATTTATTTTTAATAAACAAGTTAAACTGAAATAAATTTGTTCTAGTGGGGGGGCTTTATGTAACGTTACATAACCCGGTCCCAATAAAGTAACTCATGGTAATAAAAGTCAGAAATGGGTAAACTAAAGCTTGCTCAAAATTTAATTATATCACTCAACATAATAAACAATACGAGTGGTATACAGTGCAAAGTGAGTTCTAGTGTACCCATTGAGGTGAAAAAACAAAAGTGAAAGTAATGTATTACCAAACTGTGCTGTATGTTTTGGAAAGGATAAAACTATGGAAGTAGGATGTAATAATACTGATTGATTTTTGTAATTTTATTTATTTATTGTAATTTATAGTGTATGGACAACCACTTGTTATACCTAAGTTAATGTTGTATTTGTTAAAATATTTGTGTTGTAATATATGATAACCCAGGGTTAGTTTTAAAAAGACTTAAAAATTTAATTACCAAAAGATAATAAAAATTAAAATAATCCTATGAAGGAAATGGCAACAGGAAGTAGTGCCGGGTATGAATACTATTCGAGACTAAATAAATAATATATAAATTTATTTAAGGATAATAAAATGATAAAATACTTATATACAATGTCATAAAAAAATTAACCAAAACTTATTATGTAAATTAAATTAGTAAAGAAACCGGAATGGAAAGGAATTATTTTTCCATAAATAAATATAAATTTATAATAATTACAAACTGCCTGCATAATAAAAATACTATGTGTTACTAAGAGTGATGAAAAATAACAAGTATTGTTAATAAGACAAAAATTTTTGAACTAAACCGGAGAGTTGAAGAAACGATGCGACAAAAATTATAAAAAAATAACCTTTTTTGGACGTTGGAGGAGTTGAAATTAACACAAGATTAATAAACAGAGTGACTACTATCTAATTATACCTGATTAATTCAAATTAAATGGTGATATACATTAAAAAACAGTGGATGAAAACCTTCTGAGGATCCAACATGGTTCGGCCTAGTTCCCGTTGACAATTGGAAAATACTCCAAAATGAAAAGGAAATAATAACGCAAGACGGACCTCATCACAGAAAAGCTGCAATCCAGTAAGAACCATTCGGAGCGAGGTAATATAAACATTTTTTCGTAATAATTCCAGAAGAAAACTCGTTTTGAACAGTGAAATAGAACAAAAAATAATTATTTGATCATATGTTTTTTTTTTAAGTAAACAAATATACACTGCTCTCTTACGGCAATTCCGGGAACTACGTACTACATGAAAAATAAACAAAATTATTTATTAATTTTTCGGTATTTGTAAAGCGTAGCAATTATCCATTTCTGACACTCTCATAACACAAAGAACTCACCCTGAACCCTGGGGAATTATTAAGAATTATGTAATAATTGATGTTTTTTATTATAGCGTAATATTGGGTAAATAACAACATATATGTTTTGCTCCTTAGACAAATCTATGTTTACTCGGTAAAGTCGAGATGATGTTTTTTTTCAGATAAGATTAATTGTGATACCTATATTTTTGATGGCAGGAGACAAAAGTCAATAATCAATAAAGCAATATTATTGAAAATTAATATTGAATATTAAAGTGTCCTAATTTATTGTAGTGGGTAGTTATAAAAAATTTCAGCACAACAAACAGAAGAAATCGTCTCAACTGAGTGGAAATAAGGATACTTACTCTCTCTTCTGCGTAAGGCTGAACAACTTCCCTCCTTGACCACAAATCACACACTCTCGATTTCTCTTCAGATGGAGTAAAACAAAATAAACAAAAATCCTTTATTTATATTTTTGATAACATCAGTTAGTATAATTCAGAAGTGACGCATACTGCGTGAGGCATATAATAACACTTCCATAACACCTCACGAAAAAAAGCGGTACGTTACAAATTTGGCGCTCAACGTAAAAGGGCGGTAATTAGAAAAGAATTTTGATATTTAATAAAAAATATATATCAAAAAATCTAATTATCGTTGGCAGTTATGAGAAAACAAGAAATGCCTAATACCCGAGGCCAATCGAAGAAGAGGGCAGAAGAAAAGGAGATTGAAGAAGGTGGACAGGAACAAGAAATAGAATTAGTTACGGACAGTGAAATGGACCAACAGACAGGTGATACAGAAGAAACCGAAGTAGTTATGGATACGGAAAAGGAAATAGTGGAAGAGGATGCCCAAGGGGATCAACCAGATAAATCCAACCAAAAAGAAGATATAAGCATACAGGAGATGTTAAGAATTATAATGGAAGGGAATAACAAGATCCAGGAAGATAATAAGCGAACCAATGACAAAATAGATGAAAATTTTAGAAAACAGGAGGAAGCCTTGAAACAAACCAATGAGGAAAATAAGGAGAATTTTAAGAAACAGGAGGAACAAAATAGACAGACCAATGAGAAAATAGATAGCATTCAGGAAAGTTTAGTCAAACAACTAAATGAAAAAATAGAAACGATTCATGGAAATATCAAACAAACCATGAATGAACAATACAATGAACTGAAAGAAACGGTTGAAGGACAAAGAGAAGAGATGAATGCAAAATTTGAAGAGAATAATGAGAAGTTAAAACAATTTGAAGGTAAAATGGAGAATTTCAATAAGGAGATATGGGAAACTTTTGGAGAGAAGTTTGAAAATGTTAATACGCGTATCAAAAAAGCAGATACATACAAGGAGGAGACAAATAAACAAATGGACCATAGTGTCAAGAATGTGGATAAAACATCAGACAGCACTTCAGAAGGTATTAAAATAAGTCAGAATACAGAAGAGAGTAGGAAGGAAATAGAGATTACGGAATACCAAGGTGTAATGCCATCTGAAAATAAAAATAGCCAAAACAAAAAGGATGTTCAAACCGTGGAAAAGAAGACCAAGAAAATAATAAAAACAAGTAGAAAGAAAATAATAAATACCAAGGAAGAATGGGAGATGATTACAGGTGGATTAATTAATGTAATTAATTCAACCTTCCAATTAATGAACAGAGGGAATTAATTAAGTTTAGACCTCAATTAAATATGTCAACGATTGAAGTGTATCAGACAATATCAGTAATGTCTTCAAGACGGAATATAACATTCAAATATTTGATAAATAATCCAGAGGTAAAAGGGAATGAAATGAGATTAAATATGAGCAACTATGTTATATTAGAGGAGGTACGATACTTATTAGTTAAAAAGGAACGAATTATGACGGAAGACCGGTACTTAAGTGAAAGTTTCATAGCAGCAAAGTGGGAGAGCCGGATGGTAAGAAGATTATCAAGGAGAGAATTAATTACGAACACCCCAGCAATCCGAGAACATGGAGTACCTGAAATAATGGACCACGGTTAAACAGACTCCAAACAAACCAGAAAAAAGGGATGGATTTTATGGATACAGGACCAAGCAACCCATTGTAAATAATACCCCAAAATTCTAAAAGCATGTAAGGACATCTTACTCAAGTTATTTTGAAACCATATAATTTAAAGTGAAGAGTATATAAGAACAGATTATATAATTTAATTATAAATAACTGATCTAAACTGAAATAATAGGAAAAGTAATATTTGTAATGGTAACAAAAGAAGAATAAATAAATAAACAATTGATGGTAATGTGCTCAGATAAGAAGAATAAAAATAATTATGAATGAAACTGAAGGAGGATGATAATTAATACAACAAAAATTTGAATTTCTCGGAATTGAAGATTATATAAGAAGAAATGATACGGAGAAATATGTCACAAGAAGTAAAGTCAAAAGAATTTTAACATAAGGCCTATCAATGATGTTATATGCTATTAGTCAATGGAAAAGAAGAAGGAATCAAGGAGAAGAAGAAATATATAAATAAATACAAACAGCTACAGTATGAAGAATCCCAAAAGTGTTTGGTACTAGTCGCTAATTGACTACTACTTGTAATTTTTTTATTTTTATGTATTGACCGTAGAAATGTTCCGGCAATAATTTTTATGAGCAGGGATGATGTTCCCCTGGTCTCAGAAGGTGTAAGGATGGACAGCGGTGTATGGACCCAGAGTGGCCACCCGACTGGAACCACCGCACAGGATAGGGAAAAATGTTAGGGAAATTGAATATTTAAGGGATAATAATTATAAAATAGCTGAAACGAGTGATATTAGATTCCAGGAGTATAGATGAAGAAAATAGAAGGAAGATAGCAGACCGATGCTTAATTGATAAAGCGAGTATATAAAAGTAAATAGAAATGAGTGTTAAAACAAGTTTAATATGATTAGTGTGACCAGTCCTTATCAAATAAAATGTGGAAGTACTACTACCCAGAGAAATAATTGATGAATCTGCCTCCAAGAGAGAGAGAGTTAAGTAAGAAAACAGCAATTACCACAAGTCTGAATTACCAGAGTTTATAATCAGTCAGAAATAAAACACTATTATGAAGATAAAGAGGAGTTAAGAAAATGGAAATAATCAACAATTTATTTTTAATAAACAAGTTAAACTGAAATAAATTTGTTCTAGTGGGGGGGCTTTATGTAACGTTACATAACCCGGTCCCAATAAAGTAACTCATGGTAATAAAAGTCAGAAATGGGTAAACTAAAGCTTGCTCAAAATTTAATTATATCACTCAACATAATAAACAATACGAGTGGTATACAGTGCAAAGTGAGTTCTAGTGTACCCATTGAGGTGAAAAAACAAAAGTGAAAGTAATGTATTACCAAACTGTGCTGTATGTTTTGGAAAGGATAAAACTATGGAAGTAGGATGTAATAATACTGATTGATTTTTGTAATTTTATTTATTTATTGTAATTTATAGTGTATGGACAACCACTTGTTATACCTAAGTTAATGTTGTATTTGTTAAAATATTTGTGTTGTAATATATGATAACCCAGGGTTAGTTTTAAAAAGACTTAAAAATTTAATTACCAAAAGATAATAAAAATTAAAATAATCCTATGAAGGAAATGGCAACAGGAAGTAGTGCCGGGTATGAATACTATTCGAGACTAAATAAATAATATATAAATTTATTTAAGGATAATAAAATGATAAAATACTTATATACAATGTCATAAAAAAATTAACCAAAACTTATTATGTAAATTAAATTAGTAAAGAAACCGGAATGGAAAGGAATTATTTTTCCATAAATAAATATAAATTTATAATAATTACAAACTGCCTGCATAATAAAAATACTATGTGTTACTAAGAGTGATGAAAAATAACAAGTATTGTTAATAAGACAAAAATTTTTGAACTAAACCGGAGAGTTGAAGAAACGATGCGACAAAAATTATAAAAAAATAACCTTTTTTGGACGTTGGAGGAGTTGAAATTAACACAAGATTAATAAACAGAGTGACTACTATCTAATTATACCTGATTAATTCAAATTAAATGGTGATATACATTAAAAAACAGTGGATGAAAACCTTCTGAGGATCCAACATGGTTCGGCCTAGTTCCCGTTGACAATTGGAAAATACTCCAAAATGAAAAGGAAATAATAACGCAAGACGGACCTCATCACAGAAAAGCTGCAATCCAGTAAGAACCATTCGGAGCGAGGTAATATAAACATTTTTTCGTAATAATTCCAGAAGAAAACTCGTTTTGAACAGTGAAATAGAACAAAAAATAATTATTTGATCATATGTTTTTTTTTTAAGTAAACAAATATACACTGCTCTCTTACGGCAATTCCGGGAACTACGTACTACATGAAAAATAAACAAAATTATTTATTAATTTTTCGGTATTTGTAAAGCGTAGCAATTATCCATTTCTGACACTCTCATAACACAAAGAACTCACCCTGAACCCTGGGGAATTATTAAGAATTATGTAATAATTGATGTTTTTTATTATAGCGTAATATTGGGTAAATAACAACATATATGTTTTGCTCCTTAGACAAATCTATGTTTACTCGGTAAAGTCGAGATGATGTTTTTTTTCAGATAAGATTAATTGTGATACCTATATTTTTGATGGCAGGAGACAAAAGTCAATAATCAATAAAGCAATATTATTGAAAATTAATATTGAATATTAAAGTGTCCTAATTTATTGTAGTGGGTAGTTATAAAAAATTTCAGCACAACAAACAGAAGAAATCGTCTCAACTGAGTGGAAATAAGGATACTTACTCTCTCTTCTGCGTAAGGCTGAACAACTTCCCTCCTTGACCACAAATCACACACTCTCGATTTCTCTTCAGATGGAGTAAAACAAAATAAACAAAAATCCTTTATTTATATTTTTGATAACATCAGTTAGTATAATTCAGAAGTGACGCATACTGCGTGAGGCATATAATAACACTTCCATAACACCTCACGAAAAAAAGCGGTACGTTACAAATTTGGCGCTCAACGTAAAAGGGCGGTAATTAGAAAAGAATTTTGATATTTAATAAAAAATATATATCAAAAAATCTAATTATCGTTGGCAGTTATGAGAAAACAAGAAATGCCTAATACCCGAGGCCAATCGAAGAAGAGGGCAGAAGAAAAGGAGATTGAAGAAGGTGGACAGGAACAAGAAATAGAATTAGTTACGGACAGTGAAATGGACCAACAGACAGGTGATACAGAAGAAACCGAAGTAGTTATGGATACGGAAAAGGAAATAGTGGAAGAGGATGCCCAAGGGGATCAACCAGATAAATCCAACCAAAAAGAAGATATAAGCATACAGGAGATGTTAAGAATTATAATGGAAGGGAATAACAAGATCCAGGAAGATAATAAGCGAACCAATGACAAAATAGATGAAAATTTTAGAAAACAGGAGGAAGCCTTGAAACAAACCAATGAGGAAAATAAGGAGAATTTTAAGAAACAGGAGGAACAAAATAGACAGACCAATGAGAAAATAGATAGCATTCAGGAAAGTTTAGTCAAACAACTAAATGAAAAAATAGAAACGATTCATGGAAATATCAAACAAACCATGAATGAACAATACAATGAACTGAAAGAAACGGTTGAAGGACAAAGAGAAGAGATGAATGCAAAATTTGAAGAGAATAATGAGAAGTTAAAACAATTTGAAGGTAAAATGGAGAATTTCAATAAGGAGATATGGGAAACTTTTGGAGAGAAGTTTGAAAATGTTAATACGCGTATCAAAAAAGCAGATACATACAAGGAGGAGACAAATAAACAAATGGACCATAGTGTCAAGAATGTGGATAAAACATCAGACAGCACTTCAGAAGGTATTAAAATAAGTCAGAATACAGAAGAGAGTAGGAAGGAAATAGAGATTACGGAATACCAAGGTGTAATGCCATCTGAAAATAAAAATAGCCAAAACAAAAAGGATGTTCAAACCGTGGAAAAGAAGACCAAGAAAATAATAAAAACAAGTAGAAAGAAAATAATAAATACCAAGGAAGAATGGGAGATGATTACAGGTGGATTAATTAATGTAATTAATTCAACCTTCCAATTAATGAACAGAGGGAATTAATTAAGTTTAGACCTCAATTAAATATGTCAACGATTGAAGTGTATCAGACAATATCAGTAATGTCTTCAAGACGGAATATAACATTCAAATATTTGATAAATAATCCAGAGGTAAAAGGGAATGAAATGAGATTAAATATGAGCAACTATGTTATATTAGAGGAGGTACGATACTTATTAGTTAAAAAGGAACGAATTATGACGGAAGACCGGTACTTAAGTGAAAGTTTCATAGCAGCAAAGTGGGAGAGCCGGATGGTAAGAAGATTATCAAGGAGAGAATTAATTACGAACACCCCAGCAATCCGAGAACATGGAGTACCTGAAATAATGGACCACGGTTAAACAGACTCCAAACAAACCAGAAAAAAGGGATGGATTTTATGGATACAGGACCAAGCAACCCATTGTAAATAATACCCCAAAATTCTAAAAGCATGTAAGGACATCTTACTCAAGTTATTTTGAAACCATATAATTTAAAGTGAAGAGTATATAAGAACAGATTATATAATTTAATTATAAATAACTGATCTAAACTGAAATAATAGGAAAAGTAATATTTGTAATGGTAACAAAAGAAGAATAAATAAATAAACAATTGATGGTAATGTGCTCAGATAAGAAGAATAAAAATAATTATGAATGAAACTGAAGGAGGATGATAATTAATACAACAAAAATTTGAATTTCTCGGAATTGAAGATTATATAAGAAGAAATGATACGGAGAAATATGTCACAAGAAGTAAAGTCAAAAGAATTTTAACATAAGGCCTATCAATGATGTTATATGCTATTAGTCAATGGAAAAGAAGAAGGAATCAAGGAGAAGAAGAAATATATAAATAAATACAAACAGCTACAGTATGAAGAATCCCAAAAGTGTTTGGTACTAGTCGCTAATTGACTACTACTTGTAATTTTTTTATTTTTATGTATTGACCGTAGAAATGTTCCGGCAATAATTTTTATGAGCAGGGATGATGTTCCCCTGGTCTCAGAAGGTGTAAGGATGGACAGCGGTGTATGGACCCAGAGTGGCCACCCGACTGGAACCACCGCACAGGATAGGGAAAAATGTTAGGGAAATTGAATATTTAAGGGATAATAATTATAAAATAGCTGAAACGAGTGATATTAGATTCCAGGAGTATAGATGAAGAAAATAGAAGGAAGATAGCAGACCGATGCTTAATTGATAAAGCGAGTATATAAAAGTAAATAGAAATGAGTGTTAAAACAAGTTTAATATGATTAGTGTGACCAGTCCTTATCAAATAAAATGTGGAAGTACTACTACCCAGAGAAATAATTGATGAATCTGCCTCCAAGAGAGAGAGAGTTAAGTAAGAAAACAGCAATTACCACAAGTCTGAATTACCAGAGTTTATAATCAGTCAGAAATAAAACACTATTATGAAGATAAAGAGGAGTTAAGAAAATGGAAATAATCAACAATTTATTTTTAATAAACAAGTTAAACTGAAATAAATTTGTTCTAGTGGGGGGGCTTTATGTAACGTTACATAACCCGGTCCCAATAAAGTAACTCATGGTAATAAAAGTCAGAAATGGGTAAACTAAAGCTTGCTCAAAATTTAATTATATCACTCAACATAATAAACAATACGAGTGGTATACAGTGCAAAGTGAGTTCTAGTGTACCCATTGAGGTGAAAAAACAAAAGTGAAAGTAATGTATTACCAAACTGTGCTGTATGTTTTGGAAAGGATAAAACTATGGAAGTAGGATGTAATAATACTGATTGATTTTTGTAATTTTATTTATTTATTGTAATTTATAGTGTATGGACAACCACTTGTTATACCTAAGTTAATGTTGTATTTGTTAAAATATTTGTGTTGTAATATATGATAACCCAGGGTTAGTTTTAAAAAGACTTAAAAATTTAATTACCAAAAGATAATAAAAATTAAAATAATCCTATGAAGGAAATGGCAACAGGAAGTAGTGCCGGGTATGAATACTATTCGAGACTAAATAAATAATATATAAATTTATTTAAGGATAATAAAATGATAAAATACTTATATACAATGTCATAAAAAAATTAACCAAAACTTATTATGTAAATTAAATTAGTAAAGAAACCGGAATGGAAAGGAATTATTTTTCCATAAATAAATATAAATTTATAATAATTACAAACTGCCTGCATAATAAAAATACTATGTGTTACTAAGAGTGATGAAAAATAACAAGTATTGTTAATAAGACAAAAATTTTTGAACTAAACCGGAGAGTTGAAGAAACGATGCGACAAAAATTATAAAAAAATAACCTTTTTTGGACGTTGGAGGAGTTGAAATTAACACAAGATTAATAAACAGAGTGACTACTATCTAATTATACCTGATTAATTCAAATTAAATGGTGATATACATTAAAAAACAGTGGATGAAAACCTTCTGAGGATCCAACATGGTTCGGCCTAGTTCCCGTTGACAATTGGAAAATACTCCAAAATGAAAAGGAAATAATAACGCAAGACGGACCTCATCACAGAAAAGCTGCAATCCAGTAAGAACCATTCGGAGCGAGGTAATATAAACATTTTTTCGTAATAATTCCAGAAGAAAACTCGTTTTGAACAGTGAAATAGAACAAAAAATAATTATTTGATCATATGTTTTTTTTTTAAGTAAACAAATATACACTGCTCTCTTACGGCAATTCCGGGAACTACGTACTACATGAAAAATAAACAAAATTATTTATTAATTTTTCGGTATTTGTAAAGCGTAGCAATTATCCATTTCTGACACTCTCATAACACAAAGAACTCACCCTGAACCCTGGGGAATTATTAAGAATTATGTAATAATTGATGTTTTTTATTATAGCGTAATATTGGGTAAATAACAACATATATGTTTTGCTCCTTAGACAAATCTATGTTTACTCGGTAAAGTCGAGATGATGTTTTTTTTCAGATAAGATTAATTGTGATACCTATATTTTTGATGGCAGGAGACAAAAGTCAATAATCAATAAAGCAATATTATTGAAAATTAATATTGAATATTAAAGTGTCCTAATTTATTGTAGTGGGTAGTTATAAAAAATTTCAGCACAACAAACAGAAGAAATCGTCTCAACTGAGTGGAAATAAGGATACTTACTCTCTCTTCTGCGTAAGGCTGAACAACTTCCCTCCTTGACCACAAATCACACACTCTCGATTTCTCTTCAGATGGAGTAAAACAAAATAAACAAAAATCCTTTATTTATATTTTTGATAACATCAGTTAGTATAATTCAGAAGTGACGCATACTGCGTGAGGCATATAATAACACTTCCATAACACCTCACGAAAAAAAGCGGTACGTTACAAATTTGGCGCTCAACGTAAAAGGGCGGTAATTAGAAAAGAATTTTGATATTTAATAAAAAATATATATCAAAAAATCTAATTATCGTTGGCAGTTATGAGAAAACAAGAAATGCCTAATACCCGAGGCCAATCGAAGAAGAGGGCAGAAGAAAAGGAGATTGAAGAAGGTGGACAGGAACAAGAAATAGAATTAGTTACGGACAGTGAAATGGACCAACAGACAGGTGATACAGAAGAAACCGAAGTAGTTATGGATACGGAAAAGGAAATAGTGGAAGAGGATGCCCAAGGGGATCAACCAGATAAATCCAACCAAAAAGAAGATATAAGCATACAGGAGATGTTAAGAATTATAATGGAAGGGAATAACAAGATCCAGGAAGATAATAAGCGAACCAATGACAAAATAGATGAAAATTTTAGAAAACAGGAGGAAGCCTTGAAACAAACCAATGAGGAAAATAAGGAGAATTTTAAGAAACAGGAGGAACAAAATAGACAGACCAATGAGAAAATAGATAGCATTCAGGAAAGTTTAGTCAAACAACTAAATGAAAAAATAGAAACCATTCATGGAAATATCAAACAAACCATGAATGAACAATACAATGAACTGAAAGAAACGGTTGAAGGACAAAGAGAAGAGATGAATGCAAAATTTGAAGAGAATAATGAGAAGTTAAAACAATTTGAAGGTAAAATGGAGAATTTCAATAAGGAGATATGGGAAACTTTTGGAGAGAAGTTTGAAAATGTTAATACGCGTATCAAAAAAGCAGATACATACAAGGAGGAGACAAATAAACAAATGGACCATAGTGTCAAGAATGTGGATAAAACATCAGACAGCACTTCAGAAGGTATTAAAATAAGTCAGAATACAGAAGAGAGTAGGAAGGAAATAGAGATTACGGAATACCAAGGTGTAATGCCATCTGAAAATAAAAATAGCCAAAACAAAAAGGATGTTCAAACCGTGGAAAAGAAGACCAAGAAAATAATAAAAACAAGTAGAAAGAAAATAATAAATACCAAGGAAGAATGGGAGATGATTACAGGTGGATTAATTAATGTATTCAACCTTCCAATTAATGAACAGAGGGAATTAATTAAGTTTAGACCTCAATTAAATATGTAAACGATTGAAGTGTATCAGACAATATCAGTAATGTCTTCAAGACGGAATATAACATTCAAATATTTGATAAATAATCCAGAGGTAAAAGGGAATGAAATGAGATTAAATATGAGCAACTATGTTATATTAGAGGAGGTACGATACTTATTAGTTAAAAAGGAACGAATTATGACGGAAGACCGGTACTTAAGTGAAAGTTTCATAGCAGCAAAGTGGGAGAGCCGGATGGTAAGAAGATTATCAAGGAGAGAATTAATTACGAACACCCCAGCAATCCGAGAACATGGAGTACCTGAAATAATGGACCACGGTTAAACAGACTCCAAACAAACCAGAAAAAAGGGATGGATTTTATGGATACAGGACCAAGCAACCCATTGTAAATAATACCCCAAAATTCTAAAAGCATGTAAGGACATCTTACTCAAGTTATTTTGAAACCATATAATTTAAAGTGAAGAGTATATAAGAACAGATTATATAATTTAATTATAAATAACTGATCTAAACTGAAATAATAGGAAAAGTAATATTTGTAATGGTAACAAAAGAAGAATAAATAAATAAACAATTGATGGTAATGTGCTCAGATAAGAAGAATAAAAATAATTATGAATGAAACTGAAGGAGGATGATAATTAATACAACAAAAATTTGAATTTCTCGGAATTGAAGATTATATAAGAAGAAATGATACGGAGAAATATGTCACAAGAAGTAAAGTCAAAAGAATTTTAACATAAGGCCTATCAATGATGTTATATGCTATTAGTCAATGGAAAAGAAGAAGGAATCAAGGAGAAGAAGAAATATATAAATAAATACAAACAGCTACAGTATGAAGAATCCCAAAAGTGTTTGGTACTAGTCGCTAATTGACTACTACTTGTAATTTTTTTATTTTTATGTATTGACCGTAGAAATGTTCCGGCAATAATTTTTATGAGCAGGGATGATGTTCCCCTGGTCTCAGAAGGTGTAAGGATGGACAGCGGTGTATGGACCCAGAGTGGCCACCCGACTGGAACCACCGCACAGGATAGGGAAAAATGTTAGGGAAATTGAATATTTAAGGGATAATAATTATAAAATAGCTGAAACGAGTGATATTAGATTCCAGGAGTATAGATGAAGAAAATAGAAGGAAGATAGCAGACCGATGCTTAATTGATAAAGCGAGTATATAAAAGTAAATAGAAATGAGTGTTAAAACAAGTTTAATATGATTAGTGTGACCAGTCCTTATCAAATAAAATGTGGAAGTACTACTACCCAGAGAAATAATTGATGAATCTGCCTCCAAGAGAGAGAGAGTTAAGTAAGAAAACAGCAATTACCACAAGTCTGAATTACCAGAGTTTATAATCAGTCAGAAATAAAACACTATTATGAAGATAAAGAGGAGTTAAGAAAATGGAAATAATCAACAATTTATTTTTAATAAACAAGTTAAACTGAAATAAATTTGTTCTAGTGGGGGGGCTTTATGTAACGTTACATAACCCGGTCCCAATAAAGTAACTCATGGTAATAAAAGTCAGAAATGGGTAAACTAAAGCTTGCTCAAAATTTAATTATATCACTCAACATAATAAACAATACGAGTGGTATACAGTGCAAAGTGAGTTCTAGTGTACCCATTGAGGTGAAAAAACAAAAGTGAAAGTAATGTATTACCAAACTGTGCTGTATGTTTTGGAAAGGATAAAACTATGGAAGTAGGATGTAATAATACTGATTGATTTTTGTAATTTTATTTATTTATTGTAATTTATAGTGTATGGACAACCACTTGTTATACCTAAGTTAATGTTGTATTTGTTAAAATATTTGTGTTGTAATACATGATAACCCAGGGTTAGTTTTAAAAAGACTTAAAAATTTAATTACCAAAAGATAATAAAAATTAAAATAATCCTATGAAGGAAATGGCAACAGGAAGTAGTGCCGGGTATGAATACTATTCGAGACTAAATAAATAATATATAAATTTATTTAAGGATAATAAAATGATAAAATACTTATATACAATGTCATAAAAAAATTAACCAAAACTTATTATGTAAATTAAATTAGTAAAGAAACCGGAATGGAAAGGAATTATTTTTCCATAAATAAATATAAATTTATAATAATTACAAACTGCCTGCATAATAAAAATACTATGTGTTACTAAGAGTGATGAAAAATAACAAGTATTGTTAATAAGACAAAAATTTTTGAACTAAACCGGAGAGTTGAAGAAACGATGCGACAAAAATTATAAAAAAATAACCTTTTTTGGACGTTGGAGGAGTTGAAATTAACACAAGATTAATAAACAGAGTGACTACTATCTAATTATACCTGATTAATTCAAATTAAATGGTGATATACATTAAAAAACAGTGGATGAAAACCTTCTGAGGATCCAACATGGTTCGGCCTAGTTCCCGTTGACAATTGGAAAATACTCCAAAATGAAAAGGAAATAATAACGCAAGACGGACCTCATCACAGAAAAGCTGCAATCCAGTAAGAACCATTCGGAGCGAGGTAATATAAACATTTTTTCGTAATAATTCCAGAAGAAAACTCGTTTTGAACAGTGAAATAGAACAAAAAATAATTATTTGATCATATGTTTTTTTTTTAAGTAAACAAATATACACTGCTCTCTTACGGCAATTCCGGGAACTACGTACTACATGAAAAATAAACAAAATTATTTATTAATTTTTCGGTATTTGTAAAGCGTAGCAATTATCCATTTCTGACACTCTCATAACACAAAGAACTCACCCTGAACCCTGGGGAATTATTAAGAATTATGTAATAATTGATGTTTTTTATTATAGCGTAATATTGGGTAAATAACAACATATATGTTTTGCTCCTTAGACAAATCTATGTTTACTCGGTAAAGTCGAGATGATGTTTTTTTTCAGATAAGATTAATTGTGATACCTATATTTTTGATGGCAGGAGACAAAAGTCAATAATCAATAAAGCAATATTATTGAAAATTAATATTGAATATTAAAGTGTCCTAATTTATTGTAGTGGGTAGTTATAAAAAATTTCAGCACAACAAACAGAAGAAATCGTCTCAACTGAGTGGAAATAAGGATACTTACTCTCTCTTCTGCGTAAGGCTGAACAACTTCCCTCCTTGACCACAAATCACACACTCTCGATTTCTCTTCAGATGGAGTAAAACAAAATAAACAAAAATCCTTTATTTATATTTTTGATAACATCAGTTAGTATAATTCAGAAGTGACGCATACTGCGTGAGGCATATAATAACACTTCCATAACACCTCACGAAAAAAAGCGGTACGTTACAAATTTGGCGCTCAACGTAAAAGGGCGGTAATTAGAAAAGAATTTTGATATTTAATAAAAAATATATATCAAAAAATCTAATTATCGTTGGCAGTTATGAGAAAACAAGAAATGCCTAATACCCGAGGCCAATCGAAGAAGAGGGCAGAAGAAAAGGAGATTGAAGAAGGTGGACAGGAACAAGAAATAGAATTAGTTACGGACAGTGAAATGGACCAACAGACAGGTGATACAGAAGAAACCGAAGTAGTTATGGATACGGAAAAGGAAATAGTGGAAGAGGATGCCCAAGGGGATCAACCAGATAAATCCAACCAAAAAGAAGATATAAGCATACAGGAGATGTTAAGAATTATAATGGAAGGGAATAACAAGATCCAGGAAGATAATAAGCGAACCAATGACAAAATAGATGAAAATTTTAGAAAACAGGAGGAAGCCTTGAAACAAACCAATGAGGAAAATAAGGAGAATTTTAAGAAACAGGAGGAACAAAATAGACAGACCAATGAGAAAATAGATAGCATTCAGGAAAGTTTAGTCAAACAACTAAATGAAAAAATAGAAACCATTCATGGAAATATCAAACAAACCATGAATGAACAATACAATGAACTGAAAGAAACGGTTGAAGGACAAAGAGAAGAGATGAATGCAAAATTTGAAGAGAATAATGAGAAGTTAAAACAATTTGAAGGTAAAATGGAGAATTTCAATAAGGAGATATGGGAAACTTTTGGAGAGAAGTTTGAAAATGTTAATACGCGTATCAAAAAAGCAGATACATACAAGGAGGAGACAAATAAACAAATGGACCATAGTGTCAAGAATGTGGATAAAACATCAGACAGCACTTCAGAAGGTATTAAAATAAGTCAGAATACAGAAGAGAGTAGGAAGGAAATAGAGATTACGGAATACCAAGGTGTAATGCCATCTGAAAATAAAAATAGCCACAACAAAAAGGATGTTCAAACCGTGGAAAAGAAGACCAAGAAAATAATAAAAACAAGTAGAAAGAAAATAATAAATACCAAGGAAGAATGGGAGATGATTACAGGTGGATTAATTAATGTATTCAACCTTCCAATTAATGAACAGAGGGAATTAATTAAGTTTAGACCTCAATTAAATATGTCAACGATTGAAGTGTATCAGACAATATCAGTAATGTCTTCAAGACGGAATATAACATTCAAATATTTGATAAATAATCCAGAGGTAAAAGGGAATGAAATGAGATTAAATATGAGCAACTATGTTATATTAGAGGAGGTACGATACTTATTAGTTAAAAAGGAACGAATTATGACGGAAGACCGGTACTTAAGTGAAAGTTTCATAGCAGCAAGGTGGGAGAGCCGGATGGTAAGAAGATTATCAAGGAGAGAATTAATTACGAACACCCCAGCAATCCGAGAACATGGAGTACCTGAAATAATGGACCACGGTTAAACAGACTCCAAACAAACCAGAAAAAAGGGATGGATTTTATGGATACAGGACCAAGCAACCCATTGTAAATAATACCCCAAAATTCTAAAAGCATGTAAGGACATCTTACTCAAGTTATTTTGAAACCATATAATTTAAAGTGAAGAGTATATAAGAACAGATTATATAATTTAATTATAAATAACTGATCTAAACTGAAATAATAGGAAAAGTAATATTTGTAATGGTAACAAAAGAAGAATAAATAAATAAACAATTGATGGTAATGTGCTCAGATAAGAAGAATAAAAATAATTATGAATGAAACTGAAGGAGGATGATAATTAATACAACAAAAATTTGAATTTCTCGGAATTGAAGATTATATAAGAAGAAATGATACGGAGAAATATGTCACAAGAAGTAAAGTCAAAAGAATTTTAACATAAGGCCTATCAATGATGTTATATGCTATTAGTCAATGGAAAAGAAGAAGGAATCAAGGAGAAGAAGAAATATATAAATAAATACAAACAGCTACAGTATGAAGAATCCCAAAAGTGTTTGGTACTAGTCGCTAATTGACTACTACTTATAATTTTTTTATTTTTATGTATTGACCGTAGAAATGTTCCGGCAATAATTTTTATGAGCAGGGATGATGTTCCCCTGGTCTCAGAAGGTGTAAGGATGGACAGCGGTGTATGGACCCAGAGTGGCCACCCGACTGGAACCACCGCACAGGATAGGGAAAAATGTTAGGGAAATTGAATATTTAAGGGATAATAATTATAAAATAGCTGAAACGAGTGATATTAGATTCCAGGAGTATAGATGAAGAAAATAGAAGGAAGATAGCAGACCGATGCTTAATTGATAAAGCGAGTATATAAAAGTAAATAGAAATGAGTGTTAAAACAAGTTTAATATGATTAGTGTGACCAGTCCTTATCAAATAAAATGTGGAAGTACTACTACCCAGAGAAATAATTGATGAATTTGCCTCCAAGAGAGAGAGAGTTAAGTAAGAAAACAGCAATTACCACAAGTCTGAATTACCAGAGTTTATAATCAGTCAGAAATAAAACACTATTATGAAGATAAAGAGGAGTTAAGAAAATGGAAATAATCAACAATTTATTTTTAATAAACAAGTTAAACTGAAATAAATTTGTTCTAGTGGGGGGGCTTTATGTAACGTTACATAACCCGGTCCCAATAAAGTAACTCATGGTAATAAAAGTCAGAAATGGGTAAACTAAAGCTTGCTCAAAATTTAATTATATCACTCAACATAATAAACAATACGAGTGGTATACAGTGCAAAGTGAGTTCTAGTGTACCCATTGAGGTGAAAAAACAAAAGTGAAAGTAATGTATTACCAAACTGTGCTGTATGTTTTGGAAAGGATAAAACTATGGAAGTAGGATGTAATAATACTGATTGATTTTTGTAATTTTATTTATTTATTGTAATTTATAGTGTATGGACAACCACTTGTTATACCTAAGTTAATGTTGTATTTGTTAAAATATTTGTGTTGTAATATATGATAACCCAGGGTTAGTTTTAAAAAGACTTAAAAATTTAATTACCAAAAGATAATAAAAATTAAAATAATCCTATGAAGGAAATGGCAACAGAAAGTAGTGCCGGGTATGAATACTATTCGAGACTAAATA
Source organism: Magicicada septendecula (assembly GCA_034769895.1). Classification (NCBI taxonomy): domain Eukaryota; kingdom Metazoa; phylum Arthropoda; class Insecta; order Hemiptera; family Cicadidae; genus Magicicada; species Magicicada septendecula. The sequence continues at coordinate 416,257,029 of CM068369.1, forward strand.
AATAATATATAAATTTATTTAAGGATAATAAAATGATAAAATACTTATATACAATGTCATAAAAAAATTAACCAAAACTTATTATGTAAATTAAATTAGTAAAGAAACCGGAATGGAAAGGAATTATTTTTCCATAAATAAATATAAATTTATAATAATTACAAACTGCCTGCATAATAAAAATACTATGTGTTACTAAGAGTGATGAAAAATAACAAGTATTGTTAATAAGACAAAAATTTTTGAACTAAACCGGAGAGTTGAAGAAACGATGCGACAAAAATTATAAAAAAATAACCTTTTTTGGACGTTGGAGGAGTTGAAATTAACACAAGATTAATAAACAGAGTGACTACTATCTAATTATACCTGATTAATTCAAATTAAATGGTGATATACATTAAAAAACAGTGGATGAAAACCTTCTGAGGATCCAACATGGTTCGGCCTAGTTCCCGTTGACAATTGGAAAATACTCCAAAATGAAAAGGAAATAATAACGCAAGACGGACCTCATCACAGAAAAGCTGCAATCCAGTAAGAACCATTCGGAGCGAGGTAATATAAACATTTTTTCGTAATAATTCCAGAAGAAAACTCGTTTTGAACAGTGAAATAGAACAAAAAATAATTATTTGATCATATGTTTTTTTTTTAAGTAAACAAATATACACTGCTCTCTTACGGCAATTCCGGGAACTACGTACTACATGAAAAATAAACAAAATTATTTATTAATTTTTCGGTATTTGTAAAGCGTAGCAATTATCCATTTCTGACACTCTCATAACACAAAGAACTCACCCTGAACCCTGGGGAATTATTAAGAATTATGTAATAATTGATGTTTTTTATTATAGCGTAATATTGGGTAAATAACAACATATATGTTTTGCTCCTTAGACAAATCTATGTTTACTCGGTAAAGTCGAGATGATGTTTTTTTTCAGATAAGATTAATTGTGATACCTATATTTTTGATGGCAGGAGACAAAAGTCAATAATCAATAAAGCAATATTATTGAAAATTAATATTGAATATTAAAGTGTCCTAATTTATTGTAGTGGGTAGTTATAAAAAATTTCAGCACAACAAACAGAAGAAATCGTCTCAACTGAGTGGAAATAAGGATACTTACTCTCTCTTCTGCGTAAGGCTGAACAACTTCCCTCCTTGACCACAAATCACACACTCTCGATTTCTCTTCAGATGGAGTAAAACAAAATAAACAAAAATCCTTTATTTATATTTTTGATAACATCAGTTAGTATAATTCAGAAGTGACGCATACTGCGTGAGGCATATAATAACACTTCCATAACACCTCACGAAAAAAAGCGGTACGTTACAAATTTGGCGCTCAACGTAAAAGGGCGGTAATTAGAAAAGAATTTTGATATTTAATAAAAAATATATATCAAAAAATCTAATTATCGTTGGCAGTTATGAGAAAACAAGAAATGCCTAATACCCGAGGCCAATCGAAGAAGAGGGCAGAAGAAAAGGAGATTGAAGAAGGTGGACAGGAACAAGAAATAGAATTAGTTACGGACAGTGAAATGGACCAACAGACAGGTGATACAGAAGAAACCGAAGTAGTTATGGATACGGAAAAGGAAATAGTGGAAGAGGATGCCCAAGGGGATCAACCAGATAAATCCAACCAAAAAGAAGATATAAGCATACAGGAGATGTTAAGAATTATAATGGAAGGGAATAACAAGATCCAGGAAGATAATAAGCGAACCAATGACAAAATAGATGAAAATTTTAGAAAACAGGAGGAAGCCTTGAAACAAACCAATGAGGAAAATAAGGAGAATTTTAAGAAACAGGAGGAACAAAATAGACAGACCAATGAGAAAATAGATAGCATTCAGGAAAGTTTAGTCAAACAACTAAATGAAAAAATAGAAACCATTCATGGAAATATCAAACAAACCATGAATGAACAATACAATGAACTGAAAGAAACGGTTGAAGGACAAAGAGAAGAGATGAATGCAAAATTTGAAGAGAATAATGAGAAGTTAAAACAATTTGAAGGTAAAATGGAGAATTTCAATAAGGAGATATGGGAAACTTTTGGAGAGAAGTTTGAAAATGTTAATACGCGTATCAAAAAAGCAGATACATACAAGGAGGAGACAAATAAACAAATGGACCATAGTGTCAAGAATGTGGATAAAACATCAGACAGCACTTCAGAAGGTATTAAAATAAGTCAGAATACAGAAGAGAGTAGGAAGGAAATAGAGATTACGGAATACCAAGGTGTAATGCCATCTGAAAATAAAAATAGCCACAACAAAAAGGATGTTCAAACCGTGGAAAAGAAGACCAAGAAAATAATAAAAACAAGTAGAAAGAAAATAATAAATACCAAGGAAGAATGGGAGATGATTACAGGTGGATTAATTAATGTATTCAACCTTCCAATTAATGAACAGAGGGAATTAATTAAGTTTAGACCTCAATTAAATATGTCAACGATTGAAGTGTATCAGACAATATCAGTAATGTCTTCAAGACGGAATATAACATTCAAATATTTGATAAATAATCCAGAGGTAAAAGGGAATGAAATGAGATTAAATATGAGCAACTATGTTATATTAGAGGAGGTACGATACTTATTAGTTAAAAAGGAACGAATTATGACGGAAGACCGGTACTTAAGTGAAAGTTTCATAGCAGCAAGGTGGGAGAGCCGGATGGTAAGAAGATTATCAAGGAGAGAATTAATTACGAACACCCCAGCAATCCGAGAACATGGAGTACCTGAAATAATGGACCACGGTTAAACAGACTCCAAACAAACCAGAAAAAAGGGATGGATTTTATGGATACAGGACCAAGCAACCCATTGTAAATAATACCCCAAAATTCTAAAAGCATGTAAGGACATCTTACTCAAGTTATTTTGAAACCATATAATTTAAAGTGAAGAGTATATAAGAACAGATTATATAATTTAATTATAAATAACTGATCTAAACTGAAATAATAGGAAAAGTAATATTTGTAATGGTAACAAAAGAAGAATAAATAAATAAACAATTGATGGTAATGTGCTCAGATAAGAAGAATAAAAATAATTATGAATGAAACTGAAGGAGGATGATAATTAATACAACAAAAATTTGAATTTCTCGGAATTGAAGATTATATAAGAAGAAATGATACGGAGAAATATGTCACAAGAAGTAAAGTCAAAAGAATTTTAACATAAGGCCTATCAATGATGTTATATGCTATTAGTCAATGGAAAAGAAGAAGGAATCAAGGAGAAGAAGAAATATATAAATAAATACAAACAGCTACAGTATGAAGAATCCCAAAAGTGTTTGGTACTAGTCGCTAATTGACTACTACTTATAATTTTTTTATTTTTATGTATTGACCGTAGAAATGTTCCGGCAATAATTTTTATGAGCAGGGATGATGTTCCCCTGGTCTCAGAAGGTGTAAGGATGGACAGCGGTGTATGGACCCAGAGTGGCCACCCGACTGGAACCACCGCACAGGATAGGGAAAAATGTTAGGGAAATTGAATATTTAAGGGATAATAATTATAAAATAGCTGAAACGAGTGATATTAGATTCCAGGAGTATAGATGAAGAAAATAGAAGGAAGATAGCAGACCGATGCTTAATTGATAAAGCGAGTATATAAAAGTAAATAGAAATGAGTGTTAAAACAAGTTTAATATGATTAGTGTGACCAGTCCTTATCAAATAAAATGTGGAAGTACTACTACCCAGAGAAATAATTGATGAATTTGCCTCCAAGAGAGAGAGAGTTAAGTAAGAAAACAGCAATTACCACAAGTCTGAATTACCAGAGTTTATAATCAGTCAGAAATAAAACACTATTATGAAGATAAAGAGGAGTTAAGAAAATGGAAATAATCAACAATTTATTTTTAATAAACAAGTTAAACTGAAATAAATTTGTTCTAGTGGGGGGGCTTTATGTAACGTTACATAACCCGGTCCCAATAAAGTAACTCATGGTAATAAAAGTCAGAAATGGGTAAACTAAAGCTTGCTCAAAATTTAATTATATCACTCAACATAATAAACAATACGAGTGGTATACAGTGCAAAGTGAGTTCTAGTGTACCCATTGAGGTGAAAAAACAAAAGTGAAAGTAATGTATTACCAAACTGTGCTGTATGTTTTGGAAAGGATAAAACTATGGAAGTAGGATGTAATAATACTGATTGATTTTTGTAATTTTATTTATTTATTGTAATTTATAGTGTATGGACAACCACTTGTTATACCTAAGTTAATGTTGTATTTGTTAAAATATTTGTGTTGTAATATATGATAACCCAGGGTTAGTTTTAAAAAGACTTAAAAATTTAATTACCAAAAGATAATAAAAATTAAAATAATCCTATGAAGGAAATGGCAACAGAAAGTAGTGCCGGGTATGAATACTATTCGAGACTAAATAAATAATATATAAATTTATTTAAGGATAATAAAATGATAAAATACTTATATACAATGTCATAAAAAAATTAACCAAAACTTATTATGTAAATTAAATTAGTAAAGAAACCGGAATGGAAAGGAATTATTTTTCCATAAATAAATATAAATTTATAATAATTACAAACTGCCTGCATAATAAAAATACTATGTGTTACTAAGAGTGATGAAAAATAACAAGTATTGTTAATAAGACAAAAATTTTTGAACTAAACCGGAGAGTTGAAGAAACGATGCGACAAAAATTATAAAAAAATAACCTTTTTTGGACGTTGGAGGAGTTGAAATTAACACAAGATTAATAAACAGAGTGACTACTATCTAATTATACCTGATTAATTCAAATTAAATGGTGATATACATTAAAAAACAGTGGATGAAAACCTTCTGAGGATCCAACATGGTTCGGCCTAGTTCCCGTTGACAATTGGAAAATACTCCAAAATGAAAAGGAAATAATAACGCAAGACGGACCTCATCACAGAAAAGCTGCAATCCAGTAAGAACCATTCGGAGCGAGGTAATATAAACATTTTTTCGTAATAATTCCAGAAGAAAACTCGTTTTGAACAGTGAAATAGAACAAAAAATAATTATTTGATCATATGTTTTTTTTTTAAGTAAACAAATATACACTGCTCTCTTACGGCAATTCCGGGAACTACGTACTACATGAAAAATAAACAAAATTATTTATTAATTTTTCGGTATTTGTAAAGCGTAGCAATTATCCATTTCTGACACTCTCATAACACAAAGAACTCACCCTGAACCCTGGGGAATTATTAAGAATTATGTAATAATTGATGTTTTTTATTATAGCGTAATATTGGGTAAATAACAACATATATGTTTTGCTCCTTAGACAAATCTATGTTTACTCGGTAAAGTCGAGATGATGTTTTTTTTCAGATAAGATTAATTGTGATACCTATATTTTTGATGGCAGGAGACAAAAGTCAATAATCAATAAAGCAATATTATTGAAAATTAATATTGAATATTAAAGTGTCCTAATTTATTGTAGTGGGTAGTTATAAAAAATTTCAGCACAACAAACAGAAGAAATCGTCTCAACTGAGTGGAAATAAGGATACTTACTCTCTCTTCTGCGTAAGGCTGAACAACTTCCCTCCTTGACCACAAATCACACACTCTCGATTTCTCTTCAGATGGAGTAAAACAAAATAAACAAAAATCCTTTATTTATATTTTTGATAACATCAGTTAGTATAATTCAGAAGTGACGCATACTGCGTGAGGCATATAATAACACTTCCATAACACCTCACGAAAAAAAGCGGTACGTTACAAATTTGGCGCTCAACGTAAAAGGGCGGTAATTAGAAAAGAATTTTGATATTTAATAAAAAATATATATCAAAAAATCTAATTATCGTTGGCAGTTATGAGAAAACAAGAAATGCCTAATACCCGAGGCCAATCGAAGAAGAGGGCAGAAGAAAAGGAGATTGAAGAAGGTGGACAGGAACAAGAAATAGAATTAGTTACGGACAGTGAAATGGACCAACAGACAGGTGATACAGAAGAAACCGAAGTAGTTATGGATACGGAAAAGGAAATAGTGGAAGAGGATGCCCAAGGGGATCAACCAGATAAATCCAACCAAAAAGAAGATATAAGCATACAGGAGATGTTAAGAATTATAATGGAAGGGAATAACAAGATCCAGGAAGATAATAAGCGAACCAATGACAAAATAGATGAAAATTTTAGAAAACAGGAGGAAGCCTTGAAACAAACCAATGAGGAAAATAAGGAGAATTTTAAGAAACAGGAGGAACAAAATAGACAGACCAATGAGAAAATAGATAGCATTCAGGAAAGTTTAGTCAAACAACTAAATGAAAAAATAGAAACCATTCATGGAAATATCAAACAAACCATGAATGAACAATACAATGAACTGAAAGAAACGGTTGAAGGACAAAGAGAAGAGATGAATGCAAAATTTGAAGAGAATAATGAGAAGTTAAAACAATTTGAAGGTAAAATGGAGAATTTCAATAAGGAGATATGGGAAACTTTTGGAGAGAAGTTTGAAAATGTTAATACGCGTATCAAAAAAGCAGATACATACAAGGAGGAGACAAATAAACAAATGGACCATAGTGTCAAGAATGTGGATAAAACATCAGACAGCACTTCAGAAGGTATTAAAATAAGTCAGAATACAGAAGAGAGTAGGAAGGAAATAGAGATTACGGAATACCAAGGTGTAATGCCATCTGAAAATAAAAATAGCCACAACAAAAAGGATGTTCAAACCGTGGAAAAGAAGACCAAGAAAATAATAAAAACAAGTAGAAAGAAAATAATAAATACCAAGGAAGAATGGGAGATGATTATAGGTGGATTAATTAATGTATTCAACCTTCCAATTAATGAACAGAGGGAATTAATTAAGTTTAGACCTCAATTAAATATGTCAACGATTGAAGTGTATCAGACAATATCAGTAATGTCTTCAAGACGGAATATAACATTCAAATATTTGATAAATAATCCAGAGGTAAAAGGGAATGAAATGAGATTAAATATGAGCAACTATGTTATATTAGAGGAGGTACGATACTTATTAGTTAAAAAGGAACGAATTATGACGGAAGACCGGTACTTAAGTGAAAGTTTCATAGCAGCAAGGTGGGAGAGCCGGATGGTAAGAAGATTATCAAGGAGAGAATTAATTACGAACACCCCAGCAATCCGAGAACATGGAGTACCTGAAATAATGGACCACGGTTAAACAGACTCCAAACAAACCAGAAAAAAGGGATGGATTTTATGGATACAGGACCAAGCAACCCATTGTAAATAATACCCCAAAATTCTAAAAGCATGTAAGGACATCTTACTCAAGTTATTTTGAAACCATATAATTTAAAGTGAAGAGTATATAAGAACAGATTATATAATTTAATTATAAATAACTGATCTAAACTGAAATAATAGGAAAAGTAATATTTGTAATGGTAACAAAAGAAGAATAAATAAATAAACAATTGATGGTAATGTGCTCAGATAAGAAGAATAAAAATAATTATGAATGAAACTGAAGGAGGATGATAATTAATACAACAAAAATTTGAATTTCTCGGAATTGAAGATTATATAAGAAGAAATGATACGGAGAAATATGTCACAAGAAGTAAAGTCAAAAGAATTTTAACATAAGGCCTATCAATGATGTTATATGCTATTAGTCAATGGAAAAGAAGAAGGAATCAAGGAGAAGAAGAAATATATAAATAAATACAAACAGCTACAGTATGAAGAATCCCAAAAGTGTTTGGTACTAGTCGCTAATTGACTACTACTTATAATTTTTTTATTTTTATGTATTGACCGTAGAAATGTTCCGGCAATAATTTTTATGAGCAGGGATGATGTTCCCCTGGTCTCAGAAGGTGTAAGGATGGACAGCGGTGTATGGACCCAGAGTGGCCACCCGACTGGAACCACCGCACAGGATAGGGAAAAATGTTAGGGAAATTGAATATTTAAGGGATAATAATTATAAAATAGCTGAAACGAGTGATATTAGATTCCAGGAGTATAGATGAAGAAAATAGAAGGAAGATAGCAGACCGATGCTTAATTGATAAAGCGAGTATATAAAAGTAAATAGAAATGAGTGTTAAAACAAGTTTAATATGATTAGTGTGACCAGTCCTTATCAAATAAAATGTGGAAGTACTACTACCCAGAGAAATAATTGATGAATTTGCCTCCAAGAGAGAGAGAGTTAAGTAAGAAAACAGCAATTACCACAAGTCTGAATTACCAGAGTTTATAATCAGTCAGAAATAAAACACTATTATGAAGATAAAGAGGAGTTAAGAAAATGGAAATAATCAACAATTTATTTTTAATAAACAAGTTAAACTGAAATAAATTTGTTCTAGTGGGGGGGCTTTATGTAACGTTACATAACCCGGTCCCAATAAAGTAACTCATGGTAATAAAAGTCAGAAATGGGTAAACTAAAGCTTGCTCAAAATTTAATTATATCACTCAACATAATAAACAATACGAGTGGTATACAGTGCAAAGTGAGTTCTAGTGTACCCATTGAGGTGAAAAAACAAAAGTGAAAGTAATGTATTACCAAACTGTGCTGTATGTTTTGGAAAGGATAAAACTATGGAAGTAGGATGTAATAATACTGATTGATTTTTGTAATTTTATTTATTTATTGTAATTTATAGTGTATGGACAACCACTTGTTATACCTAAGTTAATGTTGTATTTGTTAAAATATTTGTGTTGTAATATATGATAACCCAGGGTTAGTTTTAAAAAGACTTAAAAATTTAATTACCAAAAGATAATAAAAATTAAAATAATCCTATGAAGGAAATGGCAACAGGAAGTAGTGCCGGGTATGAATACTATTCGAGACTAAATAAATAATATATAAATTTATTTAAGGATAATAAAATGATAAAATACTTATATACAATGTCATAAAAAAATTAACCAAAACTTATTATGTAAATTAAATTAGTAAAGAAACCGGAATGGAAAGGAATTATTTTTCCATAAATAAATATAAATTTATAATAATTACAAACTGCCTGCATAATAAAAATACTATGTGTTACTAAGAGTGATGAAAAATAACAAGTATTGTTAATAAGACAAAAATTTTTGAACTAAACCGGAGAGTTGAAGAAACGATGCGACAAAAATTATAAAAAAATAACCTTTTTTGGACGTTGGAGGAGTTGAAATTAACACAAGATTAATAAACAGAGTGACTACTATCTAATTATACCTGATTAATTCAAATTAAATGGTGATATACATTAAAAAACAGTGGATGAAAACCTTCTGAGGATCCAACATGGTTCGGCCTAGTTCCCGTTGACAATTGGAAAATACTCCAAAATGAAAAGGAAATAATAACGCAAGACGGACCTCATCACAGAAAAGCTGCAATCCAGTAAGAACCATTCGGAGCGAGGTAATATAAACATTTTTTCGTAATAATTCCAGAAGAAAACTCGTTTTGAACAGTGAAATAGAACAAAAAATAATTATTTGATCATATGTTTTTTTTTTAAGTAAACAAATATACACTGCTCTCTTACGGCAATTCCGGGAACTACGTACTACATGAAAAATAAACAAAATTATTTATTAATTTTTCGGTATTTGTAAAGCGTAGCAATTATCCATTTCTGACACTCTCATAACACAAAGAACTCACCCTGAACCCTGGGGAATTATTAAGAATTATGTAATAATTGATGTTTTTTATTATAGCGTAATATTGGGTAAATAACAACATATATGTTTTGCTCCTTAGACAAATCTATGTTTACTCGGTAAAGTCGAGATGATGTTTTTTTTCAGATAAGATTAATTGTGATACCTATATTTTTGATGGCAGGAGACAAAAGTCAATAATCAATAAAGCAATATTATTGAAAATTAATATTGAATATTAAAGTGTCCTAATTTATTGTAGTGGGTAGTTATAAAAAATTTCAGCACAACAAACAGAAGAAATCGTCTCAACTGAGTGGAAATAAGGATACTTACTCTCTCTTCTGCGTAAGGCTGAACAACTTCCCTCCTTGACCACAAATCACACACTCTCGATTTCTCTTCAGATGGAGTAAAACAAAATAAACAAAAATCCTTTATTTATATTTTTGATAACATCAGTTAGTATAATTCAGAAGTGACGCATACTGCGTGAGGCATATAATAACACTTCCATAACACCTCACGAAAAAAAGCGGTACGTTACAAATTTGGCGCTCAACGTAAAAGGGCGGTAATTAGAAAAGAATTTTGATATTTAATAAAAAATATATATCAAAAAATCTAATTATCGTTGGCAGTTATGAGAAAACAAGAAATGCCTAATACCCGAGGCCAATCGAAGAAGAGGGCAGAAGAAAAGGAGATTGAAGAAGGTGGACAGGAACAAGAAATAGAATTAGTTACGGACAGTGAAATGGACCAACAGACAGGTGATACAGAAGAAACCGAAGTAGTTATGGATACGGAAAAGGAAATAGTGGAAGAGGATGCCCAAGGGGATCAACCAGATAAATCCAACCAAAAAGAAGATATAAGCATACAGGAGATGTTAAGAATTATAATGGAAGGGAATAACAAGATCCAGGAAGATAATAAGCGAACCAATGACAAAATAGATGAAAATTTTAGAAAACAGGAGGAAGCCTTGAAACAAACCAATGAGGAAAATAAGGAGAATTTTAAGAAACAGGAGGAACAAAATAGACAGACCAATGAGAAAATAGATAGCATTCAGGAAAGTTTAGTCAAACAACTAAATGAAAAAATAGAAACCATTCATGGAAATATCAAACAAACCATGAATGAACAATACAATGAACTGAAAGAAACGGTTGAAGGACAAAGAGAAGAGATGAATGCAAAATTTGAAGAGAATAATGAGAAGTTAAAACAATTTGAAGGTAAAATGGAGAATTTCAATAAGGAGATATGGGAAACTTTTGGAGAGAAGTTTGAAAATGTTAATACGCGTATCAAAAAAGCAGATACATACAAGGAGGAGACAAATAAACAAATGGACCATAGTGTCAAGAATGTGGATAAAACATCAGACAGCACTTCAGAAGGTATTAAAATAAGTCAGAATACAGAAGAGAGTAGGAAGGAAATAGAGATTACGGAATACCAAGGTGTAATGCCATCTGAAAATAAAAATAGCCACAACAAAAAGGATGTTCAAACCGTGGAAAAGAAGACCAAGAAAATAATAAAAACAAGTAGAAAGAAAATAATAAATACCAAGGAAGAATGGGAGATGATTACAGGTGGATTAATTAATGTATTCAACCTTCCAATTAATGAACAGAGGGAATTAATTAAGTTTAGACCTCAATTAAATATGTCAACGATTGAAGTGTATCAGACAATATCAGTAATGTCTTCAAGACGGAATATAACATTCAAATATTTGATAAATAATCCAGAGGTAAAAGGGAATGAAATGAGATTAAATATGAGCAACTATGTTATATTAGAGGAGGTACGATACTTATTAGTTAAAAAGGAACGAATTATGACGGAAGACCGGTACTTAAGTGAAAGTTTCATAGCAGCAAGGTGGGAGAGCCGGATGGTAAGAAGATTATCAAGGAGAGAATTAATTACGAACACCCCAGCAATCCGAGAACATGGAGTACCTGAAATAATGGACCACGGTTAAACAGACTCCAAACAAACCAGAAAAAAGGGATGGATTTTATGGATACAGGACCAAGCAACCCATTGTAAATAATACCCCAAAATTCTAAAAGCATGTAAGGACATCTTACTCAAGTTATTTTGAAACCATATAATTTAAAGTGAAGAGTATATAAGAACAGATTATATAATTTAATTATAAATAACTGATCTAAACTGAAATAATAGGAAAAGTAATATTTGTAATGGTAACAAAAGAAGAATAAATAAATAAACAATTGATGGTAATGTGCTCAGATAAGAAGAATAAAAATAATTATGAATGAAACTGAAGGAGGATGATAATTAATACAACAAAAATTTGAATTTCTCGGAATTGAAGATTATATAAGAAGAAATGATACGGAGAAATATGTCACAAGAAGTAAAGTCAAAAGAATTTTAACATAAGGCCTATCAATGATGTTATATGCTATTAGTCAATGGAAAAGAAGAAGGAATCAAGGAGAAGAAGAAATATATAAATAAATACAAACAGCTACAGTATGAAGAATCCCAAAAGTGTTTGGTACTAGTCGCTAATTGACTACTACTTATAATTTTTTTATTTTTATGTATTGACCGTAGAAATGTTCCGGCAATAATTTTTATGAGCAGGGATGATGTTCCCCTGGTCTCAGAAGGTGTAAGGATGGACAGCGGTGTATGGACCCAGAGTGGCCACCCGACTGGAACCACCGCACAGGATAGGGAAAAATGTTAGGGAAATTGAATATTTAAGGGATAATAATTATAAAATAGCTGAAACGAGTGATATTAGATTCCAGGAGTATAGATGAAGAAAATAGAAGGAAGATAGCAGACCGATGCTTAATTGATAAAGCGAGTATATAAAAGTAAATAGAAATGAGTGTTAAAACAAGTTTAATATGATTAGTGTGACCAGTCCTTATCAAATAAAATGTGGAAGTACTACTACCCAGAGAAATAATTGATGAATTTGCCTCCAAGAGAGAGAGAGTTAAGTAAGAAAACAGCAATTACCACAAGTCTGAATTACCAGAGTTTATAATCAGTCAGAAATAAAACACTATTATGAAGATAAAGAGGAGTTAAGAAAATGGAAATAATCAACAATTTATTTTTAATAAACAAGTTAAACTGAAATAAATTTGTTCTAGTGGGGGGGCTTTATGTAACGTTACATAACCCGGTCCCAATAAAGTAACTCATGGTAATAAAAGTCAGAAATGGGTAAACTAAAGCTTGCTCAAAATTTAATTATATCACTCAACATAATAAACAATACGAGTGGTATACAGTGCAAAGTGAGTTCTAGTGTACCCATTGAGGTGAAAAAACAAAAGTGAAAGTAATGTATTACCAAACTGTGCTGTATGTTTTGGAAAGGATAAAACTATGGAAGTAGGATGTAATAATACTGATTGATTTTTGTAATTTTATTTATTTATTGTAATTTATAGTGTATGGACAACCACTTGTTATACCTAAGTTAATGTTGTATTTGTTAAAATATTTGTGTTGTAATATATGATAACCCAGGGTTAGTTTTAAAAAGACTTAAAAATTTAATTACCAAAAGATAATAAAAATTAAAATAATCCTATGAAGGAAATGGCAACAGAAAGTAGTGCCGGGTATGAATACTATTCGAGACTAAATAAATAATATATAAATTTATTTAAGGATAATAAAATGATAAAATACTTATATACAATGTCATAAAAAAATTAACCAAAACTTATTATGTAAATTAAATTAGTAAAGAAACCGGAATGGAAAGGAATTATTTTTCCATAAATAAATATAAATTTATAATAATTACAAACTGCCTGCATAATAAAAATACTATGTGTTACTAAGAGTGATGAAAAATAACAAGTATTGTTAATAAGACAAAAATTTTTGAACTAAACCGGAGAGTTGAAGAAACGATGCGACAAAAATTATAAAAAAATAACCTTTTTTGGACGTTGGAGGAGTTGAAATTAACACAAGATTAATAAACAGAGTGACTACTATCTAATTATACCTGATTAATTCAAATTAAATGGTGATATACATTAAAAAACAGTGGATGAAAACCTTCTGAGGATCCAACATGGTTCGGCCTAGTTCCCGTTGACAATTGGAAAATACTCCAAAATGAAAAGGAAATAATAACGCAAGACGGACCTCATCACAGAAAAGCTGCAATCCAGTAAGAACCATTCGGAGCGAGGTAATATAAACATTTTTTCGTAATAATTCCAGAAGAAAACTCGTTTTGAACAGTGAAATAGAACAAAAAATAATTATTTGATCATATGTTTTTTTTTTAAGTAAACAAATATACACTGCTCTCTTACGGCAATTCCGGGAACTACGTACTACATGAAAAATAAACAAAATTATTTATTAATTTTTCGGTATTTGTAAAGCGTAGCAATTATCCATTTCTGACACTCTCATAACACAAAGAACTCACCCTGAACCCTGGGGAATTATTAAGAATTATGTAATAATTGATGTTTTTTATTATAGCGTAATATTGGGTAAATAACAACATATATGTTTTGCTCCTTAGACAAATCTATGTTTACTCGGTAAAGTCGAGATGATGTTTTTTTTCAGATAAGATTAATTGTGATACCTATATTTTTGATGGCAGGAGACAAAAGTCAATAATCAATAAAGCAATATTATTGAAAATTAATATTGAATATTAAAGTGTCCTAATTTATTGTAGTGGGTAGTTATAAAAAATTTCAGCACAACAAACAGAAGAAATCGTCTCAACTGAGTGGAAATAAGGATACTTACTCTCTCTTCTGCGTAAGGCTGAACAACTTCCCTCCTTGACCACAAATCACACACTCTCGATTTCTCTTCAGATGGAGTAAAACAAAATAAACAAAAATCCTTTATTTATATTTTTGATAACATCAGTTAGTATAATTCAGAAGTGACGCATACTGCGTGAGGCATATAATAACACTTCCATAACACCTCACGAAAAAAAGCGGTACGTTACAAATTTGGCGCTCAACGTAAAAGGGCGGTAATTAGAAAAGAATTTTGATATTTAATAAAAAATATATATCAAAAAATCTAATTATCGTTGGCAGTTATGAGAAAACAAGAAATGCCTAATACCCGAGGCCAATCGAAGAAGAGGGCAGAAGAAAAGGAGATTGAAGAAGGTGGACAGGAACAAGAAATAGAATTAGTTACGGACAGTGAAATGGACCAACAGACAGGTGATACAGAAGAAACCGAAGTAGTTATGGATACGGAAAAGGAAATAGTGGAAGAGGATGCCCAAGGGGATCAACCAGATAAATCCAACCAAAAAGAAGATATAAGCATACAGGAGATGTTAAGAATTATAATGGAAGGGAATAACAAGATCCAGGAAGATAATAAGCGAACCAATGACAAAATAGATGAAAATTTTAGAAAACAGGAGGAAGCCTTGAAACAAACCAATGAGGAAAATAAGGAGAATTTTAAGAAACAGGAGGAACAAAATAGACAGACCAATGAGAAAATAGATAGCATTCAGGAAAGTTTAGTCAAACAACTAAATGAAAAAATAGAAACCATTCATGGAAATATCAAACAAACCATGAATGAACAATACAATGAACTGAAAGAAACGGTTGAAGGACAAAGAGAAGAGATGAATGCAAAATTTGAAGAGAATAATGAGAAGTTAAAACAATTTGAAGGTAAAATGGAGAATTTCAATAAGGAGATATGGGAAACTTTTGGAGAGAAGTTTGAAAATGTTAATACGCGTATCAAAAAAGCAGATACATACAAGGAGGAGACAAATAAACAAATGGACCATAGTGTCAAGAATGTGGATAAAACATCAGACAGCACTTCAGAAGGTATTAAAATAAGTCAGAATACAGAAGAGAGTAGGAAGGAAATAGAGATTACGGAATACCAAGGTGTAATGCCATCTGAAAATAAAAATAGCCACAACAAAAAGGATGTTCAAACCGTGGAAAAGAAGACCAAGAAAATAATAAAAACAAGTAGAAAGAAAATAATAAATACCAAGGAAGAATGGGAGATGATTACAGGTGGATTAATTAATGTATTCAACCTTCCAATTAATGAACAGAGGGAATTAATTAAGTTTAGACCTCAATTAAATATGTCAACGATTGAAGTGTATCAGACAATATCAGTAATGTCTTCAAGACGGAATATAACATTCAAATATTTGATAAATAATCCAGAGGTAAAAGGGAATGAAATGAGATTAAATATGAGCAACTATGTTATATTAGAGGAGGTACGATACTTATTAGTTAAAAAGGAACGAATTATGACGGAAGACCGGTACTTAAGTGAAAGTTTCATAGCAGCAAAGTGGGAGAGCCGGATGGTAAGAAGATTATCAAGGAGAGAATTAATTACGAACACCCCAGCAATCCGAGAACATGGAGTACCTGAAATAATGGACCACGGTTAAACAGACTCCAAACAAACCAGAAAAAAGGGATGGATTTTATGGATACAGGACCAAGCAACCCATTGTAAATAATACCCCAAAATTCTAAAAGCATGTAAGGACATCTTACTCAAGTTATTTTGAAACCATATAATTTAAAGTGAAGAGTATATAAGAACAGATTATATAATTTAATTATAAATAACTGATCTAAACTGAAATAATAGGAAAAGTAATATTTGTAATGGTAACAAAAGAAGAATAAATAAATAAACAATTGATGGTAATGTGCTCAGATAAGAAGAATAAAAATAATTATGAATGAAACTGAAGGAGGATGATAATTAATACAACAAAAATTTGAATTTCTCGGAATTGAAGATTATATAAGAAGAAATGATACGGAGAAATATGTCACAAGAAGTAAAGTCAAAAGAATTTTAACATAAGGCCTATCAATGATGTTATATGCTATTAGTCAATGGAAAAGAAGAAGGAATCAAGGAGAAGAAGAAATATATAAATAAATACAAACAGCTACAGTATGAAGAATCCCAAAAGTGTTTGGTACTAGTCGCTAATTGACTACTACTTATAATTTTTTTATTTTTATGTATTGACCGTAGAAATGTTCCGGCAATAATTTTTATGAGCAGGGATGATGTTCCCCTGGTCTCAGAAGGTGTAAGGATGGACAGCGGTGTATGGACCCAGAGTGGCCACCCGACTGGAACCACCGCACAGGATAGGGAAAAATGTTAGGGAAATTGAATATTTAAGGGATAATAATTATAAAATAGCTGAAACGAGTGATATTAGATTCCAGGAGTATAGATGAAGAAAATAGAAGGAAGATAGCAGACCGATGCTTAATTGATAAAGCGAGTATATAAAAGTAAATAGAAATGAGTGTTAAAACAAGTTTAATATGATTAGTGTGACCAGTCCTTATCAAATAAAATGTGGAAGTACTACTACCCAGAGAAATAATTGATGAATTTGCCTCCAAGAGAGAGAGAGTTAAGTAAGAAAACAGCAATTACCACAAGTCTGAATTACCAGAGTTTATAATCAGTCAGAAATAAAACACTATTATGAAGATAAAGAGGAGTTAAGAAAATAGAAATAATCAACAATTTATTTTTAATAAACAAGTTAAACTGAAATAAATTTGTTCTAGTGGGGGGGCTTTATGTAACGTTACATAACCCGGTCCCAATAAAGTAACTCATGGTAATAAAAGTCAGAAATGGGTAAACTAAAGCTTGCTCAAAATTTAATTATATCACTCAACATAATAAACAATACGAGTGGTATACAGTGCAAAGTGAGTTCTAGTGTACCCATTGAGGTGAAAAAACAAAAGTGAAAGTAATGTATTACCAAACTGTGCTGTATGTTTTGGAAAGGATAAAACTATGGAAGTAGGATGTAATAATACTGATTGATTTTTGTAATTTTATTTATTTATTGTAATTTATAGTGTATGGACAACCACTTGTTATACCTAAGTTAATGTTGTATTTGTTAAAATATTTGTGTTGTAATATATGATAACCCAGGGTTAGTTTTAAAAAGACTTAAAAATTTAATTACCAAAAGATAATAAAAATTAAAATAATCCTATGAAGGAAATGGCAACAGGAAGTAGTGCCGGGTATGAATACTATTCGAGACTAAATAAATAATATATAAATTTATTTAAGGATAATAAAATGATAAAATACTTATATACAATGTCATAAAAAAATTAACCAAAACTTATTATGTAAATTAAATTAGTAAAGAAACCGGAATGGAAAGGAATTATTTTTCCATAAATAAATATAAATTTATAATAATTACAAACTGCCTGCATAATAAAAATACTATGTGTTACTAAGAGTGATGAAAAATAACAAGTATTGTTAATAAGACAAAAATTTTTGAACTAAACCGGAGAGTTGAAGAAACGATGCGACAAAAATTATAAAAAAATAACCTTTTTTGGACGTTGGAGGAGTTGAAATTAACACAAGATTAATAAACAGAGTGACTACTATCTAATTATACCTGATTAATTCAAATTAAATGGTGATATACATTAAAAAACAGTGGATGAAAACCTTCTGAGGATCCAACATGGTTCGGCCTAGTTCCCGTTGACAATTGGAAAATACTCCAAAATGAAAAGGAAATAATAACGCAAGACGGACCTCATCACAGAAAAGCTGCAATCCAGTAAGAACCATTCGGAGCGAGGTAATATAAACATTTTTTCGTAATAATTCCAGAAGAAAACTCGTTTTGAACAGTGAAATAGAACAAAAAATAATTATTTGATCATATGTTTTTTTTTTAAGTAAACAAATATACACTGCTCTCTTACGGCAATTCCGGGAACTACGTACTACATGAAAAATAAACAAAATTATTTATTAATTTTTCGGTATTTGTAAAGCGTAGCAATTATCCATTTCTGACACTCTCATAACACAAAGAACTCACCCTGAACCCTGGGGAATTATTAAGAATTATGTAATAATTGATGTTTTTTATTATAGCGTAATATTGGGTAAATAACAACATATATGTTTTGCTCCTTAGACAAATCTATGTTTACTCGGTAAAGTCGAGATGATGTTTTTTTTCAGATAAGATTAATTGTGATACCTATATTTTTGATGGCAGGAGACAAAAGTCAATAATCAATAAAGCAATATTATTGAAAATTAATATTGAATATTAAAGTGTCCTAATTTATTGTAGTGGGTAGTTATAAAAAATTTCAGCACAACAAACAGAAGAAATCGTCTCAACTGAGTGGAAATAAGGATACTTTCTCTCTCTTCTGCGTAAGGCTGAACAACTTCCCTCCTTGACCACAAATCACACACTCTCGATTTCTCTTCAGATGGAGTAAAACAAAATAAACAAAAATCCTTTATTTATACTTTTGATAACATCAGTTAGTATAATTCAGAAGTGATGCATACTGCGTGAGGCATATAATAACACTTCCATAACACCTCACGAAAAAAAGCGGTACGTTACAACGTGTAGAATGTTCATGTTATTGTCGATGTTTTTATATGTGTGGTTTGCTTCAATGAGGTGGTTTGCAAAGGTGGATTCTGTAGTGGAGTGGAGTGCCTTTGTGTGTTCAATGTATCTCTTTTTGAAGCTACGTCCTGTCTGGCCTATGTAGAATTTGTTGCAATTTGAGCAATTTAGCTTGTAAACACCGGGTAGATCGAATTTGTTTTGTGCTTTGTGTGTGTGTTTTGATAGTGTGTGTTCTGTTTTGTTAGTAGTTTTGTAAGCGATTCTGTATCCTGCTTTTTTGAATTTGTGGGCAATTTTTTCAGTTTGTTTGTTGATGTATGTTAGTGTTATGAATTTGTTGTTTTCTGTCTTTGTCTGTTGTTTGTTTTGTGTTTTGTGTAGGAGTTTACTGACTGAACAGAACAATAGTCAGTAAACTCCTTACTAACCACAAAGGATTGTGAACCAAACCTTTTTCTTGAAGAAAAGAAACTGCAGCATCCTCTTCTGTACCAATAACACTCTAACTATCATAGCTAATCATTATGAATAATTAATGTAAAACTTGCAGCAAGAACACTGATTAAAAATTGTAACGAAACTGAACAAGCCTGTAACAACACCAATTAGAGATAATATTAATAAAATGAATTAGCAAATTCATAAGTGTTTTATTTTGGTTTCCACTGTACTATGTGACGATAGGTGAGACTGTCGTAACAATTTAACAAAACATCCCAATTAATTCAATATTATACTTTGAGTATTATAATTTTACATATACACTAATGTAAAATATAAAACATTATTGTTATCAGATTTCAAGCTTGCAGAAGTCAATCCAAGTAAATGATGTCTGAATGTATGTACACACATAAAAGGCAAATACAAGTGTTCTGTCTTGTCTGCTGTCATAGAAAATATATTCTGTATTTCTTTACGGTTGCAACTTCATTCATGTGAGTGAAAATTAATTTATATAAATCTCAAATCATCACCTGGAATCTACACTGTTGACTGTAAACAAATACAATAAATTCCTTTTGTGATCACTTTGGGCCAATATGAATTTAATAGCACTAGCCAAATAATAACAATAACTGATAACAAGATTATGCAAGATTTGCCATTACTTTCCCATACCTGTGATTACAGGCATATTGATATACCTGTTACCATGGGCGTATCCAGCTCAAAACGGAAGGGGGGGCAGTTTTCGAAAATCAACCTCTTTGATGACGGGGGGAGGGTCCACAGTGTCATACTATATAATAAACAATACATAATAAACAGTAACATAAGGAAGAATAACATTTATTAAAAAAATTGTTTTAAACAATAGTTTTTAAGGATTAGTTACAAATTTTCTAACTACAGCTTCTTGTTCCTGTTTTGCGAAAACTCGTTGACGATGAATGCTTAGCATGGCTAAGCATTTAACTTATTTTTACCAATACTTATTCTTAACCATGTTTTAATAAACAATAATAAAAGGAAGAACACCATTTATTAAAAGAAATTAATTCTTGAACAATAGCTTGCGAGGATTAGTTGCAAATTTTCGAATTACTGCTTCCATTAATCGCTCCTTGTTTACTAAAACCCATTCACGGTGAATGCTTAGCATGGCTAATCCATTTAATCTATTTTCACCAATAGTACTTCTTAGCCATGTTTTAATTCGGCGAAGAGAACTGAATGAACGCTCTATAGTGCTTGTTGTGCAGGGCTGTGAGAGCAATATCAGTAGCGCCTTTCTAATGGCCGGGAAAAACAATTCGCTCTTTTTTAAAACTTTAATGATGTCTGGTGCTTCTTGTACCTCATTCCACATTTTAAACCACAATTCCCTTTCCCCGTTGATGCCTTCCAAATTGTAAAATGTTGCACAAGATGAAGTACTTTCTTTCCATTCCTCCAATGAAGCATCTCTCATGTTACTCGGATGGAAATGTGTCAATGAAAATGCAGGCGATTTGTCTGAAGAAAATCTAACTTCTAAAGATGATATGATGGAATCCAAGTAAGGAATTATTAGAGACCTTCTCCAAAATTCGGATAGATTTTCGGCAGGAGGATTACTTCTATGCTTTTGTCAGCCAGAAACACGAGTGGCGGTTATATCAATATTCAAATGCTTTGCAATGTCATATGCTGCTTTCAAAACGTCATCTGTGATGCTCTCTGCAGCTTTCCGATGATCTCTTAGCATGTCGAGAATAGTTTGAATGTGCTGGTTGGCTTTGACTATGTCAAGTGTCTTCAATTGAAGTGTATTTGCTATGGGTTGCAGTATAGCGGAATACTTCGCAATTAATGCTATTGAGACAATAAATGAAGATCTGCACGCTGATGCGTGCATTTGATATGCTTTATTTCTGGTTGCTACATTTCCCTCTTCAGCTAATGTCTCTAATGCTTCAACAATATTGACGAAGTTATCCTTAAAAACATGAATGCTCTTGTACTTTTCTGACCATCTAGTCTCACACAATTTAGGAATGTTTGCAATAAGCTTGCGTCGTAAAACGGACTCGCGAAAAAATGTGATTATCTCCTTGAAAGTTCCAACGCAGTTTCGAATTTCTGGGATAAGGTTTAAGTCATTCACGACCAGGTTTAGCTTGTGCGAGGAGCAATGGAAGTATAAGGCTTTTTTGTACTTTTGCCTCAAGATTGCCTGCACACCCCCTTCTTTGCCAGACATGGTGGAACATCTGTCGAAACCTAATCCCACACACTTATCAGGGTCTAGATTTAAGTTTGTAACTAAATCATCAATAGCTTTGGCAATACTTCTGGCATCAAGTCCTTCAAGCTCTACAAAGCCTACAAATTCCTCTTTGATTTCGTTGGCCTTTTCATCAAAGAAACGTAATCCAATAGACAGCTGTTCTTTTCCAGAAATATCTGCGGTTTCGTCAGCTAGAATGCTGTAAGCGCAAGCTTCTTTAACCCTTGTGATGATTTGTTCCCTGATTACAGCACCACAGATATCAATTATTTCATTTTGGATGATAGGTGATCGGTATGACGCGTTTTTTGGTCCATGCTCAAAATGGTGTTTTAATTGTGAATCACCTGCTTCGATGCGTAAGCGGCATAAGTCTACAAGTACGCCTTCATCCAGATTTTTGCCTCTGAGAGGTAAATCATGTGTGCCGGAAAAAATGACACAGGAAACAATTGAGGATAGTACTTGTTTGTTTTCTTCCACTAATTTTTGTGAATACTGGTGAATTAGGATGTCCACTGGAATGGTCTCCATGAATGATTTTGCAGATTCCATTGCAGCCTAGTGTCCTTTGCTCTGTACATGTGCTTTGCAATGATCGTGCACGTCCTTATACTTAGTGAAGGGTCTGATTATGAAAGAACCCCAACCGCCTCTCACCATGCTGGCTGACGGCGGAAACAACACACAATATTTACAGAAAGCACCTTTCAGTCGCTTTGAGTAAGTTAACCATGGTGAATATGTTTCCAGCCATTGGTGATTGAATTTCCTCTTGAGATGTTTGGCATCTGCCACAAAATCGTAATTCTTCGAAGGTACCCATCCATTTTCCAGAAGATGTTTTTTCTTATCAACCGGCATAGTGGTAGCCAAGCCGATGAATTTTCCAATATCATCTTCATGTAGTATGACATATACATATTGTAACAAATTACTCTTTGCTTGGGGTTTAATTAAGCTCCACGTTGGTATGCGCCAATTTGTTACCTAAATATATTAAAAGATTACCTTATTTATGTAATATGTTATGCCACACTGTTGGGATCGCCAATTTGGGTCAAATAACTTTTGTTGTTATTATTTATTACGAGTGTAATACGGTTGCGGGTTTATCGTTAATTCAGCACACGTTGAATTCACCAATTTGTTACCAATTCAATCTGTTTATAAGGAAAAATATTTATTATGTTGTGGATATTATTCGGTTGTTGATTATAGACCTGTGTTAATTAATTATCAAGTGTCTTACTAGATAAAAACGCTATACTAAGGTTATTATAATGAATAATCCAGTATTTTTCTCCAACCCTAGTCCCTATGTATTATCTAAATTGAAAGAGCGGAATATGAAGAGAATAAGTTAGTTCTCCATTCTCCCGTATTCACCAGCTGTCTGCAATCGAGCGCTGTTATTAACGAATGACCCATTCTTATAGGTTAAGTTGTTCCACTTGATGCTTTTATCACTTTCTTTCCCTGTAAATTACACCCTATTCGAAATACAATAACTACTCTACAATAACACAGACTTGTCAAATACAAGAAGGATTCTTTATTTTATATTATTTTAAATTTCCAACAGTTACTTCCTTCGGTTATTAAAGCATCATATCGATCATACAATACCGAATCGATTTGTTATTGAACTCATGGTTTATGTTACAATTTAATTATAATATTCAGTTTATCTCTTATCCCAGGGTACATGTAATTCTTTTAACTATTAGTAAGGCCAGGTAATGCAATTTCAGGTTACTAGGTATTACAATATAATTAAAATCTTATTATATAAAGTATTAACATAAGCAGGTTTTTACCAAGTGTTTAGAAGCTACTCATCCAGGCCGTGTTCCACTAACGATGTCAGATCTAAGAGTGGTGAAGAATGACGAAAATATTTCCAACTCCAGCTTCTCAATAAAAGTTGTGATTAGTGTCCCGGGATGTAATGGAAAGTTCAGTTCTTGATCTTCGCTGATTTTCTCGTTTCTTGTGGTTACAGGTCCCAATGGAATTAGTGTAATATTAAGTTCTTGCTCTGCAGTCAAAAGTGAGGTTCAGTAGGTAAATTTAATTCTCTTTAATTTCTGTTGTCTGGTATTTATTCAATTCAACTTCTCCCGGTCTGGATTAACTGCATTTATTTATGGTTTCTTGTATAACTCATTTGGTGGTAAGTTTAGTTCATTTTTCTTAAGGTTTTTTTATGTGAATTTTGTAGATAGGTTGTTTATTCTCAAAGTGATAATTTAGGAAGTCGTCCAATCCGTCTTTTTAATTAGTGTTTATTTTTTAACATTGATTGGTAATAATTTTATTCATGAGGTTTTGTGGTTTTCTGGCGATTTTTAATGACTGAACTGTCCTCGTTTACATATAACAATTGAATGTCTAAATCCACAAGATTTCCTGCATTTTGTTGCCTTAACAACCATTGATTCTTCTGTCATTGGATAATATCTGTTATCCTAGAGCCAGAATTAGGAAATATTCTTACACTTATTTAATAAAATACTCCCTGCTTGGAATTACATTAAATCACATAAAACTTTCACTTAATCTGCCTTATTAAACCGTATACATTTTATTACATTTCCTTCTTAATTGACTTATTTTAAAAGGTATTAATTTCCTTTTACAAAACACTATTTTTTAGGCCTATTAGTTTTATTACAGGTGTTATAATTTTTTTGTTTTTAATTTAATTTTTCTTACCTGACCTACTGTACAAAGAGTCACTAGCTTATGGCCAATTATATCAATTTTAATTTCCTGATTTCAATTCATTATTATTATTATTTAGTTCATCATTGAACCCTTCATTGGTTTTTAACATAATTATAATGACCACTTGCCAACTTATTAACACTTATTGTCTTCCTGGCCAAGTTTACAAATATTATTTTAAACATCTTCATTAATTATTTAAGGTAAATACACTTAACATAATACCATACATAATAAACATACTTGTATTTAATTATTTAAATACAAGTTTAACATGAATGAAATGAGTACCCATTACTTAGTACTTCCTTAAAGCAACGGCTCCACACTTACTACACACAAAACATAAAATAAATATCATGTAAACACTATATCATGATACAGTACAACAACAAGTACATTTTATAAAACCTTAAATATTAATTGAACAGTATATTATACTTAACTCCTACACATTAAACTCATCCCATTAGACACAGTGTTTATAGTTTACATCGTATACTGCTCATTACATATTTTATATTTAGGTACACCTTCAATGTTTTATAACCTTACTAGGTACCATCAATGTATTTTTTAGGTGAGATTGGCCCTCTTGTATTTAATTATGGCATACTTTGGGCATTGTTTCAGTTATTTTGATAAAGTTCTTTATGTAACGTCGGGAACCTTAACTTTGTTACGTTACAATATACATCTGTTCAAACTTTGTACTGTGTTTATTATCTGTGTGCCGTGACCACTGCAGTGCGACACGGGCGGATGACGTCACTTGCTTATCAAGCGCTGCCGGCAATCAGCTGACCGACGGTAGACAAGTCAGTTTAGTTTCTAACCAGACTCCGAGCTGTTCTCTCGTTAAAAAATCTCTCTTCCAGCCGCGGCTTCTGGATCATTCATAATTATGTATCGTACTTACTAATTTACTCAGACAACCTGCGTCCATTTACAATGGGCTGCGACTTCTTTCAAAACTAATTTTATGGGCGTTATGGCCCTAAAAACATCCGCACGTGTCGACATTGGTCTATAAATTTTAACATTTCAATAAACGCATATCAAACAACAGAATTACAGTCCACTTCTTTTCGTTTAAAACCCAGCCTTTTCAACATAGCGTTTTTGGAACAACTCAAGATTTTCAAGAGCTTCCAATCCGCAACATTTTTGGTCCTCACGGGCAGGATTTCTTATTTTGTCCAAGCGACCGCATTTCTTTGTCCGCAGCGACAGCATTTTTGGTCCTCACGGGACGGATATCATATTTTTGGCCCAAAAACGACAACATTTTTGGTCCAACCGAAACGGATTTATTCTCGCCCTACGGGCAGCATTTCTTGGTCCACAAGCGACCGCATATTACTTTGGCCTTACGGGCATTTCTTGGTCCTGAGCGACCACGTTTTCATCCACAAGCGACACCATTTTCGTCCTGAGCGACACCATTTTTGTAAATTACATCACGATCAATACGACAAGATTCGACGGAGCAGTAGACCAGAGACGACGGGACACGGCAGGACAGCATTTGCGATTTCACGTAAAAAAGTTCCACAGCTTTAAATTATGGAGGGCTAAAACATAAGGCGTCATCTGACCAGTAGAGACAGGAGGTGCAACAGCTCCTAACAGGATCGAGCAACGGGATCGAAGCCAGCTTCAGCACGACTGAATCAACGTCCACGTGACTATGAACTTTTTACTTATATTTAACGTTTAGCAATATTTTACATTTATCAGTTACTTTTTAACACCTTTGTATAAACACACACCATCATTACACAATACAAGTTAGTAAGTGGTTGGCAGTTCATTGTGAGTTCAAACTTCACAGATAAAAATATATGTTACTATCATTTAAATTCATAATTTTAATAATTTTTAATTGCCAACAAAGCTTGATTAATAGAGAGAGTAAGCCTATGTTCTAGCAAGTATTATGTTCATATAAACAACGATCGCTAGCTACCGCAACGTATTCAAATTTATCAAAACTTAAGTTTATGATTCACATGCTCTATGCTCAAATTCTTCCAAGTTATTTTTCTTTTTTCTTAAATTGTAATAATGGCAGATGTAAAGGCTCTAATAAAAAAACGAGGCACAATTAAAGCCTCAATATCACGCGTAAATACTTTCGCGGATAACTTCGATTTGGAAACCAGCGATCATCATGCGCTGAAAATAAAACTTCGACATTTGATGGAATTATCCACCAAATACGATGAGATTCAATCCCAAATCGAATCCGAGGAAGTGGACTTTGCTTTAGCGAGTGATAGGGTACAAACGGAAGACGATCTTTGTAATATAGAGTGTAAATTGCAACACCTGCTGGAGCAAGCTGAGCATATGAACCAGAAACCATTAATTAATGCTGAAAGTAAACAGCTTAAAACACCCCCCATTCAGTTGGAACCAATCAAATTACCACGGTTTGCGGGTAGTATTATTGAGTGGCAACATTATTATCACATTTTTCTTGAACTAATTCACGTCAGAGCCGATCTGACGGACATACAGAAACTTCACTATTTGCACTCGTCATTATATGGCGAGGCGCTTAACGTAATAAAGTCATTACCAATCACTCATGAGAATTACGCGGTGGCTATCGATCTGTTGAAGAATAGATATGACAGTAAGCTAATTGTCTCCGCCCACCATGTCGGGAATGTCCTGGTGGTTCAACAAGAATCCCAAGTCAGCATATCTAAATTCATTGATGAAATCGCAGCCAATATAAATGCTTTGAATAATCTCAACCTGCCAGTTAGCACATTCGAAATTATTGTCATACATTACTTAGCTAAAAAACTTGATAGTTACACTTTCCGGTTGTGGAAAGAGAGTTTGTCGGAACATAAATTCCCTGACTTTAATAATTTTATGAATTTTCTAAATTCACGCAGAAAATTGCTACAAAATCTTGATAACGCGACTACCCCAACGAGCAGGTTGAATAAAAGCGATAAGTCTCCTTATCGCAAGGCAGTTAAACAGATAAGCGCTCCTAGGGAGGCATTTCATTCTCATATCAGAAACAATTTATGTAGACTCTGTAACGGCGAACATAGAATTATCGACTGCTTACAATTCACATCGCTTTCTGTCCCTGACAGAAAAAACGTTATAGTAAAAAACAAACTTTGTTTAAATTGCCTTCGTCCGGGTCACGAAAGCTCAAAATGTCCATCAAAATTTTCTTGTAAAAAATGTGCTAAGCGTCACCACACCACAATTCATGTCCCCAACAAAGACGGAGCTTCCATCAATAACCAATGCTCACTAAAGTTACAGACAAATAAATCAATATTGTTATCCACCGCCGTCTGTATGACCGCTAATAAAGCCGGTAGGAAATTTCCCGTTAGAATTTTACTGGATTCCGGCTCTCAAGCAAACTTTTGCACAATGGATTTCGCCCGCAGAATGGGCCTCCAATTGGTTAAATCGCAACTGCCCATCACGGGTATAAACAACTCGCTTTCCCAGGCTGACTTTAGTACAAAGGTAAGGCTACATTCTCGCTATAAACCCTTCACGTTAAACGTGCATTGTGCCGTACTACCCAGTATAACTAATGATTTACCGGCGGAGTCGTTCGATCTTGCCTCTTTGAATTTACCCAAGCACGTATTCTTGGCTGATCCACACCTACATTGCTCGGCGCAAATCGATGTACTACTCGGCGCTCAATATTATCTCCAACTAATTGAACCTATTAAATTTATGCGCGGACCGCACTTTCCTATAATTCAGGAGACTAAGTTAGGATTTATTTTGGCCGGTAACTTACCCTTCAACGTCGACATAACTAAAACAGTTTCGTCCTTTATGGTCTGTAAGGTAGATAGTCAGATTTCCTCGCAACTAAAAAAATTTTGGAAGTTGGAGGAGATCTCTAGTCGCGAACCCTGCTCTGAGGACTCGCCGTGTGAAAAACATTTTGTGAAAAACACTATCCGCAACCGCGAAGGGAGATTCGTGGTATCCCTGCCCCGCAGGTCTGATAAATTTCATTTGGGAGATTCTCTCCGCGGAGCTATCCGCAGGTTCCAATCGCTAGAGTTCAAGTTCAAACAGAACCCTATCCTTTACAAGGAGTATAGCGAGTTCATGAGTGAATACTTGAAACTTGGTCACATGTCTCCACTTAATGATTACGATTTGTCGCTTGACAACTCAGATATTTTTTATTTGCCCCATCACGCAGTCTTCAAGGACTCCAGCCTAACCACTAAATTGCGCGTGGTATTTGACCCCTCCGCTAAAACCACAAATAATCTGTCCCTCAACGATACTCTAATGGTCGGTCCTACGATCCAGCAGGATCTGTTTTCGACAATGGTTCGGTTCCATACCCACCGATACGTGCTTATTGCAGACATAGAAAAGATGTATCGTCAAATCATGGTTAACCCAAAGGATTCAAACCTGCAACGCATCGTTTGGCGTGATGCGCCGCATAAGGAATTGCGACATTACGCTTTAAGGACGGTTACGTATGGCACTGCTAGTGCTTCCTTCCTTGCTACACGTTGTCTGGCTCAGATAGCCTACGAAAATAAATCCGACTACCCTACAGCTTCTAGGGCCATAGCTAATGATTTTTACGTAGATGATCTTATAACGGGTTCGGATGATCCGAACGTGTTAGCTAAAATGAAATGCGAGGTCGTGAATTTACTAAATAGGTATGGTTTCACGTTACATAAGTGGTTTTCTAACCACCATAAGATTATGGCCCTTCGCGCCCAAGTATCCCATGACTTCAGCAAAGGTCAAAACGTGCGTACATTGGGAATCCAATGGAACGTTGATAAGGATAATTTTTTATACACCGTTCGGGGTGATGATAATTCGACCGTGTTCAACAAAAGAAGCGTGTTGTCGGTCATTGCTGGGATTTACGATCCACTGGGTCTTATCGCCCCCATCACATTTTGCTGCAAACATTTCGTGCAACAGTTGTGGTTGGCGGGCACAGATTGGGACGAACCCCTATCTGGGTCATTAGCCAATCAGTGGTTAGAACTATACTCTCAATTAGTTTCCGACACTCATTTTAAGATTACGAGGTCAGTTAAGAGTTCGAACAATTATCCAATTAGTTCATTCCAGCTTCACGGATTCGCCGACGCTTCGGCTAAAGATTACGCGTGTTGCATTTATGTGCGGGCGGTCTATTCGAACGGCGCCATATCGTCAAATTTGTTGTGTGCTAAATCTAGGGTCGCTCCGCTGAAACAGATAACGCTACCACGCCTTGAACTTTGTGCTTGTTTATTGCTGGCGCAATTAACTTCCAAGGTTTTAAACGCCATCAACTACAATTTTGACGGACTATATCTCTATTCGGACTCGATGATAGCGTTGCATTGGATACATCAACAATCTTCCCGCTGGAAGGTATTTGTGGCCAACCGTGTCGCGGAAATACAGCATCTTGTTAGCAGCAGGGGAACTTGGCGTCATGTAGTATCAACTGACAACCCTGCCGACATTTTATCACGCGGTTGCCTCCCTCGTAGTTTGCACGGTCATACTCAATGGTGGCATGGTCCGTCCTGGTTGGCCCATGAGTCAGCATCATGGCCAGTCAGCGCCTTCGACATTAATGCTCCCTGTACTTATCCCGACCTTGAGCAGGAACGTCGCAAGCAGGTTCAAACCTCACTAATTGTCGCATCCTCAACACATAGCTATGTTGAAAATTATTCATCCCTTACTAGGCTCATTCGCGTCTTCGCATTTTGCCGCAGATTTATTCGCAATTCTAGGCTCCCGGTTGTTGACAGGGCCACGTCCTTTTTGTCTGCTCAGGAATTGTATGACACACTTTTGTTTTTTGTCCGGCAAGCTCAGCAGTTGCACTTCGGCGTAGAAGTTAAGGAACTTGAGGCACATCGGTGCCTTCCTCGCAGCAGTAAAATTCTTGCTCTCAACCCCTTCCTGGATGACTCAGGCATTTTAAGAGTGGGTGGACGCTTACAATTCTCCCCACTTAACTACGCGAGTAAACACCAAATAATTTTGCACCCGCACGCTCGTCTTACGAGATTAATAATTGAGTATGAACATATCCGTTTGTTGCACGCTGGGGTGCAATCAACTCGAGCTTCGCTCAGGCACAAATATTGGATCATCCACGACAAATCTTATATACGCTCAGTAATACATAAGTGTGTCACTTTTTTTCGTTTCCGGGCTAAAGGTGCCAATCAACTATTAGGTCAGTTACCCCCTTCTAGGGTCACGCCTGCTAGGCCATTTTCACAGTCTGCCGTGGACTACGCCGGTCCTGTACTTTTACGCCATGGCGGGCAGCGCTCAAAGTCCACGTCCAAGGCATACATCGCGTTATTCATATGCATGTGCACAAAGGCCATTCATTTAGAATTGGTGTCGGATCTCAGTTCCAACGCCTTTATAGCGGCTTTAAGAAGGTTCATCGCGCGAAGAGGTATTCCCGCGCAGATATTTTCAGATAATGGTACGAATTTTCGTCGTGCCAACCACACCTTATATGATTGGTACAAATTTTTAACCTCAAGGGAAGTTGAGCAATCTTCTCAGGAGTTCTGCGGTCTCCGCGGTATCAATTGGTCCTTCATCCCCTCATTTCGGTGGTTTGTGGGAATGTGGTGTAAGGAGTGTTAAATATCATTTGCGTCGCATAATAGGCGGTACGATCTTGAATTTCGAGGAATACTCTACTCTTCTCTCTCAAATTGAGGCTTGCCTTAATTCACGCCCTTTGTGTGCTGTGTCCGACGATGCTAGAGACCCTGAACCCTTAACTCCTACTCACTTCCTGGTCGGTGCTCCACTGACTGCACTTCCGGAACCCGACTATACCCAAGGCTATACTAGTCATTTGGGCAGATGGCTTCTGCTCCAAAAATTTACACAGACCATCTGGAAACGGTGGTCTAGGGATTATCTGCACCAGCTGCAGCAGCGCAACAAATGGCGCACCCCGTTAAGGAATTTGAATGTCGGACAGCTTGTCCTCATTTCGGATGATAATTCCCCCCCACTACAGTGGAAGCGTGGGGTAATTACCAATGTTTTTCCGGGTCAAGATTCCTTAGTACGCGTCGCAGAAGTTCGCACCGCGCTAGGTATCTTACGCCGACCCATCCACAAATTATGCCCCCTTCCGGTGGCAACAAACTAGTCGTATGCGTGCCATACGAGACGTACTAGGATTGTGAACTTGTCACATTGCCTGGACTACGTCCGGGACATTCCCTGGGGCAAGCATACAAGTCAATTGTGTCATAAACGTTGTAAGTATTATTTACGTGCCGATAGCTATTATTGCAATAGTGACTGTGTTTTCAGTGTACTATCAATTGTTTATGGATGTTGTATTGTCGTATGTTTATATATTCAAAGTTCCGAGAACTACAAGTGTTACTTATGGTATCAATTATTCTATGTATGTATTGTATTTTCTAATGGTCATTATGATAACATTATGTACATATACATTATTATGTTCTTATTATTTTTATTACTATATGTGAAGCAGTGTTCAAGATGGTTTCTCTTAAATAATTTAAAGTTAATAATATATATAATACTTTCACTTATGAACTTACTGTTGTCACTTCCCAAACGTTTCAAGATGTTGTTTCTCTTCTTCAGTGGGTTGAGTACTAACTGTCGATTACAGAATAACCATTACGGAATGGAGTGTGTGGTGGGGGTTGATGGTGGGAAGGGATTGGCGCTGAGGTTCGAATTATGTGTGTGGATCAGTGTGTCAAATAGTGTATGTGATTTGTAATGTATCTGTTCATTTAATATGTTGTTTGGTTTTAGTGTGTGATATCTGTATATTTCAAATTGTTCAGCTGTGTTTAGTTTTCTACTTTTTGGTAAGTAGTGTAATATTTCCATGTTGTGTTCTATGTTTGTGTAGCTGTGGTTTTCGTTATGTAAATGTGTGGCAAATGTGGAATGTATGTAGTTTGCGGTGAGGGCTTTTAAATGTTCAGAAAACCTGGAAGAAAAAGATCTTCCCGTCTGGCCGATGTAGAATTGTTGACAATCATTGCAATTTAATTTATAAACCCCTGTTTTGCTGTATGTGTCAATGTCTTTGTTAGTATTGTTTATGTGTTTTCTAATGGTGTTGTTGGTTCTGTAAGCTACTTTATAATTTTGTTTCCTAAATGTGTTTGCAATTTTATGTATATTGGAATTGTAGTATGTAAGTGTTATGTATTTACTGGGTTGTGTGCTGTTGGTCAGATGTGTTTTACTTTTTGTGTTGAGGATTCGTTTGTGTAGTTTATTTATTAATTCGGGGTTGTATCCGTTTTTGACTGCTATATATTTAATTGTGTTTAATTCATCTTGGTAGTCATGTGTGTTTAGGGGTATTGACGTGAGCCTATGGAGCATGTAGTTGAAACCTGCATGTTTGTGTTGAGTTGGGTGGTTGGATGTGTTGTGTATGACCATGTCTGATGTGGTATGTTTTCTGTATATTTTGTATGTGTGTGTGTTGTTTGTTTTGGTGATTGTAAGGTCTAAAAAGTTTATGCTGTTGTTTAATTCTATTTCAAGTGTGAATTTTAATTTATGGTGTAAAGTGTTAATGTATTTGTGGAAATTTTCTATTTGTCTTTTGTTGCCGTTGTAAAGGAGTAAAATGTCGTCGACATACCTGTGCCAATATATTATTTTATCGGTGTATTTGTTGTTGTTCAGTATGTATATTGGCACAGGTATGTCGACGACATTTTACTCCTTTACAACGGCAACAAAAGACAAATAGAAAAATTCCACAAATACATTAACACTTTACACCATAAATTAAAATTTACACTTGAAATAGAATTAAACAACAGCATAAACTTTTTAGACCTTACAATCACCAAAACAAACAACACACACACATACAAAATATACAGAAAACCCACCACATCAGACATGGTCATACACAACACATCCAACCACCCAACTCAACACAAACATGCAGCTTTCAACTACATGCTCCATAGGCTCACGTCAATACCCCTAAACACACATGACTACCAAGATGAATTAAACACAATTAAATACATAGCAGTTAAAAATGGATACAACCCCGAATTAATAAATAAACTACACAAACGAATCCTCAACACAAAAAGTAAAACACATCTGACCAACAGCACACAACCCAGTAAATACATAACACTTACATACTACAATTCCAATACACATAAAATTGCAAACACATTTAGGAAACAAAATTATAAAGTAGCTTACAGAACCAACAACACCATTAGAAAACACATAAACAATACTAACAAAGACATTGACACATACAGCAAAACAGGGGTTTATAAATTAAATTGCAATGATTGTCAACAATTCTACATCGGCCAGACGGGAAGATCTTTTTCTTCCAGGTTTTCTGAACATTTAAAAGCCCTCACCACAAACTACATACATTCCACATTTGCCACACATTTACATAACGAAAACCACAGCTACACAAACATAGAACACAACATGGAAATATTACACTACTTACCAAAAAGTAGAAAACTAAACACAGCTGAACAATTTGAAATATACAGATATCACACACTACAACCAAACAACATATTAAATGAACAGATACATTACAAATCACATACACTATTTGACACACTGATCCACACACATAATTCGAACCTCAGCGCCAATCCCTTCCCACCATCAACCCCCACCACACACTCCATTCCGTAACGGTTATTCTGTAATCGACAGTTAGTACTCAACCCACTGAAGAAGAGAAACAACATCTTGAAACATTTGCGAAGTGACAACAGTAAGTTCATAAGTGAAAGTATTATATATATTATTAAATTAATAAGTGAACGAAGAGGATGCAACAACAAGATAATTTAAAGTTGTCACTTACGTTTTGTTAAAGTTTAAATGTATGTATTTCATATCCATATGTTATGCTTCAAGAGAGATCATGTTTAGTTATGCAAAGACTTGTTTTTATCATGATTTTTATTTTTTGTACCTTGCCTAGCGCAGAAATTTTTTTGAGCTTTTCTGTTAGTTTAATGAATTTGTTATCTACAGATTTTTATGTTAGAAGTGATTTACTTTAATCTAAGGGTCAATTCAATGTACAAGCCCTTTAAGAATATTATGTATTATTTATATAACATTGGTAATATTTTGCAATATACTGTTCCCAATTAAATCAAACTTCAAAATCGTTCCGATTTTGAGCGGGCAGTATGTTCAAACTTTGTACTGTGTTTATTATCTGTGTGCCGTGACCACTGCAATGCGACACGGGCGGATGACGTCACTTGCTTATCAAGCGCTGCCGGCGGTCAGCTGACCGACGGTAGACAAGTCAGTTTAGTTTCTAACCAGACTCCGAGCTGTTCTCTCGTTAAAAAATCTCTCTTCCAGCCGCGGCTTCTGGATCATTCATAATTATGTATCGTACTTACTAATTTACTCAGACAACCTGCGTCCATTTACAATGGGCTGCGACTTCTTTCAAAACTAATTTTATGGGCGTTATGGCCCCAAAAACATCCGCACGTGTCGACATTGGTCTATAAATTTTAACATTTCAATAAACGCATATCAAACAACAGAATTACAGTCCACTTCTTTTCGTTTAAAACCCAGCCTTTTCAACATAGCGTTTTTGGAACAACTCAAGATTTTCAAGAGCTTCCAATCCGCAACAACATCAGTGTATGGCTTCTTCTTGTAGTAAAAATTGTGGTAA
This sequence comes from Magicicada septendecula, assembly GCA_034769895.1. Classification (NCBI taxonomy): domain Eukaryota; kingdom Metazoa; phylum Arthropoda; class Insecta; order Hemiptera; family Cicadidae; genus Magicicada; species Magicicada septendecula. The sequence continues at coordinate 416,292,455 of CM068369.1, forward strand.
TTGACTTCTTAATGTCGTAAAAATTGTGTTACTTGCGAAAGTAACTTCGCCGCACTCACTCTAACGATAAGTACTGTAAGAGTTGTGTTCTAATAAGTAAAAGAGGTTGTAGTTCTTATCACTTCTCACTTCTCAGAGATGGCATCATGGCGTGTAACAGTAAGAGTTGTGAGTTACATAAGCTAATCTTATGAGAAATCGTAAGGTTATAGTTCTTATAACTTCTCATAGATGACGTGAGTGTCTCTGTTTCGTAATTAGTTTCTTTCAAAGTTTTGAATTATCAACAACCAGTCTGTAAATAAATTATTTACAAATGTTTTTAAAATTTTTTCCAGTCTATTGGAAGGGGGGCAGCTGCCCCCCTTGCCCCCTGGATACGCCCATGCCTGTTACTATGTATAGAGGTGTTACTATATATATTGTATGTTAAAACTGTGAGGTATATTTTATAATCTGGAACATTTTATACCAAATTATTTAATCACAAAAGATTATGTAAAACACAAAATTACAACAAACACACCAAAAGTATCTGTAGAAATTAAAAATTAATCAAAATTATATAAATGACAAATTATTCAATAAATGATTAAATATGTACCATAATTTATTAGATACTGCAATTATTTTTTATAGAAACAAACATCCACTAGCAGCTACAAAACCAATTTTCCCTATAATGTACCTAGCAAGATCCTAATCTTTTCGATACATTGTTGGATTGTTAATGCTAGCATTTTTTTTTCTTTTCCCCAAACATTTTGAAACCATAATTTCAAAGCGATACTACCTGAGATGCCTTTCCATTGTTTCCTTTTGCTCCAAAAAAATATTTTGTTGTGGTGTTGATAATGTCTTTATTCTTTAAAATTTTGTGTGAGGGAGATTGCAATATTTTTAACTGAACTGTAGCATTTCATTGTCTCAGTTTTTGTCATTTTTTGTGCTACTGTAAAGTGTTCACTTTTTATTTACACTTAAGTCATGCCGTTTTTATTTTACATTTTTACACTTCTGTCAAGCTACTGTAAATCTACAGTAAAATATACAATTTTATTAAAAAAAAAGATCAAACCAAGCACTTGTCTGTAATAAACAGAACACTGTGTAATAACTGAAATATATGAGAGTTTTATTTAAGGTTATTGCTGGCTCTCACATCCTACCTTCCAATATTTGCGTATCATAGGTCAGAACAGTGAATAACTCAACAGGATACTAAGTCATTCTTACTACTGTTCAGGTGCATTTAGCATGTACACCAGAGGCAGATTTATGCATAGGCAAAGTAGGCAACTGCCTACGGGCGGCAAATTTTGTAAAGGTCGTTATGTTGTTTTTATACCTAAGAGATGTTTCAAATACCGCTCCATTTCGTCTCAATATGATAAGAAGCTTTTAAAAATATATATTGTTTAGTAACACAGCTTATTACATAAACAGAATAGTTCATCATTTACTTCTGATCTGTATATGAAGTAGGCCCTACATCGTTTTTCACAATTTACATTTACATACATTATATATGTGATACTTCCATTATATTAATTATTTAACTATTAATTTGTTTACATTTAAATTTCGAACATCCTTTACCGACTGTAATTTGACATGAGTAAATGTCAATAGATGCCACTAGCTGCTAACAGACAGACTATGAGCATAGTATAATTTCATACCCAACTCTAGTGCCAATTGAGCTTCGACCAGCCGAGGAAGGAAATAAGAGGTCTACACATAGTACGGTACGTGTCCGTTAAACACCTGTTGTATTTTACATAAATCGTTAAATATATATTCATCAAATAAATTGATAGGCAAAAAGTGATAAGTGAAAGGATGATTATGTCAAAAGATGTGTACATAATGTATTTTCATTTATTATGTTAGGGTAATATTAGTGGAATGATAATATTCTACCACTACTGTATTACAGTATACAAATGTAGTGATATATCTTGGCACAATACTATGTAATAAATTTGGATAAAAGGCTCATTTCAAATAGAAAGGATAGCTGGTGTGATCAGACATAACACATTTGTATTAGTTTTTTGAGAATTTATTCCTATCAAACTGCAATAAGCATATTTTCAAACCTTTATGGATGTGTGTCATGGAATTTACAGATTGCACCAAAAGAAACAGTTAAAATATATCTTTTCAATTAAACAAAAATTGGTCTTGTAATATGAGTCAGTAATACAGCAGGAACTAATCAGTTAATTGCTATTACAAAATGCCTTATTCCTTTTTCATGATGATCAGATTTTGCTATACGCCTGCATAAATAAAAATTATTAAATTGCTTAACTCTCAACACAAAGTATTTAAACTATTTAAAATGAAAAGTTCATTATGTCACATATTCTAGTAACAAGGTAAGTTTTTGGAATAGTGTTTTAGCTGAATTTATACACTAGAGGACACTCACCATGAAACTTCTCAATTAAATTACATTATAATTATCTCTTACCTTCGGGTTTTTTACTCCAAGGGTCGTTCAGACGAAACTGCTGCAAAAAGGATTATTTGGATTTGATATAGGCAAAGATCAAATACACTGTTTGTGCTAAAACAAATTGCCTCCGATTTATTATTCAAAATGACTACTTCGTCTCTCTTTCATGACATTTAGAGCAAATACTTGTAGAATGAGCAACAATTTGTGAAATCAAAGTTAGTAATAAAATATTTCTTAATTAACTAGCTTATGACAACTATGGTATACCACAACTATTTACTATCTGCAATGAACCAATACGTGCTTTAGCTACACACTCACACCCATTCGTTCTTTGATTTTATCGTTCTATTTAAACCCCACTTCGAGATCTCTGATGTACATCTTAGATTTATATTTATTTATGTTGAATTATACTCTGGAGAAAAAAAGGAAAATAATCTTGTTTAAAACCCAGTTAATACTTAACGTCTGAAGAACTCCGCTGTTTTGCACCTCTGCTGTGAATGCACTGTTTAACACACCATAATTTAGTTAAGACACTGTTTAACCGCGGTACTGTTATTGTTTATTTCATATTAGGTTGATGCGCCACTATTATTTTAATCCACTTTAAAATAGCATTTCGTTTTGTTTTGTCGGCCGACATAAATTTTCGAACACTTAGCTCGCTTAGGCTGGCCGCGCGTTATACAGTTTTTTATATTAGTTTTAGTATTTTCAAAGATAGGCCTACTCTTAACTGCGGCCTATCTTACACCCGAGGCCACTATGTAATTTTTATCTGCACTGTATGCTGCTTATTACCACTCTCTCTGATGACACACAGCAGACTGGAGACTATGTCACAAGGCTGCTGCTGGCGGTTACGCAATGCGTCTGGCAGTTGTTTTGGCTGACTGTATGTGTGTTGCATTGCTGTACTGGAGGCTCCTTACAGGTGAAAGTCTGGCAATTTGGAAAGTGCTTAAAATGATGATTTGAATTAATATAAAATTAAACTGGGGTGGCTCACAATTCCGTACCGTTACAACCATTTAGTTTGTGTGTGTAACTCTGGTTAATCAAAGAGAAATATTTGTGTAAATTCAAATTTAGTAATACAAATCTACTACCATAAAGGACTGGAATGCTATGCATTAAAGAATTTTAATTAACTTTATATGGGGAATAGTAAATTATTATAAATAAATCACCTTATATCCGCCGTGTGACTTCGTTACGTCGATTAAAATGACGCGTTTCGGAACATCTGTTCCATCATCAGATAAAATCGCTCTATTGAGGTCGTTAAACGTTAAAAACACATGATACACATAATTGTCCACTATTTAATTCACTTGCTTCCTAAATGGTGTGCACCACGACGAAGCCGATCGGACACTGAACTATTATCTGAGTGATTACGCCTAAGCAGGTTCAAAGCTGTATCGTATAGCGGGTTGGATTTAAAATTTATGTGGTCATTCGATATGAAGTCTCGGCTGTTTATGTTATTATATGCTTTGTATATTTCGAACTCCTCTATTGCGTCCATGTAACGGCCTTTGTTGCACACATTTAGGGGTATTAAATTAGATTTAAAATCAGTATAATTATGATTGTGTAAGATTAAGTGGCGGGCAAAGTTGGACTTGATATTATTTAACAAAGTGAGATTATTTAGGTGACGTTTTGGTGTATGTTCTTTAAATCGTTTGAGGAAACCTCTCCCCATTTGACCAATGTAAAAACTGTTGCATTCGTTACATGATAATTTATATATGCCGGATTTCTTTTCTAAAGGTATGGGTTTTCTATGACGTAGTATTTTTAATAGACTATTGTTTGTTTTGAAGGTAGCAGTAATATTCAATTTATTAAATGTGGAGGTTAGAATCTTTGGCATTATATTTGTGTATGCGGTAGAAATAAATGTTATTTTTGTATCCTTATCTATTGGGGGCTTGGATTTTCGAATTTTATGTTTCTTGATGAGATTATCAATCAACGTGTTTTGGTAACCATTAGCTAAAGCTATATGTTTAATAGTATTCACCTCCTCACGGTAATCATCATCACTGAGAGGTACTGCCAACAATCTGCGGATAAAGTAATTATAAGCTGCCAACTTTTGCGAAAATGGATGATAAGAGTCAGCATGTATTGTCACATCAGTGATAGTCGGTTTTCTATAAATATTAAATTTCAATTTATTTACGTGTTTAGTGACAGACAAATCTAAAAAATTCAATTTATTATCCACTTCAGTTTCCAACGTGAATTGAATGTTTTTATTAATATTATTCATATAATGTTTTAGGTTTTCGATCTGTCGTACAGTACCATTGAAAATTAGAAAGGTATCGTCTACATAACGTGCATAAAATATTATATCATTTTTGTATTTGTTATGTGAGAGCAAATGAGAGTTTTCATAAAAATTCAAGTAAACGTCAGCCAATAGACCAGAGAGAGGTGAACCCATGGCCAATCCATCGTCCTGAATGAAAAATTGGTTATTGAAAGCAAAGTAATTTTGTTCTAAGATAGTTTCAAGTAAACCAATTAACTCGTTTATCGTCTGTATATTTAATTTATTATTCTCTAATAAATTTTCTTTTAAGATATTTAGTGTTTCCTTTACTGGTATGTTGGTATACAAATTTACTATATCAAACGATGCTAACTTATAATTTGGTAGTATATCAACATTTTTACATTTATTAATAAAATCCGTGTTGTTTGTGACACTATGATTGTTCTTTAAATTTATGTTTCCTTTGATTACTTTGACGAGTTTTTTAGCTGTTTTGTATGCGGGCGCTGTGGTAAAATTAACGAGTGGTCTGACCGGTATGTCGTGTTTATGAATTTTGGGTAGGCCAGTGAGTTCGGGAGCTTTAGCATTAATAGGCTTCAGGAAGCGACGTGTGCATTCGCTATACAAATTTACGCAATTATTGATTTTGTTATTCAATGTCTTGACATACATATCAGTAGGATCAGATTTCAAGGTTCTAATATTATTGTTTGAAATAAAGTCGTTTACTTTCGTTTTATACACGTCAAAGTCCATGACAACAAGAGTATTCCCCTTATCTGCCTTAGTAATTAGAGCATTATTATCAACTAATTTAGCTTTTATTTGTTTCAATAACTTAAACTCGTTGGAAAATCTTATATGTTTCTGTAAACCATGAGGTGAATGGTTGTCAAAATTATGGTGTTTTATGGTATTATTAAATTTATTATTTATTAAAATGCGTGCTTCAGTTTGTAGTTTTGGATCGGCAATTGTTTTTACTGCAGTTTCTGCATTGATAATTTCTTGTACGATTTGATGTTTATTATTAAGAGGCAAGTTATACTTGATGCCTTTATTAAGGATGTTCATTTCGTCATCATTAAAAGCTATCTAGTTAAATTAGACACACGAGGATAAAATGTGTGTTTACAAGTGATGTCGGTCTCATGGCGATGTTTACTCTTTAAATTATGAATTTTACGCGTCTGTTTAAAGTATGTATTGTGAGTAACGTCAGAGACGTATTTATGTACTGATTCCATAACATTATTTACGATGGCAGGATGAATATCGTTCAAAATATGTAAATGCAATTTATAAAGTCGTGTATTGAGTGTAGATTTCTTAATATACAAAGATTTGATTTCTTCCTTGATCCGAAAAATCTCAGCATGTTTTTTTGGTTGTTTTAGCAGCCCTAGAGAGGGCCTTCACATTTATAACTGCATATTTTGGTATTAAACGATTTTTTAAATAGATATTATTAAATTTAATGTGTAAGTTAGTTTTAACGTTTAACGACCTCAATAGAGCGATTTTATCTGATGATGGAACAGATGTTCCGAAACGCGTCATTTTAATCGACGTAACGAAGTCACACGACGGATATAAGGTGATTTATTTATAATAATTTACTGTTCATACGTGACTTGGATACCAAGAACTAATATGCATTTTAAATTGGAGGCTAGTCAAGCAAGCGTGGTATATAAGTATCAAAACGTTAAAATCCAGTTACTAAAAACTAACTTACACATTAAATTTAATAATATCTGTTTAAAAAATCGTTTAATACCAAAATATGCAGTTATAAATGTGAAGGCCCTCTCTAGGGCTGCTAAAGCAACCAAAAAACATGCTGAGATTTTTCGGATCAAGGAAGAAATCAAATCTTTGTATATTAAGAAATCTACACTCAATACACGACTTTATAAATTGCATTTACATATTTTGAACGATATTCATCCTGCCATCGTAAATAATGTTATGGAATCAGTACATAAATACGTCTCTGACGTTACTCACAATACATACTTTAAACAGACGCGTAAAATTCATAATTTAAAGAGTAAACATCGCCATGAGACCGACATCACTTGTAAACACACATTTTATCCTCGTGTGTCTAATTTAACTACGATAGCTTTTAATGATGACGAAATGAACATCCTTAATAAAGGCATCAAGTATAACTTGCCTCTTAATAATAAACATCAAATCGTACAAGAAATTATCAATGCAGAAACTGCAGTAAAAACAATTGCCGATCCAAAACTACAAACTGAAGCACGCATTTTAATAAATAATAAATTTAATAATACCATAAAACACCATAATTTTGACAACCATTCACCTCATGGTTTACAGAAACATTTAAGATTTTCCAACGAGTTTAAGTTATTGAAACAAATAAAAGCTAAATTAGTTGATAATAATGCTCTAATTACTAAGGCAGACAAGGGGAATACTCTTGTTGTCATGGACTTTGACGTGTATAAAACGAAAGTAAACGACTTTATTTCAAACAATAATATTAGAACCTTGAAATCTGATCCTACTGATATGTATGTCAAGACATTGAATAACAAAATCAATAATTGCGTAAATTTGTTTAGCGAATGCACACGTCGCTTCCTGAAGCCTATTAATGCTAAAGCTTCCGAACTCACTGGCCTACCCAAAATTCATAAACACGACATACCGGTCAGACCACTCGTTAATTTTACCACAGCGCCCGCATACAAAACAGCTAAAAAACTCGTCAAAGTAATCAAAGGAAACATAAATTTAAAGAACAATCATAGTGTCACAAACAACACGGATTTTATTAATAAATGTAAAAATGTTGATATACTACCAAATTATAAGTTAGCATCGTTTGATATAGTAAATTTGTATACCAACATACCAGTAAAGGAAACACTAAATATCTTAAAAGAAAATTTATTAGAGAATAATAAATTAAATATACAGACGATAAACGAGTTAATTGGTTTACTTGAAACTATCTTAGAACAAAATTACTTTGCTTTCAATAACCAATTTTTCATTCAGGACGATGGATTGGCCATGGGTTCACCTCTCTCTGGTCTATTGGCTGACGTTTACTTGAATTTTTATGAAAACTCTCATTTGCTCTCACATAACAAATACAAAAATGATATAATATTTTATGCACGTTATGTAGACGATACCTTTCTAATTTTCAATGGTACTGTACGACAGATCGAAAACCTAAAACATTATATGAATAATATTAATAAAAACATTCAATTCACGTTGGAAACTGAAGTGGATAATAAATTGAATTTTTTAGATTTGTCTGTCACTAAACACGTAAATAAATTGAAATTTAATATTTATAGAAAACCGACTATCACTGATGTGACAATACATGCTGACTCTTATCATCCATTTTCGCAAAAGTTGGCAGCTTATAATTACTTTATCCGCAGATTGTTGGCAGTACCTCTCAGTGATGATGATTACCGTGAGGAGGTGAATACCATTAAACATATAGCTTTAGCTAATGGTTACCAAAACACGTTGATTGATAATCTCATCAAGAAACATAAAATTCGAAAATCCAAGCCCCCAATAGATAAGGATACAAAAATAACATTTATTTCTACCGCATACACAAATATAATGCCAAAGATTCTAACCTCCACATTTAATAAATTGAATATTACTGCTACCTTCAAAACAAACAATAGTCTATTAAAAATACTACGTCATAGAAAACCCATACCTTTAGAAAAGAAATCCGGCATATATAAATTATCATGTAACGACTGCAACAGTTTTTACATTGGTCAAACGGGGAGAGGTTTCCTCAAACGATTTAAAGAACACACACCAAAACGTCACCTAAATAATCTCACTTTGTTAAATAATATCAAGTCCAACTTTGCCCGCCACTTAATCTTACACAATCATAATTATACTGATTTTAAATCTAATTTAATACCCCTACATGTGTGCAACAAAGGCCGTTACATGGACGCAATAGAGGAGTTCGAAATATACAAAGCATATAATAACATAAACAGCCGAGACTTCATATTGAATGACCACATAAATTTTAAATCCAACCCGCTATACGATACAGCTTTGAACCTGCTTAGGCGTAATCACTCAGATAATAGTTCAGTGTCCGATCGGCTTCGTCGTGGTGCGCACCATTTAGGAAGCAAGTGAATTAAATAGTGGACAATTATGTGTATCATGTGTTTTTAACGTTTAACGACCTCAATAGAGCGATTTTATCTGATGATGGAACAGATGTTCCGAAACGCGTCATTTTAATCGACGTAACGAAGTCACACGACGGATATAAGGTGATTTATTTATAATAATTTACTGTTCATACGTGACTTGGATACCAAGAACTAATATGCATTTTAAATTATATGGGGAAATCTGGTTTACATACATTATTTCTGAAAATAATAATCCTGAAATGTAATCAGTACTTATATCAAATTAAGTGCAATAATTAAATAGATTCTTCAACTTACACATTGCAAACTTCAGGTGCTAAGCCTTTACTTTATTTTTAATTTAACATCAATTTATGTTCGGCAACGTTAAAAAGAACATGTTATGGCCTCTGAGAAAGTACACAGTGAGTGGAAGCTGGCTTAAATGAAGGTAAACATTTTATCTAATAATTAGTGTACCGTGTTAGAAAACATGTGCAATACATTTTATAAAAAGAAGGATATTGTTTTTACTTCCATGTTCCACAAGGAAATGGATGGCAAAAAAAAATCGTGTTCGAGATAAGGGCTGATTCTGATTGTACTACCCTCAAAACATAAAGAAAAGTCATTTTTCGAGAGATGTCTGTGTGTAGAATTTTGTCTATGGCGAATGACAACTGCCGCAAATTCAAATAATTTTTCGCATATTGTAGAGGACTCAAGGTCTGTTGATTTTGGTGAAGATCGGTTAAGGAGAAGGAATAGTTTACCTGCAATGTTTTATGTTTTAACAAGAGTAAAGTACTTAATTTTGATAAATAAAGTATCCTGGAAAGGTCATAATAATCCACTGTAGAAAGGTTGATGATATATCTATAAATGAAAATGGGTAGGGGGAAGTTGAAGGGGGAGGGGATAATTTTCTATAAATAAAAATTATAGGTGAAGGGGAGGGGATAATTTTTTATATGTGTACTACGTTATCAGCAACAATGAAGTAGTTTGTTGATAAAATTCCTTCCCAGGCTGTTTGACCGTGGTCCAAAGTTTTCTGAAAAACCAGACGTTTTGGAAGTGCTATCGACTGCCATCATCAGTGAAAATCGAGTGCGCTAACGTGAGGTTGTATATGTTAGTGACCACAATTCTGTGGTTGAGGCTGAAGATAGAAGTAGTTTCTGTGGAAATATTTCATTTCTAAAATGATTTTAAATATAAATCTTAAAACATGGAAGTCATAGTTCTCCATACCGATATTTTAATTATTTGCATCAAATAGTACGTATTATTGTTTAATAAATGTTCTATCCAGATCAAATTATGTGTATACAGTTCTGGAAAAATTAGACAGGCATACAATTTTGTTTGTTTATTGTAAACTGTATTATGTTTGGAAGTATCCCAAAGTAAATTTAACATTAATCATGTCAATCAATGAGGCCAGTCCAGTTTTATAAGGCTAGGAGAATCCTTGAAATGTTTGGAGCATCACTAGGTCATGATGGATCTAATCATCAAACTTCAGTTTCTGTGAAAAACTGGCAGATTTGAGTAGTCACTTGATAATGGATGGTATTGTAAAAGCAACAATTCTTTCAGAATTATTTTATAACCCTGTCAGTCTGCAAATAACTATCACTCCTTTAGATCATCAGCAGATTTAAACTTTTCTTATTCGTGTTATGAATGTATCATGTAAAACTGCTGGAAGTATGGAATACAAATCAAACATTGTACATTTTTATGTTAGGTACACTTTACAAAACCTTTTCATCAGATGTTCAAAAGAGTAAGCTTGTAATTTTTTTTTTTATAAACCCTTAGTAAGGTTTCTCAGCAACAGTTACTGGATGTCACAGTTTGTTTCTAGGATGTTTTACAAAGTAGTGGAAACTTGCTACTTAAATTCTGTGTTTCTTTGACTTCCTATTCTAAAGTAATCTTTAAGGTGTTTTAAGGGATTCGAAGATAACTCTACTAGGAATAAATCTGCATCTGTGCTACAGATAAGTATGGATGGCTAATCCTAAATGGAAATTTTAAGAACAATTCAGAATACTGTGACTCTGGGAACACAAGTTGATAAAATGTAAAAAAGGGCAAAGTAACTGTGGATAAACGCAGAATCCATGGTGTTAAAAGGTTTGAAGAAAAAGTTCACCATGAGTTATCTTGCCTTTCAATCAGTAGTAGTATACCTAGACGTTTTTCAGTGTAACGAGTTGGTTTCACATTTCTTAATTCTTAGCCTCATATAATGAGTACTAATGTACGCCTACTTATAAGTAACTTTACTAACAAAAAGTCTTTTTTAAAAAAGCGACTTGTGTCCATGTTAACAGCAAAGATGACTATTACTGAAGCTCTGAGAACTGTCATATGATAATGGCATGACAATGGATCAGTTACAATAATCAACAACTTATTAAGGCACACTGTAAGGAGGTATGCTTTAATCATTTTGCACACATCATTCCAGAAGTCTGTTCTAAAAACAATTATAATCAAACTGCTGTTTCAACAGTACTAATAATGCAGCATGGCAAAATTTAAACCATTTTTCTTGTGAACTTACTTGTCTTTTTCTGTTGAATGTGTTTCGGCGTCGTGTTCGCCTTCGTCAGCTTAGAAACAGACTCAAGTTGAGAAGACAAGTAAGTTCACAAGAGAAAGTTTCATTATTATATAAAGTGTAGTGCTGTGAAAAAAGATGATGAACAAACAAGACAACTATTAAACCATTTTTATTGGTCTGAACGTTTGTTTCAAGCTGAGTATATCAAATATGTTTGTAATATGAGGGGGTACCCAAAAATAACCGGTTTTTTTTTAAAGCTATGTATTTAATTTTTTTACAAAACAACCTTATCACCTTCAAAGTACTCTCCATTACAGTTAATACATTTGTCCAATCTGCGATCCCATTCCTGGAAACATTTTTCAAACTCGTCTGTTGTGATGGCCGACAGCTCCTGCCTCGTTTTTTTCTTTACCGCTTCCACGTCGTCAAAACGTTGTCCTTTCATGTCCCTCTTTGTTCGCGGAAACAAGAAGAAATCGCACGGAACGAGGTCAGGTGAGTAAGGTGCGTGGGGAAAGGGAGTCATGTTGTTTTTTGCTAAAAACTGGCGCACTGAAATGGCTGCATGAGTAGGTGCATTGTCTTGGTGGAAAAACCAGTCCCTCGTCTGCCACAAATCGGGCCTTTTTTGTCGCACATTGTTACGCAATCTTTTTAAAACCTCCAAATAGAAAGCCTGATTAACAGTCTGACCTGGTGGGACAAATTCAGAATGCACTACCCCTCTCACATCGAAAAAACAAATGAGCATCGTCTTGATGTTTGATTTCATGTGACAAGCTTTTTTTGGGCGAGGTGACAATGAAGTTTTCCACTGGCTTGACTGTTGTTTAGTTTCGGGGTCATAACCATAGCACCATGACTCGTCACCAGTAATGACCTTGGAGAAAAAATCTGTGTCGGTTCGGAGCTGGTCTTTCAATGCACGGCATGTTTCAACTCGATTCTCTTTTTGCTGTTCAGTCAGGACCCGAGGCACAAATTTTGCAGTGACCCTTCTCATCCCCAAATCTTCTGACAAAATTCGCTGAACCGAGCTCCAAGTTATGCCAGATAACTTACTAATCTCTTCAATGGTCTGTCATCGGTCTTTAAGCACGATTGCATGAACGTTTTTAACATTTTCGTCAATTCTGGAAGTTGACGGACGTCCAGAATGAGGTTTGTCATCAATTGACATTTTACCTTCTTTGAAACGAGAAAACCATTGGTACACTTGAGTTTTTCCTATAGCACTATCCTTGTAAGCTGTTTTCAACATCACAACAGTTTCTGCGGCATTTTTCCCAAGCAGGAAACAAAATTTCACAGCAGCGCACTGTTCACTTAAATCCGCCATGACAAAAAACGAGGAGCAAGCGAAACTGCTTTTACAAAACGAATTACTGTGACTGAACATAACCTTCTCAGGCGACAACAATGACGGCACTGAACTCGGAACGAGTTGCGCTACACTCGCCTAGCGGGAGAAATGCGTACTACGTAAGCTCCGCCAGTCGCAGCGTTATTCCGGTTATTTTTGGGTACCCCCTCGTAGGTTTATAACGTAAGATGTGAAGTATATTGTAATGGTACATATAACACATCCAACACCAACATGTTACAAATGAATTATATGCCACTATAAATAAAATGATCTACAAAAGTTGAACCTACAGTCATGAACAGAGGAAGTATTATAAGCCAAAATAGGGGAATAAAATAAATTATGAATTACAAGTAAATGTACAACTGAAGAAAATAAGACAAGACCAACGACAAGACAACATACCTAATTACCCAATAGATCAAACAGTGAGAAAGAAACCAATGACAACAACACCAAGAAGAAATTTACTAAGAGTGAGGAAGGAATCGGTACAAATAAGAAGAAAACATAATCAGGTCAAACACCAAAGGGAGATAGTATAAATGAGAACAAATTAACATATGAAAATAAAAGTATTGTTATTGAAAGAAAAGATAAAAGTGAGACAAACAACATGATTTAAATCCCTAAACTGTAACTTGACACTGACCTAAACTTGTTAACCAAATACCTTCCATAACAATACAATACAAAAAGAACTCAATAAAAGTTACGGTAATTATTGAAAACAGAATTTTATAAAGAGAATGAGTACCAGTAGGGTAATTGCATAGCTAAATGATGTGTAAACATTACAAAGGGACTATGTCCAAAACACTAATAAAGGATTGTAAAGTGGAATTAAAATTGTAAATAACCACTAATTATCAATAATAAAGATTGTGAAAATAAACAAATTGAAATCTAATGATAAACAATAATATACTAGTGTTATATAAGAATAAATAAATCATGTATAATGTAGAAATCCGAAACTGACATTCAACCATTGTTGAAAAACCAACTTATAACATAACCTAATCTGGCCAACTAGTTTTCAATAAAACCATAGAAAACTAAGACTAAAGTAATGTTAAACTAAAATGTGTTGTAGTAGAACTTAAATAGATAATATCAGGAACATTTGATGTACAACAGATAACATTTTAAGGAAACCTAAATGCTGAATAGATGTAATTTCATAAAACCATATGCATCACATAGAACGGGTACATGAGACAGCAAAACTATCAAGTAAATTTGTAATAAAAGAGTGGGAACTCAACCAATAACACAGAACAAGGCAGAATAACGTTTAGAGGAGCCAATTCAAGGATTATATCCACCTAATTAACAATAATAACACAAATAATATGTAAACCCTAGTAAACACTAGATGCAAGAAGTCAGAGTAACTTCAAACTAATGTAATTGTCAATGTAAATGCAGAATTAACGACTGCACAGTACTAACAGTGTTATCAGAACACTGATAAGAGATAATAATACAATAATGAGATTAATGTGAAAGAATTATAACTCACGAAAAATGTAACATTCAAGAGTACTAAAATCTCACTAAAAAGACTATAATTAAAGTAATAAAACCAGTGATAAATAAAACTGACACTATCAGAAGTGGTAATGACCAATGCATTATGCACAGGCCATAATAAAATGGTATTATCAACAACTATTATTGTGATATAATTAATAAACAATTTATGTGATAATAGGCCTAGAGTTTGAACCTAGGAAAATGGATATTTCATAACTATAAGTAAATAACCATGTGTGAAAAGTTCATAATACAGTAATAATATGTTATCACCACGAACACACGGAATAAAAACAATATATTTAATGTATTATGTAACTTAAAGAAATATTATTCATTTGTACAAAGTGCGTTTTTATCAACCCCATATCAGAACTATATGATGAGGGTATGCAAATTACTCGTAATCAAAAGATAGAAACGATGGGAGTTATAAAAATATTGTTAGTGTAATTATAAATAAGATATTTGATTTATAAGAAAAATTAATAAATTGCAAACCCCTGTGCATGGCTTTGTAACCAGTAAAACATTAGTCTCAAACCCACCCTACTGACGCTAGTTTGTGCTTCTATTTTGATGATCCTCGCCGAGAGTACACGAAATAAAGACAATTAGCCAATCAGAGCTCATTAAAAAGTACGAAGTCTCGAAGTTAAAAGTCTATTTACGAAAGCATTAAAAGAGGCCATTTTATGTGTATATGGGTGGAATGAATCAGCATGGACAGTTATATCCATGGTAGTGGGTTTCCTGTATATTTTATATGTGATACAATCAGCATTTCTTCGAACAGAAAGGTCTAAAAAGTTTAGGCAATTTTCATTTTCTACTTCCATGGTGAATTTTATGTTGTTCATGTATTTGAGTAACATGTCCATTTGTCTACAAGTGCCATTAAAAACCATCGACATATCGCGTGTATGAGATAATTTTATTGTGGTAACTGTTACAGTTAGATAGTAGATAATTATTTTCATAAAAGTTAAGGTATATATCTGCCAGTAATCCACTTAAAGGAGACCCCATGGCCAACCCTTCTCCTTGTTCAAAAAACTTGCCGTCAAACGTAAAATAATTTTGTTTCAACACTATTCATAATATCAAGATTAATTCGTTAATTTCCTGTGGATTTAATATTGCCGTATTAAGTAAATTGTTTTGGAGAATCTCTATTGTTTCTTGTATAGGTATATTTGTGTATAAATTGACAATATCAAAAGAAACCAGCTTATAACTCGGTAATAAGTCGATGGAATTAATTTTGTTTATGAAATCTTTATTGTTCTTGATACTATGATTATTCTCTAGCTTTATACTGTTTTTTATTATATGTTGAAGTTTTTTTGCACCCAGGTGTTATGTTGTTGTGTCACCAAATTTTTCAAAATTAATATTCAAAATAAGTCATTAGCAGCAGTTAAAACTAAATCAATAGCACAGAAGATATGGGAAAAAGAAGAAATTAAGCAATTGTATGTGAAAAAGGACAGATTGAACCGTATTTTGTATATTGTACATTTGAAAATATTAAACAGTTTACATCCAGCTATCATTAGCAATGTTATGGAATTGATAGAAGCACAGATAAGAGAAGTAATTAAAGTCATTATATCGATACACATTAAGAAGTTTGATAACCTATACAAGAAACAACACGTGTATGATAACATAAATTGTAAACATAACTTTTATAAACGCGTAGTAAATTATACCAATATTGAATTATCTAATGGCGAGACAGAATTAATATCTAAAGGTTTAAAATATAACTTACCTAAACTTAGCAAAAACAGCCTATTACGTGGAGTTATAAACGCTGAAGCTGCTATAAAATGCATTAAAAACCAAGAAACCCAACAAGTAACACGATCGGAAATCAACAATAAATTGGATCACATATTGAAAATGGATGGCTTAAGTAAAAATAAAAACCAGTTTCTAAAATACAAGAAGGAGCTCAACCTTATGAAAACAATAAAACAAAAGATTGACGTAAATAAGGCAATAGTTACCAAAGCTGATAAAGGCAATACTGTAGTTATATTGAGTCAAGCAGATTACACGCAGAAAGGTTATGAATTTATTAATAATAACTTTATTAAGACACTTGAGCATGACCCCACCAGCAAGTACACAAAGGAACTAAATTCCGCTGTGAACAAATGTATAAATTTATTTGACGCAAATGTTAGACACCATATTAAACAAATAAATGCACAGGCACCCGCATTCACAGGTTTGCCAAAAATACATAAGGACAGCATGCCAATACGTCCCTTAGTTAACTACACGTCGGCACCTGGGTACAAAATCGCAAAAAAACTTCAACATATAATAAAAAACAGTATAAAGCTAGAGAATAATCATAGTATCAAGAACAATAAAGATTTCATAAACAAAATTAATTCCATCGACTTATTACCGAGTTATAAGCTGGTTTCTTTTGATATTGTCAATTTATACACAAATATACCTATACAAGAAACAACAGAGATTCTCCAAAACAATTTACTTAATACGGCAATATTAAATCCACAAGAAATTAACGAATTAATCTTGATATTACAAATAGTGTTGAAACAAATTATTTTACGTTTGACGGTAAGTTTTTTGAACAAGGAGAAGGATTGGCCATGGGGTCTCCTTTAAGTGGATTACTGGCAGATATATACCTTAACTTTTATGAAAATAATTATCTACTATCTAAATGTAACAGTTACCACGATAAAATTATCTCATACACGCGATATGTTGACGATACGTTCATGGTTTTTAATGGCACTTGTAGACAAATGGACATGTTACTCAAATACATGAACAACATAAAATTCACCATGGAAGTAGAAAATGAAAATTGCCTAACTTTTTAGACCTTTCTGTTCGAAGAAACGCTGATTGTATCACATATAAAATATACAGGAAACCCACTACCATGGATATAACTGTCCATGCTGATTCATTCCACCCATATACACAGAAAATGGCCTCTTTTAATGCTTTCGTAAATAGACTTTCAACTATACCTATGAACCAGGAAGATTTTCAAGATGAAGTAAATATTATTAAACATATAGCTGTCAATAATGGATATAAAAGTGATATAATAGATAACTTAATACGCAAACATAGGAATAAAATGGAAAGAAAATCAAAATTAGATGGTAAAAAGAACCGTTTATTTCAGTTGCATATACTAATGTAATAAAAAATGACTTAAGAAAATTAGGTATCATCGTGTCCTTCAAAACTACCAATAACATATTAAACATATTAAAACCTCGAACACAAAAAACAACCGAAAACAGTTCTGGCATATATAGAATCCAGTGTAGTGAATGTGATAAATTCTACATAGGACAAACGGGCAGGAAATTTAAAAATAGATACAAAGAACATTTGCCAAAAAAGAACATCAAGTCGATCAAATCCAACTTTGCTTTACATCTGGTAAACAGCAATCACAGTTATAGTGGTTTCACAGATAACTTTACGCCCATACATATATGCAGTAAGAGCCGATACATGGATGCCATGGAAGAATATGAAATATATAAAGCATTTTTATTTCAACCAAACCTATTGCTTAATGATCAATTAACATTTAAATCTCACTGTTTATATGATACTGTATTGAAGAGTGATAACGCTTGTGTACACCAGCCGAATATATAGTTTGACTACGCGGTCAGATATAGTACGGCAGTGCGCACTGTTACATGGACTGAGTTCTATCGTACTCATTGTGTTGTGTTTGAGTATTGATGTGTTTTAATTATTATATTCTTGACACGTTCGTTATGAACTAGAAGAAAAAACGATTTTACCTGATGATGGGAACGTGTTCCTGAAACATGTTGTAAGACATCAAAGACGTAGTCGCAGCACGGATAAAGAAAAAGGTAATTATTAATTTCAATTTCACTGCGATTGGAGACCAAATATAATGAAGACAGAAGAATACCTGACCTGCAAATGGTCTTGAAACATACTTGTGATCTTGCAAAAGAAGATCAGTCCTCTGTGTTTTAATGATAATTAGTTAATCAGTGGACATGTCATGGACAACAAAATCCAAGAATTTACAAATGAATAATGAAAACACAAAGATTAAAAACTAATAAGAAGTCATTAAATAGACATAAGGAAACAAATTAGTAAAATTTATTAATGAATCAAAGGAATTCAGAAATTCAACTGATAATCACACATTAGTACATAGTGTTACTAATTTTACAATTCCACAAAATTTGTAATTATTGGATAGTGAACATTGGATTTCAATATAGTAAGCATACACATATTAATGTAAAGCACGTTTCTTAAACTGAAAACAAATTCTTTTGAGTTAGTGTAACGTGTTGTGTTACTGTAAGACAGAGCAGTGCTGTTAGTGTACTAATTAAGATGCATTAAATGTATAAATAAAGCTAAATGGCCTAATGAGTTATTCTTAGATGACATCATTAATCTTCTTGGTAATGGTGTAAAAGCCTTCCCACAGTGGTTGCAGGTTCGGGCTGATTTCTTTCTTCCTTATCATGTTATAGAACTAAGCCTGGCAGCAGGTGTGAGCCCTGAAGAAATTGCAACCAGTCTTCATCTTTGTATTTGCCAAAATAAAGTTGTTCTGAGCCAGGTCATGTAAATTCAGGTTAGACCAAATTGCTCATTAGACTTTGTCTAAACTTTAAAGATATAAAGTGTTAATAAAGATTTTAGGACCGTAATTTAAAAACATTGTTTGCACATATGAGTAGGAAGCAGATGTATTAATATAATATGTTACCCAACAAGATACAGGAACAGTTATGTATAATTAATTAAGTAGTTAGTGGACTTAAAACCTGCAGCAGAAACTCAAGTTTTTATAAAACAAATAGGGAGAGAATTGAAGATTTCATGTTTGTAAATGTTAGATCTACTTTCTTCACAAGTAACTAATGGCTGGTTATGATTTGTAATCACGTTTTCTCATAATGTATGTTGTTAATGACCTTTTTTTAAGAGTATGAAAAGAAACAATACATATCGGTATCTGAAAAACAGTGAATTTTATTGGTACATACTAAAGTATAGAGTCCCATTTGTTTCTATTCATTAATAGGTCCGTATTGTAATAATTTTGTGTGTAATATACAAGCATTCTTTTATATGTTTACGAGATTCTCCAATTTTATTTGCATTAATTCAGACCGTAGTAACATTAAATTCCACTCTAACCCATTATTAAACTTAATCATTTGCGTGTTAACAGAAACTGCACATTGCTTTTTATTGCATTATGTTGAAAAAAGGATTTTAATGTACTTGTTTGGTTATAGGCCTACGTTAGATTGTACTGTGTTCTAAATTGGAAGTAGTTTTAATTCCGGTACTTCGAATAAATACAGCCTTTAATGTGTATACAGCCTTTTATCCATACAATAAATACAGCCTTTGAATGTACACTAACTAAGGAAATGTTTGTTAAGTCTAATTAATTTTAAAAATCTAAAAGGTTTTAAAAGTTAGATAATTAAACGTAGACACAACCTGCCAAAATCGTCTCTGTACCGTAATTATGTGCGATAAATGGAAACTAATTTCTGTACTTCCAATAAATACACACTCTTAATAAAATATGTACCAATAAACCCCAATAAAATGTGCACCATTAACGTAGCCTACTAGGTTATACGTTCTAAATTGGAAGTAGGTTTTAATTCTGATACTTCGAATAAATACAGTCTTTTATCCATACAATAATTTAATGTACACTAACAAAGGAAATCTTTGTTAAATCTAATTAATTTTAAAAATCTAAAAGGATAAGTTACATTGTTAAACGTAGACACAACCTACAAAAATCGTCTCTGTACCGTAATTATGTGGATAAATGGAAACTAATTTCTGTACTTCCAATAAATACACCCTTTTATTGTACACTAACAAAGTAAATTTTATTTAAGTTACATTGTCGTACATAAACTCCATAACCTGGCATTAGTTACTTGTGAAGAAAACAGTTCTATTCTAGTACACATCGGACACCGAAATAAAGTACAAACGCGGAGACGAAAGTTGTTTTGCCGCAGGGGATCTAGCTTACGATGGTACGGCAAACTCAAACTTCCGTCTCCTCGTTTGTACCTATTTTCCGTGTCCAGATTTCTACTATATGTGTATATGTATATTATTCACAAGTAACTTATGGCAGATTATGGAGGTTATGTACGACAATGTAACTTAAATAAAAGGTTAATATTTACCTGTGCCACACCATACAATCTTGAAGTGAAATAGTGAAATATTTTTTTTCTATTCTTCCATGTTATATAAACACGCGAAAATTAATTTTAAACGGGGGTCAAAGCTATTTACGAAGAAACAAAAATAAAATAAATACTCCCATAAGCATGCATGCATACGTAATAAAGTACCCTGACATGAAAATACAGGGTATAAAATTATAAGGAATAATTTTGTTATACCGTTAAATAATTAATTTATATATGGTATTTATGAATTTTATAATCAATGCTGATATTGCTGTGAAATATTTCCTTTTCTATTCTTCTATGTTATATAAACACGAGAAAAATAATTTTAAACGGCGGTCGAACCTATTTACGGAGAAAAAAAATTAAATTATTACTCCCATAAGAACGCATGCAATTGTGAATGAGCGCCATATTGACTGAGAAATGACAGGTCCAGCTGTTGTTGACGCGTGACGTCACCGTGTGTACAAAACCAGTCGATCCGAATTTGTCTGGAAATCATGTTGATGATTTTAAAAACAAAATTTACACGATTCTTACATGTTCAAAATTGCGTTGAGCCCAAACGGCGGTTTAAAGCTTTGCGTTGAGCCCACCGCGAGTTTATTATTAGTAACCTCGGAGGCTACCCAAAATCACTCTCAGCGGTGGATACTGTAGGAAACTGATGAGCAGGCCCGCACAGTAAATCGCTACTATAACTCTCGAACCGCATTATCCTTCTCACAGGCCGAACGCCCGAGCGAAGCCCGGCACAGTCGAGAAGATTCTCACAAATGCGTATAGTAGCACGTACGCCACACGCGTTACATTGAGATCCTTCTGGCACATTCGATAAACGCGTAGATTGTTCTGGGCTGTCGTAGCAATACATAAAACCACCTACTTTAACAAAAACAGAAACCTCTTTAAATCTATGTCAGATTTGTTTACTCCTAGTGAAAGTTTAAGTTAGTTTGGTAATTCTCAAAAGAGAAATTTTACCTTCTCCACTCTGTCCTAAGGTAGTGGTCGGCAGTGAAAACTGCTATCACAACTTCCTTAGCTGAAGAGGCGAACTGAAGCCGAAACAGAGACAAGCAAAAATAACCAGAGCGTAATGCTCAAAGTATACGTTTGTGTTTGTCAAGCAATCTTTGACAAACGGTAGTCCTTTAAAGCATTTAGTGAGAATTACCAAATTGTAATTTTGATACAAAACTCCTCAGTGCCAAACTTCGCTTGTACTTTGTCTTTCGACTTTGACTCGCGTACTTTGTTCAACATTAAATTAGTGGTCTTGGGGAATAGTCAGCGGCAAAATGTAACTTCCGGCGCCGCGCGTGTACTATATTTCGGTGTCCGATGTGTACATCCAACTGTTTTCTTCACAAGTAACTAATGCCAGCTTACGGAAGTTATGTACGACAATGTAACTTAAATAAAATTTGGTAATTATTTAACTGTGCCACACCATACAATCTTGAAGTGAAATATTTTTTTTTCTATTCTTATATGTTATATAAACACACGAAAATTAATTTTAAACGGGGGTCAAAGCTATTTATGAAGAAAAAAAATAAAATAAATACTCCCATAAGCATGCATGCAAAGGTGAATGATCGCCATATTAACTGTGTAGACGGTGAGAAATGACGTTTAACCTATCTTGCTTACACAGTCGTTTATATGCGATAACGGCTTCACTGATATCACTGTATACTATTTTTCGAATTGTTTCACTACAGTTTTGGATCACAAACAGCACAATTCACAATAGCACCACTAACCTTTTACTTTTCAACATATTTTACTTTAATTCACGCGTTATGTAGTGGCGGGTCGTTCGCGAACGGCTTAGCCAAAAAGCAAAAATAACCAGAGCGTAATGCTCAAAGTATAAGTTTGTGTTTGTCAAGCAATCTTTGTCAAACGGTAGTCCTTCAAAGCATTTAGTGAGAATTACCAAATTGTAATTTTGATACAAAACTCCTCAGTGCCAAACTTCGCTTGTACTTTGTCTTTCGACTTTGACTCGCGTACTTTGTTCAACATTAAATTAGTATTCCCAAAGAGAGATAGACCTATAAACTCTCTTAGTAAAAGCTGAAAATCACAGTGTAAAGTAACATTGTTAATACTTTTCTAAAACTAATTTATCTAAAACTTTGTGGTAGTTATCGATAGTATGAAAATCGCAACTGAACCATCGATAGTAGAAATTTCGAAAAACCCCGCGGCGACGTCACAACGATTAACCAATGGCGTAGGTCTGATGCAAATAACCCGCGAATTTATTAAAACCGCTTTAAAAAGCTGATGTTGATTGGTAGATATAAAAAAAGCGCGTTTATACACCGTTAATTTTAAAATTTTGCATATTCTCAATTGTCATTGGTTGCTAATGTGTGTGGGTGTCAGGAATCGGCGGCAACAGTACTGTATTCTCAGTTCCGTTGTTGTAACGAACCTCGTAAGATACGGTTATCGTGTATTTAATTATTTTGTGAATTCAGTGTTTTCATTTGTGTTATTGTTAATTATTATTTCTGTTGTTTAGGGTTATTATTATAATATACCATATATTATTTATTTAACATTTTACACTGAAATGGCCTGCCATGATATTCAGTGCGGTGGGACGTCAGACGAATGACTGAGTCTGAGATTAATGACTTTTTAATTTCCCACGAGGTTATTAAAGGGTCAATAAATTGTCCTTCGTGTTGGTCCTCGTCGTTGACTGGTACAGTTTTTGTCGAGAAGTTTTTATTTTCGACGCCCAGCGCACTTCAGCTAAGCTGGGGGGCCCTGGAAAGACTGTAGAAGTCGACGAAGCCAAATTTTGCCGTCGGAAATATAATCGGGGCAGGTTCATTGAAGGATAGTGGGTGTTCGGGGGAGTGGAACGCGGTTCTGGCAAGTGTTTTTTGATACCGGTTGAGCGCCGGGATTCCGCTACTCTCCTCAAAATAATTGAGGAGTGGATTAAGGTAAGAGTTTCATCTTTTCGTAATTATGGTAATGCATGCATTTCATGTGAGCGCGCGCGTTCGCGCGCGCGCGCGCGCGCGTGTGTGTGTGTGAGTGAAATATTTATTTTTCTATTTTGTTATATAAACACGGGAAAAATAATTTTAAACGGTGGTCGAACCTATTTACGAAAAAATAAATAAAATAATTACTCCCATAAGACGCCATATTAACTGTGACAAATTACATTTAAAGATTTTTTAATTTTATTTAGTAGTAGGAAAACGCGTGTTATTTGGCGCGTAAATTTGATGAAGGGGAACTTCAGTCGTAGGTAATCCGCGCATGACGTCATAACTCGTCATTCGCTGTCCATTAGTGTGCCGTCGCCCGACTGCGGTGATCCGACTCAGTTAATATGGCGCTCAAGGGGGGGGGGGGCATTCCGGCATCCCGCGCTAACCTAGCGATCAGCTGTTGTTGGCGCGTGACGTCGACTGGTGGAAGAAATACGCGCGAGTCTTGATTTACCATGCAATCTTACCTGAGACAATGTCCTACTTAGCATCTCTCTGCTGTTTACACGAAATATTAACAATAATTGTAATGAGCTATTCGTATAGAAAAAGGATGGTAAACCAAAAGGATTAAACAACAAGATTAAATGGTTTGCGGCACAAAATAATGGTAAAATCTATTTCTACATTTAATAGAAAAGTAAGCAAGTCTGTCCACATATAACATTGACAAAATGGCACAAGATGTAAAATTAAGTCGGAAAGGAGGCGATATTATATATATATAATTTTTTATTATTCGTTAATCTTATATTAATAGAATTATTTCGATTGTTATTAATTTACTTAGAAACCTCTGATGATACTGATATTTTTCAGTGAAACGTGCGTCAGGTGTTAAAAAGAATATACGAAATTATACTACTTGCAGAAGAAACAAATTGAAAACATCACAAATTATATATATATAATATGCCTGCGTGAGTGGGTGCGCGTACGTGCACACGCGTGCGCGCATGAGTGCGTGTATAAACATTTCTATGTAGTATAATATATTTGAAACAAGCTTCCAATTATTATAATTATAATCAATATCATAATCATTTTCTTTATCTACATTTTCATTGTTATAACGTTAAAAACTGAAGCTAGTACGTTTAGTTGTAAACATAAATACTTTTATCAACGAAATGAAAATGGTTATTTAGTTGATACATACCTTCATAGGTGACTTAAATTTTTGAAGACGAAGCTACCCAGAGCCGACTCTTTGTTGCTGCATACTTTTCAAGTGACTTGAGTTTGAGCTGTTTGTTCAGATGGCGGATTCTGATGAATGTTCTCGTCAAAATGTAAGATTTGCTGCATAGTTGTTTTCTAATAGTACAGCAAAGGCGCTGAAGTATGTTGCAAATTAAGAGCGCGAAAGCAGCTTCATCGAACTGGTAAACGATGCATTTGATGTTTTAAACTCGAGACTTCCAAAAGACCAGAAAACGCCCCTCAGAAGTGGGTACGGCATGAATTTAAGGAGCCAAGAAAATACTTTAAAAAGGTTTTTGGAAGTAATAACTAACATGTGAGTAGCAAGTAAAAAAAGTTTACTACCTTATCAGAATACCTTTTCGTTATATCTTTAAATTCATTGTTCGGCCTTTATGAACAAATGACAATGATTCATGGGGTGACGTACATTTTGACCGCTAGATTCAATCAAGATTGCCTTGAAAACTTTTTTTCACGAATTCGGGGATTAGGCGTCTTTTATAATAATCCCACTCCCTTTGAAGTGCGCAACAGAATTCGGCTCTTGCTTTTAACGGGTAGCACGGACGATATACCGTTATCTGGAAGTGCGTCTGTGGATGAGGATGGTAGCATTCATTCCACCGAAGTTATGGAATCAAATGACTGACGAGGATTTCATCCAGTTTGTTACCAATGAACTATGCATAGACATAGTTGAACATACGTTAATACCAAGTTCTCCGAATAATGACACCGACGAAGCAGAATTGTTAAAAACAGAGGACTTGGCCCCGTCTGCAAGTGACAACGATGTTGCTCAAGATGGCTTAAAATATCTGGGCGGGTACATCGCATTCAAGTGCCGCTTCATTGATGAAAGTCTAGGTGTGAGAGGCGAAACATTGTGTCTTTCCGGGGAACATAGTCATGACTGGATATCGATTATATCAAAGGGGGGCTTACCCATCCGTCAGACGAGTGGTTACAAAAACTGATTCAGTTTGAGATAGTTTTTACTTCTTTCCACGGACGTACAGTATCAAAACAAGTGAAAGTTATCTCTTATTTGGTCACCTTACTCAAATCTAAATTTCCAGAGGTGGACGAGAAAGTCATTTGTCTGTACGTCAGGACAAGAACATTCATCAGAATCCGCCATCTGAACAAACAGCTCAAACTCAAGTCACTTGAAAAGTATGCAGCAACAAAGAGTCGGCTCTGGGTAGCTTCGTCTTCAAAAATTTAAGTCACCTATGAAGGTATGTATCAACTAAATAACCATTTTCATTTCGTTGATAAAGTATTTATGTTTACAACTAAACGTACTAGCTTCAGTTTTTAACGTTATAACAATGAAAATATAGATAAAGAAAATGATTATGATATTGATTATAATTATAATAATTGGAAGCTTGTTTCAAATATATTATACTACATAGAAATGTTTATACACGCATTCATGCGCGCACGCGTGTGCACGTACGCGCACCCACTCACGCAGGCATATTATATATATATAGATATATATATATATAAAATTTGTGATGTTTTCAATTTGTTTCTTCTGCAAGTAGTATAATTTCGTATATTCTTTTTAACACCTGACGCACGTTTCACTGAAAAATATCAGTATCATCAGAGGTTTCTAAGTAAATTAATAACAATCGAAATAATTCTATTAATATAAAATTAACGAATAATAGAAAATTATATATATATATATATATATATATATATATATATATATATAAAAAATATCGCCTCCTTTCCGACTTAATTTTACATCTTGTGCCATTTTGTCAATGTTATATGTGGACAGACTTGCTTACTTTTCTATTAAATGTAGAAATAGATTTTACCATTATTTTTTGCCGCAAACCATTTAATCTTGTTGTTTAATCCTTTTTCTATATGAATAGCTCATTACAATTATTGTTAATATTTCGTGTAAACAGCAGAGAGATGCTAAGTAGGACATTGTCTCAGGTAAGATTGCATGGTCAATCAAGACTCGCGCGTATTTCTTCCACCAGTCGACGTCAGAGCGAAGCAACCAATGGGAGCGTAATTGGCCGGAGTGGCCTACCTTATTATTCTAGTTACTAGTTACATTGTTTGTGATATATTATGGAGAATATAGAATAGCATAGTTTGTATTTACATAGTCAACATTAGTGTTACCGTGCTTTCGAAAAGTTTATTACCTACAGCGGTGTATTGAATAGTTTATGTTAGTGAAACTAAATTATTGTAGCCGTAGTATACTTACGAAGGTCTAAGGTAATTTACTTACTTAAAGACAACTGGACGTTATGTTAAGGTGAAAACAGCGATTAGAAGAGACAGAAGAATCTCTTCTATTCGCCATGTTGGAAGTAACGATAATAGTCATTGATGGGTATGAAGTATAATTACGGATAATTTCATTTGTAATATAATGCAGACTCATTATCAAAAATTAATTTCAATTTGGATGTAGTTTTTCGTTGTGTGTTGATGACATTATCCACAAGCTAGAAGAATTAAATATCACTATAATATTGACGACTCGGAACACTTAAGTTTTTTATAAGTAAAAACGTAAAGTTTTACCTTACAGCCTTTTTACTTATAAAAAACTTAGTGTTCCGAATCGTCAATATTATAGTGATATTTAGTTAAGTAACGGACACGTCATGGACAACGAAATCCTAGAAGAATTACTGGATTGTACGTTAAAATATCTTCCGTTACAGTAAAAAGTTACCAAGGTTTCCTGTTTATTTTTTATTTTCGTTTTAATGTCTGAATTAATAATTCCAACTTTCACATCAACAAATAAATAAATGTAAGACTTTTTTCAGGCCTTCATATGTTGTAAACACAACACAATGTCTAGACTAAGCTTGGAGGTTGGTAGCTTTAAAGGTACCACTAATTTAATGTATGTGGATTTAACCAGTATAAGAGTACTGCAAGTAATGGCATAGTCAAATATTGTTATACAACGTACAACACAAGTTCAAGACTAAATGTAATATTATAGCTTGCATAACCCACACCTGGGCAAACATAACCTCACCTTGCCTGCATAACTGACTACTACCATAAGGTGACTAATAACTATAAATATGAAATAATGAAACATACAGATATTCAACAGAATACGGAAAATTGCTGTTAGTGGCATTTATGGAAAGTATCAGTAGATGAATATATTTTTAGGCATGTGAATGTAAGTAAATATGTGATGATTTCTCAAAACTATGTTTTTGTGATAATGTTTTCACAACGATTCAATACACATTAAAAATTGAATTGTAGTTACTCAGGTTAACGACAATTTGAAATGACAAATGAATTTATTACAGTTCTTACAAACGAAAACAAGAAAATTATGATGCTCACTATATTATTATTGAAACGATTTATTATATAATTTGTATTGAACTGAACTAAAGCAAATAAAACTTTGTAGACTTCCAAAACAAAATGAAACTTTCTGTCATTCTGAACACTTTTTGTCCAGACATTATTGTCAGTATATGTTTTATGTATGTAATACCCATTTTTACTTAAGTCAATGTGTTTAATGTAAACGCAGTGCAGTTCAGCTTGAACAGTAACAGTAACGGAGCCATGTTATATTGTGCATGAAATAGCTTTGTGGCAGAGGCGGCATCAAGTAGTTTTATAGTTTCTTGTAAGAAATTTATTTTCAAAACGGATTGTATATAATATTTCTGGTTTGGTCAGTACTGTATTGTATTAAGCCAATACATGACATTAGATATTATTAAAATACACAAAGTAAACTAAAAATCTATTACATAAATGTTTATGTTAACCAACTACTGAATATTATTATTTGGCCATGCACAGCCATTTATTATAAACAAACAGTTCAACATAAACATAATATGATTGCAAGGTGGATATCCCTATTTTCACTACGGTATGTTAAATTCTGAAAATTGAGATGCAATTTTTCAAAGAAATGATAATATAAAATATAATTTTGTTTTTAATCCTACAATATCTTTCATATAACATCAGTATTGACACTTGGGAATGCACAAGAAATTCAGATTTGGTGCTCTTTCACTTTGCCATTCATAGCTGATGTTAAGATGTCCTTCCCATACCAACAAATAAATGTTGCCAATTCTTATCAGCTTACACAAATGTCTTTTCTCAGTGATATAACACTTCATGTTTTGGATCTGTTAACTGTTTTTGTATGTGGTTTGTTTTAGTAACGTGTTATTAGGCTGTCGGAGATTATTATCAGTGACATGAATATCGTTAATGTTACCCTTCATGTTACTGGAAAACTCTTCAAAGTGGCCTCAGCGGATCATGAATTCAATCAGTCTCAGTTCTCCTTTTTATATGCAGTTTACAAACTATGAAATATTGTTCCATTATCCATTATAGTATTTCAAGTCATTAAAAATTATAATTTGTACACGATTTCTAATATTAATTGTCAAAGATTTTCTGTTTAAGACCAGATTAAATTTACTGCATCCTGAAAGCTATAAATAAGATGAAACGCGTCTTCAGACTAGATTAAGCAGAACAAATATTTCAACTCTTTAAATCTGTCAAACGCTTCAATCTTCCATTGTAAACAACAGTTTGCTAGTAGTATTGCAGTGTATTCCCACAGCTGTCAATTTGGAAGTTATGTGAAACAGAGTATACTGTATAACTTCTGCAAACATTTTGACTCTGAGGTTTCATAAAAATTTTAGCATTCATTGATAAGCAATTATTGTTTCCTTCTCAAAATAATTCTAAAATTATGTCAAAAGTCTTATAATTTCTGGTAAATAGGAATTTAAAAACAAAGTCTGTGTCAAAATTAGTAACATGGTATGACGAACTGATAAAAAAAATTGTGGACACATGTTTGTATGGCTTCAAAGGAAAGTGTACCTTTATGGGGAAAACATTTTCCAGGAATCATCAGTATAGTTAGCACTGTAGGTTGAATGCTCTTCTGTACGTTAGCTCATTCCAATTACATGTTCAGAAGTAATGTGACTTTTCCTCTACATAAGTGTTCTTTCAACCAAGAACACTTTATTGTATTAAATGAAGTACCTTCCCCACACTAAGATATGGCATCCTCATTGGTTAAACTGAGGTCTGACAATGGGAAGACATTATTTAGGGTGAGGTGGGGTAATTCTGTGACAAAAAACAAAACAATCGATTTTTTTGGTACTTATAGTCATTGAAAACTAAAACAAAAAATGTATTTGTGTATTAGCCCGGAGGGTTCTGGGATGTTTATCCTGTTATCTTTTATATTTTATCCGTAAAAAAATAAAAACACTGTCCCACTTTTACCCCGGTTTGGGGCAATTATGGGACGGGTATGGGGCAATACAAGGACAGTCATGTATCTCCACTATTACATGAGATAGGCAGAAGAGAGGGAAATATTGGGACAGAGCATGCTTTAATTGAATAGGTGGCATTGGGAAATTTTGGGACAGTTAAAATTTTGTTGTGTGCAAAATTTGTCAAAAATATGTTGTTTGACTTATCGGAAAATTGAGTTTTTTCAACTTAAGTGAAACATTATAAATAATTAAACTAATACGTAATGGACCAACTAAACAAATTTTTTAGTGTTTAAGGTTTGAAAATATGTTAGATTCATAAAAATTGAACACTGGGTTATTTTTTTATAGCCAATTTTGAAAAGTACTGTATTTTTGTTGGTTTTATCAAACATAGGTTGAGGTGTAGGTAATGAGTTGAAGT
This sequence comes from Magicicada septendecula, assembly GCA_034769895.1. Classification (NCBI taxonomy): domain Eukaryota; kingdom Metazoa; phylum Arthropoda; class Insecta; order Hemiptera; family Cicadidae; genus Magicicada; species Magicicada septendecula. The sequence continues at coordinate 416,323,137 of CM068369.1, forward strand.
ATAGTTATATTACAACATAGCCTATACAGTTATGTTACTTATAGCTGATACAAAAAATAGGCTTAGGAAAAATTAAAAAGTAATTTTTAATAGAAAAAAATAAAAAAAGCTTACCTTAACAGATAACATGTCGAATAGAAGCTGTAGTTACTAGTATTTAGCCTAAGTTAAATGTTATTCATACAAATATAAAGCAACAACAAAAAACATGTCCTTCTTCTGTAATTTTGTTTACTTAACTAATAGATACTATATACACTTTATTTACACATTTTGTCCAGATCATGTAATTACTTTTTTTCATTTATGTCCACTGGAGACGAAAATTCATATTTCAATCTATCTCCGGTGCGAAGAACTTTAGGGGATTCTAGTTTTTTAGCAATATCTTTGTTACTTATGAGGCTAATGTCTTCTTCATCCGGTTTAAATCATGTTTTTGAGTTTTCAATGGACTTCAGGCACATAATTGTGGACTCATTGTCTTCATAGGTTTCCTGGACAACAGCAGCATATCTGTAGTCAGTTTGACTTTTCTTACTGTAGTTGTGAAATTTCACCAATATGAAGTCAGCTGCTTTAACAATAATGTTATTGGATTCATTCTCCTGTGCAGATTTAGTGCTTGATGAAGGAGGTAATGGATCAATGCACATTTCAGTATCTTCTTCTGACGTGGTAGGCCTACTTAAAATTAATTCATCATCACTTCCGCTACTTTTCCACTCTTCACTTTCTTCGCTGTCTGATGATTCTATAGCTTTTTTCTTCTGTCTTTTTGGTTTAATTTAGATTCTGTAGTAGGTTTCTTCTGTTTTCCTGAGGGTTTTTTTGAACAGTTTCTTTTTAAGGGTAGGCTTATCTTTTGGTTCCTTTTTAATTTTTATGGCAGTTTTCGCTTTCTTTCCTTCTTTGGCTTTTTGTATTGCTTCTAAGAAACATTCTGTTGTAATAACTTGAGCTGATGGGGTTACTTGTTTTCTTGGTTTTACTACACTGGTAGGTTTTCCAATTTTATCCAACAACAGTTCTTCAAATGAGCGATTTGGGGTAGACGGTCCAGATTGTGAGATATGTTGTACTTCGGGCTGACTAGAAGTAGATGGCTGAGGTTCTATGTTACTGTCAGAGTTCGCTAGATCGGTTGGTACTTTGGTTTGGTGATTATTGTCAGTGGTGTTTGTATTAGATCCTTGATTCACATTTGTTTCATCTGATTGCTGTGTCCTCGTGTATCTGTCAAGCTTCAACACATCCAGTCTCTCTTTAGGATATTTCTCTCTATTAATAGGATAGATTCCAGTGCTTTCAAAGCCTTTCTTGATGTTTTCTGCTGATAATGCTTCAGTCCAGATGGCACAAAGTGTGTCCACAAACTCTGGTTTTGTCATTTTTCTCTGGTTCATTCTTTGCCACTCAATCAGCTTCTGATTCCAGGCACTTTTTAGAGGCCGAAACACACACTTATCGAGGGGTTGTAGAAGATCCGTTGTGTGGGATGGTAGTTTAATGATTGTTATTTTCTCTTTTATGGCTCTTTCGATTGTCTGGGGTTCCAAGTGGCTAGTGTGGCCATCGAAAATTAGTAATAGTGGCCTTTCCTTAACTTTTGTGCAGAAATGTTCAAAATAGTCATTAAAAATGTCTGAGTTTATGTATCCTTTTTTAGATACTGCATATAGAGTCCCTGGCAAGTCGTTTTCCCCCCTCCATGTTGTCCACAACTTTTCACCTTTATATATAACCATGGGAAGCAACAGCACCAGCTGCTGAACAACAAGCCATAACTGAAATGTTCTCCTTCCCTGACCCCATTATTGTACGATGTACTTTCTGTTTTTCCAACGCCACGCCTTTTACTCCTTTTGCGTCCAATGCAAAGCCAGTCTCATCTAAATTCCAAATGTTTGCAGGCTTGTCTTTAATTTTTAATTCATTTATGTTTGATTCAACTTAGTCATAAAATCCATAGATGAGAAAAGGATCGGACGTGTTTTTACGCCTAGCTTGTTCTAAGGCTTCTAAATTCTTCAACTTTAAACCATTTCTTTTACAGAAGTCACGGAACCAGTCACTTCCTCGTTTATGGTGTTTAAATGGGGTTTTGATGTCATTAGATTCAACAAAATCTTTCACTACTTCTAAGACATCTTTTCTTGAAAGTGCAAATCCCCACTTTGACAGGATACTTATGTACTTCACGAGTTGTTTTTCCTGATCAGGGGTAAAAGCAGTTTTCTTCCTTTTTTTTTTTACACTTCTGTCTAACACAAGCCTAGCAAGCACACTTTTACTAATATTGTACTTTGAGGCAACTACCCTAATACTAAGTTTGTCTACTGTCACTTCTGTTATAGCCTTATCTAAAACTTCCCTAGCATATTTGGGTTCTTTTTTTTTTATAATTTCGCACCATTTTTCCGCACCAATTTCAACTCAAAATCACTTTAATAAAACAGTACTCTTGATTTACAACTCTTCAACAACATAATCTGAAACAAAAGAAATAATAATATAAAAAAATGAAAAATTAACCCGTACCAGAATTTCCCCCTGCTTGTCCCGAAATTGCCCCAAACCACTGTCCCAGAATTACCCCGTCAGTTTAGTAGATTATAACCATTTTCATAGTACATGTAAAATTTGTATCTACATGTCAATCTGTCACTAAAGATATTGCCTATCTTCCCATATAAATATTGCATGGATTTAAACATATCTAATTTGTCAGCAGGTAACGTTTTCGGGGAAAAAACAAAGTTTTCGAGTAGAAAAACACACATTTTTCATTGGTAATTTTTAAAGACACCAAATACACTAGATATTGTTCAAATCATAGTAGTTTCTTATTAATTACATGTTAAACTATATCTAGTGTATATCAGCATTCATATAAATTAAAAAATAATAGGGTAAAACTGCCTGTCCCTCTTTTGCCCAACTTTTTTGCTGTCCCAGAATTACCCCACCTCACCCTATAACAAAGATATATGCATTTAATCTAAAAGTGTCCTTAATCAGATGTTATTCTTGTGCTAACTTGTGAGTGATGTAGATTTAGTCTTCATTGACTGCCAACTTGTTTTCATTTGTTTCAGGTGTTAACAAGATCAATTTATCCATCATCTGACAAATGGAAGAGAACAAATTTGAGGACAAGGTATAAAGTTTAAAAATAAAAATATATTTTTTGCTGTTTAATGTGTGTATTAAATTGATTCACGTGTTATATACATGTATCTTATACACACATTCATTTCTTATATTAATAATTGTTTATTTATCATCATATTGATTTGTAATTAATTGCTGTACAGAATATGATTTATACATGTATTCTTTTGTGTAGGGTTCGCATTGACAATATGCATTTTCCATAACCTCCTAACTTTCAAGCAATTCTCTTCCTCCCTCGTCCAATTTAGACTTGTAGTGTGTTTGTTAGTTGCAAAGTAGCTTTAAAACTTTTTTTTTATCTGCCAGTCCTCTGTCTTTGTGTTGGCCAATTATGTCAACATACTCATACTATTCTATCATCACTCATTCTCTTGTGTTGTCCACTCTGGTAGTCCTGTCCTCTGCAAGTCTTCCTGGTATTCTGCACTCCATACTTGTGACATCTCTTTTCGTTGTTTTGACTTGCATTGTCTCACTCCTAGTTTCTGCAGAATACATCAGTATTAGATGTATTATATGTCTTATGTTTTACCTTATATGTATTATTAGTATTATATGTCTAAAAGTCAATATTAGACATGTAATTGATGTACATATTCAAACCTTTGTGTTTTGTCTCAAATGTTTGTTAGCCAGATAGTAAGAACTAGGCACACAACTGACTATTCTATGAGTGATCATAACTTACATTTGAATTTGTTATCTTACCACCCGCTCCTGTGCCAAGCGGGAGGAGTCCAAAATTCACCATTTATTGCCCACTTTTAATGTTGTAACCGTTAGCTATACAATTGCTTCCTTCAGATTTTATGTACACGACCTACTCGTTCATGGGGAGTGAGGTTAACCCTTCTTAGTAAGCCACTGCTCTCAAGATTAGTTATAAACAAGTCAGTCAAGGACACAGTAGGCATGCTGCTTTTAACTGTATAATTAACAAACTATTAATGTAGAAAGTGTGTTAATAAGTTTACACTACAGTAGACAGTAGATAATTAATTACATTTGACTTAATTAAATTGGTATCTTACTGTAATATCATTAAAGTTCATATCACCTCATTATAACTAATAATCTTTAATGCAACAATATATGATGGAAATGCATTTGTAACATGTCTTTTTGTAGATAAGATCATTAAATTTATCCTTTCATATACCTTACAGGTATATACTAGGGCAATTTGAAAAGTTCGTGGCCTAATAATAAAAGACTTACCAGAATTTTTTCGTTTTGAAATCACTTTTCATATTTCAGCATAGTCTCCATGTAGTTGTACACATTTGGTTTAATGATGCTCCAGTGCTTATATCCCATTCAGAAGTTTGATTGTTCTAGGTCATCTGATAACCATTTACTGTCGCTTTCAGTCATCTCCAGAAAAATCCCTCCCTCCCCAGGGAATATCTGAGTTTTGGAAATAATTAAAATTAAATAGAGCTAAATCAGGCGAGTGAGTGTGATGTTGCAACAGGTTGTATTTCAGCTCAGCGATTTTTTGCCTTAAAAACAATGCTTGTCTGAGGTCTTCCATAATCCTACTACAAAATTATCTGTTTATATACTAAACCTGGCCCTTTTTTCAAGTGTTTTCATTTATGTGGTCTAAAAGGTTAGAATATCACTCTTTATTTTTTGGCACATCCATGATAATCTCTTAACAACATTCTCTTAGCCACTCAGAAAATCAAGTCATACCTTTCCAACAGACAAAATTGACTTTCCTTTATTTTGTTTACATGACTGTAATTAACAATACTGCTGACCAACATGTTGCTTTACAGCTGTTCATGAGGCAAACGTGGTGTCACCTGATGTGTCTGACATGTTTCTCAGACTCTTCGTATCTTCTTCTTCTTTGACTCTTCGTGAACCACTTTCTTTATCTGTGAGAGCTTACAGCGTCCGACAACCGAACAGTCAACCTGGGTACTCTAGTCTCTGCCTTCCTCTGCAGTACTTACCACTCACTGGATGCCCATCAGCAAAGTCATTACTGGGTCTCAACCAGTAGTGACTCACCACACTGTCTCATCTTCACAAACCTCTCCATTCACCCATTGTTTCCAGAACCTGTTCATTTTTGTTTTCTAATTACTTTGTCCATCCAGTATATTTTTAATATTCTCCTACAGCAGCAGATTTCAAATACTGTGGTTGTGTCTTTCACTTTTCCCTATTGTCTAGGTTTCACATGCAGCTTCTATAATAGCATGCTGCAGACATATAATTTGAGGAATTTCTTCTTAATTTAGAATCCAGTATTTGACATTAGCAAATTTTTTTCTCCATTTGGCCTGTGCTCTGACATTGATTCCTCTCAGTTATCTTTACCAGTTTTAATATTTACCTATTTTTGTTCCTGATTCTCCTCTTCCCCCTTATAATTTTTTATTATATTCAATAGTGTTCTCAATTTACCTTGTTTTCTGTAAGTAGAAACCATACCATCAGTAACTCTTAACATCAGTAACTCTTAACTCTTATACTCTCCATGAAATGATATTACGGTCTTCATCATCTTTATGTTTTCCTTTACAGCCTCTTATAAAGCATTCTCGTATAATGGTATTGAATTTGTATAAAAGTAAATTTTAATTCCTTGTTATTTTTAGGATGTTTTAACGGTCAGTGTAAAGAAAGGAGCGGATCCAGAAGAGGCTGAGACTGAAGAGGTAATGTGCATAACCATTATTTAGCCCATAGCTAATGTGTTAGGTTGTTCCATGTCATGTACCACTAGAGATTTGGATCACATTCGTTTGTAGATATCTAATTAAAAATCAACAGAATACACAAACTGTATCATAGTGTTGTATACATATAAACTACGTGAGATGAAGTAAGTAAAATCGCACACTTGTGTGAGCACACGCGTGCACACACACCATTTAGGTACAGAGTATAGATATTTATTGCAAAAACTGATAGATGATTCTATATATTTCATATTTAGTATTGATCACCTCTTTATATAGTACACTATAAATCACTGAGAAGACAAAGTAAATTTTGTAATTGTTCAATTTGCAGGATGTATTCCCAGTTATAAATTCTGTCCTAAAAGGAGAACTGCATGTAAAAGAAGAAATCATCAAAGAAGAGAATGAACAGTTTGTTGATCAGGTATTATACATAGTTATAACTTTGTTCACAACACAACATTTTTGATCACAAAAGCTTGATTTTTTTTAACACCCTGTGTAATGTGGCAGAACCCAGGGGTTTATGTTATTGTTCATGTTGGCTGTAAAAAAGCGGTGGCAGCCCGGACTGAGCGGCATTTTGATTGCAAACGCTTGACATTTTTGAACACCCTGTAGTCCACTTTGTGCCAAGCCGTACAAGGCACAGAAGCTGTTAGCGTCTGGTAATGTGTACAAGCGCACCTTTTCATAACGTGAAAGTCACATACCGAAAATTCCATAGCCGAACATGCAATGGAAACAAAGAATCACAGAGTACGAGTTGATGGCAACGCCTAACGCATGGCAGGTAGGCAATCAAGCACACACAGACAGTCGACAGTCGTCGCCGGGCAGTTCGCTACAACTAATCACACGGTACAGCCGTAAATACAGCGGCCTCGGAAATTTCGGTAGGTCGAAGCGATAATAGTAGCCTAGACCTGCCGAAACGTATTACAATAATAACGAATTAGTGAGTGTGAAACAAAATGAATTCGGCAAGTGGAAAGATTTAGAACAATGTTGAGTGAGGACAAAAATGAAAGTGAAGTGAGAAAGATGGTGGGAATATGCGAATCGCACGTGCAGGTATTCTAAAAACAATCAGTCTGATTAACTTGTATATTTCAAATAATAAGAGCTCTTTAATGAAACGGGGGGGGGGGGGGTATTAAGGAATTGTACAGAGTAAGAGTGTGTGTGAGTGGGAAAAATATCCAAGTACTGGTTAGCGAAAACAAATTAGTATAAGAAAATTTTATATAGAAATAAGATGAAATAATATGTTATAAGGAAAAGAGGAGTTTCATTTTGAATAACAATAAATAAGACGATTATTACTAACCTAAATATGTGTTAGCGTAGTTATTTCGCTGTTACCATTTCCTAGTGTTCTGTGCTGAAAAACTCGTCTAAACGTTCCAGGGAATTTTCTGAATTGTGGGAAGTCAGATTGCAAAATTGTCCAGTGTTTTAATTAAGGTAAAGTATAAAGGTCTCCACATCTGTCCTTCCAAGATATTGGTGGCGGCCCTGAACTTCTGTTGGTGTTTATAAAAGGTAAGTCAGCGAGAGAAAGATCGCAAGGTAAAGAGTATGGCAGCATAAATTTATTTTAAAATTGTTTGTTTCTTAACAATTGGCGACTACTGCCAGAATCCTGGTATAACTGTACGAGGTAGACCTGTTTTAAGCACAGAAAATAGGATTTGGGTAACGGCGTAAGTTGTGTAATTATCGTATATTTACGTTGAATAAGGTTATGTTTTGGTAGCACTATTGTGTGTTTAGTTTTACGTATTGCTAATGATTTTATGTGTGGGATATTTTTATTTAATGTGTATAATTATTGAGTAATAGAAGGGTTGTAGTTTGTTAAGGGGTATTATATAAATAATTTTGAACATGGCTGAGGCACAAGAAAATAAAGTGAGTGGATCAGGGGAGGTATGGAATACTACGGAATTCCTGCACGAGTTTAAAAGGGTTATGGAAAGAATGACTGAGGATGATTGGCGTAAATTCGATAATGAGCTTTGACAAATGGAAGAACAAAAAACGGGATTATAAGCTTTCTTGAAAGAGAATAGTGATGACACTAGCAAGGACAATAAGAAACGAAGTAACGAGGTAAGTGAAGGGGTTAGTGAAAGTGGTAGTGTTAGAAAATAAAATATTGAATAGTGATGACAGTGTAGTGAGGGTAGAAAATGGTAGAGAGACAGACCAATTAAACGAGAATAAAGACGATCAGGTAACAGAGAATAAGGTAAGTAAAGATAGTATAAATGGAAATAACGAAGTAACAGACGACATTGGTGTCAAAACAGGTGAGAAAAATGGTGATATAATTACGAATAATAACCCAGAAATAATTAACAAGGTAAGTGGTAAGATAGTTGAAAATGGGTTATTTAAAGGTGATACAATGAAAGTAAATAGTGATGATGAGAATATAGAGATAGTAAGTGGGAGTGAGAGAGTAATGGGAGTAGGGGGTTGTGAAGGGGTAGAAATCAGTGTTTGTAAGTTAGAGAAAGAGAGTTTACAGGTAGAGGGGTTGCAGAGGGTAAATTTTCCCTGGGTTTATTGTGAACCAAGGTGTTTACAAGTGTTTTTGAAGGGCAAGAGTCCCTGAGTGAAAAACGATGTGTTTTCAAATTGTTCCCTGAGTTTTTGTGGTGTTCCTGGTAAAGCCAGGAGGAGTTTTAATGTAGTAGTACCCTCTGCATGGAACGATAGAGAAAGTGTGAAATGGTGTTATGATGAGAGGTATTTTGAGAGAGAGATAGAGTTGTGTGATGTTAGTAGAAGGTATGAAGAATTATTAGAAAGAATAAGGGTTGAGAGAGTGAATAAAATAAAAAACTTACCTTGTTGTGAGAATAGTGCAGCAATGGATGATGATAACGTTGATAATTATATTGAATACACCTGTACATAGGATGGGGATATTAATAGCAGCTGATTCGGATAGTAAGGAGATAATAAAATGCTTCATTGAGATAGATAATAATACTGACAATGACAAGACCAGAATTACTGATGTAGACAGGTTATATGATGGAATAATAATGTGGGATAATCCAATAGATTATTATGTGGGTATAACGGAACAAATTAAAATATTGAATATTTATAATAATAATAACAAAATAAAAGTAATTAAAAATGAATTGTGTTATATTAAGAAAAGGTTATTGTTTGATGATGGGGGGGGGGGGTAAACATTTGCTACTAATGAACATTTAATTATTGATTTAATGGTTTTTGAAAATTGACTGAATATGAAACGAGTTTGGTTAACACTCAATGATATTTGAGACGTGAATGGTATATAAATATGTAGTGATGTTAAATGTATTTGTGTAATAGGTTATGTTGTACTCTATGTTAAGTAAACAATGTATGTATGTAGTAGGGATTGATTTTATAATAATAATATTTTACTAGACTAAATAAATAATGAGAGTAATTGTGAATTTTATAATTAAATTAACTGAATTGAAATTGTTTTGAATAATGCAATTAATTAATTAATTAAAAACTTAGTGTTTTAAAAAACTGATGGAATTAAATACCGTGAGATTAATTAATTAATTTAAAATGTTGTATAGATGAATTTTGGTAATAAATATAAATTATTTTCTGAAATTTAGGCTTTATAATAAATGTAAGTGATTAAACGTAAAATGTGTTTAGGTATTGAGTTGTATTGTTATTATAAGGTATCAGAAGGTACATATGGTTATGTACATTATATTTGTTGTGATAAATGTTTATATTTTTGAGTTTATGACAGTAATCATGTTTTATTCAGTTGAATGATGTAATGTAAGTATGAAGTTTATAATGAAATTAAAGTAAAGTAAAATGTTTTAATAATAAAATTAAATGAGTTTGAAAGAATTGGAATGAGTTTAAGAGGTTTTAAATTAGGTGATTAAATTAATTTGAGGTAGTTATGAATTTTCTAATGTAATTTTCAATGATTAACTTAATGTAGAATGTTGTAAAAGATGGAGTTTGGGTGATGATTATTTCAATAAGGGATTGAGTCAGTCAGAGTTAACTTTAAATGGGTATTAGACAAAATAAGAATTTTTGGAATAAAAAGTAATACAGAAACGGGTCAGTAGTAGGGATATAGTAGCGAGAGTGAATGGGTGTAGAGAGAAAGGGAGTGATGAAAGTGGAGAGTAAATAGGTGAGAGCAGGGTACATTAATTTTGTAGTGAGGGTGGAGGTGTAAGGAGTCCTCAACGCAAGGCGTTGTGGCGGGAGGTGAATAGTTTTAAATGGGGTTTGGCGGAGTTACCTGGAAGGGCCAGGAACTAATAAAGGAGTGAGTATAAGGGAATGGAACACACATCCTATGTACAAAGAGGGTATCAGGTGGTTTGTTATAAGAGGAGAATGATTTAAGTGGAGTTGGAGGGGGTTGTTATTGAGAGATCGGTGTCACCCTATGCAAATCCGTTAATGGTTGTTAGAAGGAAGAAGGTGAGTAAGGTTATATCTAAAGGCCCGTTCAGTAAATCAAATCATTATTAATGACTGGGAGTCACCCGAACCAATTGATGATGAAAATGCTTAATAGAAATTCATAGTTGAATTTATAATGTAACAAGTGAAAGATTTAATAGAATTTGAAACTAAAGTAAAACTGTAAGGTGTGTAATTTTTGGTCAAACTTAAATTTGAAATGTTTGTTTTGAGGTAATAATAGCAGTGTTCATTATGAGTATTTATTATGTTGATTATAAATATTTATCTGATTAGGATGTAATTAGGTATAGATGCGTAACATGTGTTATATATTTTAAATGTGATTCCCCACTTTCGGGCGGTCACGGTCTCACCGAACCCTGACCGTGGAATTGTCTCATCTTTAACCGTCTATGGTCATGGCACATTACGTTACGCGCTGCCTAAGTCTGGCCATAGCTTGTTATCGTTGTAAAGGTGAATTTAGAAATTAACCGGGGGGGGGGGGTGAATCAGGGGAATCACCATAACTATGGAACAGCGGCTATCCATCGAATGGGATGGTAAACCGTATAAGGGCATATAACTAAATTTTAGTAGGATTACTGGTGTCCTCGGATACCAGTAATGCCAAATGTTTTGTAATGCCGAAGCAAGAATGGTGTAGGCAGCGTCTACACCTTAAAAAACTTCAGTTCTTGTGGAGGCAACTGGGCGCTACAGTCCAGGGGGGGGGCAATAGAGAGTGTGGAAGGGTGCTGGCCATGTTACAAGCCAGGGCATTAATGTAGTATTTTTGCAAGTAACGTTGCAAAAGTTGAATTTTGGATAATGAATTTAGATTTTTTTTTTTTAAATTTGAATTGAATAACCAATGGTAGATCATTAAAATATTGAATGTAAATGCAGAGATGACATGATGATATAATAATTGGAAGATTTAAATTGAAAATTGGAATTAAAAGTTGTGTAATGTTGGTAATTTCATGCAAATTGAGATGTTAGGTTGAATTGTGTTTATCATATATGTGAAACTTAAAATGTTTAACTGAATATAAGTATGTGTAGTGTATATTTTAAATAGAATACATTGAGATACAGAACCAGTACTTTGCTAGAGGCAAACCAGTATGACTAAAGGGAAACAAGTCAGTTAAAGATGTATGTTGAAAAGCCAGTAATTGATATTTTTTATTGAATGTTAGAGTCTGGTGATACGGCGGGGGTGCCTGTCTGACTTTATGGTGTTAGGATCTCAATAAGGGAAGTCCAGTAAGGTCATGCAGGTGCAGCCGCAGTCACTGAACTAGGGGGGTAAGTTACCCATGATTGTAATAAGGATTTAAGGGGGGTTATTGATGCCATATCCTAGCTGATCCTCTTAGGTTTTTAGGCAATGAGAGTTTTCTGTTTTGACAGAAAACCTCTCATTGGGGGGGGGGGTATTGTAACGGGGCAGAACCCAGGGGTTCATGTTATTTTTCATGGTGGCTGTAAAAAGCGGTGGCAGCCCGGACTGAGCAGCATTTTGATTGCAAACGCTTGACATTTTTGAACACCCTGTAGTCTACTTCGTGCCAAGCCGTATGAGGCACAAAAGCTGTTAGCGTCTGGGAATGTGTACAAGCGCACCTTTTCACAACGTGAAAGTCACATACTGAGAATTCCATAGCCGAACATGCAATGGAAACAAAGAATCACAGAGTACGAGTTGACAGCGACGCCTAACGCATGGCGGGTAGGAAACCAAACGCACACAGACAGTCAACAGTCGTCGCTGGGCAGTTTGCTACAACTAATCACACGGTACAGCCGTAAATACAGCGGCCTCGGAAATTTCGGTAGGTCGAAGCGATAATAGTAGCCTAGACCTGCCGAAACTTATTACAATAATAACGAATTAGTGAGTGTGAAACAATGAATTCGGCGAGTGGAAAGAATTTTAGAACAGGGTTGAGCGAGGACAAAAGTGAAAGTGAAGTGAGAAAGATGGTGGGAATATGCGAATCGCACGTGTAGGTATTCTAAAAACAATCAGTCTGATTAACTTGTATATTTCAAATAATAAAGAGCTCATTAATGAAATTGGGGGGGGTATTAAGGAATTGTACAGAGTAAGAGTGTGTGTGAGTGGGAAAAATATCCAAGTACTGGTTGCCAAAAAGAAAATTTTATATAATAGAAATAAGATGAAATAATATGTTATAAGGAAAAGAGGAGTTTCATTTTGAATAACAATAAATAAGACGATTATTACTAACCTAAATATGTGTTAGCGTAGTTATTTCACCGTTACCATTTCCTAGTGTTCTGTGCTAAAAAACTCGTCTAAACGTTCTGGGCAATTTTCTGAATTGTGGGAAGTCAGATTGCAAAATTGTCCAGTGTTTTAATTAAGGTAAAGTATAAAGGTCTCTATATCTGTCCTTCAAATATATTGGTGGCGGCCCTGAACTTCTGTTGGTGTTTATAAAAGGTAAGTCAGCGAGAGAAAGATCGCAAGGTAAGAGTCTGGCAGTATAAATTTATTTTAAAATTGTTTGTTTTTTAACACCTGTGGTTAGCTCGGTGTCAGGCCGAGCGAGGTACAAAAGCAATTAAGTCTGGGAATGTGAATGAGCGCCCGAGTGTGCCGGCTTTTCACAACGTGAAAGTCATGTTCAAGAATTCCTTATCGCCTTATATGGGGTGAAGAGAAGCCGCGAGACGCTTGCCAGCCAATGGGATACCAAGTTGGTGGCCGCGAAGAGACGCTTGGCCATTTTTGAGACGCGGCAGTACTACAAAATGCTACAACAGTTTTAAATAATGAAACAAAACCGCAACAACAGTTTAATTTGGTCGAAGTGATGATAAAAGTGAAAGTGAACAGCGTGATGGTGAAACAATTTGGATAGCGAGAGAAGTTAAGTACAGTGAGAAAAAACATTTAGTTGGCCAAAAGATTATAAATAAATCAATAAGAGCTCTTTAATAAAACGGGGGGTATTAAAGAATTGTACAGAGTAAGAGAGAGTGTGTGTGTGAATGGGAAAATATCAAAGTATTGGTTAGCGAAAAGAAATTAGTATAAGAAATTTTACATAATAGAAATAAGATGAAATAATATATTATAAGGAAAAGAGAATTCATTTTTGAACAGCAATAAATAAGATGATTATTACTAACCTAAATATGTGTTAAGTTATTAGTACGCCACCCCATAACCTGTATTGTATCGAGAAGCATGCCTAAAACAGACCTGGTAAGCAAGTAAGTCATGATAAGGTGTAATCAGGGTCGATGCATAAAAAGATCGCACGAGGTAAGTAGAAGTCACATGGGGGGGGAATTTGTAAATAGTACAAAAGTTACAAATGGCGTATCCCTGCCAGGATCTTGTATAGAATTTCTATGAGTTAGGCCTCCTTTGAAATACGGAACAGGTTGTGGTTTGGCATTAATTTGGAATAAGTAACGTATATATTTACGTTACGTATGTTATAAGGTTATGTTTTGGTAATGTAAAACTGGGGAGGTTATTATTTGTTTATGTTTGTTGCGTTGTGCGCGAAATCTAAAGCAGAAGCTTTGCAATTAATTGCATGCTCTTAATTCTTTAGTGGTGTGGATTAAAATGCTTTTAGTGTGATGTGCGTTCGTTGTTAAAAACATGTGGGCATCCAAATTCGTGACTGTGCAAAGTCGTTTGAAAATTCTGTTTTATTATGGCGTGCAAAACTCGTTTTCAGTCAGAGTGGTTGAATGACCCAAAGTTTAAATCATGGCTAGAAGCAGTGAAAGACAGCCCTTTTCGGGCGAGTTGTAGGTTATGTCGGTATTCGTTTTCATTAAGCAATATGGGCAGGCGTGCAGTTAGTAGCCATGCTGAGGGCTCCAAACATAAAATTGCTGCAAAACATTCTGGCGCTATTACTAATTATTTTAGTTCACCTGTGGATGCTAAGCCCCAATTTAATAACCCTGAGCCTAGCACTTCTCAGCCTGTTGCAACCGACGATGGAAACGATTCTTCATTGCTTCGAAGAAATTCAAGAGTGTATGATTTTTTGATTAAAGAAGACTCCACTAGGGCTGAAATTTTGTGGTGTATTCAGGTAGTGATGAATCACCGAACCATGAGGTCTGCTGCCAGGGATGTTGGTGTTTTTAAACGGATGTTTTCCGATAGTGAAATTGCAACCAAGATTCAGCTCCAGAAAGACAAAATGGGGTATGTAATTGTTCATGGAATTGCTCCATACTTCAAAACCTGATTATTTCACGAGATTGAGCTAGCGGATGTTATAACAGTTGGTTTTGACGAATCGCTGAATAAAGTTTCTTAGATGCAACAGATGGACATTGATATCCGCTATTGGGACAATTCCAAGGATGAAGTAGTAGTACGCTACTGGTCCTCTGCTTTTCTTGGTCACACAACAGCAAGTGATTTACTTGCAGCATTCAACAAGGAGATTCCGCCCCATTTTATGAAGAAGGTAATTAATAAGGCCCGGATTTTTATGTAATTACATATTTGAATGCTGAGTGCACATTTACACGGAAAAGCCAGATATCGGCGAATCATACCAATAGGTGTCTTATCCGCGAGTTTAATTTTACATATTTTTACATATTTTGTTCATATTACATATTTCACTCCATCTTACATATTTCTACATATTTTAGCTATTTTACTATACTTTACTTCAATTTGAAAATTGAAATGGCAAAAAATAGTTAGGCCTATAACAACATTACTCAGATGCGCAAATGTGCAATTAATCAGAATCAGGTCCAATTAAATTTATTACAAGAAAAGGCAAAATATTGCATCTGTTGCAATTGCACACATAGATTCTACTTTCAAGAAGTAAAATTTTTTACGAGCTCAAGCGACAAGTAAGGCATTTTGCACGGGATGTTAGATGAGAATGGTATGCGCGGCCCCACTCCTTATTTACGTTTCGTTCGCACGTTCAGCAGGCTCGGTGGGGAAAGAACGTGCTGTCCGCGGTAAATAAATACTCTTCGCAACGGATTCCATCTACCTAAACAAACAAATATCTATATAACTCTATGCTATTGTAGGGCATAATGTGATTTTTGACGCCAGTATTATCAACGCTCTCGGAGTGTAAGCCTACACGTAAATAACAATCTGGTGTGCAGTGTGGTGTGTTGAAGTTATTGTCAAGTCAGTGTTTTGTCTTTCGCCTACACTTCTGCGCTTGCTTGTTTCTTGCCTTGGTGGATTCTCGTTGTTGGACAAAAGACGTCTTAAATAATATATTGTGCGGTATTGTTCAACGCAAGTTCTTAAGAGTTTTAAATACAAATATCCTTGTTTTATCATGGCACCGACCGCATCATCATTGTCATCTAAGTTAAAATCATGGGTACAGATTGACAGTGCTTTTACAACTGACGATAAAGCTGTATTTTGCCAAGTTTGTTATGGCCAAATGGTGTTAAAGAAGAGAAGGTACTGCTGTTGTATACAGATGCAGCAGCATACATGTTAAAAGCAGGTAATTCTCTAAATGTGTTTTACCCCAACCTACTACATGTTACATGCCTGGCTCATGGATTGCATCGAGTAGCTGAAACTGTCAGAGACCTTTTCCCCGAAGTAAATACATTAATATCAGCAACAAAAAAGGTGTTCTTGAAAGCTCCTTACCGTATCCAGTGCTACAAACAAAGGCTACCTGACACACCTCTGCCTCCAGAACCCGTAATTACAAGATGGGGAACCTGGATCGAAGCCGTAAATTTCTACAGTGACAACTTTGAAGCTGTGAAGTATGTGGTGGAAACATTATCTCCCGATTCTGCAGTGAGCGAATCCTTGTCTGCATTCAACAACTCTAAGGTGATATGTTCAGTTTCGTACATCAAAACGCATTTCAGTTGTATCAAGAAACTGGAGACTGCAGGTCTGACTCTCCAAGAAGCCATAGGAATAGTTGAAGAAGCAGTTAACAAGTTAAATGCTGTGCAGGGTGAAGTCGGTGACAAAGTTTCTACTAAATTAAATGCTGTGCTGAATAGAAACCCTGGTTACTCAACTTTACATACCATTTATCGCATAAGTAACGGCGAAACTGTAGAATCGATTGAGAATATTCTTCCAAGTACGATTCCTCTATATAAACATGCGCCGGTGACGACATGTGATGTCGAGAGATCCTTTTCTATATATAAAAACATACTCTCAGACCGAAGACAGTCCATGTCAACAGACAATATACAAAAGTATTTAATAATTAATTGTGCAACTAAACAGTGGAAAAAAAACTTACATGGACACTTTATTCTTATGCAGAGTTATAGTAGAGTTATATATATATATATACAATAAGATTTTCAAGTCAAAAATCTACCTTTAATTTTATAGTAATTTCAACTCTCCTAGTAAAATACTTTGTTAAATAGTTAATAATTCTCAATTTTTTACTTTATACTCATGTCCTATACTACAGAAATCCATAGGTAAAATACTTTGTTGTTGTTAATTTTATAATATCAAGATTTCTTTTTTAATACTGTTTTCTAAAATATGTTTTCATAAATTTTCTAAAGTACAATAAACAATTGAAAAGTAATTCATTTCTTATGCATGCTGTCTTATTGTAAACTCTTCAACAAAGAGTTGAACTTTCAGATACTGTGTATTCTGAGGGTTAACTTATTTTCTGTAACAGAAGTGGTAATCTAACTGGTGATTAGTGTCAGCCCCGAACTTGATTAGTATTTTATGGATTACATTGACTTTGCTCAAAATATATTTGCATGTTTTGAAAGTGATTTTAAAAAGTTTAAAATGAAGCACCTATTATTTTCAAAACCTTTCAAAGAGGGCACTGTTATGTTCTCGTAAAATGTAAATTACATTGTTGATGTGAAAGTATTTTAATACTACATATTTCTTAAATATTACATATTTAGCTACATATTTTCCTTATTTTTCCTACATATTTTGCCATTTTTTGCTACATAAAAATCCGGGCCCTAGTAATTAATTTATCAATGGATGGCCCTAATGTAAATTTTAAGTTTTTAAGAGATTTCAAGGCTTCCATCAAGGAAATTGAAGGCCCTATTTTGCTTGAGGTGGGAAGTAACATGGCCAACGAGACCCTGGTAGCAAGGCGATTGGTGTATGACTCTGTGAACACAATAGTGGGCCCCAATGTACAGGACCTCGTGATCGATAAGAGTTTGATACATTCCACGAAAAATGCAAGAAGTCGCTATATGGAAGAAATTTCCAGAAAGAAAGCCGAAGATGAGGAAAGGCAGCTAAAGCTCAAAAAGAAAAGGCAGGTTGAACTGCAGATCATGGAGTTGGAAGCCAAGAGAGCAAAACTTAGGGAAGAAAAGGATAAGGAGCTGGAACTGCTTGAAGAAAACATCAAGAAGTTGGCTGAAGAATCGAACAAGTAAATGGAAGCAGACTTCTGTTGCAATTTTACATAAGTGTAAATAAGTGCTTGGTGTTTAATTAAAACAAACATTGTGTTATTGTTATTTCTATTTTGTGAGGCACAGTGCTGTGTGGTGCGTGCAATTTAAAGAAATTTGAAAACTTTAAAACTTTAAAAACACTGTTCTTGAATTATTAAGGCATGGGGAAGGTGATGATAAGAATTTATTTCAGCCAAATGGCCATAAGCTTACGTACACAAATATGTTTGATTTGATCTAACATTCTCTATACTCAATCAGTGATTTACTTCTTTCATGGCACATGCTAAAATAAAAACGATCGCATAAAGTCCGGTACAAAACATATACACACTGGTACTTCGTTCATGGAATCCTTTTGTACGCTTGCCTTGTGATGGAAGCCGTGTACAGCCAATCTGGTGAGAGCGCTGAGCTTACAATTATTTGGTCCTGTCCAGTTGCAATCTAGCATAGCATCTGTGGAATAGAAGTCTGAGTAAATCATCTCTTGCTTCTCTGGATTTGAGTAGTTCCTGCTCTGGATGGGTAGATGGGGAAGATGTAAGTATCATTTTATTTTTTTAATAGCTTTTAATGTTGTCAATCGATCTTCATCTATTATTGTTCTTCTTCAAGGCAAATAACCGGTATTAATAAATATTCATGCCTTCTCATAAAATCGCTTACATATACTCCCGGCCACAGGCCACTTGTTCATGTTACTTTTGTCATTCTGAAAAATATGATTGTGAGAAATTGCCATGACATTAGTGAAAGGCCCCTCTCATATTAATACATATTTTAAAATAAATGCAGTTTTGAGTGTTGATTCCTCTTGTAGCATATATGATGAGTGAAATGGAACACATTGGGACAGTTTGACCTTTGGTGGGAAAAAATTTAAAATGATTTTAAGCGAAGCCCTGAATATCCATAAATACGGTACCTAAATAACCTACTCTGCTCTGTTTTCAAATCTTCCATTCGTCTTGTCTTGGAACACTTTACTGCACAATGTAGCGGTCAATAGCTGTAACAAAAGCTGAAAATGTTGAGCTTTTTTTCTTTAATCCATCTTTTACGGGGTGCACTCAGTTTGGTGACATTCTCCATGGTTAGAAATAGGAGGGATTTGGGGGGGAATTTGTCCTTAGCGTACTGACGCAGAATTTGCCTGGTGTTGAAAACAGAAAACCATCTTCGAGTTGGCCGAGGCAGGATTCGAACCTGCTACAACCTGCACGCTACAAGTCACACCTTAGCGCACTGAGCTAAATGTGTTCGGTGCAGTTGACCTTTAGTTGCTCACGACTACAATGTGGCTGATCGTGTGGTCATCAGTAGTCCACTCAAGTTCTTTGTTTTGTAAATGCGTTGTATTTTGGTCACTTATGTTACTCAGGGAATTTTCTTACTTATCCTGGAAAAATCAGGGAATATTCAGGGAATTCTTTTATGATGAGTTGATAGACATATAAGTTGTTTTTGTGTATCTGGTAAGGCCAGATGATATTTTAATGTTGTTGTATTGCCCTCTGCAGGGAATGAAAATGTGAAATTGGAGTGGAAGAGGTATTATGAGCGAGAGAGAGAGAGAGAGAGAGAGAGAGAGAGAGAGAGAGAGAGAGAGAGAGAGAGAGAGTAGGAATATTTAAGGTGAATAGAGATCATGAAGAGTTAAGACAGAATATAAATAAATAGAGAGTTAATAAAATAAAGACTTACCTTATAAAGTAAACAGCACAGTAGCAAATGATGGGTATTTTGAGAATAAGCACTTACCTGGGTATAAATGGGTATTATATTAAAAAAGATAATAAATGTAAACAAAAATGAAACGCGGAATAATAGAAAAATTTTGATGAAAGGAATGATTTTTTTTGTAAACAATGACTATTAATGTAAAACAGATTGCATATAAATGTGTATTGGTATTAAATGCATTTGTGTAACAGGTTATGTTGTACACAGTATTTTATGTAACAAGTGTTTGTAGAAGGGATTGATTTTATAATAATAATAATATTTCATTTGACTAAAAAATTAACAGGATATAATTGTGAATTTTATAAGGAAATTAGATGAAATGAAATTGTTTTGAATAATGTAATTAAAGTAACTTAACAATGTTTTGAAAAATGATGGAATTAAATTAATTTGAGATGGGCTAATTAATTTAAAAGATGTGAAACTTTGATAATAAATTTGAGAAATTTATTTTGAATTGAATTGTATAATAAATGTTGAATAATTAAACGTAAAAGGTGTTAATGCATTGAGATTACAGGCAGTATGGATTGTATAATAGGTTATATTATGTGTATGTACCTTGTATTTTGGGTACCTAACATTGATAATTCTTATTGAGTACATGATAATAATGATAATTGATGAAGTGATTAACAGTATGCAATTATTAATATTTTATAATGTAATGGTAAAGATATTACAATCAAAATAATTACAGTGTTGTGTGCATACATGGCAGTTTGTGTAAGCAATGTTTACAGTTTTGAGTGAGTTGATAACAACAATAATATTTTATTTTGATAAAGTAATTGACATTATTGAAATTTTGTAATGTATTTGAAGTAACTTAAATTGGTTCAAATAATGTAATCAAGTAATTTGAGGTAATAAATTAATTTAAATTAATTTAAAAGATGGATTTAAATGAATTTAAAATGTTGTAAAAGTTGGATTTTGGGTAACAATTTTTTTAATAAAACAGTACCGGTAATTGATTTCAGTAAACGGGTGTTAGAATTAGGTAATGAAATTAAACCGGTCAGAGTTAGTTTTGCACAGGTATTAGACAACATAAGAATTTCTGGAGGTAAAGTAAGATAAACAGGGGTCAGTAGGGGGGACACAGAAGCGAGAGTGTGTAGAGAGAAGGTGAGTGATGAAAATGGAGAGTAAATAGGTGTGAGCAGGGTACATAAATTTTGTAGTGAGGGTGGAGGTGTAGGGAGTCCTCAACGCAAGGCATTGTGGCGGGAGGTGAAAAGTTTTAAAGAGGGCTGTGGAGTTACCTGGAAGGGCCAGGAACTGATAAGGGAATGAGCTGGTGGTGCGGGAACACACATCCTATGTACAAAAAGGGTATCAGGTGCTTTGTTATAAGAGGAGAATGATTTAAGTAGAGTTAGAGAAATGGTGGAGGGAAATATTGAGAGAACGGTGTCACCCTATTTCAAATCCGCTAGTTGTTGATATAAAGAAGGAGGTGAGAGTGGGGTTAGGTTTAAATACCCGTAGGATAAAACAGATTATTCGTGAAAGGGAGTCACTCGTTTATTAATAAATGAGAATATGAAATAAAAAATTCTGAGTAGAAATTATAATGTAACAATTGGAAGATTCAATAGAAAGTAGAAATTAAAGTTGTATTATGTTGTCATGTTCTCTGTATAAGGTTATGCAGTTATGATAAGATATCAGCTGATACACTGTATATTATATTTTGTGTAACCAATTTATAGTTGTAACTGATTTTGTAATAGTAATACATTTTTATTTGAATAATTGTCAGTATGTAATCATGAATGTTTATAATGAAAATTAAATTCAGGTAAATTCATTTAAAAGAAAGAAAAATGTGTAATAAATTTAAATTATTTATTTGTTGATTTAAAGTGGATAATAATGGTAGACAATTAAAATTAAATGATTAAAATGGTGAATCAGTAGAAATTGAACTTAAAAGTTGTGTAATGGTAGGAAATTTTATTCAAATTTAGAGATGAAATGTTTATGTTAATGTACCAATGGTAATGTTTATTTTGAGTATTTATTATGTTGTATTATGTTGATTATGAGAAGCATAAAGTGTCTAACTGAGTAATATGTAATTGTGTAGGGATATAAAACGTATAAGATATGTTTTAAATGCGATTTCCCACATTTCGGGCGGTCCCGGCCTTACCAGCCCAGACTGTGGATTTGGTTTACAACCAGCTATGGGCAGACTTATTGTACACTGACCATGGTTGGTTGTTTTAAAATTGGTGTAACATAAAAATTTAATGGGGAACAAAGGGGAATCTAAGAATTTTGTTTTTGGAACATGGCTATACACCTATGTATGGGTGGTAGACCGAATAGGGGCGTATCAATAAGTTTATTAGTAGGGGTACTGGTACCCTGAAGGTTATGTAACGCCAAAGCAAGGATGGGGGTGAAAGAAAAGAAAAAGTGTTCACCCCTTCCGCCTTAGTCCTTGTGGAGGCGCAACTGGGCACTACAGTCCAGGGGGGCAATAGTGTGTGTGGAGGAGAAAGTTGATGATTATTATTAATGGGATTATATTGATAATATAGAATGTGTAATTGATATTATGATGTAATTAAAAAAAATGTAATATGTTTATGTTAAGGATATACGTATAAATGCAACCAGCACTTTGCCAAAGACAAACTAGTACGACTAAGGGGAACCAAATCAGTTGAGGATATGGTATAGTGAAAGGCCAGTTATTGATGTTTTTATGAATTGTTTCAGAGTCTGGGGATTCAGTGGCCACATTCACAAGACTAGGGGGGGTAGGTTACCCATGATTTTAGTAAGGTCATTCAGGTGCAGCCATAGTCGCCGGACTAGGGGAGTAAGTTACCCATGATTTTAATAAGGATTAACGGGGGGACAATGGTGCCATATCCTAGCTGGTCCTCTTAGGTTTTTAGGCAATGAGAGTTTTTCTGTTTCAACAGAAAACTTCTCATTGGGGGGGGGGGGTATTGTAACGGGGCAAATAAGGCTGAGGGTTTATTTTTTTGTTTATTTTTCATAATAGTTGTAATAATCTGGGGCCAACTCAGCTGGGCAACATTTTTTATCACAAAAGCTTGATTTTTTTAACACCCTGTGGTTAGCTCGGTGTCAGGCCAAGCGAGGTACAAAAGCAATTAAAAATCTGGGAATGTGTTTGAGCAACGTGAAAGTCATGTTCAAGAATTCTTTATCGCCTTATACGAGGTGAAGAGAAGCCGCGAGACGCTCACCAGCCAATGGGATACCAAGTTGGTGGCCGTGAAGAGACGCTTGGCCATTTTTGAGACGCGGCAGTCGGCAATATACACTCACACTGAGCGGACGTAAGTGAAGCGTTGTTAACTAACAAACAAGTCACTGTTCGGGTGTCGTCATTTGTTAACCAACATATTATGAGATATTAGAATTGACTTACCTTTAAAAAAATCTCGTTGCACTCATATTTTGTTTACGTTTGGATTCACCATGTGGCGCTGTTGCCAACATAGCATTTTCCATTAGGGTCCAGGTTCTTTTAAGCGAACAGAGACTGAATGGTTATTAGAAATAATAAACGCTAATATTCCTATTGAAAACTGGTAATTTAATTTTAAACATTTTTGGAAATACAAACAAATAAAAAACTAAATGGATGCTTGTTTCTTTACCAAGCACAAAAAACAAAATGGCCGCGAATCACTTTCGCTGCATGAGCGTTACATGTGCCTCAATTACATCATATATATTTTAAGTTTAAGTTACGATAAAATGGTTTTAAATCTACTGCAGTTTGCTCTTTCTCATAGTTACGTTTTCTGTACCACGTAACCTAAACCAATGCTTCGTGATCTTGTTCTATGCATATACCGATATACACATCCATTCTCACACACACACACACACTACTGAAAATGGTACATTTTTTGTTTAATTTGAGCTAAAAAATTATAAAGGATTGAATTTAAATCTTGAAGTTTTCTACTTCCCTGAATTCAGATGATAGCCGATTTAGTCAGACGTCCCTCATTGTTCCACCGGTGATTGCCGAATTATTGAAAGTCTTTCTGTTTCTGCTGTTTACAATGATTTTACTTTACATTTTAAACTGTTATTTTCAAATGGTTTCACTTTTACACCTTAATTAGATTTTTGACCAAATTCTATATGTTTGCTGGCAATTGCTGGCCAGCGAGTTAATTAGCGTGCAGCTCGCACAAGTACTGCTAGGTAACTGGGAAGACAATATGGCTTATATTCCACTAGTAGAAGGGTTAATACGTCACCAAATCTATTGTTCTCTGGCAATGACGGCTTTGTTTTACAGCTCAAAGATTACGTTTTTATATTTTTGATGACGTCTTTAGGAGTGTCCGGTTGTTGCTGCATCTGACTTGCTGCCGATCGTCACGTAGACCAGTTGACCTTGACGCCAACTCTTCCTGGCAAACTGCGTTGTATCATATATTTGAAAACTTTTACCCTCACACTTTTTAATTTTGGAAATACAATAAAATTATTTTTGTCATATACCTAAATTCGTTTACGGACCTACTGTACTGTTACAAAACCCCCTCAATGAGAGGTTTTATGCCGAAGCATAAAAACTCATTGACTCATTCATACTTCCTAAAGGGATCAGCTCGGATATGTCGCCACAACCCCCTGTAGTGTTTATATAAAAAGAATATAACTAACACCCTTGGTTCAGTGATCGTGACAGTACCTGGATGACCTTACTGGACTTCTCTTGTGAGATCCCAACACCGCAAGGCCAGTCAGGCACTTGACGTTCCTGCTCTGATGCGCTGGCCAGCTCAGGACCGCCGCCACTGCATCACCAAACTCTGAAACATCCAAATAAAAATCAAAGAGTGGCCTTGTATAATACCATATCCCTAACTGATCTGTTTCCCCTTAGCTGCATTGGTTTACGTTAATAAGCATTGGTTTTCCCTAATTCCTAATTTCTCTAACACAGAGATAAAACAAGATTTATGATAGAGGTCTCTTTTTCTTTTGCATTTCTACATTTTATCAAAATTTTGACTCCAGTCAATAATATTTTAACTCTTTCCAACACAAGAAGAAATATACTCTTACACTAAGGCAATAACATGTAAAGTAATTCATTAAGTTTAACAGAATCAGCAACAATTTATCTATATATCTCTAATATAGAGCCAAAACACAAATACATTATGGCAAACAATCTATCTATTCAAAATTCATTATCAGTTTTCTGATACTAATACTTCTTCAAAGCAAAATCATAATTATCTTTTATGCTTGACACCATTATCAGTGTCATATACTTAATATTTAATATTCAATTAACGTTACTACCCCTGTAGTAACCTCCTTACCACACACACTATGACCTCCCACTGGACTGTGGCGTCCAGTTGCTTCCACAAGGACTGAATTTAGGGAGGAATTTTGGCATCTCCTGTCCTTGCTTCGGCTTTACATTTTTTAAATTGCCAGATATCATATCTGAATGTTACATAGTTATACCCTTAAGACGGATCTATCACCTGTTTTGCTGTTCCTACTCGAACAAGGTGATAGCCGCTGTTCCATAGTTCCTTGGATTTCCCCTAAGTGGCCCCCCCGTTAATTTCAACTTTCACCAATTTCAAGGGCAACCAACCATGGTCAGTGTTACAATTGCTGCCCACAGCTGGTTGTTGTCCAAAACCACGATTAGTGCTGGTAAGACAGTAATCGCCCGAAAAGGCGGGGAAATCATCTTCATTCGCATGTTTACACTCCAACATCATTAATACACTGTACGGTTAAAATCATATATAATTTAAAATTATATTAAAGTTGTACAGTGTATGTATGCCGATTTCGGCCTCCGATGATGGTAACGTACTTGTGCGTTACTCATCAACCCATAACGCTATCTACAGTGGCACATGCCGCTACTGCAATAGCCTACCTATATCTAAACTTATGTCCTTCTACGTTTGCTGTCTCTACATTCCACAATTGATTTACATTTATATTAACACCAAACAACCCCCAAAATCACCCATTAATCTTGCACAATAACATAATATAACATAATAAACAAATAACCATGAACATTAACATTGCTACATTTACATTAAATGAATAATTCACATTTAAATGATTTACATAGAAAATTATAAACATTACAACTTTGAACTTTCTATTAACTCTTTTTATATAACAACTTTTCATTTAACATTTGCTACAATTAGATTCCTAAAAAAATTCAAATTTATTATCAACCTTCATTTTACATCATGTGATATTACTCACTTTGCATTATAATCTATTTTTACTTATACGAATAAATAGTACCATAATATGTCACGTGTGTACTTACCAACTTTAATTATTGCCGGGCTCATACTCTTCTTATGCAATATGCTTTTATACCTAAGGGGTACCAGGGATTCGTTACAGCGAGATTCTTGAGTCAAAGAAGGTGACACAAATGATAACACTGTTTAGAGTGAAAGTACTATCAAATTTTAATCGTCAACATAAATGCATTATAAAAACCATGTGCTTAAAATGGCATCACACAAATTTGCAACAAAAGAAAATGGTGGCTATTTAGTCAGCCCTGTCAGTATTAATATTTCTGGTGGTCTCTAATCAAAATCGTTAAAATGTTATATTTGTACTGCAGTTCTAATTACTTATTACTTCATATTTGCTATATACACAAACCAATGCCCTTGGCATATACATATATACTCATGGCCATGCGCTCACTCTCACACTCTCACATACATTCATCTAATTATGGGTACATGATTTTAATTAGTTGTTTTCAATTAATGAGCTCATTAGATTAAAATAGAAAATGACAAAAGGTTGACTTCTCTTAACGGTGATGGGCGTAGATCCCTCGCTGCTGTTGGTTGGGTGTTCCCTGCATGGCTGGTGTTCGTCTTAAGTCTATTTGGTTTTAATTACATAGTTATCACTGATTCTACATGTTTTTTAGATTTAACTGTTAATACATTTGAGCACTAACGCTCTCACATTTAAAAGTTAGCTTTGGTTGATTTAAAATTTTTATAGTAAATCTGAACAGACAGCGATACATCGCTGCTGTACCCTTGAAGAACTACGTTGGATTGAGACGGAGGCAAGTGCAAAATTGCGCTTGTGTGAGTATATTTTTTTACATCATCACTCTTTTTTCACACAGGACTAAGACTGGCTACCTGCGTTGTCGTCAGTGCGTCATTGCTTTTGTTATGACGGATCAGTGTTATTGTCCAATCGGAATTCGTATTGTAGTCTTTTCGTCACAAACACCGCCATGGTATATTTTGAGTTTAGCACGTCCATCGGCGACTTTGGTGTCTTACTCTGGCCGAAATTGCGTTGTTCCTTTTTCACAGAGGGACAATGTACCTAACCATTCTGTATGTTCAAAATACATAATAAAACATTGAAAACCCTTACATAACCCACAATTATGGTATTGGGCCCGTATGTACTGTTACAAACCCCCTCAAGGAAAATTTTTTTTGTGTAGGAACATAAAAAAATTTCCTTGACTCATTCACACTCTCCTAAAAGGATCAGTCTAGATACGTCACCACAACCCCCTGTAACGTTACAAAAATTTTATCATTACTTACCCTTGGTCCCATGATGTTGGTCGCACCCTCTGACCTTACTGGACTTCTCCTGAGAGATCCCTACACCATAAGGCCATGAGGCACTCTACACTCCTGTTCTGACGCTCCAGCCAGCCCAGGACTGCGGTCACAACACCACAAAACTCTGAAACATCCAATACAAAATTCAAAATAGTGGTATAATACACTTACATATCTACAGCTGATATGTTCCCCTTTAGACGCATTGGTTTGTGTTTGGGGCATTGGTTTGGTTTTAAAATCAACAGGTTCAACCTCAACTACAAAACTTAGACTACCTTGAATTTTTTACCACCACCTAAATCAACTACTTCCTTGTAAGAAAATAAACAACATATATATGCAACTACATATAACACAATATATCAACAATTCTTTATTATACCCCAAAATACCTTCACCTAA
Organism: Magicicada septendecula; assembly: GCA_034769895.1. Lineage (NCBI taxonomy): Eukaryota > Metazoa > Arthropoda > Insecta > Hemiptera > Cicadidae > Magicicada > Magicicada septendecula. Next base: position 416,350,735 of record CM068369.1, read on the forward strand.
TTATTTCTATAAATTCAGCTTACAACTATCATGGCAGACACCTTTTCTTTAAACTTTGTTGCTCAACTTATAATCATTTATCTATTTTGTAAATGACAGCTTACTAGAATATTTTTATTTAACTTCATTTTTAACTTTAAACTTCCAACTTTAAAATCTACTATATCTTAAAACTTGTTATCGTCATTACCCCTGTATTGACCTCCTAACCACACACTCTATTGCCCCCCAACCGAACTGTAGCGCTCGGGTGCCTCTGCAAGGACTGTAATTGTGGAGGAACAATCATCTCCTTTGTCCTTGGGTTGGCTTCACATTTAAACAACAAGATATAATAATATCTAAACGTATATATTTACACGCCCTTAAACGGTTCTACCACTGGTCTCTGCTGTTCCTTCTCGAACAGAGTGGCAGCCGCTGTTCCCTAGTTCCGGGTAATTTCCCCATAGATATACCCCCCTGTTAATTTCTATTCTACACCAATTTCCAGACAGCTATGGTCGTAGGACTTAACTAATGGCCATAGCTGACCGCTCGCCAAAACCACGATTAGTGCTGGTAAGGCAGTAATCGCCCGAAAAGTCGGGGAAATTAATCTCCTTTACATGTTTTACACTTTAATAATATTGCTACACTGCACAAATAAAATCATATAATATCAATTACATTCAAAATGTACAGTGCATTACGCCCACATGAGGCCTCCGATGATGGCAGCATTCTATGTGTTGCTCATCAACCCCTTTCCCTAGCCACAGTAGGACATGTCACTACTGCCCTAGCTCATTACTTATACTTTACTTTTTCTACATTAACTGCTTTCACAGTCCAATTTTGACTTATCATTCACTAACACCACCTAACTACAAAATACTCTTCACTCTTGCTCAAAAACAAGTTCGTTAATTATTTAAAATTTTCACATAGACACTTTACAAGTTCGAGCTTTACCTTTTTTCACAACTATATTCACTGCTATAACAAGGTAGGAATGACAACAATGGATCACCTGCTCAGCTTACCTTACGTACACATATTTCTCTGTTTTCAGATGGAAAACCAACAATACTCATTTCTCTAATTATAACAATTTTAACATATTTTACTTCACACTTTCAAAGAAATCTTTGTTACTGGAATACATATATATATATATTTTTTTTTTTTCAATACACAGTTAATTCTCATTCACACCTCTAATCAAGTACCCCTCTCTGTTTCCTTTTTTTTTTTTTTTCCCTATGCTTCCCAGTATAATTTCAAATTGCTAGCATTTTGTGTACCCACTATTTCTTTAGTCTCCCTATCTTGTAGTACATAGGCATTCTGCATTTTAATTTCAATTATCTCATAAGGTCCTTCGTACAGCAGAAAGAATTTCTTAATTTCCTTCTCCTGCGCATTTGACAAATCGTGCCTCTTCACCAATACCAACTGTCCTATTTCATATTTCATCCACTTACCTCTTGTGTCGTGCCTATTCTTCCGTCTTTCTCCTTTGCTTAATAAGTTTTCATTTGCCAAACGTATCTTGATGCTCGCGTCCATAGGTGCGTTCTCAGATGGGTAATCAAATAACTGTTCCAATATTCTCGGAGGACGTATCCCTTTGATCAGCTCGTGAGGTGTATAGCCGGTGGACTCGTGGGTGGTACTGTTCAGCCAACTCTCTACCTTTTTAACATACAACGGCCACTCCCTGTGTTTAGCGTGACAATAGGCTCTAAAGATCCTGCCTATCTCTCTCATTACACGCTCAGCCTGGTTGGACTGGGGATGGTACACAGCCGTATGCTTCGTGATGATTCCTTCCCATCCTAACGTTTGACGCCATCGGCCACTGATGAATTGCGGTCCGTGATCTGACAAAATCACTTTCGGCTTACCCACTTGTATCATGTAATCCTTAGTCACTTTCTTACTCAATACCAGACTGGTAGCTCTTTTAATACTATACAACCTCACATACTTAGAAAAGGTATCTAACATTACAAATACATACTGCACTCCTCCTCTACCCTTTGGTAACGGTCCGAACAAATCAACTGCAACCAAATCAAATGGTCTCTCCACTTTTATAAAATTCATCTCCCCTTCGACTCTATAGTTGACCACTTTTGATTTCTGGCATAAATCACAACTCTTTAACAACCTTCTAACCCTTCTCTCCATATTTCTAAAAATACAAGACTCCTTCAATACACCCACACACTTCTTCGCTCCGAAATGTCCATACCTTAAATGACAATCCCAAATAACCTTATCAACTAACCCTTCTGGAATTACTAATTTCCAAACACGCTCACCCCCTACTATCCTCTTAAACAATAACCCATTATGAACCTGAAAATACTGACTATACTCTGATCCACTTACCTCTTTTTCTAAACTCTCTATGACCTTACCTGACTTGTCCTCTGTTCGCTGCATGGTCCGGATGTCTCTCATCTCCGCTCCCAAAATTCTATCCTCTCGGCTGATCTTAAAAATCTCGATTTCCTTTAAATCTCTACCTGTTCTATTGTGCAGTATGTCTATCCTTGACAAAGTATCTGGTACCTTGTTCTCCGATCCCTTGATATATTCCCATTCAAAATTATATTCTTGTAATATCAATACCCATCTAGTTAAACGACTATGAGCCAGTTTGCATGTGTTTAAAAATGATAAAGCTTTGTGGTCCGTTCTAATTACTGTGCGACTTCCTAGAATGTATGTTCGGAACTTTCCCACTGCGAATATTATACTCAACAATTCCTTCTCTGTCGTCGTGTAGTTCTTCTCTGCCTGGATTAGTGATCTACTTGCAAATGCTATTACCTTATGCTCCTTGTCTTCGCCTTCTTGGTATAATTCTGCCCCGATGGCCACATTGCTCGCATCCGTTTGTAAATAAAATACTTTCTCGAAGTCTGGGTGGTTCATCATCACCATTTGACTGAATTTCTTTTTTATCTCTTCAAATGCTGTGCGCTCCTTCTCTCCCCATTTCCATTGTTTGGTTTTCTGGAGTACTGAGCTCAATCTTGTGGTTAAATCTGCATAGTTCTGTTGAAATTTTCGGTAGAAGTTACATAACCCAAGGAAACTTTGTAATTGTTTCACATTCCTCGGTTCAGGGAAACGCATGATTGATTCTACTTTGTCGGGGTTAGCTGAGATTCCTTCAGGTGTGATAATGAATCCTAGAAATTTTACCTGTGTCTGCAGAAACGTTGACTTATCCCAATTCACGGTGAGTCCTCCTGCCTCTAGTTTAGCCAATACATAGTCTAAGTGATCTAAATGGTCCTCGAAGGTCCTTGATGCGATCAGAATATCGTCCACGTAGATCGTCAAAAAGTCTAAGTCTTTGAGCCGCAAAATTTTGTCTAAACACTTTATAAAGCTGGCGACGCTGGTGTTCAATCCAAAAGGTAGACGTCGAAACTGGTAGTTCTTACCATTAAATAAAAATGCTGTATACTTTCTACTGGCCTCTGCTAGCAGAACCTGCCAATATCCAGATGTTAAATCCAACGATGTCATATACTTTACACCACTGAACTTCTGGAAGATCTCATTGATAGGCTCTGGTGACTCTCTGTCGGGAATTATGATCTGGTTTATTCTTCTAGCATCTAGACACAAACGTACGCGTCCATCCTTCTTAATTACTACTACAAGTGGATTAGAATAATGCGATACTGACCGTTCGATTATACCTGTTTCTACCATCCTGTCGAGTTCTCTCTGCACCGCGCTTCTTTTTGAGTAAGGGACGGGGTAGCTCCTTTGCATAAACGGTGTGTGTTCCCTTATTTGTAATACACATTCATACCCTTTTGCCCTTCCTGGAACCTCGGCAAACACTCCTCTGTACCTCGCTATCACCTGCCATAACGCTTCACGCTGGCCACTCCTTACCACCTCACCTTCACTACAAAATTCCTCCGCCCTTAACTCCCATACAGCATCATTAATATTACTCTTTTCACTCTCCAACTCACTCATATATTCTGTTTCTATACCTGCACTTACCATGGTACCTAAATTATTCTCACTTACACCCTTCTGTAGTATTTTAATTCCGCACGTTCTAACTCTGTCTAAAATTTGCTCAAATTTTACTCTTACCGACCGATCACCCCCATCTAACTCTATCACCTTATCTCTAAAATTTATAACAGCTTTCGTTCTTTGCAAAAAATCATTACCCAGTATGACATCTAAACTTAACCCTTTTACTATTAAAAATGTGTTTATAAATTCTACATTATCTATTAGAAAATTCAAATGTATCTGTTTAGTGACTCTCTTACTTCGTACACCCGTGACTCCTATTACCGTGACTCCTGCTACTGGTAAGATTGGAATATCCTTGTTAAACTCTCTTAATTCTGCTAAAATGTTTTCTGCTATCACGGAAATTTCGCTACCCGTATCTATCAAAGTTTTAAAATTCTTATTTCCTACAGTTACCTGAATCTCTGTCAGTCCTGCTCTCACCTCGCTGGTTGCATTGTTTTCTTCTTCCATCAGGTCAGCGACAATATCTGCTTTTATTACATGGCTGTGTATCTCCTCGACTGGTTGGACCTCCTGCGTTTCCCTGAACAGTGGTCGGGTCCTAGCTACCACTGTTGTTTCTAGTTTTCCTGGTGTCTGCTGGTGGATGGGTCTCGGTGTCCCTTATCTGGCCTCTGGTTGTTGCTCATCGCTCCTCTAGTGTCAGGTGTCTCTCTGCCTGGTGGTTTATCTCGTCTCTCCTCGTCTCTCCTCCGTTGTTCTTCTCTAGGCGTTCTACATTTGAAGCACTGTCGCCTGAATGGGAAATTCTCCTGTTGACACCTATAACACTTCCACTCACCTGGTTTATAATGGTCATTTTTGTTTATCACATTTGGTTCATTGTAATGGTTTCTCTGTGGGTGGTATTCTACCTGGTTTGGTTTATAATTACTCGGTGTTACTCGCCTATTCACTTCCCTATCTCTAATATTTTGCAAAATGTCCAGGATTTTTTCAAGTTCGCTTAAATTCGATATTTCTTTAGTCATTAAAATTATTTGTACTTCTCGAGGAAGATGTTTACTAACGTACCTTACAAATGATGTAAAAGGAATTGGAGGTTCTAAATATTTAACTTCATTGTACAACTGTGTCACGTATATTGTTATGTTATTGTTTGTGCGACTCCCGAAATTACCCGTTCCCATTATTTTACTCCTTAGCTCTTCCTGTTCCTCCTCTGGCCAATATTTTCCCTTAAACGCTTGCTCAAACATCTCATAACTACCCCACTCTATTCTGTGTGCTTCTGCCCATACCGCGGCACTACCCTTAAAACATCTGATTATTTTAGTTAACTGGATCTCCCAATTACTACTACTAAAATGGTGGTACTCCCTGGTTTGGTTAATAAATCGCATGGGGTGTATTGAGCGGTTCTCATGACTGAATAATTCTAACTCTATTTCGTTGTATAAATCTCTCGTAATAACAACTCTTTCCGTATTTCCCGTTAAATTCTTTCTAATCTCCCCCCGCAATTCATTTTTCATTTTGGTTAAATCATTTTCAACTAGGTTATATCTAACATGCACATTGTTATAATTTTGCACACTTAAACTATCTATCTCTTTAACTCTATTCTGCAACATACTTATTTTATTTGTTGTATCATTTTCATGTTTTGATATAGTACTATCTATTGTCTGAATACTTTTGGTTAGGTCTACTACGTTTGATTCACATTGTTCTACTTTACTTTTTAAAATGTGAGTTCTCAATTCTAGCTGTTTGTCTACTTCATTTTTTGTTTTAATTTCTAATTGTTCTACTGTCTCTACATATTTATTTTCTGTTTCTCTATTTTGGGTTTCTATCTGATTTTGAACGGTTTCATTGATTTGTCTGACTTTGTCATCTAAATTACTTATCTTAGTTTGCACTTGCTCATTTATAATTTCTGTTTGTCTTTCAACATTATTATACTGTGTCTCTATTTTACTAATTTTCTTGTTGACTTCAACGTTCTGTTTATACATTTCATTTTCAAATTCTTCAAATTTCTCTTCTACTTGGTTTAATTTGACATTCTGTAAAGTATTTTGCTTTTTTAATTCACTTTCAAAACTATCTAATTTTGCATTAAGCGTACCATTCATTTGATTGAATTTGTCACTGATTAATGTGAATATATTTTCCAATGATACTTTATTTTCAACTACTTTAGGTGTTGAGCTAATGTGTCTTTCCAGTAAAATGGATTCTGTCTCTGAATTTTCTATTTCTATGCTACTATTATTATCTGCCATTTTTATTTTAAATGTTGGAATTACTATTTCGCTCTACTTGTAACAAAATTACACAATTACTATTTACTCTGGTTGTTAACATAACCTCCATAACCTCTCTTGTTAGGTTCTGGATATCATTTCGTCACCCTCTATGTCTCTGACTCTGGCTTATTTATATAAAATAATTTTATATAAAGTCAACTGTTCGGGGCCATTTGTGATATTACTCACTTTGCATTATAATCTATTTTTACTTATACGAATAAATAGTACCATAATATGGCACGTGTGTACTTACCAACTTTAATTATTGCCGGGCTCATACTCTTCTTATGCAATATGCTTTTATACCTAAGGGGTGCCAGGGATTCGTTACAGCGAGATTCTTGAGTCAAAGAAGGTGACACAAATGATAACACTGTTTAGAGTGAAAGTACTATCAAATTTTAATCGTCAACATAAATGCATTATAAAAACCATGTGCTTAAAATGGCGTCACACAAATTTGCAACAAAAGAAAATGGTGGCTATTTAGTCAGCCCTGTCAGTATTAATATTTCTGGTGGTCTCTAATCAAAATCGTTAAAATGTTATATTTGTACTGCAGTTCTAATTACTTATTACTTCATATTTGCTATATACACAAACCAATGCCCTTGGCATATACATATATACTCATGGCCATGCGCTCACTCTCACACTCTCACATACATTCATCTAATTATGGGTACATGATTTTAATTAGTTGTTTTCAATTAATGAGCTCATTAGATTAAAATAGAAAATGACAAAAGGTTGACTTCTCTTAACGGTGATGGGCGTAGATCCCTCGCTGCTGTTGGTTGGGTGTTCCCTGCATGGCTGGTGTTCGTCTCAAGTCTATTTGGTTTTAATTACATAGTTATCACTGATTCTACATGTTTTTTAGATTTAACTGTTAATACATTTGAGCACTAACGCTCCACCATCACATTTAAAAGTTAGCTTTGGTTGATTTTAAATTTTTATAGTAAATCTGAACAGACAGCGATACATCGCTGCTGTACCCTTGAAGAACTACGTTGGATTGAGACGGAGGCAAGTGCAAAATTGCGCTTGTGTGAGTATATTTTTTACGTCATCACTCTTTTTTCACACAGGACTAAGACTGGTTACATGCGTTGTCGTCAGTGCGTCATTGCTTTTGTTATGACGGATCAGTGTTATTGTCCAATCGGAATTCGTATTGTAGTCTTTTCGTCACAAACACCGCCATGGTATATTTTGAGTTTAGCACGTCCATCGGCGACTTTGGTGTCTTACTCTGGCCGAAATTGCGTTGTTCCTTTTTCACAGAGGGACAATGTACCTAACCATTCTGTATGTTCAAAATACATAATAAAACATTGAAAACCCTTACATAACCCACAATTATGGTATTGGGCCCGTATGTACTGTTACAGTCTGAAGGGCTTAAAGCGTTTAATATTTCGACATCTTCATTTTCTTCTTCCTTTTCTTCAATCCCAAGAAGCTTGTTTTTGATTCGTTGTAAAATTGAATAGCTGGATTTTTTTAAACACTGCTTCAAATTTTCGGTTTATTTCTTCTCCTATTTTACCTGGACATGATTTAAGCTCCAAGCAGAATGATAATATTAGCTCCAAATTACTTGTGAGAGCAACATTCTTTTTTCCAAATTTTCAGTTGTCGTTGCAGTCTTTTTAAAATTAGAACTTATGTAGACGAGGTCATTTTTTATTGTTTTTAATTTCAACAGTTGTTTAGCTTCACCGATGGCCACGCTTACATCTTCATCAAAACAATTAATAGTTTGTTCAATAGATTGAAGATTTTCAGTGTAATAAAATGCAGCCGACAACCATGTCCCCCACCTGGTCACGATTGGTTGAGGAGGTAGTGGCAGCCTGGCTTCATTTCTTTGAACAATTGAACTCTCCTTGGCGCTTTAAAAAAAATCCTTTTCACACTTGAAATTAAATTATTAATTTCTTTGAACTCTGTCCTCACAGTTTCAGCCAATCTGTGCATCCCATGGGCCATGCAAGTAAGATGAATCATCTTCGGGTAAAATATTTGAATTGCCTTACCCGCTTTCAACATGTAAGGTGCTGCATCACTCACAAATAAGAGTACATTATCGTATTTTATTCCACTCGGCCAAATAAGATTCATTGAATCATTAAAACATTTAGCAATTGTTTGATGGTTGGTTTTCGGAAGTTCTTCCATTGTCAGGACGAACGATTTTGCAGACTCTTCTTTGTCTTCAGATAAAACGCCGACAACATAATGGCTATATAGCGACCCTCTGTGTTGGTTGTTTCATCTATAGAAACCCAAATTTTTTTTCATGAAGGAAACTCCTCATTTTAGACAAAAAGTCGTCATAAATATTGCTCATATAGTTTTTGCACAATGTAGATTCATTGGGAATTTTATGGTTAGTATATTTTTCAAGAAATATACGAAAATTGTCATTCTGAAGTTTCCAGAAAGGGATGTCGGCACTTAGTAAAGTTTTTGCTAAATCAAAATTAAATTCCGACTTACGTGAAGTACTTGCCAGTTGCGTTGTCAACAGGCTTTGTTGAGCGGAATTTGTTTTTGGTGAATTCTCCTTATGTTTATTTGTGTTTAAGTGTTGTAGAACTGTCCCTCTTTGGTCGTGATTTGCGCGAATGTTGCAACATTTGCAAAACAAAATATCACTATCACTTTTGAAAATTTCCGGAAACTCCGCAACGAATGCTCTTATCTTAGAACTTGAATTACTTTTAACTTTCGGCATTTTTAGCTTACCACGGTCTGGGTCTAAACACGTACTGGCACTGTGACTGTGACTGGGGGAATGGGAGGAAGAATTTCTAAAAAAAAACGGAAGCGCCTCTTTATATTTGTTGTGGCCGAGGTGTTAGCGTTATGGCCTTGTCGCCCCGTGGTATCGAGTTCGATTCCCAGCGCTTCACTTTTTTTTCATTTTATTTTTATTGAATTATTAAAATTAAATTGAATTATTAAAATTAAATTGAATTATTAAAATTCAATTTGAAATTCATTTTTTTTAGTCTACGAATATTTATACAAAAAAGATCACTTTTTCCAAATAAAACTCTTTGGTCAGGTATAGAATGAGGGATTAGAAAGGGTTAGAAGAGATTAGAAGAAATTATATCGTCAACAAAAGCTGGCCCAACTCGGAACTTTTTGCTTTCGTAATCCCGGCTCAACTCGACCATTTCCAGGTATAGCTGGCTCAATTCGTCTTCCCCCCAACTGGAAGGCGGCAAGCAGCGATTCAAAGAACACCATTTCGAAGGAATGACTCCTTCATTTCTTTATTCACGTCTCTGTTCATCTATACATTATTTTTTAAGGAAGAGAATTAGAAAACATTGAATTATACTTAAATTAAATGAGAAAAAATTTGTTTATTTTCTCAAACAAACAAAATATTTATTTATTCTCAAAAATAGCAAAATATTTATTTAAATACGAAAATATTTATTTAAATAAAGATCCGGGCCCTAATGATCATTTACAATTACCTTAGAAAATTCATCACTTGTCTCATAATAATAATAATGTAACACAATCTAAACATATGGTATGTTTAATCAGCTACTAATCCTTGAATAATCTAAGTCTTATAAAATCATTTAACTTCATCATCAACTCTTTTGTACAACATTAATTAATTAATTAATCTCCATTATTTAGTTCAATCAATCATTTAAACACAAATTATTTTAATTACCTTAAACTTCACAATTATTCTCATTATTTAGTCTGAAAAATTTTATAATTATTATTAAATCAATTAAACTATAACTTCCTGTTATATACATGGTTTACATAACATGTTTTACGACACAAACACAATTAATTTCACTATAAATTTATTTACAATTTCTTGTCATTATTTCTCTGTTTACCACACCTCATTTCATAAGTTAGCCATGTCATTACCATAAACTAAAATATTTAAATGTCCATTCACTGATTTTTTTTATTTAACCCCCATCGTCATATATTAACCTGACGTATTTATAACACAACTCATTCTTATCGACATACATTACATCATAATTATTATTGTAATGACTACTTTCGTTAATTATATTAGCACAGTAATTAACTACATATTTGTCTCCCATTATTTCATAAAACCTGTCTACATTGGTATTTTCTGTCCTATCTCCATCAGTATTTTTGTTTAGCATAAGGTACATTCTATCATCATATTCCTCCACTATATCAGTCACATCATTAGGTAAGTATTTATCATTTACAACAGCATCATCAAAATAATCATCAACATCTATTTCACAAGGTAAGTCACTTTTCTCACCTCTCTCAATACCTAAACCCTGCACTAACATTTCATAACCTCTATTAATCTCAAAAATCTCTCTCTCTCTTTCTCTCTCTCTCATCACAATACCTCTCACAATCCCACTGACCTATTTGATACCACGCAAAGGGCAACACAAAATCACTAAAATACTTACTGGTTTTACCAAGTACATCACCACAAAAACCTAAGGGACCATTTGGAGACACCATGTCTCCCACATAACCTCTGGAGGAACCTTCGTCCTCATAAAACACATGTGGAGTCTTTACTCCACTTATACTACAGGGAAAATTTGCCCTCTGCCCTCCATACTCGCCTAACTTCTCTTCACGCTCTCTCTGAATCTCATTAACAACTACTGCCCCATCACTAATTTCTACTCCTACTAAACTCTCATTGACACTATCATTATTCAATGTATCACTCTCTGATACCACATCAGAGTGTCTACGACACGAGAAAACCGGGAAACCCGGGAATTTTCAGGGAATTAAGAATTTGTGGAATATTCAGGGAAAAATCAGGGAATTTCTTCGTTAATCAGGGATTTTCCTCTTGGGCTACTCTCCGTAAACGTAGTAGCGATACTTTCGAATTTCGCGGGACCTAATCGATCGCTACTCGATTCCCGTAGTCAGCCAATGAACACTCGTTCCCAGCGCGGGACTGAAGTATGCTATTTGATTGGTTCCCAGCGCGGATTGGTATTTGACCCAACCTTGCGCGGGTTGTCCGTTCAGTATTGTCAACTTAGCGGGTTTCCCGCTCAATCTTGCAGATTTAAGTTTTTGTTTAGCGGGGACGTTTTGGAAATTTAACAATGAAAGTGTAGGGATTTAATGGATTTTCGACCTTCCACAGCGGGAAGAATATTGTTATTTATATTGTGAATATAGAGTTTTATCGGAATTTCAACTATATTCGCAACGTTGAAAAGTTTTGAGTGTTGGCCACACTTTCGTGATTTCGCGCCGTAATAGTGTTTACATCTCTTCATTTGTTGTTTACCGGTGCTTACTGTATGTGTTGCGTTCACGCTTGAGTGAGTTATTGTGATTTGAAATTCTTGAAATCTGTTGTGTTGTGCGCGAAATCTAAAGCAAAAGCTTTGCAATTAATTGCGTGCTCTTAATTCTTTAGTGGTGCGGATTAAAATGCTTTTAGTGTGATGTGCGTTCGTTGTTAAAAACACGTGGGCATCCAAATTCGTGACTGTGCAAAGTCGTTTGAAAATTCCGTTTTATTATGGCGTGCAAAACTCGTTTTCAGTCAGAGTGGTTGAATGGCCCAAAGTTTAAATCATGGCCAGAAGCAGTGAAAGACGGCCCTTTTCGGGCGAGTTGTAGGTTATGTCGGTATGCGGCCGATAGAACGACTAAGCGACTGGAATATTTGTGGCTCTAGAAAGGCAACAACTAGTCGCCAAGAGCTGACAAGCGCGTCGAAGCCCGATTTGTTTACACAATCAGAATACTCGTTACAAATACAGCAGGCAGAAAAATGGGTATCGACCCATACGTGCGACGCCTCTTAGTACCGCTGTGGTGAATTTTGTAATACCAAGTGGATTCATTCAGTGGATTCATGGGTTTTGAGAAAACGCGACGCCAGTATATTCTCTGAAACACAAAACAACATTCCAGACATATCGGACTAACGACCCAGGCAGATCCCGTCGCAGGCGCTAAGACGGCGACCGCTGCACACACACTCCAACTTGGTGACGGTTCCGTCGTCTCTGTGACACCGTATGCGGAAATGGGCCAAAAACGCTTTACAACAGACGCAAAGTGTACGCTTCCTACGCCCTACGCTGCAGAAATCTTCATTCTAACATCCTCAATGTCAGTGAATTCTTTGACGTCGCCGTTTCCCGTTTTTTCGCCACTACAAAATACCCACTTTGGCAACTCCATCGGCGGCGTACAATGTACAGTGACAGTGTTGACTGTTCGTTTTTGGAACTGCCGTTACGCACCCTGTTGCGTCATTTTTTGTTAAACACGTTTCTTATCTAATAATCAGTTCTTTCTCAATTAAAAAAAAACATCAATTACGTGCGTGAGGACAGTTGGCGCGACACAAGCGGCGTCGTTTTGTGGGAACTCGTCGAACATCGCTCCCTCCTCTCGCCTGACGAGTGCTTACTTATACACGCCAATACTGAGCATTCACAGCGCCACTTAAACCATTGTACGTTTGCGTTTTTCTTTTTTTTCCGCTCTCTCTTCAGTCTAACTCATGCTGGACAGGTTAATTTTCTTTCGACGTTAGCCGATGGTTCCTGGTGCGTATCCTTCATCCATACTACCTAGGATGCAGCGATACCACTCACAAACGCCTTTTACTGTAACAGCGGGGCGGGAGGTAAAATATTTCTTTTCGCACGCGGGTAAGAGGCAGATTCTCATCTACGTCTGTGTGCTACGCGTTTCGTCTACAATATCTTTTCACGCGCGGGTAGAGACACTCATCTACGTCTCTGTTAAACATGCACAGACTACACGCCGCAATACTACAATACTAAGAGAGTGCACGATTTCAAATTTACGCGCACGCGTCTGGTGACGAACGTCATCGACGGACATAACAAAAGTGGCCGCGTAGCACACAGGTAGGATGTATCATTTTATTTTTTTAATAGCTTTTAATGTTGTCAATCGATCTTCATCTATTATTGTTCATCTTCAAAGCAAATAACTGGTATTAATAAATAGTTGTCTTGTGGCATGCGGCCTTCAACCATATGCTCCATAGACTAACTAAAATACCCTTAAATAAACAAGATTACACCAACGAACTCAACACAATAAAATACATAGCAATCAAAAACGGTTATAACCCCAATTTAATAAACATACTACACAAACGCATCAAAAACAAAAACAACAAAACACTAAATACCATCAACACACAACACAATAAATACATCACACTCACATACCACAACTCATACACACACAAAATCGCCAATACATTCAGAAAACACAAATACAAAATAGCATTCAGAACAACCAATACCATTAAAAAACACATCAGTAATACAAACACAGACATAGACAAATATAACAAAACAGGTGTTTACAAATTAAATTGTAATGACTGCAATAGTTTCTACATAGGCCAGACGGGAAGATCTTTTTCATCCCGTTATTCTGAACACTTAAAAGCTTTAACCAACAACAATATACACTCCGCATTTGCCACACACATACACACAGAAAACCACAGTTACACCAACATAGACACTAATCTTGAAATTTTACATTACATACCCAAAGGTCGAAAACTCAACACAACTGAACAATACGAAATATATAAACACCACACAACACAAACAAACAACATACTCAACGATCAATTACAATATAAATCACATACACTTTTTGACACAATTATACAGAAAACAAACAGTAAGTTGAATCCCCGCGCCAATCCCCTTCCTCCACACACCACCCCCACTTCACCTTCCACACAACCGTTACAAAATGCTGGCAGTCTGTTACCAAAGCTGAAGAAGGCGGATACGTAAGCCGAAACGCGTCCAATAAAACAGTAAGTTTTCACATGAAAAAGTTCATTTTTAGTTAAGTATTAATAAATATTCATGCCTTCTCATAAAATCGCTTACATATACTCCCGGCCACAGGCCACTTGTTCATGTTACTTTTGTCATTCTGAAAAATATGATTGTGAGAAATTGCCATGACATTAGTGTAAAGGCCTCTCTCATATGAATACATATTTTAAAATAAATGCAGTTTTGAGTGTTGATTCCTCTTGTAGCATATATGATGAGTGAAATGGAACACATTGGCACAGTTTGACCTTTGGTGGGAAAAAATTTAAAGTGATTTTAAGCGAAGCCCTGAATATCCATAAATACGGTACCTAAATAACCTACTCTGCTCTGTTTTCAAATCTTCCATTCTTGTCTTGGAACACTTTACTGCACAATGTAGCGGTCAATAGCTGTAACAAAAGCTGAAAATGTTGAGCTTTTTTTCTTTAATCCATCTTTTACGGGGTGCACTCAGTTTGGTGACATTTTCCATGGTTAGAAATAGGAGGGATTTGGGGGGGAATTTGTCCTTAGCGTATTGACGCAGAATTTGCCTGGTGTTGAAAACAGAAAACCATCTTCGGGTTGGCCGAGGCAGGATTCGAACCTGCTACAACCTGCACGCTACAAGTCACACCTTAGCGCACTGAGCTAAATGTGTTCGGTGCAGTTGACCTTTAGTTGCTCACGACTACAATGTGGCTGATCGTGTGGTCATCAGTAGTCCACTCAAGTTCTTTGTTTTGTAAATGCGTTGTATTTTGGTCACTTATGTTACTCAGGGAATTTTCTTACTTATCCTGGAAAAATCAGGGAATATTCAGGGAATTCTTTTATGATGAGTTGGTAGACACCCTGCACATTTTCAATTACATCACCATTTTTAATTATGTCATTGTCATCCCTTGTTAACTCATTATTATAATTATTATTATTACTCACCTTTTTATTAATTATTTCTTCACTATTCTCTACCCCCATTTTAATCTCAGAATTCTCATCTATTTTATTTATTTTTAATTTGTTAATTATGTCATCTACTCTGGCCATTTGTTTATCAAACACCTGATCTATCGCTTCTATGATTTGTTCTTCAATATTTTTATAACATGCATTTATTTCGTTTGTTTGTTTATCAAAATTAAAATTTTGTTTTTTGATTTCGTTTTTCACTTCATTAAACTCCTCATCAAATTTGTCAAACTTTTCATCAAACTCTACACTCTGTGCATTAAATTTCTCATCAAAATTTTTAAACTTTACACTCTGTTCATCAAATTTCTCATCAAATTTTACACTGTGTGCATTGAATTTCTCATCAAATTTTACACTATGTGCATTGAAAAGTAATTGCATCTTTTTTATCACCTCATTATTCTCAGCTTTTTTAATCGGGACTGGTGTTGAGTGAATTCCTTCACTCATAATTTGCGACTCAGTCACACTTAATTCGACATTGATCTGGCTTTCATTCACAATGTCAGTTAGGCTGACACTCTCGTTATTGTTTGCCATTTTTAAATAATTTTCTTATCAAAATTTTGCTGTATATCTAACATACAATCAAACACAACATAACCTAATTACTTACATATTAAGTTACACATTAATCCAATACCCATTCTGTCTCTGTCTGCAGGCTTTTTTATATAAAGTCCCAGTTCAGGTAGCCATTTGTTAACTAACAAACAAGTCACTGTTCGGGTCGTCATTTGTTAACTAACATATTATGAGATATTAGAATTGACTTACCTTTAAAAAAATCTCATTGCACTCATATTTTGTTTACGTTTTGTAACGGTACCGAATTGTGAGCTACCCCAGTTTAATTCTATATGAATTCAAATCATCAATTCAATCACTTTTCAAATTGCCAGACTTCACCTGTGAGGAGCCCCAGTACAGCAATGCACACAGTTAGCCTAAACAATTGCCAGACTTATGGCGCAACCGCCCAGTAAGCAGCAGTCCTGGTGAATACAGTAGGCAGTCTGTCACCAGTTGTAACCTTGACCAGCAGCAGGAAGCCGCATAAAGTTTGTGAATTTAAAAACAGTGGCCTCGGGTTTACAAGATAGGCCGTTAAAACAAATTCGGCCTATTTAATAAAGGGTGAAAACATTTATTAAAAAAATATTAAAAGTGTACAAACAACAGAGCGCGGCCAGTCGACTAACAATATCGGCCGCGCGCGGTCATATAAACATTTTGCTTGAGCGTAACTAGTGTCGGCCGACCTAACCAGTGAGACCCCATAACAATTGTATAAAAAGTGAAGCGGTAAATCAGAACGGAACCAGTGAAGTGAACGAATCGAAAATAAAATGTGGTGAAGGGAAAAAGACAAACTTTCGGACATATACGTACAACGCGACGCATGATGACGAGAGGAACGACGCCGGTTGGGTAATTTTCGATCAATATAATTATGTCATTTTATAAAAGGGTTGTAAATAATTAAAATGGGGAATTAAAAAAATGTGTGAGTGTCGAGTGTGAGCATTGCTGGGTCGTCTCAAAATTAGAATTTAAGTAATACTTTAAGAACTTTATATTTTTTTTCAGTGAATTTAAAGATGAATATTTTGTGGTTTTAAATGCTGAGTTTGTTTAGAAAATATTATAGGTGTATGTATGCGCCCAGTACTTGCCAAAGGCGACCCAGTTTGCATACAAGGGGAAACATATCGGTTGAGGATCTGGCATGATCTAAGCCAGGGATGTAGGATTTTTGGGATAGCATGATAGGAGGTGAGGTGCGCTGTGGTGCGTATCTGTTCGATTTTTCGGTGTTGGGATCTCGCACAGAGAAGTCCAGTGATCTCGTTCAGATGCGTCCAGAGTCGCCGAGCCAGGGGGGTTGTTTACCCATGAGGTATAAGAACAAAAGGGGGGTTGTTGGCACCATATCCTCACCGATCCTCTTAGGGTTTAGGCAATAAGAGTTTGAACGCTTCGGCCTTCAACCTCTTATTGGGGGGGGGTATTGTAACGGTACCGAATTGTGAGCTACCCCAGTTTAATTCTATATGAATTCAAATCATCAATTCAATCACTTTTCAAATTGCCAGACTTCACCTGTGAGGAGCCCCAGTACAGCAATGCACACAGTTAGCCTAAACAATTGCCAGACGTATGGCGCAACCGCCCAGTAAGCAGCAGTCCTGGTGAATAACAGTAGGCAGTCTGTCACCAGTTGTAACCTTGACCAGCAGCAGGAAGCCGCATAAAGTTTGTGAATTTAAAAACAGTGGCCTCGGGTTTACAAGATAGGCCGTTAAAACAAATTCGACCTATTTAATAAAGGGTGAAAACATTTATTAAAAAAAATATTAAAAGTGTACAAACAATAGAGCGCGGCCAGTCGACTAACAATATCGGCTGCGCGCGGTCATATAAACATTTTGCTTGAGCGTAACTAGTGTCGGCCGACCTAACCAGTGAGACCCCGTAACAATTGTATAAAAAGTGAAGCGGTAAATCAGAACGGAACCAGTGAAGTGAACGAATCGAAAATAAAATGTGGTGAAGGGAAAAAGACAAACTTTCGGACATATACGTACAACGCGACACATGATGACGAGAGGAACGACGCCGGTTGGGTAATCCTCGATCAATATAATTATGTCATTTTATAAAGGGGTTATAAATCATTAAAATGGGGAATTAAAAAAATGCGTGAGTGTCGAGTGTGAGCATTGCTGGGTCATCTCAAAATTAGAATTTAAGTAATACTTTAAGAACTTTATATTTTTATTCAGTAAAGAATAATATTAGAGAATAGGTAGCATTTATTTATATTGTTTGGAAAACAACTCTCGGAGAAAGACAATTCAAAAATAATGAATCTTCATAGTATATCAGAATAGATAAACTACTATGTTTGGTGGACACACGTTTTTTTTTGAAAATGATAAAAAAGATCAATGTTAGTTTTGTGATTAAATGAAAGAGTACAACAATAAAATTTAATGTCAAAGAATGAGTAAATAAATACAGCTATTTCTGAATATAATTGAGAGTATGATTTCTTGAATAATGTTAACCTAAGTCACGCTTATTCTTCACGACTTCGTGCTAACAACTTTGGACCCGAGAAAGGTAAGAGTTGTGAGGAGTGTATATTATTTTTAATAATTTTTTTATAATAAATCACTAGCTTCTCAGTTTGGATTCACCATGTGGCGCTGTTGCCAACATAACATTTTCTATTAGGGTCCAGGTTCTTTTAAGCGAAGCAGAGACTGAATGGTTATTAGAAATAATAAACGCTAATATTCCTATTGAAAACTGGTAATTTAATTTTAAACATTTTTGGAAATACAAACACAAATAAAAAACAAAATGGATGTTTGTTTCTTTACCAAGCACAAAAAACAAAATGGCCGCGAATCACTTTCGCTGCATGAGCATTACATGTGCCTCAATTACATCATATATATTTTAAGTTTAAGTTACGATAAAATGGTTTTAAATCTACTGCAGTTTGCTCTTTCTCATAGTTACATTTTCTGTACCATGTAACCTAAACCAATGCTTCGTGATCTTGTTCTATGCATATACCGATATACAAGCATCCATTCTCACCCACACACACACACTACTGAAAATGGTACATTTTTTGTTTAATTTGAGCTCCAAAATTATAGAGGATTGAATTTAAATCTTGAAGTTTTCTACTTCCCTGAATTCAGATGATAGCCGATTTAGTCAGACGTCCCTCATTGTTCCACCGGTGATTGCCGAATTATTGAAAGTCTTTCTGTTTCTGCTGTTTACACTGATTTTACTTTACATTTTAAACTGTTATTTTCAAATGGTTTCACTTTTACATCTTAATTACATTTTTGACCAAATTCTATATGTTTGCTGGCAATTGCTGGCCAGCAAGTTAATTAGCGTGCAGCTCGCACAAGTACTGCTAGGTAACTGGGAAGACAATATGGCATATATTCCACTAGTGGAAGGGTTAATACGTCACCAAATTTATTGTTCTCTGGCGATGATGGCTTTGTTTTACAGCTCAACAATTACGTTTTTATATTTTTGATGACGTTTTTAGGAGTGTCCGGTTGTTGCTGCATCTGACTTGCTGCCGATCGTCACGTAGACCAGTTGACCTTGACGCCAACTCGTCCTGGCGAACTGCGTTGTATCATATATTTGAAAACTTTTACCCTCATACTTCTTAATGTTGGAAATACAATAAAATTATTTTTGTCATGTACCTAAATTCGTTTACGGACCTACTGTACCGTTACAGCGTGGCCTCGGGAATAGTTTGTCTGGTAGGTCTAAATGTAGTACAAGGCCTACCAGACACTGCAAAATGCTACAATAGTTTTAAATAATGAAACAAAACCGCAATGACAGTTTAATGTGGTTGAAGTGACGATAAAAGTGAAAGTGAACAGCATGATGGTGAAACAATTTGGATAGCGAGAGAAGTTAATTACAGTGAGGAAATACATTTAGTTGTTGGCCAAAAGATTATAAATAAATCAATAAGAGCTCTTTAATAAAACGGGGGGTATTAAAGAATTGTACAGAGTAAGAGTGTGTGTGTGTGTGTGTGTGTGTGAATGGGATAATATCAAAGTATTGGTTAGCGAAAAGAAATTAGTATAAGAAAATTTTACATAATAGAAATAAGATGAAATAATATATTATAAGGAAAAGAGAAGTTCATTTTTGAATGGCAATAAATAAGATGATTATTACTAACCTAAATATGTGTTAAGTTATTAGTTCGCCACCCCATAACCTGTATTGTATCGAGAAGCACGCCTAAAACGGACCTGTTAAGCAAGTAAGTCATGATAATGTATAATCAGGGTCGATGCTTAAAAAGATCGCACGAGGTAAGTAGAAGTTGTAATAGTTCAAATACTTTACCACATTGTAAATGTAATGGTTCAAACACTTTACCACATTATTATTAATAAAACATAATAAACTTACCTTTACGGGCCAAAGTTCTTCACACGAACCTGTGGATTATAAACGTGACTTAGGGTTGCATAACTCAATGACTACACTCATTTTTTA
This sequence comes from Magicicada septendecula, assembly GCA_034769895.1. NCBI lineage: Eukaryota > Metazoa > Arthropoda > Insecta > Hemiptera > Cicadidae > Magicicada > Magicicada septendecula. The sequence goes on from CM068369.1 coordinate 416,370,986, forward strand.
GTTAACTAATTCAACTCCATTTATTTTTCATTTATAGTTATCTTTTTACAATTCAACACAATATGCTCCCTCATTCTTTATTTTCTACCTTCAAATGAACAACATTAATGTTGGGAGGTCAACCCCATCAGACAAGATTTATGACCACATCGAAAATACAAAAACCATTTATCTCCTACTTCTTATAATTAAGATCTAATTATCTATTAACTATTTACGCAAAGCAACCCAGCATTTACCCACACACACAGTCATTCAGTTTATTACCCCATTTATTTTATTAAGAGCTCTTTTAGTTAAAAATTTTTTATAATTGTTTAAAATGAATTTACGTATAGTTACTTCCTTTTCTGCTGATCTAGATGTTAAAGGTTGTACTTCTTCTGTCCTGGTGGTTCACCGTTTTAATCTGAAGGATGTTCTCATTTTAAATTTCGGTCACGTTCTCACTTTTTTTAAGGTTCACTGTTTTACGTCCGAAAAGTTCTGCGGATTAAATTTCTGCGTACTTGAATTATCAGTATCTGCGTACTTTTACATTTTATTGGTATCACTTTATATCCCCTTTAATCCATATTTTGGAAGTTTAATAAGTTTTCGGGTCGCGAGCCTTTCACACAGAACCGCGTGGTTCACTAACTGGGAGGCAACAGACGCTGTTTTATGCGCACACAGCACTGAGGAATTTATTCGAACGTGACAAAAGGTCTGAGAACGTTGGCCGACTGTGCGCGCTCTTGTGGGCGAATACGCACCCTCGTTGAAAGTCTGCATTCCAGTCCCAAGTCTCACCAGCCTCGAAGATATAGTCCATTCACAACATTTATTTGGTTGAATAAAAATTGAAAATATTAAATTACAAAATCTCATAGGTTTGTACCATTACAATACCCCCCCCCCCCCAATGAGAGGTTTTCGGCCGAAACAGAAAAACTCTCATTGCTAACCCTAAGAGGATCAGTGAGGATATGGCGCCAACAACCCCCCTTTAATTCTTAACACATCATGGGTAATCCACCCCCTAGCTCGGCGACTATGGCTGCATCTGAACGACATTACTGGACTTCTCTGGGCGAGATCCCAACACCATAAAGTCGGACAGGTACTCACCACAGTACCACCTAACCTTGTATCATTTCACCAAAAAATCAATAACTAGCCTTATACCATACCAGATCCTCAACCAATATATCTCCCCTTACATACATACTGGGTTGCCTTTAGTAAGTACTAGGTGCGTAAATATATTCATTACTAAATTACACACGACCACATTTTAAGTGTTAATGTAAAATTCATAAACATTTTATATTGGCTTCTACACAAAATTCATTCTCATTTCTCAATTTTTATTGTCTCGACGTTACGGTTTCTAATCAACTCAGATTATGTAAATTTTGTTCAAATAATGCAACAAATGCCTGTTATATTATTTAATATCAATAATTTTTATTCAACTTTTTGCTCCGGGCGCCATCATTACAAGCAATGAAATTTTACTTACCTTTAGGCCAGAATTCGTTTAAGCGAAACTTAAAGTAGCAGAAAGTGTTATTTGAAATAATGACACTTGGTTGAAATGTTTACCATATGACATTACCTTTTAATAACATCTTCAATTACACAACATGTGAAATATGTACGCTTTTATACACCAACAGGCGTTACGTCATGAGACGCCGTTACATCAAATCAAAAATTCCCTTAAACATTTCAATAACCCTCCAAAATACATAATATTAAAATGTTGTTAATATATATTATTACAATGTTAAACATATATATTGTAAAAACAAACCCACTTCGTGTTTATTAAAATAATTAGTGTTTGTTTAATTGTAAGTTTTTATCGAACGTAAATTGTGTCGTTCGGAAGCGTCTGGTAGCCTGCGTACCTTACCTGTCCCTTCTCGCACTTTTGTAACTCCCGATAGGCGCCAAATTGTTTTACGAGAAAACAAAAGTTTTTACCTGTATGGTTTGACAGTGCACTAGTGTGAATTTGAATCGTTCGCCGACTGGCATGAAACCGATTCTCGTTTGAGTGGGGGAAAACGTGTTGCCAACTTGAATAATGTTGGTTATGTTGACTCACTGCTATTAAACAAAACATACATAATATTCTCTATAAATAAATACTGGACAGTTATTCTCGGTACACATTTTTTTAATTTTTTATTTAGGCTCTGAATTATTAGTTCTTGTTAACGCTTTATACAAAATAATAATTGATATAATAATTTTAGCCTCAGCAAAATATAGTCGCTCAGTCAGCGGTTGCTGGGTTGGCAGTACAATGTTTCTATTAGATGCAAGACAGCGTTGGTTATTATTTACAAAATTAAATCTGCCTATAGAGTCCTTTTAAGTACGATACAGAAGTTTTTACAACAAGATAACAAATTAGAACATATCATTTAAAGTTTGTGATCATTAAAATTACACAAGGTTTGCTATAAATGAAATATTGTGGTGTTGAAGTGTGACAGTGTCGTTGTGTAACATAGGTTATCATGTGTTCATTCAATGTTTACAAAGTTATTTCTTTTTTATCAATCCTTGAAAATATATTCAGTGATAGTGAGAGTTTTATTATATAGTTAGAATTTTTGAAAGAGAATTTGTTTTATAATAATCAAATCAATTCAGCAATACTCAACGTTAGTAGATATGATGGGTATTGTCAGTCGTCCATGTAAAGTAATGGGTCGATGTTGATTCTTCCTACTTCAGTCTTGGGCTCAAAAAATGGTTGTCATCTTCTTCAAGTCGAATTATAGGTATTTTCCGGTCATCTTGTTTAATTCCGAGCTGGTCCTTGGTGTAGATTAGTTGTAGTGGCCTCTCATCTGTTGTCCTGGTACTCCTCAAAATTGTGGGCACTTATACTGTTTTTCTGTTGAAAATTTGGGCCCTTCATGGCGTGGCGTCTCTCCAGTTTAGCGTCACTACATAAAGTATTGTTCCTAACTGAAATTAGTCAATATTCAGTTGTTGTCATGGTTACTCAAAGTTTTTGATTGGCTGAAATTGGCTAAAGAGTATTGTTAGGGTATTTGAATTTTTATTTAAACTGGTTACAGATCTTCTAAATGTAATTAATCTTCAGTACTCCCTTTTTAGTAGTAAATATTATCACCACTGTTCATATTTTGGCTCAAGGATTAATTTGACATCCAATATTATAGTGTTCACTTAGGTATCAACATTTTGACAGTTTTGTGAATTTTATTTAATTATACTGTTTTCTTAATTTACATTATTATCATAATATTTCTGCCTTAACATGATTGTCTATTTGTATTTCATAGTTTATGTGGTTTAGTCTTCCTAATGTCAGTGTTTAATTCTATAAATTGAAGTTTTTTGTAGTTGACAGTTGGGAATTTGCTTAGGCTTAAACAGCAATTGACTATTTTTCTTTAATTACTGATATTACATTTTATTCTCTTTGTATTGGGTCCTGATTGTTTTAATACAAGATTCTGTTCATTTGTTCAATGTTTAAGTCGGTTCTTGTAATTGTGTGTAATTTTATTGTTTCCCTATATTAATTTGTCTACTGTCATAACTCATTTTTAGTGTCATCGTATCTGAATGTATTGTTTGTTTCTTGTTTACTGGTTTCTGTTGGTTTTAAAATCTTATTTCTTACAACATAACATAACATCTAATGGTTTTAACAATTCCCATAGCTATAATTCTTATCATTTAAACATAATTATTTGGAACATAAACCTTAGTCATTAAAACACAATTCTTATTCATTTAACACATACTTATTTGAAATATATTATCCACTCATACTCTTCAGTGAGTAATAATTATTTTATAGTGTCATCAAAGGAAAACAAACATGTAAACATTGATTAATCTTTTAGATCGTAATAGAAAATCCTTACCACTAAACTTATTTGACCTTGTGTCATTAATTATGTAACCTTATCCTATTTCACTATCTCTTACTAAATCATATAATGATTATTAATTGTCTTTTTATAATTTAATCTTATAGAAACTCTCTATATGGTGATTTAACACACTAATAGTCTACGTTTCTTAACTTTCCTAAAACTGTGAATTGTCCCTTAGGCCTACAATATTAATTAACACACATTTAAAAACCATAGTAATTAGTGATTACTAATACTAACTTAAGTTTAATAATATTAGTTTGTGTAGTTACATTTTGGGTGTCCACTCATATTGGCATTTCCACTATCACAGTCCTTCCTGTGTTTGTCCAATATTAGATCTCACTCACACATAATTTATCACTTATGATTTAGTTTATTCACTTATAAACTTTGGACACTGCTTTATCAGTGTTTTTATCACTTTTTAATGGGGTTTTATTCTCACTTTGGGGTATTAACACTAACACCTTACACTCAATCTTCTTTTAGTGTTACTGGTGGGTTAATATTATTGTATTGCTTACTAAAAAATTCTCTTTCTTACATCTATTTAGAAAATGTTCACCATCATTACAATTTACTACTCTCATTCTATTGTGTTTTATTGTACCACTGATATGTTAGTATCGTGCTAATGTGATTTGTCCTAGTTTACTCTATCTGTTTGGGTTATTGTGCCCTTTTATATCTTAAGTACTTAATAATTAGTATTTCTAACTTGTCTGTCCTTACAATTATTAATATTATATACAATTTTCATTAGGGAGTCTATTTCTTTGGTTTAACACAAGTTTTGTATTCCTTCTTGGTTCACTTTATGTAGTCATACTTTATACGTCACTTCCTTAGTGTTGTGGCTGATTGTATCATTACACTTCCATGTTAATTGTTTGTTAGTCACTATTCTTCTTATTTACACACTTATGTTGGTGCGGTAGCTAGTTCTAGTCCATTTGCAGTTGTCATTATTTATGTTATTCTTGGTCCTTTGGGGCTAGTTCTACTCTCTCACTTACCATCTATTGGGCTATTCAGGTTAAATCGCCTTATTTCTGTATTTACCATTTTCGTTTGGTTGTTTGTTACTGCTTTATTAAATATAAGTTACTGTTCTGACTACCTTGAATAGTCTGATCGTTTTATTATTCTGATTCACCCATTCTTCAATTCTAATTCATCCCTTTTTATTCTAGTGTTAATGATCAAATAATTTATCTTGTCATGTTTTCTTCATTATGGTTAGGTGAAGATATATACCATTACAATATATACTGTATGTATAAATTTACGTAAAAATGGTCACAACCCAGCACTTGTTAATAGTATCTGATAATTATACACTCTCTCTCTCTCTCTCTCTCTCTCTCTCTCTCTCTCTCTCTCTCTCTCTCTCTCACTCTCTGGTACAATTATTATGAGCTCATTATAAAAAGTTAGTTTCGTTATTTTAATGAATTAAATGGTCATTTCTAATTTTGAAGTTATCTTATTTGTTGTAATGAAATATTAAAATTTGTTGTGGCCAACGGTACTTAGCTGCAACTTTTGTCGAACATCGAACACTTCGATTTCACTGATTCTGGACCGTCACATCGTCTTCGGGCACACACTCTCTATTGTAGCATCCCCCCTGGATCAAACTTTTGCCAGATTTTTTGGCTGCACTTTGTGAATTGCACTTTGCCGATGTTCTACCGAAAAATTGGTTAATGTACCACTGTTAATAATACAGTTTGGTGGTGTAATACCACCCTTAGTGAATACGCCGGCCGGCACGGTTCACTGTCTGTACGGAAATGACACAGTTTCATAACTGTGTATTGCAGAGGTGGGGCAACAACGACGTCACTGGTTCTTTGTTCATCTGCCCAGCCTAGTCGAATACAAAGCGACTTGCATTCTTTGCTTCTGACGTAAACATGGGTTGGTCTTGTTTACTTGTTATTGTAACAAACAGTTTTTTGTTACATTTGTAATTTTCCACTGAATTTGACATAAATCCTGTTAACTTAATATTGCGTTGTTGACAATTCTCACCAAAACTTTTATAGGGAATACAAAATAAAATTATTGTTATTAAAAATTGTTATCAAATAAAATTACAATAATTATGTTTGGAACCATAGGTTTACAAATTTATTATGGTACCAGAATTGTACCGTCACAAAACCCCCTCAATGAAAGATTTTATGCCGAAGCATAAAGACTTTCATTGACACATTCGTACTTCCTAAAGGGATCTGCTAGGATATGACGCCACAACCCCCTTACTATTTGTATGAAAAGAAATACAATAACTCACCCGTGGTCCGATGATGATGACAGTACCTGCATGACCTTACTGGACTTCTCCTACGAGATCCCAACACCATAAGGCCAGTCAGGTGCGTAACGCTCCTGCTCTGACGCGCTGGCCAGCTCAGGACCGCCGTCACAACATCACCAAACACTGAAACAATAAATCAAAAATATCAAAATAGTGGCTTGGTATAATACTATATCCCTAACTGATCTATTTCCCCTTAGCTATGTGCTGGTTTGCGTTAAGAAGCACTGGGTTTGCTTCAAATCAACAAGAATTATATAGAAGTGCCATTCTCTTCATTGACTATCCTTAACATTATAAAATCTTTTCTATTCCCATCGATAATAATTAACCCTTTTCTGTTTTCATAATTAATATAATTATAGAAGAAACACAAATCTTTATATAAATGAAACATAATCCAAAGTTTATGGATACAATTACCAAACTATCCCTATTATATAAAAAATTATATAAAAAATAGTATTATTATTATTAATATTATTATTATCAACAGTAAGTAAACTGGCGCTGTTAATAATATTTAAGATATCCCGCTTTCTCCTCCACACAGACTATTTCCTATACATCATGTTCAAATTCCTATGCTAATACATAATACATATTACATAATAATACACTCATTATATTAATACAGTAATACGGTTAATACAATACAGTAATACGGTTAATAACCAATTCACATTTAAGCTTGATTAAAATTTCTTTATATTTGCGTATCAAAAATCACATTACATTTTAATTATAATAATTATTATAATTAATAATAATTTTAATTAGTAAACTTTTATTAATTAATCATCATTTATTGTTTAATTCTTCACAATTTCAAATTTATTATTAATATTCATATTACATTATTATTATTTCATTTCTTATTACCTCTGTACTCTGAATTTTCTACCTAACCTTTCACATTTTTATCATTGATTAGTCTGGGTGACTCCTGTATTCTCTATGATTTGACTTATTATATAGGCATTTACATTTATAATATTTCTCACCTTTCTTCTACTAACCCCTATTAACAACCAGATTTACATATTATGACACCAATCTCTCAATTATAAACACCTTCACTAATTCCATTTTAAATCCTATGGCACCGCTCATCTTTGTACTCGGATGGGTGTTCCCTACCTGGCTATATACATTCATAATTTTTTGCCCTTCCAAAATATCGGCAAACACTCCCTTAAACTACGCTATTACCTGCCACAACGCTATACGTTGACCACTCCTTATCACCTCACCCCCACTACAAATATCATCAACAATATCTGTTTAACCTTTAATTTACTCACCTCTACAAATAATCACTAACTACTGCGTCCCTAAAGTATCTAATACTCTCTTTGTATTATTATCTTTAACATTCTTATCTATCTAACTCCCATTAACTTTAATTTACTAACTCACATGCCTTTATCTACACCCAGGCGCTATTCCCTTTTAAACATTTTACCTTACTGTAATCATTGAGAATTGCATTAGAAAATTCATCTCTCACCTACTTATAACAGTACATCTCAGTATTCAAATATATATTTATACTTAATCATTTATTATTCATTAGAAGTTTTCTTCATTACAAATTAATAATTTAACTCCATTACACAAACTTTATTTTATACCACATTAATTGACTAATTTTCAATTATTTAATTTAATTAATTAAACTTTCACTGTTAATCATTTGTTTAGTTAAAACAAAAACATGTTAATTGTTAATTATTAAAACAATCACTAAAACATACATGGTGTACATAAAATTTACCTGTAATACACAACATCAAAATACATAAATACATTGACATTAAAATACATAAAAATATACAATCCAACTTATTTTATCATTGATCAAAATCAGTTCATATGCAGTCCATTTCAAAATCACTTTTCACATATATTAAATGTTCATACACGATAAAACAATCTATCCTCCATCATTGAATAACAGTCTAATCTTAGGTGTATAGAACTTATTTTTTAGTAAAGACATGAAATTATTCTTATTATCTATATAATATTTGTTTACATTTTTATATTTTTCCACTATCTCGTTAATATTAATAGGTGTATTCCTTATTAATTTAGCATATACCATGTCACAATCGGGTATGGTTCTGTCTACCTCAGTATTATCTGTCATAATCATGTTAGTCATATAGTCATCATAATTATCTACTACGACATCCATTACTACCCAAGGTAAGTGATTGTTATCATTATTATCATCATCTACTATTATTGTTATCTCAATTTCACCACAAGGTTTGTATTCACTATAATCATCCATTATCTCTACTCCTAACCTTTCTACAAATTCTCTATACTTTCTATTTACTTTAAAAATCTCTGTTACTCTCTTTCTCTCTCTCTCAATATATTTCTCACCATAACACCAAGCTACACTCTCTCTCTCTCCAAATATGCAGGGGTCACTAACTTATAATTACTGCACCACCTATGAGGTACACAAAAACACCAAGGAACTCTATTTGTAGACCTATCGTCTCCCAAATATAAATCTAAGGAACTCTCGTCCTTATTAAAAATACGTGAAGACTTGACTTCACCCCCTACCACAACATCAAAGGAAAATTCTACCCCCTGCATCCCTTTTACAAATATACTTTCTCTACACTTTCTCTCTAACTCCATACACACAAACACCTCATTATCACTCCCAATATTCTCATTATCATTTTCTGACACCATATTCTTAATTATACCATTGTTACTACCTGTAAAGTCATTATTCAAATTATCATTGTTACTCACCTTATTAATTAGCACTTTGTTTTTCGTCGTATTTTCACTGTTACTTACTTTCTGATTCTTTATTTGAATTAACCTCTCATCTAACCTTTTAATCACTCCGTCACATTGTTTATCAAAATTATCATTACGTTTTTTAATTTCAGTCTTTAATTCATCAAACTTTACATCAAAACTATTTCTGATTTCATTTTTCTGCTCGTTAAATTTTTTATCAAAATTATCGAATCTTACACTCTGTTCATCAAATTTGTCATTCAAGTTAGTATATTTAACATTAGAATCGCTTTTTTGCTCATCTAACTTTTTGTCTAAATTATCAAATTTTGTTAATAATAGCTGGATCAAAGCAGCTGCCTCATTATTCATTTTGCTTATATTTATAATACACACATGCATATAATCCTACGACATAACCTCGTAGAAGATAGGTTATGTTAAAATTATATCTATTATTTCAGATAACTGTCCGCTACTTCCCGTAGGCTTACCCACATAAAATAAAATTTTAAGTAGTGTCCCTGGTCGGAAAGCGCCAATGTTATATTATTTAATATCAATTTTTATTCAACTTTTTGCTCCGGGCGCCATCATTACAAGCAATGAAATTTTACTTACCTTTAGGCCAGAATTCGTTTAAGCGAAACTCAAAGTAGCAGAAAGTGTTATTTGAAATAATGACACTTGGTTGAAATGTTTACCATATGACATTACCTTTTAATAACATCTTCAATTACACAACATGTGAAATATGTACACTTCTATACACCAACAGGTGTTACATCATGAGACGCCGTTACATCAAATCAAAAATTCCCTTAAACATTTCAATAACCCTCCAAAATGCATAATATTAAAATGTTGTTAATATATATTATTACAATGTTAAACATATATATATATATGTATAAATTTACGTAAAAATGGTCACAACCCAGCACTTGTTAATAGTATCTGATAATTATACACTCTCTTCCTCTCTCTCCCTCTCTCCCTCTCTCCCTCTCTCTCCCTCTCCCTCTCCCTCTCCCTCTCCCTCTCCCTCTCCCTCTCTCTCTCTCTCTCTCTCTCTCTCTCTCTCTCTGGTACAATTATTATGAGCTCATTATAAAAAGTTAGTTTCGTTATTTTAATGAATTAAATGGTCATTTCTAATTTTGAAGTTATCTTATTTGTTGTAATGAAATATTAAAATTTGTTGTGGCCAACGGTACTTAGCTGCAACATTTGTCGAACGTCGAACACTTCGATTTCACTGATTCTGGACCGTCACATCGTCTTCGGGCACACACTCTCTATTGTAGCATCCCCCCTGGATCAGACTTCTGCCAGATTCTTTGGCTGCACTTTTAAAAATCTGGACTGTCACATCGTCTTCGGGCACACCCTCTCTATCGTAGCATCCCCCCTGGATCAAACTTTTGCCAGATTTTTTGGCTGCACTTTGTGAATTGCACTTTGCCGATGTTCTACTGAAAAATTGGTTAATGTACCACTGTTAATAATACAGTTTGGTGGTGTAATACCACCCTTAGTGAATACGCCGGCCGGCACGGTTCACTGTCTGTACGGAAATGACACAGTTTCATAACTGTGTATTGCAGAGGTGGGGCAACAACGACGTCACTGGTTCTTTGTTCATCTGCCCAGCCTAGTAGTCGAATACAAAGCGACTTGCATTCTTTGCTTCTGACGTAAACATGGGTTAGTCTTGTTTACTTGTTATTGTGACAAACAGTTGTTTGTTACATTTGTAATTTTCCACTGAATTCGACATAAATCCTGTTAACTTAATATTGCGTTGTTGACAATTCTCACCAAAACTTTTATAGGGCATACAAAATAAAATTATTATTATTAAAAATTGTTATAAAATAAAATTACAATAATTATGTTTGGAACCATAGGTTTACAAATTTAGTATCGTACCAGAATTGTACCGTCACATCCCTTATCAAAGATTCCCATTGACGTTATAACGTCTCCCTTGTCAAGACATTATAAACATCGGGAACCAGTTCAGTTGTTGGCTGTTAATTAAACTAGCTGCCGTTGTTAGTAAAGTTTACTTACCAACAAATTATAACAAAGTGTATATCAGGAATTAGTCAAGGGTTACATAAATTTATTCACTCTCTGGGTATTAGCGAAACCATCTCTTTATTCTTATATTTTAACTAAGTATAATAATAATGGCTTTAATGGTCATCCTTTAATTTATTACTAACTTTACTTTTTGTAAAAGAAAGATTCTAATAATTGCTGCATTAAATATTCTTTACTCTTTTTATCTCAAAAATTTCAGCTATGTATTATTTCAAGTACCACGGATCCGGGTCTCAACTTTGCAATATTCTAATATATCACAACTTCGTCCAAACTATTTGAAGGATAGTCCGGTGTAAATTTTCAGAACTACTTTACCTCTAAACATAGTAATGTTATTACTATATCATTACAGAGATTACAAATATTTATATGTTAATCTTTAAGTTATCTAAAAGTCTTTACAATAAACTTTACTGTTCTTTTGTTTCGTTTTGTTTAAAAAAACAGGTTATGCACAAGTGTAATGATTTAATATCACCTGAATAGAACGTGAGTTTGCTGTGGGCATCCGTGATGGTCTTCTTCAGTAGTCCTCTTGGGTGTGATATGATGTTCCTCTTGATGGTCCATTTGGTTTATTGTTTCAGAATAGTAGTCTAGGTCATGACGATTGGCTTCTGCTACTAGAAGTTCATACTGTTGTTGTTGTAACTTTCTTCTTCTGGAGTCGGTTGTTCACATTTCACTTATTAATTGTTCTTATTTTAGCAGCACTAAAAGATGGTAAGGAACATATCTTACCACTTACGGTTTGTTAAGAGATGTGTCGGCTAAGTTTTGCTTTTTTTACATATTTACTAATATTTGCTTCACTCACTACTTTACTAAGTGTTTAGTTATTTTCCAACGCTACATTGAGTCATATCAAAATAACAACTGACGAGTGTTTGTATAATAGTTCAGCGGTATACATCTAAATTTAACTGGACAACACATTTTTGACATCCTTACATGTCGAAGTTTCTCCGGCAAATGGGGTTTGTTTAGCGGCAAGAAGTCTGTAAACTGGCGCGGTTTACGCGCTGAGAAAAATAGTTCCGTTCCTTTAGTAGTATTAATTAATCATTAATTAACTAGTAATAATTTATACTACCTATTGTTATGTGTTAGGTATAATTCTTTATTATTAATACGTCTTTTATTTAATCAAAAAAATTATTATTTTTTGCTTAATAACATCGTACTTTGCGTGTTCGTACCGGATAATTAGCATGTTGGTACAGGAATCTACGTACAGATAAGGGGTGGATAATATTCTTACTTGTTATAAGAACCAAAAATTTAATTTGTGCTATTTAAACAAAAAAATTTTTTTTTTTAAATCATCACGTCGTTACATTACATTATCTTTTTCAATTAATTCATTTAATCATAATTCTCAAAATTCTAAAATCCTTTAAATGAATGTATTTTATACCTCCTCTTATCTAGATACTAACAATCATAATAAACAAAACAAAATAAACAACTTCTTTCTATCATAAATCCACTTATCACTACATATGTTTACAAAACATATAATATGGACACTACGAATCAATTAATACAATATCAGTACACACAATAAGCAATATATCCTGCACATTAAAACACAGCAAATTGTACCTCAACACAAATAAAAAAAAAATTTTTTTTTGTGGTTAAATAATAATGTAATAAAATGTAATAATGTTTTATTAAACATATATTCTGACAATTAATAGAAAGAAAATTATAAAATAAAATTACATTAATTATTAAAGAACATATGACTTTATTACATTGACCAGTATACAGTTCACACCAGCCATCAGCTGATGTCTTACTAACAGGTGAATGACCTTTCTATAGGCACACTACATACAAATAATACAAGGTAAAATACATAACACATGTTTATAATTCCTACACTCTAACATAACAATGTACAACATAATAAACACCTTCTCTCCTAGAATTAATCTTTTCAAAACCAGTAAAGTCATCTATAAAATTATTGTATAGAGCATAACATATTTAAATCAACTACTTCTGAAGAAGTTATCTACTGTAAAATGTTAATCATCTGCCTTTGGTATAATATCTCTTGACTCAAAATAAAATCATTTAATTAGCTCATCAGCTCATCCACATACTTCAGTTTAAGGTTTTAATTCGTTACTACGCTTAGTAACCTCCTTCCACACACACTATGGCCCCACCTGGTCGTAGCGCCCAGTTGCTTCCACAAGGACTGAGGTTAAGAAGGAATTTTGGCATCTCCTGTCCTTGCTTCGGCCTTACAAAACATTCGGTATTACTGATGTCCGGGGACACCAGTAATCCTACTAAACTTAGGTATATGCCCTTAAACGGTCTACCATCCCATTCGATGGATAGCCACTGTTCCATAGTTCTGGTGATTCCCCTGATTTACCCCCCGGTTAATTTCTAAATTTACCTCTTACAACGATAACAAGCTATGGCCAGACTTAGGCAGAACGAGACGCAATGTGCCCTCACCATAGCCAGTCAAAGCTAAGCCAATTCCACGGTCAGGGTTCGGTGAGGCCGTGACCGCCTGAAAGTGGGGAATCACAAATAAAAGATATTTATATGTTTGATATAGTTACATTTAAAATTTACAATTTTCATTACATGAAGTTCCTAGTCTTGATTCGGTGTTCTATCACCATACGTTTTCTTTCTTAACTTTCCCTACTTTGACTTTCATTAACCTAAAATAGTGAGTACAACAAAATATTTACTTATTCACCTAAACTAATCTATTCCTACTTACATAGGCTATCACCAAATAACGATTGAATCTTTAATTATGATTTAATTTACAACTTAATAAAAAGAATTTACTCTCTCTCCTTCCATTAAAATAAACATTTAATTTGCATCTGAATAAAAATTACAAACATTTCCAATTTAAATTTAGTTTCAAATTCTATTAACTCCTTATCTTGTTACATTTTATTATTACACTTCAATTATGAATTTCTATTAATCATTTTCATTATCAATTGGTTTGGGTGATTCTCAGTTATCCACAATGATCTAATTTATCGAATGGGCATTTAAATATAACCTTATTCCCCTTCTTCCCTTCTAACACTCACTAACAGATTTACATAGGGTGACACCAATCCTCAAAAAATATTTACCTCAATTAATTCTCTAACTTCACTTAAATCATTCTCCTCTTATTACAAAATAACCTGATACCCTCTTTGTACTTAGGATGTGTGTTCCTACGTTAATTTTTTCCTTGCAATTGTAACTTATCGATTCTAATATCTGCTCTCTCATACCATCACAACGTGTGTTAATTTCATTGATATGTTTGTTAAGCTCAAAATTCTGTTGTTTAATTTCGTTAAAATTGCAATTTATTTCATTGATTTACTATTCTGAACATCGAATTTAATATTTCTTCCTCAAATTTTATGTTAATATCCCTTCTTAATTCACTAAAATTACTGTCTTAGTTTTTCTAAACTGTTATACATCATATTATACAACCGTGTTAACATATTATCGTCATCGGATTTCTTATTTTGATTAATTGAAATAGGTGTTGAATGAATCTCCACTTCAGTCATTATTTTTGACTCGTCAACATTACTTTCACTTGTTTGAATTCCTGAGTTGCTTCTATTAGCCGACTCAGTTGACATATTTTCTTTACTTTCAAACATCGATTTACTTTCGGCTTCATCGCCGACAATTATGTCAATCTCATTTATTTTATTCTCCATATTTTATGGAATTTTCGTATATAAATAAAACCTCACACTTACTATTGTTTTACTACTCCCTTAACCTAATAGTGACGTAAAAGTAACCTATTTTACGTAGGCTACTAAATTTATACGTATTACTGCTTAACCTCCAAATCACGCTTATACCCACTCGTAGGTGTGGTTTTTGTACAAAATTTAATTTGCAAAACTGTCCCTGATAGGGCACCAAATGTAATAGTTCAAACACTTTACAACATTGTAAATGTAATAGTTCAAACACTTTACCACATTATTATTAATAAAACATAATAAACTTACCTTTACGGGCCAAAGTTCTTCACACGAACCTGTGGATTATAAATGTGACAGCGTTGCGTAACTCAATGACTACGCTCATTTTTTAGTTAACTAATTCAACTCCATTTATTTTTCATTTATAGTTATCTTTTTACGATTCAACACAATATGCTCCCTCATTCTTTATTTTCTACCTTCAAATGAACAACATTAATGTGGGGAGGTCAACCCCATCTGACAAGGTTTACGACCACATCGAAAATACAAAAACAATTTATCTCCTACTTCTTATAATTAAGATCTAATTATCTATTAACTATTTACGCAAAGCAACCCAGCATTTACCCACACACACAGTCATTCAGTTTATTACCCCATTTATTTTATTAAGAGCTCTTTTAGTTAAAAATTTTTTATAAATGTTTAAAATGAATTTTACGTATAGTTACTTCCTTTTCTGCTGATCTAGATGTTAAAGGTTGTACTTCTTCTGTCTTGGTGGTTCACCGTTTTAATCTGAAGGATGTTCTGATTTTAAATTTCGGTCACGTTCTCACTTTTTTAAGGTTCACTGTTTTACGTCCGGAAAGTTATGCGGATTAAATTTCTGTGTACTTGAATTATCACTGCTTTTACATTTTATTGGTATCACTTTATATCCCCTTTAATCCATATTTTGGAAGTTTAATAAGTTTTTGGCTCGTGAGCCTTTCACACAGAACCACGCAGTTCACTAACTGGGAGGCGACAGACGCTGTTTTCTGCACACACAGCGCTGAGGAATTTATTCGAACGTGACAAAAGGTCTGAGAACGTTGGCCGACTGTGAGCGCTCTTGTGGGCGAATACGCACCCTCTTTGAAAGTCAGCATTCCAGTGCCAAGTCACACCACAACATTTATTTGGTTGAATAAAAATTGAAAATATTAAATTACAAAATATATAGGTTTGTACCGTTACAATGTTACGTGGGGGGGGGGGGAATTTGTAAATAGTACAAAAGTTACATGTTTCTCCATTTGGCCTGTGCTCTGACACTGATTCCTCTCAGTTATCTTTACTAGTTTTAATATTTACCTATTTTTGTTCCTGATTCTCCTCTTCCCCTTAATAATTTTTTATTATATTCAATAGTGTTCTCAATTTGCCTTGTTTTCTGTAAGTAGAAACCATACCATCAGTAACTGTTAACTCTTATTTATACTCTCCATGAAATGTTATTACGGTCTTGATCATCTTTATGTTTTCCTTTACAGCATCTTATAAAGCATTCTCATATAATGGTATTGAATTTGTATACAAGTAAATTTTAATCCCTTGTTATTTTTATGATGTTTTAACGGTCAGTGTAAAGAAAGAAGCAGATCCAGAAGAGGCTGAGACTGAACAGGTAATGTGCATAACCATTATTTAGCCCATAGCTAATGTGTTAGGTTGTTCCGTGTCATGTACCACTAGAGATTTGAATCACATTCGATTGTAGATATGTAATTAAAAATCAACAGAATACACAAACTATCATAGTGTTGTATACATATAAACTACATGAGATTAAGTAAGTAAAATCGCACACTTGTGCGATCACACGCGTGCACACACCATGTAGGTACAGAGTATGGATATTTATTGCAAAAACTGATAGGTGATTCTATATATTTCATATTTAGTATTGATCACCTCTTTATATAGTACTCTATAAATCACTGAGAAGACAAAGTAAATTTTATAATTGTTCAATTTGCAGGATGTATTCCCAGTTACAAATTCTGTCCTAAAAGGAGAACTGCATGTAAAAGAAGAAATCATCAAAGAAGAGAATGAACAGTTTGTTGATCAGGTATTATAAATAGTTATAACTTTGTTTATAGTAACAAGCATTTATTGTTATAATGAACAGCATTGTTGTTATTTGCAAACTTATCGGTTAAAACTGTTGGAGACCATTTGGTGTCCCATGGAAGTCATTTTTATGTGCACTTTCAGTCCATACAATTAAGCCATAACATGTACCAGTACCACGTGGCAGGAAATTTGAATTTTATGACTTCAGGGGTGTGAGTATGACATGACCATGGTGGGGGTAGAATGTGACTGAAGTAGGGATATCACGTCGCCATGGTGGGAGTACCATGTGACAGGCACCATGTGGGGGTACCACAGCACTGGTGCGAAGTGTAGTGATTGGTCGGCCATGTTTAATATATGTCATGTCATCATATCAGTTGTGATTGGTGTGTTTGAATGGCGGTAGTCGGTGTGGCCAACATGTGATAAGGGAGAAGAAAATTCCCTCTAGAAGGGAAATAGGTTAAAGAAGGATGTGTGAGGGAAAATTTAGTGTTGCCACTACCACCAGTGTGTCTACGTCATGGCGGGAATGGATTTATGTTTCCTTAACAGTGTATTCAGCATGTCCGTGGCCATCTTGTTCTCTGCTTGTCTTGATTTAATAGGGCGATGTCGTGTGAGGCATAAAATTGTTTAACTTAATGTATACGTGTGTATGAAAGAAAATAAACAGGCCAGTTCCTGGTTTCTTCTTCTTGCCTTGTTTTTTCTATGTTCATAAATAAGGTTAACGTTCATGCACGTTTGTGTGTGTGTGTTTTAAGTAAAACACTGTCTTGACTGCTCTTCTTGTCTTTGTTGTCGCAGGTTTTTTCAGTGTTCAAAAGTAAGGTTAACCTTCACACAAATGATTAATGAGTGTAGAGGAAAAAGAAATGTTCATATGGGCATGTTGTCTGTCTGTACAGAGATAAAATGTGTGTGGGTCGGGTAGCCTTTGCGTAAAAGCACCTTGATGTATTTGTGCGCACATAGGTTTTGTGTATTGTTGTAACCATAAAACACGATATCAATCGTGTATAAGTATAATTACACCATCAAAAATGGTACAATAAATATACACAGTTATGCATTACGTAATGCAATAAACACACATACATACATACACACACATACGTGCACGTGCACACGCACGCACACAGACACACATGCATAAAGTACCTATAGAATTGTCACATGGTTTTATCATCAGCAGTGAATCTATAACAGACATCAATGTACGGAATTAGAGAGTTACAAATGAAACCGCTGTAGAATGAATAAATAGAAAATCACTAGGTCTTACCTTATAGAAAAACAAATGTAAAACTTCATTTTTGGTACGGTCTCCAAGTTGCATAATCTAATAAATTATATAGATTGGTAATTACCTTTATCTAATTTCTTCCTTGCAACTTAATTATTTGCGTAACAACGTGTTTTAGGATCACAGTCCCATCATCAGGTTATAAAATTAAATCATGCACTAGTCACTCGTTAAGTTTTTAAAATTATAAAACCACTGCACAACATTCGTATTTGTGTAAACACTTAGCTATGTGTATTCACTCACGTGCGCCTCGTAAAGTTAAAAGTCGACTCTAACTTTACGACGAGGCGCACATGAGTGAATACACATAGCTATGTGTTTACGCGAATACGAATGTTGTGCAGTGGTTTTATAATTGTAAAAACTTAACGACGAGTGACTAGTGCATGATTTAATTTTATAACCTGATGATGGGACTGTGATCCTGAAACGCGTTGTTACGCAAACAATTAAGTTGCAAGGAAGGAATTAGATAAAGGTAATTACCAATCTATATAATTTATTAAAACTTCATGTTCACACGATATTGAACGATGTAGTAATTGTGGAACTGAGCTAAGAAATACTGTCCGCTCTGCTCCATTTCTCAAATACAAATAACCATATAGCAGATCACTTGATCACTTCCTCCTCCACTGCATCGTAACAAGTGCACAACAAGTTAAGTTCCAAACAATCTGCAGAAAAATTAACGTATTTTTAGAAACAAGGTAGATCGAGATGCAAAATTAAAGTTTTACAAAGTTATGGGAGTCCCTGTACTATGTAAAGGAACACACACTATGTGTGTGAATTATGGGCAACAACGGAAAGACAAGACGGTAAAATACAGACCTCAAAAATGGCATTCTCAAGAGTAGTTAAAAGGTGTTCTAAACTTGACCTTATAAGAAATAAGGCCATAAGAGAAAAGTTAAAAGTTTTTAACTTGAATGAAAAATTAAAAGATTACAAACAACAGTGGAAAGAACACTTAGAAAGAATGACAGATTCCAGACTGACCAAACAAGTCTGGATATTCAAACCTATAGGACACAGGTGTGTGGGTAGACCCAGGAAGAGATGGCTGGAGGATTTTTAAGATGGAACAGACAGCACCTTGCCTATGCCGTGTTGTGAAGATGATGATGGTGTATCAAGAATGTCAGTAAATCAGTGCTTTTTCTATGCTAACAGTTTAACTCATATTTTAACACGTCCCTGTTATGGATTGTTTCCAAGTTAAGGCAAGTTAAGGCTATGCAGAACCTTGTTGTGACTGGCTTTGAATGTTTTTTTTAATCGAGTTTAGAGGATGTGTGCATACCATCAAGGTACCATATAAATATACCGTCACGCTTGCTATAACAGCCAAATGTACACATATCTTTGTTAATGAACATCCTTTGGTCTAATATTATGTCCTTCACTCTTGTAATGGGGCAGAATTGTGCGATAGGTTTAACTTTAATTGTGAATACGGCGCAGTCCAGTTACCCACACAAGGCCTCAATCTGTAACACTGGACATTCCTGTAGGTGACGCCCATCTGCATGTTGGTTCAGAAAATCTGTCAACAAGTACCATTTGCAGGTACTCTGGAATGTTTCAAGTGTGCGCCTGCTTGCTTGCGCGTTTGAATAAGCACAAACTTTTTAGCGAGCCCCAGGTCGTCTGTTACTCGGCCAACCACGGTAAACTCGCTCTCAGAAAATTAATTAATTATTGTGTCATGTGGTTCCTTCCTGGGCCAATGACGAGCCAAGTTGCCGCGGTTGAAGCGGCTGGCCATCTTGAAAAAAGTCTGTTAGCGTCGCTTGTCTTACTACAGTGAGCAGACCGTGCGGTCGTATAAAAACTTAGCTCGAGCAAATTAGGGTCGGCCGACCAGTAAATTATGTGATTTTAGTTTAAAACACCAGTAAATCATGTCATAGTGATCGATCAGAAGTAATCTGCAAATAATAACAGTCTAAACTTATTTTCGGAGTGTGTTAGCAAAATCGAGAGTTAACAGTGATGGTGTAACCACGTGGAGATGGCGATGAAAGGATGAGTACCTAATATAAGCAGTTGAACAGACAAAGACATTTCAATATAACTAAATTCAACACCAATATTAATTATAAAAATTAAATAAAAAGCATTTTACAATATAAAATGTATAATGAATGACAGAGTGTGAGCAAAGGTGGGTCGCCTTCCAAAGTAGATATAATCTAGTTGAATACGTAAATATAAGGTTATAGGAATTATTTTTAACTAAATTTCAGAATCTGTTTTCAAAATACAGACTGTAGAGAAAGACGAAATTGTTGATGTGGTAGTTTAGCAAGAATGACAGAGTAAAACGAAATAAAATAATGTGTTAAGTGAACGTATAAATATGTATTTGTTATTTGCATTTACCTATTTTTCTCTGCTGAGTACACTAGACGACACTCTGGTTAATTTGCACAAGAACGTCAAGGTTTAAGTTTGGTTTAATTGACGTCCAAATAAAGGTAGGTGACACAATTTAAATACTTTTAATAATCAAAACATGAGTAATACTTCAATTGGTGCCCATAACAGCGACGTAAATTAAATTTAATAATTTACAACCTAGTCGAAATGGCAGAGAAAAATAAGAGTGCAAATTTATATGAGGGTGTATAGGAGGGATCAATTTTAAACATTACACAAGACGATTTAATATCGACAAATATTAACGAGAGCGTAGACAATACAACAGACGAAATAACGATTGAGACGGTAGACGCTAAGGGTAGTAAAATCGACAATGTAGAAGTACTTAGTCAGTTAGCATTGTTTATGGAAATTATGAGTAGTAAATTTGACCAACAAAACACGAATTTGAACGAAGTCAAATCAGAAATAAATGTCGTAAATATTAAGCGTGACAAACAAGACGAGAAAATGAAAGCAGAAAATAATAAGTTGAATACGAGTTTAGATGAGTTAAAGTCAGAAAATAATATTTTCAACACATGTTTAAATGAATTTAAAACTGAAATGAAATCAGAAAATAATAATTTAAAAACGAGCTTGAATGAATTTAAGATTGAAATCAAGTCAGAGATAAATGCTAGTAACATTGATCTGAAAACGGAAATAAACATACAAGACAAAAAATTAAGAGAAATGGACAATAAATTAGAAGAACAAAATAAGACTATTGTGGGAGTGAAAGATTAACTGACAATAGACATAAACAAAATACAAACCGAAATGAAAAATGATATAAAAATAACAAAAAACAAAATGAGAAAATGCAAGAGACAAATAAAAAATTCGATGCGTTAACAAATAAATTTAACGATAAATTAAAAAAACAAAACGACAAAATTGATAATGTTCAAGGGGTGATTTAAGAGTGTGAGCGAATTAAAGAAGAAAATAAGATACAAGAAAATATTAATAATGAATGCAGAAGTAACTTTGAGCAAATTGATGCAATTAAAACTAATGTAACTAATTTGAAAAGTAAACAAACAGAACACGAACAAGAAATAATTAAAGTCAGAGAAGATTTAAGTGTTGCAATTAACCAAAAATTAACTAATGTGAGTGAGAGAGTGAACATGGAAGTTGAGTTAGGTTATTTCAGTAATGAAAGTAGGGGGGGGGTGAACCCCATACAATTTTTAAACTCAATAAAAAGTTTCAATAAATATAACCAAGAAAGTTGGGAAATTAAGTTAGTACGAATTTTAAAATATTTTAAAGGGGATGCTAAAATATGGGCGGACGCTCATAATGATAATGAGTTGGGCAGATTTTAATGAGTTTGAACAAGCATTTAAAAATAAACACTGGTCAGAGGAAAAACGAGGGCTTACACAGTACAATAATGGGATGGGGCAATTTCAATATTAAACATATGAGTATTACGTCGTATGTGACACGACTATATAGCTAGGTTAAATATTTAGAACCACCAATGCCTCTTTCATCTTTTATAAGATACATTAGTAAGCATTTACCTAAGGACATACGGTCCACAATTAGAACCCGGGAGTTTGTTAATATAGCCGAGCTAGAAAAAATACTAAAAGCATACCAGAGTATGAAAGAGGAAGAAGATAATAAGTATCAGTTTAGAGATAATGAATCAAGGCAAATGAATAGCGAAGTAAGACAACCAGACCGTTTTGTTAATAATATGAGTAGATCAGAGGAGGGGGCATGGTTATGTCCAAACCCTAGTTGTAGAGCTAGTAACTATAATAGTTCGCGAAATCAATGTTATAGGTGTCGGGGTGCTAGGGGTAGTGCTCAAGGGAGAGTAGAGCATTATAATAGAGGTTTTGATTATAGTGAGTTTAGAGGGAGTAATAGGGGGAGAGGTTTCACCAGTAATCGGGGAATGCCGGGAAATTTTAACCACAGATGTAGAGGGGGATATGTTGGTAACCCAAACGAAACTAGGGGTGTTGAAGCACCTTCTAATAATCAAAACAGTAGAGGGGATCATAGGGGGGTTTACAGTGAACCACCACCTCCAGTACAGTTAAACTAATCAGGGCGGTTGAAAAGGAAAGCCCCCAGTCGTCTAGAAATCTTATGACAGTAGGGTCACTGATTACCAACATACATAATGATTTATCCGATGAAGAAGTGGGGGAAAGTAGCAATAATTTTGGGATGGCAGAATTTGAAGCTGAAGGATTTAATTTCAAATGCACTTTTCTAGTAGATTCAGGGAGTGAGCTAACCGCTATAGATGATAAAGTTTTTGGAAAAAAGTAAAAAAATCAAACCACAGAGACAATTCCACAACTACCAGTATCGGGAATTAGTGTTGTAGGGGTAACAGGTGTTCGCAGTAAAAAAGTAACTAAGCAAATAATGTTGCAGTTAAAAATAAATAAACACAATAAATGTACCTTTCTTAGTCATTCCAGGTTTGAATATGGGAGCAATAATGGGTAATGATTTTTTGAATAATTTTAAGGTTGAGTTGAACTATTATAGGGACAATGAAATTAAAAAATGAAAGTAATATAATTGAAATACCATTTATACGAAAGAGAATTGTGAAAATAAAAGCATTAAAAATAATTAGTAAGGGAATGTTAATTTCTGATAACGACATAAATGAATGTAGGCCCTTGATGATTAATTATTGTAATTTAAGGATAAATAGTCATGAATTATTTGAAACTGAAGATAGTTGGGGTGCGAAAATGAATAGAATCCTATATCAAGATGGGGAATTTAGTTATCAAGATAGGGAGAAAATAGTACAAGTAATAAATAATAAATTAGTTTTTTCAGACAAACCAGGTTTAGTAAAAGATTTTAAGGGTAAACTAATCGTTAAAGAAAAAACACCTTTTGCGCCTAAAGCTTATCCGGTACCATACTCTAAGAGGGGGTTAGTACAAGAGGAAATAAACAAGATGTTGAGAGAAGGTATAATAGAAAAATCCACCTCACCATATTCCAACCCTTTAGTAGTGGTTACCAAGAAAGATTTATCGATAAGACTATGCTTAGACGCGAGACAGGTAAACAGAATAATTGTTCCAGACAGAGAATCGCCAGAACCGGTGAGTGAAATCCTTCAACACTTCAATGGGACCAAATATATTACAACATTAGATTTGACAGCCGGATATTGGCAGATAGAACTGGAGGAAGAATCTCGTCAGTATGTGGCATTCTTATACAACGGCAGGAACTATCAATTTCGTAGGTTACCTTTTGGGCTAAACGTGTTTCAATTTTTATTAAATGTTTAGACTACGTACTAGGGAGAGAGATTTTAGAATTTACAACCGTTTATGTGGACGATATAGTTATTACGTCACCAGACATTAATACACATTGTGAAAGGTTAGATAGAGTATTAAATAGATTGCATGAGTATGGCATAACGGTTAAGTTTAAGAAGTCAGAATTTAAAAAAAAAAACAGGTTAATTTTTTAAGCCACATAATTTCAGCCAAGGGTATCAGTACAGACCCTAAGAAAGTAGAAACAATACAGAATTTTCAAGTACCAAAAAATGTGAAACAGTTGCAAAGTTTTTTAGGCTTGATCAATTATTATAGGCAATTTGTAGACAAATATTCTTACTTAACGGTACAATTGGGGCATTTGTTAAAATGGCAGTGGAATTTAAAAGAGCAAACTGTATTTGAGCTAATAAAAAATTAATTTTTAAATACAGTTGTATTAGCTCATCCCAATTTTATGGAACCATTTTATATACATACAGACGCATCGGACATAGCTTTGGGGGTAGAATTATTTCAGTTAGATGGGAATGGTAACCATAAAGTGGTAGCTTTTGCTAGTAGATCCTTAGTAACTAGTGAGAAGAACTATACAACAACGGAAAAGGAGGTGCTATCAATAGTTTTCGCCTGTAGAAAATTCAGAACACACTTGTTAGGAAATAAAGTAATAATAAGATCAGACCATCAAGCTTTAACATTTTTAAAAAACTGTAAACTAACGCATGGTAGGTTAGTGCGTTGGATGTTAATACTACAAGAGTATGACTTAACCATTGAGTATTGTAGGGGTAAAGAAAACGTAGTAGCTGATGTCCTATCTAGAACCGATTTTGACAATAATACTGAGGTAGATATAGCAAATACTTATAAGATATTTATAATAAAAGAAGCGGGGGAAGTAGATATGAAAAAATTAATAAATAACCTAGCACAGAACAAGAAAGAGATACCGAACTTGGTAGAATTATGATAACCTTAAATCAGATACCCAACGTACCTAACAAATGGGAAAAGCATTGTTTGTATAATAAACATTTATTTCACCGTACAAATGAACAAGGTGATGATTGGAAAGTATGCATCCCTAAAGTTATAATACCTGAAGTAGTGAAAGATTGTCATTTGAGGTATGGTCATATAGGCCCCAAGAAATGCAGTGACATATTGAAAGAATCATGTAAATTTAATAATAAGGAAAGAACCGTGCGTAAAATATTAAAACATGCGAAATTTGTCAGAAAGCCAAAGTAAATAATTGTAAACAGGAGGGTTTAATGCAACATGTAATACCAGACAGTCCTTTAGCAATAGTTGCCGTCGATTTATATGGCCCTCTACACAAAGGTTGAGGAGGGGTGAATTATTTATTTGTTGTGTTAGATGTTTTTACCAAATTTGTAAAATTGTACCCGATTAAAAAAGCTACCTCCTTGGTATTAGCTAGGAAGATAGTAAATGAGTACATTACTGAAGTAGGTAAACCCAAAATAATATTATTATCAGATTATGGTTCTCAGTTTACCAGCAACACCTGGAGGGAGACATTAGGTTGGAAAAACATTTTAGTTAAACATACCTCGGTGTATCATCCACAATCAAATCCTAGTGAGCGTGTTATGTGGGAATTAGGGCGAATGTTTAGAACTTTCTGCCACAAAAAACATTCATTGTGGGCCACATTTGTGTACAAGATAGAAGGGTACATTAATAGTAGTTTGCATTAGTCCACTAGCTACAGCCCGCATGAGTTAATGTTTCAGAAAAGGCCGTCATGCATATTAGAGGAACTGATAAAATTTCCAACCCGGACTGAGGTACCACATGGGAGGAAACTGGTGATTGCAAAGGAGCGGCTTTTGAGTAAAGCTGATCAGCGTAAAAGAAAGCATGACAGGAATTTGACACCCATCCAATATGAGGTAGGGCAACTGGTATTAATAAAAAACCACGATCAATCATCAGCTTTAGACAAAGAGATTAAAAAATTCTTTCTATTATATGACGGTCCCTATGAAGTTAGTGAAGTGAAAATGGAGAATGCTTATGTTTTGGTAGATCTGCAAACCCAAGAAATAAAAGGAACGTATAATGTGACCCAATTAAAGAAGTATTATCTAGCTGAGTGATGTTAGACATTTTTTATTAAGGTTTTGATAAATAAACAGATTATGGTATAATTAAATGAGAAGGGATCCTCCCCCATTTTCGGGCGGTCACGAACTTACCAATCCTGACCGTGGGTCTTGGCACTTTGGAGGCGGACCATGGTTGGCGGAACTTCCATCTGGTGGTGAAAGCAACGTTGGTCCAGCTTCACAAAATTGGTAAAAATTAGAAATTCATCCATATTATTGAACGGGGAGGGGGACCCCTAAGGTATGTGAGGAAAAGATTTTTTTTTACACTCAAGGTGCATAAAAGGTGCACCACCCCACGTACCAAAAATTGCCTTACTGAGTGCAATAAATAAAGTTAGAATGAGGCAATGTTTCAAGTATTATATTACCAGTATAATTTTTCAGTATCCTAACCAAAAAAGTGTTTTGTGGACATGTGCTTGGAGATGGTCAGACGGCGGGTTTGGATAAATGAGAAAGAGAGTAAATGTTTGTATTGCAATTAAGGTAGGGTAATGTAATTTAGTGGTAGAAGAGGGGGACATGAATTCACGAGGGGTGTCTGACGATCTCCCTGTCTATGTCAATAGAACATACTTTTGGGGGCGGACCATGGTTGGCAGTATATTATAAAATATAAATTAATATAATTATAAAAATAAAATATAAATTATAAAATATTATTATAAAATAATAATTATTCTTGTCAAGATATAATTATGAGTGTTTATAATAAAAATTAAATTCAATTAAAAGATAGGAATTTGGTAATAAATTTGAAAGTTTTTTAAGGCGGGTTATGAAAATGATTAATAGAAACTCATAATTGAAATGTAGTAGTAAAATTGTAATTAAATTAAAACATTACTTGATGCTAGGTTGTAAAATATGAATAAATGAATTAGTAAGTAAACAAGTAAATATTTTGTGGTACTCGCTATCTGTACGAAGTGAAAGATGGCCCTTGTAAAAAATGTCTATATTAAAAAAGAGAACTTGTTATTGTGCAAGATTAATGGGTGATTTTGGGGGGTTGTTAGTTGTCAACAGATGAGAAAATAAATTGTGGAATGTGGTGTTAGTAAATGCAGAAGGACATAAGTTTAGCTATAAGTTAGGCTATTACAGTGGCGGCATGTGTCACTGTAGATAGCGGTAAGTGTTGATGAGTAACATCAAAGTATGTTACCATCATCGGAGGCCTAAATAGGGCATAAAATATACTGTACAACCTTATATAATGTTATATTATATGTGAATTTCAAATGTACAGTGTATAGAAATGATGAAGTAAAAACATGCTAATGAAAGATGATTTCCCCGCCTTTTCGGGCGATTACTGTTTCACCAGCACTAATCGTGGTTTTGGACGACAATCAGCTGTGGGCAGAAATTGTAAAACTGACCATGGTTGGTTGCCTTGAAAATTGCTGTGAATTTGAAATTAACAGGGGGGGTGACTCAAGGGGAAATCCCCGTACTTATGGAACAGCGGCTATCACCTTGTTCGGGTGGGAACAAACAAAAAGGTGATAGACCCATCTTAAGGTTGTAAATATATAATCAGGTTTACCTGATACCTGAATTTTAAAATGTAAGGCCGAAGCAAGGACAGGAGATGACAAAATTCCTCCCTAACTTCAGTCCTTGTGGAAGCAACTGGGTGCTACAGTCCAGGGGGGCCATAGTGTGTGTGGAAGGAGGTTACTAAGGGGAGTAACACATTAAAGTCTTAAACTGAAGTATGTGGATGAGGTGATGAGCTAATTAAATGATTTTATTTTGAGTCAAGAAATATTATGACAATGGCAGATGATTAACGTTTTCAAGTAGATAATTTGTTCAGAGATAGTTGATTTAAATATGTTTTGCTCTATATGATAATTTTATAAATGACTTTACTGGTTGAAAGGATTAATTCTAGGAGAGAAAGTGTTTATTATGTTTTATTATGTTGTACTATAGTAGAGTGTAGGAATTATAAACAAGTGTTATGTATTTTACATTATATAATTTTGTATAATGTGTCTAGGGTAAGGTCATTCACCTGACCAGAAGGTATCAGCGGATGACTGGTGTTAGGGATGTATTCTTATAATATGTTTAATGTTAATATGTTTCTTATAATTAATTCATAGCTTCTTTTGTTAATCTATTTAATTAAATGATTGAATAATTATTTTTATTAATTGGCAAAGTAGTTTTTTTTTTGGAAATTAATTTTTTTGTTGGAAAAAAATTTTGTTCTTTGCAGTAAAGAATTTTATTTTGATTTTTAATGTTCAATATAGGTAGAGAAGGTATCAGCTGATTCATGATGTTTATCTTACGTTATTTTTTGTAATCAAGTGTAGTTATTTTTGAATTTATGGTAGAAATAAGTTGTTTGTTTTCATTTGTTTATTATGATTGTTAGGATCTAGTTAATAAAAATGATAAAGTAAATTCATTTAAAAGATTTTGAGAAATTTTGGAAAGATTTAAAATTTGCGATGAAATTAATTAATCGAAAGAGATGGGGCAAATTAACATCAAAGTAAATTCTTGGTAGTGGACTTTGATTTATTTCACTGTTTGAACAAAATTTGAAGTTTATATTAATAACTTATATTAATACATTAGTAATAATTAGATAGTGTGTCTAATGTAGTAATGAATATGTACGCACCCAGTACTTGCTAAAGGCAACCCAGTATGTATGTAAGGGGATACATATCGGTTGAGGATCTGGTATGGTACAAGGCCAGTTATGGAATTTTATTTGGAATGTTACAAGGTAAGGTGGTACTGTGGTGAGTGCCTGTCCGATATTACGGTGTTGGGATCTCGAACAGAGAAGTCCAGTAATGTTGTGCAGATGCAGCCATAGTCGCCGAGCTAGGGGGTAGTTTACCCATGATGTGTTTAGAAATTAAAGGGGGGTTGTTGGCACCATATCCTCACTGACCCTCTTAGGGTTTAGCAATGAGAGTTTTTCTGTTTCGGCACAAAACTTCTCATGGGGGGGGTATTGTAATGGGGCAGAATTGTGCGATAGGTTTAACTTTAATTGTGAATACGGCGCAGTCCAGTTACCCACACAAGGCCTCAATCTGTAACACTAGACATTCCTGTAGGTGACGCCCATCCACATGTTTGTTCAGAAAATCTGTCAAGTACCATTTGCAGGTACTCTGGAATGTTTCAAGTGCGCGCCTGCTTCCTCGCGCATTTGAATAAGCATGAACGTTTTAGCGAGCCCCAGGTCGTCTGTTACTGGGCCAACCACGGTAAACTCGCTCTCAGAAAATTAATTAATTATTGTGTCACGTGGTTCCTTCCTGGGCCAATGACGAGCCAAGTTGCTGCGGATGAAGCGGCTGGCCATCTTGAAAAAAGACTGTTAGCGTCGCTTGTCTTACTACATTGAGCGGACCGTGCGGTCATATAAAAACTTATCTTGAGCAAATTAGGGTCGGCCGACCAGTAAATTGTGATTTTAGTTTAAAACACCAGTAAATCATGTCATAGTGATCAATCAGAAGTAATCTGCAAATAATAACAGTCTAAACTTATTTTCGGAGTGTGTTAGCAAAATCGAGAGTTAACAGTGATGGTGTAACCACGTGGAGACGGTGATGAAAGGATGAGTACCTAATATAAGCAGTTGAACAGACAAAGACATTTCAATATTAACTAAATTCAACACCAATATTAATTATAAAAATTAAATAAAAAGCGCTTTACAATATACAATATATAATGAATGACTGAGAGTGTGAGCAAGTTGGGTCACCTTCCAAAGTAGATATAACTAGTTGAATACGTAAATATAATGTTATAGGAATTATTTTTAACTAAATTTCAGAATCTGTTTTCAAAATACAGAATGTAGAGAAAGACAAAATTGTTGATGTGGTAGTTTAGCAAGAATGACAGAATAAAACGAAATAAAATAATGTGTTAAGTGAATGTATAAATATGTATTTGTTATTTGCATTTACCTATTTTTCTCTGCCGAGTACACTAGACGACACTCTGGTTAATTTGCACAAGAACGTCAAGGTTTAAGTTTGGTTCAATTGACGTCCAAATAAAGGTAGGTGACACAATTTAAATACTTTTAATCATCAAAACATGAGTAATACTTCACTCTCATTGATTATATAATTTACATTAAATAAATTGACTCCATAATTCTGAAACTGCCCTATAGGAGTCCCATTACAGCAAGTAGATTCACAGTTGTTAACTCCATACTTCTTCATAGCACTGTTCAGACTCAGACATCTGACCAAAATTTCTCTACCATACCTAGAGAAATTTATTGAATATTTTTAATTTCTTTACCTCAAGATGTATTTTCCTGTATTTGGCACATGTTTCGGGAATCCTATTGTTCCCATCCTCAGCCTTGTTGTTGTTATGCTTTCCTATTGGTTTTTGGTATTTTATACTTGTATTATTGTGTGTGATTGTTGTGTATATAATTAACTTTTTGAGTGTTTTTGATGTTGAGTACTTTGAAAATTTTGTCATGTTTTCTATTGAGTTGTGTATTAGTTTGTTAAGTTTTGTATTTGTATATTTATAAATAAGCTATAACATCTTGAGGTAAAGAAATTATAAATATTAAGTAAATTATATATGCATCAAGAAATAGACTGTAGCAAAAAGTGTTTGAAATGTGTGTGTGTGTGTTGACCAATTTAAACAGTTGCAGTAAATGTTTACAGTTTGTTAAAACAGCCGTATTTCATTGGGAAAAATAATAATTTATTTTTTATTTTAGGGTAGATATTTTATTTATATTTATATTTATTTTGTTACAGCATTTGGAAGACATCACTATAATTATAAAGGATGAAATTCTTTTAGAAGAAGTGGAAAAAGAAATGAATACACAAGAGGTAAAGTTTTTTTTTTTAAATATACAATCAGTCTTCCCTTTACAATTAGGTGAGACAAGTGAGATTCATGGTAGATCAGTCTTCCATTGAAGGCGGTCACTTTATTAACAAAATATTTTTCAAGTTGAACATTTATAGTCGAAAATTAGATTCAGTCTTAGCCTTTCCGGTGCTCTGGGTGTGTATACACAAAATTTTTATGTCAATATGATGCTCTGGATATGGTAAGTCACACGTCGTTTTAAATTGGTAAAGTGCTCAGAACAGTTTAGTACGGCTATGGCTGTGACACACGGAACAAGCATTGTGCGTTCAAGGTCAACGAATTAGCTTTAGTTATGAGTCAGCTGTTGAAACAAAGACATTTCATTCAGTGTGTCTGGTGTCATTTAGAAGTTGAGATAATTCACAGATGAGTTTTTGTAAACGCTGCCATTAAGTGATATGTAGTCTATATTTGCTGTTGTGGCGTGTTCCTTTTAGTTACATCTGCAATTGACAGTTGAGCGTTGCTCAGGTTGTATAATCTTTGCCGTTAGCGATAAATGTAATTGTTGTGGCGAGTTTATTTTTTATCTACATTTGCTAATTGACAGTTGAGGGTTTTGAGATTGTGTAATCTTTACAGTAAATGACATGTATAATTGTTATTGGGACCCATTTTGTAAATGGTAGAGTGCTCCACGCGTATATACACACACTGCTGCTGAAAATATGGCACACGGGCAAAGCATAACCATGTACACCTGTTGGCAGCGAAAAGGTTAAAACATGGAGACACCTGAGGTGTCTTGCATTGGTGCTGTCACCCAACAAGTTGAGTGCTATTTGATTGGGGTTGGTGATTCAATTTCAATGGTTAGTTTATACAGTAACATTGAATTTCCTATACCAGTGAAACACTTGAATGTTGTCTTCTACACTTTAGTTCCTTGTGAGCAATGGGTAGGTTAATGATTGTTATCAACATGTAATATAAATACATTGTAAGTACATCAATAATTGAATGAACGAATCAAGTTTTATTTTTACTCGTCCTTTTTTTGGCATTTGTCTTTCTGTCTGTTGGGGTATGTCTCACGATTACTTTTCAACACATCAAATGATTTTTGTATACCTTGGCCTGTGTGTCTGTAACTCTACTCTACAGAACTCTATTGTTTTGGACACTGATCCTGCATAATGTAGGTGGGAGAGTGGTAAGAATGTGTGAGGGTGAAAATTTGCAAAAAAAATCACAAAAGTCTGTGTGGAATATCAAATTAAAGAGAACTTTAACCATTATGAATTTAGCTTCATTTTTAAAAATCTCAAAATTTTGGGATACCAGGGGCCAAAAAGTGAGGGAAAATTTTGATAAAATAACAAAAATTCAAAGGGATTATTGGGCATATGGCATGTGGGATATCAAAGGGAATATTAACTAAAATCTGAATGTAGTGGTGAGCTTTAGGAATTTCAATATTTTGGAATGCAAATTTTTAACACAGCAGCCTAGAATGGAATCAAAAATTATTAAAATCCGGCCGTGGTTAGACTAAAGAATATATTAACACAAATTAGATGTTTAAAATTTTTAGCCTGTATTGTGTGCTTACTATACAGTTGTTACATTTCTGAACAAAAAATAGGGTATTTTTAATTAAGAAAGTTGTGTTAGTGGTTATAATCACTATTGTTGGTCTATTGTTAAGCAGTAGGGAAATGGGCAGTAGTCGGTACAATTTATTGGAGGAATGAAGTGCGTAGACAATGCAGAAGTTATACGCATCACAAAAACAGTGGGAGCTCAGTATACTATCTGAAATGAAGACAGATAAGCCTGTTTGAATTGATATGCTGTCAAATCCTTATATGTAGTGGAATTTCTCCTGTGTGTATAGTTTGCTACAATCAACAAAATGAGCTATCACATGACTAAAAACCATAATGGCTGCCACACAGTCAACTCTGTGTGGGCCACTCTTTATATACAAAACAATCATAAAACCTGTTGAGACATGTGAGAGACAACGATGGGACATGCAACAACACTAATATGCTTCCTGACCTGCAGAACTTGCTCACTACTTTGAACAAAGTACATTTATTACTGAATGAACTTTTATATTACATCATTTTTGATTAGCAGAAAATCCTGATTACCATATTTTTTTGAACAGAATTAACACTGTTGCACACCACTATAGAAAAATTATTCCGATTAGAGTGTTCAAGCTTCACAGCTCATCGTCAGATCAGAAATAATAATAGGACTAAACAACTTCTTTATACCCACTTGCCCTACCACTAGCATACACATTTTCATAAACAAGCTATAAGTTAAATGTCCTTTCTGGCTATTATTAACTAGCGAGTTCAGTTAGCCATGTCGGTACTTTTACATTCTTTCTAGTACATTGTGTGTGTGTTTTGTGTACATTTTTTTTAATACCTAACGTTTTAAATCCTTTCATTTAATATTAGTATTCATTAAATTTTCTAACCCTTTCTTTCAATATTTCTAACTCCTCTCTAAGCCTCCTTTTAACTGTGTTACTCACTACTTTCAAAATTTCATAGTCTTCTAAAGGATTAACAAACTTATGGTTCTCATAGATGAAATGTCTTGCATATAAAGAATTTGTTGTTCTATTACCTTCTCCACGTTTGTGGTTAGATAACCTGCATTCGAATTTCCATCCTATCTCATCTAGGTACACTTTGTTGCATTATTTACATTTGAATTTGTTTATTTGAATTTTATTTTTTAATTTCTCTGCTTCTCTGTAAGATTGGGATTTTGTCTAGGTTTATTTCTTATCTTATCAAATACTGTTTCACGTTTTTTTAATTGCTATGTCTACTCGTATTTTTTAAAACGTATAATTTTCTGGTATGTGATCGTACATATGTCAGTCACCGTGCATAATTCTTTTGTTTTGGTCCATTTTTAGCTTTTTTCATGTTAATACTTTCCATAACTTTATCCACTATGTTGGTGTTATAGTTATTGTTCTTTACAATTCCCTTTATCTTTTTTTATCTCCCTATCTTTTGTTTCTGTCTCTTTTAAGCACCTGTAAGCTCTATAACAAAATGAATTGATTGCCGCCACTTTATTTGTCATATTCATTTCAGATAATATACTGAGTTCCTACTGTTTTTGTAAAGTGTATAACTTGTGTATTGTCTAGGTGCTTCATTCCTCCAATTAGTTGTACTGACTGCTGCCCATTTCCCTACTGCTTAACAATGGACCGACAATCTCTTTGTAGATGCCCAGGTTCCCCATATCTAAAAAGCTTCGGTCTTCCATACTTTCTACCTTCATCCTGTGCTGCTGAACATTTAAGACTGTCTCTTATTCTTCCTCTTAATCATTTGTGTCATCACAAATGTGCACACTTTATGAATCGCCCAATCAGACACTGACTTATTGCCGTTGTAACAATTGTTGTAGTTCACTATCTCTGACACCGTCAGTAAATATCTGTATCACCAGTGTCATTCAGAAATTCTCTGGTGCTCTACGGTAGGCCAGTCTAACTTGCAAGTCAATACTTGCTTCAAACTGTTCTGCATAAGTGTTCTGGCTGTAAGGTGACACTTTCTGTAGTAGCTCTAAGGCAGATACTTGAAAACAAGAATAAGTGAAACCAATAATATGTGCTTGCGACTTCAATTTGCCGAAGATATGTTGTCCAGTAGTGCTTCCATCAAATGTTGGGCCCTTGATATTGTAATGTTACATATTATTGTTGTTCTATTTCTATAGTTTTATAGTATTATAATATAAGTCTTAAATCTTAATCTTAGCCTTCTTCAATGTAAATATATTCTGCAGCCCCAAGTTGTTGGTGCCAAATATGTTTGATAAATTATTATCTAACTGTGTGAAATAAAAAATTGAACCGTTACAAGTTACTGGCAGTCTGTCTCATACCGGCGACGATGTGGCACATCACGCCGAAACGCGTACAGGAGGAAAAAGTAAGTTTTACAAGTGAAAGTTTAATAATCTATATTAAAAAATTGAAACTCTTTTATTCTGTCGTGTCTTAATTTCAATAAATTTTAGTATTCTTTTCTCTTTAACATATATTGAGATTCACTAACATACAATGCCCTTCTCTTCAGTTAGTAGCTCCTTTAGGTTCGATAACATGAAAACTCTTTCTAAGGGTCAATAAAAAAATTAATCAAAAGTCTATGTACAGTTAAAGTCATACATATGAAATAAAATATACTAATTATAAATCTGTTTTAGTAATGTGATGTTGTATATGTGTGTTGAGTTAGGGGTTCTGTGGATCATACAAAAGAAACAACCTTAATAGGAACAACTAATACAAAAAATTACAATGAACAAATAAAATTAATAATCATAACGTTTATAGTGTTTTTGTTATTTCATTTCACTGTTCTTGTGCTTTGAATTGAATAATGTGTGATCAAAGGTATATTTTAACATGATGGAACAATCTCACCAAATTTGTAGTTTAGTCTACGGATTATTTCTTGATATTTATCTTCTGGCCTTCAGTTTCCATGTATTATATTAAACCATTATGCTTCTCATTATTTTTTAAGTTTGTCTTCATTCATTCATTGTGTAACATTAATTTTTGTGTATAAAATGTTCAGCTTCAAATTAATCTGTTCTGACCTACTTCAAATATATCTCAGCAATACCCTTTCTCTTAAAAAACTCCCGATTCAATTAGTAATGCTCTTGGTTATGACATGTTTATGGGTCACACAGTTTGTTTTTATATTTTTTAATTAACATGAGTCAGTTGATTAGTCACTGATGTATATAATTAGTTTCTAGTGCACTATTCCACTATTTTTAATTATTGTACACTTTGTTTGATCTTACTATATTACCTATATAGTTGTTTTATATAAATTATGTTTTATTCACTGCATTTTTATTACCAGGTCTATTTCCTATTCACTTTCACTATACACTGTTTATTAACGTCAATTACCATTGTTTTCACTTTCTTACGTTATTAAACTACCTAACGTTTGTGATTATTGTTTAATATTATTTTAATTGTAATATTTAAATCACTTTCAGTTCGTAGTGCGATTACACAAAACAAACTGCTTGAGGTTCGCAGACCTCCCCATAGTTTAATAGGCTTATGTAATAACAAATTTTTTTTACTTACTTCCTAATTTGTTAACATTTATACACTATATTTTTATTTATTACAACTATTTACATATTTATTATCATTCGATCTTTCCTCCTGGATGTAATAGTCATCGTCATGTCATTGTCATTAAACTATTTATGAATAAGTTTTCATTTCCAATTTCCATTGTTTGTTTATTATGATAATTCCCTATTGTTTTTTATTATCTTTTACTCCTTGACATTATTAATTATTTTTAAATAATTACATTTTATGTTCATTTATTTATTTGTTAAATTGATTTTATACTTCTTTGTATTTCATTTATAAGAAAGATTGCGTTTAGGCATAATTCACAATGAATTTTGATGATTACATTATATTTACTCTAGGGCATAATCTTGTTATGTTACAATATGAATAGGCATGACTGCAGTCAAAGTAACTCTCTGTTACCTTATTTTCTGTATTTTTTTGGACTTTACCTTTTTTGGTACAATCTGTTGAGCAATTTGATTTGAAGCACAGGGTTGTTTTTTCATTGACTGTTCAGTTTCTGTTTTAATCTGTTATTTTACATTTCCAGTCCACTTCTCTACTACAGATAATCTTACCTCTTCCCCACTGAGATCACCATGTAATTCACCCACACCTCCACATAGTAGAACCCAACTCTGCAGCAGTATGCTCTTGCAAATGCCTTTGTTCCTATATCAGTGCGTTTATGTGTTCTGTTTCTTGCTGATGTTCTTCTGTTTGTCATTATATCTAAGCAGGGATGCTTTTAATGAACAAAAAGAAGAAGTATTACCTTCTTAGTCCATCCTGTGGCTTCCTTATATAAATTTTAAAGATGTAAAAACAACGTGTTTCAGAACTTATGTTACATCATCAGGTGCGTTTTACTCGTTGGAGGTCGTCAACACATTAAGACACAACACATATTTAAACACAAAAAACTAATTAACGATAGCGCGTGAAGTTCACGGTGCACATCGTACGGTGTAATATCCATACTGCCATCTGTTGTCATTGTTGTCTGTGCGCTATCTGTGATGCGGGCTTCAGGCGTTCAGAGAATTGCAATGCTGTATCATACAATGTGTGGAATGTAAATTCAGCTGGTTGTTTAACAAATGCTTGGGATAAAATTTATACGCCTTCTACACTTCAAACTCCTCGGCAGCACTCATGTATCGGCCTTACTTGCAAACATGTATGGGTATAAGATTTGTAGCAAAATCTGTGTAATTGTGGTTACTATTACATTCAAACTGCCGCATTTAATGTAACAATGTGCGGCAGTTACATTAAAATTAAAAATTTGTACATTTCAAAAACCAAGCAGTTTTACAAAAAAAGTAGTCCGTTCCTCAGTGTGGAACTGTTCGTAAGGTGATCACACTCAAAATATTAGGTATAATGGAATGGTGTGTAAGGATGTGTAGCCATGTTTGTAGTATGCATGTGTGAGGGTACAAAATTATTTTATTGGATATATATATATATTATAAAGTTAACGCTGTTTATTAGCAACATTACTTACGCTATAAAATTATGACAGTTGTAATCGTAATATTAATAACACAACGTGAAATTGTTTAGAACCATTTAAAAATTTATTAATTAAATATTTTCAATTCTTTTGCGATTTAAACTATCATTATTATTCGCATGTGTGTAGCCATAGTACACATCTAGTTATTAACATATAAGTAGTACCTTGTATTACACATAGAACATAACATACACACTTATACTACAATAAACATTTGTTATTATATAATATTGCCCTCGACTTGCTGATTTCTTTGATAACTATTAAATTATCTGATCTCTTTTTAATAATCTATTTTCCTTTTATTATTATTATTGCATATGCATTTATTTGTTTCTTAAAAAAATGTACTATTTACTTTCAGATTAATTCAAACATCATTGACTAAATATTTATTCAAAATTACACTTTCATATGTTTAAACATTACTCTAAACTCCTATGCAAATAAACATTTACATTTTCAACAATTATTAATTCCACTTTGACTTATATTGTCGTTGTTTTTACATGGTTAAATGGTTAATTGTCTTTACTTGAGTCTTTTTGTTTTTACAAATACATGGTTTTGTTTCACCTTAGTTGTAGCGGTAATACTCAGCGTATCCTCTTCGGTCCTAGGTCCTCGATCCTGGATGGTGCTCTGTAGTTGTGCAGTCCTGGAGTCCTTGATCCTCGCCCTTCAGATCCTCTCCGTAGTCCGTTGCCTCGTTCCGTACACAGGACTCTATTCCATGTATTTGGCTGCTCCCTCGTCTTCCGTCATAGCCTCTGGCTGCAGCGGTGATCTCATGATTGTGATGAGTAGTCGGTCATAGCCTCCGGCTGCCGCTGTGGTTGATCGAAAAATAGTTGTCATTGGGCAGAGCCTCCGGCTGCCACGGTAGTTGAACGAGAAAGAGTTGTTGTCATTGGGCAGAGCCTCCGGCTGCCACGGTAGTTGAACGAGAAAAAGAAATAAGTTGGTGTGTCTCGAGTATTTATACCCTAGGGCGCAAAAATCATGTTTCGACAATCCTCTGCAGGTATCAGTTTGTCGTTGGCGTCCCTTTCTAAACACGATTATTTTCACACTTACTTTGCTTGTCTTCGCAACATGCGAAGTCTTTTGTAAATTACCCGATATTCATCTTGTCGGTAATTTTTATGTGTTCACTGTGTATAAACACTTTTTCTCTATCATAATTAATATAAGTTTTATTTGTATTTATTTTCATTATATTCGGACTTTTTATTATTTTCGCACTAATTTTTGTACACTCGTGCA
Source organism: Magicicada septendecula (assembly GCA_034769895.1). Taxonomy (NCBI): domain Eukaryota; kingdom Metazoa; phylum Arthropoda; class Insecta; order Hemiptera; family Cicadidae; genus Magicicada; species Magicicada septendecula. Next base: position 416,409,965 of record CM068369.1, read on the forward strand.
TCTTTATAGTATACACACTGTGGCGTATTTGGTTTTATGATATTATGCACTCACTCTTTACAATTTAAATAATTCATATAATTAATAGCGTTTATTTAGGGGTGACGCTTTACAGGAATCAACTGGTCTCACACACATGTAAAATACATGTGTACACACAGACACAGCTGAGTGGCGTGATCAACCTGTACAAGCATGAAATTTGGTTGTTCCATTTACAGTTCAGGTTGAAAGCTGAATTATTACTAACAATATGGATTATTTATTTAATTATATAATTATCTTAATTAATTGTGCAATGTACAGTACCCTATACATTTGTACTGTTGCATTATTTCCCTGCTTAATAAAAAAAATGTAATAAACTTGTTTATTAAATTTTTGCCTTTTTACATTAGACAAAATGGTACAGTATATTTTAACAATACAATATTTATTTACATTATGCTCATAATAATGAATAAACTATTATTCAATTTAGCCTTATGTGTGGTGGGCTGAACAAAATTATTCCCCTCCCATATATGTTGACTTGGTGCTCGCTTTAAAGTGTTCTCCTTTAACTGTCATAGTGACCTAGTTATTCATTCATAGAACTTCCTTAAAGGGAATGGTATTTGCCCTTCCTTATGTCATGGTACTTGCCCGCCTTTGTCTTGTGTCATCATATGGTGGTACTTTCTTTCTGTCTTGTGTCATCATATACAATGAAAGTTTGTTTGCCAATTTGTCTTAGCAAAGTGTAAGGTCCATCATACAATCTGAAGAATTTCTTAGCAGTATTGTCAATACGTTTTCCAACTGGATTTGTTTTTAATAATACTTTCTCTCCCACATTAAACTTCTGCAACTTGTGAGTTCTGTTGAATCGTTCTATTCTCTTATTACCTTTTTCCATTATTTTTCTTTTAGCATGTTCAATCTTAATGCTTAAAGATATCGGTAAGTTCTGATTTGCAGGTTTGTGAACATACTGGTCCCAAAATCGGTCGGGCTGACGATCTTGTTCAACCTCTGTCGGTGTGTAGCTCGTTGTTTCGCTATAATTCTTATTAATGGCTTTTTCAAAGAATGGTAAATACTCTGCCCATTTATTGTGCTGGTTATGGCAGTAAATATGTAGGTACTTACCCAATTCTTTATTTACTCTCTCGGCTAAATTTCCCTGTGGATGTCTGGTGGATGTGAGTATGGGTTGGATTCCATTTTCTCTTAATATTCTATTCCACACTTCACTTTGAAATTGCACTCCTTGATCACTAAGAATCTTCTTCATCTTACCATGTATTCGAATATATTTTTATAACAGAATTTTTAGGACAGCTTTCGTTGTGGGTTGCATAATAGGATACAGATGAACTGCCTTAGAAAACACGTCTATACAGACTAGTATGTGCTTAACCCCCCGACTTGATCGTGGTAATGGCCCTAAGAAGTCCACTGCAACTAATTCACCTTTCGCCTCCTTCTGTATACTTTCCATATCCACATATGTTTGAAGATTGGGTTGCTTAGCAGTCTGGAAATCATAACGTCTTCAATTCATTTTTAATTTTTCCAAACATGTTGATCATAAAATCTCTAAGGGATAAATAACATTTTAATGCCGATGCATGAGCTAAGGTCTCATGAGTTGGTGTTATCAGTTTAAATAACATCTCGTTCGTCAACACAACTTTCCAATCATGTCTTATTAATTTGAAAAGAATGTTGTTATGTAGCTTATGTTGAGCTGGTAGGTGATATTGATGCTTAAAATTTCATAACGTAATGCCTTGATCCTGTTCTTCTGCTAGATTTTGTAGCATTCTTCTTACTTCATTGCTAGCTTCAATCGTATAGGTAATAGACGTACTTCATCATCTTCCTTATTGTAGATCTCACATTCTTCTGTAACATAACGACCTAATATATCTGCAACGCTATTATCTTTCCCTTTGCAGTACTTGATAGTGAATGAGTACTCGCCAATGGCTAAAATCCATCTCAGTAAACGAGAGTTCGTTACTTTACATTCCAGTAGAAATGACAGTGCTTGATGGTCAGTATGTATTTCAAAATGAGTACCATAAATGTAATATCAGAATTGTTTAAGAGCGTAGACAATTGCAAGTATATCCTTCTCTGATGTTGAGTAGTGCCGCTCTGCTCCTTTGAAAACTCTGCTCACGTAGGCGATGACCCTTATTTTTCCTTCGGACTCCTTCTGGTATAGTACACTTCCCACAGCGTAATCACTAGTATCAGAATAAATCACAAATTTTCCTTCTCATTGAGGATGATGTAGCATGTTTTTTACGAATAACGTCTTCACTTGGTTGAAGGCTTCTTGATGCTTCTTCTCCCATTTCCATTTTTGTCCTTTCTTTGTCAACTCTAACAAAGGTTGAGTCCTTTCGGCATATAATGGTGTAAACCTCCTGTAATATCCAGTTAAACCTAAAAATGCATGTAAACATTTAAGATTCCTAGGCATAGGAAAGTTGGTTATACTGGTTATCTTGGTAGGATCTGGTTGTATACCTGAGGATGAGATGATGTGTCCTAGGAATTGGATGGAAGTTTTTATGAATTCACATTTGTCTAGGTTTAGGGCCACATGTTTGCTGGCCTAAACTTAGGGAATATTGTTCGTAGATTTTTGATGTGTTCATTGAATGTCTTAGATATCACTAGAATATCATCTACGAAGATCATTGTATAAGGTTCCACCTCTGGGCCTAATGTTCTTTCCAAACATTTTACATAGCTGCCAAACTCGTGCTTAATCCAAATGGTACTACCTTATGTTGGTAACACTTGTTCTTGTACAGGAGTGCATTAAATTTTCTATCCTCTCGGATTGGAATCTGCCAAAAACTGAGAATGTAGATCTAGTTTAGTCAAGTAGTGTGCTCCTTCACACTTTGTAAACAGCTCGTCCGCATTAGGCGCACAGTCATACTCTTTCATTATAGTACTGTTCAGCTCCCGCATGTCCAGGCATAGACGAATATCCCCACTTTTCTTCTTTACTACAAGAGGATTTATGAAGTTGCTGTTGGACCATTCTATCACGTTATTATCCAGCGTGTGACGTATTTTCGTTTCTACTTCTTCCTCATAGCACATTGGAATACGTCCTCCTGACGAATTTTGTTGGGTCTGTTACAGTAATAGTATGTTTGTAGACTGTCGTCGGCATCAGTGTTTCATTGAATACATCTTCATATTCATTTATTAATTCTTGAACTTTCTGTTTAGAAATCTTGTCAGTTGTCTGACTTGTACATCGAGTTGGTACATATTGAACTTTGTGTTTAGGTAAGACAATAGGTGTCTCACTTACCTTATACTGTTTTTCTTCTTCATTCATACTTATGCTATGTTGAACACCCTTATAATTACATGTTATCTTATTATTAATGATATCAATCTTAGCACCTAGCACATTCAATAAATCAATTCCTATAATACCATCATATATCAACTTATTCATAATAATCATTGGACATTCTATTTTTAAATTTTCATATGTCATTATTATGTATGCTTGTTTTTTAACTTTTTCTCGCTTATTAGTAGCAGTGGTAATGTTCGTATTATTCACAGGTAATATTGCTGTATTTTTAAAATAATTTTTATTTCGTTGCACCCAGGCAGCGTTTAAAACTGACCATTGACTACCTGTGTCCACCAACATTTTAATTAGACAATTGTTGATACGAACATTAACAGTAGGGCAATGTGTGTGTGTGTGTGTGTGTGTGTTCCGCTTGATTTACACCCTCGTCTGTGCTATGCAATTCGTCTTGTATGTCGACAGGATATATATATATAGTTTATTGTTGTCGAGTAGCCACTGTACAGCTGTTTCCACTTCGCACCCTCTTTTTGTGTTCCCAGTGTTTGCTTTGGCCGCATAAAGTGGGCGATCTTATGGTGTGGAGAATTTCTTTGACGACGAATGCCTTGCATCACCTCTCTTCTCCTTTCCATGTTCTCTCTCTCGCTGGTCGCTCTCCCTCTCTTGACGAACGCATTCCATGCGTTGAGTCGCTGGTGTGTGACGTATATTGACAGCTGATCTATTTTGCGTGTATTGCGTTTGTTGTTTATAATTATCACAGCTGTGATTATAATTATTGTGATTACCGTGCGGTTGATAATTGTGTAGTGTATTGTCACCGCGAGTGATGTTCTCAGATTGTGTTACAAGTATTAAAAATTCATCAATTGTTTTAATACCTTGTGTGTAAACAGCGAGTTGGATATTTTTCTGAAAATGGTAAGACAGTTTAGATACTATTTCATATTCTAAAAATTTAGGTTTAAGATGTTTCACTCTTTCAGTTTGTGCTGTTGTATACTGTTCAATACTCTGACGACCATGAATATTAAATTTACCATATTCTAGCTGATCACGAACCTGGCATTGCGTATGATATTCCAATACCTATTTTCAAACAAGTCACGGAATTGTTGATAATTTTTGATATTATCACGTATGATAGTATACCACTGTGCTGCTGAATCTTTGAAATGTCTAGTAACAAAATTTATTTTTTCTTTGTCATCAATAGTACTACCAATTTTTTCCATTTCTTTTCACAATTGGTCAAAAATTCCATGCTGTTTTCCCATTTATTTCCTGCAAATGTTAATTTAACCCTTCTACTGGTGCTTGATACATCGTCATCTGCGCTGGACTCTACGTAGCTCAGCTTGAAATTGGTCCATTTCAATCTTCACCTCTTCCTTCATATTGGACATCTCTCCAGAATAATCTTTCGCAGTCTTGGATGTTTCTTCTAGCTTATTCTCTATTACCATTGTACGTGTTTCTATCTCACTCTTTTTACTAGAGGTCGCTTGAAGCAATATTGTATTCAGTTTCTCATTTACACTTTCATTTATTTGTTTATGAATGTCCTTTAAATCTTTCTTCCATTCTACGCATAACTCTTTATACTTGTTCTCTAACCTAACAGATTGTTCATGACGGGCTTGTTTAACTTTATTTTCTAGTGCATCTATGCGCGTATTCGTGTCTATAATTTTATCTGCAACCATGTAGTACTATCTATTATATCTTGTTTTAATTCACCTAATTTATCATTTAAATTTTCTGCAAGTTTTAAATTCTCTTGTTTTAATTCTTCTTTTAGTTTTAAATTATCCTGTTTTAATTCTTCTTTTAAATTTTCTGTTTGTTTTATATTCTCTTGTTTGTTTTATATTCTTCTGTTTGTTTTATATTTCATTGGTCCAGCATGGCTCGCATCTTATTTTGAAGTGCCTCCAGACTAAAACTACCTGGTTTTGCCATGTTGAATTATTTTTATTTATATTACGTTTTTAAAATAATTATTATTGTTGATCCCGGTTATGCTATTCTTTATTTATTATGTTTTTGTTTATTATTACTGTTGTTATTATTAATGTTACTATTATGATTACACTTTTCATTTACAATAATTACCTGTTGAGCGCCAGTTGTGCTATACACAACAATTGAAATAACATTCAAATAATATTTAATATAAAAATTAATTATTACATATAATTAATTTTTTCATTTAACACACATTTTTAGAGCATACATTTAACTTTAAAATTTTTTAAATAGTTAAATGGCAGGGTCACGCACCACGTTCTTAGGCGACATTTGATTTTATAACGTTAACGCCATTTATTAGCAACATTACTTACGCTATAAAATTATAACGTGTAATAATAATAATAATAACAATAACATAACGTGAAATTGTTTAGAACCATTTAAAAATTTATTAATTAAAAATTTTCAGTTCTTTGTGATTTAAACTATCATTATTATTTGCATGTGTGTAGGCGTAGTACACATCTAGTTATTAACGTATAAGTAGTACCTCGTATTATGCATAGAACATAACATACACACTTATACTACAATAAACATTTGTTATTATATAATATTGCTCTCAACTTGCTGATTTCTTTGATAACTATTAAATTATCTGATCTCTTTTTAATAATCTATTTTCCTTTTATTATTATTGCATATGCATTTCTTTGTTTCTTAAAAAAATGTACTATTTACTGTTAGATTAATTCAAACATCATTGATTAAAGTATTTATTCAAAATTACACTTTCATATGTTTAAACATTTCTCTAAACTACTATACAAATAAACATTTACATTTTCAACAATTGTTAATTCCACTTTGACTTATATTGTCTTTCTTTTTACATGGCTAAATGGTTAATTGTTTTTACTTGAGTCTTTTTGTTTTTACAAATACATGGTTTTGTTTCACCTTAGTCGTAGTGGTAATACTCAGCGTATCCTCTTCGGTCCTAGATCCTCGATCCTGGATGCTCCTTTGTAGTCGTGCAGTCCTGGAGTCCTTGATCCTCGCCCTTCAGATCCTCTCCATAGTCCGTTGCCTCGTTCCGTACACAGGACTCTATTCCATGTATTTGGCTGCTCCCTCGTCTTCCGTCATAGCCTCTGGCTGCAGCGGTGATCTCACGATTGTGATGAGTAGTCAGTCATAACCTCCGGCTGCCACTGTGGTTGATCGAAAAGGAGTTGTTGTTGTTGGGCAGAGCTTCTGGTGGTAGTTGAATGAGTAAGAGTTGTTGTCGTTGGGCAGAGCCTCCAGCTGTAACAGTTGTTGAACGAGAAAAAGAAATGTTGGTGTGTCTCGAGTATTTATACCCTAGGGCGCAAAAATCATGTTTCGACAATCTTCTGCAGGTATCAGTTTGTTGTTGGTGTCCCTTTCTAAACACGATTATTTTCACACTTATTTTGCTTGTCTTCGCAATGTGCGAAGTCTTTTGCAAATTACCCGATATTCATCTTGTCGGTAATTTTTATGTGTTCACTGTGTATAAACCGTTTTTCTCTATCGTAATTAATATAAGTTTTATTTATATTTATTTTCACTATATGCGCACTTTTTATTATTTTCGCACTAATTTTTGTACACACGTGCGTCTTTATATTATACACACTGTGGCATATTTGGTTTTATGATATTATGCACACACTCTTTACAATTTAAATAATTCATATAATTAATAGCGTTTATTTAGGGGCGACGCGTTACAGGAATCAACTGGTCACACACACACACACACACACACACACACACACACACACACACACACACACACACGCACAATACATGTGTACACACAAAGACAGCTGAGTGGTGTGATCAACCTGTACAAGCATGAAATTTGGTTGTTCCCTTTACAGTTCAGATTGAAAGCTGAATTATTACTAACAATATGGATTATTTATTTAATTATATTAATTATCTTAATTAATTGTGCAATGCAAAGTACCCTATACATTTGTACTGTTGATATATATATATATGTATATATATAAAGCATGTTAATTTAAATAATTTTTGTGATATGTAAATTTTTGAGATGGGATAAAAAGGTTCCACCTAATTAATGATGGTAATTATTTTAAAAATTAGTAAGTAAATGTATGTTTTATAAGTAGAAAGGGTTTATGGCCATAAATTCGATTGTAAAAATATTCAGGTTTTCTGAACAAGAATTGTTCTGTGTAGAAGCCTCCTTCGACAAGAACTTTTATCATGAGTAGGGGTTACCTAACAACCAATCTGATTATTTGAATTCAGTTGAAAATTATTTTTAACCGATTGATCAGTCTCTCTTTGGAATCAATAACATGTAATTGCCACTTGGTACATGATCAATGACCTCCCAATCACCACACACACAAGTTAGAAAATTACTACAGTTGCTGCGAGAAATATAGTAGTGCTATTCTGTGAAAGTGCAAGATATCCGATTAGGTATATAGACACTTTAAGCTGACTGGAAATAGGGCGTTAGCATAACACACCATTTTAGTAATCAGTATTAGTTTGCCGTGAAAGTATGTAACCGTGCCCATGAGAAATGACTACACGCCTGAAAGCGACCCTGGCGGCGGAACAGAGTATATATCAATCCATAATCCAGGATCATCCAGGAACAACCCATCATCTAAAGCATGTGAAGTCTACATAAAAGGGAAGCAAACATATATTATTTATGCACAATTAAAAAAATAATAATTTAAAAGAATGATTATCACATCAGTAAAGACTTTATGGTAAATAAGACAAAAGAATGTTAAATATTACTTTACTTCATTGTATATAAAGGGAATCTGTTATTTTGTATTACAAAGGTGAACACAGAGATTTTTTTTGTATAAACTGTATTAAAATCTCAGGAGATTGTCAAAAATAATAGCATCGTTACTAATAGCATCCACTTTAAACATGGGCCTATCTCGGACTAGTTATTCTATGTGACACCTGTACATCACAATACGTATGCATATATACATCATTTGATAAGGTCAGCCATTTTCGTTTTAGGGTAAATAAATTTAAATTTGTGGTTTTATGTGTACTGATTCTTGGTAAACCTTGACTCCATTTGTTCTTTATTTAATATTATCTACTTAACTGTTTTTGTTATTATAATTATCTCATGACAACAATTTTTCTCTTTAAATTTTGTAGAGCTCCAGTTATGAAATACACAGCAATAATAAAATTATAATACTATCTTTGAATACAATAAAATATAAAATACTAATAGTAATAGAACAATGTACTAATTCTTGTGTCACAGATTGGCAGCACTAATATTTATTATGCAGTGTTAAAAATAATATTAATGAATACAATTCTGTGTATACCCAACCTAACTGTATTGTGTAAACCACAAGCTGGGTCATATGAATTTGCTTGTTCATTGTGTTAAGTATAATCGTTGCACAGTAAATTTTTTAATAGAGGAGTGAGACATTGATGGCATAAAATAACTAATTACAGTACTGAAAAATAACAAATCATCTATTTATTAACTATTATATTAAAAAAATTAAATATCAAAAATTTGAAATGTGAATTCAGAATATTCCCTTTTAAGAAGATACACTGACATACTATTATGCCTCTTATATGTAACACAGAACAATAATAATCTATAACACCAAAACAAAAGACATTAAAAAACAATTGTAAAATTCTTGTAAATTTCTCGGGTGTCTGACAGGAATATAAACTTTGAATCATTATTAAAATTTTAAATTTCAGCAAATAATCAGCAAAAATAGTATTATATCTTTTGTTAAATCAAATAGTAAGTTTATTAATATTTTAATAAAATAATATTCATTTTAAGTAAACATAATTATCGTTTACAAGACAGCACACATTCTAAATTGATTGGAAAAATTATTTTTAATAAAACTTAAAATTCCATATTACTTATTTTACTTCAGCTATTTACATTTTCGTATTGATTTTACTTCACTAGCTCATACTTCAGTTCTTTGTTAGTTGTTTCTTTGTTTTGAAGAAAATAATTGTTTTTTTGCTTGTGTGTGTGTGTGTGTGTGTGTGTGTGTGTGTGTGTGTGTGTGTGTGTGTGTGTGTGTGTGTGTGTGTGTGCAGCTTTGGATATATGAGACAATGACAATGATGATGATGGTGATGATGTTGCAGATGCCGATTTCCTGTCACTAATAAAACCCCAAGAGTGGCCCCATGAGTAACTCTTTTTGTGTCTTCCAGTGGCAGTGGAAAGAAAGTACATTTCTACTTAAGGCATTGTCTGATTGCAAAATGTGTTTTGTAGACTTCAAATTTGATTAAATAACCATGTTTAATTATTGTCATTAATTCATTCATGTCTGGACAGAAGTTCTGTAAGCAAGCAAAATACATGCGTACACAGAGATCGTCCCCATTTGCAGCACAATACCTGTTTCTGCTGGTAGACCACACACACACACACACACACACACACACACACACACACACACACACACACACACACACACACACACACACACACAGCATAAAATCGACAGGTGATCACGTTTGACAGGCTAGAGCTTGTAATCTTTGCCTGTACATACACTACTTAAAAGTATTTCTAACAACTTCTCTTTATGAATTATTTATAACAATACTGCTATTGTTAAATATGCAAATATATGTGTTGTTGCATATATTCCCCAGGTGTTATTGGATTTGAATGGTATTCATATTATATTTACATCTTCACATATGTAATTATTCATATAGCAATACGTTTTAAAACTGCTTATAAAAAAAGATTTAATCGAACATAGTAAACACTGCCATGGAGGGATACAAAATTCTGCCACCTTTCTTTGTACGTATTGTTCTCCGTTGATGATATCCTGTGTCACATTTACGTGCTTTGTAGGAAGAGGCTATATAACAATGACTTTTATACCTTTTCATGGTGGTATTTCTACCTGTCTCTAATAACGTGCTGTTTCTTCTGAGACTCGTACTGTGTTCACCCTTGGTCTCTCTCTCTCTCTCTCTCTCTCTCTCTCTCTCTCTCTCTCTCTCTCTCTCTTGGGAAATAATTTCTCTTTGTCTTCTCTCACTTCGTTGTTCATATTGTTTTGCTCTTCTCCAACCTTTCTTGCATTTCTCTCTTCATAGCGATTCCTTCGCTTTCTGCCCAAAGTTTTCTCTTACAGTCTCCTTTCTTCTTTCGTGCAGTTCCTTTTGGTTGCCATCTCATATCACTTCTAGAGAATTGCTTTTATTTTTGTAATCTGTGTGAGCAAATTTAGTAATTCTTCAATGGTTTTAAATCCTTGTATGTATATTTACATATATATTCCTAATCTTATATTTCAGTTCAAGTGGTATGCTAATTTTAACACTAACTTGTGTTCAGTGAATTTTGATTTGTTTATTCCTTTCAACTGGCTAAGTGATGTTCTCTTCAAAGGTAAGTTTTCCATGTGTTTAATATGTACCACAATTGGTATCTTGCCTGTCTTTGTTCAATATTCCAATAGCAGCAGCAGTATTCAAACAAGTCTTGTTATTCACAAATAGTTTACTTGCACAAACAATCATGTGGCAGCAGAATCTTGAAAATGTTCATTTGCTAAGCAACCTTCTCTGTCAATTGTATTATTACCTATCGATTCTATTTCTCGTTCACTATTCAGATGGAATTCAGTTTGATTGTTCTTCAATCCTTGAATATTAAATTTGTCCTCTCTTCCATACGTGTAGGATACACAATAATCTGAAAGTCTTCTCTTTATTTACATTCTAAGATTTTCTACTTCAATGTGTAAACCATTATAGAACGTATTTATTTGACTTGGATAGTCCTTTGTTGTTTTGGTAGACGATGGCAGTTTCCAATGAGTAGTTCAGACTTCTAACACTTGTCTTCCTTATGTTTTCAAACACCCTTTTACTGACTTAAAACCACACACTCAGAGCTTAAAATTAACATGTGTTCACTTTGACAAGCTGCAGCTTGGAAGCTTTCCCTGCACATACACATAGCAGTACTTAAATTATTTTTAACAGCTACTCTATATTAATTATATACAAAAATTCTAGTGTGGTTAAATATGCAAATGCGTGTGTGTGTGTGTGTGTGCATTTGTGTGCGCGCGCGCCATTCACCATTCAATTATATACACATTTGCTTATAAAAATCTACTATCTTCCTATGAAGAGTAATGCAATACTGTAACCAGACATAGGGTAAGGTTAATTTTTGTAAGCTGAAAGCTACCTCACAGATAGAACATGATTTTTAACACTATTTTCTACTGCTTCAGTGTTCCAATTATGAATTATTACAGTTGTGTATTCATTTGTTCCAGTGTTGCTTATCTACACCCATGAATAATATATGTGAAGAAGAGGCTTCTACTCTGGATTGTGAACTATATAGGGGAAAGTCAATTCAGAATACTATGGGAGACCATCTGTCACCACACAAGTTAACACATTCTGGCATTAAGAAGTACCACTGCGATGTTTGTTCAAAATCATTTACTCGTTCAGGCAATTTGTCACAACACAAGTTAATACATACTGGCATTAAGAAGTACCAGTGTGATTTTTGTTCAAAATCATTTACTCGTTTAGGCGATTTGTCAGTACACAAGTTAAGACATTCTGGCATTAAGAAACACCAGTGTGATGTTTGTTCAAAATCATTTACTCTGTCAGGCGATTTGTCACTACACAAGTTAAGACATTCTGGCATTAAGAAGCACCAGTGTGATGTTTGTTCAAAATCATTTACTCTGTCAGGCGATTTGTCAAGACACAAGCTAATACATTCTGGCATTAAGAAGTACCAGTGCGATGTTTGTTCAAAATCATTTACTCGTTCAGGCCATTTGTCAGTACACAAGTTAATACATTCTGGCATTAAGAAGTACCAGTGTGATGTTTGTTCAAAATCATTTACTCGTTCAGGCCATTTGTCACGACACAAGTTAATACATAATGACATTAAGAAGCACCAGTGCGATGTTTGTTCAAAATCATTTACTCAGTCAGGACATTTGTCAGTACACAAGTTGTTCAGGCATTAAGAAGTACCAGTGTGAGGTTTGTTCAAAATCATTTACTGAATCAAGCGCTTTGTCAAAAGTTAATACATTCTGGCATTAAGAAGTACCAGTGCGATGTTTGTTCAAAATCATTTACTGTCAGGCCATTTGTCAAAACAAGTTGTTAATACATTCAGGCATTAAAAAGTACCAGTGTGATGTTTGTTCAAAATCGTTTATTGATTCAAGCATTTTGTCAAAACAAGTTAATACATTCGGGCGTTAAGAAGTACCAGTGTGATGTTTGTTCAAAATCATTTTCTAAATCAAGCACTTTGTCAAAACACAACATTCTGGCATTAATAGGTACCAGTGCGATGTTTGTTCAAAATCATTTACTCGTTCAGACAGTTTGTAACAACACAAGTTAATACTGGCTTTAAGAAGTACCAGTGCGATGTTTGTTCAAATCATTTACTCGTTCAGGCCATTTGTCATGACACAAGGTAATAGTCATTAAGAAGTACCAGTGTGATGTTTGTTCAAAATCATCTACTCAGGCCATTTGTCACAACACAAGTTAATACATACTGGCAATAAGAAGTAGCAGTGTGATGTTTGTTCAAAATCATTTAGTCAGGCCATTTGTCACAACACAAAATACATACTGGCATTAAGAAGTACCAGTGTGATGTTTATTCAAAATCATTTACTCAGTCAGGCCATTTGTCACAACACAAGTGAATACATTCTGGCATTAAGAAGTACTAGCGTGATGTTTGTTGAGAATCATATACTATATCAGACAGTTTCTAAAAACAAGTTAATACATTCTGGCATTAAGAAATACCTTTGAGTTGTTTCTACAAAAGTTTTTAATTTGGCATAGCCTGTTGTGTTATAAATAACATGATGGCATAAAATATTAACAGTGATGTTTGTAACAAAATTTTCTGTTTGTACATTTTGAGTGTAAATTAATCCATTAGACTATTATGAACCATTACTATGAAACAACACTCATATATGTTTATAAAACATTCTGATATATAACAGCAACAAATTTCGATGTGTGAACAGTACGTGCTTGATTTGTATAGTGATAAAATTACAATATTATTATTAGTATATGATTTATGTTGGAAACAGTAAACATAAGCCTTTTTTTAAGCCAACTGTAACTAGACACACACACACACACACACACACACACACACACACACACACACACAGATAGAGGTTCATGGTAACACATTTACAAACCTTAACAGTTGCAAGTTTTTGTCACTATTAGAAACTATATTCATAGGTTGGCAACAGCATCGCTGATAACAATTCTCATCTCACATCTCACAGTGACTCCCTCCACATCGCCTTTCTCCTCTGACTGTAAGCGTTTCGCGCAATTCCATGCCCTTAACTTTCAATTTTGCTATACTAGGGGCGACCAGTGCTCTATATTCAAACCCCATGTAGTCAGCACACCAGGCTTATTAATTGCCAGAAGTTTAGTAAAACCTGATGAAACTGGAAATGTACCTATTACATTGGCGAATATTTTAGATCAAGCTGTCACTTTACAACGCAATATGCTCCAAGGCAAATTGACTTCTGTGGTCTGGGTATCTGGAATGACAACAAAGATCCAGTGCTTTGGGTACTTACAAATTACCAGAGGAACTGCAGGAATTATTGAAGAGATCTTCTAACAACCTCTCAAGTGGTAAGGTAAAAGAACTCAGATGGTTTGTACATGAATTAAAAGATTACTTTGCAGTTTGTGAACAGTCATTGGGAAGAACCTCTCTTGTACAACGCATCAATACCAGGGACACAACACTGATACACTAACATCCTTGAAGGCCTCCATTAGCCACACAAGAGGAAATATCTTGGTTAGTACAGGACATGCTGACAGGGGGGTAATCGAGCCTTCGTCAAGTGCTTGGTCTTCTCCGGTAGTGTTGATAGTGAAGGATGGTGGATTGCGTTTCTGTGTAGACTACCGGAGGCTGAATGATAATACAAAGAAAGACTGGTATCCATTACCTCGCTTTGACGATACATTCGACACGCTGTCCAGAGCACAGTGGGTTTCCACATTGGACCTAAAGAGTGGATATTGGCAAGTGGGTCTTCAGCAAGAAGACAAATAAAAGATTCTCGACCCATGTGGCTTATCCAATTTAACGTCATGCCATTTGGACTCTGTAATGCACTGGCAACATTCGAAAGATTGATGGACATGGTACTCTGAGGACGGACATGGAAAACTTGCCTTGTTTATTTAGATGATGTCATGGTCATCAGGAAAACTTTCAAAGTCTGTTTGGAAAACCTTAAGGTTCTGACTGTAATTCATGGTGCCCAACTAAAGCTGAGCCCAAAGAAGTGTTCTCTATTCCAGAAGGAAGTACAGTATCTGGGCCATCTGGTTTCAGCAGCGGGTGTTAGCATGGATCATAAGAAAGTAGATATCATAAGAGACTGGCCGGTGCCAAAGAGTAAACTCGAAGTTCAGAGTTTCCTGGGTTATGCTCATATTACAGACGTTTTGTGAAAGACTTTGCAACTATTGCTAAACCACTACATGAGATAACGGAAAATAAACGAAACTTCCAGTGATCAAGAGTGATCATGCATTTAGAACTTTGAAAATTGTATTATGTTCTCAACCAATTCTCGCTTTCACTGTTTCTGAAGGAAGTACATCATAGACACAGACACAAGCAATACTGGTCTACGAGCAGTTTTGTCTCAAGTGCAAAATGCTGAAGAACAAGTAATACCATATTACAGCAAACATTTTCTAAACCAGAGAGAAATTATTGCGTTACAAGGAGAGAGTTGCTGGCAATCGACCGAGCTTTAGAGCACTTCCATAAATACCTCTATGGAAGGGAGTTTTCACTACGCACTAACCGTGCCGTGCTTGGATGGCTCTTGAGATTTAAAAATCCGGAAGGCCAGTTGGCAAAGTGGCTCAAATGTCTGGAAGCGTACAACTTCAAGGTATAACATCTGCAGGGGCACCTGCATAGTAATGCGGGTGGCTTATCACGAAGTCCGTGCCCGGAAGACTGCCAACACTCCAACAGAAAGGAAGAACAAAATGCCAGCGAACATGTTCAAGCCATTACTGTAGATTTCCTGGCAGACAGCTGGGCAACACAAGATTGTTGACAAGAACAGATGAATGATGAAAACATTGTACTGATCTTGACAGCAATATAGGAAGGTCACCACCCGGATTGGCAAATTATCTGGCATGGTTCTGAAGTGCTGAAGGGCTACTGGGCACAATGGGAATCCTTTACCTTAGAGAACAGATTGCTGAAAAGGGCTTGGAAAAACTGCAGATGGACGAGACGTGGTCATGCAGTTGATGGTTGCCCTAAGTAGAGTGCAGTCTGTTTTGAAGGAGATACATGATGGACTGTCTGGGGGCTATCTTGGCATTAACAAAACCCTTGACAAAATACAGAAGCAATTCTATTGGTTTCATCTTCCCCATGTCATAGAGGAATGGGTTCGGACATGTGATATATGTGCTACAAGCAAGGGCCCACAAACTAGAAGGAGGGGGAAAATGAGACAGTATAACCTTGGTCTGCCTTTCGAGAGAATTGCCATAAACATTGGTGGACCATTCCCAGTTACTGACGATGGAAACCAGTACATCATGGTTGTAGGTGACTACTTTACTAAGTGGGTGGAAGCCTATGCAATTCCAAATCTCTTGGTTACCACTGTGGCAAAGGAGTTAGTTCACAACTTCTGTTGCCGTTATGGACCCCCTATGGAAATCCATACGGATCAAGGGAGAAATTTTGAATCAGGAGTTTTTAAAGAATTATGGCATCTACTCGGAATTCGAAAGACCATGACAACGCCTCTGCATCATCAGTCAGACGGAATGGTTGAGAGATTCAATAGGACACTTGAACAGCAACTTTTGAAGGTTGTTGACGAGAACCAAACAGACTGGGACCAATGTATACCACAGTTCCTCATGGCGTATATAGGTCATCAATACACGACACAACCGGCATGACCCCAGCAAAATTGGTGTTTGGGCGGGAGATTCGTCTTCCTGGGGACTTGATGTTTGGATCACCTGAGACTCGGTCCCAAGAGCCACAGAACTATTCCTTGCAATCAGAAAACCAACTGCGAGTAATGAATCGCTTGATAAGAGGACAGCTAAAGATTGCCAGTGATAAAATGAAAATTTGGTATGACATTCGCAGCAATAGTGTGGGTTTCCAAGAAGGAGATCAGGTCTGGTTGTTCAACCCAAAGCGCCGTTGTGGTCACTGACCTAAGCTTCAGACTAAGGAAGGACCCTACATGTGAAAAAAAGAGGACAGCGAAAGTTCAAAGTCGTCCACCTGGATCGCCTGGCTAAGCACTACTTCATAGACGGTTTGCCAGTTCGGGACGAACAGGCTTAAGGAGGAGGCAGTGTTATGACATTACAGAACATTCTATGTGTTTATCGAATGTTCCAGAGGAATCCGGCTGTAATCTGTGTGGTGTACATAAATCTCGATGCATTAGTAGACTTCCAGAAACCGCGCGAACTGTGTCAGTGCTGCAATGAATTACGCTCTAAGGTTTTCCTTTATTGTTAATGCGCAGTATGGAATATTCTAGTATTTTGGGAGGGTATAAATACACGTACTCGATTACATTCAGTTTCAGTTTGAGCTGTGATATATCTCGGTGCGGTTTGGGTATTGTGGCAAAGTGTTACATGTTTTATGTGCTGTGCGGGACGATTGTTGATGACAATTGTGTTTTGTTAGTAGACATTTTTATTGCATGTGAACAATTTTTATTTGATTGTTGTAAGAGACTGTCTTGTTAATTACAAACTGGTTAATTGTGATAATTAAAGCTGGTGATTATTGACGTAATTGGTGTCTTGTATTTTGTTTTCCATTGTACCATACGATGATCAGTAGACTGTCATAACTATGTTTCTTGAAGTGATCCTCCCCAGAATGTAGCTTTAGCAAACCATTGTGTGTTTTGCCTACATTGATAGAACCCCCCCACCAGTGTGTTGGTTACATGTTATTATTATTCAGCAGACAAAACCTCACCTTTTAGTTCTTATTTGATAGAGTGAGTTATTTAGTAAGCTAATCAAAGAATTGTCTTTTCATATGGACAGATGTCTATGTTACAGTGAATGTTGAAATTTCAGTTAAGGTTAACCGTCACTAGTTACGGTCGACATTCACTGAACGTTTTAGTGAAAGTTGAATACTCATATTATAATACCATTCATAATCAACTTCCACTAGTGAATGTCGACTGTTCCTAGGTATTGTCAACCTACCCTACTACAGCTTAGGGAAGATGTACCAACACTAAACATACTAAAGGAATAAATGAGCAGTTACAGTAAGACTAAACAAGAACATAGTTTATTCAAGGTTGACTTATATAAGTATAACTATGTACTACAACATTTTAACACATTTAAAATCTTTATTTAGAATTTTATTTTTATTTATTACAGCATGGTAATCCCCCCCCCCCAATGGCACTTAGAATTACAAAGTACATTATTTTTCTTGCAGACACATTTTTTGTTTGACATTTAGATTGGCAAGTGCACTTAAAGAATCCTTGGCCACTTCCAGTTGATTGTGCTGTTGCAATTGTCTGTAAAGAAAGTGTCTTGTCTAGTGGTACTTCACTTTCTATAAGTATGTTTGTAGTACAAGCACTAAATTGTGATATGCAAAATTGAAATCATCTGTAGATTATAAATTGATTAATTATGGTCAGTGTTTGTATGAGTGTGCATATGGTGTGGGTATGCAAGTGGTGTGACTCTGCTGTATTTTAAACCCCTTTCCATCCCTGTCTATTTACTTTCGTAACAACCTCGTTATTTTAAAAGGCCTTATCTAGCATAAAAACTAGTTTTTACCTAGGATAAAAACTTACCTAGCGTATAGCTGGTTCAGCACAGCATCTCTGGTTCCAAGTTGGTAAAATGTATCATCCACTATGTCCAAAACAATACCAAGAACTGATCTGGAATCTCCTCTTCCATGGTCTACATCAGAACTGGAATTCGTACAGTACAACCTTTATCCACTTGTGGTAGATACTGGTCTGATGTACGTTTCATCCATTTTGCTTGGGTTGTTAAGCAGTTGAATGCCTCCTTTCTTTTTTTTTATTTCTAGTGTCAATTGGTCGAGGTCGGTTAGGCTGTGAGAAGCGTCTTCTAGCTTACTTTTCTGTTCTAAAAGCAAGCTCTCAACTTGTTCCATCACATCGGGGCTCTCATCTTGTTCCATCACATCAGGACTCTCTTCTTCTAACTGAATTTCTTCTGTTTCATGTTCACCACCAACATTAATTTGCCTAATTACAGCTTCAAGGTCCTCTTCAGATTCCACGTTAGATAAGGATTCAGTAGGTATGTTCGAAGAAGCTAGTCCATTACTAGGTAGACAACCAAACATCGCTTTGTATGGTGATATTTTTATACCACTGTGTAATGCACTATTTTTCATGAGTTGAATGAATTTCAAACCATGGCTCCAGTGGGATGTTTCCATTTAGTAAGCATGTTTTCTATGCCTTGATTAGCTCTTTCGACACTTCCTTTGCTTTGACTGTGCCTAGGTCTACCGTGGACAATTTTGAAATTAGGCCACAAATCAAC
The DNA here is from genome assembly GCA_034769895.1 of Magicicada septendecula. Lineage (NCBI taxonomy): Eukaryota > Metazoa > Arthropoda > Insecta > Hemiptera > Cicadidae > Magicicada > Magicicada septendecula. The sequence continues at coordinate 416,429,031 of CM068369.1, forward strand.
TAATTCATTCATAATTTTGTTTACAAACTCCCGGCCATTATCAGACTGTAATACTGAAGGTCCCCAAGCAACCAAGCAATGTAAAAATCTCTATCACAAACCTCATCAGCCGTCTTGGATTTGAGCGCTCTTAAGTACAACAAATTTTGTTAGGGGATATTGGTATACTAGTATAAATTTATGGTCACACTCTGGTTGTGATTGAAAATCAATTAAATCAACTAGGCATCTATGATTCAAATCCTGAAATAGCATTGGCTTTACTATAATTCCCTTTTTCTGGCTCTTTTGCTTCTGCAAGCAAGGCTCACAAATATTTAAATAAATCGGTATATTTTTGTATTTAGTTTTTAAATGTTTCACCATACAGTCGCGACCACCATGACCAGAAATATGAGCGTCATTCAACACTTCAAGAAGTTCATATACAAAATACTTAATACTATTTTCTTCTGTAACTGGTGATATTAATTTCGCGATTCCATTTACTTCAATAATATCGTACCTTTTCAAACATCTATAATCTTTCCCTTCCTTATTAAGTTTTGATTTTACGTTTTTAACCTTATTAAGTAGAAATTCGTACTTAACCTTATCCATGGACACAGAATTCACTTTGGACGTGTTACTTTTACAGAGGTGCCAACTATTACGGATTGTCCATAATTATTACAGATTTCACCTCATGATTATGGTCAAAAGGGAAATTATTACGGAAAGCGACATTATCACGAAAAAAATAAATTTCTACGAAAAAAAAGGAAAGAAGAAAAAATGTCGATCTTTTTGAGCATTACTGCTGAACCCTCCTCGTTTCAATGCTTGTGAGTTGGCTACTAATTAGATCATCACTTTCTTTTGCTATCGCAGCGCTACCCATGAGCGTTGTGAAATTCATTGTGAATAAAGGAGCTCAACTCCAGTGCACGTCATTGGTGAGCATGGTGTCTCTTTGTTGTTTGAATCGAAGTACTTTAGCATGTTACAGTTCTAATTATTCTAGTTGTTATTTCTAAAAGAAGTGATTGGTTTTGTAAAATGAAGCAGTGCAATTGTCAAATTGCATCTACTTCTAAGAAGACAGCAGTGTTACAAAAATATCGAGATGGTTACACAAAGGAATGGCCATGCCTACTTGCTTCACATGTTAGTGAAAACCACGTGTTCTGCAGTGTGTGCTCGTGTGATTTTTCTGTGGCTCACGGTGGACGAGATGATTGCAGAAGATATATAGAATCCAAAAAACATAACACATACAGTGAAGCAAAATTATGAAACAAGTCTGTTTCATCATTCTTCATAAAAAGTAATGAAACTGCGGTGACAAATGCCGAGTTGCTGTTCACATTTCTTTTGGAGCATAATATCCCGTTATCTGTTTCGGACCATGCAGGAAATTTATTTAGAGCAATGTTCCCCGACTCTAAAATATCGCAGAAATATGGCTGTGCAAGAACTAAAACCTCTGCTTTAGTTCAATACACGGCATCTGAGACAAAAAAGGAAATAAGTGAACTTTTGCAAAAAACGCCTTTTTATTTGGCTTAAAAACGCCTTTTTATTTGGCTACTGATGGCAGTATGGATTCAAATGCAGTAAAACTTTATCTTATAGTTGTTTCTTTCTTTAATGCTCAGATAGGCCAAATATAAACTCTTCTATTGTCATTGTTAGAGAGTACTGACAACACAGGTGAGGGAATTTTTTCTGTTATCAATAGTGAGTTGTCTTCTCTAGCCATTCCATGGGAAAATTGCATTTCTTTTTCATCTGACAACGCATACACAATGATAGGGGCAAATAAAGGTGTTGCCAAATTTGTGAAGGACAGGCATTCTTCTGTTTATGTTTCGGGTTGTTCATGTCATCTCATATATATCTGTGCACAAAAAGCAGCAGCCCAATTACCAGTCAATGTAGAGAACTTTTTGGTTCAGTTATATTACTACCTTGATAAGAGTTCTAAAAGGCAAAACATGTTGAAAGTATATCAGGCTATTTGTGGCACAGAGGGTCACAAAATTTTGAAATGTGTCAGTACCCGTTGGCTCTCGCTTCTTCAGTCTATTAATCGAGTTCTTGAGCAGTGGGAAGCTTTGACACTCATGTTTTGTAGTGACCCCCACCATAAAAATGAGAGCACCAAACAGTTTGAAACTGTAGAATCTTTCTTACAGGACCCACACACAAAACTGTTTTGCTATTTTCTTCAGAGTACACTTCCTGTCTTTAACTCTATGAATTTATTTCTGCAACAAGATGCTCCAGCCATACATCTTCTTAGGAGTAATCTTAATGGTCTTCTAACTGACCTATTGGTCAGATTTGTTCAGCCATGTTCTATTCAGTTGGAATCTACCTCCCTTTCGAGTGTTGAATTCAAGAAGAGGAAGTACCAGAAAGGCAATGAGGACTTGGTAAACGGAGCAAAAGCCAGGGCATACTTGAAAGAGAACGACTGTGATGAACAGATGTTTTATAATTCTGTAAGAGAGTTTTATATGGCAGCTTGCAGTTACATTATCAGGAAATTTCCCCTTGATGATGAATTTCTTCAGCATGCCGAAGTTGTAGACATCTCTCTTAGAATGAATGTTTCCTATTCATCTCTTGAATATTTTGTTCGAAGATTCCCAAGTTTGGTCAAGGAAAGTGAACATGACAAACAAGAAGAGGAATTTGCAGTTTACCAGTATGATACTTTCCCTGAATATATTGTACATGGACCTAAAATTGATGTAAACTGGGGCAACATTGCAGAGCTTAAAAATGAAAGTGGGCAAATGTAGTATAAAACCTTAACACATTCGAGACGCGCTGCGGGCACTGCCCGCAGTACCGTAGAGTCCCGTAAAGACGAAGTGCAGGCATAGCTCGCAGTCGCGTATCTAACTGCGTAATAAACGTAATACGGCTGCCGCTCGCTGTTAGTCACAATGAAACGATAGCAGTATTAGTAGTTAACATTTTCAAATATAGATGGCAGCAGCAATCAGAGTCTGAACATAACAGTAGATTTTTTTTTGTATGTTGTACACAACACACTGTACGTAACCAAGCCACATGGTCGGCGCGTGGAAAATGGCTTCTCGCTACTTGACGGAAGACGAAATACGTGATATTCTGTGTGAAGATTCGGGTTCTGAAGGCTTTGTTAGTGACAGTTTTGATACGGATGAAGAAGTTGAAGATTATATTGGTAAGTTTGTGTCTGAAGTTTTGTTTGTTTCTTATAAATTGACCCATTTCATTGTGTCTTATATGACTGCACCGTGTTCACTACACCTATCTTTATTAGAACTATTTTCGCTATAAAAATTAGTGGGCTGTTTTGTTACACCAAAAATTTTGAATACTTTTATAAATATAGGTAAAAGTATAGCTTGATGTCCTCACTTTCGATTTATAAAAAACACTTATACTTCCTTATTTAGGCCTAATGACTATTATTCTCTAGCTGAATTCACTAGAAATGATTGTTAGTTACTGGCTTATAACTGCAGGCTTTTTACAGCCAACACTTTCCGTTTTTTTTTTAATTTTTAATTTACAAATCATATTTATCCTTATGAAAACAATTACAGACATACAATTGAAAATAACCATTTCAAAATCAAATGCTTATCTTCCTTCTTTTATTCTTTGCAGAAGAGCTTCCTGATGTGTCGGATGGTCCATCCAATATTTCTGTAAACAATGAGAGTCATGTTTCTCAATGTAATGGTACACAGCATGGGGGGGGGGGAACCAGTACACATTTCGTATGTCCCTACAGAAGACTGCTCATTTCCAGGAAATGTCGAATGGTCTTCCCAAGCTATCCACAACGCTCCAGACAGACCCATATTTGAGGAAGATTCTTATATCTCTGCCCCACTTGATTCTCAATCTTCACCCCTTGATTGCTTTCTACACTTTTTTGATTCAGAAATTGTAAACAAAATAAAAAGTGAAACGAACAGATATGCTAGCACTACCATCGCAAGGCTCAGGCACTCAAACTGAAACCACACAGTATATGGCAGAAATGGACAACAGTCGAACTCCATGAGTTGTATGGGTTCTTTTCAATAATACTGCACATGTCCGTTATACACAAATCAGACTTGAAAAAATACTGGAGCCAAAGACCATTTATCCACACTCCGTTTGCTGGAAAAATTAAGTCGTGCGACAGATTTTCTTCTATTTTGTCAATGCTCCATCTCAACAACAATGAAAAATACGTTCCCCGTAATGAACCAAATCATGAAACCCCTTATTCAAAATAAGACCTTATGTAGATTACCTTCAGAACAGATTTAGAAATTCTTTGATTCCTTCAGAAAACCTGACTGTAGATGAAGGCATGTGTCCTTTCCGTGGCCGTATACATTTCAGGGTTTATATGAAAAATAAGCCTGAAAAGTATGGAATGAAAATATATATTTTAGCGGAATCTAACTCCGGTTACGTATTGGCTTTTGAACCATACGCAGGGAGAAACAAAAACAATTCTGTAGTTTCATTGTTGCATCGACTCCTCACTGGGTACCTTGGTAAGGGGCATACCATTTACATGGACCGCTTCTATTCAAGTCCATTAGTTCATGATTTCCTGTGGCAAAACAAGACTTTGGCAGTACGCACAGTCCAAATAAACAGAAAGTTCATGCCTAAAGATTTGAAATTGGAAAAACTGAGGAAGGGAGAATTGACATTCCGCCATTTTCAACATTTGACTCTCTGTATGTGGAAAGACACCCGGGATGTCATAATTCTTTCTACAAAACATGGTGCATCATGCAGTGAAGTGAGAGTCAAATGTAAAGGTGGTAGTGAGATAAAGGTCAAACCGGATGCAGTGTTAGATTATAATGTAAATAAAGTCGGGGTTGACCGAAATGACCAACTTGTTAGCTACTACCCTTTCAAACGTAAAACTTTAAAATGGTGGAAAAAAATGTTTTCCACATGTTCATGAGATCAGTGGTAAATGCTCATATATTATACAAAAAAACAAGCTCTAATCAAATGCCACTTGAAGCTTTCATGACCATTATTGGAGAAGGACTTACTAATATGTCTGGTCAAGAAATACCTGCGACACTGAGCGGACAAACATCTTCGACTGCAGATCGCCTTACAGGAAGACATTTTCCTCAGAAAATTCCTGCTACAGATAAAAAAGCAAGACCTTGCCGTTCTTGCAAGGTATGTGGGGCTAAACAGAAGAAAGAATCAGGAAAGTGGGCTTGGAAAGAAACAACATTTTACTGTCCATCATGTGATGTGGGACTCTGTGTGCCAGATTGTTTTTATGTGTTTCACACAAAAGCAGATTACACACAAAAATGAAACTTTTTTTTTTAGTGTTATAAGTTATTATAATGTAGTGAAACATTATAATATTAAATCATAATTTATTATAATATTAAAAGTGTTTAGTATTATTTTCTTAATTTTAACTGAAAAATTGAACAATAGCAAAAGTGACACAAGTCAAATTGCCAATGTGAAATTTTTTTCAACACTAAAAACAGGGTAAGTTTAAAAATTAATATTTTATTTATTTTACAAGCTACTGACATAAAATTTTCACTAAATTAATGAGAATGCTTGGTTTTATAATATAATAAAGCTTTATATATTTAAATATTATAGGGTTTAGAAGTATAAGCTTTTGAAAAAATGCAAAAAAGGCCAGTCTGTATGGTAAATGAATGCATTTTTCATATAGTCCTGAATGTGTTAAGTAATGTTGTATTTGCAGTATTAAGTGTACCTCACAGTAACTCTCCCACAGAAAGAGTTTTCAGTGTTGTTAGGAAAAATCAGACAGAATTCAGGCCTACATTAAGCACATCTACACTGGAATCGCTTTTGGTTCAGAAGACGAAAATGTCATCACAGGGGGAAGTATGATTCAAGAAAACCTACACTTAAAAGCTGCTGCTGGGTGCGAAACAAGCTACAAAGAATTTTTTATCACAGAACTAACCAGTAATTTGCATATTTTATTGTGTAATATGATATACTTTAGAATAGATTGCTGTCGGGAAGGGGAAAGGGGGTGTCATTATCGAGAGGGGAGGATCATGCTTTGGATTTGACTCGAAAAATTTTTTTTGGGGGTGTTAACAGTGGGATTACTGATAACTCACTTCAAAGGTTGGCGCACCTCTGCTTTTAAGTTATTCATAAAATTCACGGATTTAGACATAGAAAATTACACACTACACACACTTAACAATGAAAAAAACAAGCTCAACAACTCAACAAACAATAACCTCTCGGCAACTGCATCAAAACAGTAAATGGGCGGGAAACAATCTTCAGTCGTCAGATGGTGGCGATGGAGACCGATGACACACCTAACCAATCTACTTTTAACATTCCCTACAAACAGGTGGTGAAGGTTGACACTTACTAGTGAAAGTTGACCATCCAATTTTACCATCAACTTCCACTGACCAGTTTAGTGAATGTTGACAATCCATAGTCATTGTTAACCTTTACTAGTTTTCAACATTCACTGTAACATATATATGTATAATTGTGTGTGTGCGCGCGCGTGTGCGTGCATGTGTGCAACCTGAAATAACCTGTACAATGTACAATAACCTGTCGGCAATAGAACGAGATATAAAAAAACTTGTTTGTGTTCGGCAAACACAAGGGTGATGTTGATTAAGAAATACTAAGTATACATTTTTATATAATTGTATTTTTTTTTTAAATTACAAAGAGTATAACGAAAAGATCTGTGAATTGATTTGGTGGTAGGGCAAAGGGCGCTGGAAAAAAACAAGTTCTGAAGGGGGATAAAAGTTTGATAAATACTGATCTAATGCTCTTTTCACTATTCACTAGATAGTGTAAAGAAAGCATTGTGAATATAATTCAAATGGAGATTTAACTGATGTTAGCCTGACTGAAAGTGTTGTGAGCTCAAATTTGTAGTTACTGTGTTGGAAAATAAGAATATTATGTACACAAAACCAATGTAAACATATGAATACAATGGATAGTTATTTTACCTAATTCAGGCACTTTTTCTTATGTGAAATGAAATAGGGACATCAAATATGACTTCAAAAAGTGATTAGTGAGGAACTTTTTCAATTTTTGTCAGTAACTTTTAATCAGTGGGAAAGTTGTACCCAATAATTTGAAATTAGTTACGAACTGTACAAATTATCTATAAAATGTGTGGTCGGCCCATTTCATACTAAGTGATTCTGAAAATCTATTTCCAAACCTTAAAAAATTTGTGACTGGAAAGCGTTTTTCATTAAATGAAGAGATAATGGCGGCTGTACGAGGGGGTACCCAAAAATAACCGGAATAGCGCTGCGACTGGCGGAGCTTACGTAGTACGCATTTCTCCCGCTAGGCGAGTGTAGCGCAACTCATTCCGAGTTCAGTCCGTCATTGTTGTCGCCTGAGAAGGTTATGTCCGGTCACAGTAATTTGTTTTGTAAAAGCAGTTTCGCTTGCTCCTCGTTTTTTGTTATGGCGGATTTAAGTGAACGGCGTGCTGCTGTGAAATTTTGTTTCCTGCTTGGGAAAACGCCGCAGAAACTGTTGTGATGTTGAAAACAGCTTACAAGGATAGTGCTATGGGAAAAACTCAAGTGTACAAATGGTTTTCTCGTTTCAATGAAAGTGAAATGCCAATTGATGACAAACCTCGTTCTGGACGTCCGTCAACTTCCAGAATTGACGAAAAATTAAAAAAGTTCATGCAATCGTGCTTGAAGACCGACGACGGACCATTGAAGAGATTAGTAAGTTATCTGGAATAACTTGGAGCTCAGTTCAGCGAATTTTGTCAGAAGATTTGGGGATGAGAAGGGTCACTGCAAAATTTGTGCCTCGGGTCCTGACTGAACAGCAAAAAGAGAATCGAGTTGAAACATGCCGTGCATTGAAAGACCAGCTCCGAACCGACCCAGATTTTTTCTCCAAAGTCATTACTGGTGACGAGTCATGGTGCTATGGTTATGACCCCGAAACTAAACAACAGTCAAGCCAGTGGAAAACTTCATTGTCGCCTCGCCCAAAAAAAGCTCGTCACGTGAAATCAAACATCAAGACGATGCTCATTTGTTTTTTCGATGTGAGAGGGGTAGTGCATTCTGAATTCGTCCCACCAGGTCAGACTGTTAATCAGGCTTTCTATTTGGAAGTTTTAAAAAGATTGCGTAACAATGTGCGACAAAAAAGGCCTGATTTGTGGCAGACGAGGGACTGGTTTTTTCCACCATGACAATGCACCTGCTCACGCAGCCATTTCAGTGCGCCAGTTTTTAGCAAAAAACAACATGACTCCCTTTCCCCACGCCCCTTACTCACCCGACCTTGCTCCGTGCGATTTCTTCTTGTTTCTGCGAATGAAGAGGGACATGAAAGGACGTTTTGACGACGTGGAAGCGGTAAAGAAAAAAATGAGGCAGGAGCTGTCGGCCATCACAACAGACGAGTTTGAAAAATGTTTCCAGAAATGGGATCGCAGATTGGACAAATGTATTAAGTGTAATGGAGAGTACTTTGAAGGTGATAAGGTTGTTTTGTAAAAAAAATTAAATACATAGCTTTAAAAAAAAAATTCCGGTTATTTTTGGGTACCCCCTCGTAGAGGGGTATTTTATGGATCTTTCAGAATATTACTTTAAGAAGAATTATTAGAGAAGCGTTGGACCAAGTGTATTGAAGTTGGGGGAGATTATATAGAAAAATAAAAAAGTCATTTTTGAACAATTAACTTGTTTTTTCATTTCCATTCTGCGAACTTTTCAACTATCTCTTGTAAGTAACTACACAACAAAAAATATTCAACCTCTGATGTTTTTCAATTACTGTCCCAAGTCTATGTTGGACAAAAAGAACAGATTTCCATGCGTGTGTAACAGTTCCTGCTAATTGAACACATCAGAGACATTAAAACATATACCCAAATTCTAGTTTTATCACACACACACACATGGTAAGATGAAAGTCATTAGAACATATGAACGCATGTGTACTGTATTGACATGACATATAGATAGAACTGTACTCACAGCCCTATTAGACTTTGTTAATCTGATTGTATTTAAGAACAATTATCTCATTCAAAATAGTGAGCAAGTTCTGCAGCTTGGTGAGCTCACTAGTAGATATAACTTTTACCTTCATGTGTAGGTCTGTTAAATTAATTTTCTGTAGCTACAGTTACCGTGAGCACACACAGGTGATAAGCAAATTTAGTTTCCTAAATTTAAAGACACTAAATAATGAAGAATCATGCTGGGTAAGTGTCTAACAGAAGGTGCTTAGAGTCTGGTGGAGAACAGCAGCAGAGGAGCACCCAAAATGGTTAAGATTTCTTCAGGAGGTCAGGCTTATTGATTGGTTGTACCTCTGTTGGATGATGATGCCAACATCTTATACTATAGACTTTCACCATTGTTAAGCATTAATTACACGCACAATGCTTCAGCCACTCAGAATCAGCGCGTATGTACAGTGACACCACAAAAACTGATCTATAATTAAAAAAAAAGTCGGCGGGGGCTGTGTCGGAGCCACGGCTGCAAATCTTCAGAGTGTAGTATACGTATGTGTGCTTTAGGGTTGCTAATAAATGAATAAATATAATAAATATAATAAATGAATAAAATGAACAAACACATATTTAGTTTTACAAAGTACAAAATTTTATTTGCAAAATCATCACACAAGTTAATTAGTTGGTTCAAGTAAGACTTTATTTATAATGGGCCTATGATAGGAGAAGTAGCTGATATAAGGTAAGATATGAACGCTGATGTTTCTGGTCAAAGTCAAATCGATAGTGGTGTTACAATAGGACAATTTACAATTAGTACACTTTCCACATCGTAATATGTCGATACAATCGCATATTATATAAAACATAAAAAATGTACTGCAAGAATGGATAAATGTACAGTTCTGATGCCGCTAAATAGCTTTTGTTTATTTACTTGTTACTATGGTAATTAATTCTGGTCTTGTTGACATATTTAGTAGTAGTATTTAATATATTTCATTACTTATTCATTGCATCATCAGAAATACGTATAAACATACATTTTATAATCGCTAAAGACAATTACAAAATATATAGACGTATCTGTATAAAAAAATACAAAATATATCAATACAGTCGCATATTAAAAACTGCAGGAACGGATAAAGGTATAGTTCCGATGCCGCTAAATATGATTTGTTTATTTACTTGTTACTATGGTAATTAATTCTGGTCTCCATGGTGTTGCAATGGCATCACTTTAACAGCCACTATCTTTACATCCATCTGGACCACAGTCTGTCACAAACATCACACGCGTGTCCAAATTCATTATTAAAGAATGTTTTGTGGATGTGCTTTATAGCTAACTGCCACGTTTTGCTGAATTCAATCGGCTGATACACTTGCGAAGTCGGGCGCTCTTCCTCATCCAACTCAACTTCAGTATTTATTTCCTTGTATTTTAAGCGTTGTCGGTAAATCTTCTGACGTTCAGCATTGGTCATTTTGGGTTTTTTGAATTCCCCATGATTTTCTTTACTCTCCTGTATGCATTTATGATACTTTTGAGCATGTTTAGCATCCATATACGACGACATTTTGTCCAAACACGATTTTTACAACTTGAATTAAAATTATTCAAACCTCTTAATAATATCATTGCTATTACGGTACACTATGTAGATAGTACTCGATGAGACAATTTTAATGACACCTTACTGCGGCGCAAAACATTTCTATTCCTCCCCCGCACTGGATGATGCAATAGCCTGCTTATATTGTGCTACTTATTATCTTTATTCCTTTATCTGTCGAATGGTACCTCATATAAGCATGAATCTTTTGTCATTTAGATAATATTTCAATTTCAAACGTGACGTGAAAACGTAATGCTCGATTTTCTGTTTGGGGGTGCCTATTGCTGGCCTGAAAGGTAAGACGTATTCTACGTTAAAAATTATATATAATTACACAATACATGAAGTAAAATAAAAAAAATGTCATGCATAAATAAGACTTATGAATAATGCCCACAGACTGTAAGAGTTTCCACCCATTTCCACAACGATTCCAGGTGTGAGAATTCCTGTCTGTGGAAGGTATAATGACTAAAAACCTACAGACTCATGGCCTTATTAGGAAGTTGTGTTTATGCAATTAAATTTCTTTTTTTAAAATTTTTACAAGATATTTTGTTAAAATGTTCTGGTACTTCAAAAGGCAACCACTGAATATGAACAGTCAAAATGTTGTGTTAGTATGTACTTAACATTTTATGATAATTTGAGTCCAGAATACTTTTGTATTGCAGTGCTAGCAACAGCAGAAAAAGAAACCACTTATTTATTTTTAACTAGGATGTTAAGATTTGTAAAAATAAGTATTTGGTACTTGCGCAGCTATATAACCAACCACCGATATCAGTATCAGTTTTATCACTATTGATATGTTTCATGTTGTCATCAGAATAAGGAAAACAGACAAGGTGTTCAGTAGATGCGATAGTAAAAACAAAAATAAAATAAACAATTTAGACCACGAAACAAGTACATCCAATAGCAATTAGACATGATAAAATATGTTGTATGGTTTAATGTATTTAAGCAGAAGGTTATGAAAGTGGTTTCAGTTCAATTCATCAGTACCTATGTACCAAAATCCTGTGCCTATTGTACAAGTTGTAGACTGTGTTGACATAGGTCAGTGGGCTTAGGTAAATAGGTATTGGTTTTATTAGTTTATTACTTTTCTTGAGGTGGAAGTTTTTCAACTAAAGCAAAAACGCCTTTCCTGACCTTATTCTTGAATATTTAAAGTGGTTTGCTCCCATTTGTCTGAATTCAGTGTATTTAATGTATGTTAACATGTGCTGGTGTTTTTATGTGTGAAGGTTATGTATACCCACTGGTTGTGGTTTTATTTATTACTTTTATGAGTGGCAGTGTTTTAATACACCAAAAACCAATTTTAGCTTTTAGGTATTAGTCTGGCAAATCAGCATCTAGATGGAATGTACCAATTGTTAAGGGGGGGGGGGGTAATGCACAAGTACAAAAATTAAAGTTTAATTTAAATTTATCATGTTTCTAGTAAAATTTGATACCTGAATTAAAATTTACTTAGAATATTTTAACAAAACTATTGTTGGAACCATAGTCCAGACCCCAGCCAATGAAAAGATTAGTCACTAATGTGGGGTGTCAAGCTCACATCACTGTCATTAAAGTGTTTGCATTGATTTCAGTAACAAGTAACAGACTATACAGTGGTCACACTTTTCCTGTGGCTCTTGATTTGAGTTCAGAATTTTGTTTGTAATAACTACAGAAATGGACTTTCTCACTAAATGTGACTTTTCTGTTAAAGTTAAGAAACATCTCTTTTATCTCATGTATAATATTATTTACATCAAAATAGGGTTTGGCAAATACATGTATACCTGACTTATTAGTCTTCAACCCGTCTGCAAGAGCTTCATTAATTTTATCAATTACTCGACAATCCTGGTCAATCTGCACGTCTATTACACACAATAGTATATTAAACATGATTTATTTTTAATTATTATTTTCTAAAGTTAGTTTTATGAATATTTAAATACAGATTTTAACAAACTCACAGACATGGAAGACAAGTAAGTAACTATAATTAGTCTATCTAAAATGAAAAAAAAAACAAAAAATAAAAACATAAATAGTTTGATTTCCTTGTGGTCATTACAGATCTGTGTATTATTAATCTACTTCTATCAGAGGCATAGCTAGGGGGGGCAAGGGGGCAGCCGCCCCGGACAGCATAGCCAGGAGGGCGGCAAAGTGAGCATAGACTTATAAAACTACAAACAACTTGTCTCTTTCATATGACTATTCCTTTCATAAAAGAAGCGTAACCAGCCAGCTTGTCTGTTGTCATAAACATTGCATGATAAACAGTATTAGTCTATTTATTTTTGACATCGTAATTACGGTTCATTATAATAACAAATTATGGTGTAATAAATATTACTCTAAATAGACATTGTGATACCAGGTGGACTTCAAAAGCAGATGTGGTTAAAGCAGTATTCACTCAGCTGGATGAAGTGATCACTACACTGGGGAAACAGGGATACACCAACTGGAACAATTGATACGAGGGAAGATGCAGCATTTATAATTAATGCAATAGGAAACTTTAATTTTGTAACCTTACTCTTTTTTCTGGACAGATATTCTTTCTTCTATGAACAAAATCTTGAAAATCTTGCAGACCAAAGGAATAAACTTTATTCAAGCATTGACACTTCTGGAGATGCTATCGGAAAAATTAAAAGTTTGCGGGAATGAGCTGTGTGACAATGACATTACTAAGGCAGAGCAGGTATGTAATAAATGGGGCATCAGTATCACAACAAGTTTAAGAAGGAAGCGCATGATGCTAGGGGATATGCAGATGTTTCTGCATTAACTGTTCGGCAAGAATTGTGAAGTTCTCTAATAGAAATTTTGGACAAACTGTCAGTTAAAATTTCAAGCCATTTCTCTAACATCAAAGTGTTAGAAAAACGCTTTGGGTTAAATTTGAGGTGTACGTAAATGATGGGGATATACATTTTAAGGAACAGCTTTCCCAAATCAATATTAAGTGTAGAGTACTTCCAAAACTGTATCCATATGACCTAAACAGTAAAGAATTGTTAAATGACTTGAAAGACGTAGTTTTATTAAAAAGGGCAAAAGTTAACGAAGAACAAATGGACTTTACACCTCAAGGACTGCTACAATACATTTCTTCAATGGGATTAGAAGCCTACAAAACACTAGCAACAGCTTTAAAAAAATGTTTTCTTACTTTACCAGTCTCTGTGTCTTCTTGGGAAAGATCGTTTAGTAAACTTAAAGTGATTAAATCTTACCTACGATCAACAATATCTCCAGACAGGTTATCAAATTTAGGGATACTTTCAACCGAAAACGACACTGCTTCGTCTTTAGATTATAGTGATTTAATAACCGACTTTGCAGTAATTAAGACCAGGAAATTACATTTTAAAATGACATTTTAAATATTTATTAAATATTAAAAATAAATATTAAGTGTTTATTAATAGAAGATGAAAACATTAACCTGTAATGGTAAGTCATTTATTTTATTACTTTGAATGTAGTTCTTTGTTTAACTTTATGTTGCTTTAGGATATTGTTTTGACGATGTGCTTTAGACCTACAAGAAATTTGCATATTTATTATAACATTTTTATGTTACAAATTGTTTAAATTACTACTATTTTATAGTTTACATTTGTTACCAATAGATGTATATAAACTGAATACCCTACAAACTGTAGTTTCTTAATTTTGACTTAACAAATATTCTTAAAACATTTGCTGGACATGCTTCCATACAAAAATCTACGCGTATGCATTTATTAAGTACTTTGTTTGCTGGATGGGCCTTCATTTTTGCTCTTGTGTTCTCTTTTAATTGTGAAGGCGAGGCGGCTGATGATCTCCTTGCCCTGGACGCCAAAAAGCCTAGCTATGCCAGTGACTTCTATCACTTGTTTTTTAGGAATGGATCTGTCTAACAAATGAACAAGGCAGTGTATGCATTTTAAATTGTAAAGGAAATATGGTAGACATAAGCAGACATACCCTGAGTTGTAGAAAAGTCTTGACACAGTTTAACAAACATCTGATTACATTGGACAAACTCGATGGTGAAAAAAGGAAAAAAATATGACTGATACAAAGAAGATGAAAAACAGCTTTAAAGAGTTTGCATCCTATTAAGATTAAAACCAACCAATATCCAAGAGAATTACAAGTCTTAAATAAAAGATCACATTGTAGGTGATAGATGTTTATGGATCACAAGTGTGGAATGTACATAAAAGAAATAGGGAAAGGTTAAGTTTGGTTAAAATTTGGTGCTGGAGGAGAAGTAGTAAATCAACAAGTGGCTAGTGATGGTTGGAAATGATGAAATAAGAAGGTGAACTGGAATGGATATAAATATTACAGGAACAGTCGAAGTAAAGAAATAAAATTTTGTTGCCACCTACATGAAGTGCCTGAAATAAAGAGTTGTAAGCAACTGTGTAATAAACACAACAAGAAGAAGTAATGGTAGACCATAAATTTCCTGGTTCAGTGGCATATAAACTTATGAACAGCAGGGTTAACTGCACATGTGTGCGTGTGTAGGCTGTGTGTTGTATGTATATCCAGTTGAAAAGGTCAGTTTAATAGTACAAGAGAAATTAAAATTTGATTTGGAACATAAATCTGTAATGATGTAAAAAACTGAATGCTAAAGAGCAATAGAAATTATATGGAGGGAGTTTGACTAACATGGTAGGAAGTGCCATTTCATATGTTTTACATATGTTAAGCAGATAATATATCAGTAGTCTGGAGTCAACATATTTGAATTTAATTGTAGTAAGTATGGTAGTGATTCAGTTGAGTACTGCATTAAGTGACCAGCAAGATACAGAAGATTTGGACCTCAAAACATTTGACAAGCATACAGAGTGCAAATGCAAGTTAACTGTGGACTCGCTTTAAAAATAAAGTGACAAAGACTGATGTCCTTGTTACTGCAGAAAAATAAACCTCATTTTCATACCACAATGTAACATATGAACAGAGTTTCAGATCTACTGACTATCAATGTAAGCTTATCACCAAGTTGTATGACCTAAAGTTTAGCAGTCGTAGGACTAAATCTGAGGCCATAGCAGTTAATGTTCTTGCTCCAAAATTTTTGTTGATGTCAGATCTGTACTCAACAAAGCGAATTTTGAAACTCACAAATGATTTCTCTACCAGTAACAAGATCAAGTTGGTGCCAGGTATGTGTAGAATTTTCATTATGGCATAAGCTGTTAAATTAAGAATTTTAGAGTTTCACAAAGTCAGTAGAGAAACTGCAAAAATTCTGTCAGATTATACATCAAAAGTGTTGAAGAAGTATGGCTTAGAAGATGAATAACTTTGTTACTGTTCAGAAACACAAATGCATACTTTGGAGGGGAACAAACAAAAGAGAGAACAAATGTTCATACAAAACTTGAACAGGTGTTTGGGAAGAGAATATCAGACAAAGCATGTGCACCATATACGGTGCACAATTGTGTTCAGCAAGCAGGATGTTGAAGTTACTGTCATTAACTGATCAAATGACATGACTGATTATTTCATATTTATCCTGTGAGGGCTAAAAACTCTAAAATTTCTGTGATTTTTTTGGGATGGAATAGAATAACAAAAGTTTTCCATTTCTCAGTCAACTTTCATTCAACAGGATACTTCTAAATTTTGATGGGTTAAAATCATAGGAATCGTTAAGACCAAAATATGTCTTTTAAAATCCTGTGAACGAGGTGTGGCTATGTTTTCTGCATGGTACCCAGAAATGTTCAGCACCACCATCGCTGCGATTTAGCAAAATAATATTTCAGCAACTGACATGGCAATAAAGTACTATGAGCTAAAGGGAAACCTGACTTTGAGGAAAGAAAATATATTTACTCCTCACATGTTAAACAGAAGCGCGTATCTTGTATTGCCGATGGAGATGTTACACAGGAAGGTTTTCAAAACATGCTGTCTGTTTCTACAAGAATGCATTTTTTATTGAGGAGGTTTTAAGAGAATGGGGAAGTTTTCCGTATTCCTGTTGAATTTTGGAAGAAAGGTGAGAGTAGGGGGAAAATGAGAGTTCTACCCCGGAAGTGACGTCACACGGCGGGAAATTCAAAAATTGTGGTGGTGGGGGTAACCATGCGGCAGTAGTCTGTCGGCCATGTTGTCGTCGTCGCCGCCTAAAGTGGGGTAATGTGTGCGTTGATTGGCGGAGGCGTGGCTATGTTCGCCGTTCGCCGTTCGCCGTTGACGTCGTCATCGTCGCTGGGCGGCGGCCTGGTGGTGGCTTGATGGCCGCCCGCCGCGGTGGGTCGCCGGCGGCCATGTTGGAAAAGGTGCGATGTTGTCGATTGGTGTAAGAGTGTAGTGGTTAAGGTACGGCCTGGTTGCCGATTCGTGCGTGTGTTATAGTGTATGGTTATGTATATGTAAGGGGTTTTTCCGGAAGTTCGGCCATGTTGGAAAAGCGTCGGTGTTGCCAACTGTTGTCGGTTCGGTGTTATAGTGTACGGGTTGAATGTATGTTTCGCCATTGTTGCCAACTCGGTGTTATAGTGTACTGGTTTCGTGTATATTTACCCTGCCGTGCCGATATCGTCGATGTTGTGTATAAACATGGTTATTCCCACCACCACAATTTTTGAATTTCTCGCCGTGTGACGGTCCAGGCTAGAACTCTCATTTTCCCTGTAAGAAATACACATGATATTCAGTGTTCGATTCACTTATCTGAACGATTGCATTGTTGACAACTGTGTGTCTATGTGTTAAGTAAATTGTAGTATGCGAAAAGGATAGTTGAAAATAAACAAACAAGACTTTTTTTTTAAAAGTCTTCATCCGGTGGTTAATTTCCATCTGTAACAAAAAAGTAAGAGTATTAGTGACATGTGGTTGTTACAAGTAGGATGGATTACTAAAACCTTTATTAACACTGTAATATACCTTAAATATGCATACGCCCATAAAACGTACGATTCGACTTTCCGAATACGTACATCCTGCATTGTGGGCATGCGGGTGGTGTCCCCTCCATCGCTACCGCCTGGAACCAGTTGAGGACGCATCGGTAATGGTATGTATGGCCACATACCAAACCGAGGAGCCTCTGCCCGTCATTGTATGATTCTATGCATATACTGCATGTATTGTGTGGAGGAATCATACCTTGAACAGGACAGGGCTCACCGCGACGCCAACACCATGTCGGTAGACTCCTTCTAAGAAGGAGTCTCAATGTTGTTGGGTCATCGTGCGTCCTCGGTTCGGTTGCGTGTAGCACTTCAAAGAAGACGGGTAGCGCGTCTTCTGGAGGGGTCCACAAACGGGGATCTCTCCGCAATAGTTGCTGCTGCTGTTGCTGATAAATGGGCTGTGGGCGTGGTTGAGGTTGCATCTGCGGTGGCGGCGGTGGTGACGGTGGTGGTGATTGCGGTGGCGTAATCGGATGTGGTTGTGGAGGTGGCGGCGGTGCTGGTATCGGGCGAATGTCACTAAAAAAAAAAAAAGACAACATAGAAATTATGTATAATCGCAAATAAAACAAAGCAGTATGTACGCATAAGAAGATGACTTACATATTTATGTCGAGGACTTCTACATCATCATCATCACTGTCACTATCATCATTACCGTTCGGATTTAATTCAAGCGTATCAGCATCGCTTTGATTGTCCTCCACCTCCATAACTTCACCTTCTTCTGTGGACTCGACATTACTGAAACAAAAAAAAAGGAACAATTTTAATACCAGATTTAAACGTAAGAGAACAAATGAATGTTAATTAAAAACAAACGTACCGACTCGTACCGGGTCGAGGGTGAAATACCGCCACTCCTGCAGCTAGAGCATCACTGAAAAAAAAAGTATAAATTGAACACATGAGGTAAACGCAATAGTATAAGACTTTGTTGTTAATGAAAACTGACTTACCGCAACACACTAGCCTGTAATCGAAATAACGCGCGTTTAAAACATTGCAGGCTGTTTGGAGATAGGGGACGACGACAATCTGCAGCAGCAGCAACAGCACCAGTCAGAGCGTTAGCATCACTTAAAAAATGAACACTGGAGGTAAAACGTAAGAGCACAGGAGTTTATTAATGAAAATTGTCTTACCGACTCGTGCCAGGTTGCGGAGATTGGGGACGAATTACAGCAACAGTGGGAGCAGCAGCATCATTGCTGAAAAAAAAATAAATTGAACACCGGAGGTAAAAAAAAAACACAAAAGTACAAAAGTTTATTAAAATGACAATTGTCTTACCGACTCGAATCGGGTTCTGGAGATACGGGAGAATCAGCGGTGACAGGTGCCTCGTCTGTATCACTGAAATAAAAAAAAATATATATAATTGAACACCGGAGGTAAACGCATTAGGACAAGAGTTTATTAATGAAAACGGTCTTACCGACTCGAGCCGGGTCCTGTCAAAGCACGACGTAACCGTTGTGAACTATAAAAAAAAAACACACATCAATCGAATGGAATATTCTTTTTGTGCATTATAAATAAAGAAAAAAATGTTATATTTACCATCGTACTCGACGTTGCTCTGCTGTCCTATTTTTCACAATTTTCTTGGTGTTCATTCTGTAAAACGTATCAAAAGTTGTAAAATAAGTAAATAAAGAACATAAAGTTAATGTGTGCGTGTGTGTGTGTAATGCTGAACATCATCTTTACCGTTAGTTATCGGTCCGTGTACTTTCTCTTTTTTGCCTTAGGACCAGCAGCGTCGTTGGTTATTGCTGCTATCATGTAATGCCCGTACGCGAGTGTACTTACACCGTCGTCCAGTACATACCTCTTATCATCATAAGGAGACAGGGAAAGTTTTGTTATACGTTGCGTGTACAGCTTATGATGATTGCTTCGTATACAGTCAGCAGAGGTGAATACGGTACGACTGTCAAAAAGACACTCGCTGTACAATTGATGTCGTAACCTTTTTTTTATTGCCGTCCTTGGCACACCTTTCGCCACCTTTTTGTCGGTGCGGTCGGACAACAAGAGCGAGTAACACTTCGCCCTGAGTCCGACAAATTCCCTGATGGGTTTTCCATTGGTCTCATCCTTGAACTTCCCCACGACTTTTTTGTTGTCGTCGCAATGACAAGGATGATCCGCGGGATAGTCCGATGTGTCAAAAAGGTGGAGATCCTCTTTCATATCTGAGTACAAATCGTTAGTCTGAATGCTGTAAAGCAAACTGTCTGTGTCAGTCATTAGTAAGGTCAATCGTTGTCCGTACTTGGCGACAGCGTACCGATAATGAAAATTGTACATTATCAATTTGCTGACATCGAGTACTGTGAAGCCGACGTACACCGGACGGGAAAGGAATATCGTCCTATTTCGTAAGGCCAGTCCGACCAAGTTATCGGTGTAGCGGATCATACGCTTTAGCCGAGGATTGGAAACAATTTTCTGCAGCCGTTGTTCGTTAGAGACTAGTTGGAAGTCTATTCGTTTCCTCACGTTCTCCAGCGATTTGCCATAGACGGCGTTGACCATCAGTTTGAAAAAATCCTTTTCGAAACTGTTGGTGGCTGCTGCTCTCTTTTGCGTGTTGAAATCGATAAACGGTTTCATCCACGCTCTCTGTTTAAAACTCAACACCCTATGTATCGCTTTCAATTCTAAACCGAGACTCAGATACAATTTTAAATTTCGAAAATGAAGAACGTAATTTTGCTTGTCGTCCAAAGTCGTCAGCAACTTGGGAACGGACGACGAAGGCGTTTCCGATCCGCTATACCCTTTTGTATAGTGCAGTCGTGTGTGGAGTCGTCGAGAGTACGGTGAAAGTACGTCAGGATGGACACAGGAACGGACGGGTGCCAATGGATAATCGGAATGGAGGTCATGAAGTTCAGGTGGATAGTGTAAGTCGACCTCGAGTATGTAGCCCACGTCACCGTCATCGCACAGAGTACGCACGTCCAGTGAGTTGATCTCGTTACGATCTAACCATCTGAAGGCGGCGTAAGGGAGCGGTTGTGACATGGCTGCACCGTAAAGGTTGTTGCAGTCCGTGTACAATATGAAAGAGGTTGGCTTTGAAGCATCGTACTGATCGACAATTAGTGGGTTGTTGGCCTTGGCGTGGCGGTTGGGTACCATGCTAACGCCACCACGAACAGCCGATTCTATAAAGAGATGCTGATCTATATCCGTCAACAGCTCCAGTCGCATACGGGTCATCTTTAACATCGCATGCCAAGCGACACCAGGAAGCGAGTAAAGATGAGCCGGATCGATCTGGTAGTACCGCATGGCCATCTCACGGAACGCCTCGAAGACGTCGGCCAGTAGCAGCACGTCTGTTTTAAGATACAGATCGTGATATTCGCCCAGTGTACTGATTCCAAAAGTACGCCACACGTTGTGCGCGTGAGCGTAATCTTCGTCAGATATTGGCGATTCACTCAACCTGTTGAAAAAGTGTTCGCGTGCGGGCAGACGTGTTTCGTTGAATTTCTCGCTACCTGTCATGTAATCGTAAGGGTACACGCCCTTACGTAAGAGTAGCTCGAAGTGTTCTTCGAAACATTGCTTCGTTAAATCGAAATCCGCTCCGCTCGCGTGCAAGTTTCCAACAAGTGTGTCCAAGGACGTGTTCAGAAATTGAAGCGTGTCTACGAAACGCAGACGACCCAACGAGACTGATACGAAGCGTTCGCTAGTGGTAGCGGTAGAAGCGAGATCGTCGTATTTACCCAACCCTTGTACTAGGTGATGTGCATCGTAACCTCGTAAGTTGTGAAAAAATACAGGTATGTGTCGTGGAGTCTTGAAATTAAGGTTACAGATGTTGTGAGCTGCGCCTAGGTATCGTCCTGTCAGATGACAATGGTTGCGCACTTTGTCGATTTCGTTCAGTGGTTCTTCACAGAGATGACATACGAGGGCATTTGCGAAAGATAACAAATCACGGTCACTCATAGTCATAGGGACAATGGATCGGATGATTCTGAAAAGTTCTCGCTCTTCAGCGACCAGTCTATTGAGAAAAACGTCTACCACGTTCTCACCGCGATAAACGACCTGGGGTTTGAAAATGTTACGCTCGTAGTCGACTATGAGGTAGGAGAAACCTGAAGGAAGATGTAACGACTCCGTTGTGGTGGACGATGTGTGCGGAGGAGCGTCGCAGCGATGGCAAGGGACGATAAATGATTCAAAATCTGCGTATATCGCAAAAGGGACCTTATGGCAGTATGTATAATTTCTGAAATACATCACATTCTCCTCCTCCGCTGTCGTGGGTAAACGAATTTTCTGTTCACCATATGGTGAACAGTGGGGGATATGTTCGGTAAGGAGTCGTTCTTCGCAAAATCTATGCAGACAGTAATTGCAATAGAAAGAACGCCCGTTGTGGTTGCTTAGTGAAGAGAATAAGCGACTTGTATTTTTGATTAAACAGTAATGTTTTCGGTCGTCAGCGGTAAAAAGTAATAGATTAACGTGATGTTGTCTGCCGCTGGAAGGAGTTATTCTTAAAGGGTAAATTTCATATTCTTCGTAACCGAAAACATTTATAGAAACGTTAGGATTGTCTCGTTCGAACTTCACAATGTCGGATAGACGGGTGGGGTAAGTTATACCAGAAGTATTGATACTGCAGATATGCGGCTTGTATTTGGATACACGATCGTTGTGTGAGTGTTGTGGAAACAGAGCGGCCAACACTGACCATACGAAACACATTTGATCGCCTGTATTGTTCACGTTGATGATGGATTTAGTACGAGACAATTCAGGAGGTGTACGAATGAAACTGGAGGCGGTTAGCGGTTGGTATCGTGAGAGAACGAGTTCTAAGGAGATTATGCGGTCTAACACCCAACCGCTACCCTCGCGTGTGAATTTATCAATCGATTCAATGATCTTTTCGTATGAAGCTTCTAAACGATCGGGCAATACATCTTGGTCAGCGATCAGTGTCGTATGACATCGTCCGTGAAAATAAGCTTCAGTCGTCACTTCTTCGTCCTGGTCCGTGTCAGCGTTTACGATGTACTTGACAAATCTCGCTTTAACCGTTATATGCCACTTTATAGAAAGCAAACGTGTCAGTTCGTTTAGAATGTCCGTACGTAACGTATCGTGCATTTCATCAAAAAAGGTTATGACATCGTTGACACATTCTTCGTCATCTGTGATAGGCGTGTAAACGCGCAATACCAACGCGCCGCGTAACGAATATTTACATTCAACAGCAAATGACTGCATTATCAACAACAATGAAAACACGAAACTTTAACAATTACTTGCTCGCTTGAAGAACAATTGAATACTGATACGAAATTAGAAAATAAGCACTATTTTATATGCGACACGTGAAAGTTACACTGCGCGAGACTTGAAGGTGAACGCTGGCAGTGATCGTCGCTCTACTTATACTATCTATGACAGTAGCGCGCGCAGCTATCCGCTCCCACTACCGAACTATTACCGCTGACGATCCCCCACTACCAACTGCGCGCGCAGCTATCTGCTCCCACCACCGTGCTTTATTTCATAGCGACCAATTGACGACAGCCATCCCCACTACGGATGCGCGCGCAGCTATCGCTGAGGAGGTGAAATGCAACGCGACAAACCAACATTCTTGCTTCAGATATGGATGTGTCCACATATTCTTTTGCAAGCCGCTTAAAAAGCTTTTACATCAGTCGTCGTGGTAACATTAAATTTTTCGTTCATAAATTTCCGAATGCGAACGTAAAAATTTTTGACCTAGCCAAAGCTGGGTTTATTTACGAAGACGATGGTGATGTTGTAAGATGCTGCAAGTGTAAAATACGAATTATGGATTGGGCAGTGGGTGATGATCCCGCCCAAGTCCATAAGGCGTCAATGCCCGCATGCGATTTCGTTCGTGAACACTTGTAGAAGTCGACGCACGCAAAAACGGCTCTTTTCAGAGCCAACATAAACTCATGTACAAACATGCCCGTTTGGGCAGTACTAGTAGTACTAGGTGTTACTACTACTACTACTACTACCGAACGACAGTATTCACTCCAAAAGTGTGAGTGAAGACACATAAAAAAAATTACTCAAACAATATGCGTATACACTATAAATATCATGATCACGATTAATAGCGTATCACTCACATCGCAGATCATCGAGACGATGGACGTCTATCGATATGATGATGGGAAACATTTCACAATAACCAAAGCTTCACGAAGCGCGATACGGTCCAACTTATGTTCCATGTATTTTGTGAAGAAAAGACGATTTTGTGGCAACTACTGTACACGTTACAAATTCGGCGTTGACAAATATCACGCACGTTGTTGGCGTCACATAAAAAAACACCGCAGTGATTTGCCACCGATCGTGCTGTTGATGATAGTATCCGATCGTATACACAACAAATCACGGTGGCTTCAATTTATCGTAGAGTGCGAACAAAATAACGTACCGATAGAACTTGTGGTTTACGAAAAGAATATGTTCAAGTGTACCGTACGTCACGGATGGAATTTTCTTTCACGTTTCCGTCCGATTCCTGAACTCTATAACGCTGTTCAGCGTGTGCACGGCTTACACGATTCACACGGACAGATGAACTACACTACTGTATACACGGACATGCTCGCTTACGGAAGTTCGATACCACACGCTTCTTGTTGCATCGTCCTTACGGAGCGCACTATTCCGATACGCACACCGATGGAAATATACAGAAGCGTGATGATGATAGTGCCAAAGTGCGCACTGGATCCTAGCTACAACGTAAGTTTTGACCTGCACTGCCCACCGTCCTCGTTACCGACACTAGCGAGAGGGAAACAGTTCGCGTTGGTGAACAACAAGGCGCAGGGATTATTTTCGGTAGCCTTTCTGAAGGAGGCATTGCCTACACTCCGCAAGTATTGCGAATACTTTGGTCTGCGGTATTCGCACGAACAAGGGTACACGGTGAAAGACCAGCGTTTGTACGAACAGTGGCAGCATTGCACGGGCTCTATGGCGGACGAATTTTGGTTGTTGAACTCGTATCTGATACACCTGCATACGAAATCGAGAAGTCAACGCCCAATCGCTGAACTCAAAGCTAAACACATGTGCGAGTGGCTACCTGAGAACGATAACGTCATAGTCGCGGAAATGCACGAGTACCGCGACAACGTTATACGTAGCGTCATGTTCAAAGACATGAATTCTGTTAAGACTGTAAGAGCGTTGGACTCGAAACAACACGCGCTCCCGAGATACTACATCGGTATGAGCCTCGTGCGTAATGGGCGTATGAAAATCAGTTTAGCTCATGTTTTAACGTACTTGCGCAATCGGAAAAAGAACGCGATGTTCTTCCGTTCGGTCGAGATGATATAAGCGGGTGTGGAGCGGTGGCGGTGTGACAGTCGCGTGATGGAAGGTGGACGTGCCAGAACGGCATCGATGAGAATTACCTTCAGCACCGAGCCGACAGTTTACTACATTCCAGCGTATTGCGAATCACGGTTCGCACGACGACACGAAAATGAAACGAGCTGTGAAGAATATACACCAGAGCGTTCGCAAGACTATAGCGACGGAGTTGCACAGACCGGTAAGAAGGAATTTTCCGAGACGTGCGGTCGAGTTGAAGGGACTTCACGACTTGTACCAAGCAGACCTGGTAGAGATGATACCGCACGCAAAGGTGAACAAGGGATTCAAGTACCTTATGACGATGATTAACGCGTTTAGCAAGTACGCGTACGCCGTTCCATTGAAAACGAAGACGGGTGTAGAGGTCGCACGAGCTCTGGAACCGATTCTGCGTGCTAATAAAATGAAATATCTGCAGACGGACAACGGGAAAGAGTACTACAACAGTACCGTAGAAAAATTGTTGAGCAGATATGGTGTCACACTCTATTCCACGTACAGTGAGAAAAAGGCTTCCATTGTGGAACGCTTCAACCGTACGTTGAAAACGCACATGTATCGCGCGTTCAGCGAACAAGGTCATTACCGTTGGTTGGATATGTTACCGG
Organism: Magicicada septendecula; assembly: GCA_034769895.1. NCBI lineage: Eukaryota > Metazoa > Arthropoda > Insecta > Hemiptera > Cicadidae > Magicicada > Magicicada septendecula. The sequence continues at coordinate 416,454,685 of CM068369.1, forward strand.
AACTAGTCAGCACGTATAACAACACCGTGCACAGAACGATTGGAATGAAACCACAACAGGTGAACGAATCCAACGAACGTACAGTGTTACGCAGGATTCGTGTGAACACGGCGAGGAGCATCGATTATAAACGACCGAAGTTCAAAGTAGGCGATCGTGTGCGTATAAGCAAACACAAAATGACGTTCGCTAAAGGATACACACCGAATTGGACAAACGAGATATTCTTCGTTCACACAGTGCGTACCGGCAGCGTACCCGTCACTTATTCGCTAAAGGATCATACAGGAGAAGTGTTGAAAGGTGGTTTTTATGAACACGAAATCAGTAAATCGAACGTTGGTGACGTGTACTTGGTAGAAAAGATCGTACAACGTAAAGGCGATCGTGTGAAAGTCAGATGGTTAGGATTCGATGGTAAACACGATTCGTGGATACACAAGAAGAACTTGGTATAACAACGATTCGACTCGAGGAAATAGAACTAGTATGCGTCGATGCGTTACTATGACAACATGCGCGCTGTGTACAGTGTAAAAGACATTGTGTCACATCCTGGTTACGATGAGTACATCGTGAACACGACCGCAAACGACGTTGAACGCATGCGAAGGATCTTGACGGTGTACGAGTACTGGCAACGGGTTACCAATCGCGTGACGAGGTTCCGACTCAGCGAAATAGTACCAACCGGCACCGGATTCGATCACTACAAAGAATGTGTTTGGTCGGATCCGAACTGTGAAACGGGTCCGGACACATGTGTATGCAGTTACATATCTACCGACTGCTACGATATAGTGCGACTATTAAATAGACTGTGCGTAGAACGACAACATGAAAATATTGCAACAAGCACACAGACTAAAAATACAGGACGTGGACTATTCGAAATTGTGCGACGATGGTGGGAGTGGCAGAAAAAACGTAAACACGGACGTCTTCTGCCCGATACCGTTCGTTCGATTATCTGCGGACCTTCCGCGTGCGGAAAGACAAACGTCATGTTCAACCTGTTGTTCGATGTAAACGGATTGAGATTCGTGAACTTATACGTGTTTTCTAAATCACTATTTCAACCCAAATATCAGATGCTGGAGACCCTGATGACACGACTTTCCGACGAAGGAATGGGTTATCACGCCTACAACGATAACGAAGAGGTACCACCTCCCGACGAGGTCGATCCCAATTCTATTATGGTGTTCGATGACGTGTCTTGCGAAAGGCAACACAACATACGCAAGTATTTCTCTATGGGACGACACAGCGGTGTGGACGCGTTTTACCTTTGTCAGACGTACAGTCAAGTGCCAAAACAGTTGGTTCGTGACAACGCCAATCTAATAGTGTTGTTCAAACAGGACGATCGCAACTTGAAACATGCGTACAACGATCACGTCAACACGGACATGAAATATGACACGTTTAAGAATATGTGCGCTGAGGCGTGGAAAGATCGTTACGGCTTTCTCGTTGTGGACAAGGATTCTTCTATCGACGCTGGCAGGTATAGAGTCGGTTTTGACCGTTTCATAGTAGTCGCGCCTAACGATTAAACAAAAAAAAAGTCACACGTTCAGCTAAATACACATGACCTGCTGTCAACGACTTTAGTTGATGTTCTGCCGTTTATCGAGATGGACGACAAGAAGAAACGACTAGCACGTGATATCGACACGATTAGTGATGATATACGGAAGAAATACCGTGCGTTAAAACATGGGATTCGTGAAGAAGAAGCATCGTTATCCAAAAGTTACAAACCGATTCTAGAACCGTTACAAAATATTTCGCAAGCGTTGCTTGAAAAGAAACGTAAATCAACAAATGAAAAGCCTTCAAGAGTGAAAAAGATGAAACGTGAAGAGGATGAGAAAGAGGAGAAGGAAGAGGATCCGACAGGTGCAATTAGTAAAATCGATGCGGGAACACCATCTCGTTCCCGAACGAAGCCACCGCGTTTCCTGAAAACGCCCGTGATAGCCGAAACATTAGACGATGATGATGATGATGATGAGGACGATCCCAGTCTCAACATTGAAAAAATGCTAGACACACCGGAAGGAAGACGTGAAGCGCGTAGATATTTTCAGGACAAATATGACAGTGAATCATTAGCGAACAAGTACATGCGTATGATCGTTTCGTCCGAACGCGATCGTCTGATGGACTATACGTACGGTGTAAGACATGAAAACGGAAAATGGATGATCGGTGATTCACAGTTCGAAATCGATACGGACGATTCGATTCTTATCAACGGTAAACGATACAAAGGTACACCAGGACTCTACGAACTAGTGTTCATGAAGCATCCTAATGAAAATATTTACAAGGAATCAGATCTGAAAGCGTACAAAGATATACTGCGTAACACCAACGCGCATAAGCAGTATTACTTAGCGAACGCACAGGTGAACGCGAACAGAGGTGTAAAGTATAAACGAATAATATCGCAACTGTTTCCGCCGAAACGTACAGGACAGGGGCATAATAATATTGATATATCGTATATGACGTTAACGAGAAAAAAAGACAAAATCGATTACGTGCACTGGGACGATCCGAACGAACTGGTGGACAGATTGCGACTGTTAATGGCATCACAACGTGTTGGAAACAGTGGGCACACGAACGAAATCGTCTCCATAGTGGAAGAACTACGTGAAGCAGGCATAATCGTATAATAAGAGCGGTTCGATTCTGAAAGCCGATAAAGTGTATAAATAATACTGTCGTACATGCGCCGGGGACATTCCACGTTTGGTTGTGACAACATGGATATCGTGCTACTGTTTATTATCGTGTGCACAAGTGCCGTTGTCGCATCGAGCGTTAACGCTAACGATGTTGATTTCGCTATAGATTACTTGGTGCGATACGGTTACGTACCCGACGATAGTTTACGACTCACGGACAACGCCACCATCGATATGGACGCCTACCTTCGCACGTTTCAAGTGAATTACAATTTAACCGTAAATGGAGAATTGAACAACGAAACGATGAATCTGATGCGTGCGCGGAGATGCGGTAACGAAGATTTCGTGTCGTACACCTTACGAACACCGTGGGCCAAGAGACGTTTGTCGTGGCGGTTCTTTCACGGTAGCGCCAGCGCTATAGAAGCGTCGCGACAAGCGTTCGCTGTATGGCAGAAACATTCGAACCTGGAATTCGAATATCGTCCCAACGACATAAACGCCGACATGGTCATTGCTATGAAATATTTTAAACACAGGTGTCTGACTTCCAGGTGCACGATCTGCGGGTACGATTTGGACGGACGAGGAGGTATACTCGCTCACGCTTATTACCCGCCCGATTTACCGTATAACACTACCGAAATACACATGGACTACTACGAATCGTGGAATTATACGAACGCAACCGAAATACCGGACGATCAAACCAGTTTCCTTCAGGTGTTAACGCACGAAATCGGACACGCGTTAGGACTGTCTCATTCCCTCGAGAAGGATTCGATCATGTACCCGTTCTACGTACCACGCTCGAACGGTGCGTTCGACCTGAGAGACGACGATATAAAAGGCATTCAACGCTTGTACGGGAAGCCGCCGCCGCCGCCGCCGCCAGCTACGACGACGACGGCGACGACAACGAACGACACCGTTCGGACGACGGATTTATGTCGGCTAAAGAACGTTAATCAATTTTTAATAATCAACAGACATCTGTATATTGTGCACGATAACTTTTTGTGGACATTGGATCTCGAGTCGAAGCGATCGAGTCCGTCGTCGCCGCTTCTGTTGACGGATTGGTTGACTTTCTTACCGTTGACGTTCACCAACGTTTCAGCGATGTACCAGAGACCGCGAACCGAAGAAGTGGTGCTATTCATAGACAACTACGTATACATGTTCGATATACACAGTCTGCAACCGCTGAACGGGTATCCGCGTTCGATCACAACGCTCGGTGTTCGCACGATGACGAAAATAAACGCTGCGATACACACGTACACGGGTCGAACTCTTCTGTTGTACAACGATATGTATTACGGCGAAATAGACGAGTGCACGTTCACGATCAAGAAACACGGATACGTTAAAGATCGTTTTGTCGGCTTACCAGAAGCCGTCGACAGTGCGTTCCGATATATCGACGGAAAGATTTATTTCTTCAAAGACGCACGCGTATACGTGTACGATGAATTTCTAAATACGATCGTAAAAGGAAAACATAGCGACGGACTCTCCGTTGTCGGAATAAAATGCATAGACAGTACGATCGTATCAAAACTAATCGATTTATTACGCGAGTACGTATAAATGCTGTGAACAACGGACGAGACGCATCATTTACAAGATGAGTGTTGACAAGTTCGGCAGACACCAGAGCGCTGTCAGAGCGCGAAGGGAGACGCGTCGCAGTCTACGGGAGGATATTGGTATCTCGATGACCGAGGACGGGCACTTCGACGTAGCGGGGAAAAAAATACACAACTTGGGCGAACCGCAAGACGGTAACGATGCCGTTCCACTGCGCTTCGTGCGTGACCACTGTCTGTTTGCCGACGATCCGTCGTCGACGACGACGACGCAAGGAATAGACGCGAAAGGTCGTAAGCTCGTCAACGTCGGCGCTCCCGTCGATCTCGGGGACGCTGTCAACAAGCAGTACGTAGACTACTCGTGCTTACGTTTCACACAGCTGGTACCGAACAAGAAGAACGGAGCTGTCGTCGACGCGCGGGATCATCGCATACAGTCTCTGAGGGAACCGATTCGTGCGAGAGACGCTGCGACCAAAGTATACGTGGACTCGAAAATCATACCGAAGGATACGAACTCTAACCTAATGGTCGGCAACGTGCGGATAACACAGTTAGCGCCACCAGTCAACAACAAGGACGCGGTGAATTTGGAATTTTTGAACCGACACACGATCACCGCGGTAAACGACGCTTATTTCAACGCACAAGGAAAGACTATTCTAAACGTCGGCGACGGTGGCGCACGGGCTACGGACGCGGTGAACGCACGTCAATTGGAGGAGGCGAAGCGGTACGCGAAGAGCGAAACGTACAAACTCGCAAAAGTGTTCCAACATCGTTGGGAGAAAGTGGTATCGTATATCTATAAATTGCATAAGCACGCAGCGCGTACTTCACTTGGTGCCGAAGAGGCGGACTTACTACTAACGAACAAGTCGGAGACGAACGAGTTGATTAGTGATCTGGACAAATCTAAGGACGAGCACGATTGGAGATCCCTTTATCGAGAGCAAGCGAAACAGTAGTCATGTACGAACTACGTAGCCGAAAAAAGAAGGGAGGGCGTGGTCTTATCGGAAAAATAGTTAAAAGCGCGGTACCATTCGTTGCGAAGTCAGTACCTACACTGATCAATCGAGCGGTGGACGTATTACCGGTGGAACTACATCTGCCCGGCTACAGGTTCTGTGGACCCGGAACGAAACTAGAGCAGAGATTGGCTCGTGGTGATCGAGGAATCAACGAGTTGGACGAAGCTTGTCGTGAACACGATATCGCTTACAGCAAGTACAAGGACAACGAACGACGACGTGTAGCGGATCGTGTGCTAGCCGGTAAAGCGTGGGAACGAGTGAAAGCTTTGAATTCCGGCATCAGTGAAAGAGCGTACGCGGCAGCCGTAGCAGCAGCGATGAAGGCGAAATCAGCGTTAGGCAGCGGGCTATGCTGCGGTGGCGGTGTGCGTAAACGTCGCACCAGACGACGCAAGCCGGTTCGACGCACGACAATCAGGAAGAGGAGGAGGAGGAGGACAACGACAACTGGGGCAGGACGTCGACGAAGACGGGCCGATGGTAAAAAGGCTTCAGGACTATACCTTCGACCGTACCGAAAAAACTAATCAAAATACCCGTGCGTCCGTTGTCCGATCGAGATCTTTATGAGTACACGAAACTATTGCGTATACCTTATTTCAGAGGCGTGTACATGCGCGACACACTTCCTAGTACATCACCGTGGGAGAACGAAAGCGCAATCGTGAATCTGGACGACGCTACCGGACCGGGCACGCACTGGGTATGCTACAAGAAGCGAGGCGACAGAGTCTGGTACTTTGATGGATTCGGCAATCTGCGCCCTCCTGTCGAGCTAATACGGTACTTTGGATCGAACGTGACCGACATTCATTACAATTACGCACAGAAACAGCCATCGAACACGGTCATCTGCGGACATTTATGTTTAGAGTTTTTGATATCGAACGATCAGTAAACGCCAAGATGTCTTCGCTTACGGTCACTGTCACAGGAACGGATCCAAGCGCACTGGTTTGTGACTTTTTCCACCGCTTGAACTGACGAACGGTGAATGGTACGCGGGACTGCTGGACTTTACCACGTACAACTCTATACCGAACGTGGAAAGCGGAAGAAATAACATCTTTCCCGTACTAAAGGGAGCACGTAAAACGTTAGAACTCGTCAATATACCGACCGGAGTGTACGAAATCAGTGATATCGAAACATACCTGAAGAAAGAACTAGCAGACCCGAAATTTTCTCTACGACCCAACAACAACACGTTGAAATGTGAAATTTATTGTTCATACGATATCGATTTCGGATGTACGGAACACACGATCGGTACCATGTTGGGTTTTTCCAAGAACAGAAAGTTAGAAGCGTATATATTACACACGTCGGACGTGCCTGTAAACATTAACAAAGTGAACGTTTTGGAGATAAGGTGTAACGCTGTACAAGGCTCGTACAAGACGGGACGAAACGAGCATATACTGCACTCGTTCTATCCAACGGTTGAGCCAGGATTCAAGATAGTAGAAACGCCTAGAAACGTCATTTATTTTCCACTTAACGTACTACACTTGCGTAACGTTACACTGTCCGTACACGATCAGGACGGTGATATTGTGAATTTTCAAGGCGAAGTCATCACCGCGCGTATACATTTGAAACGTGTGTAGTAATCATGGGAATTTATTTCACCGATACCCCCGTGATGAAGAGCGGTGGCGGCGGCGGCTCGCACCACGAGATAAAAGAGGTCAACACTTTTGGAAAAGGTATCAGTAGACGTTCGTCGTTGACACGGTTAACAGCAACTAACCGACGCTACCTGATTTCATTAGGATTCAAAGTCAAGAAAAACAAGTAATATGGCGGACAGCGGTATCGTCTTATCGGTTGAACGTCGACCATTCTTCGAAGACAACATCACACATTACGAATATCATCCTCATGCACCGTACGCGTCAGCGTCACGATACGGAAATAACGATGAGATACGCATACCTATACTGCAACAGGAAGTCTTCACTTTACCGATGGAAAGTTTCCTGTACGTTGAAGGCAAATTGAGCAAAAAGACCGACAGCACCGGTAGTGTGAACGTGAAAATGATCAACAACGCGATCGCGTTTCTCTTCGAAGAAATCCGTTACGAACTGGCCGGTGTGGAAGTGGATCGTACCAAGAGCGTCGGCATCACGTCCACTATTAAAACCATGCTATCTGCCGGCAAGCAGGACATTGTTTCGATGCAAAACGCCGGTTGGGTTGCTCCTACAGCTAACGAGATAACACCGACCGGCCAACACGAGGAATTCAACTTTTGCATACCGTTGAGGATGCTGATGGGATTCGCTGAGGATTTCACGCATGTTATTTTAAACATGAAACAGGAACTTATACTGTTGCGCACTTCCAGCAACGTTAACGCTTTGTTCTCGTCTACGGATGCGCCCGCTAACGCCGATATAGAACTGACCAAAATCTCTTGGATGATTCCGTTCGTGTACGTGAACAACGAAGTACGGATACGATTGTTGGATATCATACGCAAGGACCTACCGCTATTCTTACCGTTTCGTAGTTGGGAACTGCACGAGTATCCGGCTTTACCGACGACTGACAGACAGACTTGGACAGTGAAAACAACTACACAACTGGAGAAACCACGGTACGTGATACTCACCTTTCAGACCGCCAGAAAAAACAATCTGAAAAAACACGCAGGTGAATTCGATCACTGCAATGTGACAAACGCGAGACTCTTTCTGAACGACAAATACTACCCGTACGATAACCTGAACCTGGATATCGATAACGGACGTTACGCATTGCTGTACGACATGTATACACGATTTCAAAAATCGTACTACCACAGAAGTCAACCCAACGTACTTCTAACACCTACAGAGTTCATAGCAAAAGCACCGTTATTCGTCTTCGATTGTAGCAGACAGGACGAATCGCTCAAGTCATCACCAGTCGACGTCAGATTGGAATTCGAGTCATCGACCAATTTCCCCGCTCAGACAGCGGCCTACTGCTTGATACTGCATGATTCAATAAATGTGTACACTCCGTTATCCAACACGGTGCGCAGACACAATTAAACGCTTACTATATATTAATGTTTTTTTTTACTGTAAATAGAAATTTGCTTTTTTAGAATGTAATTTTTAATTTAAAAAAAAATGTAATCAATTTTCATGTATTTTTATTTTATTGTAAATAGAATGTAATGTAATCAATTTTCGTGTATTTTATTTTTGTGGAGGGGGAAAACGATTCTCCTCTTCTCCCTATTCTTCGTTCAGTGTTTCATCAGCACGAGTCGCGAGTGGACGTACAAGATGCTTTCACACGATATCTATGTTGACGATATCAATCACAACAGCAACAACCGCTATTTCACACAATGCGGTGAAGCGGCAACGACTACATCAATCAAGTCTTTATCACCGGACGATAAAGAAGTACAGGTCATCTTAATTCAAAAAATCACATCTCCGTACCCACGTTACAGAAACTTGGAAAACCGTTTAAAGAGTTTTAAAGAATGGCCTGTATCGTTAACGATAACACCTAAAGAATTATCAGAAGCGGGTTTCTTTTACACCGGATGCAACGATAGAGTGATTTGTTTTTGCTGTGGAGGCGGATTAAACAAATGGGAACGTGGAGAATATGCTTGGATGGAACACGCACGACATTTCCCTGCGTGCTCTTACGTAATGTTAATGAAAGATAAAAATTTTATCCTCAAGGCACTGGGTATTGTTACCGAGGCGCAAGCACCAACAGCTGTAGCAGTGACAGCAAAGAACGAACAACGCACCGACACGATCAAGGAGAATATAAAAAACGTAGAAGAAAGCTCGAATCGTGATACGATGTGCAAAGTCTGTTACACACATAACGTGGAAGTTGTACTTATTCCCTGTCGACATTTTATTACATGTGTGAATTGTGCCATAACCCTACATAATTGTCCCTTATGTAGAACCGCATACACTGCTTACATGAGAGCGTATTTCTAGTTCGTTTTCACGCGTCTATTGAACACCCGGTTTGAAAATATATATATATATATGCTGCTGTGACAAAAGTGTTTTATACAACCTCCGCTAATATCGCATACCTCAGTGTTTGAACAGCACGCGTTGAAGACGGACGCATGGAGCTGCTATCTCCGTACGAGTACATACGCTGCAGTGACTTAAAGCATACAGTACTGTACCCTATAGAAATTTTTGTATACAACGTTCTGACATGTAAATTTGTTGCACTGATCCGTGACGAAAATGTAAAGTACAAAATAAACGTTCCGAACAAATTCTTTACGAGCGTTTCACAATATACAACGTGTCTGTTCCGTAAGACGGACGGATCTGCAACGTTCCTAGTAAAACCAAACACGTTGTATATAACGAAAAAAGGATGTGCGAGGATAAACTAGCAGTCATAGTTGACTTTCACTGTTTTATCGACAACAATGGAAACGAACTCGTTAAGGAACTAGCCGTTATGGACGTCACTGCATTTGCCAGCAGGCATTGGATATTTACACATCCAGTAGAGACGATTGTTTCGAATCACAAGCATGTGAGGACAAACAGATGGTTAACAGACCATTATCATGGACTAACGTGGACGGACGGGGACACATCGTACGAACATCTTGTACCGATATTAGAAAAGTATACGTTTCCTTTTAACTTCGTGTTCATAAAAGGATTGCAAAAAAAAAGATTTCTACAGAAGCGTATCGTGCATTTTAATATTATAAATTTAGAAGATTTCGGATGTCCTAAACTCGATCAATTACAATCAATACACGGAACAGCCTGTCTCACGCACCGCTTATGTCCGGAAATATGTACAAATAGTAGAGTACACGCTTTACGCGAGTGGGTTGTGTCAGATTTTAGAATAGTCAATACGTTTCTGATAAATTACTAAAATTATTGTTTAGCGCTTACATAAAAAAAAAAACAGTCGTCGTCTTTCTATCGATTACATCATCTGTCTAAAAATAAATTAGTGTGTTCAAACAAGCGCGACCGCTGTCTAGACGTATAAAAAAAAATAACCGACACCCCTCTTCCCCACCTACCCATCGAACCGTGAGAAATCAAGTTGCATCCTGTTCACACAGTTAAAAAAAAAAAAAAAAAACAGTCGTCGTCTTTCTATCGATTACATCATCTGTCTAAAAATAAATTAGTGTGTTCAAACAAGCGCGACCGCTGTCTAGACGTATAAAAAAAAATAACCGACACCCCTCTTCCCCACCTACCCATCGAACCGTGAGAAATCAAGTTGCATCCTGTTCACACAGTTAAAAATAAATTAACGTCGGCGACATGTTCGAACAAGCACAAGTGCTGTCTAGACGTATAAAAAAATAACCGACTCCCCTCTTCCCCACCTACCCATCGAGCCGTGAGAAATCAACTCGTGACCTGTTCACACGGTTAAAAATAAACGCTTACTGTGCGTTGAGTGGTTTCCCCCCTCTCCGGTTTCCACCTCCACAACTACCTCCCTATATATTCCACTGCGCGCAAGCGTTATTCGTTCATTCGTTGAGAGACGTGCCGCAAATTATTATAAGTTCTTTATTTTAAAATGGCATCATTCACTGAAAAGTTTGCTACTATTAGCGCAATCGAGTATAAAAAAATAAAGGAATTGATAATCGGTGTAAAATATCCGATAGAAGAAATGCAAAATATAGACGCAAAATACGGTAAAACTATACTCGTCACTCTTCAAGATTACAAAGACCCTAGACTAAAATATCGTGTATATCTACCAAAGAGATACGCAGGTGTTTTTGAAGATGAGGAATTAAAAAATTTATTACCGTGCTCGCTGCAACTAATTTATCGCGGAGAAAAGGATAGAGCTTACATAGTAGAAATTGTACAGTAGTATCGAATGGACATCTTCATTTGTCACGTACGATTACATATATATATATATATATTAACATGTACTTAGTTCTATTTCATTTAATTATAAATAATATATGTGATTACACATATTTCATTTGATTATGCCTAGATAATAAAACAAGGCTTACATGTTGTACACTTTAGACATCTTCAGAATTAACAAATATATTTGTACATAATTGTCATTGCACACGTTTACCAATAATATTTAAAATAATGTGCTTACACATAATTCATTTGATATAATTGTATACAATTGTATTTTTTTTAATTGTTACTACTGTGTGTGTTTATTTCATTTTTTGTACATATTTGTCATGTCATAGTGCGCTGTAATTTTCACTACTGTGTACGTTTACATATTATGTATTTTAAATTGTAATATATTTTGATTACTTTCACTACTGTGTGCGTTTACATATTATGTATTTTAAATTGTAATATATTTTGATTACATGTATTTTAATTATTTGTAATTAAACAGTATTGCTTTAACCTTTTTATTGTTTTTTTTAATTTCAAAATTCCTTGGAACATTAACACTATTCTAAAAAAAATCAATTTTATTAAACAACAAGTGTATGATTATAATATAATTTAGAAATTAAAGAATATTTAAAAATCAAACTGACCTTATACAAGTTCCAGTTGAGTCTCGCGACGAACTATGTGTCTTGGAGAGCAGTTCGTACAGGCTTATATATAGTATTTCAAGGATGTACACGAAAGAGATGGTAACAACAAAAAAAGCTCCCACACACAAAGTCATGAACACGCAATTAGCTCGGTCTGCGTTCTAATTCCCACACGCTGTGATAACAGATGGTGTCACACATCCTGTTCTGTTATTAAAAAAAACTTTATGTACGACCACGTTCGCACGCTGCGATAAACAGATGGCCATACAGACGGACCGATTACATCATCAACAAAAAAAGTAACGACTGCCACGCATATTTATCTTGACTTGTTCACACAATAATTTATGTACGCCTTTAAATTCGTTCACACCCAACATTAACATATGTTCAGACAGACAGCGACAATTAATTATACGCTCAGACAGACGGCGACAACTAACAGATGGTGGCAATTAATTCTACGCTCAGACAGCCGGATGCAATTAATTTAGCGACTCGCTAAACAGATGTCTAGACAGCTGCAAATGCACGTGGGAGTCAACTGCTACATTCAAAAAAAAAAAAAAAAAAAGCGTGTGGGAGCCAACTACCGCTTGTCCCTATTATATTACATACACACACCAGTAATAACGTGTGGTCTGTCAGCATTCTGTTGTAAAAAATAACTCCACATGTGAAAAGCATGGATTTTTTTTATCGTATAATATTTTTATGTTTATTTTCAACTATCCTTTTCGCATACTACAATTTACTTAACACATAGACACACAGTTGTCAACAATGCAATCGTTCAGATAAGTGAATCGAACACTGAATATCATATGTATTTCTTACAGGGAAAATGAGAGTTCTAGCCTGGACCGTCACACGGCGAGAAATTCAAAAATTGTGGTGGTGGGAATAACCATGTTTATACACAACATCGACGATATCGGCACGGCAGGGTAAATATACACGAAACCAGTACACTATAACACCGAGTTGGCAACAATGGCGAAACATACATTCAACCCGTACACTATAACACCGAACCGACAACAGTTGGCAACACCGACGCTTTTCCAACATGGCCGAACTTCCGGAAAAACCCCTTACATATACATAACCATACACTATAACACACGCACGAATCGGCAACCAGGCCGTACCTTAACCACTACACTCTTACACCAATCGACAACATCGCACCTTTTCCAACATGGCCGCCGGCGACCCACCGCGGCGGGCGGCCATCAAGCCACCACCAGGCCGCCGCCCAGCGACGATGACGACGTCAACGACGACGTCAACGGCGAACGGCGAACGGCGAACATAGCCACGCCTCCGCCAATCAACGCACACATTACCCCACTTTAGGCGGCGACGACGACAACATGGCCGACAGACTACTGCCGCATGGTTACCCCCACCACCACAATTTTTGAATTTCCCGCCGTGTGACGTCACTTCCGGGGTAGAACTCTCATTTTCCCCCTACTGGTGAGTAGTCTTCTGTAGAAGGTAAAGCCAAGTTTGTAACATTAGTAATTCCCAATGCCAGAAAGAAATAATAAAGATGAACTTTTTGATTAGGTGGCTTTAGTACTTTTTGATGAGGTGGAAATATATTCAGGAGGATCAAAAGGAGATGAGGAAGATATTGAAGAAAACTGAAGGGAGACAAACTTTAGTTGAAAATCTTTCACTTGTTTCATACCAACCACAACACTTGCAAGAACTAAAAAAAGACCTCATTTTCTGCCTTCCGGGTATATCTGCTACAATTGAAATAGTTTTTTCTGTACTGCAACATGTGGGATTCTGTGACAGTACAGGTGAGAGTAGACTAGTTGAAAGCTTAACTGTTTTTTAAAATTAATTCTGAACTTGAGTGTAGTGACTTATATAAAAAAATAAAGGAAGATAAAACTTCTGATGAAAGCGCATTCTTCAGAAAAGTATGAATGGTTCAATAAAAGTACTGACGTTGACTGTGATGTAAAATTTCTTTGAATTTAAAATAGGTCTCTATAAAACTTTTGGTTATTAGTTTTTCTTACAGTGAAACAGTATAATAAACTGTTTTACCATAATGATTTATATTAGTAATACTATTACAGTAAAATAATAAAAACAATAATACATTTTTACATTGTAGGGTTTGTAATTTTAAATAAGCCCTACATAAGATGATAATTTTTCTGCAAAAAATGTCACTCCCCTGCTAGGAATCTAACCTAGTATGCTAGTGTCTGTACTTCCTTCTCAGAAATGTGGCCAGCCTAGTAAAATTGTTATTAACCGTTTTACAGGTATTTGATTATTCATTCACAACTGGTGTTTTTATTTTTAGGCAACCACAAAACAAGATGTAATAACCTCTTGCACAAAGCTAACATGGCAGAAGCTGCATATATATATATATATATATATATATTTTGCGACAGTACAAATAAGTGATGTACTGAGCATGGAATATAAAAATTTTAATTTACCTAATAAACTGTAAATAATTAATAATATATTAGAAATAAGCATGTCAGGGATTGCAAGCTTGGCTCAGACAAATATATGAACAGGTGTTTCGACCTGAATCGACGTGCACACACACACACAAATGTAACTGAAAGTGTGTACACCAGTATTTTGCTAGTGTGTGTGAACGCAGGTCTCTGCAGGCGAGTTTGCCACCCCAAGATGAATAATTGCACAATTACTGTTTTTCCGTAATTATTCATAAACTATAATTAAGAATTAAAATCCAAAAGCACAATAAAATGTAATAAAATTTACTAGATACTGTGTACGAAAACCACGCGAAAGTGACACACCGTACGAGTGTAATAGTGAAATAACTGTGTACAAATCGAAAGGGTTAAGTTGCAATGTCCAAAATTACAGTGAACATGTGTTGTAAAAATAGTTATAAGATAAGTATAAGAGTATACTTACAGGACTCTGCAATTCGCAGAAATATAAAAAATAGCGAATTTGACAAAGAGTGGGGGAACTGAATCCAGAGACAGTTTCTAACATGTCGATTTCGTACCACTGCAGGTGTCGACCAAGACATGGGTATAAATAGGACACGCAAGCTACAGTGGTTCTCTTTCTTAAATCATCCACGGTGCAGCGGGAGCTTATGCCCGTCAGCACGGCGTGTTTATTTTTTTTGTAAACAATTTAAATTTTCCAGTTACGTACAACTATGTAACCAAGCTGTAAAGACAATCAATTAATTAATAACAGCAGTACATAAGAAGATCCATTAACGTCAGAAACAGCACGAGGAGAGTTCCAGAGAATGATTCGACACTAGACAAGAGAGTGATACGACGCTGGACAAGAGGAGAGTTCCAGAGAGAGATACGACGCTGGACAAGAGGAGTGTTCCAGAGAGAGAGAGTGATACGACGCTGGACAAGAGGAGAAGAGAGACAGCCGACGCTGGAGGCGAGACGAGGACGAATACCGATAGAAAAAAAAAATGATCGAGTATGATTGACGACAATAAGGTGATAAACAACTTATTTATATCTTAATCATACAAAGAACTCAAAGACAATTAAAGATATTTCTATTTTATTTAAAAGTAAGAGCAATGTTTCTTGTAAAGTAGAATTAAAATCATAGATGTTTTAGAAATACGATTAACGTAACAAGAGCTCAAATTAATATGATATAAATGATTACAAAGCATTTAAATGAAAACAATTAGTATTTGAGAAAACAGTACTGAGAAACAAAAGATAAATTCAATAACTATTAATATTTTGAGTACATTACAATATAGAAAAAGAGATTTAAATATTGATATTTTGAGACACATTAATTGACTGAGTAGTCTGAAAATGAGATTTTTCTTTTATACAATAATTAGTAGAATAGAATATTTAGTCAGTAAGGATGTATATAGCTTGAGCCTTACGGCATAACAACAAATAATAACGAATGTTTTAAATCGAAGTCAGTGCCATGTGCACATTTTTTAATAGTATCAAATAAATTTTAATTACCGTTTCAAGTTACATAGAGTTCTTATTGCAGATACACCTGACACCCAATTTAAATGTTATATTGTTAAATAATTTGTCAATCTTGAACGTGAGACCGGTCACGCCTATTTTATGTATATGTAACGTTGCATAAATTTGGCGCTCCAAGATCGTGGGTCTCCACAAATTTAAATTATATTAAATTTGCAATTTGTTACTTTGCAATATATACATATATATATATATTATAACGATTCATATTAGCGTCCTATCTGAGCGTTATATGAAAGTGTTAGACTGTACGAGTATAGCAGCGTAAGCAAGAGAGAGAGCGTACAATCGCAGCCATCTCACTCGAACCTCGTCACAGCGACGTCCGCTACGGGTACAAACATGAAACTTTACTCAATTCAAATTATCAGTTCAACCTGCGATAACTTCAAAACTAATAAATATACGGCAATTCTGAAAACAGCATTGTGTTCAGCAAGTAAAGCTTTATAAGTAGCCGCAATCTCAGTTAATATAATTAACAATTGAAGAAGTTAGACGGAAGACGAACGCCAAAAGGAATAACAAGAGAATTATGCTACGTAGGAATTAGGTGTTTTCACACACACACAGGTAAAGACCTAAGCAACAATATTCTGTGGTCAGATCTTTGAAAACACATTTGCAAATACCTGTAGTCAATCAATTTGCAAACACAGGAAGTACGATTTTAACTAGAAATTCTATGCCGTTTCAAACCTGTCAAGGGGTGTTTGCTCGACCTGTTCGAGATTGTTGAGACTGGAAAAACGTATGATTTATTTGAACAACCAATCAGAATCCCGTATTTGAAACAGACGCCAACTCAAACCGAGGGGTAGCGTTACTCTTCGTTCGAATCTTCAATCCGCTAGTCGTGTATAAATTACGTGCAGAAATTTTACAATCATGCAAAGTTGTATTTAAGTATAAAATTCGAGAAGTAGTCCGCAGTGAAGATGTACTAGAGTCAGCTGCATGGAACTAGTATCGTCAAGGTCATACCGCTTACTTACAGCGTTGCCACTAAGCAACAGTTTCCCTTTCTTCCGAAAAATGCTACACTAGTAAGTAAGCCTACTTAATGTAAAGAATATAACAAAGTGAGAAAGTTTGTAATACATGCATTAGAGTACATTGTTACATTGTCAATAATTCTTAATAATAATTACATCACAATTAATATATTGTTAATAATTAATTAACAATTAATTTCCGTATCTTATACATAACATTCAATTCGACGCGTCAGCTATAGTTTGTTTGAACGAATTTTATACGCATCCTGTGTCTTAAGCTTGCCCCATTTAATTATTGAAGACACCGCACTATTCGTGACTTAGAAAAAGATTCTATTTTTATTTCCTGCGCTGCTTATTAATAATTAAGTAAAAAAATTAGAACTATACTATAAGATGTTACATGCACAAGTAGCATAAAAATAATGGTAGGTATAAACGTGAAACGAATTGGATTTCTTAAGAAAATAAGGATAATTTTATAAACAACAAATACAAATGTCTCATGAAATAAATTTAAAATTCCTTATTTATTTATATATATATATATTTTAACTTAAATCTTTAAATATATAATTTAAATTTATAATTCTATATTTTGTGCATTGTCCTTACTAATTTTATAATTAAAATTTTCCTTATTTTATGAACTATAGAATTCCTTATGACTATTATAAATAAGCAGTATGTTGAAAAACTCACCTTAAATAGGGTTAGTCACACAATTATCACTTTGCAAAGTGATAGCACAGAGCACATTCATAACACTCGTGAAGAAAACACGCACACACGGTTTTTTATGTTTCAATAAAAATAGAAAATACTACGCTTCGCTATAGACACGTTTACCACCTATATACACTTTTTAACACTCCTGCAGTATTCGTCTTCGGATTCACTGGACTCAGGTTCGCTGTCACTACTCACACGTAAGTGTATGATGAAGGGCTCCACTGTGGTGTCTCTCGTGCACTGCTTTGAGTAATCGGCTTCTTGTAGTGCCTCCGCATGTCTTACGCACTTCTCCCAGTCTTCCTGAGTTATCCTGTCCAAAGCTTCGTGTGCAAGTTGTTCAATATCGGCCAATCTGAAAGTCGTATTCTTGTTTGCAACATACCGTTTAACTTGGGCCCATATCAGCTCGATCGGATTATACTGACAATGATATGGTGGCAGGCGCACTACTGTATGTCCCATTTCATTTGCCAGTTGATCCAATTCGTACGTCTTCTTGGCCGTTCGGATCTCTTCTTTAGAAAGAAGTTCATCCCTGGTTTCAGCTGTGGAAAATGAAATTCTCTTCTTACGCAGCCACTCCATGATATCCGCTTTACGCCAGTTTGAACATGGTGGTTTATCTATTTGTACAGAATGATTGCTGGCATTATCCATCACGATGACAGAGCCTTCTTCCAAGGAGCGCAACATACCAACAAACCAGGTCTTAAAAACTTCAGCATTCATTTCTGTGTGGTAGTCAGATGCAGCTGAATGCTTACTGCCACGAAAGACAAGTTTGGCACCTGCTATGAAACCTGTACTTGCGGATCCAGCATGTGCAATAATCAGCCGGCCACCTCTACCAGTAGGTACTTTCAGCCCACCGTTCCCTCTGGAGTCTTGCCAGATGTATTTATTCGTATGATTCTGTGATATCCAGGTTTCATCCAAATAAATTATAGGCCTGTTGTCCTCCGTACGATGTATATGCATGGTTCTCAAAAACTTCGCTCTCAAGGCAGCAATGTCTCTGCGCTCCATTAAAAATTTTCGTCCATCGTTGCACTTCTTAAATTTAAAACCAAGCACTTTCAGAAGGCGAAGTACGGAGGCTTCTGAACCAGAATAATTGATTTTCTGACAGAGATCAGCTCGAATTTTGCTTGCAGTGGGGTATTCCCCTCGGTCGTAATATTCTAGTACGGTCCTGCGGACTATTTGTTTATTAAAATCGTCCAGTTCAGTGTTTTTGTGTTCCCGTTTATACCCTTTCCTTGGAGAACTGAACACAACACTCACGCCTTGATCATCTGCCGAAGCAACGGTATTGCTAATACGTTGCACCGACTGTTCAGAAATGCCACAAGCTTCCGCTGTCAATTTTCGAACTTGTGCAAAGTTTATGTTCCTCCTGGCTTCTTCATTATACGCAAGATTTTTAAAAAACTTGTAAACGTTTGCTATGATGACTTTACTTTGTTTTCTAATGTCCTCTCGGCCCGCACGTACACCACCGCTGCTTGTACTCGAACTAAATGTAGGATGCTGTTCCTCAATATCACTCATAATAAATACAAATTATTGAAATAAACTAATACACACACTGTCTACAATAAAGACGTCAACCGTTCACATGAAACGCACAAAATGTCTGTCAACAATACTAAGGACGATAAATATTTTGGATGTTTGTTGCTAATTCGTCTCTTCCTCACCTCGTCCACCCAACCTACTTGGAATGGGGTACTGTAACTGAAATGGGATTGGCTTTTGTCACAACAGCGACAATTTTGTTTACAGAAATTGCTCAGTCCTATTTATCTTTGTGCAACGGAAGAAAGGTAGTAGCGCGGGCAGTAAACATACACATTTTTGAGGGGATTGTAAAATGACAAAGGCATTCATAAAAGTGTCAGACAGCAATATTTACCGAAAAGACATGCCGACAGGGTATACGCAATGTGCATACCAAATGTGTACATATACCTAACAGAACTTCCGAACCATATGGCTTAGGAATGACCGTGTAGAGAACAAAAACAGATTCATTTACAAAAGGGAAAAGACCGTGAGTATGAAAAAATTAAAGCGACAACAGCAGGCAAGGTCAGCGTTCTCAGACAGCTGTCAGTCTGTAGGATAACCGCCCATGAAGAAAACAGTAAAACTTTAATAAGTAAGTGCACTGTACGGAAATCACAAAATAACTGACCTAATGGTACTTCGTAAAGTTAGGGTGTGTATTGCTAAAAGGTTTAGATTCTAACATAAGAAAAACCAGCGCAGTATAAATAGTAGTTTCAGAGAACTGCAAATCGTAACAAAAAAAAAAAGCCAAAGAAACAGAAGAAACGCAAAGATAGAAATTCTGTAGATATTTACGCGACAACAAAAAATATGTTGCCGACTCACACAAATTTTTAGAGCTCAAATACTGGCGCCCAGAATTTAACTGAGTAGTGTTACCCACAACTAATTATTCCTGATAAAACAAATTCATTTACGCGATACGCATAAATAAATTTGAAACGAAGAATATACTGTGGATGTATGAAATTTGTTTTCGTAACACTGCTAAAACGCTACACACTGTACTAGCCGGCAACAACGCTGGGCGAGGGGCGTGGAGGTGACAGGGAGAAGCAGTGAAAGTGAGTGACCTTGACAATACTACTTCCATGCAGCTGACTTTAGTACCGTTCAACAACACTTGCTGTGTAAAACAACACATTAATTAATTAAATTATTAATTAATTAATTTATAATCAGCCGTGAAGTGACCTGAGCAACAGAGAGCTACAGCATATGTAATAGCCAGAGCATCTTTCTACAGGATTGATCAACATCATTTCTTCTGTGCTAAACCATCAAAAGGAGGACCTCCACGGATTCCTATCTTCGGTCGACGCATCAAACAGTAAGAAATAGATTCATTGATCAATGAAATAAGTACTAAACAAATAATAAAAAACAATAAACAATTTTTAAAAGACACTAAGAATTTTACACTTTGTATTTAATGTGTAAGATTAGTTATAACATAGTATAGGAGTGTAGAATGGAAAGTGAGGTTTAGTATTGGACGTGCAAATTATTGCAGACCTGATCTTTAGCACTGGTTTGGGAGATATCAATCTCTTAATTAAACCAGATAAGAGCAATAGGTCGTTTGAACGTCTTAATCTTTACTTTCCACACACACTCGTTAATTATAAGAGTTAGGGTAGCAATAAGTTCTACATTTTCAAGAAGTTTAAAAATAATTAAAACGTTAATTAAACATACTCAAGCAAATTTTAAAGTGTTATTTGTAACGATTCCCCTTGAATCCACAATCACTGAACGAACCCTGAGAAATTGTCTCTATGCTCTGAGCTAAGCTGGAACCGTGTCATTTGTATCTGGGATTTGTTCTGGCGCCCAGGTAAAGTAATATCACGGGTAAGTAACGTTTTATCTATAATTCCAAATATTAGATAAGAGTGTTAGATAAAAAGGTAGCGTTGTAATATATATATATATATATATTACAACGATACAACTGTACATAAGTTGCATAATATATGTTGTATGTGTACAAATTTACATGTAATTTAATTTGTATAGCCCCACGTTCTTTGGGAGCCATATTATACAACGATACAACGTTGCAAATATAAATTTATTTGTGTTTGCGGAGCTCCACGATCTGGGACGCCATATTATGCAACGATATAACGTTGTATATATAATATAATTTACATTTGTGATGCTCCACGTTGGAAGCGATAATTAATATGCAACAATACGATATACATAAAATAGGCGTGACTGGTCTCACGTTCAAGATTGACAAATTATGTAACAAAATAGCATTTAAATTGGGTTTCAGGTGTATCTGCAATAAGAACTCTATGTAACTTGTAACGGTATTTCAAGTTTATTTGATATTAATAAAATTGTGCACTTAGCACTTACTTCGACTTAAAACATTCGTTATTATTTGTTATTATGCCGTAAGGCTTATGCTATATACATCCTTACTGACTAAATATTCTATTCTACTAATTATTGTATTAAAGAAAAATCTCATTTTCAGACTACTCAGTCAATTAATGTGTTTCAAAATATCAATATTTAAATATCTTTTTATATATTGTAATGTACTCAAAATATTAATAGTTATTGAATTTATCTTTTGTATCTCAGTACTGATTTATATCAAACACTAATTGTTTTCATTTAAATTCTTTGTATTCGTTTTATTTCAATACTAATTTGAGCTCTTGTTACGTTAATCGTATTTCTAAAACATCTATGATTTTAATTCTACTTTAAAATAAACATTGGCTCTTACTTTTAAATAAAACAAGAATGTCTTTAATTGTCTTTGAGTTCATTGTTCGATTAAGAGATAAATAAATTGTTTATCACCTTATTGTCGTCAATCATACTCGATCATTTGATCCATCTGTAGTCGTCCTTGTCTCGCACTCCAGCGTCGACTCGCTCCTCTTGTCCAGCGTCGACTCGCCTCTTGTCCAGCGTCGACTCTGTCTTCTGTCCAGCGTCGCCTCGCTCCTCTTGTCCAGCGTCGACTCGCTCTCTGGAACTTCTCCTCGTGCTGTTTCTGACGTCAATGGATCTTCTTATGTGAATCTTCTTATGTAATTTTGTTATTATTTAAAAACAGTTGGTTTGACAATCGAGTTACATAACTGTATGTAACTGGAAGGATGAAATTATTTACAAAAATTTAAATATTCTGTGTGGACGGGCAGAAGCTCCCGCTGCACCGTGGATGATTTAAGAAAGAGAACCACTGTAGCTTGTGTGTCCTATTTATACCCATGTCTTGGTCGACACCTGCAGTGGTACGAAATCGACATGTTAGAAACTGTCTCTGGATTCAGTTCCCCCACTCTTTGTCAATTTCGCTATTTCTTATATTTCTGCGAATTGCAGAGTCCTGTAAGTATACTCTTATACTTATCTTATAACTATTTTTACAACACATGTTCACTGTAATTTTGGAAATTGCAACTTAACCCTTTCGATTTGTACACAGTTATTTCACTATTACACTCGTACGGTGTGGCACTTTCACATGGTTTTCGTACACAGTATTTAGTAAATTTTCTTACATTTTATTGTGTTTTTGGATTTTACTCTTTAATTATAGTTTATGAATAATTACGGAAAAACAGTAATTATGCTATTATTCATCTTGGGGTGGTAAACTCGCCTGCATAGACCTGCGTTCACACACACTAGCAAAATACTGGTGTACACACTTTTAGTTACATTTGTGTGTGTGTGCACGTCGATTCAGGTCGAAACACCTGTTCATATATTTGTCTGAGCCAAGCTTGCAATCCCTGACATGCTTATTTCTAATATATTATTAATTATTTACAGTTTATTAGGTATATTTAAATTTTTTATTCAATGCTCAGTATATCACTTATTTGTACTGTCGCATTATCCCTCTGCTTGGTAACAAAAAAAAAATTGAATAAATTTATTTATTATAATTTTATTATTATTAATATTATTATTACACTTGAAAAAATGTAACAAATAATAAAGAATACTATTCGTCATTTCACCCTTAATTGGAGTGTATACAAATGTCTTACCTCCCCTCCTTATACGCTCACTGCTCGTGACCTTGTAGTAGGGTGGCTTCAACAAACAGCTGATCTGACTGGTTTCATTGACCTCGTTATTTTCATGTGTAAAACTTCCTAAATGACGTTGCGTGGAATTTACCAATTTCTTTCTTCTGTATCTCATCATATACGATGAAAGTGTGTTGTCCAACTCGCTGTCTTAACGTATACGGTCCATTATAAAGTCTGAAGAATTTCTTCGCCGTATTATCACTCCGTTTTCCCACTGGATTAGCTTTGAGTAGTACACTTTCTCCCACGGTGAATTGTTGTAGCTTGTGAGTTAGATTAAATCTTTCTACTCTCTTGTTACCTCTTTCTCTTATCCGTTGCTTTGCGTATTCAATTTTCACACTTATTGGTACAGGTACACTTTGGTTATTAGGTTTGTTTATATACTTAGTCCAAAATCTGTTTGGCTTCTTATCTTCTTCTAATTCCATTGGAGTATATCCTGTTGCTTCATTATAATTTTCGTTAATGGCTTTCTCAAGAAATGGTAAATATTCTGCCCATTTATTGTGTTGATCATGACAATATATTCGTAAATATTTACCTAATTCTTTGTTAACTCTCTTAGCAAGGTTTCCTTGAGGATGTCTTATGGATGTGAGTACAGGTTGTATTCCATTTTCCCTTAACGTCCTCTCCCATTTTTCACTTTGGAATTGTACACCTTGATCACTGAGTACCTTCTTCGTTTTTCCATATGACGGAATATATTTCTGCAGTAGTATCTTTAGAACAACGTTGGTTGTGGGTCGCATAATTGGGTACAGTCGGACTGCCTTGGAAAACACATCGATACATACCAATATGTGCTTCACACCTCGACTTGATCGTGGTAGTGGTCCCAGAAAATCCACTGCAATTAGCTCTCCCTTGTTCTCCTTCTGTACACTCTGCATTCCTACGTATGTGTGTAAATTCGGTCCTTAATTTTACATTATCTTACTCATACATTCTTACCTTCGCTTCTAATCTTCCTTAACTCTTTTCTTAACATGACATTACTTTATCTAATACATTACTTATACAATACATTAACATTCATTACCTTTTATTACATTTCTTTAACATTACCTTTCTGATCGCTATTACTTTCCTGAAATACACTTCCGTAACAGAATACACTTTTAGCTTTGTCGTGTGTCGCATGATCGGTTACAGAGGAACTGTCTTGGAAAACAACGATATTTTTCTCGAAGTCCTTAATCCTAAGTAGTCTCTGCCCTTTCGACTTTTCACTCTTGCTTTCTTCTGTGTCCTTGTATCTCCATTAAGTTTTCGCTTGATCAGTCGTTCTAACAATTATGGCAATTATTTTCCACTCCTAACCCTTTCTTCATATTAATAACAACAATAACATCTTTTACCATTACTTTCTTAAATATTTCTCTACACTTCATTCCTTACCATTAATAATACATTTCTTAATTATACTCTCTTATATTATTATTAATAATTAACAGCAATATTTTTTTCATTTAAAAATAATTATTTATTTTCAGGTATTGAGTTCGGTTCGGTGTGTCGTTAGAACTGACACCCCTCATTATAACAATTGGTTGTTGTACACAGGAAATTCATTGTGCTCACCCTCGCGACAACATTCCATTGGGTTACCCCCTCGTTACCTTTCCGTTGCATTGCTGCGACGTTTTTGTGCGTACTTACCGTGTGAACGTTTGCTTTGATCGTGTAAGTCACCTGTTCGTAGGGTGAACACTTTATTCTCCGTCTCTTTCTCTCGTAACGGTCGCATTCCATAATTCTCTCCTTGTCTCCGCATAGCTGCTTTTGACGAACGCATTTTTTACTAGTTCGTATGCGTTTTGCTCTCGTGCATCGCCTATAATAATCTTTGTAGTTTTTATAACTACAGTTATAATTATCGATACTATAATTATCGTTCGCTTTATATTTCTCGTGTGTATATCTACCGTCATATTTACCACAATTTTGTGTAGTGTTTCGTCTAGATAACTTACTACGTTTCTTGTTATACCTACAGTGATATTTATCTCCGTAAGTGTAGTGTCCTAAGTGTTTCACATGTGTCATCTTGTGTGACTTACTATTGTGTGTGTGTCTCACACTTGGGATATCGCTATTAATAAGGTACGTTTTATTAACCTTAATTTGCTTCTCTTCCTTAATGTTAATTACTTTATAATTATCGTTAGTAATTACACACGTATTTTCAACTACTATGGTTTGTTCACCTTCTACAGACGCTATGTGCGTATTTGTGTCGCTAATTTTCTCTTTTGCTCCTTCTCTTAGTATTGTATTATATTCTTTTACTTTTTTACCTAATGGTGACTTATCAGTTTTAAATTCTTCTATTTGTGTATCTAATCTAGCGCATACATTTTGTCTTATTCCATATTCGTCCATAAGGTTTCCCATCACTTTAATGATTGCCTCCATACTAATACTTCCTGATGTTGCCATGTCGAAGTATTATTAAAATATTTATTTAGTAGTAATTCTTTAACAATTATTATTGATAACCGTTCCCTACTTATTTATTTATTTCTGTATTTTTATTAATAGTTATTATTAATACTCATTACAGTTACACCTGTTACATAGACAAACAATATTATTTGTGGGCGCCAGCTGTGTGATTACACAACAGTTAACATTACATTCAGTTACTGTTTAATATAAATAATTATTACATATAATATATTTTTTATTTAACACACTCTTATATTTTAGAGCAACCATTTAGCTACATAAAAAAAATTTTAATAGTTAATACACATTTTACAAATGGTGGAGATTCATGGGCTACAATTTATGTAACAAATTTTTGCACATAAATTTAGGCATGTCGTGCCCCACGTCCAGGGCGACATATTATACAACGATACGACTGTACATAAGTTGCATAATATATGTTGTATGTGTACAAATTTACATGTAATTTAATTTGTATAGCCCCACGTTCTTTGGGAGCCATATTATACAACGATACAACGTTGCAAATATAAATTTATTTGTGTTTGCGGAGCTCCACGATCTGGGACGCCATATTATGCAACGATATAACGTTGTATATATATTATAATTTACATTTGTGATGCTCCACGTTGGAAGCGATAATTAATATGCAACAATACGATATACATAAAATAGGCGTGACTGGTCTCACGTTCACGATTGACAAATTATGTAACAAAATAGCATTTAAATTGGGTTTCAGGTGTATCTGCAATAAGAACTCTGTAACTTGTAACGGTATTTCAAGTTTATTTGATATTAATAAAATTGTGCACTTAGCACTTACTTCGACTTAAAACATTCGTTATTATTTGTTATTATGCCGTAAGGCTTATGCTATATACATCCTTACTGACTAAATATTCTATTCTACTAATTATTGTATTAAAGAAAAATCTCATTTTCAGACTACTCAGTCAATTAATGTGTTTCAAAATATCAATATTTAAATATCTTTTTATATATTGTAATGTACTCAAAATATTAATAGTTATTGAATTTATCTTTTGTATCTCAGTACTGATTTATATCAAACACTAATTGTTTTCATTTAAATTCTTTGTATTCGTTTTATTTCAATACTAATTTGAGCTCTTGTTACGTTAATCGTATTTCTAAAACATCTATGATTTTAATTCTACTTTAAAATAAACATTGGCTCTTACTTTTAAATAAAACAAGAATGTCTTTAATTGTCTTTGAGTTCATTGTTCGATTAAGAGATAAATAAATTGTTTATCACCTTATTGTCGTCAATCATACTCGATCATTTGATCCATCTGTAGTCGTCCTCGTCTCGCACTCCAGCGTCCTCTTGTCCAGCGTCGACTCGCCTCTTGTCCAGCGTCGACTCGCTCTCTGGAACTTCTCCTCGTGCTGTTTCTGACGTCAATGGATCTTCTTATGTGGATCTTCTTATGTAATTTTGTTATTATTTAAAAACAGTTGGTTTGATAATCGAGTTACATAACTGTATGTAACTGGAAGGATGAAATTATTTACAAAAATTTAAATATTCTGTGTGGACGGGCAGAAACTCCCGCTGCACCGTGGATGATTTAAGAAAGAGAACCACTGTAGCTTATGTGTCCTATTTATACCCATGTCTTGGTCGACACCTGCAGTGGTACGAAATCGACATGTCAGAAACTGTCTCTGGATTCAGTTCCCCCACTCTTTGTCAATTTCGCTATTTCTTATATTTCTGCGAATTGCAGAGTCCTGTAAGTATACTCTTATACTTATCTTATAACTATTTTTACAACACATGTTCACTGTAATTTTGGACATTGCAACTTAACCCTTTCGATTTGTACACAGTTATTTCACTATTACACTCGTACGGTGTGGCACTTTCACATGGTTTTCGTACACAGTATTTAGTAAATTTTCTTACATTTTATTGTGTTTTTGGATTTTACTCTTTAATTATAGTTTATGAATAATTACGGAAAAACAGTAATTATGCAATTATTCATCTTGGGGTGGTAAACTCGCCTGCATAGACCTGCGTTCACACACACTAGCAAAATACTGGTGTACACACTTTTAGTTACATTTGTGTGTGTGTGCACGTCGATTCAGGTCGAAACACCTGTTCATATATTTGTCTGAGCCAAGCTTGCAATCCCTGACATGCTTATTTCTAATATATTATTAATTATTTACAGTTTATTAGGTATATTTAAATTTTTTATTCAATGCTCAGTATATCACTTATTTGTACTGTCGCATTATCCCTCTGCTTGGTAACAAAAAAAATTGAATAAATTTATTTATTATAATTTTTTTATTATTATTATTATTATTACACTTGAAAAAAAATGTAACAAATAATAAAGAATACTATTCGTCATTTCACCCTTAATTGGAGTGTATACAAATGTCTTACCTCCCCTCCTTATACGCTCACTGCTCGTGACCTTGTAGTAGGGTGGCTTCAACAAACAGCTGATCTGACTGGTTTCATTGACCTCGTTATTTTCATGGGTAAAACTTCCTAAATGACGTTGCGTGGAATTTACCAATTTCTTTCTTCTGTATCTCATCATATACGATGAAAGTGTGTTGTCCAACTCGCTGTCTTAACGTATACGGTCCATTATAAAGTCTGAAGAATTTCTTCGCCGTATTATCACTCCGTTTTCCCACTGGATTAGCTTTGAGTAGTACACTTTCTCCCACGGTGAATTGTTGTAGCTTGTGAGTTAGATTAAATCTTTCTACTCTCTTGTTACCTCTTTCTCTTATCCGTTGCTTTGCGTATTCAATTTTCACACTTATTGGCACAGGTACACTTTGGTTATTAGGTTTGTTTATATACTTAGTCCAAAATCTGTTTGGCTTCTTATCTTCTTCTAATTCCATTGGAGTATATCCTGTTGCTTCATTATAATTTTCGTTAATGGCTTTCTCAAGAAATGGTAAATATTCTGCCCATTTATTGTGTTGATCATGACAATATATTCGTAGATATTTACCTAATTCTTTGTTAACTCTCTTAGCAAGGTTTCCTTGAGGATGTCTTATGGATGTGAGTACAGGTTGTATTCCATTTTCCCTTAACGTCCTCTCCCATTTTTCACTTTGGAATTGTACACCTTGATCACTGAGTACCTTCTTCGTTTTTCCATATGACGGAATATATTTCTGCAGTAGTATCTTTAGAAGAACTTTGGTTGTGGGTCGCATAATTGGGTACAGTCGGACTGCCTTGGAAAACACATCGATACATACCAATATGTGCTTCACACCTCGACTTGATCGTGGTAGTGGTCCCAGAAAATCCACTGCAATTAGCTCTCCCTTGTTCTCCTTCTGTACACTCTGCATTCCTACGTATGTGTGTAAATTCGGTCCTTAATTTTACATTATCTTACTCATACATTCTTACCTTCGCTTCTAATCTTCCTTAACTCTTTTCTTAACATGACATTACTTTATCTAATACATTACTTATACAATACATTAACATTCATTACCTTTTATTACATTTCTTTAACATTACCTTTCTGATCGCTATTACTTTCCTGAAATACACTTCCGTAACAGAATACTCTTTTAGCTTTGTCGTGTGTCACATGATCGGTTACAGAGGAACTGTCTTGGAAAACAACGATATTTTTCTCGAAGTCCTTAATCCTAAGTAGTCTCTGCCCTTTTGACTTTTCACTCTTGCTTTCTTCTGTGTCCTTGTATCTCCATTAAGTTTTCGCTTGATCAGTCGTTCTAACAATTATGGCAATTATTTTCCATTCCTAACCCTTTCTTCATATTAATAACAACAATAACATCTTTTACCATTACTTTCTTAAATATTTCTCTACACTTCATTCCTTACCATTAATAATACATTTCTTAATTATACTCTCTTATATTATTATTAATAATTAACAGCAATATTTTTTTTCATTTAAAAATAATTATTTATTTTCAGGTATTGAGTTCGGTTCGGTGTGTCGTTAGAACTGACACCCCTCATTATAACAATTGGTTGTTGTACACAGGAAATTCATTGTGCTCACCCTCGCGACAACATTCCATTGGGTTACCCCCTCGTTACCTTTCCGTTGCATTGCTGCGACGTTTTTGTGCGTACTTACCGTGTGAACGTTTGCTTTGATCGTGTAAGTCACCTGTTCGTAGGGTGAACACTTTATTCTCCGTCTCTTTCTCTCGTAACGGTCGCATTCCATAATTCTCTCCTTGTCTCCGCATAGCTGCTTTTGACGAACGCATTTTTTACTAGTTCGTATGCGTTTTGCTCTCGTGCATCGCCTATAATAATCTTTGTAGTTTTTATAACTACAGTTATAATTATCGATACTATAATTATCGTTCGCTTTATATTTCTCGTGTGTATATCTACCGTCATATTTACCACAATTTTGTGTAGTGTTTCGTCTAGATAACTTACTACGTTTCTTGTTATACCTACAGTGATATTTATCTCCGTAAGTGTAGTGTCCTAAGTGTTTCACATGTGTCATCTTGTGTGACTTACTATTGTGTGTGTGTCTCACACTTGGGATATCGCTATTAATAAGGTACGTTTTATTAACCTTAATTTGCTTCTCTTCCTTAATGTTAATTACTTTATAATTATCGTTAGTAATTACACACGTATTTTCAACTACTATGGTTTGTTCACCTTCTACAGACGCTATGTGCGTATTTGTGTCGCTAATTTTCTCTTTTGCTCCTTCTCTTAGTATTGTATTATATTCTTTTACTTTTTTACCTAATGGTGACTTATCAGTTTTAAATTCTTCTATTTGTGTATCTAATCTAGCGCATACATTTTGTCTTATTCCATATTCGTCCATAAGGTTTCCCATCACTTTAATGATTGCCTCCATACTAATACTTCCTGATGTTGCCATGTCGAAGTATTATTAAAATATTTATTTAGTAGTAATTCTTTAACAATTATTATTGATAACCGTTCCCTACTTATTTATTTATTTCTGTATTTTTATTAATAGTTATTATTAATACTCATTACAGTTACACCTGTTACATAGACAAACAATATTATTTGTGGGCGCCAGCTGTGTGATTACACAACAGTTAACATTACATTCAGTTACTGTTTAATATAAATAATTATTACATATAATATATTTTTTATTTAACACACTCTTATATTTTAGAGCAACCATTTAGCTACATAAAAAAAATTTTAATAGTTAATACACATTTTACAAATGGTGGAGATTCATGGGCTACAATTTATGTAACAAATTTTTGCACATAAATTTAGGCATGTCGTGCCCCACGTCCAGGGCGACATATTATACAACGATACGACTGTACATAAGTTGCATAATATATGTTGTATGTGTACAAATTTACATGTAATTTAATTTGTATAGCCCCACGTTCTTTGGGAGCCATATTATACAACGATACAACGTTGCAAATATAAATTTATTTGTGTTTGCGGAGCTCCACGATCTGGGACGCCATATTATGCAACGATATAACGTTGTATATATATTATAATTTACATTTGTGATGCTCCACGTTGGAAGCGATAATTAATATGCAACAATACGATATACATAAAATAGGCGTGACTGGTCTCACGTTCACGATTGACAAATTATGTAACAAAATAGCATTTAAATTGGGTTTCAGGTGTATCTGCAATAAGAACTCTGTAACTTGTAACGGTATTTCAAGTTTATTTGATATTAATAAAATTGTGCACTTAGCACTTACTTCGACTTAAAACATTCGTTATTATTTGTTATTATGCCGTAAGGCTTATGCTATATACATCCTTACTGACTAAATATTCTATTCTACTAATTATTGTATTAAAGAAAAATCTCATTTTCAGACTACTCAGTCAATTAATGTGTTTCAAAATATCAATATTTAAATATCTTTTTATATATTGTAATGTACTCAAAATATTAATAGTTATTGAATTTATCTTTTGTATCTCAGTACTGATTTATATCAAACACTAATTGTTTTCATTTAAATTCTTTGTATTCGTTTTATTTCAATACTAATTTGAGCTCTTGTTACGTTAATCGTATTTCTAAAACATCTATGATTTTAATTCTACTTTTAAATAAACATTGGCTCTTACTTTTAAATAAAACAAGAATGTCTTTAATTGTCTTTGAGTTCATTGTTCGATTAAGAGATAAATAAATTGTTTATCACCTTATTGTCGTCAATCATACTCGATCATTTGATCCATCTGTAGTCGTCCTCGTCTCGCACTCCAGCGTCCTCTTGTCCAGCGTCGACTCGCCTCTTGTCCAGCGTCGACTCGCTCTCTGGAACTTCTCCTCGTGCTGTTTCTGACGTCAATGGATCTTCTTATGTGGATCTTCTTATGTAATTTTGTTATTATTTAAAAACAGTTGGTTTGATAATCGAGTTACATAACTGTATGTAACTGGAAGGATGAAATTATTTACAAAAATTTAAATATTCTGTGTGGACGGGCAGAAACTCCCGCTGCACCGTGGATGATTTAAGAAAGAGAACCACTGTAGCTTATGTGTCCTATTTATACCCATGTCTTGGTCGACACCTGCAGTGGTACGAAATCGACATGTCAGAAACTGTCTCTGGATTCAGTTCCCCCACTCTTTGTCAATTTCGCTATTTCTTATATTTCTGCGAATTGCAGAGTCCTGTAAGTATACTCTTATACTTATCTTATAACTATTTTTACAACACATGTTCACTGTAATTTTGGACATTGCAACTTAACCCTTTCGATTTGTACACAGTTATTTCACTATTACACTCGTACGGTGTGGCACTTTCACATGGTTTTCGTACACAGTATTTAGTAAATTTTCTTACATTTTATTGTGTTTTTGGATTTTACTCTTTAATTATAGTTTATGAATAATTACGGAAAAACAGTAATTATGCAATTATTCATCTTGGGGTGGTAAACTCGCCTGCATAGACCTGCGTTCACACACACTAGCAAAATACTGGTGTACACACTTTTAGTTACACTTGTGTGTGTGTGCACGTCGATTCAGGTCGAAACACCTGTTCATATATTTGTCTGAGCCAAGCTTGCAATCCCTGACATGCTTATTTCTAATATATTATTAATTATTTACAGTTTATTAGGTATATTTAAATTTTTTATTCAATGCTCAGTATATCACTTATTTGTACTGTCGCATTATCCCTCTGCTTGGTAACAAAAAAAAATTGAATAAATTTATTTATTATAATTTTTTTATTATTATTATTATTATTATTATTATTACACTTGAAAAAAAATGTAACAAATAATAAAGAATACTATTCGTCATTTCACCCTTAATTGGAGTGTATACAAATGTCTTACCTCCCCTCCTTATACGCTCACTGCTCGTGACCTTGTAGTAGGGTGGCTTCAACAAACAGCTGATCTGACTGGTTTCATTGACCTCGTTATTTTCATGGGTAAAACTTCCTAAATGACGTTGCGTGGAATTTACCAATTTCTTTCTTCTGTATCTCATCATATACGATGAAAGTGTGTTGTCCAACTCGCTGTCTTAACGTATACGGTCCATTATAAAGTCTGAAGAATTTCTTCGCCGTATTATCACTCCGTTTTCCCACTGGATTAGCTTTGAGTAGTACACTTTCTCCCACGGTGAATTGTTGTAGCTTGTGAGTTAGATTAAATCTTTCTACTCTCTTGTTACCTCTTTCTCTTATCCGTTGCTTTGCGTATTCAATTTTCACACTTATTGGCACAGGTACACTTTGGTTATTAGGTTTGTTTATATACTTAGTCCAAAATCTGTTTGGCTTCTTATCTTCTTCTAATTCCATTGGAGTATATCCTGTTGCTTCATTATAATTTTCGTTAATGGCTTTCTCAAGAAATGGTAAATATTCTGCCCATTTATTGTGTTGATCATGACAATATATTCGTAAATATTTACCTAATTCTTTGTTAACTCTCTTAGCAAGGTTTCCTTGAGGATGTCTTATGGATGTGAGTACAGGTTGTATTCCATTTTCCCTTAACGTCCTCTCCCATTTTTTACTTTGGAATTGTACACCTTGATCACTGAGTACCTTCTTCGTTTTTCCATATGACGGAATATATTTCTGCAGTAGTATCTTTAGAAGAACTTTGGTTGTGGGTCGCATAATTGGGTACAGTCGGACTGCCTTGGAAAACACATCGATACATACCAATATGTGCTTCACACCTCGACTTGATCGTGGTAGTGGTCCCAGAAAATCCACTGCAATTAGCTCTCCCTTGTTCTCCTTCTGTACACTCTGCATTCCTACGTATGTGTGTAAATTCGGTCCTTAATTTTACATTATCTTACTCATACATTCTTACCTTCGCTTCTAATCTTCCTTAACTCTTTTCTTAACATGACATTACTTTATCTAATACATTACTTATACAATACATTAACATTCATTACCTTTTAATACATTTCTTTAACATTACCTTTCTGATCGCTATTACTTTCCTGAAATACACTTCCGTAACAGAATACTCTTTTAGCTTTGTCGTGTGTCACATGATCGGTTACAGAGGAACTGTCTTGGAAAACAACGATATTTTTCTCGAAGTCCTTAATCCTAAGTAGTCTCTGCCCTTTTGACTTTTCACTCTTGCTTTCTTCTGTGTCCTTGTATCTCCATTAAGTTTTCGCTTGATCAGTCGTTCTAACAATTATGGCAATTATTTTCCATTCCCAACACTTTCTTCATATTAATAACAACAATAACATCTTTTACCATTACTTTCTTAAATATTTCTCTACACTTCATTCCTTACCATTAATAATACATTTCTTAATTATACTTTCTTATATTATTATTAATAATTAACAGCAATATTTTTTTTCATTTAAAAATAATTATTTATTTTCAGGTATTGAGTTCGGTTCGGTGTGTCGTTAGAACTGACACCCCTCATTATAACAATTGGTTGTTGTACACAGGAAATTCATTGTGCTCACCCTCGCGACAACATTCCATTGGGTTACCCCCTCGTTACCTTTCCGTTGCATTGCTGCGACGTTTTTGTGCGTACTTACCGTGTGAACGT
Organism: Magicicada septendecula; assembly: GCA_034769895.1. NCBI lineage: Eukaryota > Metazoa > Arthropoda > Insecta > Hemiptera > Cicadidae > Magicicada > Magicicada septendecula. Next base: position 416,489,520 of record CM068369.1, read on the forward strand.
TTGCTTTGATCGTGTAAGTCACCTGTTCGTAGGGTGAACACTTTATTCTCCGTCTCTTTCTCTCGTAACGGTCGCATTCCATAATTCTCTCCTTGTCTCCGCATAGCTGCTTTTGACGAACGCATTTTTTACTAGTTCGTATGCGTTTTGCTCTCGTGCATCGCCTATAATAATCTTTGTAGTTTTTATAACTACAGTTATAATTATCGATACTATAATTATCGTTCGCTTTATATTTCTCGTGTGTATATCTACCGTCATATTTACCACAATTTTGTGTAGTGTTTCGTCTAGATAACTTACTACGTTTCTTGTTATACCTACAGTGATATTTATCTCCGTAAGTGTAGTGTCCTAAGTGTTTCACATGTGTCATCTTGTGTGACTTACTATTGTGTGTGTGTCTCACACTTGGGATATCGCTATTAATAAGGTACGTTTTATTAACCTTAATTTGCTTCTCTTCCTTAATGTTAATTACTTTATAAATATCGTTAGTAATTACACACGTATTTTCAACTACTATGGTTTGTTCACCTTCTACAGACGCTATGTGCGTATTTGTGTCGCTAATTTTCTCTTTTGCTCCTTCTCTTAGTATTGTATTATATTCTTTTACTTTTTTACCTAATGGTGACTTATCAGTTTTAAATTCTTCTATTTGTGTATCTAATCTAGCGCATACATTTTGTCTTATTCCATATTCGTCCATAAGGTTTCCCATCACTTTAATGATTGCCTCCATACTAATACTTCCTGATGTTGCCATGTCGAAGTATTATTAAAATATTTATTTAGTAGTAATTCTTTAACAATTATTATTGATAACCGTTCCCTACTTATTTATTTATTTCTGTATTTTTATTAATAGTTATTATTAATACTCATTACAGTTACACCTGTTACATAGACAAACAATATTATTTGTGGGCGCCAGCTGTGTGATTACACAACAGTTAACATTACATTCAGTTACTGTTTAATATAAATAATTATTACATATAATATATTTTTTATTTAACACACTCTTATATTTTAGAGCAACCATTTAGCTACATAAAAAAAATTTTAATAGTTAATACACATTTTACAAATGGTGGAGATTCATGGGCTACAATTTATGTAACAAATTTTTGCACATAAATTTAGGCATGTCGTGCCCCACGTCCAGGGCGACATATTATACAACGATACGACTGTACATAAGTTGCATAATATATGTTGTATGTGTACAAATTTACATGTAATTTAATTTGTATAGCCCCACGTTCTTTGGGAGCCATATTATACAACGATACAACGTTGCAAATATAAATTTATTTGTGTTTGCGGAACTCCACGATCTGGGACGCCATATTATGCAACGATATAACGTTGTATATATAATATAATTTACATTTGTGATGCTCCACGTTGGAAGCGATAATTAATATGCAACAATACGATATACATAAAATAGGCGTGACTGGTCTCACGTTCAAGATTGACAAATTATGTAACAAAATAGCATTTAAATTGGGTTTCAGGTGTATCTGCAATAAGAACTCTATGTAACTTGTAACGGTATTTCAAGTTTATTTGATATTAATAAAATTGTGCACTTAGCACTTACTTCGACTTAAAACATTCGTTATTATTTGTTATTATGCCGTAAGGCTTATGCTATATACATCCTTACTGACTAAATATTCTATTCTACTAATTATTGTATTAAAGAAAAATCTCATTTTCAGACTACTCAGTCAATTAATGTGTTTCAAAATATCAATATTTAAATATCTTTTTATATATTGTAATGTACTCAAAATATTAATAGTTATTGAATTTATCTTTTGTATCTCAGTACTGATTTATATCAAACACTAATTGTTTTCATTTAAATTCTTTGTATTCGTTTTATTTCAATACTAATTTGAGCTCTTGTTACGTTAATCGTATTTCTAAAACATCTATGATTTTAATTCTACTTTAAAATAAACATTGGCTCTTACTTTTAAATAAAACAAGAATGTCTTTAATTGTCTTTGAGTTCATTGTTCGATTAAGAGATAAATAAATTGTTTATCACCTTATTGTCGTCAATCATACTCGATCATTTGATCCATCTGTAGTCGTCCTCGTCTCGCACTCCAGCGTCCTCTTGTCCAGCGTCGACTCGCCTCTTGTCCAGCGTCGACTCGCTCTCTGGAACTTCTCCTCGTGCTGTTTCTGACGTCAATGGATCTTCTTATGTGGATCTTCTTATGTAATTTTGTTATTATTTAAAAACAGTTGGTTTGATAATCGAGTTACATAACTGTATGTAACTGGAAGGATGAAATTATTTACAAAAATTTAAATATTCTGTGTGGACGGGCAGAAACTCCCGCTGCACCGTGGATGATTTAAGAAAGAGAACCACTGTAGCTTATGTGTCCTATTTATACCCATGTCTTGGTCGACACCTGCAGTGGTACGAAATCGACATGTCAGAAACTGTCTCTGGATTCAGTTCCCCCACTCTTTGTCAATTTCGCTATTTCTTATATTTCTGCGAATTGCAGAGTCCTGTAAGTATACTCTTATACTTATCTTATAACTATTTTTACAACACATGTTCACTGTAATTTTGGACATTGCAACTTAACCCTTTCGATTTGTACACAGTTATTTCACTATTACACTCGTACGGTGTGGCACTTTCACATGGTTTTCGTACACAGTATTTAGTAAATTTTCTTACATTTTATTGTGTTTTTGGATTTTACTCTTTAATTATAGTTTATGAATAATTACGGAAAAACAGTAATTATGCAATTATTCATCTTGGGGTGGTAAACTCGCCTGCATAGACCTGCGTTCACACACACTAGCAAAATACTGGTGTACACACTTTTAGTTACATTTGTGTGTGTGTGCACGTCGATTCAGGTCGAAACACCTGTTCATATATTTGTCTGAGCCAAGCTTGCAATCCCTGACATGCTTATTTCTAATATATTATTAATTATTTACAGTTTATTAGGTATATTTAAATTTTTTATTCAATGCTCAGTATATCACTTATTTGTACTGTCGCATTATCCCTCTGCTTGGTAACAAAAAAAAATTGAATAAATTTATTTATTATAATTTTTTTATTATTATTATTATTATTACACTTGAAAAAAAATGTAACAAATAATAAAGAATACTATTCGTCATTTCACCCTTAATTGGAGTGTATACAAATGTCTTACCTCCCCTCCTTATACGCTCACTGCTCGTGACCTTGTAGTAGGGTGGCTTCAACAAACAGCTGATCTGACTGGTTTCATTGACCTCGTTATTTTCATGGGTAAAACTTCCTAAATGACGTTGCGTGGAATTTACCAATTTCTTTCTTCTGTATCTCATCATATACGATGAAAGTGTGTTGTCCAACTCGCTGTCTTAACGTATACGGTCCATTATAAAGTCTGAAGAATTTCTTCGCCGTATTATCACTCCGTTTTCCCACTGGATTAGCTTTGAGTAGTACACTTTCTCCCACGGTGAATTGTTGTAGCTTGTGAGTTAGATTAAATCTTTCTACTCTCTTGTTACCTCTTTCTCTTATCCGTTGCTTTGCGTATTCAATTTTCACACTTATTGGCACAGGTACACTTTGGTTATTAGGTTTGTTTATATACTTAGTCCAAAATCTGTTTGGCTTCTTATCTTCTTCTAATTCCATTGGAGTATATCCTGTTGCTTCATTATAATTTTCGTTAATGGCTTTCTCAAGAAATGGTAAATATTCTGCCCATTTATTGTGTTGATCATGACAATATATTCGTAAATATTTACCTAATTCTTTGTTAACTCTCTTAGCAAGGTTTCCTTGAGGATGTCTTATGGATGTGAGTACAGGTTGTATTCCATTTTCCCTTAACGTCCTCTCCCATTTTTTACTTTGGAATTGTACACCTTGATCACTGAGTACCTTCTTCGTTTTTCCATATGACGGAATATATTTCTGCAGTAGTATCTTTAGAAGAACTTTGGTTGTGGGTCGCATAATTGGGTACAGTCGGACTGCCTTGGAAAACACATCGATACATACCAATATGTGCTTCACACCTCGACTTGATCGTGGTAGTGGTCCCAGAAAATCCACTGCAATTAGCTCTCCCTTGTTCTCCTTCTGTACACTCTGCATTCCTACGTATGTGTGTAAATTCGGTCTTTAATTTTACATTATCTTACTCATACATTCTTACCTTCGCTTCTAATCTTCCTTAACTCTTTTCTTAACATGACATTACTTTATCTGATACATTACTTATACAATACATTAACATTCATTACCTTTTAATACATTTCTTTAACATTACCTTTCTGATCGCTATTACTTTCCTGAAATACACTTCCGTAACAGAATACTCTTTTAGCTTTGTCGTGTGTCACATGATCGGTTACAGAGGAACTGTCTTGGAAAACAACGATATTTTTCTCGAAGTCCTTAATCCTAAGTAGTCTCTGCCCTTTTGACTTTTCACTCTTGCTTTCTTCTGTGTCCTTGTATCTCCATTAAGTTTTCGCTTGATCAGTCGTTCTAACAATTATGGCAATTATTTTCCATTCCTAACACTTTCTTCATATTAATAACAACAATAACATCTTTTACCATTACTTTCTTAAATATTTCTCTACACTTCATTCCTTACCATTAATAATACATTTCTTAATTATACTTTCTTATATTATTATTAATAATTAACAGCAATATTTTTTTTCATTTAAAAATAATTATTTATTTTCAGGTATTGAGTTCGGTTCGGTGTGTCGTTAGAACTGACACCCCTCATTATAACAATTGGTTGTTGTACACAGGAAATTCATTGTGCTCACCCTCGCGACAACATTCCATTGGGTTACCCCCTCGTTACCTTTCCGTTGCATTGCTGCGACGTTTTTGTGCGTACTTACCGTGTGAACGTTTGCTTTGATCGTGTAAGTCACCTGTTCGTAGGGTGAACACTTTATTCTCCGTCTCTTTCTCTCGTAACGGTCGCATTCCATAATTCTCTCCTTGTCTCCGCATAGCTGCTTTTGACGAACGCATTTTTTACTAGTTCGTATGCGTTTTGCTCTCGTGCATCGCCTATAATAATCTTTGTAGTTTTTATAACTACAGTTATAATTATCGATACTATAATTATCGTTCGCTTTATATTTCTCGTGTGTATATCTACCGTCATATTTACCACAATTTTGTGTAGTGTTTCGTCTAGATAACTTACTACGTTTCTTGTTATACCTACAGTGATATTTATCTCCGTAAGTGTAGTGTCCTAAGTGTTTCACATGTGTCATCTTGTGTGACTTACTATTGTGTGTGTGTCTCACACTTGGGATATCGCTATTAATAAGGTACGTTTTATTAACCTTAATTTGCTTCTCTTCCTTAATGTTAATTACTTTATAATTATCGTTAGTAATTACACACGTATTTTCAACTACTATGGTTTGTTCACCTTCTACAGACGCTATGTGCGTATTTGTGTCGCTAATTTTCTCTTTTGCTCCTTCTCTTAGTATTGTATTATATTCTTTTACTTTTTTACCTAATGGTGACTTATCAGTTTTAAATTCTTCTATTTGTGTATCTAATCTAGCGCATACATTTTGTCTTATTCCATATTCGTCCATAAGGTTTCCCATCACTTTAATGATTGCCTCCATACTAATACTTCCTGATGTTGCCATGTCGAAGTATTATTAAAATATTTATTTAGTAGTAATTCTTTAACAATTATTATTGATAACCGTTCCCTACTTATTTATTTATTTCTGTATTTTTATTAATAGTTATTATTAATACTCATTACAGTTACACCTGTTACATAGACAAACAATATTATTTGTGGGCGCCAGCTGTGTGATTACACAACAGTTAACATTACATTCAGTTACTGTTTAATATAAATAATTATTACATATAATATATTTTTTATTTAACACACTCTTATATTTTAGAGCAACCATTTAGCTACATAAACAAAATTTTAATAGTTAATACACATTTTACAAATGGTGGAGATTCATGGGCTACAATTTATGTAACAAATTTTTGCACATAAATTTAGGCATGTCGTGCCCCACGTCCAGGGCGACATATTATACAACGATACGACTGTACATAAGTTGCATAATATATGTTGTATGTGTACAAATTTACATGTAATTTAATTTGTATAGCCCCACGTTCTTTGGGAGCCATATTATACAACGATACAACGTTGCAAATATAAATTTATTTGTGTTTGCGGAGCTCCACGATCTGGGACGCCATATTATGCAACGATATAACGTTGTATATATAATATAATTTACATTTGTGATGCTCCACGTTGGAAGCGATAATTAATATGCAACAATACGATATACATAAAATAGGCGTGACTGGTCTCACGTTCAAGATTGACAAATTATGTAACAAAATAGCATTTAAATTGGGTTTCAGGTGTATCTGCAATAAGAACTCTATGTAACTTGTAACGGTATTTCAAGTTTATTTGATATTAATAAAATTGTGCACTTAGCACTTACTTCGACTTAAAACATTCGTTATTATTTGTTATTATGCCGTAAGGCTTATGCTATATACATCCTTACTGACTAAATATTCTATTCTACTAATTATTGTATTAAAGAAAAATCTCATTTTCAGACTACTCAGTCAATTAATGTGTTTCAAAATATCAATATTTAAATATCTTTTTATATATTGTAATGTACTCAAAATATTAATAGTTATTGAATTTATCTTTTGTATCTCAGTACTGATTTATATCAAACACTAATTGTTTTCATTTAAATTCTTTGTATTCGTTTTATTTCAATACTAATTTGAGCTCTTGTTACGTTAATCGTATTTCTAAAACATCTATGATTTTAATTCTACTTTAAAATAAACATTGGCTCTTACTTTTAAATAAAACAAGAATGTCTTTAATTGTCTTTGAGTTCATTGTTCGATTAAGAGATAAATAAATTGTTTATCACCTTATTGTCGTCAATCATACTCGATCATTTGATCCATCTGTAGTCGTCCTCGTCTCGCACTCCAGCGTCCTCTTGTCCAGCGTCGACTCGCCTCTTGTCCAGCGTCGACTCGCTCTCTGGAACTTCTCCTCGTGCTGTTTCTGACGTCAATGGATCTTCTTATGTGGATCTTCTTATGTAATTTTGTTATTATTTAAAAACAGTTGGTTTGATAATCGAGTTACATAACTGTATGTAACTGGAAGGATGAAATTATTTACAAAAATTTAAATATTCTGTGTGGACGGGCAGAAACTCCCGCTGCACCGTGGATGATTTAAGAAAGAGAACCACTGTAGCTTATGTGTCCTATTTATACCCATGTCTTGGTCGACACCTGCAGTGGTACGAAATCGACATGTCAGAAACTGTCTCTGGATTCAGTTCCCCCACTCTTTGTCAATTTCGCTATTTCTTATATTTCTGCGAATTGCAGAGTCCTGTAAGTATACTCTTATACTTATCTTATAACTATTTTTACAACACATGTTCACTGTAATTTTGGACATTGCAACTTAACCCTTTCGATTTGTACACAGTTATTTCACTATTACACTCGTACGGTGTGGCACTTTCACATGGTTTTCGTACACAGTATTTAGTAAATTTTCTTACATTTTATTGTGTTTTTGGATTTTACTCTTTAATTATAGTTTATGAATAATTACGGAAAAACAGTAATTATGCAATTATTCATCTTGGGGTGGTAAACTCGCCTGCATAGACCTGCGTTCACACACACTAGCAAAATACTGGTGTACACACTTTTAGTTACATTTGTGTGTGTGTGCACGTCGATTCAGGTCGAAACACCTGTTCATATATTTGTCTGAGCCAAGCTTGCAATCCCTGACATGCTTATTTCTAATATATTATTAATTATTTACAGTTTATTAGGTATATTTAAATTTTTTATTCAATGCTCAGTATATCACTTATTTGTACTGTCGCATTATCCCTCTGCTTGGTAACAAAAAAAAAATTGAATAAATTTATTTATTATAATTTTATTATTATTAATATTATTATTACACTTGAAAAAAATGTAACAAATAATAAAGAATACTATTCGTCATTTCACCCTTAATTGGAGTGTATACAAATGTCTTACCTCCCCTCCTTATACGCTCACTGCTCGTGACCTTGTAGTAGGGTGGCTTCAACAAACAGCTGATCTGACTGGTTTCATTGACCTCGTTATTTTCATGTGTAAAACTTCCTAAATGACGTTGCGTGGAATTTACCAATTTCTTTCTTCTGTATCTCATCATATACGATGAAAGTGTGTTGTCCAACTCGCTGTCTTAACGTATACGGTCCATTATAAAGTCTGAAGAATTTCTTCGCCGTATTATCACTCCGTTTTCCCACTGGATTAGCTTTGAGTAGTACACTTTCTCCCACGGTGAATTGTTGTAGCTTGTGAGTTAGATTAAATCTTTCTACTCTCTTGTTACCTCTTTCTCTTAGCCGTTGCTTTGCGTATTCAATTTTCACACTTATTGGTACAGGTACACTTTGGTTATTAGGTTTGTTTATATACTTAGTCCAAAATCTGTTTGGCTTCTTAACTTCTTCTAATTCCATTGGAGTATATCCTGTTGCTTCATTATAATTTTCGTTAATGGCTTTCTCAAGAAATGGTAAATATTCTGCCCATTTATTGTGTTGATCATGACAATATATTCGTAAATATTTACCTAATTCTTTGTTAACTCTCTTAGCAAGGTTTCCTTGAGGATGTCTTATGGATGTGAGTACAGGTTGTATTACATTTTCCCTTAACGTCCTCTCCCATTTTTCACTTTGGAATTGTACACCTTGATCACTGAGTACCTTCTTCGTTTTTCCATATGACGGAATATATTTCTGCAGTAGTATCTTTAGAACAACGTTGGTTGTGGGTCGCATAATTGGGTACAGTCGGACTGCCTTGGAAAACACATCGATACATACCAATATGTGCTTCACACCTCGACTTGATCGTGGTAGTGGTCCCAGAAAATCCACTGCAATTAGCTCTCCCTTGTTCTCCTTCTGTACACTCTGCATTCCTACGTATGTGTGTAAATTCGGTCCTTAATTTTACATTATCTTACTCATACATTCTTACCTTCGCTTCTAATCTTCCTTAACTCTTTTCTTAACATGACATTACTTATACAATACATTAACATTCATTACCTTTTATTACATTTCTTTAACATTACCTTTCTGATCGCTATTACTTTCCTGAAATACACTTCCGTAACAGAATACTCTTTTAGCTTTGTCGTGTGTCACATGATCGGTTACAGAGGAACTGTCTTGGAAAACAACGATATTTTTCTCGAAGTCCTTAATCCTAAGTAGTCTCTGCCCTTTTGACTTTTCACTCTTGCTTTCTTCTGTGTCCTTGTATCTCCATTAAGTTTTCGCTTGATCAGTCGTTCTAACAATTATGGCAATTATTTTCCATTCCTAACCCTTTCTTCATATTAATAACAACAATAACATCTTTTACCATTACTTTCTTAAATATTTCTCTACACTTCATTCCTTACCATTAATAATACATTTCTTAATTATACTCTCTTATATTATTATTAATAATTAACAGCAATATTTTTTTTCATTTAAAAATAATTATTTATTTTCAGGTATTGAGTTCGGTTCGGTGTGTCGTTAGAACTGACACCCCTCATTATAACAATTGGTTGTTGTACACAGGAAATTCATTGTGCTCACCCTCGCGACAACATTCCATTGGGTTACCCCCTCGTTACCTTTCCGTTGCATTGCTGCGACGTTTTTGTGCGTACTTACCGTGTGAACGTTTGCTTTGATCGTGTAAGTCACCTGTTCGTAGGGTGAACACTTTATTCTCCGTCTCTTTCTCTCGTAACGGTCGCATTCCATAATTCTCTCCTTGTCTCCGCATAGCTGCTTTTGACGAACGCATTTTTTACTAGTTCGTATGCGTTTTGCTCTCGTGCATCGCCTATAATAATCTTTGTAGTTTTTATAACTACAGTTATAATTATCGATACTATAATTATCGTTCGCTTTATATTTCTCGTGTGTATATCTACCGTCATATTTACCACAATTTTGTGTAGTGTTTCGTCTAGATAACTTACTACGTTTCTTGTTATACCTACAGTGATATTTATCTCCGTAAGTGTAGTGTCCTAAGTGTTTCACATGTGTCATCTTGTGTGACTTACTATTGTGTGTGTGTCTCACACTTGGGATATCGCTATTAATAAGGTACGTTTTATTAACCTTAATTTGCTTCTCTTCCTTAATGTTAATTACTTTATAATTATCGTTAGTAATTACACACGTATTTTCAACTACTATGGTTTGTTCACCTTCTACAGACGCTATGTGCGTATTTGTGTCGCTAATTTTCTCTTTTGCTCCTTCTCTTAGTATTGTATTATATTCTTTTACTTTTTTACCTAATGGTGACTTATCAGTTTTAAATTCTTCTATTTGTGTATCTAATCTAGCGCATACATTTTGTCTTATTCCATATTCGTCCATAAGGTTTCCCATCACTTTAATGATTGCCTCCATACTAATACTTCCTGATGTTGCCATGTCGAAGTATTATTAAAATATTTATTTAGTAGTAATTCTTTAACAATTATTATTGATAACCGTTCCCTACTTATTTATTTATTTCTGTATTTTTATTAATAGTTATTATTAATACTCATTACAGTTACACCTGTTACATAGACAAACAATATTATTTGTGGGCGCCAGCTGTGTGATTACACAACAGTTAACATTACATTCAGTTACTGTTTAATATAAATAATTATTACATATAATATATTTTTTATTTAACACACTCTTATATTTTAGAGCAACCATTTAGCTACATAAAAAAAATTTTAATAGTTAATACACATTTTACAAATGGTGGAGATTCATGGGCTACAATTTATGTAACAAATTTTTGCACATAAATTTAGGCATGTCGTGCCCCACGTCCAGGGCGACATATTATACAACGATACGACTGTACATAAGTTGCATAATATATGTTGTATGTGTACAAATTTACATGTAATTTAATTTGTATAGCCCCACGTTCTTTGGGAGCCATATTATACAACGATACAACGTTGCAAATATAAATTTATTTGTGTTTGCGGAGCTCCACGATCTGGGACGCCATATTATGCAACGATATAACGTTGTATATATATTATAATTTACATTTGTGATGCTCCACGTTGGAAGCGATAATTAATATGCAACAATACGATATACATAAAATAGGCGTGACTGGTCTCACGTTCACGATTGACAAATTATGTAACAAAATAGCATTTAAATTGGGTTTCAGGTGTATCTGCAATAAGAACTCTGTAACTTGTAACGGTATTTCAAGTTTATTTGATATTAATAAAATTGTGCACTTAGCACTTACTTCGACTTAAAACATTCGTTATTATTTGTTATTATGCCGTAAGGCTTATGCTATATACATCCTTACTGACTAAATATTCTATTCTACTAATTATTGTATTAAAGAAAAATCTCATTTTCAGACTACTCAGTCAATTAATGTGTTTCAAAATATCAATATTTAAATATCTTTTTATATATTGTAATGTACTCAAAATATTAATAGTTATTGAATTTATCTTTTGTATCTCAGTACTGATTTATATCAAACACTAATTGTTTTCATTTAAATTCTTTGTATTCGTTTTATTTCAATACTAATTTGAGCTCTTGTTACGTTAATCGTATTTCTAAAACATCTATGATTTTAATTCTACTTTAAAATAAACATTGGCTCTTACTTTTAAATAAAACAAGAATGTCTTTAATTGTCTTTGAGTTCATTGTTCGATTAAGAGATAAATAAATTGTTTATCACCTTATTGTCGTCAATCATACTCGATCATTTGATCCATCTGTAGTCGTCCTCGTCTCGCACTCCAGCGTCCTCTTGTCCAGCGTCGACTCGCCTCTTGTCCAGCGTCGACTCGCTCTCTGGAACTTCTCCTCGTGCTGTTTCTGACGTCAATGGATCTTCTTATGTGGATCTTCTTATGTAATTTTGTTATTATTTAAAAACAGTTGGTTTGATAATCGAGTTACATAACTGTATGTAACTGGAAGGATGAAATTATTTACAAAAATTTAAATATTCTGTGTGGACGGGCAGAAACTCCCGCTGCACCGTGGATGATTTAAGAAAGAGAACCACTGTAGCTTATGTGTCCTATTTATACCCATGTCTTGGTCGACACCTGCAGTGGTACGAAATCGACATGTCAGAAACTGTCTCTGGATTCAGTTCCCCCACTCTTTGTCAATTTCGCTATTTCTTATATTTCTGCGAATTGCAGAGTCCTGTAAGTATACTCTTATACTTATCTTATAACTATTTTTACAACACATGTTCACTGTAATTTTGGACATTGCAACTTAACCCTTTCGATTTGTACACAGTTATTTCACTATTACACTCGTACGGTGTGGCACTTTCACATGGTTTTCGTACACAGTATTTAGTAAATTTTCTTACATTTTATTGTGTTTTTGGATTTTACTCTTTAATTATAGTTTATGAATAATTACGGAAAAACAGTAATTATGCAATTATTCATCTTGGGGTGGTAAACTCGCCTGCATAGACCTGCGTTCACACACACTAGCAAAATACTGGTGTACACACTTTTAGTTACACTTGTGTGTGTGTGCACGTCGATTCAGGTCGAAACACCTGTTCATATATTTGTCTGAGCCAAGCTTGCAATCCCTGACATGCTTATTTCTAATATATTATTAATTATTTACAGTTTATTAGGTATATTTAAATTTTTTATTCAATGCTCAGTATATCACTTATTTGTACTGTCGCATTATCCCTCTGCTTGGTAACAAAAAAAAATTGAATAAATTTATTTATTATAATTTTTTTATTATTATTATTATTATTATTATTATTACACTTGAAAAAAAATGTAACAAATAATAAAGAATACTATTCGTCATTTCACCCTTAATTGGAGTGTATACAAATGTCTTACCTCCCCTCCTTATACGCTCACTGCTCGTGACCTTGTAGTAGGGTGGCTTCAACAAACAGCTGATCTGACTGGTTTCATTGACCTCGTTATTTTCATGGGTAAAACTTCCTAAATGACGTTGCGTGGAATTTACCAATTTCTTTCTTCTGTATCTCATCATATACGATGAAAGTGTGTTGTCCAACTCGCTGTCTTAACGTATACGGTCCATTATAAAGTCTGAAGAATTTCTTCGCCGTATTATCACTCCGTTTTCCCACTGGATTAGCTTTGAGTAGTACACTTTCTCCCACGGTGAATTGTTGTAGCTTGTGAGTTAGATTAAATCTTTCTACTCTCTTGTTACCTCTTTCTCTTATCCGTTGCTTTGCGTATTCAATTTTCACACTTATTGGCACAGGTACACTTTGGTTATTAGGTTTGTTTATATACTTAGTCCAAAATCTGTTTGGCTTCTTATCTTCTTCTAATTCCATTGGAGTATATCCTGTTGCTTCATTATAATTTTCGTTAATGGCTTTCTCAAGAAATGGTAAATATTCTGCCCATTTATTGTGTTGATCATGACAATATATTCGTAAATATTTACCTAATTCTTTGTTAACTCTCTTAGCAAGGTTTCCTTGAGGATGTCTTATGGATGTGAGTACAGGTTGTATTCCATTTTCCCTTAACGTCCTCTCCCATTTTTTACTTTGGAATTGTACACCTTGATCACTGAGTACCTTCTTCGTTTTTCCATATGACGGAATATATTTCTGCAGTAGTATCTTTAGAAGAACTTTGGTTGTGGGTCGCATAATTGGGTACAGTCGGACTGCCTTGGAAAACACATCGATACATACCAATATGTGCTTCACACCTCGACTTGATCGTGGTAGTGGTCCCAGAAAATCCACTGCAATTAGCTCTCCCTTGTTCTCCTTCTGTACACTCTGCATTCCTACGTATGTGTGTAAATTCGGTCCTTAATTTTACATTATCTTACTCATACATTCTTACCTTCGCTTCTAATCTTCCTTAACTCTTTTCTTAACATGACATTACTTTATCTAATACATTACTTATACAATACATTAACATTCATTACCTTTTAATACATTTCTTTAACATTACCTTTCTGATCGCTATTACTTTCCTGAAATACACTTCCGTAACAGAATACTCTTTTAGCTTTGTCGTGTGTCACATGATCGGTTACAGAGGAACTGTCTTGGAAAACAACGATATTTTTCTCGAAGTCCTTAATCCTAAGTAGTCTCTGCCCTTTTGACTTTTCACTCTTGCTTTCTTCTGTGTCCTTGTATCTCCATTAAGTTTTCGCTTGATCAGTCGTTCTAACAATTATGGCAATTATTTTCCATTCCCAACACTTTCTTCATATTAATAACAACAATAACATCTTTTACCATTACTTTCTTAAATATTTCTCTACACTTCATTCCTTACCATTAATAATACATTTCTTAATTATACTTTCTTATATTATTATTAATAATTAACAGCAATATTTTTTTTCATTTAAAAATAATTATTTATTTTCAGGTATTGAGTTCGGTTCGGTGTGTCGTTAGAACTGACACCCCTCATTATAACAATTGGTTGTTGTACACAGGAAATTCATTGTGCTCACCCTCGCGACAACATTCCATTGGGTTACCCCCTCGTTACCTTTCCGTTGCATTGCTGCGACGTTTTTGTGCGTACTTACCGTGTGAACGTTTGCTTTGATCGTGTAAGTCACCTGTTCGTAGGGTGAACACTTTATTCTCCGTCTCTTTCTCTCGTAACGGTCGCATTCCATAATTCTCTCCTTGTCTCCGCATAGCTGCTTTTGACGAACGCATTTTTTACTAGTTCGTATGCGTTTTGCTCTCGTGCATCGCCTATAATAATCTTTGTAGTTTTTATAACTACAGTTATAATTATCGATACTATAATTATCGTTCGCTTTATATTTCTCGTGTGTATATCTACCGTCATATTTACCACAATTTTGTGTAGTGTTTCGTCTAGATAACTTACTACGTTTCTTGTTATACCTACAGTGATATTTATCTCCGTAAGTGTAGTGTCCTAAGTGTTTCACATGTGTCATCTTGTGTGACTTACTATTGTGTGTGTGTCTCACACTTGGGATATCGCTATTAATAAGGTACGTTTTATTAACCTTAATTTGCTTCTCTTCCTTAATGTTAATTACTTTATAAATATCGTTAGTAATTACACACGTATTTTCAACTACTATGGTTTGTTCACCTTCTACAGACGCTATGTGCGTATTTGTGTCGCTAATTTTCTCTTTTGCTCCTTCTCTTAGTATTGTATTATATTCTTTTACTTTTTTACCTAATGGTGACTTATCAGTTTTAAATTCTTCTATTTGTGTATCTAATCTAGCGCATACATTTTGTCTTATTCCATATTCGTCCATAAGGTTTCCCATCACTTTAATGATTGCCTCCATACTAATACTTCCTGATGTTGCCATGTCGAAGTATTATTAAAATATTTATTTAGTAGTAATTCTTTAACAATTATTATTGATAACCGTTCCCTACTTATTTATTTATTTCTGTATTTTTATTAATAGTTATTATTAATACTCATTACAGTTACACCTGTTACATAGACAAACAATATTATTTGTGGGCGCCAGCTGTGTGATTACACAACAGTTAACATTACATTCAGTTACTGTTTAATATAAATAATTATTACATATAATATATTTTTTATTTAACACACTCTTATATTTTAGAGCAACCATTTAGCTACATAAAAAAAATTTTAATAGTTAATACACATTTTACAAATGGTGGAGATTCATGGGCTACAATTTATGTAACAAATTTTTGCACATAAATTTAGGCATGTCGTGCCCCACGTCCAGGGCGACATATTATACAACGATACGACTGTACATAAGTTGCATAATATATGTTGTATGTGTACAAATTTACATGTAATTTAATTTGTATAGCCCCACGTTCTTTGGGAGCCATATTATACAACGATACAACGTTGCAAATATAAATTTATTTGTGTTTGCGGAACTCCACGATCTGGGACGCCATATTATGCAACGATATAACGTTGTATATATAATATAATTTACATTTGTGATGCTCCACGTTGGAAGCGATAATTAATATGCAACAATACGATATACATAAAATAGGCGTGACTGGTCTCACGTTCAAGATTGACAAATTATGTAACAAAATAGCATTTAAATTGGGTTTCAGGTGTATCTGCAATAAGAACTCTATGTAACTTGTAACGGTATTTCAAGTTTATTTGATATTAATAAAATTGTGCACTTAGCACTTACTTCGACTTAAAACATTCGTTATTATTTGTTATTATGCCGTAAGGCTTATGCTATATACATCCTTACTGACTAAATATTCTATTCTACTAATTATTGTATTAAAGAAAAATCTCATTTTCAGACTACTCAGTCAATTAATGTGTTTCAAAATATCAATATTTAAATATCTTTTTATATATTGTAATGTACTCAAAATATTAATAGTTATTGAATTTATCTTTTGTATCTCAGTACTGATTTATATCAAACACTAATTGTTTTCATTTAAATTCTTTGTATTCGTTTTATTTCAATACTAATTTGAGCTCTTGTTACGTTAATCGTATTTCTAAAACATCTATGATTTTAATTCTACTTTAAAATAAACATTGGCTCTTACTTTTAAATAAAACAAGAATGTCTTTAATTGTCTTTGAGTTCATTGTTCGATTAAGAGATAAATAAATTGTTTATCACCTTATTGTCGTCAATCATACTCGATCATTTGATCCATCTGTAGTCGTCCTCGTCTCGCACTCCAGCGTCCTCTTGTCCAGCGTCGACTCGCCTCTTGTCCAGCGTCGACTCGCTCTCTGGAACTTCTCCTCGTGCTGTTTCTGACGTCAATGGATCTTCTTATGTGGATCTTCTTATGTAATTTTGTTATTATTTAAAAACAGTTGGTTTGATAATCGAGTTACATAACTGTATGTAACTGGAAGGATGAAATTATTTACAAAAATTTAAATATTCTGTGTGGACGGGCAGAAACTCCCGCTGCACCGTGGATGATTTAAGAAAGAGAACCACTGTAGCTTATGTGTCCTATTTATACCCATGTCTTGGTCGACACCTGCAGTGGTACGAAATCGACATGTCAGAAACTGTCTCTGGATTCAGTTCCCCCACTCTTTGTCAATTTCGCTATTTCTTATATTTCTGCGAATTGCAGAGTCCTGTAAGTATACTCTTATACTTATCTTATAACTATTTTTACAACACATGTTCACTGTAATTTTGGACATTGCAACTTAACCCTTTCGATTTGTACACAGTTATTTCACTATTACACTCGTACGGTGTGGCACTTTCACATGGTTTTCGTACACAGTATTTAGTAAATTTTCTTACATTTTATTGTGTTTTTGGATTTTACTCTTTAATTATAGTTTATGAATAATTACGGAAAAACAGTAATTATGCAATTATTCATCTTGGGGTGGTAAACTCGCCTGCATAGACCTGCGTTCACACACACTAGCAAAATACTGGTGTACACACTTTTAGTTACATTTGTGTGTGTGTGCACGTCGATTCAGGTCGAAACACCTGTTCATATATTTGTCTGAGCCAAGCTTGCAATCCCTGACATGCTTATTTCTAATATATTATTAATTATTTACAGTTTATTAGGTATATTTAAATTTTTTATTCAATGCTCAGTATATCACTTATTTGTACTGTCGCATTATCCCTCTGCTTGGTAACAAAAAAAAAATTGAATAAATTTATTTATTATAATTTTTTTATTATTATTATTATTATTACACTTGAAAAAAAATGTAACAAATAATAAAGAATACTATTCGTCATTTCACCCTTAATTGGAGTGTATACAAATGTCTTACCTCCCCTCCTTATACGCTCACTGCTCGTGACCTTGTAGTAGGGTGGCTTCAACAAACAGCTGATCTGACTGGTTTCATTGACCTCGTTATTTTCATGGGTAAAACTTCCTAAATGACGTTGCGTGGAATTTACCAATTTCTTTCTTCTGTATCTCATCATATACGATGAAAGTGTGTTGTCCAACTCGCTGTCTTAACGTATACGGTCCATTATAAAGTCTGAAGAATTTCTTCGCCGTATTATCACTCCGTTTTCCCACTGGATTAGCTTTGAGTAGTACACTTTCTCCCACGGTGAATTGTTGTAGCTTGTGAGTTAGATTAAATCTTTCTACTCTCTTGTTACCTCTTTCTCTTATCCGTTGCTTTGCGTATTCAATTTTCACACTTATTGGCACAGGTACACTTTGGTTATTAGGTTTGTTTATATACTTAGTCCAAAATCTGTTTGGCTTCTTATCTTCTTCTAATTCCATTGGAGTATATCCTGTTGCTTCATTATAATTTTCGTTAATGGCTTTCTCAAGAAATGGTAAATATTCTGCCCATTTATTGTGTTGATCATGACAATATATTCGTAAATATTTACCTAATTCTTTGTTAACTCTCTTAGCAAGGTTTCCTTGAGGATGTCTTATGGATGTGAGTACAGGTTGTATTCCATTTTCCCTTAACGTCCTCTCCCATTTTTTACTTTGGAATTGTACACCTTGATCACTGAGTACCTTCTTCGTTTTTCCATATGACGGAATATATTTCTGCAGTAGTATCTTTAGAAGAACTTTGGTTGTGGGTCGCATAATTGGGTACAGTCGGACTGCCTTGGAAAACACATCGATACATACCAATATGTGCTTCACACCTCGACTTGATCGTGGTAGTGGTCCCAGAAAATCCACTGCAATTAGCTCTCCCTTGTTCTCCTTCTGTACTCCCTCTTGTAAATCGATCCTATTTCGACAACGACAAAGCTAAAAGAGTATTCTGTTACGGAAGTGTATTTCAGGAAAGTAATAGCGATCAGAAAGGTAATGTTAAAGAAATGTAATAAAAGGTAATGTAACATTCATTACCTTTTATTACATTTCTTTAACATTACCTTTCTGATCGCTATTACTTTCCTGAAATACACTTCCGTAACAGAATACTCTTTTAGCTTTGTCGTGTGTCGCATGATCGGTTACAGAGGAACTGTCTTGGAAAACAACGATATTTTTCTCGAAGTCCTTAATCCTAAGTAGTCTCTGCCCTTTTGACTTTTCACTCTTGCTTTCTTCTGTGTCCTTGTATCTCCATTAAGTTTTCGCTTGATCAGTCGTTCTAACAATTATGGCAATTTTTTTCCATTCATAACCCTTTCTTCATATTAATAACAACAATAACATCTTTTACCATTACTTTCTTAAATATTTCTCTACACTTCATTCCTTACCATTAATAATACATTTCTTAATTATACTCTCTTATATTGTTATTAATAATTAACAGCAATATTTTTTTTCATTTAAAAATAATTATTTATTTTCAGGTATTGAGTTCGGTTCGGTGTGTCGTTAGAACTGACACCCCTCATTATAACAATTGGTTGTTGTACACAGGAAATTCATTGTGCTCACCCTCGCGACAACATTCCATTGGGTTACCCCCTCGTTACCTTTCCGTTGCATTGCTGCGACGTTTTTGTGCGTACTTACCGTGTGAACGTTTGCTTTGATCGTGTAAGTCACCTGTTCGTAGGGTGAACACTTTATTCTCCGTCTCTTTCTCTCGTAACGGTCGCATTCCATAATTCTCTCCTTGTCTCCGCATAGCTGCTTTTGACGAACGCATTTTTTACTAGTTCGTATGCGTTTTGCTCTCGTGCATCGCCTATAATAATCTTTGTAGTTTTTATAACTACAGTTATAATTATCGATACTATAATTATCGTTCGCTTTATATTTCTCGTGTGTATATCTACCGTCATATTTACCACAATTTTGTGTAGTGTTTCGTCTAGATAACTTACTACGTTTCTTGTTATACCTACAGTGATATTTATCTCCGTAAGTGTAGTGTCCTAAGTGTTTCACATGTGTCATCTTGTGTGACTTACTATTGTGTGTGTGTCTCACACTTGGGATATCGCTATTAATAAGGTACGTTTTATTAACCTTAATTTGCTTCTCTTCCTTAATGTTAATTACTTTATAATTATCGTTAGTAATTACACACGTATTTTCAACTACTATGGTTTGTTCACCTTCTACAGACGCTATGTGCGTATTTGTGTCGCTAATTTTCTCTTTTGCTCCTTCTCTTAGTATTGTATTATATTCTTTTACTTTTTTACCTAATGGTGACTTATCAGTTTTAAATTCTTCTATTTGTGTATCTAATCTAGCGCATACATTTTGTCTTATTCCATATTCGTCCATAAGGTTTCCCATCACTTTAATGATTGCCTCCATACTAATACTTCCTGATGTTGCCATGTCGAAGTATTATTAAAATATTTATTTAGTAGTAATTCTTTAACAATTATTATTGATAACCGTTCCCTACTTATTTATTTATTTCTGTATTTTTATTAATAGTTATTATTAATACTCATTACAGTTACACCTGTTACATAGACAAACAATATTATTTGTGGGCGCCAGCTGTGTGATTACACAACAGTTAACATTACATTCAGTTACTGTTTAATATAAAAAATTATTACATATAATATATTTTTTATTTAACACACTCTTATATTTTAGAGCAACCATTTAGCTACATAAAAAAAATTTTAATAGTTAATAAACATTTTACAAATGGTGGAGATTCATGGGCTACAATTTATGTAACAAATTTTTGCACATAAATTTAGGCATGTCGTGCCCCACGTCCAGGGCGACATATTATACAACGATACGACTGTACATAAGTTGCATAATATATGTTGTATGTGTACAAATTTACATGTAATTTAATTTGTATAGCCCCACGTTCTTTGGGAGCCATATTATACAACGATACAACGTTGCAAATATAAATTTATTTGTGTTTGCGGAGCTCCACGATCTGGGACGCCATATTATGCAACGATATAACGTTGTATATATATTATAATTTACATTTGTGATGCTCCACGTTGGAAGCGATAATTAATATGCAACAATACGATATACATAAAATAGGCGTGACTGGTCTCACGTTCACGATTGACAAATTATGTAACAAAATAGCATTTAAATTGGGTTTCAGGTGTATCTGCAATAAGAACTCTGTAACTTGTAACGGTATTTCAAGTTTATTTGATATTAATAAAATTGTGCACTTAGCACTTACTTCGACTTAAAACATTCGTTATTATTTGTTATTATGCCGTAAGGCTTATGCTATATACATCCTTACTGACTAAATATTCTATTCTACTAATTATTGTATTAAAGAAAAATCTCATTTTCAGACTACTCAGTCAATTAATGTGTTTCAAAATATCAATATTTAAATATCTTTTTATATATTGTAATGTACTCAAAATATTAATAGTTATTGAATTTATCTTTTGTTTCTCAGTACTGATTTATATCAAACACTAATTGTTTTCATTTAAATTCTTTGTATTCGTTTTATTTCAATACTAATTTGAGCTCTTGTTACGTTAATCGTATTTCTAAAACATCTATGATTTTAATTCTACTTTAAAATAAACATTGGCTCTTACTTTTAAATAAAACAAGAATGTCTTTAATTGTCTTTGAGTTCATTGTTCGATTAAGAGATAAATAAATTGTTTATCACCTTATTGTCGTCAATCATACTCGATCATTTGATCCATCTGTAGTCGTCCTCGTCTCGCACTCCAGCGTCCTCTTGTCCAGCGTCGACTCGCCTCTTGTCCAGCGTCGACTCGCTCTCTGGAACTTCTCCTCGTGCTGTTTCTGACGTCAATGGATCTTCTTATGTGGATCTTCTTATGTAATTTTGTTATTATTTAAAAACAGTTGGTTTGATAATCGAGTTACATAACTGTATGTAACTGGAAGGATGAAATTATTTACAAAAATTTAAATATTCTGTGTGGACGGGCAGAAACTCCCGCTGCACCGTGGATGATTTAAGAAAGAGAACCACTGTAGCTTATGTGTCCTATTTATACCCATGTCTTGGTCGACACCTGCAGTGGTACGAAATCGACATGTCAGAAACTGTCTCTGGATTCAGTTCCCCCACTCTTTGTCAATTTCGCTATTTCTTATATTTCTGCGAATTGCAGAGTCCTGTAAGTATACTCTTATACTTATCTTATAACTATTTTTACAACACATGTTCACTGTAATTTTGGACATTGCAACTTAACCCTTTCGATTTGTACACAGTTATTTCACTATTACACTCGTACGGTGTGGCACTTTCACATGGTTTTCGTACACAGTATTTAGTAAATTTTCTTACATTTTATTGTGTTTTTGGATTTTACTCTTTAATTATAGTTTATGAATAATTACGGAAAAACAGTAATTATGCAATTATTCATCTTGGGGTGGTAAACTCGCCTGCATAGACCTGCGTTCACACACACTAGCAAAATACTGGTGTACACACTTTTAGTTACACTTGTGTGTGTGTGCACGTCGATTCAGGTCGAAACACCTGTTCATATATTTGTCTGAGCCAAGCTTGCAATCCCTGACATGCTTATTTCTAATATATTATTAATTATTTACAGTTTATTAGGTATATTTAAATTTTTTATTCAATGCTCAGTATATCACTTATTTGTACTGTCGCATTATCCCTCTGCTTGGTAACAAAAAAAAATTGAATAAATTTATTTATTATAATTTTTTTATTATTATTATTATTATTATTATTATTACACTTGAAAAAAAATGTAACAAATAATAAAGAATACTATTCGTCATTTCACCCTTAATTGGAGTGTATACAAATGTCTTACCTCCCCTCCTTATACGCTCACTGCTCGTGACCTTGTAGTAGGGTGGCTTCAACAAACAGCTGATCTGACTGGTTTCATTGACCTCGTTATTTTCATGGGTAAAACTTCCTAAATGACGTTGCGTGGAATTTACCAATTTCTTTCTTCTGTATCTCATCATATACGATGAAAGTGTGTTGTCCAACTCGCTGTCTTAACGTATACGGTCCATTATAAAGTCTGAAGAATTTCTTCGCCGTATTATCACTCCGTTTTCCCACTGGATTAGCTTTGAGTAGTACACTTTCTCCCACGGTGAATTGTTGTAGCTTGTGAGTTAGATTAAATCTTTCTACTCTCTTGTTACCTCTTTCTCTTAGCCGTTTCTTTGCGTATTCAATTTTCACACTTATTGGTACAGGTACACTTTGGTTATTAGGTTTGTTTATATACTTAGTCCAAAATCTGTTTGGCTTCTTATCTTCTTCTAATTCCATTGGAGTATATCCTGTTGCTTCATTATAATTTTCGTTAATGGCTTTCTCAAGAAATGGTAAATATTCTGCCCATTTATTGTGTTGATCATGACAATATATTCGTAAATATTTACCTAATTCTTTGTTAACTCTCTTAGCAAGGTTTCCTTGAGGATGTCTTATGGATGTGAGTACAGGTTGTATTCCATT
Organism: Magicicada septendecula; assembly: GCA_034769895.1. Lineage (NCBI taxonomy): Eukaryota > Metazoa > Arthropoda > Insecta > Hemiptera > Cicadidae > Magicicada > Magicicada septendecula. The sequence continues at coordinate 416,513,144 of CM068369.1, forward strand.
TTCCCTTAACGTCCTCTCCCATTTTTCACTTTGGAATTGTACACCTTGATCACTGAGTACCTTCTTCGTTTTTCCATATGACGGAATATATTTCTGCAGTAGTATCTTTAGAAGAACTTTGGTTGTGGGTCGCATAATTGGGTACAGTCGGACTGCCTTGGAAAACACATCGATACATACCAATATGTGCTTCACACCTCGACTTGATCGTGGTAGTGGTCCCAGAAAATCCACTGCAATTAGCTCTCCCTTGTTCTCCTTCTGTACACTCTGCATTCCTACGTATGTGTGTAAATTCGGTCCTTAATTTTACATTATCTTACTCATACATTCTTACCTTCGCTTCTAATCTTCCTTAACTCTTTTCTTAACATGACATTACTTTATCTAATACATTACTTATACAATACATTAACATTCATTACCTTTTATTACATTTCTTTAACATTACCTTTCTGATCGCTATTACTTTCCTGAAATACACTTCCGTAACAGAATACTCTTTTAGCTTTGTCGTGTGTCACATGATCGGTTACAGAGGAACTGTCTTGGAAAACAACGATATTTTTCTCGAAGTCCTTAATCCTAAGTAGTCTCTGCCCTTTTGACTTTCCACTCTTGCTTTCTTCTGTGTCCTTGTATCTCCATTAAGTTTTCGCTTGATCAGTCGTTCTAACAATTATGGCAATTATTTTCCATTCCTAACCCTTTCTTCATATTAATAACAACAATAACATCTTTTACCATTACTTTCTTAAATATTTCTCTACACTTCATTCCTTACCATTAATAATACATTTCTTAATTATACTCTCTTATATTGTTATTAATAATTAACAGCAATATTTTTTTTCATTTAAAAATAATTATTTATTTTCAGGTATTGAGTTCGGTTCGGTGTGTCGTTAGAACTGACACCCCTCATTATAACAATTGGTTGTTGTACACAGGAAATTCATTGTGCTCACCCTCGCGACAACATTCCATTGGGTTACCCCCTCGTTACCTTTCCGTTGCATTGCTGCGACGCTTTTGTGCGTACTTACCGTGTGAACGTTTGCTTTGATCGTGTAAGTCACCTGTTCGTAGGGTGAACACTTTATTCTCCGTCTCTTTCTCTCGTAACGGTCGCATTCCATAATTCTCTCCTTGTCTCCGCATAGCTGCTTTTGACGAACGCATTTTTTACTAGTTCGTATGCGTTTTGCTCTCGTGCATCGCCTATAATAATCTTTGTAGTTTTTATAACTACAGTTATAATTATCGATACTATAATTATCGTTCGCTTTATATTTCTCGTGTGTATATCTACCGTCATATTTACCACAATTTTGTGTAGTGTTTCGTCTAGATAACTTACTACGTTTCTTGTTATACCTACAGTGATATTTATCTCCGTAAGTGTAGTGTCCTAAGTGTTTCACATGTGTCATCTTGTGTGACTTACTATTGTGTGTGTGTCTCACACTTGGGATATCGCTATTAATAAGGTACGTTTTATTAACCTTAATTTGCTTCTCTTCCTTAATGTTAATTACTTTATAATTATCGTTAGTAATTACACACGTATTTTCAACTACTATGGTTTGTTCACCTTCTACAGACGCTATGTGCGTATTTGTGTCGCTAATTTTCTCTTTTGCTCCTTCTCTTAGTATTGTATTATATTCTTTTACTTTTTTACCTAATGGTGACTTATCAGTTTTAAATTCTTCTATTTGTGTATCTAATCTAGCGCATACATTTTGTCTTATTCCATATTCGTCCATAAGGTTTCCCATCACTTTAATGATTGCCTCCATACTAATACTTCCTGATGTTGCCACGTCGAAGTATTATTAAAATATTTATTTAGTAGTAATTCTTTAACAATTATTATTGATAACCGTTCCCTACTTATTTATTTATTTCTGTATTTTTATTAATAGTTATTATTAATACTCATTACAGTTACACCTGTTACATAGACAAACAATATTATTTGTGGGCGCCAGCTGTGTGATTACACAACAGTTAACATTACATTCAGTTACTGTTTAATATAAATAATTATTACATATAATATATTTTTTATTTAACACACTCTTATATTTTAGAGCAACCATTTAGCTACATAAAAAAATTTTAATAGTTAATACACATTTTACAAATGGTGGAGATTCATGGGCTACAATTTATGTAACAAATTTTTGCACATAAATTTAGGCATGTCGTGCCCCACGTCCAGGGCGACATATTATACAACGATACGACTGTACATAAGTTGCATAATATATGTTGTATGTGTACAAATTTACATGTAATTTAATTTGTATAGCCCCACGTTCTTTGGGAGCCATATTATACAACGATACAACGTTGCAAATATAAATTTATTTGTGTTTGCGGAGCTCCACGATCTGGGACGCCATATTATGCAACGATATAACGTTGTATATATATTATAATTTACATTTGTGATGCTCCACGTTGGAAGCGATAATTAATATGCAACAATACGATATACATAAAATAGGCGTGACTGGTCTCACGTTCACGATTGACAAATTATGTAACAAAATAGCATTTAAATTGGGTTTCAGGTGTATCTGCAATAAGAACTCTGTAACTTGTAACGGTATTTCAAGTTTATTTGATATTAATAAAATTGTGCACTTAGCACTTACTTCGACTTAAAACATTCGTTATTATTTGTTATTATGCCGTAATGCTTATGCTATATACATCCTTACTGACTAAATATTCTATTCTACTAATTATTGTATTAAAGAAAAATCTCATTTTCAGACTACTCAGTCAATTAATGTGTTTCAAAATATCAATATTTAAATATCTTTTTATATATTGTAATGTACTCAAAATATTAATAGTTATTGAATTTATCTTTTGTTTCTCAGTACTGATTTATATCAAACACTAATTGTTTTCATTTAAATTCTTTGTATTCGTTTTATTTCAATACTAATTTGAGCTCTTGTTACGTTAATCGTATTTCTAAAACATCTATGATTTTAATTCTACTTTAAAATAAACATTGGCTCTTACTTTTAAATAAAACAAGAATGTCTTTAATTGTCTTTGAGTTCATTGTTCGATTAAGAGATAAATAAATTGTTTATCACCTTATTGTCGTCAATCATACTCGATCATTTGATCCATCTGTAGTCGTCCTCGTCTCGCACTCCAGCGTCCTCTTGTCCAGCGTCGACTCGCCTCTTGTCCAGCGTCGACTCGCTCTCTGGAACTTCTCCTCGTGCTGTTTCTGACGTCAATGGATCTTCTTATGTGGATCTTCTTATGTAATTTTGTTATTATTTAAAAACAGTTGGTTTGATAATCGAGTTACATAACTGTATGTAACTGGAAGGATGAAATTATTTACAAAAATTTAAATATTCTGTGTGGACGGGCAGAAACTCCCGCTGCACCGTGGATGATTTAAGAAAGAGAACCACTGTAGCTTATGTGTCCTATTTATACCCATGTCTTGGTCGACACCTGCAGTGGTACGAAATCGACATGTCAGAAACTGTCTCTGGATTCAGTTCCCCCACTCTTTGTCAATTTCGCTATTTCTTATATTTCTGCGAATTGCAGAGTCCTGTAAGTATACTCTTATACTTATCTTATAACTATTTTTACAACACATGTTCACTGTAATTTTGGACATTGCAACTTAACCCTTTCGATTTGTACACAGTTATTTCACTATTACACTCGTACGGTGTGGCACTTTCACATGGTTTTCGTACACAGTATTTAGTAAATTTTCTTACATTTTATTGTGTTTTTGGATTTTACTCTTTAATTATAGTTTATGAATAATTACGGAAAAACAGTAATTATGCAATTATTCATCTTGGGGTGGTAAACTCGCCTGCATAGACCTGCGTTCACACACACTAGCAAAATACTGGTGTACACACTTTTAGTTACATTTGTGTGTGTGTGTGCACGTCGATTCAGGTCGAAACACCTGTTCATATATTTGTCTGAGCCATGCTTGCAATCCCTGACATGCTTATTTCTAATATATTATTAATTATTTACAGTTTATTAGGTATATTTAAATTTTTTATTCAATGCTCAGTATATCACTTATTTGTACTGTCGCATTATCCCTCTGCTTGGTAACAAAAAAAAATTGAATAAATTTATTTATTATAATTTTTTTATTATTATTATTATTATTATTACACTTGAAAAAAAATGTAACAAATAATAAAGAATACTATTCGTCATTTCACCCTTAATTGGAGTGTATACAAATGTCTTACCTCCCCTCCTTATACGCTCACTGCTCGTGACCTTGTAGTAGGGTGGCTTCAACAAACAGCTGATCTGACTGGTTTCATTGACCTCGTTATTTTCATGGGTAAAACTTCCTAAATGACGTTGCGTGGAATTTACCAATTTCTTTCTTCTGTATCTCATCATATACGATGAAAGTGTGTTGTCCAACTCGCTGTCTTAACGTATACGGTCCATTATAAAGTCTGAAGAATTTCTTCGCCGTATTATCACTCCGTTTTCCCACTGGATTAGCTTTGAGTAGTACACTTTCTCCCACGGTGAATTGTTGTAGCTTGTGAGTTAGATTAAATCTTTCTACTCTCTTGTTACCTCTTTCTCTTATCCGTTGCTTTGCGTATTCAATTTTCACACTTATTGGTACAGGTACACTTTGGTTATTAGGTTTGTTTATATACTTAGTCCAAAATCTGTTTGGCTTCTTATCTTCTTCTAATTCCATTGGAGTATATCCTGTTGCTTCATTATAATTTTCGTTAATGGCTTTCTCAAGAAATGGTAAATATTCTGCCCATTTATTGTGTTGATCATGACAATATATTCGTAAATATTTACCTAATTCTTTGTTAACTCTCTTAGCAAGGTTTCCTTGAGGATGTCTTATGGATGTGAGTACAGGTTGTATTCCATTTTCCCTTAACGTCCTCTCCCATTTTTCACTTTGGAATTGTACACCTTGATCACTGAGTACCTTCTTCGTTTTTCCATATGACGGAATATATTTCTGCAGTAGTATCTTTAGAACAACTTTGGTTGTGGGTCGCATAATTGGGTACAGTCGGACTGCCTTGGAAAACACATCGATACATACCAATATGTGCTTCACACCTCGACTTGATCGTGGTAGTGGTCCCAGAAAATCCACTGCAATTAGCTCTCCCTTGTTCTCCTTCTGTACACTCTGCATTCCTACGTATGTGTGTAAATTCGGTCCTTAATTTTACATTATCTTACTCATACATTCTTACCTTCGCTTCTAATCTTCCTTAACTCTTTTCTTAACATGACATTACTTTATCTAATACATTACTTATACAATACATTAACATTCATTACCTTTTATTACATTTCTTTAACATTACCTTTCTGATCGCTATTACTTTCCTGAAATACACTTCCGTAACAGAATACTCTTTTAGCTTTGTCGTGTGTCGCATGATCGGTTACAGAGGAACTGTCTTGGAAAACAACGATATTTTTCTCGAAGTCCTTAATCCTAAGTAGTCTCTGCCCTTTTGACTTTTCACTCTTGCTTTCTTCTGTGTCCTTGTATCTCCATTAAGTTTTCGCTTGATCAGTCGTTCTAACAATTATGGCAATTATTTTCCATTCCTAACCCTTTCTTCATATTAATAACAACAATAACATCTTTTACCATTACTTTCTTAAATATTTCTCTACACTTCATTCCTTACCATTAATAATACATTTCTTAATTATACTCTCTTATATTATTATTAATAATTAACAGCAATATTTTTTTTCATTTAAAAATAATTATTTATTTTCAGGTATTGAGTTCGGTTCGGTGTGTCGTTAGAACTGACACCCCTCATTATAACAATTGGTTGTTGTACACAGGAAATTCATTGTGCTCACCCTCGCGACAACATTCCATTGGGTTACCCCCTCGTTACCTTTCCGTTGCATTGCTGCGACGCTTTTGTGCGTACTTACCGTGTGAACGTTTGCTTTGATCGTGTAAGTCACCTGTTCGTAGGGTGAACACTTTATTCTCCGTCTCTTTCTCTCGTAACGGTCGCATTCCATAATTCTCTCCTTGTCTCCGCATAGCTGCTTTTGACGAACGCATTTTTTACTAGTTCGTATGCGTTTTGCTCTCGTGCATCGCCTATAATAATCTTTGTAGTTTTTATAACTACAGTTATAATTATCGATACTATAATTATCGTTCGCTTTATATTTCTCGTGTGTATATCTACCGTCATATTTACCACAATTTTGTGTAGTGTTTCGTCTAGATAACTTACTACGTTTCTTGTTATACCTACAGTGATATTTATCTCCGTAAGTGTAGTGTCCTAAGTGTTTCACATGTGTCATCTTGTGTGACTTACTATTGTGTGTGTGTCTCACACTTGGGATATCGCTATTAATAAGGTACGTTTTATTAACCTTAATTTGCTTCTCTTCCTTAATGTTAATTACTTTATAATTATCGTTAGTAATTACACACGTATTTTCAACTACTATGGTTTGTTCACCTTCTACAGACGCTATGTGCGTATTTGTGTCGCTAATTTTCTCTTTTGCTCCTTCTCTTAGTATTGTATTATATTCTTTTACTTTTTTACCTAATGGTGACTTATCAGTTTTAAATTCTTCTATTTGTGTATCTAATCTAGCGCATACATTTTGTCTTATTCCATATTCGTCCATAAGGTTTCCCATCACTTTAATGATTGCCTCCATACTAATACTTCCTGATGTTGCCATGTCGAAGTATTATTAAAATATTTATTTAGTAGTAATTCTTTAACAATTATTATTGATAACCGTTCCCTACTTATTTATTTATTTCTGTATTTTTATTAATAGTTATTATTAATACTCATTACAGTTACACCTGTTACATAGACAAACAATATTATTTGTGGGCGCCAGCTGTGTGATTACACAACAGTTAACATTACATTCAGTTACTGTTTAATATAAATAATTATTACATATAATATATTTTTTATTTAACACACTCTTATATTTTAGAGCAACCATTTAGCTACATAAAAAAAATTTTAATAGTTAATACACATTTTACAAATGGTGGAGATTCATGGGCTACAATTTATGTAACAAATTTTTGCACATAAATTTAGGCATGTCGTGCCCCACGTCCAGGGCGACATATTATACAACGATACGACTGTACATAAGTTGCATAATATATGTTGTATGTGTACAAATTTACATGTAATTTAATTTGTATAGCCCCACGTTCTTTGGGAGCCATATTATACAACGATACAACGTTGCAAATATAAATTTATTTGTGTTTGCGGAGCTCCACGATCTGGGACGCCATATTATGCAACGATATAACGTTGTATATATATTATAATTTACATTTGTGATGCTCCAAGTTGGAAGCGATAATTAATATGCAACAATACGATATACATAAAATAGGCGTGACTGGTCTCACGTTCACGATTGACAAATTATGTAACAAAATAGCATTTAAATTGGGTTTCAGGTGTATCTGCAATAAGAACTCTGTAACTTGTAACGGTATTTCAAGTTTATTTGATATTAATAAAATTGTGCACTTAGCACTTACTTCGACTTAAAACATTCGTTATTATTTGTTATTATGCCGTAAGGCTTATGCTATATACATCCTTACTGACTAAATATTCTATTCTACTAATTATTGTATTAAAGAAAAATCTCATTTTCAGACTACTCAGTCAATTAATGTGTTTCAAAATATCAATATTTAAATATCTTTTTATATATTGTAATGTACTCAAAATATTAATAGTTATTGAATTTATCTTTTGTTTCTCAGTACTGATTTATATCAAACACTAATTGTTTTCATTTAAATTCTTTGTATTCGTTTTATTTCAATACTAATTTGAGCTCTTGTTACGTTAATCGTATTTCTAAAACATCTATGATTTTAATTCTACTTTAAAATAAACATTGGCTCTTACTTTTAAATAAAACAAGAATGTCTTTAATTGTCTTTGAGTTCATTGTTCGATTAAGAGATAAATAAATTGTTTATCACCTTATTGTCGTCAATCATACTCGATCATTTGATCCATCTGTAGTCGTCCTCGTCTCGCACTCCAGCGTCCTCTTGTCCAGCGTCGACTCGCCTCTTGTCCAGCGTCGACTCGCTCTCTGGAACTTCTCCTCGTGCTGTTTCTGACGTCAATGGATCTTCTTATGTGGATCTTCTTATGTAATTTTGTTATTATTTAAAAACAGTTGGTTTGATAATCGAGTTACATAACTGTATGTAACTGGAAGGATGAAATTATTTACAAAAATTTAAATATTCTGTGTGGACGGGCAGAAACTCCCGCTGCACCGTGGATGATTTAAGAAAGAGAACCACTGTAGCTTATGTGTCCTATTTATACCCATGTCTTGGTCGACACCTGCAGTGGTACGAAATCGACATGTCAGAAACTGTCTCTGGATTCAGTTCCCCCACTCTTTGTCAATTTCGCTATTTCTTATATTTCTGCGAATTGCAGAGTCCTGTAAGTATACTCTTATACTTATCTTATAACTATTTTTACAACACATGTTCACTGTAATTTTGGACATTGCAACTTAACCCTTTCGATTTGTACACAGTTATTTCACTATTACACTCGTACGGTGTGGCACTTTCACATGGTTTTCGTACACAGTATTTAGTAAATTTTCTTACATTTTATTGTGTTTTTGGATTTTACTCTTTAATTATAGTTTATGAATAATTACGGAAAAACAGTAATTATGCAATTATTCATCTTGGGGTGGTAAACTCGCCTGCATAGACCTGCGTTCACACACACTAGCAAAATACTGGTGTACACACTTTTAGTTACATTTGTGTGTGTGTGTGCACGTCGATTCAGGTCGAAACACCTGTTCATATATTTGTCTGAGCCATGCTTGCAATCCCTGACATGCTTATTTCTAATATATTATTAATTATTTACAGTTTATTAGGTATATTTAAATTTTTTATTCAATGCTCAGTATATCACTTATTTGTACTGTCGCATTATCCCTCTGCTTGGTAACAAAAAAAAATTGAATAAATTTATTTATTATAATTTTTTTATTATTATTATTATTATTATTACACTTGAAAAAAAATGTAACAAATAATAAAGAATACTATTCGCCATTTCACCCTTAATTGGAGTGTATACAAATGTCTTACCTCCCCTCCTTATACGCTCACTGCTCGTGACCTTGTAGTAGGGTGGCTTCAACAAACAGCTGATCTGACTGGTTTCATTGACCTCGTTATTTTCATGGGTAAAACTTCCTAAATGACGTTGCGTGGAATTTACCAATTTCTTTCTTCTGTATCTCATCATATACGATGAAAGTGTGTTGTCCAACTCGCTGTCTTAACGTATACGGTCCATTATAAAGTCTGAAGAATTTCTTCGCCGTATTATCACTCCGTTTTCCCACTGGATTAGCTTTGAGTAGTACACTTTCTCCCACGGTGAATTGTTGTAGCTTGTGAGTTAGATTAAATCTTTCTACTCTCTTGTTACCTCTTTCTCTTATCCGTTGCTTTGCGTATTCAATTTTCACACTTATTGGTACAGGTACACTTTGGTTATTAGGTTTGTTTATATACTTAGTCCAAAATCTGTTTGGCTTCTTATCTTCTTCTAATTCCATTGGAGTATATCCTGTTGCTTCATTATAATTTTCGTTAATGGCTTTCTCAAGAAATGGTAAATATTCTGCCCATTTATTGTGTTGATCATGACAATATATTCGTAAATATTTACCTAATTCTTTGTTAACTCTCTTAGCAAGGTTTCCTTGAGGATGTCTTATGGATGTGAGTACAGGTTGTATTCCATTTTCCCTTAACGTCCTCTCCCATTTTTCACTTTGGAATTGTACACCTTGATCACTGAGTACCTTCTTCGTTTTTCCATATGACGGAATATATTTCTGCAGTAGTATCTTTAGAACAACTTTGGTTGTGGGTCGCATAATTGGGTACAGTCGGACTGCCTTGGAAAACACATCGATACATACCAATATGTGCTTCACACCTCGACTTGATCGTGGTAGTGGTCCCAGAAAATCCACTGCAATTAGCTCTCCCTTGTTCTCCTTCTGTACACTCTGCATTCCTACGTATGTGTGTAAATTCGGTCCTTAATTTTACATTATCTTACTCATACATTCTTACCTTCGCTTCTAATCTTCCTTAACTCTTTTCTTAACATGACATTACTTTATCTAATACATTACTTATACAATACATTAACATTCATTACCTTTTATTACATTTCTTTAACATTACCTTTCTGATCGCTATTACTTTCCTGAAATACACTTCCGTAACAGAATACTCTTTTAGCTTTGTCGTGTGTCGCATGATCGGTTACAGAGGAACTGTCTTGGAAAACAACGATATTTTTCTCGAAGTCCTTAATCCTAAGTAGTCTCTGCCCTTTTGACTTTTCACTCTTGCTTTCTTCTGTGTCCTTGTATCTCCATTAAGTTTTCGCTTGATCAGTCGTTCTAACAATTATGGCAATTATTTTCCATTCCTAACCCTTTCTTCATATTAATAACAACAATAACATCTTTTACCATTACTTTCTTAAATATTTCTCTACACTTCATTCCTTACCATTAATAATACATTTCTTAATTATACTCTCTTATATTATTATTAATAATTAACAGCAATATTTTTTTTCATTTAAAAATAATTATTTATTTTCAGGTATTGAGTTCGGTTCGGTGTGTCGTTAGAACTGACACCCCTCATTATAACAATTGGTTGTTGTACACAGGAAATTCATTGTGCTCACCCTCGCGACAACATTCCATTGGGTTACCCCCTCGTTACCTTTCCGTTGCATTGCTGCGACGCTTTTGTGCGTACTTACCGTGTGAACGTTTGCTTTGATCGTGTAAGTCACCTGTTCGTAGGGTGAACACTTTATTCTCCGTCTCTTTCTCTCGTAACGGTCGCATTCCATAATTCTCTCCTTGTCTCCGCATAGCTGCTTTTGACGAACGCATTTTTTACTAGTTCGTATGCGTTTTGCTCTCGTGCATCGCCTATAATAATCTTTGTAGTTTTTATAACTACAGTTATAATTATCGATACTATAATTATCGTTCGCTTTATATTTCTCGTGTGTATATCTACCGTCATATTTACCACAATTTTGTGTAGTGTTTCGTCTAGATAACTTACTACGTTTCTTGTTATACCTACAGTGATATTTATCTCCGTAAGTGTAGTGTCCTAAGTGTTTCACATGTGTCATCTTGTGTGACTTACTATTGTGTGTGTGTCTCACACTTGGGATATCGCTATTAATAAGGTACGTTTTATTAACCTTAATTTGCTTCTCTTCCTTAATGTTAATTACTTTATAATTATCGTTAGTAATTACACACGTATTTTCAACTACTATGGTTTGTTCACCTTCTACAGACGCTATGTGCGTATTTGTGTCGCTAATTTTCTCTTTTGCTCCTTCTCTTAGTATTGTATTATATTCTTTTACTTTTTTACCTAATGGTGACTTATCAGTTTTAAATTCTTCTATTTGTGTATCTAATCTAGCGCATACATTTTGTCTTATTCCATATTCGTCCATAAGGTTTCCCATCACTTTAATGATTGCCTCCATACTAATACTTCCTGATGTTGCCATGTCGAAGTATTATTAAAATATTTATTTAGTAGTAATTCTTTAACAATTATTATTGATAACCGTTCCCTACTTATTTATTTATTTCTGTATTTTTATTAATAGTTATTATTAATACTCATTACAGTTACACCTGTTACATAGACAAACAATATTATTTGTGGGCGCCAGCTGTGTGATTACACAACAGTTAACATTACATTCAGTTACTGTTTAATATAAATAATTATTACATATAATATATTTTTTATTTAACACACTCTTATATTTTAGAGCAACCATTTAGCTACATAAAAAAAATTTTAATAGTTAATACACATTTTACAAATGGTGGAGATTCATGGGCTACAATTTATGTAACAAATTTTTGCACATAAATTTAGGCATGTCGTGCCCCACGTCCAGGGCGACATATTATACAACGATACGACTGTACATAAGTTGCATAATATATGTTGTATGTGTACAAATTTACATGTAATTTAATTTGTATAGCCCCACGTTCTTTGGGAGCCATATTATACAACGATACAACGTTGCAAATATAAATTTATTTGTGTTTGCGGAGCTCCACGATCTGGGACGCCATATTATGCAACGATATAACGTTGTATATATATTATAATTTACATTTGTGATGCTCCAAGTTGGAAGCGATAATTAATATGCAACAATACGATATACATAAAATAGGCGTGACTGGTCTCACGTTCACGATTGACAAATTATGTAACAAAATAGCATTTAAATTGGGTTTCAGGTGTATCTGCAATAAGAACTCTGTAACTTGTAACGGTATTTCAAGTTTATTTGATATTAATAAAATTGTGCACTTAGCACTTACTTCGACTTAAAACATTCGTTATTATTTGTTATTATGCCGTAAGGCTTATGCTATATACATCCTTACTGACTAAATATTCTATTCTACTAATTATTGTATTAAAGAAAAATCTCATTTTCAGACTACTCAGTCAATTAATGTGTTTCAAAATATCAATATTTAAATATCTTTTTATATATTGTAATGTACTCAAAATATTAATAGTTATTGAATTTATCTTTTGTTTCTCAGTACTGATTTATATCAAACACTAATTGTTTTCATTTAAATTCTTTGTATTCGTTTTATTTCAATACTAATTTGAGCTCTTGTTACGTTAATCGTATTTCTAAAACATCTATGATTTTAATTCTACTTTAAAATAAACATTGGCTCTTACTTTTAAATAAAACAAGAATGTCTTTAATTGTCTTTGAGTTCATTGTTCGATTAAGAGATAAATAAATTGTTTATCACCTTATTGTCGTCAATCATACTCGATCATTTGATCCATCTGTAGTCGTCCTCGTCTCGCACTCCAGCGTCCTCTTGTCCAGCGTCGACTCGCCTCTTGTCCAGCGTCGACTCGCTCTCTGGAACTTCTCCTCGTGCTGTTTCTGACGTCAATGGATCTTCTTATGTGGATCTTCTTATGTAATTTTGTTATTATTTAAAAACAGTTGGTTTGATAATCGAGTTACATAACTGTATGTAACTGGAAGGATGAAATTATTTACAAAAATTTAAATATTCTGTGTGGACGGGCAGAAACTCCCGCTGCACCGTGGATGATTTAAGAAAGAGAACCACTGTAGCTTATGTGTCCTATTTATACCCATGTCTTGGTCGACACCTGCAGTGGTACGAAATCGACATGTCAGAAACTGTCTCTGGATTCAGTTCCCCCACTCTTTGTCAATTTCGCTATTTCTTATATTTCTGCGAATTGCAGAGTCCTGTAAGTATACTCTTATACTTATCTTATAACTATTTTTACAACACATGTTCACTGTAATTTTGGACATTGCAACTTAACCCTTTCGATTTGTACACAGTTATTTCACTATTACACTCGTACGGTGTGGCACTTTCACATGGTTTTCGTACACAGTATTTAGTAAATTTTCTTACATTTTATTGTGTTTTTGGATTTTACTCTTTAATTATAGTTTATGAATAATTACGGAAAAACAGTAATTATGCAATTATTCATCTTGGGGTGGTAAACTCTCCTGCATAGACCTGCGTTCACACACACTAGCAAAATACTGGTGTACACACTTTTAGTTACATTTGTGTGTGTGTGCACGTCGATTCAGGTCGAAACACCTGTTCATATATTTGTCTGAGCCAAGCTTGCAATCCCTGACATGCTTATTTCTAATATATTATTAATTATTTACAGTTTATTAGGTATATTTAAATTTTTTATTCAATGCTCAGTATATCACTTATTTGTACTGTCGCATTATCCCTCTGCTTGGTAACAAAAAAAAATTGAATAAATTTATTTATTATAATTTTTTTATTATTATTATTATTATTACACTTGAAAAAAAATGTAACAAATAATAAAGAATACTATTCGTCATTTCACCCTTAATTGGAGTGTATACAAATGTCTTACCTCCCCTCCTTATACGCTCACTGCTCGTGACCTTGTAGTAGGGTGGCTTCAACAAACAGCTGATCTGACTGGTTTCATTGACCTCGTTATTTTCATGGGTAAAACTTCCTAAATGACGTTGCGTGGAATTTACCAATTTCTTTCTTCTGTATCTCATCATATACGATGAAAGTGTGTTGTCCAACTCGCTGTCTTAACGTATACGGTCCATTATAAAGTCTGAAGAATTTCTTCGCCGTATTATCACTCCGTTTTCCCACTGGATTAGCTTTGAGTAGTACACTTTCTCCCACGGTGAATTGTTGTAGCTTGTGAGTTAGATTAAATCTTTCTACTCTCTTGTTACCTCTTTCTCTTAGCCGTTGCTTTGCGTATTCAATTTTCACACTTATTGGTACAGGTACACTTTGGTTATTAGGTTTGTTTATATACTTAGTCCAAAATCTGTTTGGCTTCTTATCTTCTTCTAATTCCATTGGAGTATATCCTGTTGCTTCATTATAATTTTCGTTAATGGCTTTCTCAAGAAATGGTAAATATTCTGCCCATTTATTGTGTTGATCATGACAATATATTCGTAAATATTTACCTAATTCTTTGTTAACTCTCTTAGCAAGGTTTCCTTGAGGATGTCTTATGGATGTGAGTACAGGTTGTATTCCATTTTCCCTTAACGTCCTCTCCCATTTTTCACTTTGGAATTGTACACCTTGATCACTGAGTACCTTCTTCGTTTTTCCATATGACGGAATATATTTCTGCAGTAGTATCTTTAGAAGAACTTTGGTTGTGGGTCGCATAATTGGGTACAGTCGGACTGCCTTGGAAAACACATCGATACATACCAATATGTGCTTCACACCTCGACTTGATCGTGGTAGTGGTCCCAGAAAATCCACTGCAATTAGCTCTCCCTTGTTCTCCTTCTGTACACTCTGCATTCCTACGTATGTGTGTAAATTCGGTCCTTAATTTTACATTATCTTACTCATACATTCTTACCTTCGCTTCTAATCTTCCTTAACTCTTTTCTTAACATGACATTACTTTATCTAATACATTACTTATACAATACATTAACATTCATTACCTTTTATTACATTTCTTTAACATTACCTTTCTGATCGCTATTACTTTCCTGAAATACACTTCCGTAACAGAATACTCTTTTAGCTTTGTCGTGTGTCACATGATCGGTTACAGAGGAACTGTCTTGGAAAACAACGATATTTTTCTCGAAGTCCTTAATCCTAAGTAGTCTCTGCCCTTTTGACTTTTCACTCTTGCTTTCTTCTGTGTCCTTGTATCTCCATTAAGTTTTCGCTTGATCAGTCGTTCTAACAATTATGGCAATTATTTTCCATTCCTAACCCTTTCTTCATATTAATAACAACAATAACATCTTTTACCATTACTTTCTTAAATATTTCTCTACACTTCATTCCTTACCATTAATAATACATTTCTTAATTATACTCTCTTATATTGTTATTAATAATTAACAGCAATATTTTTTTTCATTTAAAAATAATTATTTATTTTCAGGTATTGAGTTCGGTTCGGTGTGTCGTTAGAACTGACACCCCTCATTATAACAATTGGTTGTTGTACACAGGAAATTCATTGTGCTCACCCTCGCGACAACATTCCATTGGGTTACCCCCTCGTTACCTTTCCGTTGCATTGCTGCGACGCTTTTGTGCGTACTTACCGTGTGAACGTTTGCTTTGATCGTGTAAGTCACCTGTTCGTAGGGTGAACACTTTATTCTCCGTCTCTTTCTCTCGTAACGGTCGCATTCCATAATTCTCTCCTTGTCTCCGCATAGCTGCTTTTGACGAACGCATTTTTTACTAGTTCGTATGCGTTTTGCTCTCGTGCATCGCCTATAATAATCTTTGTAGTTTTTATAACTACAGTTATAATTATCGATACTATAATTATCGTTCGCTTTATATTTCTCGTGTGTATATCTACCGTCATATTTACCACAATTTTGTGTAGTGTTTCGTCTAGATAACTTACTACGTTTCTTGTTATACCTACAGTGATATTTATCTCCGTAAGTGTAGTGTCCTAAGTGTTTCACATGTGTCATCTTGTGTGACTTACTATTGTGTGTGTGTCTCACACTTGGGATATCGCTATTAATAAGGTACGTTTTATTAACCTTAATTTGCTTCTCTTCCTTAATGTTAATTACTTTATAATTATCGTTAGTAATTACACACGTATTTTCAACTACTATGGTTTGTTCACCTTCTACAGACGCTATGTGCGTATTTGTGTCGCTAATTTTCTCTTTTGCTCCTTCTCTTAGTATTGTATTATATTCTTTTACTTTTTTACCTAATGGTGACTTATCAGTTTTAAATTCTTCTATTTGTGTATCTAATCTAGCGCATACATTTTGTCTTATTCCATATTCGTCCATAAGGTTTCCCATCACTTTAATGATTGCCTCCATACTAATACTTCCTGATGTTGCCACGTCGAAGTATTATTAAAATATTTATTTAGTAGTAATTCTTTAACAATTATTATTGATAACCGTTCCCTACTTATTTATTTATTTCTGTATTTTTATTAATAGTTATTATTAATACTCATTACAGTTACACCTGTTACATAGACAAACAATATTATTTGTGGGCGCCAGCTGTGTGATTACACAACAGTTAACATTACATTCAGTTACTGTTTAATATAAATAATTATTACATATAATATATTTTTTATTTAACACACTCTTATATTTTAGAGCAACCATTTAGCTACATAAAAAAATTTTAATAGTTAATACACATTTTACAAATGGTGGAGATTCATGGGCTACAATTTATGTAACAAATTTTTGCACATAAATTTAGGCATGTCGTGCCCCACGTCCAGGGCGACATATTATACAACGATACGACTGTACATAAGTTGCATAATATATGTTGTATGTGTACAAATTTACATGTAATTTAATTTGTATAGCCCCACGTTCTTTGGGAGCCATATTATACAACGATACAACGTTGCAAATATAAATTTATTTGTGTTTGCGGAGCTCCACGATCTGGGACGCCATATTATGCAACGATATAACGTTGTATATATATTATAATTTACATTTGTGATGCTCCACGTTGGAAGCGATAATTAATATGCAACAATACGATATACATAAAATAGGCGTGACTGGTCTCACGTTCACGATTGACAAATTATGTAACAAAATAGCATTTAAATTGGGTTTCAGGTGTATCTGCAATAAGAACTCTGTAACTTGTAACGGTATTTCAAGTTTATTTGATATTAATAAAATTGTGCACTTAGCACTTACTTCGACTTAAAACATTCGTTATTATTTGTTATTATGCCGTAATGCTTATGCTATATACATCCTTACTGACTAAATATTCTATTCTACTAATTATTGTATTAAAGAAAAATCTCATTTTCAGACTACTCAGTCAATTAATGTGTTTCAAAATATCAATATTTAAATATCTTTTTATATATTGTAATGTACTCAAAATATTAATAGTTATTGAATTTATCTTTTGTTTCTCAGTACTGATTTATATCAAACACTAATTGTTTTCATTTAAATTCTTTGTATTCGTTTTATTTCAATACTAATTTGAGCTCTTGTTACGTTAATCGTATTTCTAAAACATCTATGATTTTAATTCTACTTTAAAATAAACATTGGCTCTTACTTTTAAATAAAACAAGAATGTCTTTAATTGTCTTTGAGTTCATTGTTCGATTAAGAGATAAATAAATTGTTTATCACCTTATTGTCGTCAATCATACTCGATCATTTGATCCATCTGTAGTCGTCCTCGTCTCGCACTCCAGCGTCCTCTTGTCCAGCGTCGACTCGCCTCTTGTCCAGCGTCGACTCGCTCTCTGGAACTTCTCCTCGTGCTGTTTCTGACGTCAATGGATCTTCTTATGTGGATCTTCTTATGTAATTTTGTTATTATTTAAAAACAGTTGGTTTGATAATCGAGTTACATAACTGTATGTAACTGGAAGGATGAAATTATTTACAAAAATTTAAATATTCTGTGTGGACGGGCAGAAACTCCCGCTGCACCGTGGATGATTTAAGAAAGAGAACCACTGTAGCTTATGTGTCCTATTTATACCCATGTCTTGGTCGACACCTGCAGTGGTACGAAATCGACATGTCAGAAACTGTCTCTGGATTCAGTTCCCCCACTCTTTGTCAATTTCGCTATTTCTTATATTTCTGCGAATTGCAGAGTCCTGTAAGTATACTCTTATACTTATCTTATAACTATTTTTACAACACATGTTCACTGTAATTTTGGACATTGCAACTTAACCCTTTCGATTTGTACACAGTTATTTCACTATTACACTCGTACGGTGTGGCACTTTCACATGGTTTTCGTACACAGTATTTAGTAAATTTTCTTACATTTTATTGTGTTTTTGGATTTTACTCTTTAATTATAGTTTATGAATAATTACGGAAAAACAGTAATTATGCAATTATTCATCTTGGGGTGGTAAACTCGCCTGCATAGACCTGCGTTCACACACACTAGCAAAATACTGGTGTACACACTTTTAGTTACATTTGTGTGTGTGTGTGCACGTCGATTCAGGTCGAAACACCTGTTCATATATTTGTCTGAGCCATGCTTGCAATCCCTGACATGCTTATTTCTAATATATTATTAATTATTTACAGTTTATTAGGTATATTTAAATTTTTTATTCAATGCTCAGTATATCACTTATTTGTACTGTCGCATTATCCCTCTGCTTGGTAACAAAAAAAAATTGAATAAATTTATTTATTATAATTTTTTTATTATTATTATTATTATTATTACACTTGAAAAAAAATGTAACAAATAATAAAGAATACTATTCGTCATTTCACCCTTAATTGGAGTGTATACAAATGTCTTACCTCCCCTCCTTATACGCTCACTGCTCGTGACCTTGTAGTAGGGTGGCTTCAACAAACAGCTGATCTGACTGGTTTCATTGACCTCGTTATTTTCATGGGTAAAACTTCCTAAATGACGTTGCGTGGAATTTACCAATTTCTTTCTTCTGTATCTCATCATATACGATGAAAGTGTGTTGTCCAACTCGCTGTCTTAACGTATACGGTCCATTATAAAGTCTGAAGAATTTCTTCGCCGTATTATCACTCCGTTTTCCCACTGGATTAGCTTTGAGTAGTACACTTTCTCCCACGGTGAATTGTTGTAGCTTGTGAGTTAGATTAAATCTTTCTACTCTCTTGTTACCTCTTTCTCTTATCCGTTGCTTTGCGTATTCAATTTTCACACTTATTGGTACAGGTACACTTTGGTTATTAGGTTTGTTTATATACTTAGTCCAAAATCTGTTTGGCTTCTTATCTTCTTCTAATTCCATTGGAGTATATCCTGTTGCTTCATTATAATTTTCGTTAATGGCTTTCTCAAGAAATGGTAAATATTCTGCCCATTTATTGTGTTGATCATGACAATATATTCGTAAATATTTACCTAATTCTTTGTTAACTCTCTTAGCAAGGTTTCCTTGAGGATGTCTTATGGATGTGAGTACAGGTTGTATTCCATTTTCCCTTAACGTCCTCTCCCATTTTTCACTTTGGAATTGTACACCTTGATCACTGAGTACCTTCTTCGTTTTTCCATATGACGGAATATATTTCTGCAGTAGTATCTTTAGAACAACTTTGGTTGTGGGTCGCATAATTGGGTACAGTCGGACTGCCTTGGAAAACACATCGATACATACCAATATGTGCTTCACACCTCGACTTGATCGTGGTAGTGGTCCCAGAAAATCCACTGCAATTAGCTCTCCCTTGTTCTCCTTCTGTACACTCTGCATTCCTACGTATGTGTGTAAATTCGGTCCTTAATTTTACATTATCTTACTCATACATTCTTACCTTCGCTTCTAATCTTCCTTAACTCTTTTCTTAACATGACATTACTTTATCTAATACATTACTTATACAATACATTAACATTCATTACCTTTTATTACATTTCTTTAACATTACCTTTCTGATCGCTATTACTTTCCTGAAATACACTTCCGTAACAGAATACTCTTTTAGCTTTGTCGTGTGTCGCATGATCGGTTACAGAGGAACTGTCTTGGAAAACAACGATATTTTTCTCGAAGTCCTTAATCCTAAGTAGTCTCTGCCCTTTTGACTTTTCACTCTTGCTTTCTTCTGTGTCCTTGTATCTCCATTAAGTTTTCGCTTGATCAGTCGTTCTAACAATTATGGCAATTATTTTCCATTCCTAACCCTTTCTTCATATTAATAACAACAATAACATCTTTTACCATTACTTTCTTAAATATTTCTCTACACTTCATTCCTTACCATTAATAATACATTTCTTAATTATACTCTCTTATATTATTATTAATAATTAACAGCAATATTTTTTTTCATTTAAAAATAATTATTTATTTTCAGGTATTGAGTTCGGTTCGGTGTGTCGTTAGAACTGACACCCCTCATTATAACAATTGGTTGTTGTACACAGGAAATTCATTGTGCTCACCCTCGCGACAACATTCCATTGGGTTACCCCCTCGTTACCTTTCCGTTGCATTGCTGCGACGCTTTTGTGCGTACTTACCGTGTGAACGTTTGCTTTGATCGTGTAAGTCACCTGTTCGTAGGGTGAACACTTTATTCTCCGTCTCTTTCTCTCGTAACGGTCGCATTCCATAATTCTCTCCTTGTCTCCGCATAGCTGCTTTTGACGAACGCATTTTTTACTAGTTCGTATGCGTTTTGCTCTCGTGCATCGCCTATAATAATCTTTGTAGTTTTTATAACTACAGTTATAATTATCGATACTATAATTATCGTTCGCTTTATATTTCTCGTGTGTATATCTACCGTCATATTTACCACAATTTTGTGTAGTGTTTCGTCTAGATAACTTACTACGTTTCTTGTTATACCTACAGTGATATTTATCTCCGTAAGTGTAGTGTCCTAAGTGTTTCACATGTGTCATCTTGTGTGACTTACTATTGTGTGTGTGTCTCACACTTGGGATATCGCTATTAATAAGGTACGTTTTATTAACCTTAATTTGCTTCTCTTCCTTAATGTTAATTACTTTATAATTATCGTTAGTAATTACACACGTATTTTCAACTACTATGGTTTGTTCACCTTCTACAGACGCTATGTGCGTATTTGTGTCGCTAATTTTCTCTTTTGCTCCTTCTCTTAGTATTGTATTATATTCTTTTACTTTTTTACCTAATGGTGACTTATCAGTTTTAAATTCTTCTATTTGTGTATCTAATCTAGCGCATACATTTTGTCTTATTCCATATTCGTCCATAAGGTTTCCCATCACTTTAATGATTGCCTCCATACTAATACTTCCTGATGTTGCCATGTCGAAGTATTATTAAAATATTTATTTAGTAGTAATTCTTTAACAATTATTATTGATAACCGTTCCCTACTTATTTATTTATTTCTGTATTTTTATTAATAGTTATTATTAATACTCATTACAGTTACACCTGTTACATAGACAAACAATATTATTTGTGGGCGCCAGCTGTGTGATTACACAACAGTTAACATTACATTCAGTTACTGTTTAATATAAATAATTATTACATATAATATATTTTTTATTTAACACACTCTTATATTTTAGAGCAACCATTTAGCTACATAAAAAAAATTTTAATAGTTAATACACATTTTACAAATGGTGGAGATTCATGGGCTACAATTTATGTAACAAATTTTTGCACATAAATTTAGGCATGTCGTGCCCCACGTCCAGGGCGACATATTATACAACGATACGACTGTACATAAGTTGCATAATATATGTTGTATGTGTACAAATTTACATGTAATTTAATTTGTATAGCCCCACGTTCTTTGGGAGCCATATTATACAACGATACAACGTTGCAAATATAAATTTATTTGTGTTTGCGGAGCTCCACGATCTGGGACGCCATATTATGCAACGATATAACGTTGTATATATATTATAATTTACATTTGTGATGCTCCAAGTTGGAAGCGATAATTAATATGCAACAATACGATATACATAAAATAGGCGTGACTGGTCTCACGTTCACGATTGACAAATTATGTAACAAAATAGCATTTAAATTGGGTTTCAGGTGTATCTGCAATAAGAACTCTGTAACTTGTAACGGTATTTCAAGTTTATTTGATATTAATAAAATTGTGCACTTAGCACTTACTTCGACTTAAAACATTCGTTATTATTTGTTATTATGCCGTAAGGCTTATGCTATATACATCCTTACTGACTAAATATTCTATTCTACTAATTATTGTATTAAAGAAAAATCTCATTTTCAGACTACTCAGTCAATTAATGTGTTTCAAAATATCAATATTTAAATATCTTTTTATATATTGTAATGTACTCAAAATATTAATAGTTATTGAATTTATCTTTTGTTTCTCAGTACTGATTTATATCAAACACTAATTGTTTTCATTTAAATTCTTTGTATTCGTTTTATTTCAATACTAATTTGAGCTCTTGTTACGTTAATCGTATTTCTAAAACATCTATGATTTTAATTCTACTTTAAAATAAACATTGGCTCTTACTTTTAAATAAAACAAGAATGTCTTTAATTGTCTTTGAGTTCATTGTTCGATTAAGAGATAAATAAATTGTTTATCACCTTATTGTCGTCAATCATACTCGATCATTTGATCCATCTGTAGTCGTCCTCGTCTCGCACTCCAGCGTCCTCTTGTCCAGCGTCGACTCGCCTCTTGTCCAGCGTCGACTCGCTCTCTGGAACTTCTCCTCGTGCTGTTTCTGACGTCAATGGATCTTCTTATGTGGATCTTCTTATGTAATTTTGTTATTATTTAAAAACAGTTGGTTTGATAATCGAGTTACATAACTGTATGTAACTGGAAGGATGAAATTATTTACAAAAATTTAAATATTCTGTGTGGACGGGCAGAAACTCCCGCTGCACCGTGGATGATTTAAGAAAGAGAACCACTGTAGCTTATGTGTCCTATTTATACCCATGTCTTGGTCGACACCTGCAGTGGTACGAAATCGACATGTCAGAAACTGTCTCTGGATTCAGTTCCCCCACTCTTTGTCAATTTCGCTATTTCTTATATTTCTGCGAATTGCAGAGTCCTGTAAGTATACTCTTATACTTATCTTATAACTATTTTTACAACACATGTTCACTGTAATTTTGGACATTGCAACTTAACCCTTTCGATTTGTACACAGTTATTTCACTATTACACTCGTACGGTGTGGCACTTTCACATGGTTTTCGTACACAGTATTTAGTAAATTTTCTTACATTTTATTGTGTTTTTGGATTTTACTCTTTAATTATAGTTTATGAATAATTACGGAAAAACAGTAATTATGCAATTATTCATCTTGGGGTGGTAAACTCGCCTGCATAGACCTGCGTTCACACACACTAGCAAAATACTGGTGTACACACTTTTAGTTACATTTGTGTGTGTGTGCACGTCGATTCAGGTCGAAACACCTGTTCATATATTTGTCTGAGCCAAGCTTGCAATCCCTGACATGCTTATTTCTAATATATTATTAATTATTTACAGTTTATTAGGTATATTTAAATTTTTTATTCAATGCTCAGTATATCACTTATTTGTACTGTCGCATTATCCCTCTGCTTGGTAACAAAAAAAAATTGAATAAATTTATTTATTATAATTTTTTTATTATTATTATTATTATTACACTTGAAAAAAAATGTAACAAATAATAAAGAATACTATTCGTCATTTCACCCTTAATTGGAGTGTATACAAATGTCTTACCTCCCCTCCTTATACGCTCACTGCTCGTGACCTTGTAGTAGGGTGGCTTCAACAAACAGCTGATCTGACTGGTTTCATTGACCTCGTTATTTTCATGGGTAAAACTTCCTAAATGACGTTGCGTGGAATTTACCAATTTCTTTCTTCTGTATCTCATCATATACGATGAAAGTGTGTTGTCCAACTCGCTGTCTTAACGTATACGGTCCATTATAAAGTCTGAAGAATTTCTTCGCCGTATTATCACTCCGTTTTCCCACTGGATTAGCTTTGAGTAGTACACTTTCTCCCACGGTGAATTGTTGTAGCTTGTGAGTTAGATTAAATCTTTCTACTCTCTTGTTACCTCTTTCTCTTAGCCGTTGCTTTGCGTATTCAATTTTCACACTTATTGGTACAGGTACACTTTGGTTATTAGGTTTGTTTATATACTTAGTCCAAAATCTGTTTGGCTTCTTATCTTCTTCTAATTCCATTGGAGTATATCCTGTTGCTTCATTATAATTTTCGTTAATGGCTTTCTCAAGAAATGGTAAATATTCTGCCCATTTATTGTGTTGATCATGACAATATATTCGTAAATATTTACCTAATTCTTTGTTAACTCTCTTAGCAAGGTTTCCTTGAGGATGTCTTATGGATGTGAGTACAGGTTGTATTCCATTTTCCCTTAACGTCCTCTCCCATTTTTCACTTTGGAATTGTACACCTTGATCACTGAGTACCTTCTTCGTTTTTCCATATGACGGAATATATTTCTGCAGTAGTATCTTTAGAAGAACTTTGGTTGTGGGTCGCATAATTGGGTACAGTCGGACTGCCTTGGAAAACACATCGATACATACCAATATGTGCTTCACACCTCGACTTGATCGTGGTAGTGGTCCCAGAAAATCCACTGCAATTAGCTCTCCCTTGTTCTCCTTCTGTACACTCTGCATTCCTACGTATGTGTGTAAATTCGGTCCTTAATTTTACATTATCTTACTCATACATTCTTACCTTCGCTTCTAATCTTCCTTAACTCTTTTCTTAACATGACATTACTTTATCTAATACATTACTTATACAATACATTAACATTCATTACCTTTTATTACATTTCTTTAACATTACCTTTCTGATCGCTATTACTTTCCTGAAATACACTTCCGTAACAGAATACTCTTTTAGCTTTGTCGTGTGTCACATGATCGGTTACAGAGGAACTGTCTTGGAAAACAACGATATTTTTCTCGAAGTCCTTAATCCTAAGTAGTCTCTGCCCTTTTGACTTTTCACTCTTGCTTTCTTCTGTGTCCTTGTATCTCCATTAAGTTTTCGCTTGATCAGTCGTTCTAACAATTATGGCAATTATTTTCCATTCCTAACCCTTTCTTCATATTAATAACAACAATAACATCTTTTACCATTACTTTCTTAAATATTTCTCTACACTTCATTCCTTACCATTAATAATACATTTCTTAATTATACTCTCTTATATTGTTATTAATAATTAACAGCAATATTTTTTTTCATTTAAAAATAATTATTTATTTTCAGGTATTGAGTTCGGTTCGGTGTGTCGTTAGAACTGACACCCCTCATTATAACAATTGGTTGTTGTACACAGGAAATTCATTGTGCTCACCCTCGCGACAACATTCCATTGGGTTACCCCCTCGTTACCTTTCCGTTGCATTGCTGCGACGCTTTTGTGCGTACTTACCGTGTGAACGTTTGCTTTGATCGTGTAAGTCACCTGTTCGTAGGGTGAACACTTTATTCTCCGTCTCTTTCTCTCGTAACGGTCGCATTCCATAATTCTCTCCTTGTCTCCGCATAGCTGCTTTTGACGAACGCATTTTTTACTAGTTCGTATGCGTTTTGCTCTCGTGCATCGCCTATAATAATCTTTGTAGTTTTTATAACTACAGTTATAATTATCGATACTATAATTATCGTTCGCTTTATATTTCTCGTGTGTATATCTACCGTCATATTTACCACAATTTTGTGTAGTGTTTCGTCTAGATAACTTACTACGTTTCTTGTTATACCTACAGTGATATTTATCTCCGTAAGTGTAGTGTCCTAAGTGTTTCACATGTGTCATCTTGTGTGACTTACTATTGTGTGTGTGTCTCACACTTGGGATATCGCTATTAATAAGGTACGTTTTATTAACCTTAATTTGCTTCTCTTCCTTAATGTTAATTACTTTATAATTATCGTTAGTAATTACACACGTATTTTCAACTACTATGGTTTGTTCACCTTCTACAGACGCTATGTGCGTATTTGTGTCGCTAATTTTCTCTTTTGCTCCTTCTCTTAGTATTGTATTATATTCTTTTACTTTTTTACCTAATGGTGACTTATCAGTTTTAAATTCTTCTATTTGTGTATCTAATCTAGCGCATACATTTTGTCTTATTCCATATTCGTCCATAAGGTTTCCCATCACTTTAATGATTGCCTCCATACTAATACTTCCTGATGTTGCCATGTCGAAGTATTATTAAAATATTTATTTAGTAGTAATTCTTTAACAATTATTATTGATAACCGTTCCCTACTTATTTATTTATTTCTGTATTTTTATTAATAGTTATTATTAATACTCATTACAGTTACACCTGTTACATAGACAAACAATATTATTTGTGGGCGCCAGCTGTGTGATTACACAACAGTTAACATTACATTCAGTTACTGTTTAATATAAATAATTATTACATATAATATATTTTTTATTTAACACACTCTTATATTTTAGAGCAACCATTTAGCTACATAAAAAAAATTTTAATAGTTAATACACATTTTACAAATGGTGGAGATTCATGGGCTACAATTTATGTAACAAATTTTTGCACATAAATTTAGGCATGTCGTGCCCCACGTCCAGGGCGACATATTATACAACGATACGACTGTACATAAGTTGCATAATATATGTTGTATGTGTACAAATTTACATGTAATTTAATTTGTATAGCCCCACGTTCTTTGGGAGCCATATTATACAACGATACAACGTTGCAAATATAAATTTATTTGTGTTTGCGGAGCTCCACGATCTGGGACGCCATATTATGCAACGATATAACGTTGTATATATATTATAATTTACATTTGTGATGCTCCAAGTTGGAAGCGATAATTAATATGCAACAATACGATATACATAAAATAGGCGTGACTGGTCTCACGTTCACGATTGACAAATTATGTAACAAAATAGCATTTAAATTGGGTTTCAGGTGTATCTGCAATAAGAACTCTGTAACTTGTAACGGTATTTCAAGTTTATTTGATATTAATAAAATTGTGCACTTAGCACTTACTTCGACTTAAAACATTCGTTATTATTTGTTATTATGCCGTAAGGCTTATGCTATATACATCCTTACTGACTAAATATTCTATTCTACTAATTATTGTATTAAAGAAAAATCTCATTTTCAGACTACTCAGTCAATTAATGTGTTTCAAAATATCAATATTTAAATATCTTTTTATATATTGTAATGTACTCAAAATATTAATAGTTATTGAATTTATCTTTTGTTTCTCAGTACTGATTTATATCAAACACTAATTGTTTTCATTTAAATTCTTTGTATTCGTTTTATTTCAATACTAATTTGAGCTCTTGTTACGTTAATCGTATTTCTAAAACATCTATGATTTTAATTCTACTTTAAAATAAACATTGGCTCTTACTTTTAAATAAAACAAGAATGTCTTTAATTGTCTTTGAGTTCATTGTTCGATTAAGAGATAAATAAATTGTTTATCACCTTATTGTCGTCAATCATACTCGATCATTTGATCCATCTGTAGTCGTCCTCGTCTCGCACTCCAGCGTCCTCTTGTCCAGCGTCGACTCGCCTCTTGTCCAGCGTCGACTCGCTCTCTGGAACTTCTCCTCGTGCTGTTTCTGACGTCAATGGATCTTCTTATGTGGATCTTCTTATGTAATTTTGTTATTATTTAAAAACAGTTGGTTTGATAATCGAGTTACATAACTGTATGTAACTGGAAGGATGAAATTATTTACAAAAATTTAAATATTCTGTGTGGACGGGCAGAAACTCCCGCTGCACCGTGGATGATTTAAGAAAGAGAACCACTGTAGCTTATGTGTCCTATTTATACCCATGTCTTGGTCGACACCTGCAGTGGTACGAAATCGACATGTCAGAAACTGTCTCTGGATTCAGTTCCCCCACTCTTTGTCAATTTCGCTATTTCTTATATTTCTGCGAATTGCAGAGTCCTGTAAGTATACTCTTATACTTATCTTATAACTATTTTTACAACACATGTTCACTGTAATTTTGGACATTGCAACTTAACCCTTTCGATTTGTACACAGTTATTTCACTATTACACTCGTACGGTGTGGCACTTTCACATGGTTTTCGTACACAGTATTTAGTAAATTTTCTTACATTTTATTGTGTTTTTGGATTTTACTCTTTAATTATAGTTTATGAATAATTACGGAAAAACAGTAATTATGCAATTATTCATCTTGGGGTGGTAAACTCGCCTGCATAGACCTGCGTTCACACACACTAGCAAAATACTGGTGTACACACTTTTAGTTACATTTGTGTGTGTGTGCACGTCGATTCAGGTCGAAACACCTGTTCATATATTTGTCTGAGCCAAGCTTGCAATCCCTGACATGCTTATTTCTAATATATTATTAATTATTTACAGTTTATTAGGTATATTTAAATTTTTTATTCAATGCTCAGTATATCACTTATTTGTACTGTCGCATTATCCCTCTGCTTGGTAACAAAAAAAATTGAATAAATTTATTTATTATAATTTTTTTATTATTATTATTATTATTACACTTGAAAAAAAAATGTAACAAATAATAAAGAATACTATTCGTCATTTCACCCTTAATTGGAGTGTATACAAATGTCTTACCTCCCCTCCTTATACGCTCACTGCTCGTGACCTTGTAGTAGGGTGGCTTCAACAAACAGCTGATCTGACTGGTTTCATTGACCTCGTTATTTTCATGGGTAAAACTTCCTAAATGACGTTGCGTGGAATTTACCAATTTCTTTCTTCTGTATCTCATCATATACGATGAAAGTGTGTTGTCCAACTCGCTGTCTTAACGTATACGGTCCATTATAAAGTCTGAAGAATTTCTTCGCCGTATTATCACTCCGTTTTCCCACTGGATTAGCTTTGAGTAGTACACTTTCTCCCACGGTGAATTGTTGTAGCTTGTGAGTTAGATTAAATCTTTCTACTCTCTTGTTACCTCTTTCTCTTAGCCGTTGCTTTGCGTATTCAATTTTCACACTTATTGGTACAGGTACACTTTGGTTATTAGGTTTGTTTATATACTTAGTCCAAAATCTGTTTGGCTTCTTATCTTCTTCTAATTCCATTGGAGTATATCCTGTTGCTTCATTATAATTTTCGTTAATGGCTTTCTCAAGAAATGGTAAATATTCTGCCCATTTATTGTGTTGATCATGACAATATATTCGTAAATATTTA
Source organism: Magicicada septendecula (assembly GCA_034769895.1). Taxonomy (NCBI): domain Eukaryota; kingdom Metazoa; phylum Arthropoda; class Insecta; order Hemiptera; family Cicadidae; genus Magicicada; species Magicicada septendecula. Next base: position 416,542,708 of record CM068369.1, read on the forward strand.
CCTAATTCTTTGTTAACTCTCTTAGCAAGGTTTCCTTGAGGATGTCTTATGGATGTGAGTACAGGTTGTATTCCATTTTCCCTTAACGTCCTCTCCCATTTTTCACTTTGGAATTGTACACCTTGATCACTGAGTACCTTCTTCGTTTTTCCATATGACGGAATATATTTCTGCAGTAGTATCTTTAGAAGAACTTTGGTTGTGGGTCGCATAATTGGGTACAGTCGGACTGCCTTGGAAAACACATCGATACATACCAATATGTGCTTCACACCTCGACTTGATCGTGGTAGTGGTCCCAGAAAATCCACTGCAATTAGCTCTCCCTTGTTCTCCTTCTGTACACTCTGCATTCCTACGTATGTGTGTAAATTCGGTCCTTAATTTTACATTATCTTACTCATACATTCTTACCTTCGCTTCTAATCTTCCTTAACTCTTTTCTTAACATGACATTACTTTATCTAATACATTACTTATACAATACATTAACATTCATTACCTTTTATTACATTTCTTTAACATTACCTTTCTGATCGCTATTACTTTCCTGAAATACACTTCCGTAACAGAATACTCTTTTAGCTTTGTCGTGTGTCACATGATCGGTTACAGAGGAACTGTCTTGGAAAACAACGATATTTTTCTCGAAGTCCTTAATCCTAAGTAGTCTCTGCCCTTTTGACTTTTCACTCTTGCTTTCTTCTGTGTCCTTGTATCTCCATTAAGTTTTCGCTTGATCAGTCGTTCTAACAATTATGGCAATTATTTTCCATTCCTAACCCTTTCTTCATATTAATAACAACAATAACATCTTTTACCATTACTTTCTTAAATATTTCTCTACACTTCATTCCTTACCATTAATAATACATTTCTTAATTATACTCTCTTATATTGTTATTAATAATTAACAGCAATATTTTTTTTCATTTAAAAATAATTATTTATTTTCAGGTATTGAGTTCGGTTCGGTGTGTCGTTAGAACTGACACCCCTCATTATAACAATTGGTTGTTGTACACAGGAAATTCATTGTGCTCACCCTCGCGACAACATTCCATTGGGTTACCCCCTCGTTACCTTTCCGTTGCATTGCTGCGACGCTTTTGTGCGTACTTACCGTGTGAACGTTTGCTTTGATCGTGTAAGTCACCTGTTCGTAGGGTGAACACTTTATTCTCCGTCTCTTTCTCTCGTAACGGTCGCATTCCATAATTCTCTCCTTGTCTCCGCATAGCTGCTTTTGACGAACGCATTTTTTACTAGTTCGTATGCGTTTTGCTCTCGTGCATCGCCTATAATAATCTTTGTAGTTTTTATAACTACAGTTATAATTATCGATACTATAATTATCGTTCGCTTTATATTTCTCGTGTGTATATCTACCGTCATATTTACCACAATTTTGTGTAGTGTTTCGTCTAGATAACTTACTACGTTTCTTGTTATACCTACAGTGATATTTATCTCCGTAAGTGTAGTGTCCTAAGTGTTTCACATGTGTCATCTTGTGTGACTTACTATTGTGTGTGTGTCTCACACTTGGGATATCGCTATTAATAAGGTACGTTTTATTAACCTTAATTTGCTTCTCTTCCTTAATGTTAATTACTTTATAATTATCGTTAGTAATTACACACGTATTTTCAACTACTATGGTTTGTTCACCTTCTACAGACGCTATGTGCGTATTTGTGTCGCTAATTTTCTCTTTTGCTCCTTCTCTTAGTATTGTATTATATTCTTTTACTTTTTTACCTAATGGTGACTTATCAGTTTTAAATTCTTCTATTTGTGTATCTAATCTAGCGCATACATTTTGTCTTATTCCATATTCGTCCATAAGGTTTCCCATCACTTTAATGATTGCCTCCATACTAATACTTCCTGATGTTGCCACGTCGAAGTATTATTAAAATATTTATTTAGTAGTAATTCTTTAACAATTATTATTGATAACCGTTCCCTACTTATTTATTTATTTCTGTATTTTTATTAATAGTTATTATTAATACTCATTACAGTTACACCTGTTACATAGACAAACAATATTATTTGTGGGCGCCAGCTGTGTGATTACACAACAGTTAACATTACATTCAGTTACTGTTTAATATAAATAATTATTACATATAATATATTTTTTATTTAACACACTCTTATATTTTAGAGCAACCATTTAGCTACATAAAAAAAATTTTAATAGTTAATACACATTTTACAAATGGTGGAGATTCATGGGCTACAATTTATGTAACAAATTTTTGCACATAAATTTAGGCATGTCGTGCCCCACGTCCAGGGCGACATATTATACAACGATACGACTGTACATAAGTTGCATAATATATGTTGTATGTGTACAAATTTACATGTAATTTAATTTGTATAGCCCCACGTTCTTTGGGAGCCATATTATACAACGATACAACGTTGCAAATATAAATTTATTTGTGTTTGCGGAGCTCCACGATCTGGGACGCCATATTATGGAACGATATAACGTTGTATATATATTATAATTTACATTTGTGATGCTCCAAGTTGGAAGCGATAATTAATATGCAACAATACGATATACATAAAATAGGCGTGACTGGTCTCACGTTCACGATTGACAAATTATGTAACAAAATAGCATTTAAATTGGGTTTCAGGTGTATCTGCAATAAGAACTCTGTAACTTGTAACGGTATTTCAAGTTTATTTGATATTAATAAAATTGTGCACTTAGCACTTACTTCGACTTAAAACATTCGTTATTATTTGTTATTATGCCGTAATGCTTATGCTATATACATCCTTACTGACTAAATATTCTATTCTACTAATTATTGTATTAAAGAAAAATCTCATTTTCAGACTACTCAGTCAATTAATGTGTTTCAAAATATCAATATTTAAATATCTTTTTATATATTGTAATGTACTCAAAATATTAATAGTTATTGAATTTATCTTTTGTTTCTCAGTACTGATTTATATCAAACACTAATTGTTTTCATTTAAATTCTTTGTATTCGTTTTATTTCAATACTAATTTGAGCTCTTGTTACGTTAATCGTATTTCTAAAACATCTATGATTTTAATTCTACTTTAAAATAAACATTGGCTCTTACTTTTAAATAAAACAAGAATGTCTTTAATTGTCTTTGAGTTCATTGTTCGATTAAGAGATAAATAAATTGTTTATCACCTTATTGTCGTCAATCATACTCGATCATTTGATCCATCTGTAGTCGTCCTCGTCTCGCACTCCAGCGTCCTCTTGTCCAGCGTCGACTCGCCTCTTGTCCAGCGTCGACTCGCTCTCTGGAACTTCTCCTCGTGCTGTTTCTGACGTCAATGGATCTTCTTATGTGGATCTTCTTATGTAATTTTGTTATTATTTAAAAACAGTTGGTTTGATAATCGAGTTACATAACTGTATGTAACTGGAAGGATGAAATTATTTACAAAAATTTAAATATTCTGTGTGGACGGGCAGAAACTCCCGCTGCACCGTGGATGATTTAAGAAAGAGAACCACTGTAGCTTATGTGTCCTATTTATACCCATGTCTTGGTCGACACCTGCAGTGGTACGAAATCGACATGTCAGAAACTGTCTCTGGATTCAGTTCCCCCACTCTTTGTCAATTTCGCTATTTCTTATATTTCTGCGAATTGCAGAGTCCTGTAAGTATACTCTTATACTTATCTTATAACTATTTTTACAACACATGTTCACTGTAATTTTGGACATTGCAACTTAACCCTTTCGATTTGTACACAGTTATTTCACTATTACACTCGTACGGTGTGGCACTTTCACATGGTTTTCGTACACAGTATTTAGTAAATTTTCTTACATTTTATTGTGTTTTTGGATTTTACTCTTTAATTATAGTTTATGAATAATTACGGAAAAACAGTAATTATGCAATTATTCATCTTGGGGTGGTAAACTCGCCTGCATAGACCTGCGTTCACACACACTAGCAAAATACTGGTGTACACACTTTTAGTTACATTTGTGTGTGTGTGTGCACGTCGATTCAGGTCGAAACACCTGTTCATATATTTGTCTGAGCCATGCTTGCAATCCCTGACATGCTTATTTCTAATATATTATTAATTATTTACAGTTTATTAGGTATATTTAAATTTTTTATTCAATGCTCAGTATATCACTTATTTGTACTGTCGCATTATCCCTCTGCTTGGTAACAAAAAAAAATTGAATAAATTTATTTATTATAATTTTTTTATTATTATTATTATTATTACACTTGAAAAAAAATGTAACAAATAATAAAGAATACTATTCGTCATTTCACCCTTAATTGGAGTGTATACAAATGTCTTACCTCCCCTCCTTATACGCTCACTGCTCGTGACCTTGTAGTAGGGTGGCTTCAACAAACAGCTGATCTGACTGGTTTCATTGACCTCGTTATTTTCATGGGTAAAACTTCCTAAATGACGTTGCGTGGAATTTACCAATTTCTTTCTTCTGTATCTCATCATATACGATGAAAGTGTGTTGTCCAACTCGCTGTCTTAACGTATACGGTCCATTATAAAGTCTGAAGAATTTCTTCGCCGTATTATCACTCCGTTTTCCCACTGGATTAGCTTTGAGTAGTACACTTTCTCCCACGGTGAATTGTTGTAGCTTGTGAGTTAGATTAAATCTTTCTACTCTCTTGTTACCTCTTTCTCTTATCCGTTGCTTTGCGTATTCAATTTTCACACTTATTGGTACAGGTACACTTTGGTTATTAGGTTTGTTTATATACTTAGTCCAAAATCTGTTTGGCTTCTTATCTTCTTCTAATTCCATTGGAGTATATCCTGTTGCTTCATTATAATTTTCGTTAATGGCTTTCTCAAGAAATGGTAAATATTCTGCCCATTTATTGTGTTGATCATGACAATATATTCGTAAATATTTACCTAATTCTTTGTTAACTCTCTTAGCAAGGTTTCCTTGAGGATGTCTTATGGATGTGAGTACAGGTTGTATTCCATTTTCCCTTAACGTCCTCTCCCATTTTTCACTTTGGAATTGTACACCTTGATCACTGAGTACCTTCTTCGTTTTTCCATATGACGGAATATATTTCTGCAGTAGTATCTTTAGAACAACTTTGGTTGTGGGTCGCATAATTGGGTACAGTCGGACTGCCTTGGAAAACACATCGATACATACCAATATGTGCTTCACACCTCGACTTGATCGTGGTAGTGGTCCCAGAAAATCCACTGCAATTAGCTCTCCCTTGTTCTCCTTCTGTACACTCTGCATTCCTACGTATGTGTGTAAATTCGGTCCTTAATTTTACATTATCTTACTCATACATTCTTACCTTCGCTTCTAATCTTCCTTAACTCTTTTCTTAACATGACATTACTTTATCTAATACATTACTTATACAATACATTAACATTCATTACCTTTTATTACATTTCTTTAACATTACCTTTCTGATCGCTATTACTTTCCTGAAATACACTTCCGTAACAGAATACTCTTTTAGCTTTGTCGTGTGTCGCATGATCGGTTACAGAGGAACTGTCTTGGAAAACAACGATATTTTTCTCGAAGTCCTTAATCCTAAGTAGTCTCTGCCCTTTTGACTTTTCACTCTTGCTTTCTTCTGTGTCCTTGTATCTCCATTAAGTTTTCGCTTGATCAGTCGTTCTAACAATTATGGCAATTATTTTCCATTCCTAACCCTTTCTTCATATTAATAACAACAATAACATCTTTTACCATTACTTTCTTAAATATTTCTCTACACTTCATTCCTTACCATTAATAATACATTTCTTAATTATACTCTCTTATATTATTATTAATAATTAACAGCAATATTTTTTTTCATTTAAAAATAATTATTTATTTTCAGGTATTGAGTTCGGTTCGGTGTGTCGTTAGAACTGACACCCCTCATTATAACAATTGGTTGTTGTACACAGGAAATTCATTGTGCTCACCCTCGCGACAACATTCCATTGGGTTACCCCCTCGTTACCTTTCCGTTGCATTGCTGCGACGCTTTTGTGCGTACTTACCGTGTGAACGTTTGCTTTGATCGTGTAAGTCACCTGTTCGTAGGGTGAACACTTTATTCTCCGTCTCTTTCTCTCGTAACGGTCGCATTCCATAATTCTCTCCTTGTCTCCGCATAGCTGCTTTTGACGAACGCATTTTTTACTAGTTCGTATGCGTTTTGCTCTCGTGCATCGCCTATAATAATCTTTGTAGTTTTTATAACTACAGTTATAATTATCGATACTATAATTATCGTTCGCTTTATATTTCTCGTGTGTATATCTACCGTCATATTTACCACAATTTTGTGTAGTGTTTCGTCTAGATAACTTACTACGTTTCTTGTTATACCTACAGTGATATTTATCTCCGTAAGTGTAGTGTCCTAAGTGTTTCACATGTGTCATCTTGTGTGACTTACTATTGTGTGTGTGTCTCACACTTGGGATATCGCTATTAATAAGGTACGTTTTATTAACCTTAATTTGCTTCTCTTCCTTAATGTTAATTACTTTATAATTATCGTTAGTAATTACACACGTATTTTCAACTACTATGGTTTGTTCACCTTCTACAGACGCTATGTGCGTATTTGTGTCGCTAATTTTCTCTTTTGCTCCTTCTCTTAGTATTGTATTATATTCTTTTACTTTTTTACCTAATGGTGACTTATCAGTTTTAAATTCTTCTATTTGTGTATCTAATCTAGCGCATACATTTTGTCTTATTCCATATTCGTCCATAAGGTTTCCCATCACTTTAATGATTGCCTCCATACTAATACTTCCTGATGTTGCCATGTCGAAGTATTATTAAAATATTTATTTAGTAGTAATTCTTTAACAATTATTATTGATAACCGTTCCCTACTTATTTATTTATTTCTGTATTTTTATTAATAGTTATTATTAATACTCATTACAGTTACACCTGTTACATAGACAAACAATATTATTTGTGGGCGCCAGCTGTGTGATTACACAACAGTTAACATTACATTCAGTTACTGTTTAATATAAATAATTATTACATATAATATATTTTTTATTTAACACACTCTTATATTTTAGAGCAACCATTTAGCTACATAAAAAAAATTTTAATAGTTAATACACATTTTACAAATGGTGGAGATTCATGGGCTACAATTTATGTAACAAATTTTTGCACATAAATTTAGGCATGTCGTGCCCCACGTCCAGGGCGACATATTATACAACGATACGACTGTACATAAGTTGCATAATATATGTTGTATGTGTACAAATTTACATGTAATTTAATTTGTATAGCCCCACGTTCTTTGGGAGCCATATTATACAACGATACAACGTTGCAAATATAAATTTATTTGTGTTTGCGGAGCTCCACGATCTGGGACGCCATATTATGCAACGATATAACGTTGTATATATATTATAATTTACATTTGTGATGCTCCAAGTTGGAAGCGATAATTAATATGCAACAATACGATATACATAAAATAGGCGTGACTGGTCTCACGTTCACGATTGACAAATTATGTAACAAAATAGCATTTAAATTGGGTTTCAGGTGTATCTGCAATAAGAACTCTGTAACTTGTAACGGTATTTCAAGTTTATTTGATATTAATAAAATTGTGCACTTAGCACTTACTTCGACTTAAAACATTCGTTATTATTTGTTATTATGCCGTAAGGCTTATGCTATATACATCCTTACTGACTAAATATTCTATTCTACTAATTATTGTATTAAAGAAAAATCTCATTTTCAGACTACTCAGTCAATTAATGTGTTTCAAAATATCAATATTTAAATATCTTTTTATATATTGTAATGTACTCAAAATATTAATAGTTATTGAATTTATCTTTTGTTTCTCAGTACTGATTTATATCAAACACTAATTGTTTTCATTTAAATTCTTTGTATTCGTTTTATTTCAATACTAATTTGAGCTCTTGTTATGTTAATCGTATTTCTAAAACATCTATGATTTTAATTCTACTTTAAAATAAACATTGGCTCTTACTTTTAAATAAAACAAGAATGTCTTTAATTGTCTTTGAGTTCATTGTTCGATTAAGAGATAAATAAATTGTTTATCACCTTATTGTCGTCAATCATACTCGATCATTTGATCCATCTGTAGTCGTCCTCGTCTCGCACTCCAGCGTCCTCTTGTCCAGCGTCGACTCGCCTCTTGTCCAGCGTCGACTCGCTCTCTGGAACTTCTCCTCGTGCTGTTTCTGACGTCAATGGATCTTCTTATGTGGATCTTCTTATGTAATTTTGTTATTATTTAAAAACAGTTGGTTTGATAATCGAGTTACATAACTGTATGTAACTGGAAGGATGAAATTATTTACAAAAATTTAAATATTCTGTGTGGACGGGCAGAAACTCCCGCTGCACCGTGGATGATTTAAGAAAGAGAACCACTGTAGCTTATGTGTCCTATTTATACCCATGTCTTGGTCGACACCTGCAGTGGTACGAAATCGACATGTCAGAAACTGTCTCTGGATTCAGTTCCCCCACTCTTTGTCAATTTCGCTATTTCTTATATTTCTGCGAATTGCAGAGTCCTGTAAGTATACTCTTATACTTATCTTATAACTATTTTTACAACACATGTTCACTGTAATTTTGGACATTGCAACTTAACCCTTTCGATTTGTACACAGTTATTTCACTATTACACTCGTACGGTGTGGCACTTTCACATGGTTTTCGTACACAGTATTTAGTAAATTTTCTTACATTTTATTGTGTTTTTGGATTTTACTCTTTAATTATAGTTTATGAATAATTACGGAAAAACAGTAATTATGCAATTATTCATCTTGGGGTGGTAAACTCGCCTGCATAGACCTGCGTTCACACACACTAGCAAAATACTGGTGTACACACTTTTAGTTACATTTGTGTGTGTGTGTGCACGTCGATTCAGGTCGAAACACCTGTTCATATATTTGTCTGAGCCATGCTTGCAATCCCTGACATGCTTATTTCTAATATATTATTAATTATTTACAGTTTATTAGGTATATTTAAATTTTTTATTCAATGCTCAGTATATCACTTATTTGTACTGTCGCATTATCCCTCTGCTTGGTAACAAAAAAAAATTGAATAAATTTATTTATTATAATTTTTTTATTATTATTATTATTATTACACTTGAAAAAAAATGTAACAAATAATAAAGAATACTATTCGTCATTTCACCCTTAATTGGAGTGTATACAAATGTCTTACCTCCCCTCCTTATACGCTCACTGCTCGTGACCTTGTAGTAGGGTGGCTTCAACAAACAGCTGATCTGACTGGTTTCATTGACCTCGTTATTTTCATGGGTAAAACTTCCTAAATGACGTTGCGTGGAATTTACCAATTTCTTTCTTCTGTATCTCATCATATACGATGAAAGTGTGTTGTCCAACTCGCTGTCTTAACGTATACGGTCCATTATAAAGTCTGAAGAATTTCTTCGCCGTATTATCACTCCGTTTTCCCACTGGATTAGCTTTGAGTAGTACACTTTCTCCCACGGTGAATTGTTGTAGCTTGTGAGTTAGATTAAATCTTTCTACTCTCTTGTTACCTCTTTCTCTTATCCGTTGCTTTGCGTATTCAATTTTCACACTTATTGGTACAGGTACACTTTGGTTATTAGGTTTGTTTATATACTTAGTCCAAAATCTGTTTGGCTTCTTATCTTCTTCTAATTCCATTGGAGTATATCCTGTTGCTTCATTATAATTTTCGTTAATGGCTTTCTCAAGAAATGGTAAATATTCTGCCCATTTATTGTGTTGATCATGACAATATATTCGTAAATATTTACCTAATTCTTTGTTAACTCTCTTAGCAAGGTTTCCTTGAGGATGTCTTATGGATGTGAGTACAGGTTGTATTCCATTTTCCCTTAACGTCCTCTCCCATTTTTCACTTTGGAATTGTACACCTTGATCACTGAGTACCTTCTTCGTTTTTCCATATGACGGAATATATTTCTGCAGTAGTATCTTTAGAACAACTTTGGTTGTGGGTCGCATAATTGGGTACAGTCGGACTGCCTTGGAAAACACATCGATACATACCAATATGTGCTTCACACCTCGACTTGATCGTGGTAGTGGTCCCAGAAAATCCACTGCAATTAGCTCTCCCTTGTTCTCCTTCTGTACACTCTGCATTCCTACGTATGTGTGTAAATTCGGTCCTTAATTTTACATTATCTTACTCATACATTCTTACCTTCGCTTCTAATCTTCCTTAACTCTTTTCTTAACATGACATTACTTTATCTAATACATTACTTATACAATACATTAACATTCATTACCTTTTATTACATTTCTTTAACATTACCTTTCTGATCGCTATTACTTTCCTGAAATACACTTCCGTAACAGAATACTCTTTTAGCTTTGTCGTGTGTCGCATGATCGGTTACAGAGGAACTGTCTTGGAAAACAACGATATTTTTCTCGAAGTCCTTAATCCTAAGTAGTCTCTGCCCTTTTGACTTTTCACTCTTGCTTTCTTCTGTGTCCTTGTATCTCCATTAAGTTTTCGCTTGATCAGTCGTTCTAACAATTATGGCAATTATTTTCCATTCCTAACCCTTTCTTCATATTAATAACAACAATAACATCTTTTACCATTACTTTCTTAAATATTTCTCTACACTTCATTCCTTACCATTAATAATACATTTCTTAATTATACTCTCTTATATTATTATTAATAATTAACAGCAATATTTTTTTTCATTTAAAAATAATTATTTATTTTCAGGTATTGAGTTCGGTTCGGTGTGTCGTTAGAACTGACACCCCTCATTATAACAATTGGTTGTTGTACACAGGAAATTCATTGTGCTCACCCTCGCGACAACATTCCATTGGGTTACCCCCTCGTTACCTTTCCGTTGCATTGCTGCGACGCTTTTGTGCGTACTTACCGTGTGAACGTTTGCTTTGATCGTGTAAGTCACCTGTTCGTAGGGTGAACACTTTATTCTCCGTCTCTTTCTCTCGTAACGGTCGCATTACATAATTCTCTCCTTGTCTCCGCATAGCTGCTTTTGACGAACGCATTTTTTACTAGTTCGTATGCGTTTTGCTCTCGTGCATCGCCTATAATAATCTTTGTAGTTTTTATAACTACAGTTATAATTATCGATACTATAATTATCGTTCGCTTTATAATTCTCGTGTGTATATTTACCGTCATATTTACCACAATTTTGTGTAGTGTTTCGTCTAGATAACTTACTACGTTTCTTGTTATACCTACAGTGATATTTATCTCCGTAAGTGTAGTGTCCTAAGTGTTTCACATGTGTCATCTTGTGTGACTTACTATTGTGTGTGTGTCTCACACTTGGGATATCGCTATTAATAAGGTACGTTTTATTAACCTTAATTTGCTTCTCTTCCTTAATGTTAATTACTTTATAATTATCGTTAGTAATTACACACGTATTTTCAACTACTATGGTTTGTTCACCTTCTACAGACGCTATGTGCGTATTTGTGTCGCTAATTTTCTCTTTTGCTCCTTCTCTTAGTATTGTATTATATTCTTTTACTTTTTTACCTAATGGTGACTTATCAGTTTTAAATTCTTCTATTTGTGTATCTAATCTAGCACATACATTTTATCTTATTCCATATTCGTCCATAAGGTTTCCCATCACTTTAATGATTGCCTCCATACTAATACTTCCTGATGTTGCCATGTCGAAGTATTATTAAAATATTTATTTAGTAGTAATTCTTTAACAATTATTATTGATAACCGTTCCCTACTTATTTATTTATTTCTGTATTTTTATTAATAGTTATTATTAATACTCATTACAGTTACACCTGTTACATAGACAGACAATATTATTTGTGGGCGCCAGCTGTGTGATTACACAACAATTAACATTACATTCAGTTACTGTTTAATATAAATAATTATTACATATAATATATTTTTTATTACCACACTCTTATATTTTAGAGCAACCATTTAGCTACATAAAAAAAATTTTAATAGTTAATACACATTTTACAAATGGTGGAGATTCATGGGCTACAATTTATGTAACAAATTTTTGCACATAAATTTAGGCATGTCGTGCCCCACGTCCAGGGCGACATATTATACAACGATACGACTGTACATAAGTTGCATAATATATGTTGTATGTGTACAAATTTACATGTAATTTAATTTGTATAGCCCCACGTTCTTTGGGAGCCATATTATACAACGATACAACGTTGCAAATATAAATTTATTTGTGTTTGCGGAGCTCCACGATCTGGGACGCCATATTATGCAACGATATAACGTTGTATATATAATATAATTTACATTTGTGATGCTCCACGTTGGAAGCGATAATTAATATGCAACAATACGATATACATAAAATAGGCGTGACTGGTCTCACGTTCACGATTGACAAATTATGTAACAAAATAGCATTTAAATTGGGTTTCAGGTGTATCTGCAATAAGAACTCTGTAACTTGTAACGGTATTTCAAGTTTATTTGATATTAATAAAATTGTGCACTTAGCACTTACTTCGACTTAAAACATTCGTTATTATTTGTTATTATGCCGTAAGGCTTATGCTATATACATCCTTACTGACTAAATATTCTATTCTACTAATTATTGTATTAAAGAAAAATCTCATTTTCAGACTACTCAGTCAATTAATGTGTTTCAAAATATCAATATTTAAATATCTTTTTATATATTGTAATGTACTCAAAATATTAATAGTTATTGAATTTATCTTTTGTTTCTCAGTACTGATTTATATCAAACACTAATTGTTTTCATTTAAATTCTTTGTATTCGTTTTATTTCAATACTAATTTGAGCTCTTGTTACGTTAATCGTATTTCTAAAACATCTATGATTTTAATTCTACTTTAAAATAAACATTGGCTCTTACTTTTAAATAAAACAAGAATGTCTTTAATTGTCTTTGAGTTCATTGTTCGATTAAGAGATAAATAAATTGTTTATCACCTTATTGTCGTCAATCATACTCGATCATTTGATCCACCTGTAGTCGTCCTCGTCTCGCACTCCAGCGTCCTCTTGTCCAGCGTCGACTCGCCTCTTGTCCAGCGTCGACTCGCTCTCTGGAACTTCTCCTCGTGCTGTTTCTGACGTCAATGGATCTTCTTATGTGGATCTTCTTATGTAATTTTGTTATTATTTAAAAACAGTTGGTTTGATAATCGAGTTACATAACTGTATGTAACTGGAAGGATGAAATTATTTACAAAAATTTAAATATTCTGTGTGGACGGGCAGAAACTCCCGCTGCACCGTGGATGATTTAAGAAAGAGAACCACTGTAGCTTATGTGTCCTATTTATACCCATGTCTTGGTCGACACCTGCAGTGGTACGAAATCGACATGTCAGAAACTGTCTCTGGATTCAGTTCCCCCACTCTTTGTCAATTTCGCTATTTCTTATATTTCTGCGAATTGCAGAGTCCTGTAAGTATACTCTTATACTTATCTTATAACTATTTTTACAACACATGTTCACTGTAATTTTGGACATTGCAACTTAACCCTTTCGATTTGTACACAGTTATTTCACTATTACACTCGTACGGTGTGGCACTTTCACATGGTTTTCGTACACAGTATTTAGTAAATTTTCTTACATTTTATTGTGTTTTTGGATTTTACTCTTTAATTATAGTTTATGAATAATTACGGAAAAACAGTAATTATGCAATTATTCATCTTGGGGTGGTAAACTCGCCTGCATAGACCTGCGTTCACACACACTAGCAAAATACTGGTGTACACACTTTTAGTTACATTTGTGTGTGTGTGTGCACGTCGATTCAGGTCGAAACACCTGTTCATATATTTGTCTGAGCCATGCTTGCAATCCCTGACATGCTTATTTCTAATATATTATTAATTATTTACAGTTTATTAGGTATATTTAAATTTTTTATTCAATGCTCAGTATATCACTTATTTGTACTGTCGCATTATCCCTCTGCTTGGTAACAAAAAAAAATTGAATAAATTTATTTATTATAATTTTTTTATTATTATTATTATTATTATTACACTTGAAAAAAAATGTAACAAATAATAAAGAATACTATTCGTCATTTCACCCTTAATTGGAGTGTATACAAATGTCTTACCTCCCCTCCTTATACGCTCACTGCTCGTGACCTTGTAGTAGGGTGGCTTCAACAAACAGCTGATCTGACTGGTTTCATTGACCTCGTTATTTTCATGGGTAAAACTTCCTAAATGACGTTGCGTGGAATTTACCAATTTCTTTCTTCTGTATCTCATCATATACGATGAAAGTGTGTTGTCCAACTCGCTGTCTTAACGTATACGGTCCATTATAAAGTCTGAAGAATTTCTTCGCCGTATTATCACTCCGTTTTCCCACTGGATTAGCTTTGAGTAGTACACTTTCTCCCACGGTGAATTGTTGTAGCTTGTGAGTTAGATTAAATCTTTCTACTCTCTTGTTACCTCTTTCTCTTATCCGTTGCTTTGCGTATTCAATTTTCACACTTATTGGTACAGGTACACTTTGGTTATTAGGTTTGTTTATATACTTAGTCCAAAATCTGTTTGGCTTCTTATCTTCTTCTAATTCCATTGGAGTATATCCTGTTGCTTCATTATAATTTTCGTTAATGGCTTTCTCAAGAAATGGTAAATATTCTGCCCATTTATTGTGTTGATCATGACAATATATTCGTAAATATTTACCTAATTCTTTGTTAACTCTCTTAGCAAGGTTTCCTTGAGGATGTCTTATGGATGTGAGTACAGGTTGTATTCCATTTTCCCTTAACGTCCTCTCCCATTTTTCACTTTGGAATTGTACACCTTGATCACTGAGTACCTTCTTCGTTTTTCCATATGACGGAATATATTTCTGCAGTAGTATCTTTAGAACAACTTTGGTTGTGGGTCGCATAATTGGGTACAGTCGGACTGCCTTGGAAAACACATCGATACATACCAATATGTGCTTCACACCTCGACTTGATCGTGGTAGTGGTCCCAGAAAATCCACTGCAATTAGCTCTCCCTTGTTCTCCTTCTGTACACTCTGCATTCCTACGTATGTGTGTAAATTCGGTCCTTAATTTTACATTATCTTACTCATACATTCTTACCTTCGCTTCTAATCTTCCTTAACTCTTTTCTTAACATGACATTACTTTATCTAATACATTACTTATACAATACATTAACATTCATTACCTTTTATTACATTTCTTTAACATTACCTTTCTGATCGCTATTACTTTCCTGAAATACACTTCCGTAACAGAATACTCTTTTAGCTTTGTCGTGTGTCGCATGATCGGTTACAGAGGAACTGTCTTGGAAAACAACGATATTTTTCTCGAAGTCCTTAATCCTAAGTAGTCTCTGCCCTTTTGACTTTTCACTCTTGCTTTCTTCTGTGTCCTTGTATCTCCATTAAGTTTTCGCTTGATCAGTCGTTCTAACAATTATGGCAATTATTTTCCATTCCTAACCCTTTCTTCATATTAATAACAACAATAACATCTTTTACCATTACTTTCTTAAATATTTCTCTACACTTCATTCCTTACCATTAATAATACATTTCTTAATTATACTCTCTTATATTATTATTAATAATTAACAGCAATATTTTTTTTCATTTAAAAATAATTATTTATTTTCAGGTATTGAGTTCGGTTCGGTGTGTCGTTAGAACTGACACCCCTCATTATAACAATTGGTTGTTGTACACAGGAAATTCATTGTGCTCACCCTCGCGACAACATTCCATTGGGTTACCCCCTCGTTACCTTTCCGTTGCATTGCTGCGACGTTTCTGTGCGTACTTACCGTGTGAACGTTTGCTTTGATCGTGTAAGTCACCTGTTCGTAGGGTGAACACTTTATTCTCCGTCTCTTTCTCTCGTAACGGTCGCATTACATAATTCTCTCCTTGTCTCCGCATAGCTGCTTTTGACGAACGCATTTTTTACTAGTTCGTATGCGTTTTGCTCTCGTGCATCGCCTATAATAATCTTTGTAGTTTTTATAACTACAGTTATAATTATCGATACTATAATTATCGTTCGCTTTATATTTCTCGTGTGTATATTTACCGTCATATTTACCACAATTTTGTGTAGTGTTTCGTCTAGATAACTTACTACGTTTCTTGTTATACCTACAGTGATATTTATCTCCGTAAGTGTAGTGTCCTAAGTGTTTCACATGTGTCATCTTGTGTGACTTACTATTGTGTGTGTGTCTCACACTTGGGATATCGCTATTAATAAGGTACGTTTTATTAACCTTAATTTGCTTCTCTTCCTTAATGTTAATTACTTTATAATTATCGTTAGTAATTACACACGTATTTTCAACTACTATGGTTTGTTCACCTTCTACAGACGCTATGTGCGTATTTGTGTCGCTAATTTTCTCTTTTGCTCCTTCTCTTAGTATTGTATTATATTCTTTTACTTTTTTACCTAATGGTGACTTATCAGTTTTAAATTCTTCTATTAGTGTATCTAATCTAGCACATACATTTTATCTTATTCCATATTCGTCCATAAGGTTTCCCATCACTTTAATGATTGCCTCCATACTAATACTTCCTGATGTTGCCATGTCGAAGTATTATTAAAATATTTATTTAGTAGTAATTCTTTAACAATTATTATTGATAACCGTTCCCTACTTATTTATTTATTTCTGTATTTTTATTAATAGTTATTATTAATACTCATTACAGTTACACCTGTTACATAGACAGACAATATTATTTGTGGGCGCCAGCTGTGTGATTACACAACAATTAACATTACATTCAGTTACTGTTTAATATAAATGATTATTACATATAATATATTTTTTATTACCACACTCTTATATTTTAGAGCAACCATTTAGCTACATAAAAAAAATTTTAATAGTTAATACACATTTTACAAATGGTGGAGATTCATGGGCTACAATTTATGTAACAAATTTTTGCACATAAATTTAGGCATGTCGTGCCCCACGTCCAGGGCGACATATTATACAACGATACGACTGTACATAAGTTGCATAATATATGTTGTATGTGTACAAATTTACATGTAATTTAATTTGTATAGCCCCACGTTCTTTGGGAGCCATATTATACAACGATACAACGTTGCAAATATAAATTTATTTGTGTTTGCGGAGCTCCACGATCTGGGACGCCATATTATGCAACGATATAACGTTGTATATATAATATAATTTACATTTGTGATGCTCCACGTTGGAAGCGATAATTAATATGCAACAATACGATATACATAAAATAGGCGTGACTGGTCTCACGTTCACGATTGACAAATTATGTAACAAAATAGCATTTAAATTGGGTTTCAGGTGTATCTGCAATAAGAACTCTGTAACTTGTAACGGTATTTCAAGTTTATTTGATATTAATAAAATTGTGCACTTAGCACTTACTTCGACTTAAAACATTCGTTATTATTTGTTATTATGCCGTAAGGCTTATGCTATATACATCCTTACTGACTAAATATTCTATTCTACTAATTATTGTATTAAAGAAAAATCTCATTTTCAGACTACTCAGTCAATTAATGTGTTTCAAAATATCAATATTTAAATATCTTTTTATATATTGTAATGTACTCAAAATATTAATAGTTATTGAATTTATCTTTTGTTTCTCAGTACTGATTTATATCAAACACTAATTGTTTTCATTTAAATTCTTTGTATTCGTTTTATTTCAATACTAATTTGAGCTCTTGTTACGTTAATCGTATTTCTAAAACATCTATGATTTTAATTCTACTTTAAAATAAACATTGGCTCTTACTTTTAAATAAAACAAGAATGTCTTTAATTGTCTTTGAGTTCATTGTTCGATTAAGAGATAAATAAATTGTTTATCACCTTATTGTCGTCAATCATACTCGATCATTTGATCCATCTGTAGTCGTCCTCGTCTCGCACTCCAGCGTCCTCTTGTCCAGCGTCGACTCGCCTCTTGTCCAGCGTCGACTCGCTCTCTGGAACTTCTCCTCGTGCTGTTTCTGACGTCAATGGATCTTCTTATGTGGATCTTCTTATGTAATTTTGTTATTATTTAAAAACAGTTGGTTTGATAATCGAGTTACATAACTGTATGTAACTGGAAGGATGAAATTATTTACAAAAATTTAAATATTCTGTGTGGACGGGCAGAAACTCCCGCTGCACCGTGGATGATTTAAGAAAGAGAACCACTGTAGCTTATGTGTCCTATTTATACCCATGTCTTGGTCGACACCTGCAGTGGTACGAAATCGACATGTCAGAAACTGTCTCTGGATTCAGTTCCCCCACTCTTTGTCAATTTCGCTATTTCTTATATTTCTGCGAATTGCAGAGTCCTGTAAGTATACTCTTATACTTATCTTATAACTATTTTTACAACACATGTTCACTGTAATTTTGGACATTGCAACTTAACCCTTTCGATTTGTACACAGTTATTTCACTATTACACTCGTACGGTGTGGCACTTTCACATGGTTTTCGTACACAGTATTTAGTAAATTTTCTTACATTTTATTGTGTTTTTGGATTTTACTCTTTAATTATAGTTTATGAATAATTACGGAAAAACAGTAATTATGCAATTATTCATCTTGGGGTGGTAAACTCGCCTGCATAGACCTGCGTTCACACACACTAGCAAAATACTGGTGTACACACTTTTAGTTACATTTGTGTGTGTGTGTGCACGTCGATTCAGGTCGAAACACCTGTTCATATATTTGTCTGAGCCATGCTTGCAATCCCTGACATGCTTATTTCTAATATATTATTAATTATTTACAGTTTATTAGGTATATTTAAATTTTTTATTCAATGCTCAGTATATCACTTATTTGTACTGTCGCATTATCCCTCTGCTTGGTAACAAAAAAAAATTGAATAAATTTATTTATTATAATTTTTTTATTATTATTATTATTATTACACTTGAAAAAAAATGTAACAAATAATAAAGAATACTATTCGTCATTTCACCCTTAATTGGAGTGTATACAAATGTCTTACCTCCCCTCCTTATACGCTCACTGCTCGTGACCTTGTAGTAGGGTGGCTTCAACAAACAGCTGATCTGACTGGTTTCATTGACCTCGTTATTTTCATGGGTAAAACTTCCTAAATGACGTTGCGTGGAATTTACCAATTTCTTTCTTCTGTATCTCATCATATACGATGAAAGTGTGTTGTCCAACTCGCTGTCTTAACGTATACGGTCCATTATAAAGTCTGAAGAATTTCTTCGCCGTATTATCACTCCGTTTTCCCACTGGATTAGCTTTGAGTAGTACACTTTCTCCCACGGTGAATTGTTGTAGCTTGTGAGTTAGATTAAATCTTTCTACTCTCTTGTTACCTCTTTCTCTTATCCGTTGCTTTGCGTATTCAATTTTCACACTTATTGGTACAGGTACACTTTGGTTATTAGGTTTGTTTATATACTTAGTCCAAAATCTGTTTGGCTTCTTATCTTCTTCTAATTCCATTGGAGTATATCCTGTTGCTTCATTATAATTTTCGTTAATGGCTTTCTCAAGAAATGGTAAATATTCTGCCCATTTATTGTGTTGATCATGACAATATATTCGTAAATATTTACCTAATTCTTTGTTAACTCTCTTAGCAAGGTTTCCTTGAGGATGTCTTATGGATGTGAGTACAGGTTGTATTCCATTTTCCCTTAACGTCCTCTCCCATTTTTCACTTTGGAATTGTACACCTTGATCACTGAGTACCTTCTTCGTTTTTCCATATGACGGAATATATTTCTGCAGTAGTATCTTTAGAACAACTTTGGTTGTGGGTCGCATAATTGGGTACAGTCGGACTGCCTTGGAAAACACATCGATACATACCAATATGTGCTTCACACCTCGACTTGATCGTGGTAGTGGTCCCAGAAAATCCACTGCAATTAGCTCTCCCTTGTTCTCCTTCTGTACACTCTGCATTCCTACGTATGTGTGTAAATTCGGTCCTTAATTTTACATTATCTTACTCATACATTCTTACCTTCGCTTCTAATCTTCCTTAACTCTTTTCTTAACATGACATTACTTTATCTAATACATTACTTATACAATACATTAACATTCATTACCTTTTATTACATTTCTTTAACATTACCTTTCTGATCGCTATTACTTTCCTGAAATACACTTCCGTAACAGAATACTCTTTTAGCTTTGTCGTGTGTCGCATGATCGGTTACAGAGGAACTGTCTTGGAAAACAACGATATTTTTCTCGAAGTCCTTAATCCTAAGTAGTCTCTGCCCTTTTGACTTTTCACTCTTGCTTTCTTCTGTGTCCTTGTATCTCCATTAAGTTTTCGCTTGATCAGTCGTTCTAACAATTATGGCAATTATTTTCCATTCCTAACCCTTTCTTCATATTAATAACAACAATAACATCTTTTACCATTACTTTCTTAAATATTTCTCTACACTTCATTCCTTACCATTAATAATACATTTCTTAATTATACTCTCTTATATTATTATTAATAATTAACAGCAATATTTTTTTTCATTTAAAAATAATTATTTATTTTCAGGTATTGAGTTCGGTTCGGTGTGTCGTTAGAACTGACACCCCTCATTATAACAATTGGTTGTTGTACACAGGAAATTCATTGTGCTCACCCTCGCGACAACATTCCATTGGGTTACCCCCTCGTTACCTTTCCGTTGCATTGCTGCGACGCTTTTGTGCGTACTTACCGTGTGAACGTTTGCTTTGATCGTGTAAGTCACCTGTTCGTAGGGTGAACACTTTATTCTCCGTCTCTTTCTCTCGTAACGGTCGCATTACATAATTCTCTCCTTGTCTCCGCATAGCTGCTTTTGACGAACGCATTTTTTACTAGTTCGTATGCGTTTTGCTCTCGTGCATCGCCTATAATAATCTTTGTAGTTTTTATAACTACAGTTATAATTATCGATACTATAATTATCGTTCGCTTTATATTTCTCGTGTGTATATCTACCGTCATATTTACCACAATTTTGTGTAGTGTTTCGTCTAGATAACTTACTACGTTTCTTGTTATACCTACAGTGATATTTATCTCCGTAAGTGTAGTGTCCTAAGTGTTTCACATGTGTCATCTTGTGTGACTTACTATTGTGTGTGTGTCTCACACTTGGGATATCGCTATTAATAAGGTACGTTTTATTAACCTTAATTTGCTTCTCTTCCTTAATGTTAATTACTTTATAATTATCGTTAGTAATTACACACGTATTTTCAACTACTATGGTTTGTTCACCTTCTACAGACGCTATGTGCGTATTTGTGTCGCTAATTTTCTCTTTTGCTCCTTCTCTTAGTATTGTATTATATTCTTTTACTTTTTTACCTAATGGTGACTTATCAGTTTTAAATTCTTCTATTTGTGTATCTAATCTAGCGCATACATTTTGTCTTATTCCATATTCGTCCATAAGGTTTCCCATCACTTTAATGATTGCCTCCATACTAATACTTCCTGATGTTGCCATGTCGAAGTATTATTAAAATATTTATTTAGTAGTAATTCTTTAACAATTATTATTGATAACCGTTCCCTACTTATTTATTTATTTCTGTATTTTTATTAATAGTTATTATTAATACTCATTACAGTTACACCTGTTACATAGACAAACAATATTATTTGTGGGCGCCAGCTGTGTGATTACACAACAGTTAACATTACATTCAGTTACTGTTTAATATAAATAATTATTACATATAATATATTTTTTATTTAACACACTCTTATATTTTAGAGCAACCATTTAGCTACATAAAAAAAATTTTAATAGTTAATACACATTTTACAAATGGTGGAGATTCATGGGCTACAATTTATGTAACAAATTTTTGCACATAAATTTAGGCATGTCGTGCCCCACGTCCAGGGCGACATATTATACAACGATACGACTGTACATAAGTTGCATAATATATGTTGTATGTGTACAAATTTACATGTAATTTAATTTGTATAGCCCCACGTTCTTTGGGAGCCATATTATACAACGATACAACGTTGCAAATATAAATTTATTTGTGTTTGCGGAGCTCCACGATCTGGGACGCCATATTATGCAACGATATAACGTTGTATATATATTATAATTTACATTTGTGATGCTCCAAGTTGGAAGCGATAATTAATATGCAACAATACGATATACATAAAATAGGCGTGACTGGTCTCACGTTCACGATTGACAAATTATGTAACAAAATAGCATTTAAATTGGGTTTCAGGTGTATCTGCAATAAGAACTCTGTAACTTGTAACGGTATTTCAAGTTTATTTGATATTAATAAAATTGTGCACTTAGCACTTACTTCGACTTAAAACATTCGTTATTATTTGTTATTATGCCGTAAGGCTTATGCTATATACATCCTTACTGACTAAATATTCTATTCTACTAATTATTGTATTAAAGAAAAATCTCATTTTCAGACTACTCAGTCAATTAATGTGTTTCAAAATATCAATATTTAAATATCTTTTTATATATTGTAATGTACTCAAAATATTAATAGTTATTGAATTTATCTTTTGTTTCTCAGTACTGATTTATATCAAACACTAATTGTTTTCATTTAAATTCTTTGTATTCGTTTTATTTCAATACTAATTTGAGCTCTTGTTACGTTAATCGTATTTCTAAAACATCTATGATTTTAATTCTACTTTAAAATAAACATTGGCTCTTACTTTTAAATAAAACAAGAATGTCTTTAATTGTCTTTGAGTTCATTGTTCGATTAAGAGATAAATAAATTGTTTATCACCTTATTGTCGTCAATCATACTCGATCATTTGATCCATCTGTAGTCGTCCTCGTCTCGCACTCCAGCGTCCTCTTGTCCAGCGTCGACTCGCCTCTTGTCCAGCGTCGACTCGCTCTCTGGAACTTCTCCTCGTGCTGTTTCTGACGTCAATGGATCTTCTTATGTGGATCTTCTTATGTAATTTTGTTATTATTTAAAAACAGTTGGTTTGATAATCGAGTTACATAACTGTATGTAACTGGAAGGATGAAATTATTTACAAAAATTTAAATATTCTGTGTGGACGGGCAGAAACTCCCGCTGCACCGTGGATGATTTAAGAAAGAGAACCACTGTAGCTTATGTGTCCTATTTATACCCATGTCTTGGTCGACACCTGCAGTGGTACGAAATCGACATGTCAGAAACTGTCTCTGGATTCAGTTCCCCCACTCTTTGTCAATTTCGCTATTTCTTATATTTCTGCGAATTGCAGAGTCCTGTAAGTATACTCTTATACTTATCTTATAACTATTTTTACAACACATGTTCACTGTAATTTTGGACATTGCAACTTAACCCTTTCGATTTGTACACAGTTATTTCACTATTACACTCGTACGGTGTGGCACTTTCACATGGTTTTCGTACACAGTATTTAGTAAATTTTCTTACATTTTATTGTGTTTTTGGATTTTACTCTTTAATTATAGTTTATGAATAATTACGGAAAAACAGTAATTATGCAATTATTCATCTTGGGGTGGTAAACTCGCCTGCATAGACCTGCGTTCACACACACTAGCAAAATACTGGTGTACACACTTTTAGTTACATTTGTGTGTGTGTGTGCACGTCGATTCAGGTCGAAACACCTGTTCATATATTTGTCTGAGCCATGCTTGCAATCCCTGACATGCTTATTTCTAATATATTATTAATTATTTACAGTTTATTAGGTATATTTAAATTTTTTATTCAATGCTCAGTATATCACTTATTTGTACTGTCGCATTATCCCTCTGCTTGGTAACAAAAAAAATTGAATAAATTTATTTATTATAATTTTTTTATTATTATTATTATTATTACACTTGAAAAAAAATGTAACAAATAATAAAGAATACTATTCGTCATTTCACCCTTAATTGGAGTGTATACAAATGTCTTACCTCCCCTCCTTATACGCTCACTGCTCGTGACCTTGTAGTAGGGTGGCTTCAACAAACAGCTGATCTGACTGGTTTCATTGACCTCGTTATTTTCATGGGTAAAACTTCCTAAATGACGTTGCGTGGAATTTACCAATTTCTTTCTTCTGTATCTCATCATATACGATGAAAGTGTGTTGTCCAACTCGCTGTCTTAACGTATACGGTCCATTATAAAGTCTGAAGAATTTCTTCGCCGTATTATCACTCCGTTTTCCCACTGGATTAGCTTTGAGTAGTACACTTTCTCCCACGGTGAATTGTTGTAGCTTGTGAGTTAGATTAAATCTTTCTACTCTCTTGTTACCTCTTTCTCTTATCCGTTGCTTTGCGTATTCAATTTTCACACTTATTGGTACAGGTACACTTTGGTTATTAGGTTTGTTTATATACTTAGTCCAAAATCTGTTTGGCTTCTTATCTTCTTCTAATTCCATTGGAGTATATCCTGTTGCTTCATTATAATTTTCGTTAATGGCTTTCTCAAGAAATGGTAAATATTCTGCCCATTTATTGTGTTGATCATGACAATATATTCGTAAATATTTACCTAATTCTTTGTTAACTCTCTTAGCAAGGTTTCCTTGAGGATGTCTTATGGATGTGAGTACAGGTTGTATTCCATTTTCCCTTAACGTCCTCTCCCATTTTTCACTTTGGAATTGTACACCTTGATCACTGAGTACCTTCTTCGTTTTTCCATATGACGGAATATATTTCTGCAGTAGTATCTTTAGAACAACTTTGGTTGTGGGTCGCATAATTGGGTACAGTCGGACTGCCTTGGAAAACACATCGATACATACCAATATGTGCTTCACACCTCGACTTGATCGTGGTAGTGGTCCCAGAAAATCCACTGCAATTAGCTCTCCCTTGTTCTCCTTCTGTACACTCTGCATTCCTACGTATGTGTGTAAATTCGGTCCTTAATTTTACATTATCTTACTCATACATTCTTACCTTCGCTTCTAATCTTCCTTAACTCTTTTCTTAACATGACATTACTTTATCTAATACATTACTTATACAATACATTAACATTCATTACCTTTTATTACATTTCTTTAACATTACCTTTCTGATCGCTATTACTTTCCTGAAATACACTTCCGTAACAGAATACTCTTTTAGCTTTGTCGTGTGTCGCATGATCGGTTACAGAGGAACTGTCTTGGAAAACAACGATATTTTTCTCGAAGTCCTTAATCCTAAGTAGTCTCTGCCCTTTTGACTTTTCACTCTTGCTTTCTTCTGTGTCCTTGTATCTCCATTAAGTTTTCGCTTGATCAGTCGTTCTAACAATTATGGCAATTATTTTCCATTCCTAACCCTTTCTTCATATTAATAACAACAATAACATCTTTTACCATTACTTTCTTAAATATTTCTCTACACTTCATTCCTTACCATTAATAATACATTTCTTAATTATACTCTCTTATATTATTATTAATAATTAACAGCATAATTTTTTTTCATTTAAAAATAATTATTTATTTTCAGGTATTGAGTTCGGTTCGGTGTGTCGTTAGAACTGACACCCCTCACTATAACAATTGGTTGTTGTACACAGGAAATTCATTGTGCTCACCCTCGCGACAACATTCCATTGGGTTACCCCCTCGTTACCTTTCCGTTGCATTGCTGCGACGCTTTTGTGCGTACTTACCGTGTGAACGTTTGCTTTGATCGTGTAAGTCACCTGTTCGTAGGGTGAACACTTTATTCTCCGTCTCTTTCTCTCGTAACGGTCGCATTCCATAATTCTCTCCTTGTCTCCGCATAGCTGCTTTTGACGAACGCATTTTTTACTAGTTCGTATGCGTTTTGCTCTCGTGCATCGCCTATAATAATCTTTGTAGTTTTTATAACTACAGTTATAATTATCGATACTATAATTATCGTTCGCTTTATATTTCTCGTGTGTATATCTACCGTCATATTTACCACAATTTTGTGTAGTGTTTCGTCTAGATAACTTACTACGTTTCTTGTTATACCTACAGTGATATTTATCTCCGTAAGTGTAGTGTCCTAAGTGTTTCACATGTGTCATCTTGTGTGACTTACTATTGTGTGTGTGTCTCACACTTGGGATATCGCTATTAATAAGGTACGTTTTATTAACCTTAATTTGCTTCTCTTCCTTAATGTTAATTACTTTATAATTATCGTTAGTAATTACACACGTATTTTCAACTACTATGGTTTGTTCACCTTCTACAGACGCTATGTGCGTATTTGTGTCGCTAATTTTCTCTTTTGCTCCTTCTCTTAGTATTGTATTATATTCTTTTACTTTTTTACCTAATGGTGACTTATCAGTTTTAAATTCTTCTATTTGTGTATCTAATCTAGCGCATACATTTTGTCTTATTCCATATTCGTCCATAAGGTTTCCCATCACTTTAATGATTGCCTCCATACTAATACTTCCTGATGTTGCCATGTCGAAGTATTATTAAAATATTTATTTAGTAGTAATTCTTTAACAATTATTATTGATAACCGTTCCCTACTTATTTATTTATTTCTGTATTTTTATTAATAGTTATTATTAATACTCATTACAGTTACACCTGTTACATAGACAAACAATATTATTTGTGGGCGCCAGCTGTGTGATTACACAACAGTTAACATTACATTCAGTTACTGTTTAATATAAATAATTATTACATATAATATATTTTTTATTTAACACACTCTTATATTTTAGAGCAACCATTTAGCTACATAAAAAAAATTTTAATAGTTAATACACATTTTACAAATGGTGGAGATTCATGGGCTACAATTTATGTAACAAATTTTTGCACATAAATTTAGGCATGTCGTGCCCCACGTCCAGGGCGACATATTATACAACGATACGACTGTACATAAGTTGCATAATATATGTTGTATGTGTACAAATTTACATGTAATTTAATTTGTATAGCCCCACGTTCTTTGGGAGCCATATTATACAACGATACAACGTTGCAAATATAAATTTATTTGTGTTTGCGGAGCTCCACGATCTGGGACGCCATATTATGCAACGATATAACGTTGTATATATATTATAATTTACATTTGTGATGCTCCAAGTTGGAAGCGATAATTAATATGCAACAATACGATATACATAAAATAGGCGTGACTGGTCTCACGTTCACGATTGACAAATTATGTAACAAAATAGCATTTAAATTGGGTTTCAGGTGTATCTGCAATAAGAACTCTGTAACTTGTAACGGTATTTCAAGTTTATTTGATATTAATAAAATTGTGCACTTAGCACTTACTTCGACTTAAAACATTCGTTATTATTTGTTATTATGCCGTAAGGCTTATGCTATATACATCCTTACTGACTAAATATTCTATTCTACTAATTATTGTATTAAAGAAAAATCTCATTTTCAGACTACTCAGTCAATTAATGTGTTTCAAAATATCAATATTTAAATATCTTTTTATATATTGTAATGTACTCAAAATATTAATAGTTATTGAATTTATCTTTTGTTTCTCAGTACTGATTTATATCAAACACTAATTGTTTTCATTTAAATTCTTTGTATTCGTTTTATTTCAATACTAATTTGAGCTCTTGTTACGTTAATCGTATTTCTAAAACATCTATGATTTTAATTCTACTTTAAAATAAACATTGGCTCTTACTTTTAAATAAAACAAGAATGTCTTTAATTGTCTTTGAGTTCATTGTTCGATTAAGAGATAAATAAATTGTTTATCACCTTATTGTCGTCAATCATACTCGATCATTTGATCCATCTGTAGTCGTCCTCGTCTCGCACTCCAGCGTCCTCTTGTCCAGCGTCGACTCGCCTCTTGTCCAGCGTCGACTCGCTCTCTGGAACTTCTCCTCGTGCTGTTTCTGACGTCAATGGATCTTCTTATGTGGATCTTCTTATGTAATTTTGTTATTATTTAAAAACAGTTGGTTTGATAATCGAGTTACATAACTGTATGTAACTGGAAGGATGAAATTATTTACAAAAATTTAAATATTCTGTGTGGACGGGCAGAAACTCCCGCTGCACCGTGGATGATTTAAGAAAGAGAACCACTGTAGCTTATGTGTCCTATTTATACCCATGTCTTGGTCGACACCTGCAGTGGTACGAAATCGACATGTCAGAAACTGTCTCTGGATTCAGTTCCCCCACTCTTTGTCAATTTCGCTATTTCTTATATTTCTGCGAATTGCAGAGTCCTGTAAGTATACTCTTATACTTATCTTATAACTATTTTTACAACACATGTTCACTGTAATTTTGGACATTGCAACTTAACCCTTTCGATTTGTACACAGTTATTTCACTATTACACTCGTACGGTGTGGCACTTTCACATGGTTTTCGTACACAGTATTTAGTAAATTTTCTTACATTTTATTGTGTTTTTGGATTTTACTCTTTAATTATAGTTTATGAATAATTACGGAAAAACAGTAATTATGCAATTATTCATCTTGGGGTGGTAAACTCGCCTGCATAGACCTGCGTTCACACACACTAGCAAAATACTGGTGTACACACTTTTAGTTACATTTGTGTGTGTGTGTGCACGTCGATTCAGGTCGAAACACCTGTTCATATATTTGTCTGAGCCATGCTTGCAATCCCTGACATGCTTATTTCTAATATATTATTAATTATTTACAGTTTATTAGGTATATTTAAATTTTTTATTCAATGCTCAGTATATCACTTATTTGTACTGTCGCATTATCCCTCTGCTTGGTAACAAAAAAAAATTGAATAAATTTATTTATTATAATTTTTTTATTATTATTATTATTATTATTACACTTGAAAAAAAATGTAACAAATAATAAAGAATACTATTCGTCATTTCACCCTTAATTGGAGTGTATACAAATGTCTTACCTCCCCTCCTTATACGCTCACTGCTCGTGACCTTGTAGTAGGGTGGCTTCAACAAACAGCTGATCTGACTGGTTTCATTGACCTCGTTATTTTCATGGGTAAAACTTCCTAAATGACGTTGCGTGGAATTTACCAATTTCTTTCTTCTGTATCTCATCATATACGATGAAAGTGTGTTGTCCAACTCGCTGTCTTAACGTATACGGTCCATTATAAAGTCTGAAGAATTTCTTCGCCGTATTATCACTCCGTTTTCCCACTGGATTAGCTTTGAGTAGTACACTTTCTCCCACGGTGAATTGTTGTAGCTTGTGAGTTAGATTAAATCTTTCTACTCTCTTGTTACCTCTTTCTCTTATCCGTTGCTTTGCGTATTCAATTTTCACACTTATTGGTACAGGTACACTTTGGTTATTAGGTTTGTTTATATACTTAGTCCAAAATCTGTTTGGCTTCTTATCTTCTTCTAATTCCATTGGAGTATATCCTGTTGCTTCATTATAATTTTCGTTAATGGCTTTCTCAAGAAATGGTAAATATTCTGCCCATTTATTGTGTTGATCATGACAATATATTCGTAAATATTTACCTAATTCTTTGTTAACTCTCTTAGCAAGGTTTCCTTGAGGATGTCTTATGGATGTGAGTACAGGTTGTATTCCATTTTCCCTTAACGTCCTCTCCCATTTTTCACTTTGGAATTGTACACCTTGATCACTGAGTACCTTCTTCGTTTTTCCATATGACGGAATATATTTCTGCAGTAGTATCTTTAGAACAACTTTGGTTGTGGGTCGCATAATTGGGTACAGTCGGACTGCCTTGGAAAACACATCGATACATACCAATATGTGCTTCACACCTCGACTTGATCGTGGTAGTGGTCCCAGAAAATCCACTGCAATTAGCTCTCCCTTGTTCTCCTTCTGTACACTCTGCATTCCTACGTATGTGTGTAAATTCGGTCCTTAATTTTACATTATCTTACTCATACATTCTTACCTTCGCTTCTAATCTTCCTTAACTCTTTTCTTAACATGACATTACTTTATCTAATACATTACTTATACAATACATTAACATTCATTACCTTTTATTACATTTCTTTAACATTACCTTTCTGATCGCTATTACTTTCCTGAAATACACTTCCGTAACAGAATACTCTTTTAGCTTTGTCGTGTGTCGCATGATCGGTTACAGAGGAACTGTCTTGGAAAACAACGATATTTTTCTCGAAGTCCTTAATCCTAAGTAGTCTCTGCCCTTTTGACTTTTCACTCTTGCTTTCTTCTGTGTCCTTGTATCTCCATTAAGTTTTCGCTTGATCAGTCGTTCTAACAATTATGGCAATTATTTTCCATTCCTAACCCTTTCTTCATATTAATAACAACAATAACATCTTTTACCATTACTTTCTTAAATATTTCTCTACACTTCATTCCTTACCATTAATAATACATTTCTTAATTATACTCTCTTATATTATTATTAATAATTAACAGCAATATTTTTTTTCATTTAAAAATAATTATTTATTTTCAGGTATTGAGTTCGGTTCGGTGTGTCGTTAGAACTGACACCCCTCATTATAACAATTGGTTGTTGTACACAGGAAATTCATTGTGCTCACCCTCGCGACAACATTCCATTGGGTTACCCCCTCGTTACCTTTCCGTTGCATTGCTGCGACGTTTTTGTGCGTACTTACCGTGTGAACGTTTGCTTTGATCGTGTAAGTCACCTGTTCGTAGGGTGAACACTTTATTCTCCGTCTCTTTCTCTCGTAACGGTCGCATTACATAATTCTCTCCTTGTCTCCGCATAGCTGCTTTTGACGAACGCATTTTTTACTAGTTCGTATGCGTTTTGCTCTCGTGCATCGCCTATAATAATCTTTGTAGTTTTTATAACTACAGTTATAATTATCGATACTATAATTATCGTTCGCTTTATATTTCTCGTGTGTATATTTACCGTCATATTTACCACAATTTTGTGTAGTGTTTCGTCTAGATACTACGTTTCTTGTTATACCTACAGTGATATTTATCTCCGTAAGTGTAGTGTCCTAAGTGTTTCACATGTGTCATCTTGTGTGACTTACTATTGTGTGTGTGTCTCACACTTGGGATATCGCTATTAATAAGGTACGTTTTATTAACCTTAATTTGCTTCTCTTCCTTAATGTTAATTACTTTATAATTATTGTTAGTAATTACACACGTATTTTCAACTACTATGGTTTGTTCACCTTCTACAGACGCTATGTGCGTATTTGTGTCGCTAATTTTCTCTTTTGCTCCTTCTCTTAGTATTGTATTATATTCTTTTACTTTTTTACCTAATGGTGACTTATCAGTTTTAAATTCTTCTATTTGTGTATCTAATCTAGCACATACATTTTATCTTATTCCATATTCGTCCATAAGGTTTCCCATCACTTTAATGATTGCCTCCATACTAATACTTCCTGATGTTGCCATGTCGAAGTATTATTAAAATATTTATTTAGTAGTAATTCTTTAACAATTATTATTGATAACCGTTCCCTACTTATTTATTTATTTCTGTATTTTTATTAATAGTTATTATTAATACTCATTACAGTTACACCTGTTACATAGACAGACAATATTATTTGTGGGCGCCAGCTGTGTGATTACACAACAATTAACATTACATTCAGTTACTGTTTAATATAAATAATTATTACATATAATATATTTTTTATTACCACACTCTTATATTTTAGAGCAACCATTTAGCTACATAAAAAAAATTTTAATAGTTAATACACATTTTACAAATGGTGGAGATTCATGGGCTACAATTTATGTAACAAATTTTTGCACATAAATTTAGGCATGTCGTGCCCCACGTCCAGGGCGACATATTATACAACGATACGACTGTACATAAGTTGCATAATATATGTTGTATGTGTACAAATTTACATGTAATTTAATTTGTATAGCCCCACGTTCTTTGGGAGCCATATTATACAACGATACAACGTTGCAAATATAAATTTATTTGTGTTTGCGGAGCTCCACGATCTGGGACGCCATATTATGCAACGATATAACGTTGTATATATAATATAATTTACATTTGTGATGCTCCACGTTGGAAGCGATAATTAATATGCAACAATACGATATACATAAAATAGGCGTGACTGGTCTCACGTTCACGATTGACAAATTATGTAACAAAATAGCATTTAAATTGGGTTTCAGGTGTATCTGCAATAAGAACTCTATGTAACTTGTAACGGTATTTCAAGTTTATTTGTTATTAATAAAATTGTGCACTTAGCACTTACTTCGACTTAAAACATTCGTTATTATTTGTTATTATGCCGTAAGGCTTATGCTATATACATCCTTACTGACTAAATATTCTATTCTACTAATTATTGTATTAAAGAAAAATCTCATTTTCAGACTACTCAGTCAATTAATGTGTTTCAAAATATCAATATTTAAATATCTTTTTATATATTGTAATGTACTCAAAATATTAATAGTTATTGAATTTATCTTTTGTTTCTCAGTACTGATTTATATCAAATACTAATTGTTTTCATTTAAATTCTTTGTATTCGTTTTATTTCAATACTAATTTGAGCTCTTGTTACGTTAATCGTATTTCTAAAACATCTATGATTTTAATTCTACTTTAAAATAAACATTGGCTCTTACTTTTAAATAAAACAAGAATGTCTTTAATTGTCTTTGAGTTCATTGTTCGATTAAGAGATAAATAAATTGTTTATCACCTTATTGTCGTCAATCATACTCGATCATTTGATCCATCTGTAGTCGTCCTCGTCTCGCACTCCAGCGTCCTCTTGTCCAGCGTCGACTCGCTCTCTGGAACTTCTCCTCGTGCTGTTTCTGACGTCAATGGATCTTCTTATGTGGATCTTCTTATGTAATTTTGTTATTATTTAAAAACAGTTGGTTTGATAATCGAGTTACATAACTGTATGTAACTGGAAGGATGAAATTATTTACAAAAATTTAAATATTCTGTGTGGACGGGCAGAAACTCCCGCTGCACCGTGGATGATTTAAGAAAGAGAACCACTGTAGCTTATGTGTCCTATTTATACCCATGTCTTGGTCGACACCTGCAGTGGTACGAAATCGACATGTCAGAAACTGTCTCTGGATTCAGTTCCCCCACTCTTTGTCAATTTCGCTATTTCTTATATTTCTGCGAATTGCAGAGTCCTGTAAGTATATTCTTATACTTATCTTATAACTATTTTTACAACACATGTTCACTGTAATTTTGGACATTGCAACTTAACCCTTTCGTTTTGTACACAGTTATTTCACTATTACACTCGTACGGTGTGGCACTTTCACATGGTTTTCGTACACAGTATTTAGTAAATTTTCTTACATTTTATTGTGTTTTTGGATTTTACTCTTTAATTATAGTTTATGAATAATTACGGAAAAACAGTAATTATGCAATTATTTATCTTGGGGTGGTAAACTCGCCTGCATAGACCTGCGTTCACACACACTAGCAAAATACTGGTGTACACACTTTTAGTTACATTTGTGTGTGTGTCCACGTCGATTCAGGTCGAAACACCTGTTCATATATTTGTCTGAGCCAAGCTTGCAATCCCTGACATGCTTATTTCTAATATATTATTAATTATTTACAGTTTATTAGGTATATTTAAATTTTTTATTCAATGCTCAGTATATCACTTATTTGTACTGTCGCATTATCCCTCTGCTTGGTAACAAAAAAAAAATTGAATAAATTTATTTATTATAATTTTATTATTATTATTATTATTATTACACTTGAAAAAAAAATGTAACAAATAATAAAGAATACTATTCGTCATTTCACCCTTAATTGGAGTGTATACAAATGTCTTACCTCCCCTCCTTATACGCTCACTGCTCGTGACCTTGTAGTAGGGTGGCTTCAACAAACAGCTGATCTGACTGGTTTCATTGACCTCGTTATTTTCATGTGTAAAACTTCCTAAATAACGTTGCGTGGAATTTACCAATTTCTTTCTTCTGTATCTCATCATATACGATGAAAGTGTGTTGTCCAACTCGCTGTCTTAACGTATACGGTCCATTATAAAGTCTGAAGAATTTCTTCGCCGTATTATCACTCCGTTTTCCCACTGGATTAGCTTTGAGTAGTACACTTTCTCCCACGGTGAATTGTTGTAGCTTGTGAGTTAGATTAAATCTTTCTACTCTCTTGTTACCTCTTTCTCTTATCCGTTGCTTTGCGTATTCAATTTTCACACTTATTGGTACAGGTACACTTTGGTTATTAGGTTTGTTTATATACTTAGTCCAAAATCTGTTTGGCTTCTTATCTTCTTCTAATTCCATTGGAGTATATCCTGTTGCTTCATTATAATTTTCGTTAATGGCTTTCTCAAGAAATGGTAAATATTCTGCCCATTTATTGTGTTGATCATGACAATATATTCGTAAATATTTACCTAATTCTTTGTTAACTCTCTTAGCAAGGTTTCCTTGAGGATGTCTTATGGATGTGAGTACAGGTTGTATTCCATTTTCCCTTAACGTCCTCTCCCATTTTTCACTTTGGAATTGTACACCTTGATCACTGAGTACCTTCTTCGTTTTTCCATATGACGGAATATATTTCTGCAGTAGTATCTTTAGAACAACGTTGGTTGTGGGTCGCATAATTGGGTACAGTCGGACTGCCTTGGAAAACACATCGATACATACCAATATGTGCTTCACACCTCGACTTGATCGTGGTAGTGGTCCCAGAAAATCCACTGCAATTAGCTCTCCCTTGTTCTCCTTCTGTACACTCTGCATTCCTACGTATGTGTGTAAATTCGGTCCTTAATTTTACATTATCTTACTCATACATTCTTACCTTCGCTTCTAATCTTCCTTAACTCTTTTCTTAACATGACATTACTTTATCTAATACATTACTTATACAATACATTAACATTCATTACCTTTTATTACATTTCTTTAACATTACCTTTCTGATCGCTATTACTTTCCTGAAATACACTTCCGTAACAGAATACTCTTTTAGCTTTGTCGTGTGTCGCATGATCGGTTACAGAGGAACTGTCTTGGAAAACAACGATATTTTTCTCGAAGTCCTTAATCCTAAGTAGTCTCTGCCCTTTTGACTTTTCACTCTTGCTTTCTTCTGTGTCCTTGTATCTCCATTAAGTTTTCGCTTGATCAGTCGTTCTAACAATTATGGCAATTATTTTCCATTCCTAACCCTTTCTTCATATTAATAACAACAATAACATCTTTTACCATTACTTTCTTAAATATTTCTCTACACTTCAGTCCTTACCATTAATAATACATTTCTTAATTATACTCTCTTATATTATTATTAATAATTAACAGCAATATTTTTTTTCATTTAAAAATAATTATTTATTTTCAGGTATTGAGTTCGGTTCGGTGTGTCGTTAGAACTGACACCCCTCATTATAACAATTGGTTGTTGTACACAGGAAATTCATTGTGCTCACCCTCGCGACAACATTCCATTGGGTTACCCCCTCGTTACCTTTCCGTTGCATTGCTGCGACGTTTTTGTGCGTACTTACCGTGTGAACGTTTGCTTTGATCGTGTAAGTCACCTGTTCGTAGGGTGAACACTTTATTCTCCGTCTCTTTCTCTCGTAACGGTCGCATTACATAATTCTCTCCTTGTCTCCGCATAGCTGCTTTTGACGAACGCATTTTTTACTAGTTCGTATGCGTTTTGCTCTCGTGCATCGCCTATAATAATCTTTGTAGTTTTTATAACTACAGTTATAATTATCGATACTATAATTATCGTTCGCTTTATATTTCTCGTGTGTATATCTACCGTCATATTTACCACAATTTTGTGTAGTGTTTCGTCTAGATAACTTACTACGTTTCTTGTTATACCTACAGTGATATTTATCTCCGTAAGTGTAGTGTCCTAAGTGTTTCACATGTGTCATCTTGTGTGACTTACTATTGTGTGTGTGTCTCACACTTGGGATATCGCTATTAATAAGGTACGTTTTATTAACCTTAATTTGCTTCTCTTCCTTAATGGTAATTACTTTATAATTATCGTTAGTAATTACACACGTATTTTCAACTACTATGGTTTGTTCACCTTCTACAGACGCTATGTGCGTATTTGTGTCGCTAATTTTCTCTTTTGCTCCTTCTCTTAGTATTGTATTATATTCTTTTACTTTTTTACCTAATGGTGACTTATCAGTTTTAAATTCTTCTATTTGTGTATCTAATCTAGCGCATACATTTTGTCTTATTCCATATTCGTCCATAAGGTTTCCCATCACTTTAATGATTGCCTCCATACTAATACTTCCTGATGTTGCCATGTCGAAGTATTATTAAAATATTTATTTAGTAGTAATTCTTTAACAATTATTATTGATAACCGTTCCCTACTTATTTATTTATTTCTGTATTTTTATTAATAGTTATTATTAATACTCATTACAGTTACACCTGTTACATAGACAAACAATATTATTTGTGGGCGCCAGCTGTGTGATTACACAACAGTTAACATTACATTCAGTTACTGTTTAATATAAATAATTATTACATATAATATATTTTTTATTTAACACACTCTTATATTTTAGAGCAACCATTTAGCTACATAAAAAAAATTTTAATATTTAATACACATTTTACAAATGGTGGAGATTCATGGGCTACAATTTATGTAACAAATTTTTGCACATAAATTTAGGCATGTCGTGCCCCACGTCCAGGGCGACATATTATACAACGATACGACTGTACATAAGTTGCATAATATATGTTGTATGTGTACAAATTTACATGTAATTTAATTTGTATAGCCCCACGTTCTTTGGGAGCCATATTATACAACGATACAACGTTGCAAATATAAATTTATTTGTGTTTGCGGAGCTCCACGATCTGGGACGCCATATTATGCAACGATATAACGTTGTATATATATTATAATTTACATTTGTGATGCTCCACGTTGGAAGCGATAATTAATATGCAACAATACGATATACATAAAATAGGCGTGACTGGTCTCACGTTCACGATTGACAAATTATGTAACAAAATAGCATTTAAATTGGGTTTCAGGTGTATCTGCAATAAGAACTCTGTAACTTGTAACGGTATTTCAAGTTTATTTGATATTAATAAAATTGTGCACTTAGCACTTACTTCGACTTAAAACATTCGTTATTATTTGTTATTATGCCGTAAGGCTTATGCTATATACATCCTTACTAACTAAATATTCTATTCTACTAATTATTGTATTAAAGAAAAATCTCATTTTCAGACTACTCAGTCAATTAATGTGTTTCAAAATATCAATATTTAAATATCTTTTTATATATTGTAATGTACTCAAAATATTAATAGTTATTGAATTTATCTTTTGTATCTCAGTACTGATTTATATCAAACACTAATTGTTTTCATTTAAATTCTTTGTATTCGTTTTATTTCAATACTAATTTGAGCTCTTGTTACGTTAATCGTATTTCTAAAACATCTATGATTTTAATTCTACTTTAAAATAAACATTGGCTCTTACTTTTAAATAAAACAAGAATGTCTTTAATTGTCTTTGAGTTCATTGTTCGATTAAGAGATAAATAAATTGTTTATCACCTTATTGTCGTCAATCATACTCGATCATTTGATCCATCTGTAGTCGTCCTCGTCTCGCACTCCAGCGTCCTCTTGTCCAGCGTCGACTCGCCTCTTGTCCAGCGTCGACTCGCTCTCTGGAACTTCTCCTCGTGCTGTTTCTGACGTCAATGGATCTTCTTATGTGGATCTTCTTATGTAATTTTGTTATTATTTAAAAACAGTTGGTTTGATAATCGAGTTACATAACTGTATGTAACTGGAAGGATGAAATTATTTACAAAAATTTAAATATTCTGTGTGGACGGGCAGAAACTCCCGCTGCACCGTGGATGATTTAAGAAAGAGAACCACTGTAGCTTATGTGTCCTATTTATACCCATGTCTTGGTCGACACCTGCAGTGGTACGAAATCGACATGTCAGAAACTGTCTCTGGATTCAGTTCCCCCACTCTTTGTCAATTTCGCTATTTCTTATATTTCTGCGAATTGCAGAGTCCTGTAAGTATACTCTTATACTTATCTTATAACTATTTTTACAACACATGTTCACTGTAATTTTGGACATTGCAACTTAACCCTTTCGATTTGTACACAGTTATTTCACTATTACACTCGTACGGTGTGGCACTTTCACATGGTTTTCGTACACAGTATTTAGTAAATTTTCTTACATTTTATTGTGTTTTTGGATTTTACTCTTTAATTATAGTTTATGAATAATTACGGAAAAACAGTAATTATGCAATTATTCATCTTGGGGTGGTAAACTCGCCTGCATAGACCTGCGTTCACACACACTAGCAAAATACTGGTGTACACACTTTTAGTTACATTTGTGTGTGTGTGTGCACGTCGATTCAGGTCGAAACACCTGTTCATATATTTGTCTGAGCCATGCTTGCAATCCCTGACATGCTTATTTCTAATATATTATTAATTATTTACAGTTTATTAGGTATATTTAAATTTTTTATTCAATGCTCAGTATATCACTTATTTGTACTGTCGCATTATCCCTCTGCTTGGTAACAAAAAAAAATTGAATAAATTTATTTATTATAATTTTTTTATTATTATTATTATTATTACACTTGAAAAAAAATGTAACAAATAATAAAGAATACTATTCGTCATTTCACCCTTAATTGGAGTGTATACAAATGTCTTACCTCCCCTCCTTATACGCTCACTGCTCGTGACCTTGTAGTAGGGTGGCTTCAACAAACAGCTGATCTGACTGGTTTCATTGACCTCGTTATTTTCATGGGTAAAACTTCCTAAATGACGTTGCGTGGAATTTACCAATTTCTTTCTTCTGTATCTCATCATATACGATGAAAGTGTGTTGTCCAACTCGCTGTCTTAACGTATACGGTCCATTATAAAGTCTGAAGAATTTCTTCGCCGTATTATCACTCCGTTTTCCCACTGGATTAGCTTTGAGTAGTACACTTTCTCCCACGGTGAATTGTTGTAGCTTGTGAGTTAGATTAAATCTTTCTACTCTCTTGTTACCTCTTTCTCTTATCCGTTGCTTTGCGTATTCAATTTTCACACTTATTGGTACAGGTACACTTTGGTTATTAGGTTTGTTTATATACTTAGTCCAAAATCTGTTTTGCTTCTTATCTTCTTCTAATTCCATTGGAGTATATCCTGTTGCTTCATTATAATTTTCGTTAATGGCTTTCTCAAGAAATGGTAAATATTCTGCCCATTTATTGTGTTGATCATGACAATATATTCGTAAATATTTACCTAATTCTTTGTTAACTCTCTTAGCAAGGTTTCCTTGAGGATGTCTTATGGATGTGAGTACAGGTTGTATTCCATTTTCCCTTAACGTCCTCTCCCATTTTTCACTTTGGAATTGTACACCTTGATCACTGAGTACCTTCTTCGTTTTTCCATATGACGGAATATATTTCTGCAGTAGTATCTTTAGAACAACTTTGGTTGTGGGTCGCATAATTGGGTACAGTCGGACTGCCTTGGAAAACACATCGATACATACCAATATGTGCTTCACACCTCGACTTGATCGTGGTAGTGGTCCCAGAAAATCCACTGCAATTAGCTCTCCCTTGTTCTCCTTCTGTACACTCTGCATTCCTACGTATGTGTGTAAATTCGGTCCTTAATTTTACATTATCTTACTCATACATTCTTACCTTCGCTTCTAATCTTCCTTAACTCTTTTCTTAACATGACATTACTTTATCTAATACATTACTTATACAATACATTAACATTCATTACCTTTTATTACATTTCTTTAACATTACCTTTCTGATCGCTATTACTTTCCTGAAATACACTTCCGTAACAGAATACTCTTTTAGCTTTGTCGTGTGTCGCATGATCGGTTACAGAGGAACTGTCTTGGAAAACAACGATATTTTTCTCGAAGTCCTTAATCCTAAGTAGTCTCTGCCCTTTTGACTTTTCACTCTTGCTTTCTTCTGTGTCCTTGTATCTCCATTAAGTTTTCGCTTGATCAGTCGTTCTAACAATTATGGCAATTATTTTCCATTCCTAACCCTTTCTTCATATTAATAACAACAATAACATCTTTTACCATTACTTTCTTAAATATTTCTCTACACTTCATTCCTTACCATTAATAATACATTTCTTAATTATACTCTCTTATATTATTATTAATAATTAACAGCAATATTTTTTTTCATTTAAAAATAATTATTTATTTTCAGGTATTGAGTTCGGTTCGGTGTGTCGTTAGAACTGACACCCCTCATTATAACAATTGGTTGTTGTACACAGGAAATTCATTGTGCTCACCCTCGCGACAACATTCCATTGGGTTACCCCCTCGTTACCTTTCCGTTGCATTGCTGCGACGTTTTTGTGCGTACTTACCGTGTGAACGTTTGCTTTGATCGTGTAAGTCACCTGTTCGTAGGGTGAACACTTTATTCTCCGTCTCTTTCTCTCGTAACGGTCGCATTACATAATTCTCTCCTTGTCTCCGCATAGCTGCTTTTGACGAACGCATTTTTTACTAGTTCGTATGCGTTTTGCTCTCGTGCATCGCCTATAATAATCTTTGTAGTTTTTATAACTACAGTTATAATTATCGATACTATAATTATCGTTCGCTTTATATTTCTCGTGTGTATATTTACCGTCATATTTACCACAATTTTGTGTAGTGTTTCGTCTAGATACTACGTTTCTTGTTATACCTACAGTGATATTTATCTCCGTAAGTGTAGTGTCCTAAGTGTTTCACATGTGTCATCTTGTGTGACTTACTATTGTGTGTGTGTCTCACACTTGGGATATCGCTATTAATAAGGTACGTTTTATTAACCTTAATTTGCTTCTCTTCCTTAATGTTAATTACTTTATAATTATTGTTAGTAATTACACACGTATTTTCAACTACTATGGTTTGTTCACCTTCTACAGACGCTATGTGCGTATTTGTGTCGCTAATTTTCTCTTTTGCTCCTTCTCTTAGTATTGTATTATATTCTTTTACTTTTTTACCTAATGGTGACTTATCAGTTTTAAATTCTTCTATTTGTGTATCTAATCTAGCACATACATTTTATCTTATTCCATATTCGTCCATAAGGTTTCCCATCACTTTAATGATTGCCTCCATACTAATACTTCCTGATGTTGCCATGTCGAAGTATTATTAAAATATTTATTTAGTAGTAATTCTTTAACAATTATTATTGATAACCGTTCCCTACTTATTTATTTATTTCTGTATTTTTATTAATAGTTATTATTAATACTCATTACAGTTACACCTGTTACATAGACAGACAATATTATTTGTGGGCGCCAGCTGTGTGATTACACAACAATTAACATTACATTCAGTTACTGTTTAATATAAATAATTATTACATATAATATATTTTTTATTACCACACTCTTATATTTTAGAGCAACCATTTAGCTACATAAAAAAAATTTTAATAGTTAATACACATTTTACAAATGGTGGAGATTCATGGGCTACAATTTATGTAACAAATTTTTGCACATAAATTTAGGCATGTCGTGCCCCACGTCCAGGGCGACATATTATACAACGATACGACTGTACATAAGTTGCATAATATATGTTGTATGTGTACAAATTTACATGTAATTTAATTTGTATAGCCCCACGTTCTTTGGGAGCCATATTATACAACGATACAACGTTGCAAATATAAATTTATTTGTGTTTGCGGAGCTCCACGATCTGGGACGCCATATTATGCAACGATATAACGTTGTATATATAATATAATTTACATTTGTGATGCTCCACGTTGGAAGCGATAATTAATATGCAACAATACGATATACATAAAATAGGCGTGACTGGTCTCACGTTCACGATTGACAAATTATGTAACAAAATAGCATTTAAATTGGGTTTCAGGTGTATCTGCAATAAGAACTCTATGTAACTTGTAACGGTATTTCAAGTTTATTTGTTATTAATAAAATTGTGCACTTAGCACTTACTTCGACTTAAAACATTCGTTATTATTTGTTATTATGCCGTAAGGCTTATGCTATATACATCCTTACTGACTAAATATTCTATTCTACTAATTATTGTATTAAAGAAAAATCTCATTTTCAGACTACTCAGTCAATTAATGTGTTTCAAAATATCAATATTTAAATATCTTTTTATATATTGTAATGTACTCAAAATATTAATAGTTATTGAATTTATCTTTTGTTTCTCAGTACTGATTTATATCAAATACTAATTGTTTTCATTTAAATTCTTTGTATTCGTTTTATTTCAATACTAATTTGAGCTCTTGTTACGTTAATCGTATTTCTAAAACATCTATGATTTTAATTCTACTTTAAAATAAACATTGGCTCTTACTTTTAAATAAAACAAGAATGTCTTTAATTGTCTTTGAGTTCATTGTTCGATTAAGAGATAAATAAATTGTTTATCACCTTATTGTCGTCAATCATACTCGATCATTTGATCCATCTGTAGTCGTCCTCGTCTCGCACTCCAGCGTCCTCTTGTCCAGCGTCGACTCGCTCTCTGGAACTTCTCCTCGTGCTGTTTCTGACGTCAATGGATCTTCTTATGTGGATCTTCTTATGTAATTTTGTTATTATTTAAAAACAGTTGGTTTGATAATCGAGTTACATAACTGTATGTAACTGGAAGGATGAAATTATTTACAAAAATTTAAATATTCTGTGTGGACGGGCAGAAACTCCCGCTGCACCGTGGATGATTTAAGAAAGAGAACCACTGTAGCTTATGTGTCCTATTTATACCCATGTCTTGGTCGACACCTGCAGTGGTACGAAATCGACATGTCAGAAACTGTCTCTGGATTCAGTTCCCCCACTCTTTGTCAATTTCGCTATTTCTTATATTTCTGCGAATTGCAGAGTCCTGTAAGTATACTCTTATACTTATCTTATAACTATTTTTACAACACATGTTCACTGTAATTTTGGACATTGCAACTTAACCCTTTCGATTTGTACACAGTTATTTCACTATTACACTCGTACGGTGTGGCACTTTCACATGGTTTTCGTACACAGTATTTAGTAAATTTTCTTACATTTTATTGTGTTTTTGGATTTTACTCTTTAATTATAGTTTATGAATAATTACGGAAAAACAGTAATTATGCAATTATTCATCTTGGGGTGGTAAACTCGCCTGCATAGACCTGCGTTCACACACACTAGCAAAATACTGGTGTACACACTTTTAGTTACATTTGTGTGTGTGTGCACGTCGATTCAGGTCGAAACACCTGTTCATATATTTGTCTGAGCCAAGCTTGCAATCCCTGACATGCTTATTTCTAATATATTATTAATTATTTACAGTTTATTAGGTATATTTAA
Source organism: Magicicada septendecula (assembly GCA_034769895.1). NCBI lineage: Eukaryota > Metazoa > Arthropoda > Insecta > Hemiptera > Cicadidae > Magicicada > Magicicada septendecula. The sequence continues at coordinate 416,586,325 of CM068369.1, forward strand.
ATTTTTTATTCAATGCTCAGTATATCACTTATTTGTACTGTCGCATTATACCTCTGCTTGGTAACAAAAAAAAATTGAATAAATTTATTTATTATAATTTTATTATTATTATTATTATTATTACACTTGAAAAAATGTAACAAATAATAAAGAATACTATTCGTCATTTCACCCTTAATTGGAGTGTATACAAATGTCTTACCTCCCCTCCTTATACGCTCACTGCTCGTGACCTTGTAGTAGGGTGGCTTCAACAAACAGCTGATCTGACTGGTTTCATTGACCTCGTTATTTTCATGGGTAAAACTTCCTAAATGACGTTGCGTGGAATTTACCAATTTCTTTCTTCTGTATCTCATCATATACGATGAAAGTGTGTTGTCCAACTCGCTGTCTTAACGTATACGGTCCATTATAAAGTCTGAAGAATTTCTTCGCCGTATTATCACTCCGTTTTCCCACTGGATTAGCTTTGAGTAGTACACTTTCTCCCACGGTGAATTGTTGTAGCTTGTGAGTTAGATTAAATCTTTCTACTCTCTTGTTACCTCTTTCTCTTATCCGTTGCTTTGCGTATTCAATTTTCACACTTATTGGTACAGGTACACTTTGGTTATTAGGTTTGTTTATATACTTAGTCCAAAATCTGTTTGGCTTCTTATCTTCTTCTAATTCCATTGGAGTATATCCTGTTGCTTCATTATAATTTTCGTTAATGGCTTTCTCAAGAAATGGTAAATATTCTGCCCATTTATTGTGTTGATCATGACAATATATTCGTAAATATTTACCTAATTCTTTGTTAACTCTCTTAGCAAGGTTTCCTTGAGGATGTCTTATGGATGTGAGTACAGGTTGTATTCCATTTTCCCTTAACGTCCTCTCCCATTTTTCACTTTGGAATTGTACACCTTGATCACTGAGTACCTTCTTCGTTTTTCCATATGACGGAATATATTTCTGCAGTAGTATCTTTAGAACAACTTTGGTTGTGGGTCGCATAATTGGGTACAGTCGGACTGCCTTGGAAAACACATCGATACATACCAATATGTGCTTCACACCTCGACTTGATCGTGGTAGTGGTCCCAGAAAATCCACTGCAATTAGCTCTCCCTTGTTCTCCTTCTGTACACTCTGCATTCCTACGTATGTGTGTAAATTCGGTCCTTAATTTTACATTATCTTACTCATACATTCTTACCTTCGCTTCTAATCTTCCTTAACTCTTTTCTTAACATGACATTACTTTATCTAATACATTACTTATACAATACATTAACATTCATTACCTTTTAATACATTTCTTTAACATTACCTTTCTGATCGCTATTACTTTCCTGAAATACACTTCCGTAACAGAATACTCTTTTAGCTTTGTCGTGTGTCACATGATCGGTTACAGAGGAACTGTCTTGGAAAACAACGATATTTTTCTCGAAGTCCTTAATCCTAAGTAGTCTCTGCCCTTTTGACTTTTCACTCTTGCTTTCTTCTGTGTCCTTGTATCTCCATTAAGTTTTCGCTTGATCAGTCGTTCTAACAATTATGGCAATTATTTTCCATTCCTAACCCTTTCTTCATATTAATAACAACAATAACATCTTTTACCATTACTTTCTTAAATATTTCTCTACACTTCATTCCTTACCATTAATAATACATTTCTTAATTATACTCTCTTATATTGTTATTAATAATTAACAGCAATATTTTTTTTCATTTAAAAATAATTATTTATTTTCAGGTATTGAGTTCGGTTCGGTGTGTCGTTAGAACTGACACCCCTCATTATAACAATTGGTTGTTGTACACAGGAAATTCATTGTGCTCACCCTCGCGACAACATTCCATTGGGTTACCCCCTCGTTACCTTTCCGTTGCATTGCTGCGACGCTTTTGTGCGTACTTACCGTGTGAACGTTTGCTTTGATCGTGTAAGTCACCTGTTCGTAGGGTGAGCACTTTATTCTCCGTCTCTTTCTCTCGTAACGGTCGCATTCCATAATTCTCTCCTTGTCTCCGCATAGCTGCTTTTGACGAACGCATTTTTTACTAGTTCGTATGCGTTTTGCTCTCGTGCATCGCCTATAATAATCTTTGTAGTTTTTATAACTACAGTTATAATTATCGATACTATAATTATCGTTCGCTTTATATTTCTCGTGTGTATATCTACCGTCATATTTACCACAATTTTGTGTAGTGTTTCGTCTAGATAACTTACTACGTTTCTTGTTATACCTACAGTGATATTTATCTCCGTAAGTGTAGTGTCCTAAGTGTTTCACATGTGTCATCTTGTGTGACTTACTATTGTGTGTGTGTCTCACACTTGGGATATCGCTATTAATAAGGTACGTCTTATTAACCTTAATTTGCTTCTCTTCCTTAATGTTAATTGCTTTATAATTATCGTTAGTAATTACACACGTATTTTCAACTACTATGGTTTGTTCACCTTCTACAGACGCTATGTGCGTATTTGTGTCGCTAATTTTCTCTTTTGCTCCTTCTCTTAGTATTGTATTATATTCTTTTACTTTTTTACCTAATGGTGACTTATCAGTTTTAAATTCTTCTATTTGTGTATCTAATCTAGCGCATACATTTTGTCTTATTCCATATTCGTCCATAAGGTTTCCCATCACTTTAATGATTGCCTCCATACTAATACTTCCTGATGTTGCCATGTCGAAGTATTATTAAAATATTTATTTAGTAGTAATTCTTTAACAATTATTATTGATAACCGTTCCCTACTTATTTATTTATTTCTGTATTTTTATTAATAGTTATTATTAATACTCATTACAGTTACACCTGTTACATAGACAAACAATATTATTTGTGGGCGCCAGCTGTGTGATTACACAACAGTTAACATTACATTCAGTTACTGTTTAATATAAATAATTATTACATATAATATATTTTTTATTTAACACACTCTTATATTTTAGAGCAACCATTTAGCTACATAAAAAAAATTTTAATAGTTAATACACATTTTACAAATGGTGGAGATTCATGGGCTACAATTTATGTAACAAATTTTTGCACATAAATTTAGGCATGTCGTGCCCCACGTCCAGGGCGACATATTATACAACGATACGACTGTACATAAGTTGCATAATATATGTTGTATGTGTACAAATTTACATGTAATTTAATTTGTATAGCCCCACGTTCTTTGGGAGCCATATTATACAACGATACAACGTTGCAAATATAAATTTATTTGTGTTTGCGGAGCTCCACGATCTGGGACGCCATATTATGCAACGATATAACGTTGTATATATATTATAATTTACATTTGTGATGCTCCAAGTTGGAAGCGATAATTAATATGCAACAATACGATATACATAAAATAGGCGTGACTGGTCTCACGTTCACGATTGACAAATTATGTAACAAAATAGCATTTAAATTGGGTTTCAGGTGTATCTGCAATAAGAACTCTGTAACTTGTAACGGTATTTCAAGTTTATTTGATATTAATAAAATTGTGCACTTAGCACTTACTTCGACTTAAAACATTCGTTATTATTTGTTATTATGCCGTAAGGCTTATGCTATATACATCCTTACTGACTAAATATTCTATTCTACTAATTATTGTATTAAAGAAAAATCTCATTTTCAGACTACTCAGTCAATTAATGTGTTTCAAAATATCAATATTTAAATATCTTTTTATATATTGTAATGTACTCAAAATATTAATAGTTATTGAATTTATCTTTTGTTTCTCAGTACTGATTTATATCAAACACTAATTGTTTTCATTTAAATTCTTTGTATTCGTTTTATTTCAATACTAATTTGAGCTCTTGTTACGTTAATCGTATTTCTAAAACATCTATGATTTTAATTCTACTTTAAAATAAACATTGGCGCTTACTTTTAAATAAAACAAGAATGTCTTTAATTGTCTTTGAGTTCATTGTTCGATTAAGAGATAAATAAATTGTTTATCACCTTATTGTCGTCAATCATACTCGATCATTTGATCCATCTGTAGTCGTCCTCGTCTCGCACTCCAGCGTCCTCTTGTCCAGCGTCGACTCGCTCTCTGGAACTTCTCCTCGTGCTGTTTCTGACGTCAATGGATCTTCTTATGTGGATCTTCTTATGTAATTTTGTTATTATTTAAAAACAGTTGGTTTGATAATCGAGTTACATAACTGTATGTAACTGGAAGGATGAAATTATTTACAAAAATTTAAATATTCTGTGTGGACGGGCAGAAACTCCCGCTGCACCGTGGATGATTTAAGAAAGAGAACCACTGTAGCTTATGTGTCCTATTTATACCCATGTCTTGGTCGACACCTGCAGTGGTACGAAATCGACATGTCAGAAACTGTCTCTGGATTCAGTTCCCCCACTCTTTGTCAATTTCGCTATTTCTTATATTTCTGCGAATTGCAGAGTCCTGTAAGTATACTCTTATACTTATCTTATAACTATTTTTACAACACATGTTCACTGTAATTTTGGACATTGCAACTTAACCCTTTCGATTTGTACACAGTTATTTCACTATTACACTCGTACGGTGTGGCACTTTCACATGGTTTTCGTACACAGTATTTAGTAAATTTTCTTACATTTTATTGTGTTTTTGGATTTTACTCTTTAATTATAGTTTATGAATAATTACGGAAAAACAGTAATTATGCAATTATTCATCTTGGGGTGGTAAACTCGCCTGCATAGACCTGCGTTCACACACACTAGCAAAATACTGGTGTACACACTTTTAGTTACATTTGTGTGTGTGTGTGCACGTCGATTCAGGTCGAAACACCTGTTCATATATTTGTCTGAGCCATGCTTGCAATCCCTGACATGCTTATTTCTAATATATTATTAATTATTTACAGTTTATTAGGTATATTTAAATTTTTTATTCAATGCTCAGTATATCACTTATTTGTACTGTCGCATTATCCCTCTGCTTGGTAACAAAAAAAAATTGAATAAATTTATTTATTATAATTTTATTATTATTATTATTATTATTACACTTGAAAAAAAATGTAACAAATAATAAAGAATACTATTCGTCATTTCACCCTTAATTGGAGTGTATACAAATATCTTACCTCCCCTCCTTATACGCTCACTGCTCGTGACCTTGTAGTAGGGTGGCTTCAACAAACAGCTGATCTGACTGGTTTCATTGACCTCGTTATTTTCATGGGTAAAACTTCCTAAATGACGTTGCGTGGAATTTACCAATTTCTTTCTTCTGTATCTCATCATATACGATGAAAGTGTGTTGTCCAACTCGCTGTCTTAACGTATACGGTCCATTATAAAGTCTGAAGAATTTCTTCGCCGTATTATCACTCCGTTTTCCCACTGGATTAGCTTTGAGTAGTACACTTTCTCCCACGGTGAATTGTTGTAGCTTGTGAGTTAGATTAAATCTTTCTACTCTCTTGTTACCTCTTTCTCTTATCCGTTGCTTTGCGTATTCAATTTTCACACTTATTGGTACAGGTACACTTTGGTTATTAGGTTTGTTTATATACTTAGTCCAAAATCTGTTTGGCTTCTTATCTTCTTCTAATTCCATTGGAGTATATCCTGTTGCTTCATTATAATTTTCGTTAATGGCTTTCTCAAGAAATGGTAAATATTCTGCCCATTTATTGTGTTGATCATGACAATATATTCGTAAATATTTACCTAATTCTTTGTTAACTCTCTTAGCAAGGTTTCCTTGAGGATGTCTTATGGATGTGAGTACAGGTTGTATTCCATTTTCCCTTAACGTCCTCTCCCATTTTTCACTTTGGAATTGTACACCTTGATCACTGAGTACCTTCTTCGTTTTTCCATATGACGGAATATATTTCTGCAGTAGTATCTTTAGAACAACTTTGGTTGTGGGTCGCATAATTGGGTACAGTCGGACTGCCTTGGAGAACACATCGATACATACCAATATGTGCTTCACACCTCGACTTGATCGTGGTAGTGGTCCCAGAAAATCCACTGCAATTAGCTCTCCCTTGTTCTCCTTCTGTACACTCTGCATTCCTACGTATGTGTGTAAATTCGGTCCTTAATTTTACATTATCTTACTCATACATTCTTACCTTCGCTTCTAATCTTCCTTAACTCTTTTCTTAACATGACATTACTTTATCTAATACATTACTTATACAATACATTAACATTCATTACCTTTTATTACATTTCTTTAACATTACCTTTCTGATCGCTATTACTTTCCTGAAATACACTTCCGTAACAGAATACTCTTTTAGCTTTGTCGTGTGTCGCATGATCGGTTACAGAGGAACTGTCTTGGAAAACAACGATATTTTTCTCGAAGTCCTTAATCCTAAGTAGTCTCTGCCCTTTTGACTTTTCACTCTTGCTTTCTTCAGTGTCCTTGTATCTCCATTAAGTTTTCGCTTGATCAGTCGTTCTAACAATTATGGCAATTATTTTCCATTCCTAACCCTTTCTTCATATTAATAACAACAATAACATCTTTTACCATTACTTTCTTAAATATTTCTCTACACTTCATTCCTTACCATTAATAATTCATTTCTTAATTATACTCTCTTATATTATTATTAATAATTAACAGCAATATTTTTTTTCATTTAAAAATAATTATTTATTTTCAGGTATTGAGTTCGGTTCGGTGTGTCGTTAGAACTGACACCCCTCATTATAACAATTGGTTGTTGTACACAGGAAATTCATTGTGCTCACCCTCGCGACAACATTCCATTGGGTTACCCCCTCGTTACCTTTCCGTTGCATTGCTGCGACGTTTTTGTGCGTACTTACCGTGTGAACGTTTGCTTTGATCGTGTAAGTCACCTGTTCGTAGGGTGAACACTTTATTCTCCGTCTCTTTCTCTCGTAACGGTCGCATTCCATAATTCTCTCCTTGTCTCCGCATAGCTGCTTTTGACGAACGCATTTTTTACTAGTTCGTATGCGTTTTGCTCTCGTGCATCGCCTATAATAATCTTTGTAGTTTTTATAACTACAGTTATAATTATCGATACTATAATTATCGTTCGCTTTATATTTCTCGTGTGTATATTTACCGTCATATTTACCACAATTTTGTGTAGTGTTTCGTCTAGATAACTTACTACGTTTCTTGTTATACCTACAGTGATATTTATCTCCGTAAGTGTAGTGTCCTAAGTGTTTCACATGTGTCATCTTGTGTGACTTACTATTGTGTGTGTGTCTCACACTTGGGATATCGCTATTAATAAGGTACGTTTTATTAACCTTAATTTGCTTCTCTTCCTTAATGTTAATTACTTTATAATTATCGTTAGTAATTACACACGTATTTTCAACTACTATGGTTTGTTCACCTTCTACAGACGCTATGTGCGTATTTGTGTCGCTAATTTTCTCTTTTGCTCCTTCTCTTAGTATTGTATTATATTCTTTTACTTTTTTACCTAATGGTGACTTATCAGTTTTAAATTCTTCTATTTGTGTATCTAATCTATCACATACATTTTATCTTATTCCATATTCGTCCATAAGGTTTCCCATCACTTTAATGATTGCCTCCATACTAATACTTCCTGATGTTGCCATGTCGAAGTATTATTAAAATATTTATTTAGTAGTAATTCTTTAACAATTATTATTGATAACCGTTCCCTACTTATTTATTTATTTCTGTATTTTTATTAATAGTTATTATTAATACTCATTACAGTTACACCTGTTACATAGACAGACAATATTATTTGTGGGCGCCAGCTGTGTGATTACACAACAATTAACATTACATTCAGTTACTGTTTAATATAAATAATTATTACATATAATATATTTTTTATTACCACACTCTTATATTTTAGAGCAACCATTTAGCTACATAAAAAAAATTTTAATAGTTAATACACATTTTACAAATGGTGGAGATTCATGGGCTACAATTTATGTAACAAATTTTTGCACATAAATTTAGGCATGTCGTGCCCCACGTCCAGGGCGACATATTATACAACGATACGACTGTACATAAGTTGCATAATATATGTTGTATGTGTACAAATTTACATGTAATTTAATTTGTATAGCCCCACGTTCTTTGGGAGCCATATTATACAACGATACAACGTTGCAAATATAAATTTATTTGTGTTTGCGGAGCTCCACGATCTGGGACGCCATATTATGCAACGATATAACGTTGTATATATAATATAATTTACATTTGTGATGCTCCACGTTGGAAGCGATAATTAATATGCAACAATACGATATACATAAAATAGGCGTGACTGGTCTCACGTTCACGATTGACAAATTATGTAACAAAATAGCATTTAAATTGGGTTTCACGTGTATCTGCAATAAGAACTCTATGTAACTTGTAACGGTATTTCAAGTTTATTTGATATTAATAAAATTGTGCACTTAGCACTTACTTCGACTTAAAACATTCGTTATTATTTGTTATTATGCCGTAAGGCTTATGCTATATACATCCTTACTGACTAAATATTCTATTCTACTAATTATTGTATTAAAGAAAAATCTCATTTTCAGACTACTCAGTCAATTAATGTGTTTCAAAATATCAATATTTAAATATCTTTTTATATATTGTAATGTACTCAAAATATTAATAGTTATTGAATTTATCTTTTGTTTCTCAGTACTGATTTATATCAAATACTAATTGTTTTCACTTAAATTCTTTGTATTCGTTTTATTTCAATACTAATTTGAGCTCTTGTTACGTTAATCGTATTTCTAAAACATCTATGATTTTAATTCTACTTTAAAATAAACATTGGCTCTTACTTTTAATTAAAACAAGAATGTCTTTAATTGTCTTTGAGTTCATTGTTCGATTAAGAGATAAATAAATTGTTTATCACCTTATTGTCGTCAATCATACTCGATCATTTGATCCATCTGTAGTCGTCCTCGTCTCGCACTCCAGCGTCCTCTTGTCCAGCGTCGACTCGCTCTCTGGAACTTCTCCTCGTGCTGTTTCTGACGTCAATGGATCTTCTTATGTGGATCTTCTTATGTAATTTTGTTATTATTTAAAAACAGTTGGTTTGATAATCGAGTTACATAACTGTATGTAACTGGAAGGATGAAATTATTTACAAAAATTTAAATATTCTGTGTGGACGGGCAGAAACTCCCGCTGCACCGTGGATGATTTAAGAAAGAGAACCACTGTAGCTTATGTGTCCTATTTATACCCATGTCTTGGTCGACACCTGCAGTGGTACGAAATCGACATGTCAGAAACTGTCTCTGGATTCAGTTCCCCCACTCTTTGTCAATTTCGCTATTTCTTATATTTCTGCGAATTGCAGAGTCCTGTAAGTATATTCTTATACTTATCTTATAACTATTTTTACAACACATGTTCACTGTAATTTTGGACATTGCAACTTAACCCTTTCGTTTTGTACACAGTTATTTCACTATTACACTCGTACGGTGTGGCACTTTCACATGGTTTTCGTACACAGTATTTAGTAAATTTTCTTACATTTTATTGTGTTTTTGGATTTTACTCTTTAATTATAGTTTATGAATAATCACGGAAAAACAGTAATTATGCAATTATTTATCTTGGGGTGGTAAACTCGCCTGCATAGACCTGCGTTCACACACACTAGCAAAATACTGGTGTACACACTTTTAGTTACATTTGTGTGTGTGTGCACGTCGATTCAGGTCGAAACACCTGTTCATATATTTGTCTGAGCCAAGCTTGCAATCCCTGACATGCTTATTTCTAATATATTATTAATTATTTACAGTTTATTAGGTATATTTAAATTTTTTATTCAATGCTCAGTATATCACTTATTTGTACTGTCGCATTATCCCTCTGCTTGGTAACAAAAAAAAAATTGAATAAATTTATTTATTATAATTTTTTTATTATTATTATTATTATTACACTTGAAAAAAAATGTAACAAATAATAAAGAATACTATTCGTCATTTCACCCTTAATTGGAGTGTATACAAATGTCTTACCTCCCCTCCTTATACGCTCACTGCCCGTGACCTTGTAGTAGGGTGGCTTCAACAAACAGCTGATCTGACTGGTTTCATTGACCTCGTTATTTTCATGTGTAAAACTTCCTAAATGACGTTGCGTGGAATTTACCAATTTCTTTCTTCTGTATCTCATCATATACGATGAAAGTGTGTTGTCCAACTCGCTGTCTTAACGTATACGGTCCATTATAAAGTCTGAAGAATTTCTTCGCCGTATTATCACTCCGTTTTCCCACTGGATTAGCTTTGAGTAGTACACTTTCTCCCACGGTGAATTGTTGTAGCTTGTGAGTTAGATTAAATCTTTCTACTCTCTTGTTACCTCTTTCTCTTATCCGTTGCTTTGCGTATTCAATTTTCACACTTATTGGTACAGGTACACTTTGGTTATTAGGTTTGTTTATATACTTAGTCCAAAATCTGTTTGGCTTCTTATCTTCTTCTAATTCCATTGGAGTATATCCTGTTGCTTCATTATAATTTTCGTTAATGGCTTTCTCAAGAAATGGTAAATATTCTGCCCATTTATTGTGTTGATCATGACAATATATTCGTAAATATTTACCTAATTCTTTGTTAACTCTCTTAGCAAGGTTTCCTTGAGGATGTCTTATGGATGTGAGTACAGGTTGTATTCCATTTTCCCTTAACGTCCTCTCCCATTTTTCACTTTGGAATTGTACACCTTGATCACTGAGTACCTTCTTCGTTTTTCCATATGACGGAATATATTTCTGCAGTAGTATCTTTAGAACAACGTTGGTTGTGGGTCGCATAATTGGGTACAGTCGGACTGCCTTGGAAAACACATCGATACATACCAATATGTGCTTCACACCTCGACTTGATCGTGGTAGTGGTCCCAGAAAATCCACTGCAATTAGCTCTCCCTTGTTCTCCTTCTGTACACTCTGCATTCCTACGTATGTGTGTAAATTCGGTCCTTAATTTTACATTATCTTACTCATACATTCTTACCTTCGCTTCTAATCTTCCTTAACTCTTTTCTTAACATGACATTACTTTATCTAATACATTACTTATACAATACATTAACATTCATTACCTTTTATTACATTTCTTTAACATTACCTTTCTGATCGCTATTACTTTCCTGAAATACACTTCCGTAACAGAATACTCTTTTAGCTTTGTCGTGTGTCACATGATCGGTTACAGAGGAACTGTCTTGGAAAACAACGATATTTTTCTCGAAGTCCTTAATCCTAAGTAGTCTCTGCCCTTTTGACTTTTCACTCTTGCTTTCTTCTGTGTCCTTGTATCTCCATTAAGTTTTCGCTTGATCAGTCGTTCTAACAATTATGGCAATTATTTTCCATTCCTAACCCTTTCTTCATATTAATAACAACAATAACATCTTTTACCATTACTTTCTTAAATATTTCTCTACACTTCATTCCTTACCATTAATAATACATTTCTTAATTATACTCTCTTATATTATTATTAATATTTAACAGCAATATTTTTTTTCATTTAAAAATAATTATTTATTTTCAGGTATTGAGTTCGGTTCGGTGTGTCGTTAGAACTGACACCCCTCATTATAACAATTGGTTGTTGTACACAGGAAATTCATTGTGCTCACCCTCGCGACAACATTCCATTGGGTTACCCCCTCGTTACCTTTCCGTTGCATTGCTGCGACGCTTTTGTGCGTACTTACCGTGTGAACGTTTGCTTTGATCGTGTAAGTCACCTGTTCGTAGGGTGAACACTTTATTCTCCGTCTCTTTCTCTCGTAACGGTCGCATTCCATAATTCTCTCCTTGTCTCCGCATAGCTGCTTTTGACGAACGCATTTTTTACTAGTTCGTATGCGTTTTGCTCTCGTGCATCGCCTATAATAATCTTTGTAGTTTTTATAACTACAGTTATAATTATCGGTTCTATAATTATCGTTCGCTTTATATTTCTCGTGTGTATATCTACCGTCATATTTACCACAATTTTGTGTAGTGTTTCGTCTAGATAACTTACTACGTTTCTTGTTATACCTACAGTGATATTTATCTCCGTAAGTGTAGTGTCCTAAGTGTTTCACATGTGTCATCTTGTGTGACTTACTATTGTGTGTGTGTCTCACACTTGGGATATCGCTATTAATAAGGTACGTTTTATTAACCTTAATTTGCTTCTCTTCCTTAATGTTAATTACTTTATAATTATCGTTAGTAATTACACACGTATTTTCAACTACTATGGTTTGTTCACCTTCTACAGACGCTATGTGCGTATTTGTGTCGCTAATTTTCTCTTTTGCTCCTTCTCTTAGTATTGTATTATATTCTTTTACTTTTTTACCTAATGGTGACTTATCAGTTTTAAATTCTTCTATTTGTGTATCTAATCTAGCGCATACATTTTGTCTTATTCCATATTCGTCCATAAGGTTTCCCATCACTTTAATGATTGCCTCCATACTAATACTTCCTGATGTTGCCATGTCGAAGTATTATTAAAATATTTATTTAGTAGTAATTCTTTAACAATTATTATTGATAACCGTTCCCTACTTATTTATTTATTTCTGTATTTTTATTAATAGTTATTATTAATACTCATTACAGTTACACCTGTTACATAGACAAACAATATTATTTGTGGGCGCCAGCTGTGTGATTACACAACAGTTAACATTACATTCAGTTACTGTTTAATATAAATAATTATTACATATAATATATTTTTTATTTAACACACTCTTATATTTTAGAGCAACCATTTAGCTACATAAAAAAAATTTTAATAGTTAATACACATTTTACAAATGGTGGAGATTCATGGGCTACAATTTATGTAACAAATTTTTGCACATAAATTTAGGCATGTCGTGCCCCACGTCCAGGGCGACATATTATACAACGATACGACTGTACATAAGTTGCATAATATATGTTGTATGTGTACAAATTTACATGTAATTTAATTTGTATAGCCCCACGTTCTTTGGGAGCCATATTATACAACGATACAACGTTGCAAATATAAATTTATTTGTGTTTGCGGAGCTCCACGATCTGGGACGCCATATTATGCAACGATATAACGTTGTATATATATTATAATTTACATTTGTGATGCTCCACGTTGGAAGCGATAATTAATATGCAACAATACGATATACATAAAATAGGCGTGACTGGTCTCACGTTCACGATTGACAAATTATGTAACAAAATAGCATTTAAATTGGGTTTCAGGTGTATCTGCAATAAGAACTCTGTAACTTGTAACGGTATTTCAAGTTTATTTGATATTAATAAAATTGTGCACTTAGCACTTACTTCGACTTAAAACATTCGTTATTATTTGTTATTATGCCGTAAGGCTTATGCTATATACATCCTTACTGACTAAATATTCTATTCTACTAATTATTGTATTAAAGAAAAATCTCATTTTCAGACTACTCAGTCAATTAATGTGTTTCAAAATATCAATATTTAAATATCTTTTTATATATTGTAATGTACTCAAAATATTAATAGTTATTGAATTTATCTTTTGTTTCTCAGTACTGATTTATATCAAACACTAATTGTTTTCATTTAAATTCTTTGTATTCGTTTTATTTCAATACTAATTTGAGCTCTTGTTATGTTAATCGTATTTCTAAAACATCTATGATTTTAATTCTACTTTAAAATAAACATTGGCTCTTACTTTTAAATAAAACAAGAATGTCTTTAATTGTCTTTGAGTTCATTGTTCGATTAAGAGATAAATAAATTGTTTATCACCTTATTGTCGTCAATCATACTCGATCATTTGATCCATCTGTAGTCGTCCTCGTCTCGCACTCCAGCGTCCTCTTGTCCAGCGTCGACTCGCCTCTTGTCCAGCGTCGACTCGCTCTCTGGAACTTCTCCTCGTGCTGTTTCTGACGTCAATGGATCTTCTTATGTGGATCTTCTTATGTAATTTTGTTATTATTTAAAAACAGTTGGTTTGATAATCGAGTTACATAACTGTATGTAACTGGAAGGATGAAATTATTTACAAAAATTTAAATATTCTGTGTGGACGGGCAGAAACTCCCGCTGCACCGTGGATGATTTAAGAAAGAGAACCACTGTAGCTTATGTGTCCTATTTATACCCATGTCTTGGTCGACACCTGCAGTGGTACGAAATCGACATGTCAGAAACTGTCTCTGGATTCAGTTCCCCCACTCTTTGTCAATTTCGCTATTTCTTATATTTCTGCGAATTGCAGAGTCCTGTAAGTATATTCTTATACTTATCTTATAACTATTTTTACAACACATGTTCACTGTAATTTTGGACATTGCAACTTAACCCTTTCGTTTTGTACACAGTTATTTCACTATTACACTCGTACGGTGTGGCACTTTCACATGGTTTTCGTACACAGTATTTAGTAAATTTTCTTACATTTTATTGTGTTTTTGGATTTTACTCTTTAATTATAGTTTATGAATAATTACGGAAAAACAGTAATTATGCAATTATTTATCTTGGGGTGGTAAACTCGCCTGCATAGACCTGCGTTCACACACACTAGCAAAATACTGGTGTACACACTTTTAGTTACATTTGTGTGTGTGTCCACGTCGATTCAGGTCGAAACACCTGTTCATATATTTGTCTGAGCCAAGCTTGCAATCCCTGACATGCTTATTTCTAATATATTATTAATTATTTACAGTTTATTAGGTATATTTAAATTTTTTATTCAATGCTCAGTATATCACTTATTTGTACTGTCGCATTATCCCTCTGCTTGGTAACAAAAAAAAAATTGAATAAATTTATTTATTATAATTTTATTATTATTATTATTATTATTACACTTGAAAAAAAATGTAACAAATAATAAAGAATACTATTCGTCATTTCACCCTTAATTGGAGTGTATACAAATGTCTTACCTCCCCTCCTTATACGCTCACTGCTCGTGACCTTGTAGTAGGGTGGCTTCAACAAACAGCTGATCTGACTGGTTTCATTGACCTCGTTATTTTCATGTGTAAAACTTCCTAAATGACGTTGCGTGGAATTTACCAATTTCTTTCTTCTGTATCTCATCATATACGATGAAAGTGTGTTGTCCAACTCGCTGTCTTAACGTATACGGTCCATTATAAAGTCTGAAGAATTTCTTCGCCGTATTATCACTCCGTTTTCCCACTGGATTAGCTTTGAGTAGTACACTTTCTCCCACGGTGAATTGTTGTAGCTTGTGAGTTAGATTAAATCTTTCTACTCTCTTGTTACCTCTTTCTCTTATCCGTTGCTTTGCGTATTCAATTTTCACACTTATTGGTACAGGTACACTTTGGTTATTAGGTTTGTTTATATACTTAGTCCAAAATCTGTTTGGCTTCTTATCTTCTTCTAATTCCATTGGAGTATATCCTGTTGCTTCATTATAATTTTCGTTAATGGCTTTCTCAAGAAATGGTAAATATTCTGCCCATTTATTGTGTTGATCATGACAATATATTCGTAAATATTTACCTAATTCTTTGTTAACTCTCTTAGCAAGGTTTCCTTGAGGATGTCTTATGGATGTGAGTACAGGTTGTATTCCATTTTCCCTTAACGTCCTCTCCCATTTTTCACTTTGGAATTGTACACCTTGATCACTGAGTACCTTCTTCGTTTTTCCATATGACGGAATATATTTCTGCAGTAGTATCTTTAGAACAACGTTGGTTGTGGGTCGCATAATTGGGTACAGTCGGACTGCCTTGGAAAACACATCGATACATACCAATATGTGCTTCACACCTCGACTTGATCGTGGTAGTGGTCCCAGAAAATCCACTGCAATTAGCTCTCCCTTGTTCTCCTTCTGTACACTCTGCATTCCTACGTATGTGTGTAAATTCGGTCCTTAATTTTACATTATCTTACTCATACATTCTTACCTTCGCTTCTAATCTTCCTTAACTCTTTTCTTAACATGACATTACTTTATCTAATACATTACTTATACAATACATTAACATTCATTACCTTTTATTACATTTCTTTAACATTACCTTTCTGATCGCTATTACTTTCCTGAAATACACTTCCGTAACAGAATACTCTTTTAGCTTTGTCGTGTGTCACATGATCGGTTACAGAGGAACTGTCTTGGAAAACAACGATATTTTTCTCGAAGTCCTTAATCCTAAGTAGTCTCTGCCCTTTTGACTTTTCACTCTTGCTTTCTTCTGTGTCCTTGTATCTCCATTAAGTTTTCGCTTGATCAGTCGTTCTAACAATTATGGCAATTATTTTCCATTCCTAACCCTTTCTTCATATTAATAACAACAATAACATCTTTTACCATTACTTTCTTAAATATTTCTCTACACTTCATTCCTTACCATTAATAATACATTTCTTAATTATACTCTCTTATATTATTATTAATATTTAACAGCAATATTTTTTTTCATTTAAAAATAATTATTTATTTTCAGGTATTGAGTTCGGTTCGGTGTGTCGTTAGAACTGACACCCCTCATTATAACAATTGGTTGTTGTACACAGGAAATTCATTGTGCTCACCCTCGCGACAACATTCCATTGGGTTACCCCCTCGTTACCTTTCCGTTGCATTGCTGCGACGCTTTTGTGCGTACTTACCGTGTGAACGTTTGCTTTGATCGTGTAAGTCACCTGTTCGTAGGGTGAACACTTTATTCTCCGTCTCTTTCTCTCGTAACGGTCGCATTCCATAATTCTCTCCTTGTCTCCGCATAGCTGCTTTTGACGAACGCATTTTTTACTAGTTCGTATGCGTTTTGCTCTCGTGCATCGCCTATAATAATCTTTGTAGTTTTTATAACTACAGTTATAATTATCGGTTCTATAATTATCGTTCGCTTTATATTTCTCGTGTGTATATCTACCGTCATATTTACCACAATTTTGTGTAGTGTTTCGTCTAGATAACTTACTACGTTTCTTGTTATACCTACAGTGATATTTATCTCCGTAAGTGTAGTGTCCTAAGTGTTTCACATGTGTCATCTTGTGTGACTTACTATTGTGTGTGTGTCTCACACTTGGGATATCGCTATTAATAAGGTACGTTTTATTAACCTTAATTTGCTTCTCTTCCTTAATGTTAATTACTTTATAATTATCGTTAGTAATTACACACGTATTTTCAACTACTATGGTTTGTTCACCTTCTACAGACGCTATGTGCGTATTTGTGTCGCTAATTTTCTCTTTTGCTCCTTCTCTTAGTATTGTATTATATTCTTTTACTTTTTTACCTAATGGTGACTTATCAGTTTTAAATTCTTCTATTTGTGTATCTAATCTAGCGCATACATTTTGTCTTATTCCATATTCGTCCATAAGGTTTCCCATCACTTTAATGATTGCCTCCATACTAATACTTCCTGATGTTGCCATGTCGAAGTATTATTAAAATATTTATTTAGTAGTAATTCTTTAACAATTATTATTGATAACCGTTCCCTACTTATTTATTTATTTCTGTATTTTTATTAATAGTTATTATTAATACTCATTACAGTTACACCTGTTACATAGACAAACAATATTATTTGTGGGCGCCAGCTGTGTGATTACACAACAGTTAACATTACATTCAGTTACTGTTTAATATAAATAATTATTACATATAATATATTTTTTATTTAACACACTCTTATATTTTAGAGCAACCATTTAGCTACATAAAAAAAATTTTAATAGTTAATACACATTTTACAAATGGTGGAGATTCATGGGCTACAATTTATGTAACAAATTTTTGCACATAAATTTAGGCATGTCGTGCCCCACGTCCAGGGCGACATATTATACAACGATACGACTGTACATAAGTTGCATAATATATGTTGTATGTGTACAAATTTACATGTAATTTAATTTGTATAGCCCCACGTTCTTTGGGAGCCATATTATACAACGATACAACGTTGCAAATATAAATTTATTTGTGTTTGCGGAGCTCCACGATCTGGGACGCCATATTATGCAACGATATAACGTTGTACATATAATATAATTTACATTTGTGATGCTCCACGTTGGAAGCGATAATTAATATGCAACAATACGATATACATAAAATAGGCGTGACTGGTCTCACGTTCACGATTGACAAATTATGTAACAAAATAGCATTTAAATTGGGTTTCAGGTGTATCTGCAATAAGAACTCTGTAACTTGTAACGGTATTTCAAGTTTATTTGATATTAATAAAATTGTGCACTTAGCACTTACTTCGACTTAAAACATTCGTTATTATTTGTTATTATGCCGTAAGGCTTATGCTATATACATCCTTACTGACTAAATATTCTATTCTACTAATTATTGTATTAAAGAAAAATCTCATTTTCAGACTACTCAGTCAATTAATGTGTTTCAAAATATCAATATTTAAATATCTTTTTATATATTGTAATGTACTCAAAATATTAATAGTTATTGAATTTATTTTTTGTTTCTCAGTACTGATTTATATCAAACACTAATTGTTTTCATTTAAATTCTTTGTATTCGTTTTATTTCAATACTAATTTGAGCTCTTGTTATGTTAATCGTATTTCTAAAACATCTATGATTTTAATTCTACTTTAAAATAAACATTGGCTCTTACTTTTAAATAAAACAAGAATGTCTTTAATTGTCTTTGAGTTCATTGTTCGATTAAGAGATAAATAAATTGTTTATCACCTTATTGTCGTCAATCATACTCGATCATTTGATCCATCTGTAGTCGTCCTCGTCTCGCACTCCAGCGTCCTCTTGTCCAGCGTCGACTCGCCTCTTGTCCAGCGTCGACTCGCTCTCTGGAACTTCTCCTCGTGCTGTTTCTGACGTCAATGGATCTTCTTATGTGGATCTTCTTATGTAATTTTGTTATTATTTAAAAACAGTTGGTTTGATAATCGAGTTACATAACTGTATGTAACTGGAAGGATGAAATTATTTACAAAAATTTAAATATTCTGTGTGGACGGGCAGAAACTCCCGCTGCACCGTGGATGATTTAAGAAAGAGAACCACTGTAGCTTATGTGTCCTATTTATACCCATGTCTTGGTCGACACCTGCAGTGGTACGAAATCGACATGTCAGAAACTGTCTCTGGATTCAGTTCCCCCACTCTTTGTCAATTTCGCTATTTCTTATATTTCTGCGAATTGCAGAGTCCTGTAAGTATATTCTTATACTTATCTTATAACTATTTTTACAACACATGTTCACTGTAATTTTGGACATTGCAACTTAACCCTTTCGTTTTGTACACAGTTATTTCACTATTACACTCGTACGGTGTGGCACTTTCACATGGTTTTCGTACACAGTATTTAGTAAATTTTCTTACATTTTATTGTGTTTTTGGATTTTACTCTTTAATTATAGTTTATGAATAATTACGGAAAAACAGTAATTATGCAATTATTTATCTTGGGGTGGTAAACTCGCCTGCATAGACCTGCGTTCACACACACTAGCAAAATACTGGTGTACACACTTTTAGTTACATTTGTGTGTGTGTCCACGTCGATTCAGGTCGAAACACCTGTTCATATATTTGTCTGAGCCAAGCTTGCAATCCCTGACATGCTTATTTCTAATATATTATTAATTATTTACAGTTTATTAGGTATATTTAAATTTTTTATTCAATGCTCAGTATATCACTTATTTGTACTGTCGCATTATCCCTCTGCTTGGTAACAAAAAAAAAATTGAATAAATTTATTTATTATAATTTTATTATTATTATTATTATTATTACACTTGAAAAAAAATGTAACAAATAATAAAGAATACTATTCGTCATTTCACCCTTAATTGGAGTGTATACAAATGTCTTACCTCCCCTCCTTATACGCTCACTGCTCGTGACCTTGTAGTAGGGTGGCTTCAACAAACAGCTGATCTGACTGGTTTCATTGACCTCGTTATTTTCATGTGTAAAACTTCCTA
Organism: Magicicada septendecula; assembly: GCA_034769895.1. Lineage (NCBI taxonomy): Eukaryota > Metazoa > Arthropoda > Insecta > Hemiptera > Cicadidae > Magicicada > Magicicada septendecula. The sequence goes on from CM068369.1 coordinate 416,606,352, forward strand.
AATGACGTTGCGTGGAATTTACCAATTTCTTTCTTCTGTATCTCATCATATACGATGAAAGTGTGTTGTCCAACTCGCTGTCTTAACGTATACGGTCCATTATAAAGTCTGAAGAATTTCTTCGCCGTATTATCACTCCGTTTTCCCACTGGATTAGCTTTGAGTAGTACACTTTCTCCCACGGTGAATTGTTGTAGCTTGTGAGTTAGATTAAATCTTTCTACTCTCTTGTTACCTCTTTCTCTTATCCGTTGCTTTGCGTATTCAATTTTCACACTTATTGGTACAGGTACACTTTGGTTATTAGGTTTGTTTATATACTTAGTCCAAAATCTGTTTGGCTTCTTATCTTCTTCTAATTCCATTGGAGTATATCCTGTTGCTTCATTATAATTTTCGTTAATGGCTTTCTCAAGAAATGGTAAATATTCTGCCCATTTATTGTGTTGATCATGACAATATATTCGTAAATATTTACCTAATTCTTTGTTAACTCTCTTAGCAAGGTTTCCTTGAGGATGTCTTATGGATGTGAGTACAGGTTGTATTCCATTTTCCCTTAACGTCCTCTCCCATTTTTCACTTTGGAATTGTACACCTTGATCACTGAGTACCTTCTTCGTTTTTCCATATGACGGAATATATTTCTGCAGTAGTATCTTTAGAACAACGTTGGTTGTGGGTCGCATAATTGGGTACAGTCGGACTGCCTTGGAAAACACATCGATACATACCAATATGTGCTTCACACCTCGACTTGATCGTGGTAGTGGTCCCAGAAAATCCACTGCAATTAGCTCTCCCTTGTTCTCCTTCTGTACACTCTGCATTCCTACGTATGTGTGTAAATTCGGTCCTTAATTTTACATTATCTTACTCATACATTCTTACCTTCGCTTCTAATCTTCCTTAACTCTTTTCTTAACATGACATTACTTTATCTAATACATTACTTATACAATACATTAACATTCATTACCTTTTATTACATTTCTTTAACATTACCTTTCTGATCGCTATTACTTTCCTGAAATACACTTCCGTAACAGAATACTCTTTTAGCTTTGTCGTGTGTCACATGATCGGTTACAGAGGAACTGTCTTGGAAAACAACGATATTTTTCTCGAAGTCCTTAATCCTAAGTAGTCTCTGCCCTTTTGACTTTTCACTCTTGCTTTCTTCTGTGTCCTTGTATCTCCATTAAGTTTTCGCTTGATCAGTCGTTCTAACAATTATGGCAATTATTTTCCATTCCTAACCCTTTCTTCATATTAATAACAACAATAACATCTTTTACCATTACTTTCTTAAATATTTCTCTACACTTCATTCCTTACCATTAATAATACATTTCTTAATTATACTCTCTTATATTATTATTAATATTTAACAGCAATATTTTTTTTCATTTAAAAATAATTATTTATTTTCAGGTATTGAGTTCGGTTCGGTGTGTCGTTAGAACTGACACCCCTCATTATAACAATTGGTTGTTGTACACAGGAAATTCATTGTGCTCACCCTCGCGACAACATTCCATTGGGTTACCCCCTCGTTACCTTTCCGTTGCATTGCTGCGACGCTTTTGTGCGTACTTACCGTGTGAACGTTTGCTTTGATCGTGTAAGTCACCTGTTCGTAGGGTGAACACTTTATTCTCCGTCTCTTTCTCTCGTAACGGTCGCATTCCATAATTCTCTCCTTGTCTCCGCATAGCTGCTTTTGACGAACGCATTTTTTACTAGTTCGTATGCGTTTTGCTCTCGTGCATCGCCTATAATAATCTTTGTAGTTTTTATAACTACAGTTATAATTATCGGTTCTATAATTATCGTTCGCTTTATATTTCTCGTGTGTATATCTACCGTCATATTTACCACAATTTTGTGTAGTGTTTCGTCTAGATAACTTACTACGTTTCTTGTTATACCTACAGTGATATTTATCTCCGTAAGTGTAGTGTCCTAAGTGTTTCACATGTGTCATCTTGTGTGACTTACTATTGTGTGTGTGTCTCACACTTGGGATATCGCTATTAATAAGGTACGTTTTATTAACCTTAATTTGCTTCTCTTCCTTAATGTTAATTACTTTATAATTATCGTTAGTAATTACACACGTATTTTCAACTACTATGGTTTGTTCACCTTCTACAGACGCTATGTGCGTATTTGTGTCGCTAATTTTCTCTTTTGCTCCTTCTCTTAGTATTGTATTATATTCTTTTACTTTTTTACCTAATGGTGACTTATCAGTTTTAAATTCTTCTATTTGTGTATCTAATCTAGCGCATACATTTTGTCTTATTCCATATTCGTCCATAAGGTTTCCCATCACTTTAATGATTGCCTCCATACTAATACTTCCTGATGTTGCCATGTCGAAGTATTATTAAAATATTTATTTAGTAGTAATTCTTTAACAATTATTATTGATAACCGTTCCCTACTTATTTATTTATTTCTGTATTTTTATTAATAGTTATTATTAATACTCATTACAGTTACACCTGTTACATAGACAAACAATATTATTTGTGGGCGCCAGCTGTGTGATTACACAACAGTTAACATTACATTCAGTTACTGTTTAATATAAATAATTATTACATATAATATATTTTTTATTTAACACACTCTTATATTTTAGAGCAACCATTTAGCTACATAAAAAAAATTTTAATAGTTAATACACATTTTACAAATGGTGGAGATTCATGGGCTACAATTTATGTAACAAATTTTTGCACATAAATTTAGGCATGTCGTGCCCCACGTCCAGGGCGACATATTATACAACGATACGACTGTACATAAGTTGCATAATATATGTTGTATGTGTACAAATTTACATGTAATTTAATTTGTATAGCCCCACGTTCTTTGGGAGCCATATTATACAACGATACAACGTTGCAAATATAAATTTATTTGTGTTTGCGGAGCTCCACGATCTGGGACGCCATATTATGCAACGATATAACGTTGTACATATAATATAATTTACATTTGTGATGCTCCACGTTGGAAGCGATAATTAATATGCAACAATACGATATACATAAAATAGGCGTGACTGGTCTCACGTTCACGATTGACAAATTATGTAACAAAATAGCATTTAAATTGGGTTTCGGGTGTATCTGCAATAAGAACTCTATGTAACTTGTAACGGTATTTCAAGTTTATTTGATATTAATAAAATTGTGCACTTAGCACTTACTTCGACTTAAAACATTCGTTATTATTTGTTATTATGCCGTAAGGCTTATGCTATATACATCCTTACTGACTAAATATTCTATTCTACTAATTATTGTATTAAAGAAAAATCTCATTTTCAGACTACTCAGTCAATTAATGTGTTTCAAAATATCAATATTTAAATATCTTTTTATATATTGTAATGTACTCAAAATATTAATAGTTATTGAATTTATCTTTTGTTTCTCAGTACTGATTTATATCAAACACTAATTGTTTTCATTTAAATTCTTTGTATTCGTTTTATTTCAATACTAATTTGAGCTCTTGTTACGTTAATCGTATTTCTAAAACATCTATGATTTTAATTCTACTTTAAAATAAACATTGGCTCTTACTTTTAAATAAAACAAGAATGTCTTTAATTGTCTTTGAGTTCATTGTTCGATTAAGAGATAAATAAATTGTTTATCACCTTATTGTCGTCAATCATACTCGATCATTTGATCCATCTGTAGTCGTCCACGTCTCGCACTCCAGCGTCCTCTTGTCCAGCGTCGACTCGCCTCTTGTCCAGCGTCGACTCGCTCTCTGGAACTTCTCCTCGTGCTGTTTCTGACGTCAATGGATCTTCTTATGTGGATCTTCTTATGTAATTTTGTTATTATTTAAAAACAGTTGGTTTGATAATCGAGTTACATAACTGTATGTAACTGGAAGGATGAAATTATTTACAAAAATTTAAATATTCTGTGTGGACGGGCAGAAACTCCCGCTGCACCGTGGATGATTTAAGAAAGAGAACCACTGTAGCTTATGTGTCCTATTTATACCCATGTCTTGGTCGACACCTGCAGTGGTACGAAATCGACATGTCAGAAACTGTCTCTGGATTCAGTTCCCCCACTCTTTGTCAATTTCGCTATTTCTTATATTTCTGCGAATTGCAGAGTCCTGTAAGTATACTCTTATACTTATCTTATAACTATTTTTACAACACATGTTCACTGTAATTTTGGACATTGGAACTTGTGCCGGTTCGATGCCGGCGGTTACAAAATTCTAGAAAAGTTTCGTAATTGTAATATACGTGAGCGAGGCAGCGGGGCGAACTTTGTTCGACGGTGTGAGGGGAGCGGCACTGTGTGCGGTTGCGCGCGCAACTCGGCTATGTGCAATGACGATTGTGTGCTGCCGGTGTGCAGTCAACGCTTGGCCTCGCTCAGAGAATCGTCCCTTCTCCGCTCTTCGTATTGTTCTACGCAGTTTGTATCTCTCTACATGATGGGCTAAAGAATAAACGACTCCCGGTAAGAATTTAATTATTTTTCATTATTTGTTTGGATATTTAAATACAAGATATATGCTATCGTGTGAAGTACGTATTTATGTGTGTGCGACCCGACAAAGTTATATAAGAGAAACTTATTCTTTACTGTTGTACGTAACGCCCTGTATATAGTCCATGCCTTATTATTTTCTGTAATAGTGCGAGTAGTTTTTCAAGAGTCATTGTCATGGTAAAAGTGCTTTACATTAAAGATTTATGACTAAAAACTTGGTGCGCTGTCAGGTCGTAAACGGTGTCTGTGCATGTTGTAAACGGCCACTGAGTTTGTTAATTAACTTCACAAATAGAGAATGAGGTGTGAGAGCTTCTATGTATGAAACTTAATTGAAGGTAAAACATTCTCAATGCTGTGAGTGACTTGCTGTTAAATTTTTTTGGTCGAATAATGATTACTGCTCTCCACGTGGCCGGTTTAACCTGCAAAATTTTGTCGAAGCATGTTGACTGAGTACAGTTCACTTTATATTAAGCCACAATTTAATAAGTTCTGTTCACGATGCAAATTTACTTATTCCATGGCTGATTTTTAGACTCTTTAAGCTGGTTGTAAAAACTTTTATTAATGAATATTGTGCTTTTATTGAGAGTTAGCTGGCGGCCCGTTAAGAGGTTAATCACCTTAACTCGGGTGTACATTTTTATAGACTGTTCTCTAATTTACTTGAATTCATAGGGTTCTCGCACTAAGCCGGGTTCCTGGCTTGCTGATGGCAGAACATCCGCCTAAGCTGTGAACCATGTCAAGATCGCATACGAAGAGGGAGATGGAGACTGAATTTCTATGTTGCACTCGCCAGCACTTATGAGGTGATATTTATGCTTTATTTCATTTTTTGGGGCCGGGCCGGCAGTGTGCCCGTTTACTGCAAATAGCCTAGAAGCCATGGGACCACGTGTCCAGACTGTTTGCCGGGAAGTTGAGCTGTGATCATGACTCTGAACACTATAACTTAAATTTCATAAACTTTTTTTATATAACTCAGTTACATAACACTAAATGCAATGGCTGTAAGTGCGTGCTGCACTGCTGGAGCGCGCCAGAGAGATTTTAATCTTGTACCATTTTATTGTTGCATCTCATTTTCATTACTCCTTACCAAAATTTAATTATTGCTTGGTAGATCTGTTCCGGCTGGAACAGCTATGTATAAAATTTATTTTAACTATGGGTTTCACATTTAAGGGCTGGGGACTTTCCTGGGGTTTTTTGTTTTGGGGTCTTTTCTGGGATTACAATATGGGACTTAGTTTTTTTGACACATGCTGGTGCAACTTCAGACAGGTTGAATGCCTGTCAACTTTTGTCAACTACATGTGGGCGCGCTCCCACAGATGCCAGAGCACAACCACTTTATTGTAATCTTTTCCTTAATTATTTTATATAGTCATTTGAGGCTAATAGACATAATTCCTAATGTAATGGAAATATTTTAACTGATTTTTGCCCCTTGCACAAGGGCTAAACTGATTGTGTTCTTAACTGGCAAACGCATATGGGTTGACTTCACACTTATAGCTTTTGATGTTTAATTTTTGACTATAAAACATGTATTCATCATTTCTTTTTTTGGAGTAAATTATGATTGTCAAAATCTTCTGAAATAGTACTGCCTCAAGCAATTAATTTCTGTTTATTAAAGTACATAAGGGTTTAATTCCCTTTTGGTTTTTTTTTGAAGTCAAATAACTGTTTAGAATTTTATAAACACTGTCTGAAAGTAGGTGACGTAGTTTTGTCAGTTTCAATTAATTATGTGAAAGGAACTTAAGGTTCACACGCTCATCATGGGTCATTGATCAATGGAATGCTAGATAAAGGGGTGGTCTGGTTATTTATGCCTCATGAATTATTATTATTCTTCCTGGGGGTTGTGGCTTATGTCATTCTACTGTACGGGTTGCCTATTGGCGTATATTTTATCACTTCTGAGTTATAAGATCGTAGTTACTCTACCTGTTGGGTGGGTGCATTCCAGGGGCATGCGTGTTAAAAAATTAATGTAACTGTGAGTTGGTGTACCTTGTGTTCTGTGTGTGTTGTTATGTGTCTAGCTAGCCACGAGATGGGAGAAGATTTTATTATATATATATATGGGTGTTCATTGATTTATATACATATATTTGTTGTGCCTAATATTCTACATATTTGTTATGCTGAAGATTTGAAGTTTTATACACACTTGTAATCGTTTATATTTGCACACATTTGTTATGACTAGGATTTTACACACTTGTTATCTTTTATCAGATTCATACTTGTGATTGGGCATACAAGAAGGGAATAAAATAAAATAAATTGTTATCGTTCTGTTACAGCTGAGTTTTATTGCAAGTCCCATCATACTGGACCCAGCCTAATTTTTGCTTCTCTAGGCTTCGGCCTAGTCCTAATTAACTTGTAACCTCTCTTTCAAAACCAACAAGCAAGGAGATAAAAAAAAAAAAAAAGAAAAATAATTAAAAATAAATTAAGTTGTTTTTATACACATAAAAGGAAAGAGAGGTTACAAATGGTAGATCAGAGCGTGGTTCATTCTAGGCTTGAACCCTTGGGTCCTGGTGTGTGACGGGGCTTGCAGACTCGGAAATATTAATGCAATTATTGTAACATAGTTGATATAGGCCCGTGTAGGCTAGTCATAAGTTGTTTAATTTGTGAGTCGAGTCGCACCACTGAGGCGGTTAATGGTGTTTAAAAATTTTGATAGCTTGTACGGCCGGGAGTCTCAAGCGTGGCTTGGAAGTTGGAATGTTCATTAGGGTCGGTGTTTAGCGTGGTATATTGACGGGATGCGGTATGGTCCGATCGGAAATCGGTACCGGAACCGACTTGTGTCCGGTTGATGTCAAAGTATTTTTATTCCCGAATTAGGACTTTTAGTTGATGGTTAGTTGGTTGTTGTGATTTATGTGTTGGTACGACGTGTGTGTCGAGTTGCTGTTTGATGTTATGTGTGTTGTATTCTTGCTTGTCTCTTGTCTCCTTCCGTCGTGGATTGCATGGTTCAGAATAGGCCAGGTTTCCGCAGCGCTAGAGAACCCGGGGGTCTACTCAAAGGAAGGACAGTACTTGAGTTTTTCCGATTCTTGTTAAAATGTTTTTGTAGGTTGTGTTTGTGTTAGGTGTTTAGTGGGAATTTGTTTTATGATTGTTTGTTTTGCATTGTGCAATTCTGGCGGCGGTATGCTATCAGGAGTTGCCCCACCCTCTTACAGGCGTTCTCCAGAAATTTCCGGTGGTGGATGGATTTGATGAGGACCAGCTGTTGGTTTTCTTGGACCTGGTCCTGCAGGTGGCTGATTTCCCAGGGGTGTCCGATGGGGAGGTCTTGTATCTTATATACCCGTATTGTCAGAGTACGTTGGCTAATCTGGTCACCAAGGCTTTGCGTCGGGGTGACAGTGTTGATGCTTTCCATGGGGAGGTGTTGAACTTCTTCCTACCCATTCGACGACGCGCCAAGTTTGAGTTGGAAAGATTCTATCGCCCACAGGCCTACGGAGAGGCGTTAGGAGACTTCGTGCGCGATATACGGAAAGCGGCCCGGGTGTTAAGATTGGGGTTACCGGAGACGGAAGTTATCCAAGCAATTCTGCAAGGACTGACTCCCCAGGAGAGATCTCGTTTGGCATTCGCAGATCGTCCACGTTGTTTTGCGGACCTTGAGCGACTGTGTGTGCTTTCAGGAACGGTCAAGGAGGTTGACGAGTCCCGGGGAAAAGAGGCTATCGATGTCCAATACTCCAGCGGTTCCTCAGGAAGAGCCAAAAGTGACAAACATGGTGGTTGGAGGAGAACACAAGAGACTGTTAGAAAGCCTGAATATTCCGGAAGTGATGGAGGCTACAAGGGGGTGGCAAGTGTGAAGACGGTAACAACAGCTACAGCACAGAAAACAAGGAAACATGAAATTAACAGGGGAAACAGAAATTATGTTAGGGAACAACCATCGGCAAGTAGGGAGCCTGTAGTTAGGCGTTATTCTCATTTGCAGAAAAGTGAGAGTTTAAAGGTTCCAGAGGAAGTACAAGTGCCTAAGAGAGTAGTAGATGAAGAAGAGGAAGCAGAGGTAGAAGAGCGGAACTGCTTCGTGGGATCAATACAAGACGACAAGGACACGTCAGTTAAGACGGAGTTGCAGGACTCGAAGAGGACGTCATGGTTGAATCCAGAGGCCGCAGAATTTGTTCCGGTATTTACATCTCGGTTCGTGACGGATCCAGATCCGGTAATATCGTCATCGTCTACGCAGGAGTATGAGAAGTCATTTGAGAGTGTTGCTTTACCATCGCCAGTAGAAATTAATTCAGTCATTGCACATGACCCTGGACAGCTGGATTCCAGGGTGGAAGATGTTGAGGACGTTGTGGTTGCTGAAAGTGGTCAAGGAGTGGAATCGACAGAAGAGTCAGAAGAGCGGTCTGGAGATGCTGCGCAGGTGAGTATAGTTGTAGGTGTTAGGGAGACTGTAGAGTCTGAAGTTGCAGATGGACACAGGGATGTCCGGGCTGCAAGTGTTTCTGAGGTTGTGGATGGACAAGGGGATGTCCATGCCGCAAGTGTAGTAGAAGTAGATGAGGTAGAAGTTGAGGAGAAATTGGGTGGCAGCGTTGTAGAGTTTGTGAGTGAGAGTGAAGTAGTGTGTGAAGATGTGCAGACGCCTTCTGTAAGTAGTGTTGAGGATTCCGAGGAACGGGAGGAAGTTTCAGGTGGACCAGGTGAGCAACTAGCGGAGGACGTAGATGTGCAGTGTTCAGATGGTGGTAGTGGAAGTGATGGCGATGACGTTGGTGATGAACGTGTTGATGAAAATTAGATCAGAGAAGAGGTTAGTCAAGAAGTTCGTGAAGGAGCTGGCGATGCGTGTGGTGAAGAAGATGGATCAGAGGAGCAACGCGAAGAGGCTGAGGAGGTGCAGTGTCAGGAAGTTGATTTGGATTATGTGGATGAAGAAGGGGAAGTTGTAGAAAAGGAAGAAATTGTAGCAGAGGAGTTGGACGATGAGCATAATCCAAAGCGGAGTGAAAGTAGTGAGGTAAGTTGCTTTGATTCTGATCCCGAAGAAACCAGTCAGTACAGCTCAACACGAGATAATTTCTTAGAGAGTGGTGTCCGAAAGGAGCGAATACCTAAAGTGCGGCATAGAAAGGTAAGAAGCAGAGGTTAACGGGTAGCGGGTAGATGTTCCCCACACTCCCAGTGGTGTTCATCTATTTCAGGGTTGCGCCCCTGCCCACGCGAGCCTTGGTTTTCTCCACTCATCCTTATTTTCGGAGGGAACCAGGTCCTTACCCTTAGTCCTAACTATTGACTCTTTAATGATCCTTGCCCCGTTTCATCTTCCCGATTTTCCTACCCCTGCCCTTAGTAAAAAAAAAAAAAAAAAAAAACCTATTGATAAGGAAGTGAGTAGATTGTGGTCCTCGAGATGGTCGTGGTCTTTGAGATCGTAAGTTTCCCCTGTTTAAGGTTAGGTGGAGTGATGGTGTGCTGTTGCTGGTTGTTTATAGTTGTTGAGGTTGATGTTGTTTATTATGGGGTCCGAGCCATGCCGCATTCTCCGGTTTTCCTGGTGTTATTTTGTTGAGAGAGAAAGTCGTGTAGTAGGTGCCGTAGGAAAGTAAACCCCCTCTAGTTATGTGGTATTCTAATGAGTAAATGATGGGATTAATGTTCGTGGGCCCTTGGTGCGGTCCTCTCTGTCTGGCCAAGCGGGGCCGTCCGCCCTTGTGTAGGGAAGTGGGCCAGCCATATGGCAAGGTTGGAGAGGCCTTGTGGGTGCATGTGGCTGGTCGGTCCGAGAGAGGGACGAGGAGTAGTTCGGTCGCTCACATATCAAGGTGTGAGATGCCTTGTTGAGTCGTAGGACGAATATGTGAGTGGGACCGGTTGGAGTTGGTGATGGTCACCGGATAGGGTGACGTGTTGGGGCGGTCCCGTGGGGTTGGCAGAGCGGAGAGGGTCGCATGGGAATCTGTTCTCCTGAGAGCAAGTCTGCCTGGCCAACTCACCCACGATGTCTACCGGAGTTTTCAGATGGGAGTACACTGCAGGGTACTTTCCCGATTTTTTTTTGGGGCAACCGGGTTGCCCTTTCGGGGTGGGGGTGTGCCGGTTCGATGCCGGCGGTTACAAAATTCTAGAAAAGTTTCGTAATTGTAATATACGTGAGCGAGGCAGCGGGGCAAACTTTGTTCGACGGTGTGAGGGGAGCGGCACTGTGTGCGGTTGCGCGCGCAACTCGGCTATGTGCAATGACGATTGTGTGCTGCCGGTGTGCAGTCAACGCTTGGCCTCGCTCAGAGAATCGTCCCTTCTCCGCTCTTCGTATTGTTCTACGCAGTTTGTATCTCTCTACATGATGGGCTAAAGAATAAACGACTCCCGGTAAGAATTTAATTATTTTTCATTATTTGTTTGGATATTTAAATACAAGATATATGCTATCGTGTGAAGTACGTATTTATGTGTGTGCGACCCGACAAAGTTATATAAGAGAAACTTATTCTTTACTGTTGTACGTAACGCCCTGTATATAGTCCATGCCTTATTATTTTCTGTAATAGTGCGAGTAGTTTTTCAAGAGTCATTGTCATGGTAAAAGTGCTTTACATTAAAGATTTATGACTAAAAACTTGGTGCGCTGTCAGGTCGTAAACGGTGTCTGTGCATGTTGTAAACGGCCACTGAGTTTGTTAATTAACTTCACAAATAGAGAATGAGGTGTGAGAGCTTCTATGTATGAAACTTAATTGAAGGTAAAACATTCTCAATGCTGTGAGTGACTTGCTGTTAAATTTTTTTGGTCGAATAATGATTACTGCTCTCCACGTGGCCGGTTTAACCTGCAAAATTTTGTCGAAGCATGTTGACTGAGTACAGTTCACTTTATATTAAGCCACAATTTAATAAGTTCTGTTCACGATGCAAATTTACTTATTCCATGGCTGATTTTTAGACTCTTTAAGCTGGTTGTAAAAACTTTTATTAATGAATATTGTGCTTTTATTGAGAGTTAGCTGGCGGCCCGTTAAGAGGTTAATCACCTTAACTCGGGTGTACATTTTTATAGACTGTTCTCTAATTTACTTGAATTCATAGGGTTCTCGCACTAAGCCGGGTTCCTGGCTTGCTGATGGCAGAACATCCGCCTAAGCTGTGAACCATGTCAAGATCGCACACGAAGAGGGAGATGGAGACTGAATTTCTATGTTGCACTCGCCAGCACTTATGAGGTGATATTTATGCTTTATTTCATTTTTTGGGGCCGGGCCGGCAGTGTGCCCGTTTACTGCAAATAGCCTAGAAGCCATGGGACCACGTGTCCAGACTGTTTGCCGGGAAGTTGAGCTGTGATCATGACTCTGAACACTATAACTTAAATTTCATAAACTTTTTTTATATAACTCAGTTACATAACACTAAATGCAATGGCTGTAAGTGCGTGCTGCACTGCTGGAGCGCGCCAGAGAGATTTTAATCTTGTACCATTTTATTGTTGCATCTCATTTTCATTACTCCTTACCAAAATTTAATTATTGCTTGGTAGATCTGTTCCGGCTGGAACAGCTATGTATAAAATTTATTTTAACTATGGGTTTCACATTTAAGGGCTGGGGACTTTCCTGGGGTTTTTTGTTTTGGGGTCTTTTCTGGGATTACAATATGGGACTTAGTTTTTTTGACACATGCTGGTGCAACTTCAGACAGGTTGAATGCCTGTCAACTTTTGTCAACTACATGTGGGCGCGCTCCCACAGATGCCAGAGCACAACCACTTTATTGTAATCTTTTCCTTAATTATTTTATATAGTCATTTGAGGCTAATAGACATAATTCCTAATGTAATGGAAATATTTTAACTGATTTTTGCCCCTTGCACAAGGGCTAAACTGATTGTGTTCTTAACTGGCAAACGCATATGGGTTGACTTCACACTTATAGCTTTTGATGTTTAATTTTTGACTATAAAACATGTATTCATCATTTCTTTTTTTGGAGTAAATTATGATTGTCAAAATCTTCTGAAATAGTACTGCCTCAAGCAATTAATTTCTGTTTATTAAAGTACATAAGGGTTTAATTCCCTTTTGGTTTTTTTTTGAAGTCAAATAACTGTTTAGAATTTTATAAACACTGTCTGAAAGTAGGTGACGTAGTTTTGTCAGTTTCAATTAATTATGTGAAAGGAACTTAAGGTTCACACGCTCATCATGGGTCATTGATCAATGGAATGCTAGATAAAGGGGTGGTCTGGTTATTTATGCCTCATGAATTATTATTATTCTTCCTGAGGGTTGTGGCTTATGTCATTCTACTGTACGGGTTGCCTATTGGCGTATATTTTATCACTTCTGAGTTATAAGATCGTAGTTACTGTACCTGTTGGGTGGGTGCATTCCAGGGGCATGCGTGTTAAAAAATTAATGTAACTGTGAGTTGGTGTACCTTGTGTTCTGTGTGTGTTGTTATGTGTCTAGCTAGCCACGAGATGGGAGAAGATTTTATTATATATATATATATGGGTGTTCATTGATTTATATACATATATTTGTTGTGCCTAATATTCTACATATTTGTTATGCTGAAGATTTGAAGTTTTATACACACTTGTAATCGTTTATATTTGCACGCATTTGTTATGACTAGGATTTTACACACTTGTTATCTTTTATCAGATTCGTACTTGTGATTGGGCATACAAGAAGGGAATAAAATAAAATAAATTGTTATCGTTCTGTTACAGCTGAGTTTTATTGCAAGTCCCATCATACTGGACCCAGCCTAATTTTTGCTTCTCTAGGCTTCGGCCTAGTCCTAATTAACTTGTAACCTCTCTTTCAAAACCAACAAGCAAGGAGATAAAAAAAAAAAAAAAAAAAAAAATTAAAAATAAATTAAGTTGTTTTTATACACATAAAAGGAAAGAGAGGTTACAAACTTAACCCTTTCGATTTGTACACAGTTATTTCACTATTACACTCGTACGGTGTGGCACTTTCACATGGTTTTCGTACACAGTATTTAGTAAATTTTCTTACATTTTATTGTGTTTTTGGATTTTATTCTTTAATTATAGTTTATGAATAATTACGGGAAAACAGTAATTATGCAATTATTCATCTTGGGGTGGTAAAATCGCCTGCATAGACCTGCGTTCACACACACTAGCAAAATACTGGTGTACACACTTTTAGTTACATTTGTGTGTGTGTGCACGTCGATTCAGGTCGAAACACCTGTTCATATATTTGTCTGAGCCAAGCTTGCAATCCCTGACATGCTTATTTCTATATATTATTAATTATTTACAGTTTATTAGGTATATTTAAATGTTTATATTCAATGCTCAGTATATCACTTATTTATACTGTCGGAATATATGTTACGGTAAAAGTCCGGAGAGCAGTGTAACCTGACATTTACTGGTAGAACCTGACAATTACCATAGTGAGTTGGTAAAAGTCCGAAAAATAATTTTAAATGATTTCACTTCGGGCTCTTACCAAGCGCCTTGGTAAATGTCAACATTTACCACTCCGCCATTACTTCGAGCGAGATTCCGCGCGGTTTGGTCGATAAATTTTATGATCGGCACAAGTATTGCCTCGGCGTCTTGCTTTTGTATCGCTTGCATTTCTCACCGCTCACGTCGGCTAGTGTAGCCGACATTCACGAGAGTGAATATAGTTACTGCATAATTCGACGGACTTGTAATCTTCTTAGTTGTCGCTAGTGCTTTATGGATTCAGTAGCAGTGTCAAGCCTAATATCGCTAGCTCGAACGCTGACTCCGTCTCCGGCGATTCTAGTGTTTACGTTTGTTAAAGATAGCTACAGAGGCGTGGTTGAATCGGTTAAAGTATAAAGAGTAAGATGACGACAACACGATGAGCGATGAAAACACGGTAAAACAAGACCGAGACACTCGGTTTAAGGATATACTACGCGCCCAGCTGGGCGAGAATGGCATCACGTTGACTGTGAACTTGACGTTCCTGTTCATGTTGTCACTCATCGTGCTTATAACCACGATGGTCGCATTGAATATTGCCCAACAGCCGAGCGCGGCAAGATTCACGGGCGGCACTACAACGACATCAGGTCCGGTATTGGTGTTGCCGACAGTGGTTAAGAAATAAATCGACCCAATTTGATTCGATTTTCTGTTTGTTTTTCACTAAGCTTACGGTTATAAATACCAGTGGCCGTCGCGATGCGAGTCAGTATACGTTCAGACACAGTCAGTAGCGCATCGCATCGCATCGATCAATGATTTCTGCAGCCGGTGATGATGCCGGTCGATGATGAGTTCCTGAACCAGTTAGAAGAATTCAACAATACGGAGCAACCGTTGCCGATGCCGTACTTAATGCGTCGGATCCGTAGTTGCTAGAGTTACAACTAGAACTACGGAATAGGCAAATGCCTAATACTTGTAATGAAAAAGAAGATAAACTAACACTACGACCACCGCCGCCAGCACCGAACCGCCGTGTATACAGACACCGAAACTCTTCGACTCCCAAGCAGCCGTCGCAGAAACAATCTATCGTCAGCGAGTTTCGCAAAGCTATTAAGTCCATGGAGTCGTTGAACACGCCTATATATATTGATATCCAATGGTTAAACTCGTCGAATAAAGGTACAATTATAAAAGAGTTCACCGCGGAGTGTGCCGGAGCACCTCCTGCGTGGATTATCGTAAAATCTCCGCCTGTCTATATACCGAGCATTCTGAGCAACTCCTTTACAGTGAGACACGTGCACGGAATAGAGTGGGATGACGGCGTCATTGACGAAGTGTCGCTGCGCGACTGTATAAGCAACTTATTCAATAAGGACCGGCCCGTGATCGTCAACAATCAACCGAAAATGAACATATTGATAAACAAGTTGTGGATACCGCGGCATCTTTTCACGCCATTGGAAGACGCTCCTCGCCTCAGTAATCTTTGTAGCATCTACAATCCACCGTCGTGTCCGTACCACCGACACCTTAACAAGACGATGGCGTGCACCAGTAAACACACACACGCCATGATGTCACACCAAAAGGAGTGGGAAATAAACTAAGTTATTTGTATATAATATATTTTTAATGCTAGTGATTTGTATACGATATATTTTTAATGTTAAATAAAGTTGTTTTTGTTATGCCAAAAAAAAGTCATTATCTCTTGAATCCTCACTTAAACTAGTTGTACACTTGTTTAGACTAGAGTTCCTGCACGCATCAGATGGTCCGTAACGGCGTGTGTCGGCTAGCAGTAAAATTACAAAACAGTGATTGTACAGTAGTGAATGTCAGCTAGACTAGTCGACAATATGTAATGTTTTCAGCTAAAATTTATTTGACAGTGTCGGCTAGCAAGGAGTACGATTGCGGTGTACTTTACATTTTCCGTTGAATGTCGGCTATAGCGTCTGACAAACAGTAGAGGCGATTGCCACATATTTGCTTGTCAGAAAAGTACAAACACCGTGGTGTCACAACGTGGTGATGATCTGTGTCCAGTTGCCGTTTAGGGCATACCGCGTTCGTCCAAACCTTCTGTACATATCGTATCGACAAACGTGTCACCGATCGACAGCGATACAGTCGTGTCTAACGTGTGGTAAAAATTGGGCAGAACACTTGTGATTCTGCGTATGTCTACAACGGCCGTTCTATCTCTGCTAACAACTATGGCAAACGTTCAGGCGTCCGACTACAGGCCGGGCGTGAGACGTATAGACGAAAATAGGCTAAACGCGTTGCTAGACACTGTGTCGGCCGAAGAAGCGGCCAACATTTTACAACGCGTACTGCCGGAACCATAAAAGAAAAGGTCTGTCATACGACGCACACTGGAACCGCCCGTAAACAAGGCGGTGAACAGCATCGTGACTAAACTGTGTCTGTTGGACGAGCCCGACTACGAGCGTCGGGCGAAAATGTTTATCGGCTACTGTAGAGTGCGTAACTATGCGCTAAAAACGACCATACGGTACTTTAAAAACGCGCGACGGAACGGTACCTTCGGGCCGCCCGGTGCAGTGTCCATACAGCCGGATCCGTCGGTATTCACAGGACGTACGCACACGCGAATCGTGAGCACCGAGAATTTCACGCGACTGTTCAAGTATCTGTTGGATAATTGGTCCGAATACACGGCACCTCTGTTGGTGGCCTTTTACACCGGTCTCCGCACAATGGAGATTCTCCAGTTTACCAGCTTCACGCTGTACCAACTGCAGACCCGACAGCACACTGTGAACGTGAAACGGAAGCAGACGGTCATCAAAGATGAGCCCATCTACTGGTGGCCGATCTACACCACGCATCTGAAAAAGTTTACAGACAAACTGGTTGAATTGTACAGTGCCGAGTACGCGGCCTACACAGACTCGTCCATAACGGTCTGTCTGTTTTATGTGACACCGAAAACACGTTGGCCAACCGTATACGCCTGGCGTACTACAAAGCCAACGGCTCGAGTCCACCGCTCGGGTTCGGCATACACTCGTGCCGCAACATGTTGGCCTCAATAATGGCCGAGACGTCAAAGAATCTACCTTCTATACAGCTGTTTCTGCAGCACAAGTCGGTAGAGACTACAAAACGGTACATCAAGACCGATTTCAAGTACATCAGAGACGAGTTTAACCGCCTCACCGACCGACAATTTGCCAACGTACGTCTAAACTTGACACGTCCGCACGACACTGAAGATGATGGGGAGGTCGAACATATGGTAGTTGATACCACTGACACTAATACTAGTGCTACAGACTAAAGTATAAGTATGTAAAGGCGTAGGAACGGATAAAAATAAATAATAACGTGATTATTTTTCACAGACACAAATTTATTGTACCAAAAATATACGCATACATGTGTGTAACAACACATAAACTTATTTTTACCAAAATTATAACACAGCGGTGTAGCCGCTATGATCTCGGGTGCGACAGCACTTTATTAAATTTCGTGCGAGCGTGCACTTAAACAATCGGTGAATACGTTTTTAAGAGTTTCATGTTCACATAAGGGGTCTCGTAAAACATGTTCGTCTGTGAGGTCGTTAAATACTGTCTCCACACCTTTTCTCTCCGGTTGCGGCACAACAGCGTGTTCAACGTATCGCTCTTGGATAGGTGCTGTTTGATGGCCGACGAGATATTCACGCCCCACTCGTTGTCGGCGCAAATCGTCTGCACGTCTGACCAACTGAGCCGGTCCAACACGCCGTACGCCGTGGGCGAAGCCAGACACAGCAGTACACGACTGGGTCTCGTTTTATCCGTTTCTTCTTTTTCTTACGTTCTACTCCGGCCGCGTCGTCGTTTGTCACGCGTCTCCTGTGTTTAGCTGCCGTGACCTTGGGTACTGGCGCCGTGTCTCGAAGTATATGGCTCGACGGAGATCCTACACGTTCATCGTGCTGATGTATTTTTTTGGCGTCCGTTTGGTCCCCCTGCTGCGGCAGTTGCTTTCGCTTTTTCGCCTGATGCGGCGATGTGCAACGATCGTTGTTGTTGTCACTAATAGTAGCGATGACAGTATGAGATTCATCCTCCATAATACTGCTGGGATCGATCGATTGGCAAACGGGGTTTAGTGGCGGCAACGGTGTCGTTGGTTTCTCTGATTCTAGAGCGATTGTGGCATACGAACAGCAGTCCTCGTCTTCCTCGTCGTCCAAAGACATAAAGTCTACTGTGAATCTGTTGACTCTGGACATTGTATGTACACGACGGGGATCAGTGTACAGTCATTCCGTGTTAATTAGACAGCAAATGGACGCCTCTATATAACCGTATGCCGTTTGACACGCTAGATAGAAGTCGTCGGGCCGATAGATGCGTTTAACCAAGCAAGAGTTTGCGAGTCCGTTATCTCTTGACTGGACATTGTATCAATGTACAGTCACTCCGTGCAAATGAACGCCTCTATATAACCGTATGCCGTTTTATACAGTCTGTAGCACGCTAGATAGTGGTCGTCGGGCCGATAGATGCGTTTAACAAAGCAAGAGTTTGCGCGTATACGCCCGTTACAGTGGGTGTTGCGCGAATACGGCGGCGTGGCGTACAACAGCCCTGTGGACCAGACGTCTACACGTCTGTTTTGGCTAGACTTTATGCGCTACATGTTCGCGCCGAAATACGCCGCGCAACGCGGCGTCACGTCTATCAACGGGTTCGACACGACCCAGCCGGTGATGTTGACCGACGATTTGAACCTGAAACTGCCCACCATGTTGGAAACGGCCGTGTATTTTGCCAACAACCAGACTTTACCGTCACAAACCTTCGTCTTTAACCGACTGAATTGTGTAACGGCTGTAATGTTGGCCTTCGTAGTCTTTGTCGCGCTCGCGGTGTTTCACTGCTATTATTCTTCTTCTTCGGCGGCTCGCGACAAATTATACACCGCGATGCACAACCTGGCGACCGCCAAAGTGATATAACAACGCGACTTTTGAATGTGGGTGTCTTTCGCTAACGCGCGGCTTAGTTAATAGATTTTTAACATTGAAAATGTTTTTAAGGACGTTTCGCACATTTGCGCGTGGTCGCTGGTGCGTGATCGAAAATGGGAACCCGTGAGTTATCACAGTATATGAGGCATGTCTACAAGCGCTAAACGACATAAAGTCCCGATACCAGTGTCGGCTAGGAGCGAATTCGCGGTAAATTGCCGACACTTTACACCTACTCTGTACGAATCTATAATATAGACATCAGACAAACACGGCCGCAAGTAACGCTCAACCGATGACGTCAACAGACGGATGTATTGTGGCTATAACGATTCTAGTCGTCCTGCTGGTGCTCGTATTGATTCTACTACTGTTTATTCAAAAAGAACGCAAGGCGACCGGCGCTGTAGGTCCAATGGGGCTTACAGGTCCTCCGGGTCCAGTGGGCCCGGTGGGACCTGCAGGTTCGGCAGCGTCCTACGTGGCGATCAGACTGGCGCACTATTCTACAGAACGGACGCACGGTCTCGACTCTATGGTGGGCATAGCTAACGCGCTGGAAGGCAAGAAAGTGGATGTGTACACGTTCAACAAGTTGGCGTCTCGCGACAAGGAATACGACAACGGACCGAACGAACTGCTGTTCGGCAACAAAAAACAGGCACTGTCCAAAGCGCCGTTCATGTCTGCAGACAACGCTCTCTATCTGGAGGGCGGCGAGGTGTATGCCGGCTCCTACTACTGTGCCATGTCCGGTGACGGCGACGCCGTAATGTTGAACAAGTATATGGGTCAGAAAAAGGGGCACAGGATGTTGTGGTGGGTCAAATCAAAATATATCGAAGATAGATACCCGAAGAACTGCATCTTGAAAGAGGTGAACTGGACAAAAACCAACCTGTCCAAGCTGACACTGATGCCTTTCGTTTTCGACGACAAGAACGCGCTGACCGCCAACTACACGTACTGGTACGAGACGTTCACGGATCAGGTCATAAAGTCGTTTATCGGCGCCATGAATTATATCAAACAGTATATAGCCAAATACAAAGTCACGCACTACGTAATTGCAGGCGGCGCCAATGTGTTGTCAAAAATCTGGTCTAATGTGGGTAGAAGCGTGTTCGGCGCCGACATATACATGTCGCCTATCGCGGACACCGGCTTCTACACGTGCAACGACAGTTCGGGCTGTCACACGCCCGACTTTATGTTCATCTCCAAGTCGTTGGCGCCGTACGGCGTGCGCTTCGATCTGGCCGAGCCGATGTTTACCACGTCCACGCAACACTACGTGTTGATCGCTGAGATTCTAAACCGTCCGATCGATCCGAACAGGCCGACCGACCCGTCCATGCACGAGACGATCTACAACAACTTCATTAAAGTGAGAATGACTAAACGTCCGAATACGACTATAGAGAAAGGTTCGAAACACGATCTGACCAACTACGATCTCAAAGCTATCGGCAAGTACGAGCCGAACCTGGAAGAGGCGACGTTCCAACATCTGTGCGTTGTGTTGAAGAAATAGACGCTCGATGCAGGGAATGGATGCTTAAGATTTTTGACTTACAGTCGATAGGTAGTTATCGTAAAAAAACGAGGAAGCAGTATCAGGAGCTAGTTACCTCAAAAAAACTATGTCGACTGTAGTAATGAGTCGAGTCGAGTTGTGGTGTGTATTAAATACTACCACTGTATAATAATTTAAACTCATGTTTACTCCTTGCGGTTCACGTCAAGATGTTGCGATGACGCGTGTAATCCTCCTTGTTGTTGAACGAAAGCATACTGTTGTAGCACTCTACCTCGTCTTTGTGGCATAACTTTATACCGTAGTAGAGCGTTGTGTCGCCGGTGGCGTCCAAATATTTTTTGTCCAACACCAGGCCGGTGTATTGTCCGACCAGCCCTGAAGACATCATGCGCTCGGCGTTGTCCCAGTACTCGGTGGCCCACAGAAACGCGCCATGCGGCGCGCGGTACCCGGATGTCGGCACACCGAACACGTTGCGAGAAAAGTATTTGATCATCACGCAGTCGTAGTAGGGCCACACGCCTGTACACCGACCGCCCAGCATCTGATCGGCCGTGCTCAGCGAGAACTGGGCTCGTTGGCCGATACCCAACGGTGCCGGCAACGTTATGTTAGCTTCCGTCTCTTGATCGCTCGGCCCACCGGTGTCGAGGTTCAGATTCACCGTAGTCCGTACGTTGACAACCTTACGTTTGCCGCCGACGTTGTCGATCATATGCAGATACTTGTAGCGACCACTCGGCAACGCTCTGTCTATAGTCTTCGACGTGGCGGTGTCCTTGTTCTGTTCGAGCCCGGCAAACCGTAGTCCGTATAAGAGCATGTCTTTAGCATTTCGTTGTAGTACGCGCCCGGTATCGGTTGGGTGGCGTCTGTCAAGGAGTTGGCGCACGGATCCAACAGGCGGTTGGTCTTTAGGTTGTCGCGCACCGTGGCGTTGTACACTCGCTTGTCGATCAACCGGTCCGAACTCCAGGGTACGATGTGCGACCAGTCGTTGAATTTCTCGTTCGCCTCGAGTACGGTGATCGGTTTACACACGGGCAGGCCGTCGCTGTAGCGTACGGACGTCTCTGTCACGTCACACACGCAGTTAATCTTCTCCAGCGGCTGGTTGATGTTGTCTATTTTGCCGTCGCATATGTGCACGGTGTTGCACGAGTCTAACACGTTCTCGTTGCCGATGTAGCCGTGATCCTTACACCGACAACCCAGTATGTAGTCTTCGGACTCGACCGTGTTGGATATCAATACCAAGTCGCCGTGGAACGGGTTGCAATTGTCCGCTATTGTTCCAATCGACAGCGCGTACCCTTCGTTGGGCACCGCGTTCTTTGGAATGACAGACACGACACCGTTGTCATGGAAATTCGTATCCTCGTTAAAACGGTGGCAGCGTACGGTCAACTCTTTGCAGCCCATCAACGTGGTAACATCGTCCGTCAGACATTTGTGCAGACTCTTGGCGTTGCAGTCGTACCTGTTGCCCAGGTCCACCGTGGAAGGGTACGGATTGTATTTCACTCGCACGTTAAACTTCGGTATAGGCTGTTCTCGATACTGTAGCGGTTTCATCCGTTTCTCCGCAATAAAAACGGACGCCACGATCAACACCAGGGTGACTAGAATCAGTACAATTGTCAGTGTCAACGACGAAGCGTTAAATTTCGACGCTGTATTGTCGGACGAAGAGAGAGGCGGTAGCGGTGCTGCAGTCTCTGATACGAGTGCAGTCAAAGATTCGAAGTTTTCACATCTCATAAAGTCGATAAACAACTCTGAGATACTGTACCCGACCATCGTTCTGGGTATATCGGCAATCTCTCTGCTGGTAATTGTGTTTCAAAAGTCCGTGTCCACCATAGTGAAATGCGTACTGATGCTATTATACTTAGCCATACTGGTGGTAACTGTGGTTGCCTTTAAAAATAAAGTATAGTAAATATAGACAGAATACCGTGAGGAGAGAATAATATACATACATTTAATCTTTTGTCACGGACTCAGTCCTTCGCATTTTATTTTTATCATACAATATGAGTACATTGATTCCATAGGAATAGTATCGTCGAAGTACACGATGCTATCTTACAAGTAGACAATGTGTGCGTTTCGCACAAACACGGGACGTGTAGACTCGAACACGATGCTGTAGCCGATGCTATATAGTCGCGGTACGTCCAGAGTCACTGTGCGCCGTGTCCTGTCCACTTTCTTCACTATGCCCAGAACGGCGAGCTCGCTTAGCGCGGCTTGGATATGGTCCGTCACACTCTCCTTTTTCGTCTCCATCATGGCTGCAATCACAATGGTGGTGTTAGTGTGGATATACTACAGTAACTACATGATAATGTACAGGCCGCTAATCGGTCTAAACGCCGACACCAACAACAAGCAGCTGTCACTGCTGCAGAGTCGACAACTATTATACTGTCTGAGACAACGCCTAGCCTTTTATGAGGCCTTTTTTCGACAAGGTGGCTAGCTATAATTACATCGAACCTGTCGGTCAGGTTAACCTTCATATCGTCACTCCAACCGCTAAAACGATTGTATCGAGAGTATACGTTGTCGGCTAACCTAGCCGACTGCAAGATTTGAAACGCGTCTGTCGGCTAGCCTGCCCGACGAAACGACTCACACACACTCATACGCTTGTCCATACTTACTCTATGGTTTTGAGAGATTTTGACGCGTCTATAGCGCGCATCATAAAGTCGACTAGCTCGGGCACCGCCGCCGCCGCCGCCGCCGCCGTCTCCTCCTCAGCCGCTCGGCTCTCGTAATCGTCTCGTTTTCGTAGCTCAGTCTCTTGTTCGGATGTCAGTATTTTCACTTCGTAGCCGTGCAAATAATTGCAGCGCTTTGTCCAGCACTTTTTCCTGCCGCAACGCCAGACTGACCGAGCCCAACGCTTGCGCGTCGAACCCGTTGATGTTGGTGAGCGTGTCCACCTTCACGTCAAACACTTTGATGTTGGTGTACGGGTGCAGCGAGTGGATGACCAAGTCTATGGGCGCGATGATCTCCTTGTTCGGGCCGAACGCCACGTCCGGCGAGGTGAGCATACAGTAGAGCTGGCCCGATGCTATGCGCCCGATGATGGACACGTCGCTGTACATGATCTGAGCGTGCACCTTGCGGCCGTCCCTGGTGACGCCCCAACAGTCGGACAGGTCGTCCAGCATGCTGCAAATGTTCTTCTGGCCAAACGAATTCGCCAGTTTGGTGCCGACACCCACCCGGGTGCAGTGCACACCAGTGATCACCACCGTAATCACTTTGGAGTTACGAATGTAGCGCACTCGCAGATCAGTGTACGTGTTGTTCTTCTTGGGCAGAAAGTGCAGGAGGTAGTAATAGTGGTTGCCAATCTTAGCCAAAACAATGTTGCAGTGCCGACTGTTCTTGACGTACAATTCCGCCTCCGTAATCAGGCAGTCTATCAACGTTGCCTCACTGATGCGACCGATATTTTCGCGTAGAGGCACAAATACGGCGCTTTCTGGCTGTTTGGTCGTCTTGAACGTAAAGTCTACCGTTATGCACGCGTTGTAGCATATGGACGGTATCCCCTCGACAGTTTTGCGATCCATCACCACCCCGTCCTCTACACACGCGCCGTGCTTGTTGCCAAACACTGCCCACAATCGCAAGTTCCATACTTCGGGACTCTCGTAATTATTGGCGTTAAACACTGTGAGCAAGTAGTCATGCACCAAAGGTGCGCTGTCAATGTTTCGTTCTCTTTCGTACGGCTTGCTGGTGCTCACACGATACTCGTGCAGCAGATCATTCATATTGTACAGTCGCGACAGCGACTGCATCGCCTTGGACACATTGGTGTCGGCCATCGGTTTCATGTCGCCAAACTTGAAAGTGGCGACCATCTCCTTGCGGCACGCCTCAAAGTGGGTCGTGTCGTTGTTATACGACATTATGGCGCTGTCTGTTATAGCTTTGCGCTTGGCGTCGTCAATCTCCATGTAACAGGTGGTACCCAACGACGCTTTCATCAGTGCTTTGTGGAAATCGGACGCCACCATGGCTATGCTTCCTTTGATGTTGTTGATGGCCACAGTGGACTTGGCCGGCGGAGTTTTTCGCAATCCGTCGGCGTTTAACGCTTTCGCAGTCAGCGACAGCATGGACGCCTCGGAATAACGCACATTGTATTCTATCGTCTCGGCCGGTGAAAAATACGCGTCGTACCGATCCGAGTACTTTATCGGTATCGACGCCTTGGTGCGGAACACAATGTACGGGCGATAGTATTTGATGGTGACGTGTGGAAGTTGACGCTTCATGCCCAAAAGGTCTTCGAAAGTCCACTCGCTCCGGCAGTCGGTTATGAAACCGTTAAGAATCATATGGTTACCCCTGCCCGTAGACACGCTGCCCAGATACTTGTACGCGTCCATCGGATCGCTCTCCTCTGTCATGATGAGAAAGTCGGCCAGCACGTTCTGTTCGCCGGCAGACTTCAAGTCCTTGGTGTTCAGAATGCAGAAAAAGTGGAATGCATCCGTGGGAAAAACTAACTCCTTGCTATTGCGGAACGCTTCGTTAGACGATCTGGTCATGTTTTGCAGAAAATGAGCCGTCTTTTTGCTGCGCGCGTCGTGCAGCGCATTGTCATAGTTTTGTGGATAGCTTTTGCACCACTCTTCGGTCTCGTACGTGTTTTTCTTACTCAACACCGTATACAAGTTGCCCGGCTCGAACGCAGTCGACATTTTCATACAGCCTGCTCCCCTTTGGCGCTTTCGCTTGGTCAGATCATAGTCAATGTACTTGTTGACGATTGTCACACCGTTCAGGAACTGGCGGTTTTCAGGTCGTTCATGTCGTACGAATACTCTAGGATTCTGTTAAACATCTCGATGTACTCGGACGACTGGATCTGACGGTTCTTTACAAACGGGTTGGTCCGGTTGATGAGCGTTATCCACTCTTTGGACTGCACGTGGTTGTGCGACTCGTGCTTGTACGTCCACTCGACCATCTTGTTGCTGTAGCGCAACGCTATGCCTTCGCCGTCCACGTAGGTAAACCATTCGATGCTCTTGCATTCGTTCGTCTCGCTAACGTGCATCGACAGGGCGTCAAAGGTGGAAAACGAGGTATAAATCTTCAGCAGGCCCTTCAGTACGACCGCGTCCCACTGGGCTCGACTCTTTTCCACCGCCTCCTTGCCGCGAATGCGGTAGTCGATGTAGCTGCCCAACATTAAGGGTACCGACTTATGGCCGATACGTTTGCGAGTCTGCGACTCGTACGTGATGCACGCCAAATAAGACTTGCGTTCGTTTATAATGCGTTCGATAAATTGCTGTTCGTCCCTGTAGTCTTCGTAGCACTTGCAGTCGATCATTAACCGTTTGCCGATCTGCATGTTATAGGAACACAATAAATAGGATTCAAAAACACCATGTCTACGCTATTGGTATCGGATCTGTTAAAAGTGTTTGACTACTACGAACCGTCGCGCACCCGTGTATGGAAAATAGTGCACACCATACACCCGGTACACTGCGCCGCGCTACTCTACCTGCTGGAGAATGTGAGCAAATCACGTAAGATTACAACGTTAAAACTACCGACCTCGGAAGATGATGCGAACGCAGTCGGTCTTCTAGAGTCCGACAGCGACAGCAACAGTGCAGACAGAGTTTACAAAACGGCCGTCACACCGACATTGAATCTAACACGTGTGACTGTCACCAGACAACTGAGACCTGTGCAGCAGCACGGCGACTCCTATATATACGACCTACGTGACGCTTGTGGTAATTTGACCATAATAGGTCTAGTGCATATCGTACGAGACAACAACGTGTTTGAACGGCTCACATTGGGAGAACGAGTGGCGATGCACAACTTGCGCACCGCCTACTACACCCCGTTTGTGCACAACGTACAGCACTTCTTGTTGCCCGACGATATACACTGCAATCGCAACGAGTTTGAATCCGCGGACATGAGAAACATCACGCAAAAGTTTCTCCAGTACTACCATACGTTGGGCGTCACAGACAACGACACTCGTAGTGACGCCAGCCTCTATTATGGCGGAAACTTGAACCCAAAATCTTTCAGATACATCACGAGACCGTGTTGGTGGTCATCATGTGAATGGTGTTGGTGAGGTCTCTGTGGTGGCTGGCCAGATGCGTGTCTGTGTTGGCCGATTCGCTCATAAACGTACGTGAAACAGCGCAGCGGCCAGCGCGTACCCGAACTTGTCCAAGTGTTTGTCGGACGAGAATCGCGACACGTAGTCTACCAGACGGTTGTAGTCGGCGTCACCGCACCGTTCGTTCTTGTTCAACGTGAACGCACGGTCGATGAAGGCGGAGGCAATGTCGTACGACGAACACTGGCCTGCGTGCATAGAGTTGTGTATGTTCTCCAACTGGTTCTTGTCGCCAGACAACACGGTGCCTATCTTGTGGTATTTCAACAACATCAACACTGCAAAGAGGAGCGGCTTGGGTATCACCGTGTACTCGTCCAATATCACTATGGAGCCCTTCAAAGGCTTCGGCAGTTTGGCGTATCTCAACAGACGACCCACTGTGTCGTTGATGTACTGGCTCGTACTCATGCGGCCGCTCAACTGGCGTTCCAAACCGATGTAGCTGAGAAAAGAGAGGTTCCACAGGATCATGCAGAATCGGGCCACCGTGAATTGTACGGCACAGTTTCGAAACGTGTGCAGCAGGTTGTGCTTGTATATGATAACGTGTACCAGCCCCTCCCAAGCGTGCGCCAGCGTCAGCATCGTGAACGTCTTGCCCGTACCGGGGCCGGCCTGTATTAACACCATAGCCGTAGGGTTGTGGAACATGTAGCGATAGATTTGGATTTGTTTCTGTTCCGCATTCAGTTTCTCTTCCGTGTAGATTTACTTTTCCAACGCGTACTCGTGGTCCTCATCGTAGCAGTGTAGACTTCCAAAGACGCGCGGCGGCGGCAGACTGTCAAACTCCAAATCCTTAACGACCGGTCGGTCAAACATTGTAGGATACCACTGTTTTCCATCCGACGTCTATCACTATATAGTGATTGTATCAAGCGGCATCAGCGGCCCAAGACTAGATTTATCATAATTAAGCACACACATATATATAAGCAGACAGCTGTTGGAACCGAAGTTGAAAGAGGAGCTGAGGGAAACGCAGGAGACCGCAGAGGGATTTATGCGCAACGACAACGACGGTACAGCGATGGAAATCAAAAACGCAGATTCGTAGGTTTAGTAATTTTTTTCCGCTCGCTCGAATTGTATATAGTAACACAATGTGCGAACACAAACTGGTGGTCAGATTCGCCAACACCGACGGCGATATTTTACGAGATCCCAAAGACTTGTGGGCGCCTCCCGATGCATTGGACGACGTCCACTTAAATCTTGGCTCTTGCGTCTACACCGAAAGCGGTCTGATCATAGTGGATCGTACGCCGACAGACGAGACCGTGCGTCTGTGGGTGCGTGACATTGTCGATGTCATCAAGTACACCAGAATCATAGGACTGTACAAGCGGCATCATAACGCGGCGGAAGACGAACCGAACTACCACCACGATGACGGTATAGAGTGCAAGTGCAAAACGGCTGAAGAAGAGGTGATTGTCTATCTGCCGCGTATGAGCCGCAATATGATCGAAGAAGCCGAACACCAACGGTTATTTTATTCGATAAGTAGAAACACTACCGTGGTAGCGGTGTAAACTATTGTAGATACGACGGTGACTGATTCGACCGCCCAACTTGTAGAGGACCGTGTGACGTCGGACCTCCAACACCGCTACGACGATGAATGTGACGCGGTGACAATCAAAACGACATCAATGTTTAGATTATAACAATTTGTATGTTTTTGAGTATATCGTTAAATAAATTAGAGGTTTACTAAGAAGCTGTGCGTATATTTCTTTTCCTAAACACAATACAAATCTATAACATATTATGCATAGGTACGTTCGCTTAAAACTAATAATACATCTAAGATATCATTACTTCAGTAGCCTTCACAATAACACCGAGTGGATAGACACCCCATGCATATTTTTGGTATTTGCACAGCTGTCAATTTAAACACACACGATTGTCTTACGGTGGGCGTAGCGTTGGCGTACCTCTTGGCGTTTCTGTTTTTAACGTCTTCGGTCGAGCCGTCGTTGACTTCTACGTCGTACGTCACCACGTCGCTGTCCGGTGCAGACGAGGATGTAGTGGCCGTAGAATTTGTTGTAGCGTTGGTGGCCAACAGTTCGTACTGGAGTCGGTCGAGTTTCATCATTTTAAATTGAGGGACGACATTAAAATCAGCTAACGTACAATACTCTTCCCCATAGATACGTTTACGCGAAGCCACTGCTCGTTGCCTTTTTTTGTGCTGTAGCTTTAGAGGTTTGGTAAAATCGGGTCCCTTGTAGCGCGCATTGTTGACTAGGCGTTCGTGTTCTTTAGCGTCTATAAATTCCACGTTCTCTTGCTGCACCACCATGTACGCCGGCGCTGTATTGCACCAGCGGTGACTGAGACGGTGGCCGACAGGCAGGCGACGAAGGGCTGTATGTCGGCGACTGAGGAACGTATTCTTCATACATGGTGGTAGCAGCAGCAGGCGCTTGTAACGACACCGTGTATGTGCAAAAATAATGTAGACGCAACAGAAGTAGACGCGACGCCTTATGCGCGTTGTCACGATGTGCCAATCATCTCTATATATGTATGCCTTTTGACAGCCTACGAGCTAGTGTGCAACTAGTAACGCGTGGTGTCTTATAGTGTAGCGTTTCGCTAAAAAATGTCTATATATAAAGAGACTAGAAAGAAACGCGGCTTTAAATAACCAAGAACAATAAACGGCTACTAGATATGACCGGCCTTGTGCAAGTTACATCAACTACTACAGCCGCTCGTACTGCTCTGCTAGACAATATACCGGTATCGATGCCGATGTATTCCGTGTCTCTATCACAACAGGCCAAAGATATGTTAAAGTTGACTCCGAGCGTACCAATGTTGGCGCGACCAATACGCAGTTTCGAAGACGTCAGTATAGTCGCTCTGTGTCAAAACACGTTGCCTTGCGCAGAAATTTACGAAGAGAAGTACGACGGGGAACGTCTATTGTGCGTGGTAGATCACAATACGTCCGCTACATTCTACACGCGCACTCTGAAACCGACCGCATTTCCGTACGAGGTGGCACTGAAGCCGGGCTACACCGACGGTGTGCTGGGCGGAGAACGCGTGTACGTGGACGCAGTCACCGATAAGCTGGTGCCGATCTCCGATACAGGAGTGCGCAGTACTTTGCGCCAGTGCTACCGCGTGTTCGACGCAGTATGTCAACGGGCAGCACATGTTCGCCACACCGTTGCACGAGAGGAAACGATTGTTGTCCGCTTGCGTACAAGAGTCGCGCAACATTGTACTGACACCGTACACCGTGTGCTCGTCTCTGGACAGTCTGC
Organism: Magicicada septendecula; assembly: GCA_034769895.1. Taxonomy (NCBI): domain Eukaryota; kingdom Metazoa; phylum Arthropoda; class Insecta; order Hemiptera; family Cicadidae; genus Magicicada; species Magicicada septendecula. Next base: position 416,636,405 of record CM068369.1, read on the forward strand.
GCGAAGCGTTCCAACAAGCGACAGAAAACAACGTCGAAGGTCTGATAGTGAAACCGTTGAACACGGTGTACATGCCGGACGGACGAGATGATTGGCTAAAGGTGAAGAAACTACACTTGCACGAATACAAGGAAGAGTACAATTTGTACTCGCATCGAGCGCTAAAGGACAAGAACGGACTGTACGGCGTGTTGGAGTGCGGTTGCTACAAGCCGGAAACATCGGAGGTTGTACACGTATGTAATGTGGGCAGTGGATTTTCAGACTCTAAACACAACTACATCCGACTTATGGTGGACCCGTGTAGCGGACTGTTTAAAGATCGCACCATAGTCAGCCTGAAAGCCGACAAGATTACCGATCGTAACCGCTCCCTCAGACACCCGTCAGTGTTGGCGTTCAAGTCCGACCAGACCACAGTAGACGTGTCATCGTTCATCAAGACGAGAGAAGCACCGTCGTCTCGCAAGTGATTTTGACAGCGCACGTATAAATACGGCTGCCACACGCGGCGTGATTTATTTACCCCTTTAGTTTTGCAACAACCACACACTCGCTCGCGGTCACAGATGTCTTGACTAAATGGAGTACGAGAAAGAAAAGACTGAAGAGTTTAAAACTACAAACTCTACGCCGACTGAATACCCTCATAATGAAACCACTGACTGTGCGGCTGCTGATGATGAACCGAACGACAGTAATCAACAACATGCTCTGACAGCGTCGCACAGTACTGCTGATACTGTCGAAGACGAAGACGTGGACTCTCCACCGCCTCTACCGACTGCCACACCGAAGTCAAAGAAAGCGAGACATGCGGTGACAAATCTGTTTCTAAACGGGAAGAACGGACTGCCGACCGCGAGCGGAGTCAAACGGAAGGCTGTGATTAACGTTACCATGTTGGAATTTGCACAGTTGGTACTACGAATAGCTGTCGATGTGACCATTCGAGTTAGTACAGTCAACGACGCTGTCATAGCCCCTTATATTGAGGAGTTGAAGATAAGTGGCTCTGGAAGTGGTTCAACCAATAGCGTTACACCAAAGAGGGTTGGTGAATCTACACCGTCTAAGCGGATGAAACTGTGCGCCCTTCTTTTCAGGATCACTTTTCAAGGGAACACCTGAAGTATTTTCTGGCTACTTACCAACGGTCTGTCACGGTGAGTGATTTTGTCGACACCAATCGACTAAAGAACGGAGGCGCTGCCGCCAAGAAACAGAAAACGACTTCTCGTCTACATAACGGAGCCATATTGGTGGAGTACTCCAAGTCGCCTTACATGTTCGCCAGTAACCTGAGTAGATGCGAGTCTACAGATGTTGAAGCTATCCGATTTATTGTGGAAACGGGCATATCGTTGTCTTCAACTCTATATCGTAACTTTGTATGGCGACTGGAGGACGTAGAGTATACGGTGGACAAGATCGACACGTACCGTCCTGACCATGTGTGCATTCCAATACAGAATTTTAAGCGTGCTGCCGTACTGATTAGCGGGTCAGTCATCTTGCTATACGACGGCACCCAGTTTGTGTTACCGACACCGAACATCGAGCGAGATATCACGGCCAGAATGATTGCTTCGGCACAGCTGAAGCGAAAAGAATATATTCTGCTGGACGTACTGTTGGCTAACAAGCTGCGAGTGATAGACATAATCGCAACTAACAAACAAAACTTTGACATACCCGAAGGTTATGCGGAACGACTGCAACTGATCACTGAGACGTTACAAGATATTAAAACTGTTTCGTTGGACGAGCCGAAGTTTGACGGCAGCTATATTCAAAGGTCGATGTCCTCGCACGATGCACCAATTTACATTCACTACAAGCCGAACCATACGTTGGCCGCCATCGGTGTGCAAAACAATACCATCTATCTGGCCTATCAAAACGACAACGGCGATCTCGTCTACAGATTGAACACTGTAAACTCTGGACCTGCATCGTTGGTGCTGGGTGTAGTCGGACTATAAGACTATAACGCCCCTGAGTCGGGCACAACGATTGTACCACCATCACTACCCACGATATCTCTGATAAAAGATGAAACGATTAATAGAAGGTGTGCCGTAACTATTTACGGCAACTTACAAATTTGTCATAATCGAATTTCGGCATAGATGCTTTCATTGGATCGTGGATGCTGACGCTATCTATGTGAGACGTTAGACAACTTTACCTTTCGTTCCCGCAGCTTGGAGCGGTGTTTGTCGTTGTGTAGAGAGTAGCTGGTTTGACTCTAGTGGTGGGTGGTGTTCAGCTGTGGTTTTTTCGTTGAGTAGAGAGAAGCTGTTTTGACTCGGGTTGGTTTGATCAGCTGTGTGGAGGCTTGCCAGCTGGTTTTTGGTCGAGGTCAGCTGTTCACGCGACGAGCTGTCTTATATGTTAGAGGGCTGGAAAAGTATTGTGGTTTTTTTTAATGCCGGGGTTTTGTAAATTTATTATGAAAGGCTATGAAAAAGGGTTGCCAAGAGGTCTCTGGCGCCTGGCAACTGTGACCGTGTGAAGAGATCAAGATGTTGTGTGTAAGTAGTTAAGGAACTCGGACAGCACGTGCTATGGCACAATTGAACAGGTATGCAAAGTGAAAATTATTAAATTTTTCCTGGGATGCGCTTTCGCACTGCTTGTGTTTAGGGTCAAGTGTGGGCCTGGCTAGTTCTTAAAAAAAAAAAAAAAAAAGAGGAACAACAGTTGCTTAATTCTGGATGTTTTTTTTACTTCACTGTATACCTGGAATCTAATATGCAGGTTTCTGCAGTCATTGCAAATTCTTGAACGCAAGTTTTTTTTTTAAAAGAAAAGTCTGTTGAACTTGACTAGCTTCTGATATTTCTTTCAAATGGTGAGCAGCTTCTCTTGCTGTTTGCGGTGACAGTGTATCTTAAGTGCAAAACCTTTTTTTTACCTACAAAAAAAAAAAAAACTTAAGAAAATGTGTTAGGAATTGGCCGGTGTGATCATGGGCCTAGTGAAGCAAAATTCAGCCGAGTTCCTTAATCTCTCTCTGTATGATTCAGTGTTGTTCATATAAATGTCTTGTGTTTGAATTGTGAAAGCATGTAATGTCCAGTATACATTTTTTTTCTATAATCTGTGTTGAACTTATATTGTGTCTGCCTTTTATTGGAACGTATAAATCTGATCATGAAAAGAGTTGCAGATCACCTACAATTGTAATAATACATTGCCCTGTACTAGAACTGTAATTCAGAAGTATTCCGCATGTTAATAAAAATGACTGAAGTTTTGTACAAGATGAAATTTCCACTTTGGGATTTTTTTTTATTTATTGTGATTCTCTATCAATGTACAGTCACTGTTAAAATTCTTTTGTATATGTATATGCTCATAGTCATTTTAATTCTCTATCAATGTACAGTCACTGTTAAAATTCTTTTGTAGATGTATATACTAATATTTATTTTGATTCTCTATCAATGTACAGTCACTGTTAAAATTCTTTTGTATATGTATAGGCTCATAGTTATTTTAATTCTCTATCAACGTACAGTCACTGTTAAAATTCTTTTGTAGATGTATATACTCATATTTATTTTAATTCTCTATCAATGTACAGTCACTGTGAAAATTCTTTTGTATATGTATATGCTCATAATTTTATGCACAAAACATTTTTACATTTTGAGAGATATATACCTGATTATTTGATAGTTTTTTTTAAATAATGGTGCACTCTGAAATCAGTAAGCCATGGTGCTACACACGTTTATACAAGTTTAAGGAAAAGTGAGCACACACGCACTTGTGAATTCCACACAGAGTATATAATTACCTACCTTATGTTTACATTATACGTTACTAATTATATGATTCTCCTTTCTAGCTTTTGATTTAGATTTCAGAGGGCGCATGTTGTTGTGTGAGATAATTGTTTAAATGGTTGTGGCTGTAATAATTGTTGTTGGATAAAATTGTTCTTTAAATGGTTTATAAAATTGTTTATATTATTAAAAGTGTTTATAGTACAACCAGAGGGGGACTGAAAAGAAAGAAAGAAAAAGAAAGACTTATTGTTATTAAATGTTATATTTCGAGAACCTCTGGATTTACTCTTTGTACTTATTAATGTTAATATAATTATTTCCAAATAAGGAAATTCTATTTGGTGAAGGTTAAAAGGTACTGTCGAGGCTTGTTGCATGTCAATGGTGATTTTGTATACCATGTAATAGATTTTAAATATTTTACATATTTTATATAATTCTAATAGAATACTTTCAGCCTGGATACTATGAATCATTGTAAGAAAAACAAAAAATTTTATAGAATCAATAAATTTTGGTTATTTGCTGAATTTTAAAATTGAGGTCACCTCATTCGTCCAATTACCTAATGGTTACCCAGCATGTGGCTATTCTTCCACTAGGGGGCCCCTCCTAGTTCAAGTGAACAAGTGAGCCGGTCATCAAGGTGAGTTGTAGATTTTTATATTTTTTTTTTGGTTGTCAAACTTGAAAAATGTGTCAGATTTGGAAAGTTGAAAATTGTGTTGTGATGTCTTTGGTGATGAGCGGCTCAAAGGGTGCAGATCCTGGAACTGGAAAACGAACCGGACGTTCGGATGTTTACACGCGCCGTATGCGTAGAGCTGAAAGATAGCAACTAGTTGGGTCCGCTCAGCGGTAGCCCCATCACCAACGTACGTGAGTACAAACCACTGGCCGCACCGAAAGACGGTAACGGAGCGGCCAACTTGTCTGTGGAAAATCTCACCGCTTTTATCAACGACCCCAACAACTTAGGAAATCTTATAAAAGCCATCGGCAAGTCGACGCAGTTTGACGCCATCATCAAGTCTTTACAGACGGACACTATCAATTTGGCTACGATGAACCTCGGATACTAACACGGAGATACAAAGGACACGGCGATGAACAAAAATTAACTAGTCTACTTATTGTAAGATAACTGTACAATTTGTAATTGTAACTTTGTTTTAATAAAAAATAAATACGTACAATACACACGTCTTGTCTCTACTTCTTTCAGCTTTGCACAAATGAAGGTACTACGGTATCAAGTCATGACACTGGTAACTGGTCTTATAAGTCTGTGTAATCACTGTCGCTGTTGACCGTGTTTAATGAGGCAAACCCTTGTGTAGCTACTATAGCGTGGATGAATTGACTCTTAAACACATAATATTTACTACCGTTTATGATGTGGGCACTATATTCGAGTACTTTCTCGTACTCGCTGTAGGACAGGTTGGCTATGGCTTTCTATGTTTCTGGTGATTCGGAGAGCATTTTCAATATGTACTCGGCACGTTCACGTGGCGTCTCTAGTTTACACATCACTACCATATGGTTCTGGCCGTCATAGTTACGGACAAGGTCTAAAAGCAGGTTCTTAGAACACGGGTTCTGTCGCCACTTTGTGATGACACGGCTGCGCACAATAACGTCTATCACGTAACCCTGTAACCCCTCTTTATTTTTTAATACTTTATAAATTGGAGTTTTTTTTTTAAAGAGGGGCCACTAGTTATTTAAAACTAGGCAGAAGGCCTAGAGAAGCAAAAATGCGCTGGGTCCAGTGAGACGGGACTTGCAATTAAACTCTCTGGTAATCAACAGTAACAGCCTTTATTATGTGAAGTTACATGCAGCACAATTCCAAAAACCCCGAAATCCCCATAATGTCCAAAATCACATAATTATACGTATATATATATATCTCCTGTTTATACACATTGACATAAAACATAAGTTTGACATAACATATCTATTTAGGTATATATATTCTCCTCGATCTGAAATGATCATAATCATAAGATAACAATTTTTTCTGTTTATATCTCGACATTATAAAAAGGTACCCTTGTATATATAATTATCACTCTACCCCAAACACATAACAACAAATAATATCACAATTAATTTCACCCAATCACAGTTACAACTCAACACGCCATACTATTCAAAAGCCTCACGGACCGCCGGTATATTATACTTTCATCACCTCGGATATGTAAATATTAAATAACTGGAACCCGCCATTATCTATCAAACTAAATGGAAACTAATGTCATCGACAACCGCAACCCCTTTTACATTTTTATAATGTCAGCAGACAGACTAAGGACAGTAACAATTCTATGTCAGATACAAATATACATTATAACTTGAGAAAACATTTGTAATGGCTGGTAATTTAAAAAAATATAATGATAAGTAAAGCTTGCTATAATGATAGGCAAAATGTGAAACTAGTTAATCTATATAATGCACAGAACCGTTCTAAAAATCTGTCATAAGAATGTTAAATGTTTAGAAATTATTCATTTATTTAATTATATACGTAGTCATTATTTAATCATAAGGATTTGATAATATCCAAAAATTAACAAAACAGGTTTAGCATATAATGGCCAAAAAATCTAAATTACAAAAATAAGTACCGCCTGTATATTTCATTCCATGTAAAATTGGTAATCTCAAAATATTGAATATATAGACCTTAAAGAAATAGAAAAAGTTAATTTCAGCCATCTGTGCATATATAAAATAAAAAACATGCTGTATACTTGCGGCTGTAGGAGTGTACCAGAACAGGCCTGACCTGACAAAATATGACCCGTAGAAAACCTGCCTTAAATGGCACCAACAGGTGCCTACCTAGTGAACAGAAAACCCATTTATAAAAAATAACACCCGGAAACAGAATGAAAACAAAACCCCCAGCCCTTGAATACAGGAAAAATAATTAAATATGAAACACCAGTAATAATCTAAGAAAGACATCCGAACCAGCCGGTTCGGAATCAAGAAAATCATACCTTTATACTTAATTTAGAACAAATTTTCCCTTACAACTTTTGCACCCATAATACCGACGAAAACAGCTCTGGTACCCTCCCACAGTGCAGCTCACAATTGCAGTGGTTGTACTGTATTATCAAGAATAATTTACATAGAAATTGTCTTGCCGACACACCCTCGATTTAACCATCTCGCTGAATAAAGTAAACTGTTATAGCACAAACACCTCACATGGGATGTCCCGGGGGCCAGGATAAAAATAAAAAAAATTTATATCACCTCATATGAAGCGGGCGATTCCATCATGTTGGTGACAGCTGGTCCTGCTTCCCCGGTTGCAAATGAAGCTTCAGTGGTTCATAGCTGGTGACGGTGGCAGCACACCAAGCTGTGGTCAGATCTCCATTCTTGTGCGAGAACCCTAGATATTCAAAATAATTAATGAACTGTCCACTAATGCTTGCACACTTGTCATGTATACCAAACACCCGACTAGCGTTCCCAACCAACTCAAAATAATGCATAAACAATTTTAAATTTTGTATTTGATTTATATGTTACTAAATGATCAACATTAACTCATAACCAGGCACAGTAGTGAGGAATGCACACCGGCTCTGACCAGCCGCAACATAACCTGACATGCTCCCAGACCCCTGGCCACGTGGCGTTACATTCAGTCACAATTTTTGCAAATAACGAATATATTAAAGGCCCCTCAGCTACAGACAACTAATAGATACACAGTACTTCATGTAGGGCGGTCTTAGAGTTTACAATTAAATGAATTACTCACAGTACATCCACACTTCCGGATTCCACGTGCGTTCATACATGATTAACAAGATACAGTTTTCACTAAATTACTTAGTTTGGTTACGTCTTTATACCAGGCTGAATGAACAATGGTTAATACAGTTACAGGCGGTATTCAAATAAAATAACATTAATTAAATCTCCTAATGCTCACACACACATCTGACCGAACCACGAGCATTCTAACTTTCGCATCTGGATTGAATACGTTTTGAATTTAAATTTTCTTACTACCAACTTCTTGTGTATATGTATATAATGCACTTACCGGTGAGGCTTAAGCAATTAGCCTGCCATAAAGATGAGGAAGACTACACACAAAAAATCTGCTACCGAGGGAAGACGGCTGAGCTGTTTATTCAGTGAGAGCGTTGGAGAGACTGGCTCTCGCAATGCGGCCGGAAAACGCAACTCGAGCCTGGCCGCTAGGTCGCGTGCACAGTCGAAACAGTGCCATCGAAATCGCGCTTGCCAACTAATACTTCGACACTTATCCGAAACCAAAAACTAGGATTGCATTTCTTCGAACGCCGGATTGTGCAACTCCGGCACAACCCATGATGTTGCATTTTATATCTGTGTCGCACCAGTTCTCGATGGGTTGCGATTTGTCGATCAACGACAAGTAAAACAGACATAAATTGGTAACTTTGATCGTGTGATTGCACACGCGTTCCTTGTGGAACAACAGCGACCTCTCAAAGCATTCCAACATGAAATACATTTGGTTTACGTCCGTTTCGTTCATCTCTTGGCGCACTCGCGCCTTGATCTGTTCGTCGTCTCCTAACTGCGAGTAAAAAGACACACTGTGCCATGTTGTGTGCGCGTGACCGACCAGTAGTCCCGTCTTGTCGTTCTCGTACACACGGATCGGATCGAAACTGATGCCTTCGGTGGACGCGTCTATGAACGTGTCGTCCACGTCTATGGACCGACCCAAGTTTCCGAATATTGTAATGCAGTTCAACATGCTTTCAGTTTCTTTACTCTGCTTGTTCGAAGTGATCATGTCTTTGATGAATCGTTCGCTTATCTCCAATTGTTCGATATATCCGGCCGTCTCTATTTGTTTGTCTTTGTTCATGAGCTCTTCCAACACGTCGTAACGTATGACCCTATAGTTTTTGATTGCCTGGTCTTCTTGTAGATCGTTGCAGTTTACACAGATCATGGGCACCGGTATAATCACACCGTGTGCAGCCACGTCGGCCAACGGTACCATAGATCCGTCTGCACCAGATGACGGCTGCGGATCACTTGTGTCCATCATCATTTGTTCGGGTATGCTACTAACTACTATATTACAAGACGCTGAAACAGAGTGGCTCGAGAAAATAACACTAGTGTTCGTTTATACATTAATATTTGAAACATCGCCGACGACCAGTGTCAGATACTTGTCGTAGCCGACAATCTGGCTGTCACTAGGTGTGTACACGTTGTGCACGCCCATACGGCTGTAGAAGGCGCGTACGATATCCGTCATACGTCGATTACCAGTACAAATGTCGTTCACCAGCACTTCGTCGGTGTGTGAGGTCTGTTTTGCGGACAGCACGTGTTTAGAGTAGACTCGTATCATCAAATCAATGTCGTCGAATAAAAAGTAGCCTTGTTTCAGGCCTGTTCGTATAAAATTGGACGGCATAATCAGCACGAGCATAGCGTTGTCGGCAGGTAACGCGAGTCGGTACACGTAGTTTGTAAACTCGTCGTAGTAATATTTGCCACCGTGTGTCGCTGTTGCACGTACCTGTACTCGATAAACATGGCGTCCTGTCGGCGATTCACGGCCGCGTCAAACATGTCTTCACCGACGAACGCGGTGTAGAAGTTTTGCGTAGGCACTCGGTTGCCGTCTAGTCGCGCACATGGAGTGTCCAACGACAGCAACGGGTACCGACGATCTTTGTAGTGCGAGTCGACGGTGTCCAGTGTTTTTTCATCCAACTGCGTGTCGGAAAATATATATAAACGACGCGGCGTGCCGACCGGAATCATTGTCTCGTGGACCTTCGGCGATACGCTATCCGCCACGCCGACTATATAGATATCCACAAACCGTTGTTGCGACTCTTCATCGCCACCAGTCATCAACTGTAGATATTCTTCAACCGTTATCGAAGTCGTATACGGACGAGCGTACTCATACTTTGACGTATTGTATGCGTTCTTGTACAACTCCATTGCTCGTTTACTATATTGTACCGAATGTATAGTGAACTGTATCGCCAGCCACAAACATGGATCTCGTTGCTAACACAGTACCGCAACCCACCGTCCCCGACGCAGACACGCTAGAAGATAATATATCTGATCGTTCGTCATCGTTCAGTAGCATTACTGCATCATCGCCATCGCTATCGTCATCAAACGCCATAGCCGAGACTGAAACAAGCGCAATACCGACATATCGTGGTACGGCAAAAGACGCATAGTTAACTATTATCCGCCGTGGCCTGTGTGTCAGTACCATGCGATCTCCAAACGGGTCAAACGACAACACTGCCGTCCAACGCCGGCCCAAATTCTCGACAAGCTGAACAACTGGAGAGACTACCGCAGCATAAGCATATACGCCATGAACGGGACCGGTAAAAGCACGTTGGCTCGTTCCATGAACCGTATGTACATGAAAATAAATATACAGTGTCCGGACATCACTAGTGGGTAGAATTATAATTACGCTCCGTTACGCGCGTTAGAGTACATGATGTTTCACGCTTTGTACGACACGAATGAGGCGTTTGTCGTGTGGGACCGATGTCGGTATTCGAATCTCATTTTTTTCTACATCCACTACTTGATGAGCGTGTACAGGGAAAAGCCGATGCCCGGACCCGACGACAATAAACCGATCCTCTACATCTACAACCTGGTGTTGGCCACCTACTGTTCATGACCGTCACCTACATGGAGGCTATATGCGCAGACCCTATACTGTTCATAGTGTGCAGCGACTTGCGACTCGTTATGCAGGCGCTGTTGTCTCGTGGCGGAGCCAACGACGTGTACAACGCTAAAGAACGAAACTACCAAATGGCACAGTACCACGTGTACCGGTATTTCGCTTGTCTGTTGGACGCACCGCTACTTGACTTGAGTGTGCTGTTCGAAGACGGCCACATGACACTGGACGAGATACACATGGAAGTGAAACGTCGTGTTGACATTCCACACCGGCTCGATCAAACCACGCCACAGTTGCCCCAACGCAAAGAGTCTATAATGCTGCACGAGTTTTGTGACAAGCACGACGACACTATGGTGTACGACTACAGTACCAAATGATGGCGATGGCGGTGGCTACCTCACACATTGTTGTTAACTGTTTATTTTTTGTACAGTTTCAATATAGATTTGTTTTATCTGTTATAGGTTTGATTTCATTTATATCGAATCACGACTCCCCTGTCCAAACCTTTTTGTACGCCGTACACAAGGATCCGACTTGTTGTACGTTGAACGAGACAGACGGTGCAAGCAGCATAACGACCCCCATCAATGACGCGGCCGTACTGAGCGGTTACAGTGTCAAACGGCGTCTCTACGACCTGGCGACGAGCATGTTACACCGAGGGTCCGGCGTGCCAAACAAAGATTTGGGTATAAATATACTTATGTTAGCGTTTGCCAAGTACCACGTCAAAGGACAATATCACCTGTTTGTCAACGATTTTAAACAAATTGACGGGATGCAGAGCATAGAGTCTTACTTAAACAAGTGTACCAAGACGTTTATTAAACTGACAAAAGACATGGTTATAAACAAGAAATACGGTATCCGTTCAAACGCACACATCTTTACAGGCAGCAAATGTTTGACGATGACCAACTATTTATTGATTCTCGCCTCTATGGCGTCAAAAATCATGAACCCAGAGCTTTTCATAAACATGGTGAGACACTACCACATCAACATTATAGAGTCGTTCTATCTGTTTGCCAGTATAACACGTGACAGTACTGATTCTGGAGTGTCGTGAGCTAAACAAGCCGACGTTCAACTATGTGCTGGACAAATTCCATAAAGAGTGTCGATACAGTGGGGAATACTGGTTCGTTCTACCGCCCTGCTCAGTATGGTTCGCCTATATCAACAACAGGTAACGATGATACTATTATAATGCTTGTCTCGGTGTGTGTGTACCAGTGTATGTGGTTGTACATGTCTTTGTTTTCTATTACAGATGGAAGTTTTTCAGTTACGTGAGTCGTGATTGTGAATTGTTGATGCAGAGGCTCAAGAATGTGTTCGGCGTAGTGGTCGGGTTCATACACACGAACCAACTCTACCCGATCCGCATAGAGTCGCCTATCCTAAACGGCAACTGGGCACAGATCATCAACACGTTGCGACACCACCAGCTGAACGTGGTGTTTAGAAACGATCCTATACCTACTACCGCTAAAAATGTACACTTTGTAAAGCAGGACTTGAAGAATATTTATCGGCTAGACACTTCATTGTTACAATCGTTGTCTGGTCCAGTTCGTAGCGTTTGGAATATGTCTGAATAAAAGTTTATTATATATACACGAGTCTCTTTCTTTTTCCTCTAGTATTAAAAATCAATCACAAAGTTACACAATACTGTTACTACATGACTACTGATTGCGAACGGACAGACATGTTGTCCAAGTCCATGTATTCTGGTTGCTTTCTAGTGAATAAGCGAACTATAAATATTACCAGTATGAGAACTGCCAATATGATTGCGGCTATAATGCCGATTTGTTTTAAAGAGCCGGAGACTACAGTGGACACGCCGTCCCACAAATTCTTACCGGTGCTGATAACAGTGTCAGATATGGTGTCCAGTATTGACGGATTTGTTACACACTGAAACGTGATGTCACCGTACTGAGCAGGATCTATAAACGACGTACTGACCGCATTCGCTGTAGGATCGCACATGCGACAAGGAGGCACAACTCCGCCTTCGACAGAATTATTTTTAATATCGCATATCGAAAATATTTTCGGTCTTTGGGCGCCCATCTTTTCGACGGCGGTTACCACTGCCGAATAGTGGTTGTCAATGATGTTCGCCAACTGTGCGTTCAACTGGTTCACAGCGATGCCTGTAGCTGTGGCTATAGCGATTTTATTAGGGTCATCGTCTGGGGCGTTCGCCAAGTTCATGAGCACCAATGTGGTGTTGTAATAGTTCGTCGTCCCCGTACACTTATTGCCCGTGCCGGCATCCTCACCAGTCGAACACGTGTACGCAGCGACTTTGCAGGACGTTGTCACTCCGTTGACGGTGGTCACCATGAAGCACCCTTTACGCGCCTCGGTGGCTTTATATATCCAGTCTGCGCCGACGTACACGACACCGACAGTCAGTGCTACGACTGCACCGTTTTTAAAGTGCTTGTACAAGTTGTTTTCCACTTTTTTCAAATCCCGTTTGGCCGTATCAGACATCTTGTTAAGATTCTCTACGGTCGCGTCCAAGTGAGGTCGTTCGCGTTTTGTAACAGCAGCCACATCGTCTACATTTTTCATCCCTCGTTCTGGGGTGGCGCCCACTAATGTTTTAAACGCAGAACTGTTTGCGGCAGTCACCGGTTTATTTTGTTTAGACACACTGACCAGTTTCTTTAAGTCGCCCTCTCGTAATATCCTGTTTATAACTCCGACGTATTTGTCACCCAAAAAGACGGCTCCTTGTGAATTCTTGGTAACTTTGTGGTTTTTTTATCGCCTCGTCTGTGGATTTAATACCGCTATCGACGCGCTTCTACAGCGAAGACGCCTCTTCGACAGTCGCTTTGGACACGCCGCTAACCTTTTTCAATTCGGCCAGAAGAGACTTGAACCCATTGCCCACACTCAAATGAGCCAACTCCATGTTTGTGTGTTGGTTATTAAATATTTCACCAAGAACACGATCCCAACGCTTTTTAAACGGAAACAATCGTTTAGCGATTGTCTCTAATATAGGTCCCTCTGCTGTAGGCGGTACTGGTAGTGGTTGTACTATTATCTTTTGTAGCATTACATATCGTGTACAATATAACTGCTATAGTACACAACACTATTAACAGAGCGACATACATTGTTAGTGGGGAGGAGGGAAATGATGGCGGTTAAATCTATATCACTAAACGTTGCAGTGGATATTGTAAACTCAGTACTCTCTTCCTTTGAGACGAAGCAAATCTGAATAAACGAATAGAGGAAAGGTATAAAAACAAAGATATTCGGTATAACAGTAACGATGTATTTATATAGACTCAAAAAACTTAACACTAAATATAAGAATGGTAACATAATAATACAAGTATGGTAACGTTTAATATATTTATGCACTAAATAGTTTTCAGTTTATGGCTATGTCGCTGTTGTCGTCTCGGTATGATCGGCGTTGACCAATCCTTCCATGCTGTCGTAGTGTTCGTTTAGTAGATTCACACGACGTTCGTAGGACTTTTGGTTGTTAGCCTTGCTGCACATATCGTGTATTTCATCGTCCGTTACGTCGACAAAGTTCTTCGAAATGTGATAGACGGTTGAGCTGTACGTCCTATTGTTCAAGACGCCTGCAGTGGTGTGTGTACAACTGAAGTTCGTGATGAGCGCCACGTTAAAACCAGTATTATTCTTTCACTTTACTTGGGATTGTGATTCGTGTGTTATCATGTCTTCCATCTTCATTTCCTTTAATGAATTCAGCTTAAACGCTTCTTGATCGGTCTGCTCGCCAGTGATTTCGGCCATAAAGTCTGTCAGCAAACCGTACGACTCTAAAGACTGACTGATAGTCGTACGTCTTGCAGGTCCTACTTCGTATCAGCGACACCACGGGTTTGCTGAACGCCACACGGACTCCCCTGTACGGCAGTTTGTTGTCGCCCTGTATAAACACATTTACAATTGCCAAGTTGGCGTTGCAGAACATGATGGCGAATTCCGACGGTACACAGTACTTGGCCATCTCGCCCAACTTGAACAATGACATGTGAGATAAATACAGCGATTCTTTAAGAAACGGATGATCGTCTGCAACTTTTTGTTCTGCAGTTTCAGTCAATCGTGCTCGTTTAGTCGCTTCGTCTTCATTGTCGACTGGAACAGTTGTCGGTGTATCGCAAATGGTTGCCTTACGTTTTCTATTAAACATCCGCAACTTAAAAGCAGACTCGCAGACTCGAGGTATTTGTACGAAGCCGTTTACATCGAACGCTTGTTTCAATGCGTGTTCCGATCCGTAGAGCACCATTAGCGCGAAGAACGTTAACCACACGTCCAGACTTTCGTATTTTTCAAAGTATTTACTGTACTTAAGACGATACTGCAATAACATGTATACCAGAGAAAACTTTCTGTCATTTTGAAAAGCCTCTTAGTATATATACAGTTGGTCCATTTGTTCCGAATCCAAGATGTTGAATTTCTGAATTTCTCCTCCGCTACCGACAAGCCCGTTCATGCCGTTCAAACCGCCAAACACAGAATTATTTACCAGACTGTTGTACATGTTCATATCGGGCATCGGTGGGTTTTAGCCGGCGTCTGTGCATACGAGTTGGGTAGAGTCAACGGCATTTGTTGTTGTTGTTGTTGCTGCTGCTGCTGCGGTGGCTGATTTGTACACTGTTGAGACACCGCCGTTGTCGGCGTCGAGTTGGGTAGATACAACGGCATTTGTTGCTGCAGCTGATTTGTATACTGTTGAGACACTGCCGGTGTCGGTTTCGCGTTGGGTAGAGACAACGGTATTTGTTGCGGCGGATTTGTATTCTGTTGAGAGACTGGTGTCGGCGGCGGCAACAAAAGCGACATCTGCTTCTGGTCCGACGAAGCCGATTGTTGTTGGTAATACGGTTGTTGGTAGTACTACGACTGCTGCGGTTGTGACTCCATAGTTATACTATATATATATGCTCAGAACAAATGAACTCAAGACACTATGTAAAAGTTTAGACTGTGCTGCTGGCGAACTGAGCCAACCGAGTGACTGTCGGGTCGTACGTCGCTTGACGTTTTTATAGGTCACGCGTCTACTCCACGCATCGCTTTTATCGCGTATATGAATATAGCTATGAGTAAAACCGCGTACAACGTGGACGATGTCGCGAAACGAACGCATCGACAGCGACATAGAGTGGCTGTTGGACAACGCTGAAAAGCAACTAGAATCGTACACCATTGACCGTGTGGTGGCCGCGTTCGTGCCCATGCTGAGCGAATTCGAGGCGTATATAGAAGGTATCGCTATACCGGAGGCGTGCCGCACCCGTCTGTCGGCATTTATAGCGTTTCTAAAGTCAAAGTTCGAACTGTCCACCACAGTGATGCTGGTGCAGACGAGCAAATACAGCACAGACATGTGGGGCTCACTGTACTGGTCGTTTCTACACTACGCGTCGATACTGTTATACGCCCTGTACACAGGATTCACGGACGACGTAAAGGATTTCCCCACTCAAGTGTACAACATCGACAAGATGCTGCCGTGCAGCATGTGCATCGCACACTATTTGAGCGTCAAACACCAGAATAACGTCCGTTACTTGATAAAGGTGATGTCGTTCGGCCACGTGATACAGGGTCTGTACCAGTTCCACAACGTTATATCGAAAACGTTTACAGACACAGATACCCGATGGTCGCCAAAGACGCGAATATTCCACCGTTTCGAACGTTCACACCGATCGACTTTGCCAAACGCTACCACTGCTATCCGCTTACAACAACCGCTGAGAAAGCGCACAAATCCAGCGAGTACATTCGACCCGGATTGGACTGGCAGTCGCCGTTACACCTCAGCGTCTCCGTGATACTCGTCATCAACTTCAACGTGTCCTACAGTCGAGTGTCGAATTATTTGAAACGTATGTACGACCAACGCCATACGAGCTCGTCCGACGAACTGATGCAGATGTATCCAAGGCCGACCGTGTATACCGTCGAAGATCGACAATTCGAGTACGCCACTTCGGTTCATGACTTATACGACGTACTGTTGTACGGTATTGCCAACAGACGACCGAAAAAGCAAAACAAGGCCGAGGACAAGGAGACGTTAGCATACATACGCCAGGCGGCGGACATGATAAGCACAGCATACAGTATGTCCGGAAGGAAACTGTATATCACGACACACAACGCGGTGTTAGACAACGATATGTTCAGTCAAGCAATCTAAAGAACATAAATACGATCTCTGACGATATATGGTCTACTATCGGCTTGTTCTCCGTCATGGTAGATATATTTACTGTGGAATTTATATGTGTTATCTATAATGAATAATAAAACAACTAAGAAAACGGTGGTGGAGAAAAAAACATGTAAATCTTTGAATCGGTTACGGTTCTGCCAAATACATACTGTCGTTCTCAACCACACACACACACACACTAGAGTTTAAATTACAGAACTGTCATAGAGCAAGTCGTTGTATAGATACAGTGGTATCATTTTTTCACTGACACACACCCCGTACTTGCGCATCTCTTTGGTGTTGGTCACAAACGCTAGAACGCTACTGGTCGGATCGGTACACTGACAGTCGGCCGGTTGTGGAAACGACTTTACGTAGTCGATGTTTATACTCCCGTGGTTGCATATAACGTTCTTACCGTAGGGATCGTCCGGCTGTATGCCGGGATCGACACTGTAACAACGCATTTTCGTGTTGCCAAACTGGGGATCTCCCAGTAGATACGCCAGTACGCCACGTTTCGGATCGCATTTGTTCAGCATGGCGTCTGTAGTGAACGCCAACACATTGATGCACGCTCCGTTGCGTGAACTAAAGATGCCCGGCTGTTTGCACACGGCCTGGCATTGCGAGTCGGAAACACTGTACACAGTTTCCACATCGCAGTCGCGTTTGTACATTTCCGATTGTGAAGCGCCGACCAGATTAGCCGTACGGACGTCTGTCTCATTGAAGTCTCTTATATTATATAGTATAAAGAGCACTACGAAGCACATGAGTACTGTCAGAAGTAACAGAAAGACGGGTGCCGACGCCATGTGTCTAGACGCGCACCTGTATTTGTGGTTTTATAGGTGTAAAACCGGTCAGAATTTAACAAATCGCCTAGTCTATGTATGGTGTAGGCGACAAAGTACACAGTAGTAGTCTGTCTATGTTAAGAATACATCAAGTTGTATATTATATACGTACATTATGATAACGTGTCGACGGTACCGAGTTTGGTCGTCCAAAGCAGTAGTCTGTCTATGTTAAGAATACAATAAGTTATATTATATATATGTTCTGATCCCCTTAACATAGACGGACGAGCAGAGACAAGGTACAAGCGCGAGTCTCGCCATCAACCGAACGCTTGTACCGCGCACAACAACGGTGACCGGTGTCGACGGTAAAGAGTTTGGTTGTCCAAAGTAGTAGTATGTCTATGTTAAGACTATAGTAAGATATATATATAATATATACGTACACCTATGTCGGGTATATCCTTAACATAGACGGACGGCTAGTTTGCCGTAACAAAGCGGTGGTCGACTCCATAAGAGGGTGGATTATCGCCAGCAGCCAACATAGAGAAATCGACGGCGAAACCGTTCGCATAAGAATAACACGGGAATCGATGATGGAGTAGACGACAGCGAAAAACAAGCGAGGTCAAATCGAAAATAGGGGTGAATATTTTCAAAAACGGGGGTTAATGTTCACTACCCTTAGTGCTGCGGCGAAGGTTGGTCGGGGAAAAGAGCGTCGCCGGCGCACAACATTTTTAACGAAATTCGACCGAAGTTTGTCGGATATACTAGCCGATATTTTAAAAAGTAATACGCGTCTTTGTCGTTGAGCCGGTTATGTTTAAGAGGGTTTGCGTGAAACTGGCTTTGGCGTCAAGACAAGCTTGTCTACCGACTGTTGTGCAGACGGTGAGAATTGTAAGGTTTCAGTTTTGCCAGACGCTATAAAGTAGTACATGTACGTCTTGTAGTTGTCGAGGACGTTCATAGGAAACCCGGTATAACCGATCAGAGAGATCGGTATGGTCGACCTATCGTCGTCGCCGTTGGGCGTTTCTACGGGAGCGAACCCCAACGGCGGTATAGTATCGGTGTATCTGGTTATCGTGTGCGTTTTTGTTTTGCTGTCGTTCGTACACACGCTGCCGGTATATTTTTTCGTGTCTACAACGTACACCGGCCAAAAGTCGTCATGTCTCTTGGCGCTGCCGATTGTCAGACGCACCGCGTACACCAAAGGCGGCCGATAGTGTACACGGATACGGATTCGGTGGATACGTAACCACAGTGTGCGCGCCGGCATAGCTGTTGGCGAGCGACAACCACGCGGTGTCCTTGTTGGCCACGGCAGTCTACTGACACGGAGCAGCCGCGTCTACAAACATATCGGATTGTGGCGGTGCAGGTACGACAGCGCCTTCGATATAATCCCAACGGTACTTGTCTGTGCACACGTATTCCTGTTTCCGTATGTTAAATTTTTGCGCAGCGCTCATAGCCGACGACCAGGCCAGATCTATCGTAGCAGTGTCCATGATAATGTCGTCAGTGGGCGCGACACACGTCTGTGTCATCTCGTCTAGCACAGCCGTAGGCCAGTTGGCCAGAGTCAAATGAAACCGTTCCGCCCATGTGTATGTGTAACTCTTGCCGGTCGGCATAATGTCGCACACTGTCAACGTGGCTTTGTCTTGATCGTCGCACACGTTCTGACCGTAAACGTAGTTCAGAGTGCCGTCGTTGTAACGCAAGGTGTACGGTTTACACGTTTTGATTTTACACGACAACACGTTGCCTTTCTTTTGTACACCGTGTTCACAGTGAACTTTACGGCCTGTATCGGCGCTACACTGTATATAGTTGTTGTCGTCCACAGCTATTTGCTCGTTGCCACGGATGAAGCAGACGGACTACACTATGCATCCTTGGTTGGTCATACTAAACACTGTGCGATCTTCACACTTTTTGAGCGCACTCTTGTTGTCGGCACACAGGTAGTACTCGACATCGTGTAAAGCAGCAGACGAACCGTCTATACGATAGTTGTGCTTGTAGCTGTTGTCGCGGTCTTGACAAATGTCGTACTCTCGACAACCGTACCGTAGCCGTGTCCAACAGTTTGTTGTCGGGACACACCTGTAACTCGTACGCGCCGGTCTGCAGACACTGTACCCGAATGCGCGGATGCGTCGTTTCGGTTCGTGCGACCAAGTCGGCCGCCGTACGAGCGATCGTATTTTTGTACATGTTCAACGCGTTAAACTGCGTGTACGTCAACAGCTTGGTTTTCTCCGACTCGCAGTCTTCTCCGGTGCACAACGGACTCAGTTGGCACCGACTTCCCTCGTAACCTTCGGGACACGTCAACCGAGCCGCGTTCACGCCGGCCACTTCGAATCCGTTCGACCTGTTAGTGATTGTACCGTGGTCATTGTCTACCACGTACTTACCGTCCGAGTTGACCGGGTTCAGTTCCCACAACACGTAAGCCTCTGTCTGGTCGTTTGTAGCACCGGCCACAGGCCTGGTGTACACGTTACGATACTTGTTTCGCTGTCGATCGTAGCCGACCGGAAACGCTACAGTAGAGGGATTCTGTTGCCGCAACATGGTAATCACTTTCAGCAGGTCACTAGTCTGCGGCACGTTGTTTAATACGTACACTGCTAATAGTACGAGTGTCAGCAAGACCAATCAGCGCTAGAAAAAACGGATCCATGATGACTATTAATATTAATTATATATCCGTTGTTGCGTGCTGGAAGCTCTTGAAGTTTCTCGAGTTGTTCCAGGAGACGCTAAATGAAGAGGGCTGGTTTGAAAGTATAACGAAGTGGACTGTATTGAATTTATATAATGTTCATTTATTGACAACTTTATATTTTAGATGTTATTGTTGACACGTGCGGATGTTTTTCTGGCCGTAACGCCCGTTAATTAAGTTTTAATAAAAGTCAAACGCCATAATAAATAGACGGAAGTCGCCTGAATTAAATTAGTGCAGGTTGCACATGACGAATAATTGAATAATGAGATCCAGAAGCCGCGGCTGGAAGAGTAATGTTAACGAGTGTACAGCTCGGAGTATCTAAAATAACTGAACAAAAATTGATCACCGTGCGCCCAGCAGCCGGCTGGCGGCGGTAGATAAGCAACGTGACGTCATCCGCTGGTGCCGCAATGCGGTATTTACAACACAGATATAGAAATACAGTACAAGTTTCGAACATACTGCCCGCTCAAAATCGGGACGGTTTTGCAATTTATGCATTGAGTTAATAATATAGTAATTGATTTTACATGACAAAAAAGAACATAACAATTGGCGTATTGACTACAGCGCAATGACAGCTAGATAATTAATAACAATAATATGACTAACATGATAAATTCAAGTGATAATTGTAAGGTACACAAGAAATCGGCCTTTATAATCATAGCAAAAAAAAACTGACAATAAAATTACCCAATACATAGTAGCACAACAGTATACACAATAATAAAATGATTAAGTAGACACATTGATCTATCCCAAATAATACCCAATAACGATTACACAGCATTAAATAATAAGTGATAATACAATGAAAAGACATAACAATTGTATTCATAATATTGACACAACGGACCCCCGATAAATTCAATAATACATGACCATTGGAAAATACAATACATACATACAAATAATTGATACAATAAAGTAACAATAATAATTCCCAAAAGTTTAAATACATAATCATATAAAAATACAATGACAAATATAAAATAATTGATACAATGAAGACGCAGTAACTATTGCAATAATAGCTATCCGACAGTAGTAATAATACTTACAATGATAATAATACAATTGACTTGTATGATCGCCCCGGGAATGTCCCGGGCGTGTTCCAAGGCAATGTGACAAGTTCAAATTCCTGGTACGTATCGTATGACGCTCATGCGACTAGTCTGTTGCCGCCGGAAGGGGGCACAATTTGTTGATGGGTCGGCGTAGGATACCCTGCGCGGTGCGAACTTCAGCAACGCGCACTATGGAGTCCTGACCCGCAAAAACATTAGTAATTACCCCTCGCTTCCATTGAAGTGGGGGGGAATTATCGTCTAGAATGAGGACAAGCTGTCCAACATTTAAATTCTTTAACGTCGTGCGCCATTTGTTGCGTTGCTGCAACTGGTGCAGATAATCCTTGGACCATCGCTTCCAGATGGATTGTGTAAATCTTTGGAGCAGCTGCCACCTGCCCAAACGACTAGTATTGATTTGGGTTAGTCGGGCTCCGGAAGTGACGTCAGTGGAGCACCGACCAAGAAATGAGCGGGAGTTAAGGGTTCAGGGTCCCTAGCATCGTTGGACATAGCAAATAAAGGGCGTGAGTTAAGGCAAGCCTCTATTTGAGTGAGAATTGTAGAATACTCCTCAAAATTCAAGATAGTACTGCCAATCACGCGACGTAAATGATATTAGACACTTTTCACCCCGCTTTCCCACAAACCACCGAAACGAGGGGCTGAGGGTGGAATAAAGGACCACTTGATACCGCGGGGACCTCAAAATTCCTGAGTAGATTGCTCAACTCCCTTAGAGTTTAAAAACCTGTATAAATCGTGTAAGGTGCGGCTGACACGACGAAAATTCGTACCATTATCCGAAAATATCTGCGCGGGAATACCTCTGCGCGCGGTGAACCTTTTTAAGGCCGCTATAAAGGCGTTGGAGGTGAGATCTGATACAAGTTCCAAATGAATGGCCTATGTGCACATGCATATAAATAACGCAATATATGCCTTTGACGTGGATTTTGAGCGCTGCTCGCCATGGCGTAAAGTTACGGGACCGGCGTAGTCCACGGCCGATTGGGAAAATGGCTTAGCAGGCGTGACCCTGGAAGGGGGTAACTGACCCAATAATTGATTCGCGCCTCTCGCACGGTAACGGAAGCAAATGATACATTTATGTATTACTGAGCGGATATAAGATTTGTCGTTAATAATCCAATATTTCTATCTGAGAGAGGACTGGGTCAATTGCACCCTAGAGTGCAACAAACGGAGATGTTTATACTCTATGATTAATTTGGTGAGATGAGAATGCGGGTGCAAAATTATTTGATGTTTGCTCGCGTAGTTAAGTTGGGAGAGCTGCAGGCGTCCACCCACTCTCAAAATACCTGTCATCCAGGAAGGGGTTGAGTGAAAGAATTTTACTGCTGCTGGGAATGCAGCGATGCGCCTCGAGCTCCTTAACCTCCATGCTGAAGTGCAAATGCTGAGACTGGCGAACAAAGAACAAAAGTGTATCATGCAACTCTTGAGCAGACAAAAAGGAAGCGCCCCTGTCAACAACCGGGAGCCTAGAGTTACGAATAAATCTGCGGCAATATGCGAAGACGCGGATGAGTCTTGTAAGAGATGAGTAATTTTCAACATAGCTGGGGGTGGAAGAGGCGACAATTAGTGAGGTTTGCACCTGCTTACGACGTTCTTGCTCCAGGTCGGGGTAAGTACAGGGCGCATGAGTATCGAAGGCACTAATGGGCCATGATGATGACTCATGGGCTAACCAGGACGGACCGTGCCACCATTGAGGTTGGCTGTGCAAACTACGAGGGAGGCAACCGCGTGATAAAATGTCGGCAGGGTTGTCAGATGATAATACATGATGCCAAGTTCCCCGGTTAATAAGACGCTGTATTTCCGCGACACGGTTGGCTACAAATACCTTCCAGCGGGAAGATTGCTGATGTATCCAATGTAAAGCTATCATCGAGTCCGAATAGAAATATAATTCGTCAAATTTGTAGTTGACGGCGTCTAAAACTTTAGAAGTTAACTGCGCCAGCAATAAACAAGCACAAAGTTCAAGCCGGGGTAGCGTTATCTGTTTCAGCGGAGCGACCCTAGATTTTGCGCATAACAGGTTTGAAGATATGGCGCCGTTCGAATAGACTGCCCGCACATAAATAAAGCACGCGTAACCTTTAGCCGACGCGTCGGCGAATCCGTGAAGCTGTAATGAAATGATTTGATAATTGTTTAAACTCTTAACCGACCTCGTAATTTTAAAATGAGTGTCGGAAACTAATTGAGAGTAGAGTTTCAACCATTGATTGGATAATGAGCCAGATTGGATAATGAGCGGGCAACTCGTGCCCGCCAACCACAACTGTTGTACAAAATGCTTGCACCAAAACGTAATGGGGGCCAATAAGACCCAACGGGTCGTAAATCCCTGCAATGACCGACAACACACTTCTTTTGTTGAACACGGCCGAATAGTCATCACCCCGAACGGTATATAAAAAACTGTCTTCGTTAACGCTCCATTGGATTCCCAATGTACGCACGTTTTGATTTTTGCTAAAGTCATGGGAAACGTGGGCGCGAGAGGCCATAATGTTCTGGTCGTTAGAAAACCATTTATGTAAAGTAAAACCATATCTGTTTAGCAAATCCACGATGTCGGACCTCATTTTAGATAGCACGTTCGGATTGTCCGATCCCGTCATAAGATCGTCTACATAAAAATCATTGGCTATGGCTAAGTAAGCCATAGGGTGGTCGGATTTATTTTCGTGGGCTATCTGAGCCAGACATCTAGTTGCAAGAAAAGAGGCACTTGCAGTCCCATAAGTGACTGTCCTTAAAGCGTAATTTTTGAGTTCCTTATGCGGTGCGTCACGCCAAACGATACGCTGCAAATTGGAATCCTTTGGGTTAACCAAAATTTGTCGATACATTTTTTCAATGTCTGCAATGAGGACGTATCGGTGGGTACGGAAACGAACCATGATCGAGAACAGATCCTGCTGGACCGTGGGACCGACCATCAGAGTATCGTTGAGGGACAAATTATTTGTCGTTTTAGCGGAGCCGTCAAAAACAACACGTAACTTAGTGGTTATGCTGGAACCCTTAAAGACTGAGTGATGAGGCAAATAAAAAATGTCTGATTTGTCAAGCGACAAATCGTACTCATTAAGTGAAGACATATGACCAAGCTTCAAGTATTCACGCATGAACTCGCTATAGCCTTTGTAAAGGGCAGGGTTCTGCTTGAACTTAAACTCTAGCGACTGAAACCTGCGGATTGCTCCGCGAAGAGAATCGCCCAAATGAGACTTGTCTGACCTGCGGGGCAGGGATACCACAAATCTTTCTTCGTGGTTGCGGACTGTATTTGTCACAAAATGCTTTTCACATGCTGAGTCCTCAGAGGAGGGATCACGACTAGAGATCTCCTCCATCTTCCAGAATTCCTTTAGTTGCAAGGAAATCTCACTATCATCTTTACAGACCATAAAGGATGAAACCGGTTTAGTCATGTCGACATTGAAAGGTAAATTACCTGCTAGAATGAATCCTAGCTTAGTCTCCTGAATTATGGGAAAGTGCGGGACGCGAATAAATTTAATAGGTTCGATTAATTGCAAATAATACTGAGCACCGAGCAATACATCGACTTGCGACGAGAAGTTGAGGTGTGGGTCAGCTAAGAATACGTCCTTCGGTAAACTAAAGAGGCGAGATCAAACGATTCCGCCGGTAGATTATTAGTTATGCTGGGAAGCACGGCGCAATGTACGTTCAAAGTAAAAGGTTTATAGCGAGACTGTAACCTTACTCTTGTAATGAAGTCAGCCTGGGACAGTGAGTTGTTTATAGCCGTTATGGGAAATTGAGATTTAACCAATTTAAGGCCCATTCGACGTGCGAAACCCATAGTACAGAAGTTCGCTTGCGAGCCGGAATCCAATAAAATTCTAACTGGGAACTTTCTACCGGCATGATCAGTTGTCATACAGACTGCGGTAGATAACAATATTGATTTATTCGTTTGCAATTTTAGTGAACATTGGTTGTTAATGGAAGATCCGTTTTTGTTAGACAAGTGAATCATGGTGTGTTGACGCTTCGCACACTTTCTACAAGAAAATTTTGATGGGCAGAGGGAACTTTCGTGGCCCGGGCAAAGGCAATTTAAACAAAGTTTGTTTTTTATTATAATGTTTTTTCTTTCAGGGATAGTAAGCGATGTAAATTGTGAGCAATCAGTAATTCTGTGTTTCCCGTTACATAATTTACATAAATTATTTCCGACATGAGAGTGGAATGCCCCCCTAGGAGCGCTTATCAGTTTAATTGCCTTGCGATAAGGAGTCTTATCACTACCATTTAACTTGCTCGCTGAAGTAGTTGCGCTATCAATATTTTGTAATAATTGTCTGCGTGTATTTAAGAATTTTATAAAATTATTAAAATCAGGGAATTTATGTTCTGACAAGCTCTCTTTCCACAAGCGAAGAGTGTAACTATCGAGTTTTTGAGCCAAATAATGAATAACAATGATTTCGAATATATTTACTGGTAAGTTGAGGTTATTTAACGCATTGATATTGGCGGTTATTTCATCAATGAATCTGGAAACGCTAATTTGGGATTCTTGTTGAACCGATTGGACGGCTAGTACATTCCCGACATGATGGGCGGAGACAATTAATTTACTGTCATACCTAGTATTTAACAGATCGATAGCCACCGCGTAGTTTTCATGAGTAATTGTCAGTGATTTTATTACGTTCAGCGCCTCGCCAGATAATGACGAGTGCAAATAGTGTAGTTTTTGTATGTCCGTCAGGTCGGTTCTGACGTGTATTAGTTCGAGAAAGATATTATAATAATGCTGCCACTCAATAATGCTTTCCGCAAACCGAGGTAATTTGATCGGTTCCAACTGTATGGGGGGGGGTTTTAAGATGCGTACTTTCAGCATTAATTAAGGGTTTTTGATTCACATGCTCTGCTTGCTCCAACAAGTGTTGCAACTTACATTCTATGTTGCAAAGATCGTCCTCAGTTTGCACTCTATCACTTGCTAATGCAAAATCCGCTTCCTCGGATTCGATTTGAGATAGTATTTAATCGTATTTGGTGGATAATTCCATCAAATGCCGAAGTTTTATTTTCAGCGCATGATGATCGCTGGTTTCCAAATCGAAATTGTCCGCGAAGGTGTTTACGCGGGATATCGAAGCTTTAATAATGCCTCGCTTCTTTATTAAAGCTTTTACATCCGCCATAATTACAATTTAAAATATAATTTAGAATAATTTGAGCGCAGAGCAGGTGAACAATGGACTTAAATTTTGATAAAATCTGAATAAGGTGCGGTAGCTAGCGATCGTTATATAGCTTAACACAATACTTGCTACAACATATGCTTATTATCTCTATTAAAACAGCCTCTATTAAAATTTAAGAATTATTGAAATTATGAATTTATATAATAATAACAATAATAATAATAATAATAATAATAATAATAATAATAATACATATAGTCTTGTCTCGATGCTTGAACTCACAATGAGTTGCTAAATAGTTACGAAAATATGTTCCATAATAATGATATATGTTTACACAAAGGTGTCAAAAATAACATGTTGAATATGAAATATTGCTTAGAACGTTATGTCCATACATTATTTAAATAATTATACTAATAAGTAAAAGGTTTATAGTCACGTGGAATGCTAGCGTGTTACGAACTGCGGTGGTCCTGTTGGTTCCGATCTGAATCCGTCCGTCAATCCTGTGCTGTTGGTGACCCGCCTGTTCGTGCTGGTTCGATGAAGTCTGTCATCGTATATCAGCGTACATTACAGTTGTGGAATTGCTGCTACTGTATAACTGCCTTGACGATTCCTTTCGTGTCAGCTCTGCCGTTCTGTTGTTCTTGGTAGTCACTTGTTTGAAGTCGTTTTTTCGGTAATAAATGGCATGCCACGGTCAGCAATTTAAATTTGAGAGTTTTTGAATTTTGAAGCTTTTTCGGGAACTAGGACCTTTGCCCAATGAAATAAATGTTTTGAAGTAGTGACCCACAATGTTGCCCATAAGGCGGAAATAAAATCCAGATTAGTGGACCAGAAAATGTTGTCGCTTGTGGACGAAAAACTATGAAATCCGGTTCGGTTGGACCAAAAATGTTGCGTGCTGGAAGCTCTTGAAGTTTCTCGAGTTGTTCCAGGAGACGCTAAATGAAGAGGGCTGGTTTGAAAGTATAACGAAGTGGACTGTATTGAATTTATATAATGTTCATTTATTGACAACTTTATATTTTAGATGTTATTGCTGACACGTGCGGATGTTTTTCTGGCCATAACGCCCGTTAATTAAATTTTAATAAAAGTCAAACGCCATAATAAATAGACGGAAGTCGCCTGAATTAAATTAGTGCAGGTTGCACATGACAAATAATTGAATAATGAGATCCAGAAGCCGCGGCTAGAAGAGAAATGTTAACGAGTGTACAGCTCGGAGTATCTAAAATAACTGAACAAAAATTGACCGCCGTGCGCCCAGCAGCCGGCTGGCGGCGGTAGATAAGCAACGTGACGTCATCCGCTGGTGCCGCAATGCGGTACTTACAACACAGATATAGAAATACAGTACATGGTTCGAACACCCGTGTAAAAGCGATCGGTTATATATAGTCGATACACCGGCACAGAGTCGTTCAGTGTCGTCGTGATAGCGCGTACACCGGTCTCATATAGGCTGTGGTGATAGTTATTAGACCGAAGTCATGAAATACATAACATCGTTCGTAAACGCACATTATGTCAAGACAGACATACCACAGCCTACATCACATTTCGTCAATAAAGATAACGTCACCAATGCTACAACTACGACCGCCATCTCTGATGAAGCGGCGACGTCTAGCGCGCAGGCATCGAATTTACCGCCACTGCTAGTGCATCAGCAACATCGCCCTGTTGGGTACGCCAGCGAAGACGGGAAGCAGCAAAAGGCCGACGTGTATTTGAAGTGTAAGAATTGGTTGCAACAACTCGTGCTGCCAGACAATACGAACGCTACGTACGACGCCAACGAACCGTTGGCCGGTCTGTTTGGCTCGTTAAACGAACACGAGTTTTCTTCAAACATCTGGTTTTTGAATCCTCGTCTGAAACACGCAGTACACTTAGAAGATGGCAAAAACCCGATCCAGCACATCATCAGACACTACTACGAAGTCAAGTACACTATATTTAACGACACTTAAAAGATGTCCACCCGGTATTTCGACAATTGTTCCGAGTTTACTACCAAACTGATTGTACGCGTAGACTGCGACACTGGCAACGATGTGACCGCAGCGGACAACGTGTCTGCATCGGTTAAACTGCGAGTGTGTCGGTCGAAATACAATTGGACCAACCAAACTACACTGGTATTGAGCAGAGCCATTGAGCTGCCGATGCGCGGTTGGAATATCAGCCAGATC
Organism: Magicicada septendecula; assembly: GCA_034769895.1. Lineage (NCBI taxonomy): Eukaryota > Metazoa > Arthropoda > Insecta > Hemiptera > Cicadidae > Magicicada > Magicicada septendecula. The sequence goes on from CM068369.1 coordinate 416,665,284, forward strand.
AGACCGCCTACAAATAGCGCCGTGCCGTTGATCAAGGCGACCAAGAGCCGTAGACTAGTGTTTTGGGGCGTCACGTTGACACACTGCGGCAAGTCCTACCTCTTTCGCATCGCCTTTCGACACTATCTCAATGCGCACAAACACATCGAATGCAACATCGAATGTGAGGATTCGATCAACGGCGATCTGTTTGGCCAGATGTTCTACGCGTTGTACAAGTACTACTTGTACCAATACGAGACACAAGAACGCTCGATAGACCCTGTGATTGGCAACCACAAGCTGTTTCAAAAGTCGTACTTCTACACTGCCGAGTCGACTGAAGAACAACGTCGAATCATCGACACGCTGCGTTTAGTAGCGTGGCCTACTGTCGATACAGAAGCGGACATGGTGAATGTAAATCCGTCAGTCGCGGAGTTTGTAACTTATCTGGGCGTCTGTACGTACGTATACTTTTCAGACTCTAACGAGACAGAGACGACCGGCATCAAGTACGATAAACAGTTTCGCCATATAAAAATCAACGAATCGAAGGACAACAATCACAATGACAACAACACCGTCTTGTGGATACCGTCTGACGAGGTATTCTTTGAGTAGATCTACTACAGACCCCACAATATATATATATATATATATATAGAAATAAAACTGTGATATAGATCTAATACTGAAGTATAGCGTGTTGTGCTGTTGCACGATAGAACCTGTACATGTATCATTATTGTTTTGAAATAAATACTGTCGTTTCCTAGTAAACATGAGTTACAATTACTATTCATTACCCGACCTAATGGTACATCCTAGTTTCTACAATCATTTGTGCAATGTCAAAGATCTGCAGAACCATTTCAACATTATGCAGCCGACACAGTTGACTGTTTACACAGACACTACGGCCAGTGTAGTCTGTGAAGACGGTAGTGTGTTCGAAATGAGCGTCGAGCTTGAACCGTACTACGACAAGTGTATCGGCACCGGGGTACGGTCAAACGTTACTTCGTACACGTTCGAACACAAGATGCCCATGTACCGGGTAGGTGAACGCGCACCGAGATACGTTATATGGGCTGTAGACGAACCGTTGCCGGTGTGCGTCACAGTGGTTGCGCGCACCGACGTGTTTGGTCTGTCCAACGCCGTTAGCACGGCCATAGACTGGTCCAGAAATATGTTGATTACTAAAACCCCGTCTGTCGTAGTGTTTGACTTGGACCGCACGCTCATTGACGATGAGGACTGCGTGCTGGACGGGGCAATGTCTGTGTTGGAACACGCTCGTACCGTGTACGACACTGTGGTGCTGTGGTCTCATGGATCACCGTTACATGTGGACAAACACGTGGCCAAGTTCGAGACATTCGACGTTCGATTCGACTTGGTGCTGAGCAACGCGCAGAGCGGTGAAAAATCGTGCAAGAACCTACTGTATTTATACAACTACTTTGCAGACACGTATTTTTACTAAAGCCGTGTTGGTCGACGACTCGGTATTCAATTGGACGCTCGAGTACACGCACTGTGTTGTGCCCACAACGATCAAGTCTGTGGCGCACATAGCCTACGCTTTGGAGAGATGCTGACTTTTTGATTTTGACATACACAAAAATATAATAACACAGACGGAGCGACTTTTTGTTGGTCCGATACCTGTTTGCCGGCTACATTACGCGACCATATCGTGATCATTGGTGTACCGTGATGAACCGGTAGCGTGTTTAATGTTTGTGTACTGATTATTTTTAGTGTCAAACGTAAATACCTCGTACGTATTATCTATGTGATGCACCAGGTTGGGCAGTTCGTAAGTCCACTCGTACGGTGTACAGATGACTGGCACATCGTTTTCGTACAGCATGTATGATTTGATGCTCGCCACGTCTTTAATCACTGCACTTTACGGTCGGATGCAAGAGAATACTCTTGACTGCGTTCCACTCGGCAACCGGTGTCTGCACCAGTTTCGTATCGAATCCGTAGTAATACAACGCCTTATCGTTGCACATACTCTCCAGGTACTTGTAGAACGCGCCCAAATTGCGTTCGAAGAAACTGTGATCCATGTGCGTGCTCTTTTCTGTGTTGACGTGTCGCACCACCACTTTGGCCTGATCCATTGCGTTTTTGTAGTCGGCCGTGTCCGCAGCGGCGTCTCCTTCTCCGTTCAAATACTTTGCCAGTATCCAAGGGCCGACCAGCCGTAGAATGATGGACCGTTCGCTCGTAGGCGTACCGAACGGATTGATCGGTGATTGGATCAACGAAAGAATCAAGTTGACGGCTTCGCGTTTCAACGCCACGCTCTCTCCCAGCAGCAGATAGTGCGCCAGCATGCACGTACTGTCGATGCTGAACACTTTCCAGTCGGTGCCCCACGGCGCTCCGGTCAACGGGTTGGTCTTGGCGTCGAGTTTGAGCTTGTACCGGATGATAAAGGTTTCAGTCACGGCCAGCACTAGACGAGCGTTTCGCGCCATCTCTAGACTGGTGCGCCCCTTGAACATGCCGTGCACGTATCTCAAACCTTCGGTCAGCATTTTACACATTGTGGACAAAGTTTTTTCGTCCGTGTCCCAGCCCGTGTGTACGCCTGTGGGTTTAGTGAAATCGAACTTGTACTTTTTGAAGTTGTGCACCGTAGTCATGGGTCTGACGTTAGCTCTCGCCTTGGCCAAACTGAATCGATCATTTTGCGACCGAGGCTCAGCAGATGAACCGCGGTCGGTCAGAATGTTGTTGCAACCGCCTATACAGAAGCCTTTGTTTTGCGTTACAACAAATACAGCGTAGAGTATCAGTAGGCCCAGTGTCATTATGGCCACTATACACGTAAATATGCTAACGCCGTTTGTCGGCCGGTAATGGTCCATCACGAGAGACCGTTTCTTTTGCACCACTATATACTAAAGTACGCGACGAAGCATGAACGACTGCACAGGGTAAACGCGTTTAATTTAGCCGGTAAAAATAGTGGCTTCGTCTGGTCTTATACGTATCATGTCTAGACATGGAACCGCAGACACTGTCCAATTTGATATTCGCGATCACAACGTTGGTGCTGTTCATACTTTTGGTGTGGATAAAGACGGCACAGTCTACGCTGACTGTAAAGAAAGACAGAGAATCTCTTATGGGCGACGACAACTTCTAGGGTAATCCGGACGAAGTGTACGGAGACGTCGAAGAGTTTGCTTTGCAACCGCAGCAAAGGGAAGACCTGATGATGGATACTGACGTGGTGGCGGCCGCAGAGGATATGCCTACGTATTACGATATACTGGTACACCATAACGCGGCCAACCTGCCGATACCGCAGTTTATACGCTTGGCCAACGGGAATCGGGCTGACCTGGTGTCGGGCAGCAACGTAATGATTGACAAACTCAAGCGCAGCGAAACGTTTTGCGCTATGAATCCCATACCGAACAACGCATACAGCTCGTTCAAAGACACGTACGTGGACAACGCTCACCACCAGTGGTCGTCACGCATGGCCGAGCTGTGGCACAACAACGAGTACGTGGCAGCCAACAAGGCAACGTTCCGTACCACCTCGGATGCGGTGTGCTACAAGTCGGACGACACATATCAGAGCCGCATGTACGTGGTGCGCCTGTTCCGCGTGGTGGACAGGCAAGAGTTTTACTACGTCCGCTTTACTCAACCGTATAAAAACAGCAATACCGATGATCAGTCTTACACGGCCGTAGTGCAAGCGATAAACACGCTGAAGCGCTTCCACACGGACGCGGATTACGTGATTGTGGGCAACTTCAATGTGCACGACCACGAAGCGGTATTCCGTCATCACCTGCCCGACCACTATGCCGTGTGCGATCTCCACACAGCGCCCACCAACATGGACGCGCGCGGCCGGGGTATCGCCTCACCCGACGGGCTGGTGGTTTCCACGCGCTTGTACGAGGCTGTGGAATACCATACCGAGATGAGTGACATGAACGCGACCAACGGTGCGCTGGTCTTGTTAGCCGCCCTCTACATCAAACATCCGAACCGCTACCGTGGCGCGTTTGTAAGCGATTCCTGGCCACTACAGTACATGATGGACGATATGGCAGCTACGTTGGCCGTAGAAGACGACCTGCTAGTGGACGCCGTGATTAGCAACCGGAACCGTGTCTACTATGACAAACCCTCCTCGTTCGATCCCACGCGCCACACTACAGACACTACAATGTACGTGTCGGATCTGAGGGTGACAACTACCGTGGGCGATGCTAAAGGCTTGGTCTCCATAACCATGCCTCTCATAGAGGCTATATCGTCCAACACGCTGTTTCCTGCAGAGTCGCCCGTGGCTGCCAGGAAGTCTATCGGCAAAAATATCGTAGTGCTACAGCCAAACGCGTCATCGACACAACCAGTTACCAACACACCACCTAAATCCTCCAAACTCAACAAGGTGACGAGAAGTAACGCCAAAAAGTGTCGAAGTACACCACCACCGAGCATGTCACCAGAGCCGAGTGCTCCACCGGTGGAAATAGTTATTACACCCCAAACTCTTCCAGGTGCTACCACTCCATACACTGAATTTTTTAAAGATTTGGAAGATTTCAAGAAACAAAAGACTTAATAAAGACATACTTTTAAATGTGCCGTCATGACACCGTAATCGCTGTTTTTATAGACAATCGAATCGTCGGCTGCCGTTGTAACAAATCGGCTATAGTAAATGACAAGGTTTTTATTTAGAGAAAGATTTTATTGACCAAAACATTATAATAATTTCAAATCTTCGATGAACTCGTCCAGCAAGCCTTCGTTGTACATGAGTGTGCCCACACTGGCAAATGGTTTGTAGTCGGCGTAGAACCGCTTGTTCACGTACACACAACCCATGATTACCGTCATGTCTTGCGCTGCGTACAGCGAGATGCACTGGTTACGGCCCGTGTGCCTCAACTCTTGGCTGGACGAGATGTAGCGATTCATCTGGTCGATCATGTCCTTCCTCTGTTCAGACAGTGTGCGGTTGTAGCGAAGGTTGTCAAACAGCATGTACAGCGATTCGTTGTGTCCCTTGGCGCCCGACTTCACTATGCCGGGTAAAATGTCCGTTTTTAACACTAAATCGTCCAACATTACACACGTCGTTTCGTCGATCTAGTCGCTTGTTACGATTCTTGCGGTTTCGTTTGCGCAACGATCCCACATCGTCTTGATCGTATGACTTGTTCTTCGTGTCGTCCACTTCTATGCGGTCTAATATATCAAACCGGGTCACATACTTCACCGTGTCCTGCGGCAGTTCCACCGGATGGTTAATGAACAACGACATCATGGGCACTGAAAAGAAGACGATGTTCTTCTCTTGCCATATAGGCTCAGGTAGCGAGACACACGTCTCTACGTATGTGTAGGACCTTTTGCCCAACAGATCGCCTATAATCTCTACAGATATTTCCAAGTATCGCGACGTGTAGTAGGGCGGCATTGATTTACTAAAGTAGCGGCCTACAGTGTTGGCTACACCTTCCCACGACTCTAGTGACACACTCATAGCGGCAGATATTTAACTCTACCCTGTAGCGGTATCTTGTGATCGTCACTGTTAAACAAAACAAATTGAGTGGCAGCGCTCAGTCTGTAGTTGGGCGCGTTTACGAATTTGTACAGGCGAATAAAATCGACAGCGCTCGGTAGAGCTACCGGTTGGCCGAACGTGTGGTAACGCCAGGCGTGTTTGTATTCTGAGTACACGTTGGTCAGCGGTCGGGCGACAACGCTACAGAACCCTTTTCCCAAAAGAGAATCTACTATATCACTGATGAGCTCTATAGACAGGTCCGGTTTGTAGACCATCAGACGGGCGCCATCGTTCGGGAACGTGACAAGACCGCTGTAGATGATCTCTTGTATCGACTCGCAAAGAGCGATTCTAAAGACGTGCATACACAGTACGGTGCGCAGTATAGACGTCATGTCGTGTTCCGTGTAAATCAACTTTTCGTCGGATCTTGTCTCTTTGCTAAAGTAGAATCCGTTTACCAGACGTACCGGCAATTTCGAACCTGTCTCGCTGTCAGTCTTTTTCGCTGTTTAGTCAAGAATCACGGCTACAAATGAAATATTACACCAGTCTAGACTAACGTATAGAACCGACCTCTTTGCGTTCCGTGTTCGAACGGTTGCACGCGGACGGTTACACTCATGTGGCAAACATGCCGGGCCAGTTGAACGACATCTGTTACAACGCCAGATGTTTTCACATGATTGTCATAGACAAAAGACTGATCAAACGGATAGCAGGTCTCTGCGTGTCTGTAGAATAACACTATTACTACAGGACAAAGAATATCGACATTATTATTTGTATGACAAGAATATGTTTTTATTCAAATAATAACAACACTGTACAGAATACGTGATAATTTATAATACTTAGAATAATGGTCTTTCTACAAGTCTGTAGTTGGGCTGCGTACACCTCTATCCGACACCAGGTCGGCCGAGTCACTATCGATCTTTGCTCTCGTCATGTTTTCTGATTTGCTCGTGCACACTTCGTCGTCGCTCACGCAAATATCAAAGTCGCCACCTTCGACCATGTAGATCGTCGAATTGGACACCATGAGATTGATTTTAATTTCGTGCTGCGGCAGATACATGTAACTGGCTGCCGGAGACGTGCCGTATAGTTTTTCATTAATCCGTTCCTCCTCTTTCGTGTAGTAGAGTCCGTTCTCGCGCACAAAGCCGTGACACACATGTCTGAAGTGTGCCAACGCGATGTCGTACGAGTACATGCCGTCAGGAGACACGTAGTCGCCGATGATCTCTTCTAGCAGTTCCGTGATGGCCGTCTCGAAAGCGGCCAGTATGGACCTCGCTTTGGGTCTGCTCAGTTTCATTTTAAACTCGGCCAACACACCGCGTACGTGTTTGTAGTGTTTGTACTCGTCGCGCATCACTTGCAAGTTGGCGTCGCACAGCTTTGGCGCGTACCCTGTGGTGGCCAAGTAGCAGATGCAGTGAAACATCGGCGCAAAAATAATATTCTCGCAGACCATGATAAAGTACAGCATAGTGCGCAAATCGACGTTGGCATTGGTGTACTCCTCAACCAGTCGAGCGAATCGGTGCATCCGAAGCTCGTAAAATTCTCGGCTCCGGTAGTATGCACCCTTGTGCGACACGTCCAACATTCTACTGTATACCTCTTGGTGCACATTTTCGCGAGCCACCTGGTCGCTTAACATGGCCAGCGTCTCGGTGGACGTAATGCGGTTAAACTCCTCACACGCTAACGTGTTCAGCACCACGCTGTCGCCGAACATTGGCACGCGATCATTTGCAACGCTATGGCCTGTAGTTTTTCTTCGGCTTGATGGAATTTCCCTTCGTCCGCCGCGGGATGGTTCTCGAAACTGGTCCACACGACAGACTGTTGTTGGTGCCAACAGTTGTACGAGTGGAGAAACTTTGGATTCGTTGGGTAGACGAGTCCGTTGTTGTAGTCTGCGTTCTTGGGATCCAAGATACTTTCCAACTGGTCATCCGTCTCGATATTATTGTTGTTGGTTCCATCATCGTTGTCGTCGTCGTCCTCTGTGCATATGTTCACTCGGCCTTCGAAATCCTTTGGTTTATCGAGTCTGGTTGTGGCGACTCCTGCCTCCGTTGTTTCCTCGTTAGCCTCCATCGACTAAATCCGAGAGTAATATTTTCGTATTATTGTTGAATCTGAACGTATGTGTGCGCACGCTCTAGTTAAAGGGCTGCTAATGGTTTGATTACGTCTGTTATACCTATATTATGTACTGCTGTTAAAATGCACACAGTACATAATAGGGAGATAATAAATTTTAAAAGAGAAAGGATGCAGATTTTGTATTGAATGTAAACAAAAAAACATTGGGAATATCGACTTACTCAGTCAACACAGAGGTCGATTCCTATATGATATAAAACCATATTTAGTTATATGTTCAGAAAATAATATATGAAATTGGAATGAATATTATAAGAAGAGTAAAGAGTAATAAAATTATAATTTAATAAATAACCAATAGAATTACGAATATTAGAGGTAAAATAAAGATGTTTAATAAGAAATAGAAAAATGATATATGTTTTAATAGATATATGATAAACAGATGTAAAGAAATTAGGGAATTATCATGGGGCAATTTTGTAAATTGTTAAGAAATTGTTTTGTATAGTGATGAAGAAAAATGTATTAGTCTAATTTTAAATTCAACAAGAGTAACGTTATGAGTCTAATTTTAAATTCAATAAGAGTAACGTCATAACTCTAAAATTATATATCTAATAGTAAATACAGGAAGAGTCTAATTTGATAAAATAACATTTGTACATCATCAAAGTTAATGTAACATGGAAAAGAAAATAAAGTAAAGGATTTTAAATCGTGATACCAGAGTTTGATTATAATATTTAATAAATAAATAATAATACGAGAAATATAACAATATCCTTGATAGAACGACGACAAAAGAGGAAAATCTTGGACTGGAGAAGAGTTTAAGTGGCCATAAAGGATAATTAAGTGTTCCGAGGAGACATCTGTGTTGCAGTAGTCCTGGAAAGCGGCATTCAGCGGTGAGAGCAATAAGAAATTTGTGTGAAGGAACAGATTGCCAACCCTAATATTGCTTTTGAAAAAAGGTAAACAACAACCAGAAGTGAACCCGTGGCAGCTGGAAGAATTCAGAGACGGTTAAGTTACATTAGTCTGTTATTTATTTTTTAAATGCTTAATTATCAAAATACTACATATTAACTGAATCTGGTTTGGTTTAAAGAAAAGAAAATAATTGATACAATCGTAAATACGATCAAATAACTAATCATTAACCCTGAGAGAAAGAGTTTCTTTACATGTACTGGTAAATAAAAAAAAAACATAATAACAGTAGGTACATTTCTTGATTACCATACGTATAAATAATTACAACACATAAATGACGCAACCAACGTGGTGCATATAATAAATATTATATTATATATCAGTAAAAAACAACAGTACATAAATGGCTGATCCAAAGTGGAGCAGATCTTAATTACAATACCTGTAATTAATCACAGTACATAAATGGTGCCCATACGTGAAAGCAAAGATTTTCTTTAAACCAGCACCTAATAACACAATTTTGTTAAATTTAATTAGCATAAAAAATTTTTTTCCTTGTAATTAAATTAAGTTAAAGATTGTAAAATGGCTAACAAACTAGAGCAACGATATGAATTAAGGAGTAATAGTGTTGAAGAGGAAGAAACTGAAATGGAAGTAATAGTAAGGGATGCTCAAGGGGACCAACCAAAGAAACCAACCCAATCAATGGACACCAATTTCCAGGAAATGATGAGAATTATGGTGGAACAATTAAATAAAAATAAGGAGGAAATTAATGGAAAAATGGACAAGAACAAACAGTAAATGAAGGAGGATATTGAAAAATGGACAAAAAATGGATAGTAACAGTGAAACATTAAAGAAACAAATAAATGAAAAAATGGATAGTAACAGTGAAACATTAAAGAAACAAATGAAAGAGGATAATAAACAAATGAAATTAGATAATGAAAATTTATTAAAACAAAATAATGAGGAATTAAAGGAGACCATTCAACAACAAATAAATGGGGTGAATAATAAATTAGACCTGCAAAAGGCTGAAGTTGAGTTAATATTGAAAAATTATGAGGAACGGAATGTTAGACAATTTGCAGAGGTGAAATTGAATATGGAAACAATGGAAAATAGGTTCGACAATATAGAAACGAAACAACAGTCACTGAAGGAAGAAGTGGAAGAGAAATTAGGAGAAAATAAACAAGAAGTCATAGAACAGATGACGAGAGAATTGGTAAAACACAAACAGGAAGTAACGAGCAATATTCAATCCATGGGACAACAGTTGGACAGCAATAATACCAAAATAGAGGATACCATGGGACAATTAGTAGTAAGGGTCAATGAAATAGAACAAAATGGTAATCAAACATGTGTTATACGAGAAGACAAGAATATTAGTCATGAGGTGCCACATATGAAACGATATATAAAAAATCCTATGGAGTATTTAAATAGAATGAAGGAATATTTGCATAGTACCAAGGAAAATAGATGGGAGGGAATTAAGCTAATGTTAGATCAAGGGTTCCATGAAATGAATGATTATTGGTGGGATGCTGTTAGAAACACCTTGAATAGCTACCAGGAATTTATGGACAGCTATAAAAATAAATATTGGACGCGATCCATACAGACAAGGATGCGGGAGACCATAGTATATGGAAGGTACAACCCAAGCGTAGGACAAACACCGACCTCGTATTTTTATCGCATGTTTGCAGGGCAAGATATTTAGATCCACCCATGGGTGACAGGTATGTGGTGGAAGCTTTGAGTCACCATTTTCCTGAAACGGTAAGCTTAGCACAATTTGCCAGTCAAGCTAATACTATAGAAGCGATGACCTTGTTACTCACTGATTATGAGAGGAAAATGAATTGTGACAATCGCGTTAAACAAGGGAATATGAGAAGAGATAGCTACCCTAATAGATATCCAGAAGAACAGAACCGTGATAGAAATCAAATAGTAGAAAGGAACGACCAGAGAAATGTGTCAAGATACCAAGATAGGGAAGGTGGAAGAAATTACTACAGAAACGATAACCGGAATGACCGGAGATATGATAATAATAATAATAATTACAATAATAATTATAGGGGCAACCACGCTTCAAATAACTATCGAGCGAATTTTATACGTCGAAACTATGATTCCCTAATTTACAATAGTCGTTACCCGAGGGAGACTGATCGAAATAGATATTCTCGCAGTGAGGAGAGACAGAGTGAGGTGAACAACAATTATGAACAGTTAAGAAATAGAGAGCAACATAGTTCCCTTTCCCAGTCAGAAAATTGTCAACAGGAAGGGAGAAGAGAGGAGAGAGTAACCATAAATGAAAATCAGGAAAACTAGAGAAGACTGTGAGTGAGTGCAGTGGTCAACCACAGTCAAATAGCAGATCACTGTCTTGGATAACCAGTTTAGGTCAGGATTTTATGGACAACGAGAGAATCAATAAAAATATAATTGAAAGTGATGTAGTCTCTATTACCGGTCAATATGGGAAAACCACCAAAATTTTATTATTGATACTGGTGCCGAAATATCATTGATGAGTATGACTAAATACCATGAATTAAAAGAAATGGAAAAGGGAATCACGTCATCCGAAGGAAAGGCTAATAGAATTTATGAGTTACCTGTGAGCAAAATTACTATAGTGGGTGTAACAGGACGAGCCAATCGAACTGCTCGCAAACAAATAATGATGAATGTACAATTCAATGGAAGGGTGATACCATTAACATTTGTAGTATATCAAAATATAGAAACAGAAATATTAGTCGGATGTGATAACTTGCGGAAGTATGAAACTATTATTGATTTAGAAACTAATCAGGTGGTATTTACATACGATAAACAAAAAATACCTATAAAAATTATAAATAGAAATGAAGAGGTAAGGAAAATGGTCAATTCAACCAAATTAAGTGATAAATTTGAATACTCATATAAGGATAGACCAATCAATAGAAAGTCACTACAGCAGTTAACACTAAATAATCCAATGTGGGAGGAGAAAATGCAAGAAATCAGACAATTCTGTAATCATAATAATCAACTAAACAAAGAGCAAATAGATCAGTTAATGGAAATTTATTTGAAACATTATAAAGTATTCTCAAACAAATCTGGCAAAATAGTAGGAGTGCAATGTAATTACCACTAAGAGAAAATGTGACGTTTAACAAAAGATAATATCCCATACCCTACAAATTAAGAGAGCAAGTACAGGAAGAAATCGACAAAATGCTTCGTGAAGACATCATTGAACTAAGTCAGTCAGAACACACTAGCCCATTAGTAGTAATTCCCAAAAAAGATAAGTCCTTAAGATTGTGTTTAGATGCACGTCAAATTAATCAGATGATAATTGCTGATAAGACGTCGCCTGAGAACATAGGAGAAATTTTAAAACGTTTTAATAACGTACAATTTTTTAGTAGTTGGGATGCTGTATCTGGATATTGGCAAGTAGAATTGCATCCAGAAAGCAGAAAATATGTGAGTTTCATAGTAAACGGTAGGAATTATCAATTTAAAAGATTACCTTTTGGTCTGGTCAATAGTGTGGCTATATTTATAAAATGTCTTGATGAAGTATTGGGTAAGGAGATTTTGGAATTTACTACAGTATATGTCGATGATTTGGTAATTGCATCAAGCAGTTGGGAAGAACACTGTCATCGAATTGATAAGGTACTTACCAGATTGGGAGAACATGGAATTACGCAAAAATTAGACAAGTCAACATTCATTGTCAGCAAGATTAAGTTTTTAGGGTTTATAGTTTCTGATACCGGCATATCGGCGGATCCTGATAAAATACAATCAATACAGAATTTCTCATGTCCAAAAAATGTAAAAAAATTACAAAGTTTCTTAGGTCTTTGTAATTATTACAGAAGTTTCCAAAGTAATTACTCCGACCTAACACATCATTATCAACATTTAATTTGTAAGAAGAATAAGTGGAAGTGGACCGAAAAGGATGAGGAAGTATTCAAGGAAGTGAAACAGAGATTTTTACAGTGCGTCATGTTAAGTCACCCAGATTTTAGTAAAGTTTTTTATTTAAATTATGATGCCAGTGGAGTAAGTTTAGGATAGGTGTTATATCAAGAAAATGACAAGGGGGAACCAAAGGTAATAGCTTTTGCAAGCCGTACACTAACTAAAGCAGAATTTAATTATACAATAACTGAAAAAGAGACATTGAGTGTTGTATTTGCAATAACTAAATTCAGAACATACTTATTAAACAGTGAGGTAGTAGTACGAACAGATCATCAAGCAATAACCTTTTTTAAAAACTGTAAGATGTCACATGGAAGGCTCACAAATGGATGCTCCAGTTACAAGAGTATCATATAAAATGGGAGTACTTACCAGGCATTAAAAATATAGTAGCGGATATATTATCCAGAGTAGGTGATCAAGAAGAAATAATGGCCAAAGAAGCACGTAAAGTTTTGGCATGCTTTAGGAATAAAAGAGAATTAAAACTCATCGTGGAAGAAATAAAGAAATTACAGCCAACCGATATTAGAATACAAAAGTTGAGGAAAAGGATGGAAAGCACTTCCAACACTACATCACATTATATGATTCATGAAGGAATGATGTTTAGGAACACCGACAAAAGAAATACTGATTGGAAAATTTTAGTGCCAGAAGAGGTATGTAATAAATTAATTGTTGATTATCATGAGAGATATGGACACCAAGGCCAGAAGAAAGTAGTGTCAGCACTTAAGGAACACTTTTACATGAATAAATTAGAAAAGAAAGTAATTCGATCCATAGAAACATGTAATATTTGTCAAAAAGTCAAGTTAGCTAATGTTAGATATGAGGGAAGGCGGATAAATAATCAAGCATTGAGATCGCTAGAACAAGTTTTTATTGACATTTGTGGACCATTCCCAACTAGTGGTAGGAGACGTAGCAAGTACGTATTGATTATCATGGACAGTTTTACTAGATTTACAAAATTATATCCCATCACTAAGGCCAATACTTACACTATAGTTAAAATAATTAAAGAAAAGTTTATAAAGGAGGTAGGATTGCCTAATAGTATTATATCTGATCATGGAACACAATTTAAAGGTGTCAAGTGGCAGAATGCTATGAGAGCCATAAAAATTCGTACGTATAAAACATCGGTTTACCATCCCAATAGTAACCCGGCCGAAAGAATGCTCAAAGAAGTGGGTCGTCTATTCCGCACATATTGCCATGATCAACATAATAGATGGAGCGAATATGTTAGTAAAGCAGAGGAGTTTATAAATTTAGCCAATCATGATAGTACCGGTGTGACACCATATGAGGCAATGTATAAGAAACGCCCACCCAGAATTATCGAAAGTTTAGTTGATTCTACATGGTTCATTCAACTACAGAAGGACATACAAGTTATTATGGAGAGTCGGATTAAAGTGAAGGCAGAGGAAAGAGCCAGACGACAATACAAGAAGAGATATAAACAAATAGATTGTAATATAGGAGAGTTAGTACTGGTTCGTAACAGACAACTTTCCAGCGTAAGGAGAAGTTGATGAAAAAATTATTTTTATGTTATGTAGGCCCATTCATAATTAATACAGTGAATGATAACAATACGGTAGTAATAAAATACCAGGATGGAAAAATTAAAGGAACCTACAATATTAATCAACTTCGCCCGTATAAGTCTGATAAGAAATAAATGAATTCTGCAACAAAGAACAAATGAAATATATGCCTCGGATTGGGAAGGTGAGGTCCGAAAGAAAGAGAATGTTTAGTCATGTTTTTGAGTTTTTTAGCCATAAAATTAGGCACAATTGTTATTTATTATTTATTATTTTGATGTAAAACCAGTTGGTTTAATTAACGTTGTTTTATGTCATAAATAAGTGTTTAAGATATCATGATTCATAATAATAAGGAACCATATTTGTAATATTAATAAGAGAAAAAACTAATTTGTTAAAAGAATTTTGTGAGGTACAAATACCTAATTAATCAGATGTTTAAATGTTAAGATTAGACTATATTGGTTATTTTAAAATTTCATCTAAAATTGTATCTGAAATTATGAAATAAGGGAAGGTATTATATACTGCTGTTAAAATGCACACAGTACATAATAGGGAGATAATAAATTTCAAAAGAGGAAGGATGCAGATTTTGTATTGAATGTAAACAAAAAAACATTGGGAATATCGACTTACTCAGTCAACATAGAGGTCGATTCCTATATGATATAAAACCATATTTAGTTATATGTTCAGAAAATAATATATGAAATAGGAATGAATTTTATAAGAAGAGTAAAGAGTAATAAAATTATAATTTAATAAATAACCAATAGAATTACGAATATTAGAGGTAAAATAAAGATGTTTAATAAGAAATAGAAAAATGATATGTTTTAATAGATATATGATAAACAGATGTAAAGAAATTAGGGAATTATCATGGGGGCAATTTTGTAAATTGTTAAGAAATTGTTTTGTATAGTGATGAAGAAAAATGTATTAGTCTAATTTTAAATTCAATAAGAGTAACGTTATGAGTCTAATTTTAAATTCAATAAGAGTAACGTTATGAGTCTAATTTTAAAATCAATAAGAGTAACGTTATAACTCTAAAATTATATATCTAATAGTAAATACAGGAAGAGTCTAATTTGATAAAATAACATTTGTACATCATCAAAGTTAATGTAACATGGAAAAGAAAATAAAGTAAAGGATTTTAAATCGTGATACCAGAGTTTGATTATAATATTTAATAAATAAATAATAATACGAGAAATATAACAATATCCTTGATAAAACGACGACAGAAGAGGAAAATCTTGGACTGGAGAAGAGTTTAAGTGGCCATAAAGGATAATTAAGTGTTCCGAGGAGACATCTGTGTTGCAGTAGTCCTGGAAAGCGGCATTCAGCGGTGAGAGCAATAAGAAATTTGTGTGAAGGAACAGATTGCCAACCCTAATATTGCTTTTGAAAAAAGGTAAACAACAACCAGAAGTGAACCCGTGGCAGCTGGAAGAATTCAGAGACGGTTAAGTTACATTAGTCTGTTATTTATTTTTTAAATGCTTAATTATCAAAATACTACATATTAACTGAATCTGGTTTGGTTTAAAGAAAAGAAAATAATAGATACAATCGTAAATACGATCAAATAACTTAATAATTATTAACCCTGAAAGAAAGAGTTTCTTTACATGTACTGGTAAATAAAAAAAAACATAATAACAGTAGGTACATTTCTTAATTACCATACGTATAAATAATTACAACACATAAATGACGCAACCAACGTGGTGCATATAATAAATATTATATTATATATCAGTAAAAAACAACAGTACATAAATGGCTGATCCAAAGTGGAGCAGATCTTAATTACATTACCTGTAATTAATCACAGTACAATATATATATATATATATATATATATATATACATACCCTGACATCAGAGTACGGATGTTTTAAAAAATATTATTTGCAATACGATATGTAATTTTTTTGATGCTTTACGTGTGTATTAACAGTTTACGTAGCGGTTATTCAGTTGCCGAAACACGCGATCTTGCGACGTGGACACGATCTTGTGTTTGCCGGTCAACACCAACGGCGTGGCAACACAGTTTGCGTGGTCGGTATACTTTAGCACGCTCTGTTTGTTTAACAGCATGAATTTGTACATGCCGGTCACCGGGCACCGAGACAGAGCAATATTGTCGACGAAATACACATGCGATTGGGTGGTTTCGTTCCAGGTCAACGACGGGATAGTGTAATGCAATAGGATGCGATGCAACTTTGGAATGTCGTTGATGTAGCGCAGTTCGCCTGACGTAACGTCGTGCAGAATTATCTCGGAGCCGGGATCGTCCAACCAGCCTCCCAGTTTACAGACGTCGTCTTGCGCGCTCAAACCCAAGTTGCAAGCGATAATGTTGGTCAGATCGTCCGCGTTGATGTACTGATAGTTGTGTGCCACGTTGGTAGCGAACGTGTAGACTTCGTTCAACAGCACTTTGCCGTCGTCGTCCAAGAATAACGGTATGCTGAGATTGTTCACCGCGCTGGTGTAGGTGACTATACGGCTAACCATCTCGTTGTCGCCGTCCGTATAGTGTACGTGTTTGTTGCACAGGTACTTTGACACGTGCTCCTTGCAGTTGCCCAACGAGCTAAACACGCACGTCGTATCTTGACGGCGCGGCGTCTGTGTCAACGGGGTACAGTAAAACAACGATATTTCTTAATTATAAAATAGCGGTCGGGTAACGTATTGCCTTACACATGCTCGTAAGTGATACGCAGATACACAATCCAGACAAATAACTATATAACTAGTGTACAAACAGACCATGGGTGTATTGCACGCTGATCGTATTATCGAACACTTTCGACGCGGCCTATACAATCACAAGCCGGCGTCTTACATCATATCTGTGGACGGAGAGTTGATCCGATACAAGGGTATGGTCAACACCAACATGACCCAGCACAACGCCGAAGAGGCTATCGCCAACACCTCGTACGAGTACTTGGTGCGCACCATTATGTGGATTCATACGTACGTGGGTCTCTGTGCGCGCGAGGTAATCGTCTACATGGACGGCGCTCGTGTGGCCAACAAGACGACGGCCCGACCCGAATGCGCGCTGGACGTGAGTCTGATACGTACGACGTTCACGAGACTGTGCGCCGAAAACGGCTATCGTGTGCACGCATTAGATCACGGCGAATCGGAACTGCAGATGTATCTCCAACGAGACCGCGACGTGGATCTCAACATACTGTTGACACGCGACTCCGACATGCTGTCCATATGCTACAATCACATGCCCAAATATTTGTGCACAAAGACTGGCACAGAATTACAGTACGCGGGCATGGAGCGACGTGGTCTGGTGGCGTCGACTCTAGACGAAACCGACACGATCCAAGAGACGGCGGAAGACGACGATGACACGACATTCGGGGTATGCCGATGGAATACGGCCAGTGTAAATATATTCTCGGACGACAGAATATCCGACATAAACGCTGCCTACACCCACGTGGCCGAGGACGGTGCCAAAGTGTTGGACTCGTGTCTGTGGATCGTGTGCGGCAGTGGGTCGAAACCGATGCAAGCCATCGGATTCGACGCCTGCGAACATAGGGTCGGCTATAATGACATGGTGTTTCGCACGTTTGCAGCAATGTGTGGCACAGACTTTACCGATTCGATGTTGACGTCCAGCATGTTCACCGGCTTCTTTAGCGCGGTAGGCGCTGACGAAAAAGATACACAAACACACTCAAAGACTTGTCAAAAATTGTAGCTAGTATCCTCTACATGGGTTTGAAAGGGGGCGGAGAGATTAAACGAGGACTGGGCACCGTCAACAGATATAATAATACGTGTCAACAATTTAACCCGTACGACATAACAGTCACGGTGTCCATATACTATGAATACATATCCACAGGCGTAATGCCCAACATGCGAATACCGAAATTCAACACGGTGTTGGCCGTGAAACATTTTGTGTACGCCATGCGTGCCGGCGTCAACGACCGGTTCATCAAACGAGAACTGATCAGATGGGCCAACACCGTGCCTCTATACGAGTGTCTGATGAATCTAGACGCACATCTGTTCACGTACGAACCACCGACAGCGTCGAGAACCGAACCTGCAGCGTCCGCACCAAAAGCGATCACCGTACTGCAGAACGACATCACCGCCAGTATAGCTGCGGCCGAACCGTTTATACATTTCCTGGCCGACAAAAACAACGTACTAGAATCTACAAATTGAACACGCCGGAACCGGCAAAGCAGCCAGCTCAACCGTCGGAAAAGCGCACCCTGCATATAGCGTTTAGCGACAGCAGCAGTGACGAAGACGAGAAGCCAAGACCACGACTACCGCCGCCAGCACCAGCAGCAGCGCCGTTGACACCACCGCAGTTGGTGTTTGAATTGGACGCGTATTAAATCAGTTTTTTTGGTATAAATATGTATATGTAAATAAAAATTACAAAATATCTTTTGAACGTTATTCCTTTTATCAGTAAATTCGTTGCTCCTTGGGTGTATACACTCCTGGATTAGTACTGCTAAAATCTTGGTACAGCGTATGCTCTATGAGTTGGGACTCGTCTGTGGTAAATTCTAGTTCCACAGCCGCCATCTGCCAGCCTTGTCGTGTCAACATGTCTTCGGGACACACGGGGTGGCGACCGATATCGGTCAGTGACGAGTACAATGTCACATACTTGTACGGCACGGTGATTCGTTTCCGTTGTTTCACGTCCTGAGTAACACCGTACGCCACGTCGGAACACTGGCTAGACGGATCGCCAGGAACGAGGTTTTTCACCCGAGTCTCTGCCGGGTCGCCGCAATCGCAGACGAAGCTCTGGCGGTCGTCACCAAACACGGTTCGCACGCCGGGATGCGCTCTGTACACGAGGTCCGCGCAGTAATTGGCGATCGGATGGAACCGATTGTGAGGGTCTTCCATGTAATGGTTGCCGCGCATGTCCGTACCGTTGAACTTGCATCGATACCGGTAGTTGCCGTCCGGCATGAGTTCGTCTTCGTCATGGATCGCGGACCAACACGGATCGACTCGCCGGTTCTCCAGATAGTCCCACAGCACGTTTTGCGGATCGTTGATGTGACTGTTGTTGCACGCTACGAGATCGCCGCCCAGTTTGCCGCCGATCAGAAGGGGGTACTTGGTTCGACAAACGATCGAGTTGACGGTCATCATGGCTACCGTGGTTTTCATGTTGCATTCCGGCCGAGGGCCAAGTGTACAGTGTACGCCCGGTTTAAGTATCGACGATTGGTACGTAAACGTTTCACCGTCATTGACGAGAACGGCTTTTGCCGAGTCGTTGGCACACGTACGTATACAGTCCAAGTCTTTGCCGGTAGCGCCGATAAACACCGGACCTTTACCGCAGTTTTTCGCTTTGACGACTTCTGGATTTGTAGTGACCAAGTTCAGAGTCGAAATATTATTGATGCCCGAACCGTTTAACAAGGCTCGTGTAGCGTTGCGTTCGTACAAGTTCATCGCCATACGGTCCACGGTCGGTCCGATATTCTTATCGAAACGATAGTAATATAGTATCGTTACCAACAACGCGATAATGCAGAAGCGGTCATGATAAATACCTGCATACGCCAATCCATGATGACGAGGACACCATTAACGACAGTCCCATTTGTTAACACACTCGTGTAAAGTAGTCTGATATGTTACTATTATTAATACAACCGCAATATCATAGAACTCGACGACGCTTTTACAAAGTCCGCTCTCTACGAGACGTGTTTAAAGTCAAACATTCTACGCAACATCGACTTGGCAATGAGGACACGCAAACGTTGGGCAAACTAGTCAACAAGAATAACGCGCTCAGTATGCGCGAATTCCCCATCGTCATCAGCAAAGTATTGGTAAAATTCGGCCTGACGTTTGTCACAGAGAAAATCCCACGACAGCGCGCCTACATTAACCCGGAAAACATGTCGACGAACATAGAAGCGGACGAGCTGGCGCGTCTGGAGGTACAGGAGCGAGCACAAGGAGGTACGTTCCAGCCAAGCATATACATGATAGTGGCTAAAAACATAGCTGCGAGCGTGTTAGGCACGTCTATACAATCGTTGCGCGAACTAATAATCAAAACTGTACAACCGATCAAACCCGGCGCCTCGATACCGGCAGGGAGCAAGGTTCCCCTTGTACCCAATAAGATGCAAATCAATTCTGTACAACAGGCTATACCGGACATTGATGCAACGAAACATTTTACCAACTTTGCCGACACGTTCAAGTCGCCTAGAAACGATAACAACAACTCCGATGCACCGACTACGTCGTCTGTGAAGAGCATCACCGAACACACGGTGAGCGTCGAAAGGGTACTCGAAAAGAAACGTACAGAAGCGGCGACAAGCAGACGGAATCAACGAGACGCGGTGGTCGGTTTACATCGCGCCGAAATACACGCGACCCCGACAAGCACTGTTGACGTTGACGACGACGACGTGGTAGACGACAGACACGACACAGACATGGACGTGGAAGAAGCCGCTGAAGAGAAGGAAGAGGGCACTCTTGATAGCGTGTCGGTTGCTAGCGAACAACTGCCGGAAGCTACCGACACTGATGCCGCGGATATAGTCGACCGGTATATTAAAGAACACCAGCCGCGCCCCTTATTACTGTCACCTTCTTTGTCTCCGAAACATCAGAAACAACAACAACAACAGACTCTTCCCAGTATTATTTCCAACAACGAAGAGTTGACGAAACCGCTGCGGCCTATAAGTGCCAACGAATTCATGTCGATAATAGAAATCAATTATACTAGCCTATTGAACGACGGTGACAAGGCGCAGAAAGACAACGGCTTAGATAATCGCCAGCAACAGCGTTATTACGACAGATACTCGCCGACACCGAAGCCACCTCCTTCTGTCGCTTCGTTAACGTTCGACGACGGCGAAGATGAAGACGAGATGTAACCCGAATGAGTGCGCTGAGTGAATTTTTATATAACTCAGACAAGGCCCTAGTATCGTCATTAGGAGTAGCGCTTTACAGATATCACTCTAGATATTGTCTATTGAGGCGATCGGCTATAATATTGTGGTCGACACTTTTATAGTGCATTCCAAGTGCGCTGAATTGTACATTCCGTACACGATCAGTCTAGATTTGCACAGACGTTACAAACACCGGCTGACTGAAGACGAAGACGACCGCTTTGTTCAAGTGAAAACGTTGGACGTGCACGTCCACTATGGCGCATTCTGTTCCCTCGTTTATACAGTCGAGTTTGGTCACGGATATCGACTACCTCGCATCGTGTATAATGCGAGCGTGTGAAGACGAATCTGTCGAGCCGCAAGCCCAAGCTATAGCTCCGTACATGATGGTGTGTAAAGATATGTCGGCGGACGAATGCGCCGCACTCTTCGCCAGACCAGGTGCCAAACGACTGCTCAACAAACTGTTCGACTGCGAGTCCGTGTTTATGGGACCCACTCTGCGAGCGTTGGGCATAGACATTGTCGCCTACATGACGGCCGGCAAGATTCAGCAATCGTTGGACGTCAAACACTATCAGAAAAATAAGACGGAAACATGTTTGGATCGCATCACGCCCAACGTCAAGAACAATATACTGTACTCGGATAACGATTTTATGTGGGTACGTGTACACTGCGACCTGCTGTCTGAAGAGGAATGTATGCGTCCGTTTGTTATACACGAAACTCGAACGTTCAAGAGACTCGAAGGCATCGACAAATACTTTAAAACGCATTATTGCGGCGTAAAAAAGTTTAGCGTCACCGCGGTGTCGAAACAGTCGGCCACCGCCAACAAGACAAAACTGACCACAGTGCGCGAAAGAGGCGGAAGCTTTAGCACGGTCAGTAAACTTCAATCATCTCCAGCGACTTTTTATTATTATTATTACTACTACTAACGGTCAGAGAAACAACATGCGCATATAATGACTATAACAGACGCAACACCTACGCCGGCGCCGCGGCTGTACGGTGGTGTAGAAAATCCGGTGGTTAGCGTTATAAAGTCCAAAGTGTTACAAGAGTTTATACCGCAAGTGCCCGAGATCGTCGCCTTTATAGAGAAACAATACGGTTTCAACACCGCGATCGCTCACGATTACCTACAGAACAAGGTGAGCGACGTGCTGGCCGTACTGTTTACACCGTTGCTGGACGAACAGCGCAAACGGCAGCGCAAAATAGACGCGCTGAACGAAGAGCTGGTGTTTGTCAAAGATCTGTACTGGAGAGACGCCGGTAACGCTAACGCGATGCGCAACGAATACGAACGCAAGACCGTCAAAGCCGTCAAAGAAATCGCCTCACGAAAACGCAAAACAGTAAACACACCGCCAAACTCATGGCGTTGATGCGCGTGTTCGGCCTGCCTGCGCAGAGAGTCAAAGTGTCGAACGCGTGGACCGACTTGGAAGACAGTGTAAACAAGTTGTTGCAACAGCGACAGGAACACGAAACTATGAAACAACAAATCGAAACGCTACAAGAAAAGCTAAAGGAGAAGGCAAACCAACTGAACGCCACCGTCGAGGACGGACAGAAACAGTTCAGCGAGCGTATCGCTTGCCTGTCGGACGAACTAGTGGCAATACGTCAAGAGCTAGAGTGTTACAAGACGAACGCGGAACATCGAATCGCCACGTTGGAACAGATCTTTGATCAGAAAAACGCGTAATTCGAAACGCTCAAGGCGAGCCACGCCGAAAGGCAGGCGCGCATCGACCAACTGAGTGCGAGCGATGTCAGTAAACAGTCGCGTATAAATCAGCTGACTGAGAGCGACGTCAGCATACAGGCGCAGGTGGATCGACTGACTGATCGAGTCGCCGAGTTGGAACAGAGTGTGAATCAGAAAAACGAGCAAATCGAAAAGATCACTGCGGCTAGAGACTCTACACTCTTGTTGATGAGCACCGCTAGAAAAGATTGTTTGACAACTGTCAGTTAGTACACGGCACGAATCGACGCGCTGAACAAAGAGTTAAACGCTTTGCGTATAAAATTGACCGAGTCCACAGAGATTAACAACCAGACTAACATGTGTCTCGTCGAGTATGAAATGATTAAAACTCTGTACGAACGGGTGTCGGAATCGTTGGAAAAGGCGCGAGCCTACTACGCCGGTAGTAAAGCGGCCATGGACTATAACGAGCCGGTGACAAACATTATTCTCGACGTGCTGACCAAAGTGCAGGCGAACGTCTTGGATTTCTCCAGAGTCAAAATACCCAAGCCCACGCCGATCTTGGCGCACGCAGAAGTGCAGACGGCTGAAATACCCGTACAAGAAGACTCGACAAGTATACAACGACTCGAAGACATTGAAACGAACTTTGTCCAGCGACAACAACTTGAAACCATTGCTGACAACGCGAACCCGGCGTGCACTAGTCAAGCGGTCGCGTTGCCGGCCAACACCAAAAAAACAAACGTTCGAAGCGACGATGACGGATGCAGGTTCCGACCCGGATTAGACACCGACGCCCAGAGGTAAACATAGACGCAAACAACCGCCGCCGGCCGACAAACGGAGACCTCAACGAACCGACGAGAGCCGACCGTTCGACATAGACGTGTTTAACAAACAGTTCGATCGCGTCGTCCACAAGGCGGAAGGTTACTTCGGTAAGACTACACTGTCTCAAGACACCGCCAAAACTGTCGTCGGTGACGACGATGTGACGATGGAAGACGCAAACGGTCCGTTTGAAAATTATCGGCCGAAAATACTCACGTTTCAGGAGAATCTAGTGTCAGCGGCATCGGTACAGGCCGATCAAATGTCGGTGCGTACCGACGGAAACGATACAGACACGGATTCGATATGCAAGTTCATCGAATTCGAAGCGGCGGAATCGTTGTCTGCTGACTTGGAAGCGATACTCGAAGCGGAGGAATCGTTGCCCAACTTTGAAGCAATGCTCGATTCAGAAGCAATAATTGAAGATGATGAAGGTCGGGGTGAAATACACGAAACACAATATAAGATGTAGTGAAAAATTTTTATTTACAATATATATTAGTGAAAAATTTATATTACAATATATACAGATACACATGAATGGTTGTGGTGTTTGAGACAAATATATCTAATAATGTTTCAATACGATGACTCTGCGTTTTGAAAGTGTCCTTTTTTTCGGACCGCTGGGCGGCAGCGTGCTGGCGACTCGACGGGCATACTCCTTCTTGACGGACTGGTTAAACACGGATCTGCGGCTGGGTCTCAACGGTATGCGGCTGCGACTGTTTGATTTGAACACCACGCCGTAACTGCTGCCACCGCTGCTTTCTCGCCGTCTGTTGGCGTAGCGTTTCGTGACAAAACCGCCGTCATCGGTCGGACGTACAGTCGGCTCGGCTCTGCACTCAGGCTTTCGTACTCTGCACCAGCGTTGAGGACGTCTTCCGTTGGAAACGCGCTGCTGGCAGGTCGGCACTCGTATTCGTTGCACGAATCTAGGCGTGTTGGGAATATCCTGCTGGAAGAAGCCGCGCACCGTCAACAGCGCTTTGCAAAACGCGCAGAACGGATCGTAGCGGTCACAAAACGGTACGGTACTCATGTCCACTTTGGTCGTGTCTACAAAGAAGGGCACCATCAGATTCTGAAAACTCTGGTAGAACGGCTGGTACGAGTAGCGCAGAAACACGTGCAGCGCGTCGTCGGGCATGGTGTTGCAGTAGATTCGTCGCAGTTGTACTTGGCTACCAGATCGTTGATGTTGCCTCGAACTCCGTGTATGGCGGCGTCCACCACTTTGCCGCCGACCACGATCACCAGAGCAAAGTCGTCTTACAGGTACTGGCCCGAAGCGGTGTTCTGCGGCACGGGCGGCGCCAAATGATGCTGGGTCGACTGCGGCGGCCGATACTGTAGCTGTGTACCCACATGCGCCCTCTTGTAACGGGCGGCGAAGAAGGCAATAGTCTCCATCCGATCGGTCTCGGGCATCATTCTGTTGAACAGATGCATGTTGTTGAACTCGAACTTGGCGGTGAGCGTCTTCTCCGGCGGCTATATACTGTCGGCCAGCCGCGAAGAGATCGGCACATCCGTGGGCACCAGAATCAACGTGTTGCGTACAAACACGGTGATTACGTCGGTGGTGCGCATGTTCACAGACTTCGCGATGAACCGATCGACCTCGTTGTTCAACTCGATGTCGTCCGGCCGCAGTTGGTATACGGCCGCGCCGCCGCCACCGCCCGTCTTGTTGGCCACGTTCTTGTAGCCGTGGTAGTAGGGCGACTGTCGATCGTCGCTCGGAATCGGCATCGTCGGGTAGTAGCTGTGTTCCAGCACTTCCTTCAGCCTGTTCATCTCCATACGTTTGGCGTACGACTCTCGGTCTATAGTAATGATTATATCGTCGTCTTCGTCGTCGCTGCTGCTGTCTTCAGACCACCACGATTTGTTCGCATCGGACGGCCGATGCGGTGTATAACCGTCTTTAGACAACGGTACATCATCGCAGTCGGCCATAACTTCGTCGTCTTCATCGCCGCCTTGCTGTTGTGCGGCGTTGTCGACGCCACGCCTGTCGTAAATAAACAGATCGTCTTCAAAATCTATAATCAGAGCGTCCATGGCGGTGTCAAATGTATAACTGACGCGCGTTACATTCTATCACGGTATTTATATATAGTAATCGTACACATACTATTTGTAGTGTTTGTACAATTTTAACGAATGAAATGTTTCCGCTAGCGGGGTAAAGCCTGTACCCGAGACTGTTGGTGAAGAAAGCGCCGGCTCATATCGACCGGTTCCAAAAGTTGACGAAACCCGGTTATCCTTACTACGACATCAGGGACAAACTGACCGAACCGAATCCGTTGGACTACGCCATCCAGAACCTACCCAACACGGTGCTTTCGTTGCCGCGAGGCAGCATATACGACAAGATCACTTTTCTCCACCAAGAATTACCCGACTTTCGCATGGTGCCCGTCGAAGGCTCGGAACGTTCGCAGATCAACGACGCTTCGACGAGTGGCGGCAGCGGCACACCGGGAATCGTCAAACCCCGACCGCCTACCGCGTTTACGAACCGAGGCAACAAAGGCTATCCCATATTCAAAGTGCCCGGTGTCGATAACGCAGACGGCGACGACACGAACATAGAGAGACTGCTGGATTTGAGTTCAAAACCGTTGGCTCTCGACGAAACAGCCGTCAAAATGTTTCTCGGTACCGATTATACGGCCTTGGAAATAATGCTGGTCGACGGTTCGATCAACTACAGCGACCAACGCACCAAAGAATCAGTGATGGCGAAAGCGAGCCAATACTTGCCCGTGCCGAGAGCCACCGTATAGGCCGTGCTCTCCGGCAAGAACCAACATTTGAACAAAGACACGCTGAAAGTGGGCATACTCTACACGCTTATCACGTCGATGAACGACACGCTAGTGTCCCGTGTATTGGACGACGTTGCTAACAAACTGGCTACACTGACCAACAACGCTGTCGACCGTGTGGAGTAACGTGTCCCGTTTTTCTTTCTCCACGGACTTTGTCTCTATCAAAAAAGTAGACATTGTTATTTAGATCCGAATATTTTTGCTCGAGTCGACTGCGACTACTAGTCCGACTATGTTAAGAATACATCAAGATATATATATATATATGTACATATATATTGTGTATATCCTTAACATATACGGACGGCTAGTTTGCCGAAGCAAAGTAGGCGGCTCCGTAAGAAGATCTGTTGCATCACTGTCGACCTGTACCACGTTCGGTTGTCCAAAGTAGTAGTATGTCTATGATAAGAATATAGTAATATATATGTATATTATATATTTTTTTTACTTCATATATATATATATATATATATATATATTGTAATAATAATTAATTAATCGATGTGTGTTGATGATATATAAGATATTGTGAAGTGTGTGAGACTCCGATGTAATCAAGCCCCACTCTTTGGGCTAGCCAATTTGTAATAAATTAATAAATAAGTTGTAAGTTGTAATGTGTTTAATTGGTGTGGCTCTCGACGTCTTACTGGCCTGAAACACTTCCTTAAGTTTCCCAGCTGGTCGAGTCCCAATGGTAGCAAGACTGGTCGAGTAGTGTAAGGTTGATGAAGGAATATATATGTTCAACTTCGCCGAAAGTTTCAAAACAAAAATTATTGTTTTGAAGGAAATTAAAAAAAAAAAAAAATTATGTTTATAAAAAAAAATAAAAAAAATTTTTTAATTTTATTAATTAATTAATTAGGATCAATTAATTAATATAGGGCTGTGAAGGTTTAAACAGTGTAATGCTCTTCTGAAAATTTTTATTAAAGTTTTAGTATATTTTAAATAAGCTATCACCACTCATAAGACTGTCTTCAAACCAATCGATACTTGTTTACCTTTTTATTTTTTAGGTTATCTTCACTTACGGGTGGTAAAGTCCTTGTAGATTATCAATTAGAATTATATTATTGGTAATTAGTATTATTGAAGAAATAAAGAAATAATAAGTATTGAAAAGTATTAATGTTTTATTAATTAATAGCAATATTGACTCTTATCGATTAGTATCGATTCTCAGGATATCGAAAAAAGTTACAAGTATATGATATAAAAATTAAATAGGGTTCTTTAAACAGCCAGTTATTATCAAAGTCAGAGAAATCGGGCTAATATTTAAAAAGTATAACGTTACAATCAAATTAATAGTTAATAATAAACACAGACATTGAATAATAATTTGTAAATATAATAATTGTTTTCACCCAACAGCTGTGTCGAACTAGAAGGCGGGGTTCTGGCAATGATGACCAATATTGCAAATGGCTGCCGTGAAGTTAGTAAGATGTCATTCGTATATTGGACGTTCCAAATAAAAGATTTTCCTGTAGTATTCCTGTTCTGATGTCTGCGAATCTCTTGTAAAATGTTGTGTAGTGTCTAGTGTACTGTTTCTGAGTTGTATTTAGTGTATCCGTATAATTATTAGTTCAAACACTTTCCCCGATTCCATCACTAATTTGGGTTAATGTATTACACAGTTTTCTTGTGTTTTGTGGTGTTTTTCAGAGTAGATATGTATTGTTCTGTGTTTATGGAGTGTTTCTTGATTGTTTCTGTTATAATATGATAGTTTTTAGAAGTATTCCACAAGTCACTCGCGATTTCACAATAACGTATTATACATTCGCTTTGTATGTCTATTATAGGTTAGGTTATGCACGTTACCAAACGTATGTCATGTTAACCGTTCAAAAACCAATAATTAACTAACTGTTTCCTTCAGTTTCAATTAAACTCTTAGCCCATATAATATTATTCTTAACATTGTTCAAATATTTTTTCACATCCTGTGTACACTTTACTATTTCACTATATGAATGCCTAAACTTTGGTTATTTGTCAATTTTATTCACTAGATGTGATTTAAATTAATCTTTCAGTTCATTCTGGTTATTTTCAGATTAAATAATGCCATTTTATAGTGTTTTCTGTCCAAAAAATAGTAATTTCACTTTCAGTTTGTTATACTCTGAAAAGTCAAAACATCAAAATTTACTTCCTGTCATTATATAAATTCAGCCATTTTATCAGTTATATTTAATATTAATAATCCTATATTGTATTAAAAGGTTCCTATTCCCTTATTTTCTGGTAATTAATTGAATTAGTTGTATTCTGAAACATTATTCTGGAATATATGACTCCCATGTCCAAATTTCTGAGTTTAGTCATTTTCATTTTTATTTATAATTCTGAATATATTTATTAAAACCTCTCTAAATGGTATGTGCAATTATATGGCATGATCTCAAGTTTATTTTGTCTAAACCCCTTTTGTTTATTTGCTTTTAAATGAGTAATTTCTCTGTTTTGATGAAGTTTGGTTTCCATTCTTTTGGCCTATGATTTTTTAACAATTTTTCTTACAAAATAATTTACAAACAATATATGATGTGTGATACCCTCTCTGACTTTTACAAATAGTATTATAAATTAAACATGTTTTCAAATTACACAAAAACAATTAGTATTGGTTACAATACAAACAATAGTTAAAACAAATAAAGAATATTATTTTTAAATAAATGGTTGTCTTCAAGTCAGACATTTTGCAACAAAATTCCCATTTCCAACATGGAAATATAGTTTACAACAAAGGTTTTGTACTAACTAACATCTTAATTACTCTCTACTATTTACAAGTGGTAACTATTTTTATAGTTCTGATGTTAGTTGTTTCAGACCCAAACAAATGGCCTTATATCTAAAACATTTTTAAACATTCTTATACTATATACATAAAAACCTTATATTTATATTCTTATTTCTAACTATTATTATAAGTAGGATTCTACAGTTTTTATACCGTCTCTTATACATTGTCTTTGGGGAATTGTACCCTGTCATTAATAAATAAATAGTATGAATTGTTCAAAAAGTATCATGAAATCTGTTTTTCTTTTTTCATGTAAAACAAAATGTTATTTTAAACAGATTCATGTCTTATGAACAACATATTGTCACAGTACACATTTTAAGTCATTGAAAAATGCATATTTCATTGCATCCAATGTTTGTGATTGCCAAGAATGAAACACAAGGTTCATTTTTTATAATACCCAAAACTATCACTGGTTCACTTTGCACTCTTATATTATGTTAATGCTAAATGGTCGTATAGTCTTATTAACATAATAAATTGGTTAGCGTTTTTTCAATGGAGATTTGTTCCATGGGTACCATATTATTGTTTCATCTTAGTTCACAGGCAACTTTTACTTTATACACTTCTCTCTCTTAAATTTGTATACATGTGGTTTTTATTTCGTTATACTTTTGTTTTTAAATATTTATTTTGGGGATATAGGGATTTGGGTGTCTTTTATAAGAGCATGACATCTTCTTCAGGATGCTGCCTTCTTCTTCTTTCATCAGTCTTCTTTTCTCCTGCCTTCTGGGACTGGTATCTTCTCCATCTTCTTCTTGATGCCATCAGGTTTCTTGGGATCTTCTCCATCTTCTTCTTTATTTCAGAAATACACAACCTGTATTGGTTGATCTTGGCTTATTTTAGGGTTTCTATTCTATTTATTCTCCCTCGTTGTGGGTTTGGTGATATTCAGTACTGCTTTATTATTTTCTTTTTTACCTTCCTGGGTTATACCTTGAAAACCTTTGGTTATGAGACTGGTTTTGGATGACTCATCATTAGTAACTCTTTTTACTTGCACTTGTATTTTCTTTATAATAATGATTTCTTTCCACAGTTGCTATGAATTAATCTATTTATATTAAACTTAATGCTTTCTTCCAAATTTAAATATTATAACTTCATTATTCTAATGATCAATTGCCATTCAATATTACGCTTACATCTGTCACGCTACAGATTGCTCTCCTCCAGAAGTAATTATTTCAGACATGTTTATGGATGAAATAATTTCTTATGATAATTTCATCATTTCTTATAATTCATTTTCTTCTCCATCTTTATATCGACTTTTTTATATTAGAGTTTTATTGATTTTATATATATGGTTACTTGTCTTACTACTGATCCTTTTCGGATAGTTAGTGTCTTCTGAGATATATTATAATTGTAATACATTTTCTTTCTATATCAACTTCGTGTTGTATCCTTGGGATATTAATTCCCTAACATTCCCTATCACGTGGGCTGGGGCAGATCAGAGGGGCACTGTACGCTACTTCTCTGCTGGCCATACACCACTTCTATAAATTGAGTACAGAGGCATATCCATCCCTGCTCAAAAACATAATGCTGCTGGAATTATCTTCAGTCAGTCATCGAATAAATAAATAAAAAGTAGTCTCATTTTCGACTAATAAAAATATCTTTGGATTCTCCACTTCGTAGTCTCTCAGATTATCTCACATTTTCTATCTTAATAAATCTTCATAATCATTATTATACTCATTACATATATATTTTTTCAAAACTCTTAACTTGTCTGATATATTTAATTTAATTATGGTTGAAAACCTTTCTTTTAATAATTCTGGTTACTGTTTACAGTGTAACTCTCTTTCTTCTTCATCTGAATTCTCTTTATACTTTCTTCTGGTTATTCATAGTATTAGCATGGTCTTTATAAATAGTCTTTCGTATTCATTATTTGAATGGTCTTAATATATTATATTTAATTTTTTAACATTGTATCTTTACATTAGATATACAGGTTGTTATTGATCATTTTATTTAAACATTTTGGTTTTTTCCTTTCTCTTAGAAAGTTATTAATCCGCCTTCGCATTCATTAACATTAATTCATTTAAATTATATTTCATGTGGTATTTCTTCTCTTTGCATTTCGTATAGGTTTTATTATGATCATTTGTTCGAAATCATCTTCTCCATATGTTTGGTATGAGTTGTTCTTCTTTGCTCTTAATTAACTGTATTCATTATCGTTTCAAAAGTAATTGGTCCCTTTGCTTCCAAATTTTTTCTTCTCTTGCATATTACACTCTTTTTTGTTATTCTTCTCTACTCCTTCAAATGTTAGGTTTTTCCACATTTATCCTGGATTCAAGTTAATTCTCTTTTCTGAATTAACCACTTTATTTTCTTCTCAATTCAATCATAATTAACACATAATTATTTTTTGGAACTTGGTTAGTTTTAATGTAAAATTCAAACTATTCTTTTTATTTAATTGAAAAATATTTCTCATAAATCCTTGTAATATGTTGATCTTATCTTGTTTCAAAGTTCTGACGTTCTATCAACATTCAAATTCTGTTTAATTCATTTATTCCCAGAATTGTTTCATTCAGAATTGTTTATAGTACTGTGATTTTACTATTATTTCTGAATGTTTTGGTATTTCTCCAAATTCAAATTCTTCTTAATTATTTACCATAAAGTTTTCTCACAAACTTAGTTATAGTAAGTTGGTCTTACTTCATTTTTATATTTTTCGTATATTAACTACAAAATTCCTTTCTTCTTAATTCTTCAAAAATGTTTTTCTCATAATTCAGTGGTAGTAAGCTGTGCTTGCTTAATTTTAAATTTTTTAAAATTAAGTTCAAAATTCTCTCTCTTTCTCTTTCTTCCATAAAGTTTTGTTCTAAATTATCAGGTTGTAGTAAGATGTACTTACTCAATTTTAAATTTTTATAATTATATTTCAATTCAAAAGTCTTTCTTTTTCTTTCTTCCATAAAGTTTGTTCCAAAATCATCAGGTTGTAGTAAGATGTTCTTACATATTTTGGAATTTTTTTAAAATAAATTCAAAATTCTAAATTCCTTCTTCTTATAATTCTTCAGAATGTTCTTTTCAAAATATTAGGTTGTAAGATGTACTTACATTATTTTAAAATTTTTTTAAAATAAAAATTCTAAATTCCTTCTTCTTATAATTCTCCAAAATGTTCTTCTCAAAATATTAGGTTGTAAGATGTACTTACATTATTTCCGAATTTTTTAAAATAAAAATTCTAAATTCCTTCTTCTTATAATTCTCCAAAACGTTCTTCTCAAAATATTAGGTTGTAAGATGTACTTACATTATTTTCGAATTTTTTAAAAATTATTAAAAATTCTTTTTCTTTTAATTCTCCAGAATTTTCTTTTCAAAATATTAGGTTGTAAGATGTACTTACATTATTTTTGAATTTTTATAATAAAAATTCTAAATTCCTTTTTCTTATAATTCTCCAGAATGTTCTTTTCAAAATATTAGGTTGTAAGATGTACTTACATATTTTAGAATTTTTAAAAATAAATTCAAAATTCTAAAACTCACAACTCATTCTTCATAATATTTCTTCATAGAAGCTTGATTGTACACTCCTTTGATTTTTCCTGAAACGATTTCCTTCAACTCATATGTATTGTTATGCTTATCATTTACCACAACATATGGGCCAGTGTATAGTAGTAGTAGTTTTTTGGTTATGCCTTCTAAGGTGCTAGGCAGCTCTCTATTTTTTAGGAGGACTTTTTCACCCTCTTTATATGTTACAATTCGCCCTATTGCCTTCTGGTATTTGGCTTGCCGTTTTTCCTGATCTTCTGCTACCTTATTGTAAAACTTCAACTGGTTGAATTTCCTATTGTTGTTCGTTGGAAATTCAATGATTTGTTCAATGTCTCGGGGAGTCGGCTTCTCATACATTGCTGAGTATGGTGGAATTCCTATAGCTGGATGGTGGGCGTAATTTAGGAATGTTTCTGTCGCTGCTAGGTACTCTTGCCACTTTTTCTGTTGGTTGTGACAGTATGTGCGCAATATCCTACCCACTTCTCTTAGTACTCTCTCAGCCGGATTGCTACTTGGGTGGTAGACTGATGTCTTATACGTTTTGACCCCAAGTGCTAATAAAGTGTCTCGCCATCTCCTCCCCTTAAACTGTGTACCATGGTCGGTAATAATAGAAGATGGTCTACCGATCTCTGGGATATACAAATCAATAATCACCGCCAAAACCTTTGCTGTTGTTGCCCGATTAACCGGATATAGCTTTATATACTTGGTGTAGTGATCCATTATAATTACCAAGTATTTATATCTGTGTCGACCACCACTACGGGGAAATGGCCCGCAGATATCCAAAAACACTTTTTCCAGTTTTGTGTTGGAAGTTATCGGTATCATGATACCCTCTGTCTTTTCATTGTTTACTTTTGCACATTGGCAGATCTTACAGCTTACAGGACTTGATGTATGTTCTCACCTTGCGGTTGATATTCTTGATCTTACAATTTTCCTCTAGAGCTTGTATCACTTTTAACGCTCCCATGTGACCATACCTGACATGGTAATCGATGATGACCTCCTTTTCGATTTGGTGTGGGATTATCACCTTCCATGTCTCATCGTCCAATGCGGTTTTTATGAATAAAATTCCCTTGTTAAGGTGGTAATATTTAGAAATGGTTTCATCATTGGCTTCCAAACGACTCACAATGTTTTTCAGCTTAGGATCAGACTGCTGATGGATTCGGATATTTATTAACAAAGCTTGTAAATCGGCTCTGGTCGTGAATATGTTATAAATTTTTACTAAGCTCTCCTTCTCTCCCTCGAAAGTCTGATCTTCCAGATTTATACGTGACAACACATCCGCTACCACGTTCTTCTTTCCTGGAATGTATTCCCATTTCAGGTCATATTCTTGTAGGGCGAGTACCCACCTAGCCAATCGGCCGTGACTCAATTTGCACCTACGAAGGAACGAGATGGATTTATGATCAGTTCGTACCGTGACTTGATATCCGAGAATGTACGTCCGGAACTTGCTGCATGCGAACACCACGCTCAACAATTCCTTTTCTGTCACACTGTAGTTCTTTTCGCACTGGTTCAGTGTGCGACTAGCGAAGCTTATTACCAGATGTTGTCCCTCCTCATCTTCCTGGTATAATGTCGTTCCTAAGCTTAGGTCGCTAGCGTCACAGTTTAGAAAGAACGGTTTCTTAAAATCTGGGTGACGAAGTATCACACTCTCCAGAAACTTCTCTTTTATCAATCGGAAAGTAATATCTTGATCTTCACCCCAAGTCCGTTTGTTTTTGGCAGATAACTGTGGTTGAAACTTGGCGGTCAACTCGGAATATCGGCTCTGAAACTTCCTGTAATAGTTACAGAGTCCGAGGAAAGATTGCAATTGTTTCCTGTTTCTTGGTTGCGGGAATCTCTGAATTGCCTCCACTTTTTCTGCCGATGGTGTAATACCTCTGTCGTCTAGGTTGAAGCCTAAGAATTGTACCTCGCGCGCTATGAACTTGGATTTCTCCAACTTCAGTGTTATGTTGTTCTGCGCTAGTTTGTTTAGTACAAATTCCACTATGTAACAGTGTTCCTCCCAGGTTCCGGATGTGATTAGTAAATCGTCAACCTAGACGGTGGCAAAATTGGAGCGCTTCTTGTCCAAGAATCTGGTACATGCATGTCACAAATATGGCGACAGAATTGACAAGTCCGAAGGGCAGTCTCTTGAACTGGTAATTGCGCCCTTCGAAAATGAACGCTACATACTGGCGGCTTTGTGGATGCAGCTCTACCTGCCAATAACCACAGACCGTATCCCAGGTGCTAATAAATCTAGTACCATGAAAACGTTTTAAGATTTCTTCTATTTCACCGGGAGAAGTTCTGTCATTCACAATTGTCTTATTCAACTCACGCGCATCTAAACAGAGCCGGACTTGTCCGTCTTTCTTCGGAACCGCAATAATTGGACTAGTGTAAGGTGATTGACTAATCTCAATTATGTCATTATCTAACATCTTGTTTATCTCTGTTCTCACGGCTTCTTTGAGCGATTGCGCTATTGGATATGACCTCCGGTTAAACTCTACGTTTTCTTTAAAACGAAGTTGGCACTGGTAGTTTTTTACCTTCCCTGGTTCATCAGAAAACACCGCCTTGTATTTCTCATATATAGCGATTAGACGATCAGCCAGATGTGTTGGTATTTTCTCGTTATCGCTTCCGCACTGGAAATTCCGTATTTCTTGGATCTTAACTGACCATAAATCCTCTCCTCCATGATTGTATATTATGGGTTTAGAAAGAGGGCTGTTTCTAATAACATTTATTTTACGAAGTTGTTGATGTATAGGGCTGGGAAGTATAGTTGTACTTCCTACCAGATCTGCGGTCCATGTTACTCCGTCTGGGAAAAGTGATACTTTATTTAAATTGAGATCGATTACCGCCGAATATCTACGAAGAATATCGCAACCGACTAAGATGTCAAATGGTAATCCGGTGGAGATTAAAAATTCCATGTCTAAAGCTATATCACGGCTAACGACACTTAAGGAAACTTGCTTCCTAATGGTTTTATTCTGGCGGCCAGTTGCACCTACCAACACAATGTTGTTGACTGGTAACATTGGCAAAGTTTTACCACATGTACCCTGTATTCTCTCCAACTCATTGGAGTTTATTATTGAAATATTAGCTCCTGTGTCTATCATTATTTTAGCGGGAACTCCTTCCACCTCCGCTGTTATATAAATTATCTCATTATTACTGTTGCTGAGACTCTTCTCGTTCTCTTCCAAAAGTTCAGTTCGTATGTCTTTCAGATAATGGTTACTTATGATAGTGATAATCTTATTATTGTTTGCTTGTTGCAAATCATCCTTTTCTAACCCAGGAAGTATAAGCAGTAACGGGTCATCGTTGTTGATTACTGCCTCCTCTCGTTTAAAGTATTTTGGTCAGTGTTTATGTTATTATTGACCGAGGCATCGTTCGGGAAACTCTGGTTTGTCTCCTGACGTTCTGTACCCTGGTTGATGTTTAACGCCCTGTTCGGTTGTCTGCCAAGATCTTCCAGGCTGGTACTTCGTCTTCCCTCTTCGTGTCTTGGGCCGTCTCGTTCCGCACTCCTCCATCTTCGGTCGGCGCCGTGGAAGCTGCTCCTCCTCGGTTGATAATATCTCCTGGGTCCGCGATCTTCTGCTCTTATAAAATTTACCCTAGGGCGCGACACTCGGTTATTACTATTGCTATTATTGTTATTGCTAAAATTATTATTATAGTAATTTCGGTTAGGTGGGTAAGGTCTGTCACCATTATTGTTGGGATATGGATTTCTCTGACTGTATGGGACATTATTATGTTGGTAAAAATTGTTTCTATTATTTGGGTAAGGGTTATTATTCCTCACTCCGTTAAAATTACCGTTAAACTGGTTATTACGCGGCTGGTTGTTAGGGCCGTCGTAATTACTGGGCTGGTTCCGGTTACTTGCATGGTTATTGCCGTTATTGGGGTAGATAGTCGGCCTTGCTTCTGGTCTCTCATTTCTCTTTCGGCTCTGCCGATAATACTCTTCGTTCTCGTATCCCTCCAATAACTCGGTCATTCCCTGGATCGTCTTGATCTGACTACCTCTCCGGGCCCTGATAATGTCCTCATCATAGTGATAAGATATCTTATTCACTAAACATTCTTCTGGGATTGCTGGCTCAAGGTGTTTTGCCATACACACCTTCCCCAGGAAATATGCCGTCATACTGCTACCTAATTGTGACCTGTATCTTCCATTACAAATATTGTCTCGGATCAAGTTCTGGGTGGTCTCAGACCAGTATTTTGTCTTAAACATTTTCCGGAACTGTTGGTAGTCGGAAATTTCACTCCGGTTGGCCATCCACCAATTATCTGTTATGTCTCGGAAAGACTCGTCGAATATCTCCCTGCTCTGGCTCCATTGAGTAATTTTATGCTTGGTCAAATATTCTTCTACCCTTGGCAGGAACTCCATCGGCTTGCGTTTGTATTGCCGGAAGTTGAGCCACTCTCGGCTTTCGTTGACGGGCAATCCGGTGAAATGAGTCGGTCTGTTTCTAATCGCTTCCATCTCCTCTCGGCTTTGTCGCACCTGACCGGTGATATTGGCCATGGTCTCTTGTATATCATTACATCGTTCTGTGACCTGGTTGCGTACTTTTCCGAATTCTTCTTGATTTTCCTTCCTCTGTTCTTCTACCTTCCTACGACTATGTTCTTCGATATTTGTGAACTTGATGTTCACCACTTCTTTAAACTCATTCACCTCCTTTTCGGTCTGGTTGCACTTTCCATCAATCTCTCGAATCTGTCGATTGACCATTATATTTTCTTCTTCCATCTTCTTATCCATCGCTTTTTTGTTAACCTTGATTTCCTTATTCATTTCTTCTCGCAACAATTCCATCCTTTCGTCCAGTTTGTCCAAATTCTCCTGATTGACTTCTCTTAATTCTTCTCTTAAAATTTGATTGTCCTCTCTCAATTCTTCCAACTTCTCCCCCATCTTCTCTTCCAACTTCTTGTTATCTTCTTTCATCTCTTCCTTCAATTGTCGGTTGTTCTTCTCTATCTTCTTCCTGGTTTCATCTATTTTCTGATTGGTATTTTCAATTTTATTAATCAACTCTTCTTTAGTCGCTTTGAATTCTTCCTTGAACGATTGGTTGTCTTCCTTCAATTCTTCCATGTTCTTGTTCATCCCAGTCAACTCTTCTTTTGTGGATTGATTATCCTTCTTCAATTCTTCCATCTTCTCTTCCATCTTCTTGCTATTTTCTTCCATCTTCTTGCTGTTTTCTTCTATCTTCTCTTCCATCTTCTTGCTGTTTTCTTCTATCTTCTCTTCCAGCTTCTTATTTGTTGTTTCGATCTTATTTCCTAAATCTTCTTTCAAGGACTGGTTATCACTCCCCATTTTCTTACTCAAGTCTTCCTTCAATTCCTTACTTGTGGATTCCATTTTCTTATTATTTTCGTCCATTTTCTTGTCCATGTTTTTATTGTTTTCCTCCATTTGCTTACTCATTTTCATCATCATTCTCATCACTGCTTCCTGGAACTTCACATCTCCGGTTGTCGCAGTGTTCTCAGTTTGTGAAGGTTCCCCCGGTTGTTCTAACCGTTCCTTCCGGACATTGACTTCCCCTGTCTGAGTAGGCATTTCGGGTTGTTCAGTTTGTTTGGACAACACCGATTGTAATACCTCTTCCACCTCTACTGGCGTTGCCTCTTTGTTGTCCATATCGTTTTCTATTTCTTTTTCGGCCTCCGCCGCCCGTTCCTTAGATGTTGCTCGTCGTTGCATTTTCCCTTGAAATTCTCTGGCTTTGTAGCTGTTGCCTAGCTTCAACTAGTGATTGGGCAGAATTTATTGGCCTTCCAATCGCTAATTAAAGCCCCTAAAGTTGTGCGCCAATTTGTAATAATAATTAATTAATCGATGTGTGTTGATGATATATAAGATATTGTGAAGTGTGTGAGACTCCGATGTAATCAAGCCCCACTCTTTGGGCTAGCCAATTTGTAATAAATTAATAAATAAGTTGTAAGTTGTAATGTGTTTAATTGGTGTTTAATTGGTGTGGCTCTCGACGTCTTACTGGCCTGAAACACTTCCTTAAGTTTCCCAGCTGGTCGAGTCCCAATGGTAGCAAGACTGGTCGAGTAGTGTAAGGTTGATGAAGGAATATATATGTTCAACTTCGCCGAAAGTTTCAAAACAAAAATTATTGTTTTGAAGGAAATTAAAAAAAAAAAAATTATGTTTATAAAAAAAAAATAAAAAAAAAATTTTTAATTTTATTAATTAATTAATTAGGATCAATTAATTAATATAGGGCTGTGAAGTTTTAAACAGTGTAATGCTCTTCTGAAAATTTTTATTAAAGTTTTAGTATATTTTAAATAAGCTATCACCACTCATAAGACTGTCTTCAAACCAATCGATACTTGTTTACCTTTTTATTTTTTAGGTTATCTTCACTTACGGGTGGTAAAGTCCTTGTAGATTATCAATTAGAATTATATTATTGGTAATTAGTATTATTGAAGAAATAAAGAAATAATAAGTATTGAAAAGTATTAATGTTTTATTAATTAATAGCAATATTGACTCTTATCGATTAGTATCGATTCTCAGGATATCGAAAAAAGTTACAAGTATATGATATAAAAATTAAATAGGGTTCTTTAAACAGCCAGTTATTATCAAAGTCAGAGAAATCGGGCTAATATTTAAAAAGTATAACGTTACAATCAAATTAATAGTTAATAATAAACACAGACATTGAATAATAATTTGTAAATATAATAATTGTTTTCACCCAACAGCTGTGTCGAACTAGAAGGCGGGGTTCTGGCAATGATGACCAATATTGCAAATGGCTGCCGTGAAGTTAGTAAGATGTCATTCGTATATTGGACGTTCCAAATAAAAGATTTTCCTGTAGTATTCCTGTTCTGATGTCTGCGAATCTCTTGTAAAATGTTGTGTAGTGTCTAGTGTACTGTTTCTGAGTTGTATTTAGTATATCCGTATAATTATTAGTTCAAACACTTTCCCCGATTCCATCACTAATTTGGGTTAATGTATTACACAGTTTTCTTGTGTTTTGTGGTGTTTTTCAGAGTAGATATGTATTGTTCTGTGTTTATGGAGTGTTTCTTGATTGTTTCTGTTATAATATGATAGTTTTTAGAAGTATTCCACAAGTCACTCGCGATTTCACAATAACGTATTATACATTCGCTTTGTATGTCTATTATAGGTTAGGTTATGCACGTTACCAAACTTATGTCATGTTAACCGTTCAAAAACCAATAATTAACTAACTGTTTCCTTCAGTTTCAATTAAACTCTTAGCCCATATAATATTATTCTTAACATTGTTCAAATATTTTTTCACATCCTGTGTACACTTTACTATTTCACTATGAATGCCTAAACTTTGGTTATTTGTCAATTTTATTCACTAGATGTGATTTAAATTAATCTTTCAGTTCATTCTGGTTATTTTCAGATTAAATAATGCCATTTTATAGTGTTTTCTGTCCAAAAAATAGTAATTTCACTTTCAGTTTGTTATACTCTGAAAAGTCAAAACATCAAAATTTACTTCCTGTCATTATATAAATTCAGCCATTTTATCAGTTATATTTAATATTAATAATCCTATATTGTATTAAAAGGTTCCTATTCCCTTATTTTCTGGTAATTAATTGAATTAGTTGTATTCTGAAACATTATTCTGGAATATATGACTCCCATGTCCAAATTTCTGAGTTTAGTCATTTTCATTTTTATTTATAATTCTGAATATATTTATTAAAACCTCTCTAAATGGTATGTGCAATTATATGGCATGATCTCAAGTTTATTTTGTCTAAACCCCTTTTGTTTATTTGCTTTTAAATGAGTAATTTCTCTGTTTTGATGAAGTTTGGTTTCCATTCTTTTGGCCTATGATTTTTTAACAATTTTTCTTACAAAATAATTTACAAACAATATATGATGTGTGATACCCTCTCTGACTTTTACAAATAGTATTATAAATTAAACATGTTTTCAAATTACACAAAAACAATTAGTATTGGTTACAATACAAACAATAGTTAAAACAAATAAAGAATATTATTTTTAAATAAATGGTTGTCTTCAAGTCAGACATTTTGCAACAAAATTCCCATTTCCAACATGGAAATATAGTTTACAACAAAGGTTTTGTACTAACTAACATCTTAATTACTCTCTACTATTTACAAGTGGTAACTATTTTTATAGTTCTGATGTTAGTTGTTTCAGACCCAAACAAATGGCCTTATATCTAAAACATTTTTAAACATTCTTATACTATATACATAAAAACCTTATATTTATATTCTTATTTCTAACTATTATTATAAGTAGGATTCTACAGTTTTTATACCGTCTCTTATACATTGTCTTTGGGGAATTGTACCCTGTCATTAATAAATAAATAGTATGAATTGTTCAAAAAGTATCATGAAATCTGTTTTTCTTTTTTCATGTAAAACAAAATGTTATTTTAAACAGATTCATGTCTTATGAACAACATATTGTCACAGTACACATTTTAAGTAATTGAAAAATGCATATTTCATTGCATCCAATGTTTGTGATTGCCAAGTATGAAACACAAGGTTCATTTTTTATAATACCCAAAACTATCACTGGTTCACTTTGCACTCTTATATTATGTTAATGCTAAATGGTCGTATAGTCTTATTAACATAATAAATTGGTTAGCGTTTTTTCAATGGAGATTTGTTCCATGGGTACCATATTATTGTTTCATCTTAGTTCACAGGCAACTTTTACTTTATACACTTCTCTCTCTTAAATTTGTATACATGTGGTTTTTATTTCGTTATACTTTTGTTTTTAAATATTTATTTTGGGGATATAGGGATTTGGGTGTCTTTTATAAGAGCATGACATCTTCTTCAGGATGCTGCCTTCTTCTTCTTTCATCAGTCTTCTTTTCTCCTGCCTTCTGGGACTGGTATCTTCTCCATCTTCTTCTTGATGCCATCAGGTTTCTTGGGATCTTCTCCATCTTCTTCTTTATTTCAGAAATACACAACCTGTATTGGTTGATCTTGGCTTATTTTAGGGTTTCTATTCTATTTATTCTCCCTCGTTGTGGGTTTGGTGATATTCAGTACTGCTTTATTATTTTCTTTTTTACCTTCCTGGGTTATACCTTGAAAACCTTTGGTTATGAGACTGGTTTTGGATGACTCATCATTAGTAACTCTTTTTACTTGCACTTGTATTTTCTTTATAATAATGATTTCTTTCCACAGTTGCTATGAATTAATCTATTTATATTAAACTTAATGCTTTCTTCCAAATTTAAATATTATAACTTCATTATTCTAATGATCAATTGCCATTCAATATTACGCTTACATCTGTCACGCTACAATATATATATATATGTACATCTATGTTGGGTATATCGTTAACAAAGGCGGACGGCTAGTTTGCCGAAACAAAGTAGGCGGCACCGTAAGAAGATCTGTTGGATCACTGTCGACCTGTACCACGTTCGGTTGTCCAAAGTAGTAGTATGTCTATGTTAAGAATATAGTAATATATATGTATATTATATATATATTTTTACTTCATATATATGTATGTGCATCTATGTGGGTATATCGTTAACAAAGGCGGACGGCTAGTTTGGCGTAGCAGAGTAGTAAGACTCCGTAAGATCTGTTGGTTCACTGTCGACCTGTACCACGTTCGGTTGTCCAAAGTAGTAGTATGTCTATGTTAAGAATATAGTAATATATATGTATATTATATATATTTTTTTACTTCATATGTATGTATGTACATCTATGTGGGTATATCGTTAACAAAGACGGACGGCTAGTTTGGCGTAGCAGAGTAGTAGTCTCCGTAAGAGGGGTGGACTGTCGCCAGCACCCGACGTACACGAATCGGCGGTGAATCCGTTCGCCATAAGAATAACACGGGGATCGATGATGAAGTAGACGACAGCGAAAAACGAGCGAGGTCAAATCAAAAATAGGGGTAACTATTTTATAAAACGAGGTTGATGTTCACTACCCCTAGTGGTGCGAGGAAAGTTGGTGTTGGCAAAACGAGCGTCGCCAGCGACCAAAATTTATAAACGTAAAACCGATTAGACTTCAACAAATTGCCTAACATTACCTAGTAGAAACCACGATGTTCGGATCCTCTATGTGGAGTGTAGGCGACATAGTAGTACGCGGACGTTAACAATACACCATGTCGTATAGTATATACGTACATTTTGAACACGGAACGCTTGTACCTCGCCCAGCCGTTGCCGGTACCGAGCTCATTCGTCCAAAGCCGTAGTCCGTGTTAGAAATACATCACGTTGTATATTATATACCTACACTTTGAACACGGAACGCTTGTACCTCGCACATCAGTTAACGGTATCGGGTTTGGTCGTCCAACTGTCTATGCATCAAGCTGTATATGTAATATGTCTACACTTTGAACACGGAACACCGCGCATCGCCGTTGACGGTACCGAGTTTGGTCGTCCAAAGTAGTAGTCTGTCTATGTTAAGAATACAATAAGTTATATACGTTCTGACTCCTTAACATAGCACGACGGCTAGTGGCGTGCAAACATGAATTGACGCCAGCAAGTGTCGACCAATTTTTGCGACAGACGCGGTAACTAGTTTGGTTGTCCAAAGTAGTAGTATGTCTATGTTAAGTATATAGTAATATATATATATATATATATTGTATATATATTATTACTTCATATATATGTATGTACATGTATGTGGGTATATCTTTAACAAAGGCGGACGGCTATTTTGCGGTGAGAAGAGACGAGTCAGTAAGAGGGTGGACTGTCGCCAGCACCCGACGTACACGAACCGGCGGTGAATCCGTTCGCCATAAGAATAACACGGGAATCGATGACAGAGTAGACGACAGCGAAAAACGAGCGAGGTCAAATCAGAATTAGGGGTGAATATTTTCTAAAACATGGGTTGATGTTCACCACCCCTAGTGGTGCGAGGAAGGTTGGTGTCGGCAAAACGAGCGTCGCCAGCGACCAAAATTTATACGTCGAGATATATATTGTATATATATATATATATGTTGGGTATATCCTTAACATAGACGGACGGTTAGCTCGTCGTAGCAGAGACGGCTACAAGCGGCGTGAGTTGTCGCTAGCACACAACACTGACCGAACGGTTGTAGACTGTCGACCGAACCGAGTTTGTTTGTCTAAAGTAGTAGTAGTTCTATGTTAAGAATATAGTAATATATATTATATATATATATAGTTTACTTTATATATATATATGTACATCTATGTGGGTATATCCTTAACAAAGGCGGACGGCTAGTTTGCTGGACGGCGTACGGGCGTGAATTGACGCCAGCGAGTGCCGACCGTATTTTTTGCCACAGACAAGACGCGATTGCACGGCTGTCGACCGGTAGCACGTTTGGTTATACAAAGTAGTAGTACTAGTAGTAGTATGTATATGT
Organism: Magicicada septendecula; assembly: GCA_034769895.1. NCBI lineage: Eukaryota > Metazoa > Arthropoda > Insecta > Hemiptera > Cicadidae > Magicicada > Magicicada septendecula. The sequence goes on from CM068369.1 coordinate 416,709,847, forward strand.
TAAGAATATAGTAATATATATTATATATATTTTTACTTCATATATGTATGTACATCTATGTGGGTATATCCTTAACAAAAACGGACGGCTAATTTGCCGTAGGAAAGCAGTCGACTCGGTAAGTCGGCTGTTGCCAGCACCCGACGTACACGAACCGGCGGTGAAAACGTTCGCCATAAGAATAACACGGGAATCGAGGACGGAGTAGACGACAACGAAAAACGAGCAATGTCAAATTGAAAATAGGGGTGAATGTTTTCTAAAACGTGGGTTGATGTTCGCCACCCCTAGAGCGGAGCGGAGGTTTGGTCCGGAAAGAGCGTCGCCAGCGTGTAACATTTACAAGCGTAAAAGCGACCAGATATTAACAAATGGGCTAGCATTACCACGATTGTCGGATCCTCTATAGGCGAATCTGTCCGTGTTGTACACAGTAGTAGTCTGTCTACGTTAGGAATACATCAAGTCGTATATTATGTACGTACATTCTGACCACGGACCGCTTGTACCGCGCACGACCGTCGACGTTCGTCCAAAGTAGTCGTCTATCTACGTTAACAATACATCATCAGATTGTATAACACATACCTATATTATGACAACAGAACGCTTGTACCGCGCACAACTGTCGACGGTACCGAGTTTGATCGTCCAAAGTAGTAGTCTGTCTGCGTTAACAGTACATCCATTTGTATATTATATACGTGACCACAGAACGCTTGTACCGCGAACAACTGTCAACGGTACGAAGATTGTTTGTCCAAAGTAGTAGTATGTCTATGTTAATAATATAGTAAGATATATATATTACTTTATATATATATGTACATTTATGTTGGGTATATCGTTAACAAAGGCGGACGGCGTACAGGCCCAGCGATGTCCACCGATATTTTGCCACGGACGCGATGGTATTGTACGGCCGTCGGTCGGTAACGAGTTTGGTTGTCCAAAGTAGTAGTATGTCTATGTTAAGAATATAGTAATATATATATTATATATATTTTTACTTCATATATATTGTAACGTAACAGAGTTGAGGTCCCCAACGTTACATAAAAAATTGAATTAACTATGGTCAATGACCATACCCTGAATTAAGGTTGCTCAGTAATTAATGCATCTGAGAAGTACCTCAAGTCAAAAGAGGCAATAATTAATGTTGAATATGAAATACCATACCAATTAATAGTTAATATATTAAATTGTGCTTGTTTTTATACTGTAACATGTTGATGTTCACAGAATATTTATGTTATGTTTTGAGTATGGTAAGAGTGAACTGATGTTGTTTAATAGGAATACTTCATCAATGATTATGTTTGTATTTATGTTAAATTTGTCTTTAGACAATCAAGTATAGTTACCTGTGTTAGGCATTATACTAAGTTTTAAGTATTGTCTAAAATTGAATAATGCAGCTTTTTTAATTAATGTTTGTAAACTTGGCCAGGAGGGCAATCAGTGTTTAAGGTTTGACAAGTAGTTCTGATAATTATATTGTAAACTAATAAAGGGTTCCAGGACCAGTTAATTAATGTAATAAAGTAACCACCAGGAAATTAAAATTAATGTAATTAACCATTAACCAATAATTAATTGTACAGTAGGTCAGGTAAAAGAAAATTAAGTTAAAAACCAAATAATATTATAACGGTTGTAAGAAAACCTATAGGCCTAAATTTCATATTGGTGAAAGAAAATTAATACCTTTTTAAGAAGTCCAGTCCAATGAAACTATGGTAAAACATTTACTGTTTAAGAAGGAAGGTTAGGTGAGAATTTTAGGTAATTTAGTATTATTCCAAGCATGGAGTATTTTATTGAAAAAGAGTAGTAATATTCTATAATTCTGGCTCTAGGATATCTGATTTCACCCAATGACAGAAAAAAGTGGTTGTTAAGGCAACTGAAATGTACATGAGTTGTTTATATTGAATCATTCGTTCTGATTGTTACAAGCTATTGAGTTGAGATGGGCAGATACATTTAAAAAAAATGAATAATAAATTCTGAAGAAAATATGAATCAAAATTAAAAAACCCTCTTTGAAACCTATTTCTATCATAATACTGATGAGTAATAAAACTAAATAGACTTCCAAATTATAACTGAATACATTTAAAAAGAGTTGAAAACCCCTCACCTCATTCACCAGAATAATTCCGCTGGATTCGGTATTAAACCGATTCCTCCTATAACCAGAAGATCAATTAAGAGAATTAAAGTCCGAAACTAACGGAATTATTGAGAAGACAAGAAGACCTCGTTTTGCAGAGTTAACCTTTACTTGTAGAAGAAGCTGGGATACTATTTTCATTTCACCGAGACCGACAACTATCAAGATCATAGGAGAAGAACAGCAGTCAGAAGAATTCCTGAGAGCTTCCCAGTATACTCCACAATCAATTTTTATTAAGGGCCAGAACACTTTTTACTGGATGAAGGTGATTTAAGCTGAGCCTCGTCAACTGTTTACAGACGTCCACGGCCAGTCGGAGTTTCGTCGACTCGGTAAAAAACAACCTATTTTAAACTCAATATATTTAGAGTTAATAATTTTGTTTTGTAATACTTGAGTAACCTTAATTTTGCATTTTTACCTGGCCTTACTAATGGTTCCAAGAATCTTACGAACCCTGGGATAAGAACTATTTATTGTTATATTTAATTTGTATAAGTTAATGGAATTTGATCAATTGACAATCGATATATTTTGGTGTGATCGATTTGATAATATTATTATTTTGGAGATAACGGTGACTGTGAATTAATAGATGAAATTAATAAAGGATCGTTATTGTATGAGATAATGTTTGAAGTTATTGCAGAATAGATACTATATGTAGTGGGTGGAATAATTTACAATAAAAGTTGATTCAAACCCAATGAACAGCTAACCTAGAAACACGATTATTGCAAATAACAGCGCTAAGTGCTTACAGCTGGTGGAACGGGAGATTGCCGAACTAGCGTGTTTTCAGTACAAAATTTGAATAGAATTTTCTAACATCGAGGGACTAGGGTTGACAAGAATACTCATTACATTCAGTCAATACACTATATATATCGTTAATATTACCCAACTACTGAATACTAAGTTAAACCTATATCGTAGTACGATTATAAGTTAAAAGAACATAATTATAATTATATTTGTCTAATAATATATTTTCAGGAGGTTTCATCGGTAACAACCGAATAGATATATTCATTAATAACATAATTAAATAAAACACACTGAAAGAGTGGTTTGTTACAAATTGGCGAACCCAACAGTGGGGCTTTCACACATTATCAAATATAATTGAAAACGCTAGAGGCCAACTAGTTGTTACAAATTGGCGCATACCAACGTGGGGCTTGATTGAACCCCAGTACACACACTCATATAAGTAAATAAAGTAACAACATTCTAGTTGTTACAATATGTATGTACATCTATGTAGGTATATGGTTAACGAAGGCGGACGGCTAGTTTGGCGCAGCATAGCAGTAGACTCCGTAAGAGGGTAGACTGTCTCTAGCACCCGACGTACACGAACCGACGGCGAAACCGTTCGCCATAAGAATAACACGGGAATCGAGGACGGAGTAGACGACAAGGAATCGGCGAGCGAAAACGAGCAAGGTCAAATTGAAAATAGGGTGAATATTTTCTAAAACGGGGGTTGATGTTCGCCACCCCTAGAGCGGAGCGGAGGTTTGGTCCGGAAAAGCGCGTCGCAAACGTCCAACATTGTTAAGCTGAAAACCGATCGGATTTCAACAAATCGCCTGAGAATCGTGTAGGCGACTCCGTCCGTGTCCTGAATACATCAAGTTGTATACGTATATTCTGACAACGGAACAGTTGTATCGCGCGCGCACAACTGGCGACGGTACCGTCGTCCAAAGTAGTAGTAGTCTATCTTTGTTAGGAATACATCAAGTTATATACGACGTACATTCTGACTACAAAACGCTTCTACCGCGCACCGCTGTCGTGGGTACCGTGTTCTGTCGTCCAAAGTAGTAGTAGTAGTCTGTCTATGATCGTTCTGACAACGGACCGCGCACAACCGTCGATGGTCGTCCAAAGTAGTAGTCTGTCTGTGTTAAGAATGTATAGTAGTTTGTAGGCCTATACATTGAGTAGTATGTTATATGCGTACGTTCTGACAACGGACCGCGCACAACCGTCGACGGTACCGAGTTTGGTCATCCAAAGTATTAGTAGTATGACTATGTTAAGACTATAGTAATATATATACTATATACATATATGTACATACATCTTGGGTATATCCTGAACACAGACGGACGGCTAGTTTGCCGTAGCGCGGACGGCGTACAAGCACGAGTTGACGCCAGCAAGTGTCGACCAATTTTTCGCAACAGTCGTCGTCCACCGGTACCGAGTTTGGTTGTCCAAAGTAGTAGTACGTCTATGTTAAGACTATAGTAATATATATTTTTTTACTTCATATATATGTACGTACATCTATGTGGGTATATCCTTAACAAAGGCGGGCGGCTAATTCGCCGTAGGAAAGCAGTCGACTCGGTAACAAGTCGGCTGTCGCCAGCACCCGACGTACACGTACCGGCGGTGAAACCGTTCGCCATAAGAATAACACGGGAATCGAGAACGGAGTAGACGACAGCGAAAAACGAGCGAGGTCAAATTGAAAATAGGGGTAAATGTTTTCTAAAACGGGGGTGAATGTTCATCACCCCTAGAGACGAGGCGGAGGTTGGTTCGCGAAAGGGCCTCGCCAGCGATCAAATTTTTGTGTCGTCTACTCCACCATCGATTCCCGTGTTATTCTTATGGCGAACGGTTTTACTGCCGGTTTGTGTATGTTGTGTGCTGGTGACAACCGACTTCTTGCCCGAGTCGATTCGTTTGCTACGGCAAACTAGCCGTCGTAAAACCGGCAAGATCGCAGTGTTACCGTTGTATTCAGCTAAAATTCGTTAATCAGTGTCGGCTAGCCTAGCCGACATCGAAGGATTCGTAATTATTTTCGTTGACTGTGGGACTTGTAATAATTTTCGTTATGTGTCGGTATAGGATTAGTAGTAGTAGTAGTAGTAGTAGTAGTAGTAGTATGTCTATGTTAAGAATATTGTAATATATATATTATATATATTTTTACATCATATATATGTATGTACATCTATGTGGGTATATCCTTAACAAAGGCGGACGGCTAATTCGCCGTAGGAAAGCAGTCGACTCGGTAACAAGTCGGCTGTCGCCAGCATCCGGCATACACGAACCGACGGCGAAATTATTCGCCATAAGAATAACACGGGAATCGACGACGGAGTAGACGGCGAGCGAAAAACGAGCGAGGTCAAAGCAGAATTAGGGGTGAATGTTTTCTAAAACGGGGGGTGATGTTCACCACCCCTAGTGTTGAGGCGGAGGTTGGTCCGCGAAAAGAGCGACCAAATTTTTGTGTCGTCTACTCCATCATCGATTCCCGTGTTATTCTTATGGCGAACGGTTTTACTGCCGGTTTGTGTATGTTGTGTGCTGACGACGTGTCGGCTAGCCTAGCCGACATCGAAGGACTCGTAATTATTTTCGTTGACTGTGGGACTTGTAGTATTTTTCGTTATGTGTCGGTATAGGATTACGTCATAATGACGTCATATTTTAACGGACTTGTAATATTTCTAACACGAAGTGCACGATTTGTAGGACTTGTAATATTTTCCGATAAAGTTTGCCGGCTAGCCTAGCCGACATTCAGTCGCCTAGCCTAGCCGACAGTGACACTACGAATAATACGTATAGAAACGGTCGATTGAATAAGCGATGTGTCGGCTACACTGACCGATATGTTTTCGATAGACAGTGTCGGCTAGCCTAGCCGACAGTGAAACTACGAATATTACGTATAGAAACGGTCGATTTTCAATAGACAGTGTCGGCTAGCCTAGCCGACATTGAGATGACTTAAGTAGTAACACGCACAACCACAACCATAAGCGTATATTGCACACTTACCAGTGAAGAACGTTCATCGGTGAGCCGTCCGTCACACACTGACCGCTACGGTACACGCTTATCGGTTTTATACAGCGCTCTGTCTATAAGACATAGCGATAATGATTTCTGACACAAAGTCGTTCACGTCTAATGGTGGCCGTATTAATAGTGTTTCACAGCCATGTCCACCAGCGCCAGATACAACAAAATGTTGACTGATATCGGTGCTGCGTCGTCATTCGACCCTAGCAAGCTGTCGAGCTCCACCGTAGAGTCGATGGTGTCGCACATCAATCTGTTGAAACGAAACAAAGTACCGATCAACAAGCAGGCGTTGACCGCCGATCCTGTCCGTTTGTTGGACTCGCTGGTCACGACTAAATGTAAGAAGCTCACGCCGTTGTACAAGATGCAGATCGCGGCCACGTTGCGCAGCATGTACCCGAACGACATATCGATAGACTTGCGCAAGTACAACAGAGAGCGCGAAAGTAAAGTCTCGCGAGGCTCGTCGGAACCGTTCATGCAGACGATGCGTCGCATTATAGACGCCGCCTCGGCCGTACTGAAGCAGGCCTACGTCGAAGAGGACATTAGCGACTTGGCCAAATACGATTCCGCGCTGGTGGTGTTGGTGTCCTCTTGCACCAGCATGCGCGTACCCGAACTGTACCAGCTCAAGACCACCGACATCGACACGATACGACACAACGAACCGGTAGTGGTGCGTAGCAAAGGGTCTCGCAGCGGCGGCAAAAGGCGAGTGATTTCGCCCAACGATCTGCTGTTAACCGTACTGAACACGATACAAGAGCAACGCGAGAAAGCGGTGCGCGCCGGCCACCGACAGTTTGGCCAACAACCGGTGGCCCCAGTACAAGGCGCACCGGATAGCCGCCGACTACATACTGCTCACGTCCATCAGTCATATGCGCAGAAAACTGAAGGAGATAGCGGCCTCGTTCGGAGTGCGCATCAAAGACGTAGACGGCTCGGCAGACAAGAAGAAGAAGAAGAAGAAGAAGAAGAAGAAGAAGAAGAAGAAGAAGAAGAAGAAGAAGAAGAAGAAGAGTTGTTTATAGACGACGCTCGATAAGAAGCCGGTGGCAGTAGCGGTAATGATGACGAGACGACTGTGCCCGAATACGTGTTTCCACCGACGCCTATGACACCAGGCTACCGTGAAAAATTCTAATTAATGTGTATATTTCTTTCGTATACATAGAGAGAGATCACACACATATATACCAGAATCATGATTATAACAATAGATTCGAAAGTGCCCAGCCTGCCGCTTCAAGTTACTCAACTGTTGCCGCATCATATCGTATCGGCGACATGGTGTACCGCTCCGTGTGTCTGTGCTAGTGTGAAAGGCACATCGTCAGACCAAGACCGAGTACTGTACGACACGCCTATAGCCATGTGTCCCGACACGGATATAATGTTCGCCGATCCCACGGCCGCCAACAATTCGGTCTCGTTCGTCTACCTCGATGTAGGCATTAAGAATCGCAGTTACACCCGTATAATGAACAACTTGCCGCGGTTCAAGAATACAGTGGTGATATCGGCGAACGCCGATACCAACGATGTACCGAAAGCGCGTATAGCGTGGTGTTGGACAAGAACAATTATGGCACAGACATGATGGTAAAGTTCATGGCGCTCATGGTAAACACGTTTAAACACCACAAGCTGATCCTGCATCCCGAATCGCTACTGGACGTGGTGCGTAAAGTGCCGATTTTGCGCGAACGTTGTATCGGCAGGAACGGGTCCCCGGTGCGTTGTGATCTGTACTCGTTTTCGAAACGTAACTGCACGAGATTAACACCCAAAGGTAGTGTACACGATTGTGATTTGATGAGTAACGGATCTGCTCTCGATTAACGTTGCAGCCGTCTACTGTACTTTATTCTTTTTTGTACTGCGTTTGTACTGATCAGTTTAAGGCATCTGCATACTTATATAGTAGACAAAATGAAGACGCCTTACAGTGTACGGCTCGAATTGAGCGAGCTGACTAAGGACGAGTTAATAGCCGTCACCATGAAACCTGACGACGCGCGACGCCGACACGAACGTGAGTTACAGCGCTCTAGCCCAAGACACTATTGCGGTGCAAAACTACAGATCCTCGTCTGATCCTTTCACTTACACGTCGTTTCGTGAGTGGTTCGGAGATCGCGTTCACACGGACATACCGTTCGGATGGCGGCCGGCGTACAAGTGTTGGTCAACAGGTACCTGTTGAAAAGAGAGCCGATACAATACGCTATGCTACGCATAGCCATGTTGTTTGTGAAAAAAGACCTGGAAGAACTCAAAGTGTTTTACGATATGCTGTCTACGGGCATGTTGCACGTCTCCAGCATTCTGGCGGACGCGGAGAACGCGGACGCTACGACGATAGTGCCCGGCGAGGCGTGCCGTCTGATGGTGTGTCGACCCGACTACAACGCGGGTCTGGTACGTCAGCTGGAACGCGTGCACTGCACTGTGAACATAGGTGTCGGCGTGGGTCTGGGCGCGTCCACAGTGCCGTTGCACGGCAACACCGAGAAAGGACGCATCCCATCCGGTTTCACGTCGTTTGTGAAACGACTGGACTCGTGCAATCTGCTGCCGCTGCACGAACGTAAGCCGAGGACGGCCGTCTATATACACGTGCACAACGACACGGTGTTCGCGGCATTAGAGGTGAAGAAACCCAACTCGATACACCGCTGGGAAAACGTTCATATCGGTCTGTTGGTGTCCGATTACTTCACGAGCTGCGTGTACAAGAATCTCGCGTGGTATCTGTTCCCGGCCGACCTAAGAGTGGCAGGTGTCTCGCTGCACGATTTGCGGCCGGACAAGTACGAGGCGGTGTACAAGTCGTGGGTCGACATGAAACTGTACACGATGGCCACAGACGCGCGTGCACTGATGAAACGGATCGTCGAATCGCTGTGCACGAGCGGCAGTCCGTACATCATATGGGTGGACGCTGTCAACTGCTACAATAACCAACAACACTTGGGCGTGATAGAAACACTGAATCTGTGTGCCGATATTACCAACTACGCGGACTGCGAGAACTCGTCTTCGTGCACTCTGATGACCGCCAACGTGGCTATGTACCACGAACACTCGGCGGTGCAAAATCGATCCGCGAGCACATGGAACGCCGATACGGCGTCCGATTCGAAGACTGCGGCAACGACGACGAGAACGCCAAACTGGCCAGATACTCGTATACGCTGGGCTACATGGCCACTGTGGCGCTCAACAACCTGTTGGGCGATCGAAGGCGCCGAGAAATCGGTGTCAACCCGTTGGGCGTGTACGACGCGGCAGTGCTTGCGGACGCTGCCGACGACCCGGTACGCGTGTGCGCCATGGTGTCCGAGGCGCTGTACAAAGGCGCCGTGCAAGCCAGCTGCGACTATTCACGCGTTCACGGCATCGTGTGCGACAACTACGTCGGATCACCGTTCCAGTTTGGCGTGCCGCAGTGGAAACTGAGACAACGTCCCGAGCATCGGCTACGTTCCGACTGGACCAAACTGATGTTGCAGATGCGCGCCGGCATGGCCAACTCTATGCTCACGTTGCAAGCGCCCACAGCCACTACCAGTTTGTTTATTGGCGTCACCGAGTCGGTGACCGTACCCATGGATCTGGTGATGACCAGAGAAAGCGAAAACGGTCGTAACAAGACGGTGATGTACGGCCTGATGTGCCGTAAACTGCGAGACAACGCGTACAAATTACAACTGCCCAACGACATCGACACTCAAGTAAACATATACGCGGCGTCGGCTCCGTTTGTCGACCACGCGCAGTCTACCATGTTCACCGTGAATCTGTCCAGCCAGACGGTTTTCGACCTCGTCAAGCGGACACACAGGAGCGGCCTAAAAACCGGCATCTACTACGTCGTGCCGAAACAACTGCGACCGTCTCTCAACATTATACGGGCACGATGCGAGGACAACGGATGTCTGGACGCGTGTGATTCTTGCGCTCTATAAGAGAAATATTACATATCACACGTCCAACTAAGACTCGGTTTTATAACGAACGATATGAGCTCGTGTTATCTTTGTGAATATTATCGCGTTTAGTTTTTTTGGTGAAAACCATCGTCTTTCTCTCTTAAGTAAAAAAATAACATAATATATAAATACGAACCGGTCGAAAGCGCCGTATACAAATCTACGACTTAGTATAAACGCTGTTATTTACAAGACGACACCGCTTGTTTTCCGTTCACGAGTTGTTTGCCTTTTTGTGTTCTCGCTTGACGAAGGTGTAGTGTTTGCAATGAAATCTGTTGTCATCCATCCAAGCGGTGGGCAGTGTGGCGTTACCGTTGTACTCGTTGAGTTCGGCACCGGTCTTCTTTTGGATTATAATCTTGGCGGTATACTCGATCGAGTCTAACCGCTCTTCCCACGTCTTGTTGCTGAATAGCTCGTCTTCTGTGCCGATCACGTCATACAGACAGTCTTTGTAAGTGACAATCTGATGGTGTTTGCCGTTGTACTCTATGTACGTGTAAGTTAGGTCGCGTGGAGTTTATCGGACCTTCGAACACATAGTACGTGCGACCTTCTTCGAATTTCACCGACTTGACGGTCTAGTTTTCATCTGGCGGACTGTCGATCATGTTTTCTACGATAGCGTACGCGTTCATGTTGAATTGGTTGACGATTTTCTTGCGTTCCGAAGCTTGTGACTTGGACGCGATACAAGTCTGAATGTACTTGTTTATCAACGCGTCGTACGGACAGATGGTGGCGAACGGCTTCTTTTCAATGTAATACTTGATGGCCAGCACGTAGATCTTGGGCTGTACGGCCATGGCTAACTTGGAGTAGCCTTTGTGACGCAGCACGTCTGACGTCTCCAGAATAGCTTGGATCAACGTTTTGCGCATCTCGTCCGAACAAGACGTCCTACCCTGGATCGTCTCTTTGTTGTTCTTGATATTGTCTTTGGCCTGTGTGATAATGTCGTTGACAGAGTCAAACGTGTCTTGCAGTACGGCGAACAGCCCGTCTCTGCGGATCGTCTCCTTGTACGGTAGCAGACAGAACATGGCGATTGCGCTTTTGGCCGCCTTGGAACTGCACCGTTTGAACACGTCGGGCACAAAGTCGAAATGACTCAAACTGCTGTTCGTCTTACTCGGGGATTTCAACGACTTGGGATTCGCCTTGATCTCGTTCATGTTGATTTTACGCTGTTGGACGGTCTTCTGTCTGAACAACACTGTCAGCATGGTGCTGAAGCCGATAAACTGTTTCTTGAACGACGAGTGTTCGTCGAACGCGGCTACGGTGTCGTGTAGATTCAACGGCGGCTCCGGCTTGACTTTGCTGTGAGCCGTCCGCTTGACATAACTGTAATACTCTTCGGCGGCATTGCCGGTGTTGCTCGTGTTCGGGCTCATGGTAGAATATAGTCGGCTCGATACAATTTACTATATATAAAACGTTGGTAAAAGATTCACGACAACCGAGCTCACTCTGTGGAAGTTTTTACACTATATATATATTCAAACTAAGAGCGACGATGTTGCACTGCGAAGCGTTGATGCGCGTGAAACGTAAAGCTCTGTCGGACGGACGCACGTTCAAGAGTAGCGCACGTCTGACCGTGGCCACTGTAGCGGCCGCCAAAGCTTCTGACTCGATACCCAAGTCGCGATGCGGCTACCGTCTGGAAACGCTGCACCGCCAGCAGATCAGTGTCACCGTGAAAGTGGACACCCGAGCCCTGGTGTCGCTCGTCTATTGGGACCGTACGGCCGGCTACTTGCAAGCGTACGCGTCCAAGCTGCCGCTCATGTGTATGAACGTGAGCCGTCTGATATATACGACGGACGCGTTCGTCTACCGCAATCGTTCGACAGACGCCACCACGGACGCGCTCCAGTTCTATATCGGCATAGACATACGCGTAGAGAGTCCGGCGTACACTGGCGACTGTCCGCCAGACGAGTCTCGACTGTCGCCGTTCAACGAACTGTTCTCCAACCTAGTACTCCGACTGCGACAGACCGGCTACGAAGAGTACGTGTTCGCGTTGGCCGACCACTTACAGTTGAACGTGGACCTGGTAAAGTGCGACAACCTCTTGTTTCACTACACCCGATCTCAGCCGCCCACATTCGGCGTACTCACAGCCGTACGCTATGAAGCTGACTGGTACGTAAAACTATTACGCCGACCATTTGATTAAAACTACATAATGTTTTATGTGCGTTGATGTGTATGTTTTTTGTTACACAGAAAATTCGAGTCTAAATATTTTCTACTCGCCCGACGGCAATACCGTATTACTTCTGCCGGGTCCCGTATTCTCACCGCACTACTGGTATCCCGAGACGAGAACCACCTACAAATACAGTGTCACAAAATGCGACCATACGTACGAGACACGAATGGGACAGCTACGACGTGGCGACGAAGCACAGTCTTTGATTAAAACATGCACCAAATGCGGCGATATTAAAGTGTCTTTGTAGAAAACAAAATAAAAAAAATATATATTGCGACAGTACAAATAAGTGATGTACTGAGCATGGAATATAAAAATTTAAATTTACTTAATAAACTGTAAATAATTAATAATATGTTAGAAATAAGCATGTTAGGGATTGCAGGCTTGGCTCAGACAAAAAATATGAACAGGTGTTTCGACCTGAATCAACGTGCACACACACACAAATGTAACTGAAAGTGTGTACACCAGTATTTTGCTAGTGTGTGTGAACGCAGGTCTCTGCAGGCGAGTTTGCCACCCCAAGATGAATAATTGCACAATTACTGTTTTTCCGTAATTATTCATAAACTAGAATTAAGAATTAAAATCTAAAAGCACAATAAAATGTAAATAAATTTACTAAATACTGTGTACGAAAACCACGCGAAAGTGACACACCGTACAAGTGTAATAGTGAAATAACTGTGTACAAATCGAGAGGGTTAAGTTGCAATGTCCAAAATTACAGTGAACATGTGTTATAAAATTAGTTATAAGATAAGTATAAGAGTATACTTACAGGACTCTGCAATTCGCAGAAATATAAATATCGGTATGGAGAACCATACATGACTTCCATATTCTAAGATTTATATTTAAAATCATTTTCAGCCAAACAGCCAGGCTGTGTCTTACCTGCCTTTTTATTGCTGTATTAAATGAAAAATATTATATCACATTAAAATGAAAAAATTATAATTTTATTGCCTGGCAACAAAATTATTTTATTTTTAACAATTACCATTGTTTCAAAAAGTTTAAATAAATTTTCAAGTACTTTACTCTTGTTAAAACGTAAAAGGTTGCAAGTAAACTACCCCTTCCCCTTAACCGATCTTCACCAAAATCGAAAGTCATTGAGACCTCTACAATTCAGGGACGTATGCAAAACATTATTTGATTCTGTTTGAATTTGCGGCTGTTATCGTTTGCCATAGAAAATACGCTTGATAAAAAAAATGTTGCAGGTAAACTACCCCTTCCCCTTAACCGATCTTCACAAAAAACAATAGGTCTTGAGTAATCTACAAATCAGGGCTGTATGCAAAACATTATTTGATTCTGTTTGAATTTGCGGCTTTTATCGTTTGCCATAGAAAATACCCTTGTTAAAAAAACGTTGCAGGTAAACTACCCCTTTTCCTCAACCGAACTTCACCAAAAACAATAGGTCTTGAGAACTCTACAATTTAGGGCTGTATGCAAATAATCTTTTGATTCTGTTTGAATTTGCGGCTGTTATCGTTTGCCATAGGAAATACCCTTGTTAAAACATAAAACGTTACAGGTAAACTACCCCTTTCCCTTAACCGATCTTCACCAAAATCAACAGATCTTGAGAACTTTACAACGTAGGGCTGTATGCGAAACATTATTTGATTCTGTTTGAATTTGCGGCTGTTATCGTTTGCCAAACAAACAAAATTACCCTTGCTAAAAAAAAACCGTTGCAGGTAAACTACCCCTTTCCCTCAACCTATCTTTACCAAAAACAATAGGTCGCGAGTACTCTGCAAATCAGGGCTGCATGCAAAAAATTATTTGATTCTGTTTGAATTTGCGGCAGTTATCGTTTGCCATAGAAAAAGAAATCTACAGACACACAGATAGACAGACAGACACACAGACAGACAGACAGACACACACACAGACACTTTTCGGAAAACGACTTTTTTTCATGTTTTGAGTGTAGTAGAATCAGAATCTGCAATAATCTCGAACACGATTTTTTTTGCCATCACCATACTTCCATTCCTTAAGGAATATGGAAGTAAAAAATAGCGAATTTGACGAAGAGTGGGGGAACTGACGCCAGAGACAGTTTCTAACATGTCGATTTCGGATCACTGCAGGGTGTCGACCAAGACATGGGTATAAATAGGACACGCAAGCTACAGTGGTTCTCTTTCTTGAATCATCCACGGTGCAGCGGGAGCTTATGCCCGTCAGCACTGCGTATTTATTTTTGTTTCATAAACAGTTTAAATTTGCCAGTTACGTACAAATACGTAACTAAGCTGTAAGGACAATCATTTTAATTAATAACAGCACTACTTAAGAAGATCCATTAATAATTCGACACTAGACAAGAGGAGAGTTCCAGAGAGAGATACGACGCTGGACAAGAGGAGAGTTCCAGAGAGAGAGAGAGATACGACGCTGGACAAGAGGAGAGTTCCAGAGAGAGATACGACGCTGGACAAGAGGAGATTTCCAGAGAGAGATACGACGCTGGACAAGAGGAGAGTTCCAGAGAGAGAGAGACAGCCGACGCTGGACAAGAGGAGAAGAGAGACAGCCGACGCTGGAGGCGAGACGAGGACGAATACCGATGGAACAAAAATGATCGAGTATGATTGACGACAATAAGGTGATAGACAACTTATTCATATCTTAATCATACAAAGAATTCAAAGACAGTTAAAGACATTAATTTTTATTTAAAAATAAGAGCAATGTTTCTTGTATAGTAGAGTTAAAATCATAGATGTTTTAGAAATACGATTAACGTAACAAGAGCTCAAATTAATATGATATAAAATGATTACAAAGCATTTAAATAAAAACAATTAGTATTTGAGAAAACAGTACTGAGAAACAATAACTATTAATATTTTGAGTACGTTACAATATAGAAAAAAAGATTTAAAAATTGATTTTGAAACATAGTAATAGACTGAGTAGTCTGAAAATGAGATTTTTCTTTTATATAATAATTATTAGCATAGAATATTTAGTCAGTAAGGATGTATATATCTTAAGCCTTACGGCATAATAACAAATAATAACTAATGTTTTAAAATCGAAGTCAGTGCCATGTGCACACATTTTTTTATAGTATCAAATAAATTCTAATTACCGTTTCAAGTTACATAGAGTTCTTATTGCAGATACACCTGACACCCAATTTAAATGTTAGATTGTTTAAAGAATTTGTCAATCTTGAACGTGAGATCGTTCACGCCTATTTCTGTGTATGTAACGTTGCATAAATTTGGTGCTCCAAGATCGTGGGGCTCCACAAATTTAAATTAAATTAAATTTGCAAATTGTCACGTTGCAATATACTATACAATTGTTATTGCTGGTTATTACCCAAATACATAAAGAGAGCGTGTGTTATCATGACTCCTGTATATTGTATATCAAACAGTACGGTACTCTTCGTACGATATAGTCGGATCCAAAAGGAGTACGTCTTTGTAACTGACTGTCACGTCGTTGGTAAAGTCGTCTTCGGCTTTCTTGGCGTCACGTATGTTAAACAACAAATCTATCAGAGAACCGGAATACGGTTTGATAGACGACGCTATAGAGTAGCTGTTAGTACGAAATAACGTTTTCAGCGGTTCGCCGTCGTTTATATATAAAAATTTGGGTGCGATACGATTCGCCAGACGCGCTATGCGCTTGGTCTCGATCCGAGAACTGCGGATGGGAAAGATGCCGTCGCAGTCTCGCCACGCGCGCACAGACTCATCGTGTCTGTTCAGTGCGATCAACAGGTAGCCGTTCATGTGCTTGTGTAACACACAGTTTTTAGTGGCGCCGCTTCGCAACGGTATAGAGTTGTACGCCAAATTGATGGCTCTAGACTTACGAGTCGTGGGTCTGGTCGCGTTGCGTACCTGGTGTATGTTCTTTACAACTCTGGCCATGTTTAGAGTTAACAACAACACGTAACTATATATCTAGAGTACCAAAGCATTATTGGGGTGTCGCGTATAATTGGGCTCTCGTTCGATGATGCTAGGACGATAGTTGTCTTGCACGAGTAACTTGTCGTATTTGTTTTCACGTCTGGCGAGATGCTTGAACACGTTGTCCAATTCGGCAGTCGTCAAGTAGTTTTTGATTCGCGGCTCTGCATAACTAATCACTTGTTGCGGTGTCAGTGTACGTCCCGTCGGAACGGAACGTTCGTTTCTACCGTGCTCTATGTCTCGTAACGCGTTCGGTTTAGCCGTAGCGTCAACGTCGAACGTTATCCAGTCTTTGGCCAGTATATTCAGTGCCGTAAGTATAGTGAACGTCGTGCCTTCGGTTTCGTACGGCACATGCTTGATCTTGGCTCCGTTTCTTTTCGCGTACGAGCCGATTATGGCGTCGTACGACAGTGTGAGACAAGTCTCGACGAACTCGTCTGCATACACTTTGACGGCCGGTGTATGCCCGGCGGAACACTGTACGCCGCCCTCCGGGTTCAATATATATAGTTCGCCGCGGCAGGCCCAAATCATCCAGTCGAACGGGCGCACAGTTATCAATCGGTTACATACGGTGTCCGAAGATTTGTCGTGAATTATAATTACGGTACTGTTGAAAGCGGCCTCTTGTGCCGCGCGATCAACGATACCCCCGATATTCACCTCTTTGTTCTTGACACAAACGTATACGAGTATAGCGAGTGTAATAATAGACGTGATCACCAGTGCCGCGAGATTTATAGACGCCATGAACCCTTGCTGCAGTGTATATAAAGAAACATCCTCTTGAACTCTATTTTACCAACAGACGATGTCGGCATTACCACGTCTTACCGTGTTTCAACGCCGTCTACAGGACCACAAAAAACGACTCGTCCGGATTTTGTGAACCCACGCATCATTGCAACAACGGGTCGTCGAGCGACTTCCTAGCGACCTACGAATACAGTAACGGTGGAGACCAAGCGTGTGACAATGACAGTTTCTCACAAATTTACGGAAGGACAAATGCGGCGGCAGACATCAGTAACGAAAACCACCAGCTGTCTGGCAGATCCGTATCGTCGTCACCGCCGCCGCCTACTGCAAGAATTTCCGTAGCGCCTACTGAACACGGTCTGATAATGCCTAACGGGAACAACAGCAATGCGTTTCCACGACCGTTTGAAGATTTGCCAAACAATTCGTGTGCAGTGACCAAAGAGCTGGAGACAAACTTTCTGAACGCAAAACCGTTTAAAGTGTTTACGACCAGCACTGCGACGACGAAAACGGTGATCAATTCACGATCGCTGCAAGCGTACTACACTTGGCACGGAGACGAAGACATTTCGCAATTACACATTAACAACCGAGCGCTCAATGCCGCCGCGCAGCCTACAGTCTTGATATCTGTCGACTTGGAACCGTTTAAAGACGTCGGCCACACGTTGGCCGTCGACAACACAAAGTCTTACATACGCATGTGCGCCTTTGATTTGGACTGCATGTGTCGCAGAAACTTTGGATCGCAACACCTCAGCGAGGCGCTAGTCAACTCTATACGCGCAAAAGTGGAATCCATGTTGTCTCAAATCACGTAGAAACGAAAGATCTCGAGCGTGGTGTGGAGGAAGGACTGCGGCTACCATCTGTACACCAACGTGTCTGTGTCTATGCCGCTGCACCTGGAACTGGGCGAACGCTTGAATGCCGATTACAGGAACCACGGCGTGATCATCGAGGTGCCGTCTCGAATGCCTCTGCCTTATTCGGCCAAGACAAGTGGCGAGCCGTATCGACCGCTGTTGATCGGCCAGTCCAGTGTGCCGTTGTTGGGCAGCAACCCGTACTACGATCGCTACGAGTTTAAGACAACGCTGGCTCGCGATCAAGGCTTTGTAATGGCTGAAATGAACACGCGATGCGGTCCGCTGTACTTGATCGGCGAACCATCTACAGTGCAAAAGTTCAACGCGCCAAAGTTGTCTGCGGTCGCCGGCATTCGGTTCAACCAGATGAGCAACTACCAGAAGCCGCTACAAGAGTACATTGCTCACGTTAACGCGTCGTCGCCAGTGCCCAGTACGCCATCGGTAGCGGTTGCCGACAACGGGATAAATATGATGGTTGAAGACGAACCTGAAGACAGTGTCGCTCTGTTGAACACGAAAAATTTCAAGGCTTTCATAGAGACGTTCGACTTGACCCACTTCAACGAAGAACTGCCGACCGTTAGCACTACCGGTACGCCACATTATAATCGCTTTATACAGATATTCGCGATAGACAAGGGAGCCTTGTATCTACAACATTATGTGGCGGCGCTGGACAAGATTATGCGCCCCATTGAAGACGAAGACTTTAGACGGTGTTGACGGTCATTTACAAAAAAGTACTCGAAACCGACCCCACCGTGGCACGACTAATTGAAAAATACGACGACCACACGTTCAACTGTTACAACGATACGTACAAAAATATGTTGGAATTTCTGAGTCTAATATACATTTACGAATTGTCGGTGGGGACCGCAGTGGAGACGCATATAAACGAAATGATGTGCACCATGCTCAAAGTGCAGTCTGTAGAGTCGTGGTCTGCAGTGTACAACCGTACTAAGCAGGGTCCCGACAAGGAAGCTAGAAAATTTGCAGCTTTGGACGCTTATATCACTGTAATGGAGCGTTTAAAGTATTCAATACACTATAATCAGGCGTGGTACGTGTACACCAACGAGGGATATCACAAGAGCATATCGATTAACGCATTACCGTGTATGATGTGGGTGAGGATGAACGACACTGCTAAACGCTACATCGAGAACCAATCGTCTCGCTTTGAAAAACCCAACATGTGGCCGACTTGCGACTTTATGTTTGCAACTTCGGTAGGCGTGTTCAATAGCATCACCGGTCTGTACACGGCCAAGGTGCCGCTGTTACGATTCACCAAAAGCCGCAATTACGCGGTGTGGGAGCCAGAGCGACCGTTTACCATGTACGACGAACAGAATAAAGACATACTGGCATTAAGCCAGACGACTAAACGCATTGCCGACATTGCGTACGACCACATTACGGAGTTGTTTCTACACTATCAAATCATACCGGCCATGATACAGATATCTCAAGTGTACAACATCGACGACCTGAAGTTTTGTCGGTCCTTCGAGCTCTTTGAGAACCACGAGAATATCGATTCGGCCCAATTTCTGGTCGACTACTATCCCGTGGACCCCAAGTTTGTGTATTTGGTAATGTACTTGTATACCAAATACGATCTTAGCACGCTGTTGAACTACAACAAGTTGGTGGACAGCGTCTTCAAGTACAAGACGGACGTGACTAGCGAAGACTGGGCGACAACGTTTCAACCGATACTAGATCGTGTAACATTCGACAGCAACGCGTTTGATCACATGGGTACATTGTTGTCGTTGCGCGGCACAGACTTCGACGATGAAATCACTAAAGCCTTTTGTCTTTACAGCGTGTTGATCTCCGTCTGTATGATCCAGTGTTTCTCGTTTCGCCCGTTGGTACAGGCGTTCGACCTACACAAGCTACCAGTGTGTACCAACAAGGAGCGTATACCAGAACAGTATAGAGACGTGGAATATCGAGCATCGCTAGACTGCTACAAACGCATACTGGATCAGACACTGAAGACTGTGTTCGTTCGGTGACACGCTGACCGAGTTTGAAAAGGCGTTGGCCATAATGACCATTCGGATAGGTATGTCTACGTGTTTTGACCCGGACACTACGCGCGAGTTGATCAACATGGTGTCCGCCATCTACGTGCCGCGTAACATATTGAAAAAGATGATGATCCTGACTGGACAAGGCACTGGCAAGTCGTTCTTTTGCGACTTGATCGTGTTATTGACCGCTCCGGGTGTCGCCCGATTCCAAGACATACGCCAGGCCGTAGAACGAGCCAACATCACCACTAAAACCAACGTGACAGTCATCAACGCAGCGAGCGACATCAATCCGCACCACATGAAATCCGTCACCGGCAACGACGGCGAGTCGGCACAAGTGTTTTACACACAGAATTACGAGATGCAAAAATTTCAGTCACTTATATACGGCGCTACCAACGGAGTCATCATGTTTAAAGACTTCGATAAGAAAATGTACAACATCGACCCCACCATTGTCCAAAGTATACACGCCGTCACACTAAGCGGACAACAGGTGAACGAGTCCGAGGAAAAGTATCGAAACGACAGTCTGTTTATGATGGTGTCCACGTCTAGATTCTTTTCCGGCTTAATAAGAGATCCAGAAGAGACGTGTGCACAAGCGATGGGCTGGATAGTGTTCATCGTCTTTTACCATCACAGAGACAAAAACAACAGGCCGATATTGAACACCACCAATCCGGACGTGCTGGCCTACCAACAGCGCGTCTACTATCAGAACAACTCGCTGTACGCCTTCCTCGTACAGTCGGACATCACCGAAGAAACGGGGTTTGTCATCGATCAACGGTCGTTGATCGCCACCGTGCGGCGCAGCATCGAGGATAAAGTGCACGCCAGAACTGTACCCACGTTCAACGACTTTGAATCGCAATTCAACATTCACTACAATGTCAAATTAAAGCATATGAAAATTATACCGGGCCTACAGTATACGGCACTGGTAGATCACATAAAGACCACTATGGAAACGGTGAAATGCGAGGGCCAACACATTGCGGAAGCCGAACTAGAGGAACGTCTTAAAGTGTACGGCACACAACTCAACCAGTCCAACGCTAGAGAATATTTCAAGAGGAGGAATCCTTGCTACGACTATAAGAGGCGCCTGTTTACAGACATAAGGTTTTCTACACGACACGACAGACAGCTATGACGGCAACGAGTTTGGCGCGTCGAACACGTCTACAGACACTAGCAGCGCTAGCGGCAACAACGGCTTACTTTATCCCACGACCTACTTTACAGGATCAGTATAGAGAAAAAGCAAACCCTCGTCAACTCGTCTGTGATATTTTTTGTTACCATGTATACGTAAACATTTGATGTAAAAATTTATGTAAAGTATTCTACATATATATTAAATACAAATTTTTTGATATACGCTTCGTTCTCGTTTAATACCCTGTACTCTTGTTCGCTCAGATACGCAGCCAGTTTGATTTTAATGTAGTCGTAAGTGTGTAGAAAATCTGAGAACCTGGTAATTGCAGCATTAGCTTCGGGCAACTGTGTGATTATGCTTTCGAATATGGCCAAATGGTTGTAGTATTCGGCTGGCACTCTGTCTAACGTGACCAAGACCAGTTCGCCAAACGTTAGACAGTCAGCGTTTGTACAACGGTTGTCCATGTTACTAGAAGCAGACTCTGGAGAGATACTACTATGCATGAGACTTTTTTGTGTTACCACTACCATTACTATATATTGTAGATTATACGTTTACTGTACCATCGACTGTTCAGCGCTTGTACCAGCGGCTGTTGGTGCTGTCGCTGTCGCCGTTCGCTGTTGTTCAGTACTTGTACCGGCGGCTGTTTCTGCTGTCGCTGTCGCCGGTTTTCGATGCTTTAGACCCGACACACCGTCAAGAGAGATCAATCTACTTCTAAACTCTGCGAGACGTTGCTTGTCCACTGGCGCGTTGGCCTTGTCGGCGTTGAATGCGCTTTTACCCACTATGTATATGATTGCCAATAATATAATCAATATAAAGAAAAGTATCAAACAGACTGCACGGTAAAATGATGGAGGCGAACAGCAGTATGGTGATGAACCGTATCCCGTACGTCAGCAGATCCGCTGTGGTAAACTGGTGCAGTCTGAAACATATCGCGTTTGTCAACTCTACAAAGTTTTTCGGAGTACCTGTAGAAGGATCGCCATTTGATCCAGCCTTAGGCGTGGCGTAGACCATATCTTCGACGGAGATATTTATTTTGGCCGTTGTGATTGAGTACGGCAGGGAGTCTTTCGTTTGAGCAGAACTGACGGTACCAGTACCGGTACCAATGTTGACGGTAGAATCCATTTCTAGAGTATGTGTGAGAAATGTATACTATATATATATATTGTCAAAACGAACCACGACATACAAGTCTATACTACTTATACATCGTCTCGAAAATCTTCGTCTTGAAAGCTTTCGTCGTCGTTAGTGTCATCGTCTACCGATTCGGTCCTGTCGTTAACACTGGGCACTATTTTCATAATTTTTATGCTTTTATTCAACATGTCCAGCGGATTGATGGCGGCTCTACGTTTAGCCATCGCGACAGATATTATAGATCCCTCGCCTTGTTGTAAAGCAGCCGACTGCTTCTTGTTGACAGGTTTCAACTTGACCCCCTTGAGTATGCTTTCCAACATCTCGCTTCTAGGACTCACACCGACCGGCTGCTGTGAGTTTTTCTGTCTGTCGTTGACGGGATTCAACGATACAGCCTGCCGTGTTTCATTCAAAAATTCGTCTCTTGGTAACGTCGATGGGTTTGTAGTATTTTCAACGTTAACGGTTGGCGTAGACGGTATCAATGACGACGGTAGTGGCGGAGGAAGGGGTGGCGGTTCTTTATCGTTCGACACGGAAGACGCTGGCTCCTGCTGCTGCGGCCGTCGTATATCGGGGCCGTACAGGTTTGTCTTCATCAAACGTGTACTGCTGTCGTTGCCGTCACCACTCAACGCGTTCAACGGATCCGACACGACTACATTGTGCGGTCTCTGTAGTAACGTGTTGCGCACGATACTGGGCACAGTGGATCGTACATAGTACCGTCCAGTTTAGTCCGTTTGGGTAACGAACTCAGATGCACATAGTCGTCGGGCGATGTCAACACCGGTTCGATAAACAAAGGAGGCGTCGGTTGTACGAACGTGTCGTCGTACACCAACCGCCGCTTGTTGTTCACGGCGTTTTTCCATGTACACACTCGTTCTTTGGCGTCTGAAACTGGTTGGAGTTCTGGTCGGCTATAATACGCGCGATCTCCAGTATTAGGCCCAACAGCGATACTAACGTTGTAATTATATGCATCCATAATAAAAACTTTGTTTTCAGTTCATTTATGATGACGCCCAGTTCCAACGACCGTACGGCCAGTCCATTACTACTTATAACCTCCAATTGGTTAATTGGAATACGCATCCGGAATAAAAACAGTTTCGTTCAGATGACGCACCATACGTCCAGTCCATTACTGCTTACAGCCTCTACATATAAAGAAAGTATAGGAGACAAAAAATATCAACCAACAAAGACTTGAAAAATGTTTATTTACAAGCGTACAATCAAGATCAGCTATCGGTTTTCAACCGTACCACTGTCAGAGGTTCACTATTTGGCACGTCATTGTATCTGTGTGTACACACTATAATGCGACGCTTGTACAGCAGCGCTGGTCCCATGAGATAGGTAATTTCGTCGGTCGTCACGATCGGCAGCCCGACCGGCGCTAAAGTTCTATCGTTGTCGTTGAACGCGTAGTAGAACAACGCTGAATCGTGTTCTCGCAAGTACTGGAAACATAAACGCGTTAGTATCGAGCCGATGACCGTGACTGTGACAACGCTGGAGAACAGACACATACCTGTGGATAAGCGTTGGCCAGTGTCGCCGCTCGAGCGCGAGCAGAATTCATCTTGGGTGTGTGTTTGCCACGGTCGGTAATCACAGTCTACTGTTGGCCGGAAGGTGTCGCGGTTTTTAATATCTCCAGTACCCAGGCCTGCGTGCCGGTCGGTATGTTGTTTTTCGTCGTCGACATAGCTTTCGGGAACAACGCTTTGAGTGTTTTACGTTCCCACGTGGCGCTAGTGTATTTTATCTGTTGGCCTTTGCGCGCCACCGGTCGGATCAAATGCTTGTTGCAAAGCGCCACGTTGCCGAGACAATCGGTCAACACGTGTCGTTTGACCATGTCGCTGGCCGACCCGTACCTGGTGTACACGACCGGCTCGGCGTCCAGTTCGGCGTACTTTAGGAATATCTTGCGTACAAAATTGTAGTCACTTATAAGATCGCAATTGGCGACCGGCGTCAGATACACTGTGGCAGTGTTCGGCATAGCTTCCCAAAACTCGTTGTTACTGATTCCCACATCTGTACTCTTGTTGTAGCGAGTCTGCGTGTACAACAACACTTCTTTTACGGGTACTACGTGGTATTGTACTCCGTTCACGTAGGCCGTAGAGCAGTCGCCCGAGTGGTGCGCGTGACAATCCCACCGAGTAGTAGGCGATCCTCTGTCAAATAGCGTTTCATACGTCTGACGATCATCACCACCATCACTGCTAGTACTACTATGGCCGACACCACCAGCAGACATTTCTGCGTGTTGTTGGAAAAGGAGCAGATTTACAGATTCGTGTTGCCCGATTCGTCGTACTGTCTCAGCTTCTTGCACGCGACCAAACCGATCACTATAGTAACTAGACAACACACGACTATAAACCCTGACGGTAATATAGTAGTGTCAGACGAGTGTTTACCACCTGTGCCAGACGCTGTGTTGGCGACATACGTACGAGACTATTATTTATGGACGGTGCCCGACAACTCGTATCGCGTGGTCGACTGCAGAAACTGTGCGTACAGTGCTCGAGATATAGTCAACTTAATTTTAAAGTATAAAGTAGTGTACATTGTGAACCCACCTCTAGACTCTTTGATCGTGCTACAAAATGTCTACGCTAGCTGGACAAGATAAGGCGGCGTTAACGCCGGAATGTAACCAATTATCGAAGATCATCAAATTGTCGGCGATAACGCTCATGGTAGTGATTGGGTTAGCGCTAATACTATTAGTAGTGGCGATTGTATACAATCATATGAAGAAGACCACGTCCACCGAGGAAGACAGCAAGATGGACAAAATAATCAGCTACATGTCTATAGCGGCGACTGTAGTGATAGGTGTGGGTCTGCTCGCGTCAATGTGACAGTACTCGATAGCCTCAAAAACGACTGCCGTCTGTTTAGCGTCGAACTAGCGGCCTTTTTCACCACACGACTTTATAGTGTTCCATCATTCTATTCGAAGGAACAGGACAGACTATAAAATATTATTGATAATTTATTATTTATTTCTATACACGCATGGCAAAAAAACATACGGGGATACACTACTATAAGACCAAACCGCCAGAGATACCGCCAGCAGTAACAAGCAGACTCTCAGCTATGATAGACGCATAATGTGAACCCACCCTGGTTACGCTAGCTGGACGCGTCAAGGCGGCGTATCGGAGAGCATCAAGTTGTCGGCGATGACGCTCACGGTATTGATTGGGTTAGCCTAATACTAGAGATACCGCCAGCTGTGAGAAGCAGACTCTCAGCTATGACGGACGCACAACAACCGACACAACATATGCTTAAAAAGGGGATGGAGTGGGAGAGCACTATAACTATACATAT
The DNA here is from genome assembly GCA_034769895.1 of Magicicada septendecula. Classification (NCBI taxonomy): domain Eukaryota; kingdom Metazoa; phylum Arthropoda; class Insecta; order Hemiptera; family Cicadidae; genus Magicicada; species Magicicada septendecula. The sequence goes on from CM068369.1 coordinate 416,735,466, forward strand.
CGACAAGTGTGAATACGAAGCGGTATTGGAAAAGATAAATATTGCGAGTGATGTAATTTTAATTTTTGCCAACGGGTCTAGACTGTCTTCGCGCACTGTACAACGTAAAGTCGTGACCGAAAAAAACACGTGTTGGGCTACTCGAACGGTCGTTTCTACCCGATACGCAGGACAAAGGCCACCGAAGAGACGACCAACATAGGTCCTACACTGTCTATACAAAAGGCGGTGCACAGACTCATCGTGTACGACGACGAACAAGATTGCTGCAAGATGCGTCTGGCGTACAACAAGGAAGAGATTGAAGACGGCGATCGCTACACGCTGACGTGTGAAGCTGAATATCCGCACACGTCAACGTACGACCAGATCGTAGAGTACGAACAGCGGTTGGTGCAGAAAATGTCACCTTACTTTAACCGCATTCAAGTGACACCCGACAAGTTGACATTGGGCGAGATATTCTCGTGTGTAGTACCAAAAGTTCAAATGTGGAACTGTTTCAATCCACAGATACGCTACTTGTGGGCATACAAGTGGAACGGCGTAAAGGCCAAGTTCATGTGCGTCAACGGCCACGCTTACATATGACCAGACGCCAGTGAAATATACACAGAAGCCTATCGCGGTGATTTAACGTTTATGGAACGTATGTGTTTGCAGGTAGAACTGATGGAAGATCGCATAGTGATTGTTGAAGTCATCGCAGCCGCCTACTACGAGGAAATTTACACTACCGAGCCGTTGACAAACGCGGAGCTACTGCGCCATCTGCACACTGTGCTGACCGAGTCTTAGGTCACTGTTGGCGACAAACGTTTGACAGTGCAGACGTTCTACAACACGTATTTGCCCAAGCACTTTGACGATAGCAAGTACGACGGCTTCATCATCGTGCAAGAGGATCTGACGATCAAGTGGAAACCGCCTACAATAGATGTGAAATGTATCGGACCGTACAAGTACATGGTGGGCTCCACAAATCAAACCGCCATAATACAACTACCAGAGCCAGGCGAACTCGACGACGATATTGTCGGTGTAAAGGGCTGTATATACGAGATGTCGTCCTACTTTAAAATACTGAGACAACGTGTAGACCGAATGACTTGCAGCACGACCAAAGAATATCACGCGTTTTTAGAGTCTATAAAGTTGATCAATCCTGTGTAACGATATACGTACAATAAACGTTTTTATACTTGTATATATATTTTTTATTTTCTTTCCCTAACCCAAGCCGAAGCGGACGCCCACCACCATGCACACGGTGTGTAAGGACGTGCTCCAATGATACTATGAATTTTATTTTACATCATTATTATAGGTAGTAGTAACACTGCCGTTCGCTGTCAGCGATGTCTTCGAATTTATACTACGACGAGAGTCTATTTGTAGACGGTATCGCGATCAAGAACTACGATCCTATAGGTGTGAGTAATCGCACAGACGAATATCTCGTCAAAAAGTACGGAAAAGATACACGACCGATATGTGTCGGGACGAAGGCGGCTGTGAATCCTATTGTCTCGTGTAAGGGTGTCAACATATACACCATGAGTCGGCGTCATCGTGTCGCCCATCGGGTGTACAGCTACAGTAAAATACGCGTGTCGAGAGGCGACACAAACGCAACGCCTATAACCATAGACGAACGGATACCGAACGTTGTGTACGACTACAACAAAGATCTAACGCATGTGGAAATGGCGATCATGCTCAAATACCACTCGATGACACTGGCCAACCGCGGTAATGGCAACAGTGATATCCTAACTATCACACCCCATCTGTATCATACTGTGTACGAACACTTTGAACACACAGACTATTGTCCGAGTCGATCGGATCAATGTGCGCGTAACTGGTTCGACACCGAGTCGGAAGACTCGATGGTGCAGATGTCGAACCGTGAAATGGTCTACCAGAATCAGATAATCAATCTGCCAGACTTGACATTTTACGGACCAGAAGTCACTATACGCTGATGCAGATGTGGTCGTATATATTTTTTTTTTCAAAAATCTGCAGTCAGTAGCTCTGTTCATCGTTACTGAGTTGAGGTAACGACACTGCCGGCAGACCCATATTGTAGTACGCGTTGTTTAGAAAACTACTACCGCCCATGTCCTGTGTCGCTTTAAAATCTTTGGGCAGAAAATACGATATACATTTAGCGTCACGTTCCTTGCTGCGTTGTACAAACCAAAACATGGACGGTACTCTACGGTTTTAATGTCCATGTCGGGCACTTCTTGCGAGTCGTTGGTCTGTATAATCGGTCTAGCCAGCGTGTTTACTATCGGTGCAATGTTTGAGTTTAACGTTGTCGCCTGTATCATGTTGAAACCCGAGTCTGATACAGCGGTGGGTGCGGTCAGAAACGAGCACAACTGTGTTCGTGGATTACAACTAGGGTTCGGAGCAGTGGCAGATGTAGCAGTAGTAGTAGTAGTAGTAGTAGTAGCAGTAGTAGTAGTAGTTGTTGCTGCTTGGTTATTTGGTATAGTTGAAGTGGGGGTATTATTACTAGTCGGCGGATTCGGATCCGGCGGTTGCCGTCTACGACCCAGCAAGAATGACGGCAACGATGAGGACGTAGTGGCCATAGACAAGAGCCGTGTCTGCGCGCTGGTACGATAGTTTTGCGACAGAGGTGTTACAATATTGTACTTGGGGTGTAGTTCGTAATAGATGAACATGTGTCCGCAAGTGATACCCTTTTCGTAGGCAGTTATGCCGTTCAAAATTACGCCGTTTTCAAAGTACCACCACTCGCCGCTACACACCAGCGTGTAGCTGAGAAACGAGGGTCTCGTGTTTGAATATTGTATCTTGTCAAAAGACACGGTCCAGTCGCACGCGGTAGTAGCTCTGTACGACTCTGTCGGTTTTATTACGTCGTACTGCAACGCGGTGTCGTGATCTTGAAACCGCAGTGTAGTCTCTGATCTGACTACTACCACCGTGCCTGCATTACGATACAGTGTAAAATGGTTGCGGTACGGTGTCTTGCGGTTCGGCAACATATGTTTATACGTAGCGTACACCAAGAACAGAGCAGACTTGTAGTCTGCGCTCTGATACACACGTACCGCCCGTTGAAAACTCCTATACGTGTAACCGTGTTCGGCACACAAATTCAACTCGTACACCCTCTCGGATGTGGGCAGTAATGCGCTCATATTCGCAGACAACACTGTCTCTTTACTATAATCAATACGGGAATAGGTAGATTATTAGCAGACAAAAACGTCGTGTTTGTTGTGTTGTGATATTTATTAAACTAATAACAATGTATTAATACACAGTGATAACGCTAAAGTTACATACACACATACATTTTTTAGTCTGAACACTCAGACTTTAGCTTCTTCGCAGTGTTGTCGTCTCGGTCTGTTTGGTCGTTCATGCGTTTTAAAGACGATTTCTCGAGTGCTGGCCGAGTCTCTGCTGCAGCAACGTCGTGTTCAGTATCAGTATCGCATTCCGCCTCGAGTATCGGTATAGTGTCGGTACTAGAGCAGGCCGACGTGTTATCAGTACCGATCTCCTCCTTCTTGTCTGCGGCAACGGTGTTGTCGGTGACGGGTTCTGTCGCCTTTCCAGTACTGGTGTCGGGCGCTGTTACTGTTGTGTTGGTCTCGGTGTTATTTCCGATTTTGCAGAGTTTCAACTCTTCAATCTGCTTGGCGGTGAACCAATCAGGAAAGTAGACGGCCACCAGACATCAGAACGCCCGATACAGAATTACACTGTACGCATCTCCGTGCGACGGCTTACTGTCGTACATGTCCTTGTCGGACTTGAAACATTTCTCCTTTAGCAGGTCGTCGGTTTCCACCACGCTCTTGTGAAAATCTATCAATCTGACCAGCCGTTTCAACGGCAAATCAGGACGACGAGATGCAATCGTCTTGCAGTGAGCGACGCCGACTCTGAGTCCCTTCAATGCGGAGATGAGTTGTCGTATAGCCTTACACACTACGGTGTAAGACTCTGCGTCGCAGAACGCTCCGTTCAACACTTTCACGTCGCTACGGCCGGTAACTCGTGTGCTGAACAAATTGAGCCGGCAGTCCACAAACGTCAAACAGTGGGTGTTTGTGTTGTATTCGGAGCCTGTCGCCACCATGGGCACTATGTAGTCGGCGGTATTGCCCGACGGTACAAACATTCCGGTCAGAGACACCAACCGGCTGTTGTCCCATTCTCGTTTGCGGCTTACAATCAATGTAGTAAGTCGCTCGATACACAGCTGCTGTTTTGTAAACACCTTCAGTGTCTTCTGCGTCGAATCATATGTCTTGAACAGCACCTTGTTGCCGTCCTTTTCGTAGCGCATCGACTCGTAGATAATTTTCGGCTTCGGATTATTCACCAGACGGCCGGTATTCTGGTCCTTGGGCTTAAACACTGTCGAGCTCGACTGTTCCGAGTCGACGATGCCCACTTGGTTACGTGGAGACACCACACGGTACGCCTTGAACACCACGCGCAGTTTGCCAACCATACCGGTCAGTGTGGTAAAGTTGATTGTGAACAACCCGGTGTCCTCCGGGTCTCAGGCGTATATGGTAGGTATGAATCCGTCGTGTTCGCAAATGATGTACGGTATGATGACAAACGATGGCTGCTACTGGTATCCTATATTTACAATGTTGCCGTCTTTCACGTCGAGCATTACGCCTTTGCTCGGCATCTTAAACACGTATCCAGTGTTGATGCGGACACTGCTGTTGGGCGCCACTGTGCCCACGTCGATGCTCATGCGCGGTGGAAACAGTTTGCCACCCTTCAATTCGGAGTCGGAGAAGACCACTTCTTTGAATTTCTTAACGCACATCCACTGCATCAAACACGGGACGTTAATGCGTGGTATCATCTGCTCCAACAAGTTGCGGATGCCATCTACGTTTTGCTTCGTGATGCTCGTCAAGTCGACGCGAGACGACACCTCTTTGGTCTTGATGAACGGAGGTTGGTCGATCATAACTTTTTGTAGTTGGTCGAAGGTCAACTTCTCCCCATAAATCGTCAGACTCATGTTGCGATTTACAATGTCCTCTGTCGACTCAAACAGCTCGTCGATACGCGAACGAGAATCCTCACAGTACTCTCTCCTGGTCTTGCTTGCCATTTTATCGTGTGTTAGCAAAACTGTAAAAATCTAAGCACCGGTACAATATATGTTGACGGCACAGTACCCACCGAAAGACTGATACATACCGGTATGTTGAACTCCTTTATACGCGAAAAGTGTGCCGACACACAAACTCGATACAAGCTTAGTGACTGTATTTTGTGATGAACGCGGTAATTAGTTTAACCGTGTCTTGCGCTTCGGGACCGTTGTTTAGCAGTGGAAACGAGTGTGTCAGCAGATCGTTGGTGTACACTTTGGAATCGCACGGCTCTAACGTGACGAACCGATACGTATGCGAGTACAGATACTCTGTGGTGGCGCTGATGACCAGCTTCGGCGTGTCTGTCAGACCGTAACAACTGTACAGTTTGGCGGCCGGTGTGCCTCGCATAACGTAGAACTGAAACATTGCGTTCAACAAGCGGCTGTCGAACGCGGATCTGTACAAGCCGCACACATCCACCATAGCTTTGAATTTGATCCCTATGGCAGGTACTTTTATTTCGTCGGCGACAGCCGGTGTCGTCTCTTTGGACTGAAACGTACCCATCAGTAGCGTACCGGTAGACATGCCGCCGGCGTAGTAACTGTCGTAACGTCCCACCGTCGTCTCGGACAACACTTTGTTCGCCGCGACCATCGCTTCGCGCACAGTGTGTCTGAAACGCACGGGATAGTCAAACACCAGCACGGCAAAGTCGGGCATACTAGCGCTGAGTTCGTTCAACATACCGTCTTGCAATCGCTGTACAAGAACCCACCGCCGGTGAACCACACCAACAAGTTGCGTTTGTTCAATTTACTAGCGCCCGTGTTCACGGTGTAGTAACTGTACACTTTGGCGTTTGCAGCCAACTTGTAGTACTGCGGTGGCATGTACGTGTCGAACAACAGCGGTTTCAACGGTGCAGGTATCAGCACCAACGACAACAGTGTCAGTATTACGGTCAACGTAAAGACCAGTTTAAATATAAAACTCAAGCTAGCCATACTGGTGTAGTCGCGGTGAGGCGCAGTATTACATATACTATTATTACCAGGTTTCAGAGAAAAACAACACTGTCACGCGGCTAGATCGGTCAATGTGACTTGCGTCTCGCCAAAACGCAGTCTGGCTATTCAACGAGTCGACGTTTCACGATCGCGCACGTATACCGTGTCCGGATTTTGCAGGTCGGTGAACGCGTACAGATTGAAACGAGACCATAGGAACACACCGTAACGTACTTGAAAGTTCGGCGTGTTCAAGTCGTAAGGCAACACATTCTCTTCGCACAACATCGCACGCATTCTGAACCACGGTCTTTCGGGGAAACACGCATAACTGCCGCCCACACGCAGCGCGTCGAGGGGCGGTACAGCCAACCGATCGACTCGTGTATAGACTAGCGGTGGAAACTCGATGTGGTGATCTAGCCACTGGTATATAGGGTGGAGTTTTCGCTTGTAAAGAATAGTCTCTGTCTGAACATCCATTTTACTACACTCTTTGGCAAAGTGCTATCTTTACAGCTATGTTTGGAAATCAACACGAAGACCTGTTGGATCTGTCCATGCGAATAATCGACCGACACATAGATAGAGAGAAGAACCAGTGCTTCAACACGAGCCCAGACGACGTGGACGTGATCATGGATCAGTTTGTCGCCAACTACACGCGCGTGTCGTCTGTGCCGTCGTACGTTAAGTTTGACACGTGTGGCGACAGAGGCATACCACGGCTGGTGCGCTACTTTCAAAACTTTTATCCGATGAACGCTGTCGGTCCGTTTGACAAGTGGACCGACTTCAGCACCACGCCCACCGACTTGGAGATGCGGCACGTGCACGACTACATGACTGCGAAAGAGTTTAACAAGGAGTTGTTCAGAACCGATCGATATGACTGTGTGGTGTACGCCATCTGCTCGTTTATGGCGACATGGACCAACGAGTCGTTGATAAAGTACGGCGACCGCTATAAAGACTTTAAGGAAATAGCGCTTTTAATCGTGACGGAAAGGGAACGAGCCCCGGTGTATGTGGTGCCCCAAGACGGCATACCCTTTCTCAGGTCATCGTTCCGCATACTGTCGCGGTACTTTAACAGTGCTGAACGACAACAGCGGAAGGTCCACAAAGTGGAATATCCTACGTTCTCCGTTACGAGATACGTATCGTACTACTATGTTGGCCGCCACAAAGAAGTCTACCAAGTGGAACTGCCTCCGTTCTCCATTAACAGATACGTGTCGTCCGACCTGGTTGCCCACTTCAAAGAAGTCTACCAGTGGCTGCTAGACGAATCGATGACCCAACACGAAATCGCCAGGCTGGAGAAGCCGATGGCGTCACCGCGTTCACTTTGTGCCGACTATTCCGGCGCAGGCAACAACAACACGCCGATGAAAGTGATCACTGGTCAAGCGTGCTGCGGCAAGACCACGCTCTTGGACAGGCTCAAGAGGTACGGCTGGAAAGTTTGCAGCCGCGTCGATTTGGGCACATTTTCTGGCAAGTCCAAGTCGGCACCGGCCACAGCCGGACTGCACGCTGCCCTTGAAAACGCGCTGCAACGAGGCGACATGTTGGGCCACAGGGGCCCCATAGACATCCCACTGTGGACTATCATAATGACGCTGTGCGACCCACAGTACAATGACCGTGTCGTCGAAGAGTTGTTGAAGTTCTTCAACGCCACGATAAACGAGCATGTGATCGCCTACATGTTACGGCAGGAGGTGGTCGTCTTTATCGACCCGTATCCCAGCCTCAACAGGGCGCGCACGATGAGTCGTTGCACCGGCGGAGATGCAATCGACAAGGATATGCATGTACCCAATCACTCAGTGTATAGCACACTACATGGTGGCACGACTGTACGGCTGGACCGTACGTTGTGTGCCGTACGACGAGGAGCGCAACTTTCAACCCAAACGCTACCGATCCATGGCCGAGGAAATCAAGAATATATTCGTTACGCCGTTGAAACCGAGACCGATATGTTGCTGGCCAGAAAACCGGACGGACACTACCTCGAAGACACGGAGTACTCGATAGCGACCGGTATATTCAAATAACGGCGTGTGTACACACACACTATAATTTGTAATTAATGTATATTTTTAACTATACGTCAATAAACAAAAACCTATCTCTATCTTTGTCTTTCGTTCTTACGTCAAAAATCATACAACTACTAAAACCAACAACCTAGTGTTATTTCTAAAACGGTGTTTTAAACTACCATCACTGGGTCTGGCTAATACTAAATTTGTCCTCTCGTGTAGTTTGTCTGTAATGTCGGCACGGTAGCCGTAGCGTTAATCGACTTGGTAACCGATGCTGTGGCAGCAAACACATTTGAACTTGTCTCGGTAGTCGGTTCAGTACGAGGAGCGACTGTCGTCACAATAGATGCCAACGGTTTGGCACTAGTCGTATTTGTCGCTTCTGTGGCGTTAGTCGTTGATAGTATGGGTTTTGTACCTGTCGGTTCTGTAGAGTTGGTCGTCAGTAATACGGTGCTAGTTCTTGTACGTGATTCGATACTAGTCGTATCTGTCGGTTTGGTCGTTAACAGTACAGCGCTGGTACTAGTCGTATCTGTCGGTTCTGTACTGTTGGTCGTTAATAATACGGGATTAGCGACTGTCGGTTCTGTATTGTTGGAGACATTACTAGTCGTAACTGTCGGTTCTGTACTGTTGGTCGTTAATAATTCGGTAATAGTTATAACAGGTAATTGGGCACTAGCCGTATCTGAAACTTCTTTTGTGTTAGTCGTTGCCGATACGGTGCTAGTTGTGGTATCTGTACCGGCAGTCGTTAATAATAGGTGTTAGGTGTTGCAGGTGATTCGGTACTAGTCGTAGTTCTCGTTTCTGAAGCGTTATTCGTTGCCAATACGATGCTAGTTGCCGTACTTGTTGGCTCTGTATTGTTGGTCATTAATAGTACAGTGCCAGTTGTTGCAGACGATACTGTACTAATTGTATCTGTCGACTCTGTATTGTTAGTCGTTAATAATACGGGGTTACTAGTCAATTTTGTACTGTTGGTCATTGGTAACTCGGTGCTAGCACTAGTCGTATACGTCGCTTTTGTACTGGTGGTCGTTGGTAATTCTGTGCTAGCACTAGTCGTATACGTCACTTCTGGCGTGTTGGACGTTGATAATACGGTAATAGTTGTGGAAGGTGATTCGGTGCTAATCATATCTGTCGATTTTGTCGTGTTGGGGGTTGGTAATTCGGTATCCGTCGTTTCTGTCATGTCGGGTGTTGATAATTCGGTGCTAGCACTAGTCGTATACGTCGATTCTGTACTGGCGGTCGTTGGTAATTCGGTGCTGGTCGTCGTTGTGGCCTCGTTATTATGACAAATGTTAAGACACGTTGGTGGTTCCGCAATATGTGTATGACGGTGGATCGTTGTGATCACACCGTTCACAAACACATTTCTATAACCGGCAGGTAACATTATGTCGAAGTGTTTGTCTATACAATTCACATACATCATACATTCTGGATCGTTCATGATTATATCTGACAGCACTTGAATGTAATTGTAACGTTTCGTGACACGTACTTGCCACAGCTTAACCCTTGAGAATGTAATGCTGAAATACGACACGCTGGCTGTACCCTTCACCACCCAGTATTCTATGCCGTCACTAATGTAACCGTCTAAATCGTTTTCATCGGCCGAGTACTTGTACACTTCGGCTTAATTGGCAAACGTGGGATACACGACGGAGTTACTGGAGAACCACTTGATGCCGGTGTCACCGCTCTCTTTGATCTGGTCTATGGTCAGCGTACTTTGATCCCTCAGCTGGACGACGTTGTCGTAAATCGCCACGGAAATCCGTTTACGCTCAAACGAGCCCAACATTTCGTTGTAGGTGACTACCACGTCGGATACCGAGTCCGTCAACACGTCTCGGCTCGCCAGGCCGCCACCGCAACAACAGCTCACGTTTAACAAACATAACGCGACTAGACGGTCGAAACGTTTGCTGTGCACACAACGTTTCGTCAGCGTGTTTACAACCGCCGATCCTTTGTTATTATTTGCCATCGTGTATAGAATGTTAACACTATTTATACCCACGACACTTGTGTGTGATACGATTAAAGATGTGTTTGCCAGCATTCTAACACTATTTATACCGTTGTAAATGGCGACACTTGTGATTGGTCGTACGACTAAAGACGTATTTACTGCACATCAGGAAAAAGACTAGCGCCGCCAGTGTCAGCAGTACGGCCCACAACAGATGACCGAGTAATAACAGGGTGAATACAAACGGCAGCACTAGAAACAAAATCGCTTGCACACTGAGTCCGGTGGACACCGTTTCACAGTTGACTAGCGGATAGTAGTCGAACAGCCGCTTGTCTTCGCGCAAATTTTAGTTTTCCACAATCTTTGTGTAACACGCGCGACACATGGTCTTCACAGACACAACGTGCGTGCCTTTAGTCGTGCCTACCGGCAGTATAGACCCTTTACTGTACCGACCCATGTGGTACTCGTACTCGCCGATCACCAAGAAGTAATGATCGATCAGACCCCACGTCCGTTTCAACGCCTGACACCGAACCTCTACGGTGTACTCTTCTTCTTCTTGATCCGTGCTCGTATACATGGTGTGCGCTCGCTTCTAAACTACAGCGAGTATTCACGACTACTTATCAGTCCTAGACTGACCCCGCCGCCGCCGTTGTGTTGCGGCAACATGGTCAGCACTTGGTTGGCCGTGCCTCCGTGCTGGTCTCCGCACAGGTTCTCCACGATCTCTATGTCGAGCATCGAGTGCAACGTGGTGCCGCACCGCGTCCAACCGCCTTCGTGCAGCTCCGTGTTGGCCAACAACGGCTTGTCGTTGTAGTAACGGTGGATAATGTGCTGCGCCACGTGATCGCAGGCCACGGCGCACTTGATTTTCGCTGTGTCCAACTCGCTCACCTCCGGATGCGAGCGATACGGGTTGTAGTTGTCTACGGGTACGTGTCTGCACGACCACACCACCAGCACCTCGGTAGGCGTAGTCGTGGTACAGTAGTCGTTGTACATGATTTCGTTCAGATACAAGATCAAGTGTCGTTTGTCCAGTTCAAACTTGAACCACAACGGCTCGGGTATACTGACACTCGTCTTGTACATGTCTACGGTGGCAAACTGTATATTGTTGTACTTGAGTATATTGCTCACTACAATCGGTATGGCGTCGAAACAACTGTCGGACTCTTTCACTTGCAACATGATGGTGCCAAACGTTTCGTCCAAATAGGAGCGTACACGGTACGCCACGGTGTCGGGGACCTCGTCGATCACCGCTTTACACGCGTACCCACCGGGCAATTTTATAACACCGCCGCCGCCGTCGCCGATGCTGCCGCTAGGAACCGCGGTCACCGCCAGTCGCCTACGTTTCTTCCTCGACCTTGAATCCATGGTGCCGGGGTTAGAACACTATGTAAAAACTATCATTCCCAACACCGCGCTGACCCGTCGCCTACTACATCATTTAGCGACAACAACACCAAGCAGATTTATGCGAACCTCACCAAAGTAGTCTGTATGCTAGTTTACAACGACCAGACCTGGACCAACAGACGTTTGTGAATGCTCTCGTCTACCGAAACAAGTCTTGTTATGTCGAGACCGATAGAAGTCTTGTTCGTTCAAAGTAATAGTAGTGGTATGTCTATGTCAAGAATTTTCATCCCCCCCAACATATACTACTAGTTTGTGGGACCCGACAGACGTTTGTGCTCCAGTCTAGGTTCTTACAAGTCTGGTCGTTCAAAGTGATAGTATGTCTATGTTAAGTGTCGAGATCCGGTCCGAGTGGACCAAATAAATGTTAATGTCGGCACGTGTGTACCGAAAAATGTTCTGTTAGGATGAATGATGTTTGTGGTGCTATTGCCAGGATGCAGAATGATGACGATAGTGGACTGTATTTAATACATTTATTAAGTTTATGTTGTACACTTAAATCATAGTGTTGAGATTGGCTAAGTCTGAAAAGATTTTAATTTTGAATAAACCGTGTCGTTAAGAAAGCTACATGGTAGATGAGGCGCAAATGTGCGACACTCAGACTACATGGAAAAAACGTTGAGGCCTAAGGCCTAAATAATTGTAAGAATTTTCGTATGACTTGAGGCGCGAGTACGCGGCACTCAAGCCACATGAAACTAAGAATTAGCAATGTGTTGCTAATGTATTGCAAGTATGCAATATAATGTTGTGGCCTAAAGCCTACATTGATTGTCTGACGACAAGAAAAATGATGATGACAGAACAAGCAAGCAAACGTAATGGCGTCTGCCGCCTGTCGAAGCTCGGAGAACTGTATCGTTGTAAAAACATGATAAGCACAATTTCAGAAAGTACAGATTAGACAACCTATGAATGCGAAAATTACCATATTACTGTCCATAACTGCCCGCAAAAAATCAAAAGATTTTTTAATACATTTTAATAACTTATTGTAGGAAAATACAGAGTTCTTAATAATAGAAGTCAATCTCAATAAGTTGTATTGAACCTTGAGTTTGAAATCTTAGATAACAGTTATGACATTAACTGTTTAGAGATAAGCTTGAGTGATGATAGGAGTTGAGCAGGCCAAAGTCGGCTTGCAACATGAATTATACATGAGTATAAATGCAAAAATTAGCAATGTATTGCCAATATATATTGTATGTATACAATATTAAACAATATAAGACATGAAAAATACATAGTTTGACAATGTTTAATGATGAATAATCGGTGACTCATCACATGATGGGCCCGATAAATGTAACTTTTATGCAAGTCATAATGGTTAGCTTGAACCAATTAAGGCCAGTAGACCTATACAATAGTATTGAATGCAATGAACAAACAAAATTATTATAAAATTATACATGTAAAGACATAGATTTAGTTTGCACGATGAATGCTATACCTGAAGTTTCAGGAATGTACAATAAATTGTTATGTGAAAACAAGCTATACATAGTTGAATGATTGCAATCACAAAGTGTAATGACATGTATGTCATAATTAAAGCATGAATAATAATTGTGCAATACGTGATCACCAAATACAAATACAAAATACAATATAAAAATATAGGCGTGGCGTATGGTTATAGACAGTAGATGCGGATAAAACAGTGTGTTTTACATAGATACAAGTTATACATAATAAATACAATAGAAATCGGTTTAGATAATTACAAATACATGATTACAAGGCACAATAGCATAAGTGACAAGTACAACAAATGTGGTTATACAAAATGTAATACACGTGTTGAACAATTGCGAGAAATAAATTCACAGAGTAATAAAATATCACACATATTGACAAATGTGCAAGAAAATGCATACATGGTTTGTATAGCTGCAGACCATGCGAATATTATAAAAAATTTTACATAAAAACAATAGTAAGCAAAGACATGAGGCATAAATCAAATGTTGCATACACGAAAACACAAAAAATAATTAAAGCTTTGCATATTAAATAAACTGACACTTGCTTGAGTAAAAAAAACAGTTTCTGAATCACAAATATACAAATTAAAGCTTATGCTAAAAACAAAGGTGCTTATAACTAACAAAATCTTCTTACAACATCTGATTTATGTATTTTTGACAAGTATATACAAAGGAAAATAAACCCGTTTTTTTACTGTTCGTCCCTAGTAGGGATCAAACATAATTTATGAATTGGTCTGCGATAGGTGCCAGTAGGCGTGCAAACGTCAACTACTCTAATTAAGTTGTCTGGGCCGGGAAATGTGGCGGTAATTACACCAAATTTCCACGCTAATGGAGGTAAGTTATCCTCAATCAGTAAAACCAGGTCACCAATGGAAACGTTGTCCTTGGCGAATTTCCATTTGTGACGTTGCTGTAATTGATGTAAGTAGTCGCGATACCAAGCCTTCCAAATGACTTGGACAAACTTCTGAAGAAGTTGCCAACGTCCAAGACGAGAGATGGGAACGTGAGATAAGTCTGGATCAGGTATCGCCGTCAATGGTGTGCAAATCAAAAAATGGCCAGGTGTGAGTGGCACCGGATCATTTACATCCGATGAAACGGCAAATAATGGACGTGAGTTTAGACATGTCTCTATCTGAGACAAAACCGTCGTAAACTCCTCGAAGGTGAGTATAGACTTGCCTACCACGCGGCGCAAATGATACTTTAAACTCTTTATACCACTCTCCCAAAGACCACCAAAATGAGGTGACGAGGGCGGAATAAATGACCACGTAATACCATGAGAGGTCGTAAAGGATTGGATTGATGAGGTGGCATCCTTATTATGCCAAAGATTGTAAAGGTCATGCAAAACATTGCGGGCGTTCCTAAAGTTCGTGCCATTATCAGAATATAACTGGCTGGGTATGCCCCTACGGGCCATGAAACGACGTAAGGCAGCTATGAACGCGTTGGCTGTAAGGTCAGAAACCAATTCCAAATGAATGGCCCTGGTTGCTAAGCAGATGAACAAAGACACATACGATTTTGACAGAGTCCTAGATTTCTGCCCGCCATGACGAATCATGAAGGGACCACCATAATCAACTGCACAGAATAGAAACGGCCGCGAAGGAGTGACTCTAGGATATGGCAAAATAATTTGCCTCTGAACCTGATGGTTGGCACTAAACCTGAGACACTTGACGCATCTACGAATGATGGAGCGAATGACTATCTTGGCGTTAATGATCCACCAACGTTGACGAAGTGAGTGATGCACGAGTTGAGCACCAGCGTGGAGTAGACGAATGTGTTCGCGTTCAATAATAAGGCGAGTGATATGAGCCGATGGATGCAAGACAATAGGATGCTTATTGTCATAAGGTAGTTGCGACTGCTGTAAGCGTCCGCCGACGCGTATGACGCCAGACTCATCAAGAAACGGGTCCAGAGAAGACAACTTACTCCTGATAGAAACAGAAGACCCATTACGAAGATTTAAGCTCAGCAGCGAAGTGGATCGACTGAGATTGTTTTATGAAAAATTTAAGAGTGGAATGAATTTCAACGGGGGTAAGAGCGCCCGAAATTTTCTCAGCCCTGGAGAGTCTAATATTTTTGATGAAACGAAAGCAGTAAGCGTATACGCGAGTCAGACGGTGCAACGAAGAAAAGTCTTTTGAAAGATCAATAGCTAGGGTAGACATTAAAGAAAGTTTGGGGTTTGTTTCTCCTCCGCAGTGAATTCAGGAGACGACAGATTAGAAGGTAAAAAGGGTGGAAAAAGATTGGACTCGGAAGATTGAGACAAACAAGCGGTAGCATAGGACTCACCCAACTGGGGATTGTCAGACTCAAATGGTAGCGAAACAACGAACCTACCCTCCTCATTGCGATGAGTAGACTTAAAAAAATGCTCCTCACAAGCTGAATCGTTACTAATGGGTGCATTATCAGATAGTTTCAGTCTCCCAAAATTTCTCGAGAGACGCCAGAATTTGACTGTCGTTGTTCCTAGCCAGGAACGAAACAGCAGGACCCTTATAACGGCACTGTTTGGGCAGATTGCCTGCAAGAACGTAGCCTAACTTTGTTTCTTATATAATAGGGAAATGAGAACCGCGTACATATTTGTTAGGTAAAATTAAATCTAAGTAAAATTGCGCTCCTAAAAGTATGTCGATATCAGCTGATATGTTGAAATGCGGATCGGCGAGGAAAACGTTATCTGGGACATTAAACTGATCTATGTCGAAAGATTGTGCTGGCAGTTTATGGGTTAATGCAGATAAGACCGCACATTTTGGCTCGAAGCTAAATCTTTGATAGCGGGAAATAAAGCGTATAGACGCCAAATTAGTGGCACAACAAGCGGTATTATTTATACCTGTAATCGGTATGTTAGATTTAGTCAAGTTAAGCCGTAATTTCTTAGCAAATGATTCCGTACAAAAATTTATTTGTGACCCCGCATCCAATAGAACTCTTGCGAGTTGTCTGCTGCCAGCCCGGTCGATGACAAACACAATTGATGTTGATAAGAGAACATTGTTTGTAGATTGTAATTTAAGTGAGCAGTAGTTTCTGCTGCTGGCAGAAACTGGTTTTGACACATTATTTATGTGTAGCAATGTATGGTGTCGTTTTGAACAATCTTACATGATTGTTTGATCTTACAATTAGATGAAAAATGATCTGGTCTTAAACAATTGGTACAGCATTTATGATTTAATATAAATTGCCCTCGTTCTGATGTGTTTAATGCACGAAATTTATCACACATGTAAATTGGATGACTAGATTTACAGCATAAGCATAAATAATTGTTTGAAGCTGAGTGATAACTTTTAAATGCAGTGCTGCCAGCAGAGTTTCGTGATTTATGTTTGTCAGATTTATTGAATCTTAAAGTTGACTTGTTGAGCTGCTGTCCGGCATCGATAGGCAGTGTATTTTCTAGCAACTGTCTACGTGCGTTTAAAAACTGAGTGAAGCTTTGAAAGTTAGGAAGATTATCGGGGTCTATAGACTCCTTCCATAATTTAAACCTGGTATGGTCCAGTTTTGCTGACAATAATTGTACAGTGATAAGCTCGAATGAATCCACTGACAGTTGCAAGGCCGCCAGTGAATTAACGGAAGACGTTATTGTATTTATGAATTCTGCCAGACTTTGGACAGAGTCCTTAATTGTTGACTTTACTTCAAGCAAATTTTGAATATAATACTTATCTAGTATGAATTTGTTGTCATATCTAGCGGACAGCAAACTCAACGCTATCGAATAGTTTTCGTTACAAATAGGTAATGCCTTAATTAAATCTAGCGGCTCATTTTTCAGAGACGAATACAAATAATGTAATTTCTGCACTGACGTTAAATCAGATCTGGCGTGCACCAAGTCCAGAAATATTGAATAGAAGTGCTGCCATTCTAAGATATTGCCTGTGAAGCAGGGCAGACTTATCGGTTTTAATTGTATATTGCTTGTTAATACGGGAGATACAGTCTGAACGTTGAAGGTTTTTATCAATTGCAAGATATTGGCTTCTGTTGAATATAACAGCTCTTCAACCTCAATTCGGTCTTCTTGAGCAACGTTTATGTCTTTAGAAATGAGTTCAATTTCGGACTGTACCTCATCGTACTTTGTTGCCAAACTTTTTAGACTTTCGAGTCTAACTGTTAAAAAATGTTTTGTATTAGTGTTTTTATCAAAGTTAATGATAGCCGAATTAATTCGCACTATGGCAGACTTTAAGCCGCCTCTCTTTCTGACCAACACTTTGAGGCCTTCTTCAGCCATTGTACGCACCTGTTAATGATGTTGTACCTGGTATGCGATGTCCTGGAGCGTCGAGGCCGTGGAGAAGATGGCAAACACACGGACTGAAGAGATGACTGCTTAATCTGGTGCGTAGACGCTAGCACATGGATGGTCTTGCAGTGGTGTCGTCACGAGGCTCAATGGCGACGAAAGAAATGCTGACTAAGTCCCGACACGGTCGGATCAGCGAATATACTGAATCGCCCGTGATGGCCAGAAATTGGGGCAGAAAAATGATGAAAACCGCTGTTAAGTTGCAGAAAGTAAATGACGAATCCAGGCACGGAGCGACCAAAAAAATGTTTAGATCCGGTCCGAGTGGACCAAATAAATGTTAATGTCGGCACGTGTGTACCGAAAAATGTTCTGTTAGGAAGAATGATGTTTGTGGTGCTATTGCCAGGATGCAGAATGATGACGATAGTGGACTGTATTTAATACATTTATTAAGTTTATGTTGTACACTTAAATCATAGTGTTGAGATTGGCTAAGTCTGAAAAAATTTTAATTTTGAATAAACCGAGTCGTTAAGAAAGCTACATGGTAGATGAGGCGCGAATTTGAGACACTCAGACTACATGGAAAAAACGTTGAGGCCTAAGGCCTAAATAATTGTCGTAAGAATTTTCGTATGACTTGAGGCGCGAGTACGCGGCACTCAAGCTACATGAAACTAAGAATTAGTAATGTGTTGCTAATGTATTGCAAGTATGCAATATAATGTTGTGTCCTAAAGCCTACATTGATTGTCTGACGACAAGAAAAATGATGATGACAGAACAAGCAAGCAAACGTAATGACGTCTGCCGCCTGCTGAAGCTCGGAGAACTGTATCGTTGTAAAAACATGATAAGCACAATTTCAGAAAGTACAGATTAGCCAACCTATGAATGCGAAAATTACCACATTACTGTCCATTAAGAGTCTAGTAAATTATATACAATACGTGTTTCACACAGACGGCTGATTGATTAGTTTGGAAGTCTGCACGGCCAGTGCTGTAGCCGGGGCGCTTGTGCCGATACCCTACGAAAGGCTTGTACCCACCGATGTTTTGCCGCACACGAATCACCAACGCATGGCTGCCGACCGGTTGTTCAAAGTAGTAGTATGTCTATGTTAAGACTATAGTAAGATATATATTATACATATATGTTGGGTATATCCTTAACATAGACGGACGGCTACTTTGCTGAATCGACTCCGTAAGAAGATTGGTTGGATCACTGGCGACCGGTACCACGTTTGATTGTCCAAATGAATGGTACGTCTATGTTAAGAATATATATCAAGATATATATTGTATACATATATGTTGGGTATATCCTTAACGTAGACGGATGCCTTGTGCCGTCCAATTTTTGCCAAAGACCTTGTCGATCGGAACCGGGTTTGATCGTCCAAAGTAGTAGTAGTATGTCTATGTTATTACTACAGTAAGATATATATTATTATATATATATTTTACTTCATATATATATATTTTTTTTATATATATATATTGCAACGTTACAAGTATCATATTAAATGAATAAACTTTCGTCCATGTACCCAACGCAACTATATAGTGTTAAACACCGGCTAGGTCGTAGGATTTTTGTGTTCGTTGCGTTAAGTATATGTGGTTGCACAATAATCGTAGTTTTCACTAAGAAGAGTAAGACGTTGATGACATGAAGTAATTAATTAAAACATAGGCTATTAAAAGAATCAATCAACTGTTTATTAAATGTTGCATAGAAAATTAATTGACTATTAAAATTTTGAAATTAGAAAATTCAAAATATTCTGTTTTATAAGTTTGCACGCTGAAAACTCAACATACCTTTGCTATTCAGAACACATTAATAACATATAATCTTAAGTATCTAAACATATACGATGAACAGATTATACAATTACTTTATATTGCATGGGAGTCTGACTTTGAATCATTATTAAAATAGCAACGCATTTATAAAAATAATATTACTTTACTAAAATAAAATTTAATTGTTGCAATTAATATTTTAATAAAATGTACGGTAACATTTATTTTAATAATATTTATGATTTCTAATGCCATACCCAATAAACAAAATTTAATTATTATTTTTAACAACAATTTACAATTCCGTCTTTTACTCATATTTACATTACAAAAGCAGTTTATGATTTTATACTTAGAAACCTGTTATCCCGGTTTCATTCTCGTGACGTATTCCACTAGCACACTATCCTTAATTTAAAAACTTGCACGCCTAAAAATAATAAAATAAATACTGTGCAAGATATGTGCTTCACACATTTTTTAGAATAAATAACACATTTAAAAATTTAACAAAGCTTACAATTAGAAGTAGTGTATAAAAGAAAACGTAATTATTATAAATTAACAAAATGATAAGACAGTACCGCAAGAAATGCATACATTGGGCTGCGATCAGAGAGCTAAGAATTCCCGCGCAATTTCTGTTTGTCACACAATTTAGTAAGTTAACAATCTGATTATGATGATGGCAACGCTACATACCTGTGCTCTTTAAACAATATGCAGATAAAGTTGTTTATTCTCTATAAAAAAATTGTCAATGTCATTAGAATAAGGCGCTATTCAATACACAACATGGCGGAATACATAACGATAACAACGATTATTATTATAACAAAATGTAACACAATGTTTAGCCAAAAGAAATTTTGTAACATATTATTAAACATAAGTAGTTTAAAATTTGAATATAATTCAGCAGACAGCTGCATGCAGTATATAAATATCAGGTAGCTTTAATTAGGTTTATATACTAAGGATTTACACGTTTTAATTATAGTTCGTAATAATATAACCAGAGTATGTTGCCAGCCTTTAAGCCTACAACAATGAAGATGTTGACACATTATTGCGCGCTCTTAAATTGTTGAGGAAACAGCAATGAATCGGTATCATTTAATGGTATATAGCAGTCGTTGCAAACCTGCGCTATGAAGAGTACCACACGGTTACATAAGAAACAAATTTTTACTTGAAACTTGTTACTTGGAAAATTTTACTGGTTTACACGTATAATATATTTTAATTTAATGAATTGCCAAATAAATGTACTTCTTCTTATAAAGAAGTAAAAACTGACTTAAAAGAATACTACTAGGAGTACGAGAAGTAACAAACGCCGAAACCGCTCTAAAATACATTAAAAATCAAGGAACACAACAGGAGGCACGATCCATAATCAACAACAAACTAACACGACTACTAAAAATCAGCAACAACGATATAATGCCTTCAAAATACAAAGAGGAATTTAAGACAGCAAAAAGTATCAAACAAAAACTCGAATTAAATGAAGCAGTAATAACAAAAGCCGGCAAAGGCAATATATTGGTTATCATGTATAATTCAGATTACATAAAAAAGGGTTACGAGTTCATTACCTGCAACAACATTAAACGCCTAAAGAACGACCCCACTACAAAATACACAAAACGATTAAACTCCGTTATTAATGAATGCATAACGTTGTTTGACAAAGACACTAGACGCCAGATAAAACAGATGAAACCGCGGGCCCCCATATTCACTGGCTTGCCCAAATTACACAAAGAACACATGCCCATACGACCCAGTAGTTAATTACACATCTGCGCCTAGTTATATAGTAGCTAAAAAACTACAACTCATTTTAAAAAATAGTATCAAACTAACGAACGTTCATAGCGTAAAGAATAGCCTGGAATTTGTAAACAACATAAGGAACGCCAATTTTGACCCGAACTATAAACTAGTCTCGTTTGACATTACCAATTTATACACTAACATACCGGTAAATGAGACTATAAAGATACTTCAAATCAACTTGATTAATGCCGCAGTATTAAGCCAACAGCAAATTCAAGAACTATTGTCATTGTTACGAGTCATATTACAACAGAATTATTTTACTTTTGATAACAAGTTTTTCGAGCAGAAAGAAGGATTAACGATGGGTTCCCCGCTCAGTGGTCTATTGGCAGAAATATACCTTAATTATTACGAAAATAAATATCTTTTGTCTGCTCATAACAAATTGCACGAACTTATCATTTCATACACCCGATACGTTGATGACACCTTTATAATATTCAACGGCACAAATAGACAAATCGATATAATGCTCAAACACATGAACAACATAAACGGAAACATTACATTTACTATGGAGACAGAGAAATATAATAGCTTAAATTTTATGGACGTATGCATCAGGAAATGCACCGATTCTTTTAAATTTGGGATATACAGAAAACCCACAACTACAGACATGGTTATTCATGCAGATTCATATCACCCACACACGCAAAAATTGGCTTCCTTCAATGCTTTCGCACACAGATTATTGTCGTTCCCACTAAGCCAAGAAGACCTGAAGGAAGAGATAAACACTGTCAAATTCATTGCCGTAAGGAATGGATATAAAGACACAATTATAGACAAACTAATTTGTAAACATAAATCCAAAGTAAATAAAGTGATTAAATCTAATAACACAGAGAACGCTTTCATCGCAACTGAATATACTAATCTACTTCCACACATTATAAAAAACGTATTTAAAAAACTAAACATTAATGTATTTTTTAAAACCACGAATAACTTACGGAATTTCTTCAGACATAATAAACGTTCAGAACCTGAAAATAACTCGGGTGTGTATAAAATTGTGTGCGATGATTGTGACATGTTTTACATTGGCCAGACAGGGAGAAAATTTAAAGATAGATTTAGTGAACCGAAGGGCAACATTAGATATACTACCTCCAACTTTGCGTTACATTTGATCAATAATAACCACGGATACACTAGTTGCACCAAAAATTTGAAACCGTTGCATATTTGCAACAAAGGGCGAATTATGAGCGCTTTAGAAGAGTTCGAAATCTACAAAGCATCGAGAACACAAAAAAACCTAGTGCTCAACGATCAATTGTCGTTTAACTCGAACAGCTTGTACGATACTGCGTTACAACATGTTTATCAGATTACAGACAAATGAGAAATCAACAGTTGCGAATATGAACCCGAGCAATGCGCACTGATTCTTCGCGCGATACGTTGTGACATTTTATTAATATAGTGTGTTTTAATGATGTTAGTCAAAGTTTTTTATTTGCGTTGACAAGTTCTTCATGTGAGAGCGAGAAGTTTTAAACCTGAAGATGGGAACATGTTTCCCGAAACATCGAAACATGTCGTGTATGACATTATAACGAAGTCGCAAGATGGAAAGGAAATAAGGTAAACTATAAGTTTTATTTCAATAACGCGACTTGGAGACCATAAATCACAAATTATGAATTAAAAGAATAAATACTGGCTTTGGCATTTGCATTTTCAACAAACATAATAAACAATCGAACATTTAAATTTATACTTACAAAGTAAAAAATGCCCTCCTTTTCAATGATATCTAATTGATTAGAATCTAAGACAGACAATAATGTTCTTATTTTTAGAAAGAAATTCAGTAGAACCTCACTAATTCTTCACCTACGGTCCGAAGGGGTGATGAATTAGTGAAATAGCCGAATTAGTGGGGGAATAAGAAACAAACCCATTAAAGAAAATATAAAATGTTTTATTACAATACTAGCAATGTACAGTGCTAACATTATGGTCGAACATATTTATTGCTAGAAATTTTCAAACTCCAACAAGTTAAGCACTGTAATTGCAAATAAAATTTGTTTAATGACTAAGAAAAAAACCTGTAATTTTCTTTCGTTTTTTTTTCTGTCCACCGTACTTTTCAAGAGCCAAATTATGCATTTGGCGCAATGAATTTATTTTAGGCAGTTTTGTTTCATCTTGGCCTTTGTACTACTTGATTGTTGTAGTCAGTGATTGAATGGCCTTCTTATGAGAGATTGCAGTTTTTTATTGACTGTTCACTTTCTTCATAATTAGCGTCTGTAGGTTTTATGGATACGTAAACAATTAGGCCTACATCATCACTTAACATTTCATAGCCTACATCCGGTAAGTCTATTTCACATCAATTTTTGACGTCGTCTTCATTCAAACTGTTAAATGCTGGTACGGATTGGCAAATATCTAACAATTCCAATTTGGTGTCAAGACCTTCTGGTTCTGAAGACGGTGGTTGTAATTCAGTTGGCCGTAACTTATTCCAGGCAGATTCTAGAGTGTTTGCGGAATACTCTGCCAGGCATCAGCAATCCGATTGAATTTTTGGAAACGAATTACGCTGTAACAACAGAACACAATACTTATTGTGCCGTGTACACAAGTAAAAAATACCCATTCACTGAACCAGTACCTTGCACAGTCCGTTCTCCTGGCTATTGTTACAGCCCCGGCCACAATCAGCACGTTTCTGGTTTACCCCGGATATAGTTAGAGCGTATATGTTTACTCGCTCGTTAATAAAGAAAAAGCTTTAGTGGGTGACAAATTACAGAGGGAGACGAATTAGTGAGGTTCCACTGATTTCATGCCTACACTGTACGACTTTTTGGAACACAATTATATGGTTTCCAGAAAGATTGTAGTTACGTATTTCTCTAACATTGGATTACAAAACTTGTGACGATTTAATTGAATATAGAATCTTAAATAAATAAAAAATTAATTTACTAGCAATTAAGTATTTTTTAAATCGCACTATTAAACCTAAAGCCCCTGTCCTAACTCAGAATAGTATGAGATGTAAATGGAAAATCTAACTAAAGCATTAATTAAAAATTCGAATTGTAAAAAGTTATTAATATCACAATTAACCCTTTGCTAGTCATCATGCGGTGACCTGTTAATTCCGGACACAACGTGCATAGCGAGTCGTCTGTAACTTAGGAAGATATAAAAATCATAATATTTGTAATTAGTAATTTGAAGGCACAAGAGTAGTTAAAATAATTCACTTAAATTATATATGTAGAATTAATGTATTGTTTTTTTTTTGTAATAAGAATGTCAATTTAAATAAAAATAGTAACTATATTATCGCGGAGTACTTGCCCCTCTCCGTTGTAATGTGCCAGTCGAATCGAGTAGAGAGAGAGTCACAATGCTGCCGTCAGAGCGTATAGAACTACGAGCGAGAGCTCCACCAAAATGCACTGTTTAAATTTAATTTTAAATGTTAGCTACCACTGCTAAACGTGGCGAGCGAGTGTAATGTGTGAATTGTAGAAAGTTGTGTTAAAAGAAAAATGTAATAAGTTAAAACAAAAAAACTAACAAGTAGTAAGCAAGATGACGTCTCCCCTCAAGAGGTAAATTCAAGTACAACTTTACACATGAAGATGTGACCTGCATAAACTTCACATGTGGACGTATACGAGGCATAAGACGCTGACGAGGACCTACGTGGATCTACATCAACTTAAACTAGAGAAACTTCAATCTCCGCAGTGAACCTCCTATCTAGTAATTGCCGAAGACACGACTCAGATGACGAAGCCGACTTCAAGAATTCCCAAGAGAGACACCCCAGGACGAGGTTACCACGACCTATTGTAAAGGTGACTCGATAGCTTGCCTATCGAGAGTTAATTATATTTGAGACATAACTTACAGAGAAAAGAGACTTTTCAAAGACTATAATTTTCTTTAAAATTTAAATGAGACCAACTAAGAGTTTACTGTAATATTCAATATCATACGTTGTAACGCATTATATGTAAATGTAAATTATAATCACTTTAGTTAATGATACCATTCTTCAAATGGTAAAATAAGTCTTGCAAGCATCTAGATGAACACAAAATACTCAGAAGTCTTTGCTATAGATATACTTAAAGTAAACTCGGATCCGAGGTAAAAGAATACATAATCAGTTTGATCCCCAGTTTTTCTGAAAACCATTCAAATATTTTAATCTAATTAATTATGTCATGGGATCTTTTCATATCAGTTGTTAATAAAGAGAAGTCATCTTATTACACATGAAAATGAGTGCATAAATCAGTGAAATACCTTCCCTTGTTTCCTAATAATTAGCTTAAGTAATTTGTTCAATTATTTTGAGTTTAATAACAGTTCGTTACAACGTAGGCAGCCCATGTAATTGGCAGGTGTCAATTAAGATGGGTTCCCTGGATCTGTAACGTGGTTAAAAAACGTGACAAAATTGCGCCACTCTGCTTATTAATAAAAAAGGTTGTAAGCATCGTGACATTAACAAAGATACGTCACGCTGCTAATTAAAGTAATTGTTACGGAGTAAATTAGATAACTCACGGCATTCAGTTATTTGATATATGCACTCAGTCACTGTATTTGATGTAACATTAATTTTCATAAAATGAATTTATTTTAAGATACGTAAATGATAGTCAGTATAACTTGAAATATCATTGTATGAAGCCAAATGCAAGTATGTACATGAATTGTAGTACTTGTTGATCTGTTCAGTCTTTAACAGGTTTATATTGTGACAATCCAAGACCTGTAGTTTCTTGAATATGCCTGCATAGTATATCAGTGTATGTCTGTCGTCACGGGAAAAAAAAATTTTATACCCCTGTGTAAAGTAGAACCGGTTAATTACGTGGAAAGAATTTCGTAACTTAAATTTGTTACCAAAAAAAAATATAAATAATTTAATTGGGGAAAGTACGAGAATTAATTACTAAACTCAGACTGTTCTAACCGTAATACACTTGTAACTTGTAAAGCGTGCTTTGTTGAATGAGATTCACCCCATGCGTCCGAGCTGGCTTCTCCAGTTAAAACCGGTCAAGGAAGTTAGTCTGTGGCATTGTGTAGAGAACAATACGTGTGCGTAACCCCCTCGTTCCCACGCTTACACTTACCCTGCCTTCGTGTACTAAATAAAAGAGGGTGACCTACATTCCAGCAAACAGCTGATCGGCGATTTAACATTGAAATATGTGTGTGTGGAATTTCTGTCTCTCCCTTAGAAGAGAAATTATTCTCTTCTGAATTATGCAAATGATTTACCCAAGAATGCACCTTGTCTATGTAGTTAGTGTATAGTATAGTAGAGCAAGTATTTTCACCGTGACGACAATTACATAATATAGTGACGACAATTGAATACTATAGTGACTTAAATTTCAAATAAATAAATGACTTAGTTAACCCCCCCCATTGTTAGATAAAGTGTTAAACCCCATGCCCCAAAACAGTAAACTTTTAAACTGAGAGAAAAACTGAAAACAAAGTAAAGAAAGTGTGCTAAATAAATATGGTAATTAAATGGGAAATAGTTCTACGAGAAGTTTCTTAAATTCGCCCCCAAAGTAAATAATGAATAAATAAAGAAAAAGGTAAGCTTCTTAGAAAGAAAACCAAAAGAAAGTAATAATAAGTGAATAATAATTGCTTTAAATAATAAGGCTGAATAAATCTTAAGTTAAACTAAATTTGTGTAATGTGTAGCAGTAAATAAGGGAAAGGAAAATAATAATAACAGTGTAGTTAAATAAGTGTAAACACCCGGTCGTGGCCTGTACGAGAACAATAAAGCGTGTTGAGAATTGTAATAAGCAGCCACTCACCTTCCCCCTTATTGTACGAAACGGTATCGTCCCTAAACAAACGTAAACCACCCCTGTGTATTACAATGCATTGTGTAAAGTGTCTCCCCTTCCGCATAGTTTGTTTAGGTATTGTTAAAGAGATAATAAGAATTATCTTCGTGAAATTCCGCTTCTCTCAGTAACATAAGATATTAGGATTAGCAATAATCTAAAGTGGAGTATGGGATCCTCTTTAGATTAGATTAGAGGTAATATTATGATATATAATTAAGAATTATATATGTGTAACGTAACAGGTCACAACGGCGCCGACTGAAAAGGGTAATGATGGGGGCAGAAAGGTGCCAAAATAATCATTAAAGAGTGCTGAAAGCTAACTTGTGTAGTTAGAGTAAGCCGATGTCAGTCGGGCCACGATATTGTGAGTTACGGAAAAGTAGGGAAATTAGTATTAAGAATTAAAATATAAGTTAGCGTGTTAAGAAGTGAGATAAAGGAAATTTCACGAATGAGAACAAAATGAATTTAAAGAAAGATAGAGAAAACAAACCGTGTAGTAAAATTAAACTTCCACACACTGACACCAAGCATACTCCTAGTCCCCAATTTTGCGTTAGGCTCACAAAACCTCCGTAATGTAAAATTTAAGCGGTGGAGTATGTGACGATTTAATTGAATATAGAATCTTAAATAAATAAAAAAATTAATTTACTAGCAATTAAGTATTTTTTAAATCGCACTATTAAACCTAAAGCCCCTGTCCTAACTCAGAATAGTATGAGATGTAAATGGAAAATCTAACTAAAGCATTAATTAAAAATTCGAATTGTAAAAAGTTATTAATATCACAATTAACCCTTTGCTAGTCATCATGCGGTGACCTGTTAATTCCGGACACAACGTGCATAGCGAGTCGTCTGTAACTTAGGAAGATATAAAAATCATAATATTTGTAATTAGTAATTTGAAGGCACAAGAGTAGTTAAAATAATTCACTTAAATTATATATGTAGAATTAATGTATTGTTTTTTTTTTGTAATAAGAATGTCAATTTAAATAAAAATAGTAACTATATTATCGCGGAGTACTTGCCCCTCTCCGTTGTAATGTGCCAGTCGAATCGAGTAGAGAGAGAGTCACAATGCTGCCGTCAGAGCGTATAGAACTACGAGCGAGAGCTCCACCAAAATGCACTGTTTAAATTTAATTTTAAATGTTAGCTACCACTGCTAAACGTGGCGAGCGAGTGTAATGTGTGAATTGTAGAAAGTTGTGTTAAAAGAAAAATGTAATAAGTTAAAACAAAAAAACTAACAAGTAGTAAGCAAGATGACGTCTCCCCTCAAGAGGTAAATTCAAGTACAACTTTACACATGAAGATGTGACCTGCATAAACTTCACATGTGGACGTATACGAGGCATAAGACGCTGACGAGGACCTACGTGGATCTACATCAACTTAAACTAGAGAAACTTCAATCTCCGCAGTGAACCTCCTATCTAGTAATTGCCGAAGACACGACTCAGATGACGAAGCCGACTTCAAGAATTCCCAAGAGAGACACCCCAGGACGAGGTTACCACGACCTATTGTAAAGGTGACTCGATAGCTTGCCTATCGAGAGTTAATTATATTTGAGACATAACTTACAGAGAAAAGAGACTTTTCAAAGACTATAATTTTCTTTAAAATTTAAATGAGACCAACTAAGAGTTTACTGTAATATTCAATATCATACGTTGTAACGCATTATATGTAAATGTAAATTATAATCACTTTAGTTAATGATACCATTCTTCAAATGGTAAAATAAGTCTTGCAAGCATCTAGATGAACACAAAATACTCAGAAGTCTTTGCTATAGATATACTTAAAGTAAACTCGGATCCGAGGTAAAAGAATACATAATCAGTTTGATCCCCAGTTTTTCTGAAAACCATTCAAATATTTTAATCTAATTAATTATGTCATGGGATCTTTTCATATCAGTTGTTAATAAAGAGAAGTCATCTTATTACACATGAAAATGAGTGCATAAATCAGTGAAATACCTTCCCTTGTTTCCTAATAATTAGCTTAAGTAATTTGTTCAATTATTTTGAGTTTAATAACAGTTCGTTACAACGTAGGCAGCCCATGTAATTGGCAGGTGTCAATTAAGATGGGTTCCCTGGATCTGTAACGTGGTTAAAAAACGTGACAAAATTGCGCCACTCTGCTTATTAATAAAAAAGGTTGTAAGCATCGTGACATTAACAAAGATACGTCACGCTGCTAATTAAAGTAATTGTTACGGAGTAAATTAGATAACTCACGGCATTCAGTTATTTGATATATGCACTCAGTCACTGTATTTGATGTAACATTAATTTTCATAAAATGAATTTATTTTAAGATACGTAAATGATAGTCAGTATAACTTGAAATATCATTGTATGAAGCCAAATGCAAGTATGTACATGAATTGTAGTACTTGTTGATCTGTTCAGTCTTTAACAGGTTTATATTGTGACAATCCAAGACCTGTAGTTTCTTGAATATGCCTGCATAGTATATCAGTGTATGTCTGTCGTCACGGGAAAAAAAAATTTTATACCCCTGTGTAAAGTAGAACCGGTTAATTACGTGGAAAGAATTTCGTAACTTAAATTTGTTACCAAAAAAAAATATAAATAATTTAATTGGGGAAAGTACGAGAATTAATTACTAAACTCAGACTGTTCTAACCGTAATACACTTGTAACTTGTAAAGCGTGCTTTGTTGAATGAGATTCACCCCATGCGTCCGAGCTGGCTTCTCCAGTTAAAACCGGTCAAGGAAGTTAGTCTGTGGCATTGTGTAGAGAACAATACGTGTGCGTAACCCCCTCGTTCCCACGCTTACACTTACCCTGCCTTCGTGTACTAAATAAAAGAGGGTGACCTACATTCCAGCAAACAGCTGATCGGCGATTTAACATTGAAATATGTGTGTGTGGAATTTCTGTCTCTCCCTTAGAAGAGAAATTATTCTCTTCTGAATTATGCAAATGATTTACCCAAGAATGCACCTTGTCTATGTAGTTAGTGTATAGTATAGTAGAGCAAGTATTTTCACCGTGACGACAATTACATAATATAGTGACGACAATTGAATACTATAGTGACTTAAATTTCAAATAAATAAATGACTTAGTTAACCCCCCCCATTGTTAGATAAAGTGTTAAACCCCATGCCCCAAAACAGTAAACTTTTAAACTGAGAGAAAAACTGAAAACAAAGTAAAGAAAGTGTGCTAAATAAATATGGTAATTAAATGGGAAATAGTTCTACGAGAAGTTTCTTAAATTCGCCCCCAAAGTAAATAATGAATAAATAAAGAAAAAGGTAAGCTTCTTAGAAAGAAAACCAAAAGAAAGTAATAATAAGTGAATAATAATTGCTTTAAATAATAAGGCTGAATAAATCTTAAGTTAAACTAAATTTGTGTAATGTGTAGCAGTAAATAAGGGAAAGGAAAATAATAATAACAGTGTAGTTAAATAAGTGTAAACACCCGGTCGTGGCCTGTACGAGAACAATAAAGCGTGTTGAGAATTGTAATAAGCAGCCACTCACCTTCCCCCTTATTGTACGAAACGGTATCGTCCCTAAACAAACGTAAACCACCCCTGTGTATTACAATGCATTGTGTAAAGTGTCTCCCCTTCCGCATAGTTTGTTTAGGTATTGTTAAAGAGATAATAAGAATTATCTTCGTGAAATTCCGCTTCTCTCAGTAACATAAGATATTAGGATTAGCAATAATCTAAAGTGGAGTATGGGATCCTCTTCAGATTAGATTAGAGGTAATATTATGATATATAATTAAGAATTATATATGTGTAACGTAACAGGTCACAACGGCGCCGACTGAAAAGGGTAATGATGGGGGCAGAAAGGTGCCAAAATAATCATTAAAGAGTGCTGAAAGCTAACTTGTGTAGTTAGAGTAAGCCGATGTCAGTCGGGCCACGATATTGTGAGTTACGGAAAAGTAGGGAAATTAGTATTAAGAATTAAAATATAAGTTAGCGTGTTAAGAAGTGAGATAAAGGGAATTTCACGAATGAGAACAAAATGAATTTAAAGAAAGATAGAGAAAACAAACCGTGTAGTAAAATTAAACTTCCACACACTGACACCAAGCATACTCCTAGTCCCCAATTTTGCGTTAGTCTCACAAAACCTCCGTAATGTAAAATTTAAGCGGTGGAGTATGTGACGATTTAATTGAATATAGAATCTTAAATAAATAAAAAAATTAATTTACTAGCAATTAAGTATTTTTTAAATCGCACTATTAAACCTAAAGCCCCTGTCCTAACTCAGAATAGTATGAGATGTAAATGGAAAATCTAACTAAAGCATTAATTAAAAATTCGAATTGTAAAAAGTTATTAATATCACAATTAACCCTTTGCTAGTCATCATGCGGTGACCTGTTAATTCCGGACACAACGTGCATAGCGAGTCGTCTGTAACTTAGGAAGATATAAAAATCATAATATTTGTAATTAGTAATTTGTAGGCACAAGAGTAGTTAAAATAATTCACTTAAATTATATATGTAGAATTAATGTATTGTTTTTTTTTTGTAATAAGAATGTCAATTTAAATAAAAGTAGTAATAAAATGGGAACGAGAGGACAAGGTCATCCCCCCTCCCCCTCCCCACAATGTTATCAAAACAAACATACGTCATCAGGTCATCGTCCCCCTTGTAAACAAACACACGTCATCAGGTCATCGTCCCCTTGTAAACAAACATACGTCATCAGATCATCGTCCCCTTGTAAACAAACATACGTCATCAGGTCATCGTCCCCTTGTAAACAAACATACGTCACCGGGGGGGTCATCATCCCCCCTTCCGCCTGACATCATCGGTTCAACGTATCAACATATACGTCAAGTATCGTGTACGTCATCGCATCATAAACGTAACGTATACGTCGAATAACGTATACGTCATCGCACGCGTTGTCCACGTGATCGTAGCATGATTTCATTTCTTGCATAGTTGTTGCAACATATACCGTTTCATCATAGTGATTTACCTTGAAACCACTTTCCGCATACTTGGAAAGTTACATGATTACCTTGAATGCACGTGTTATCGATTAGATATTATATTTTTCCTAGTAACATCCGCTTTTCCCACACGACTTACCTCGAGAATATTCACTATTTAAGTACGATGATTCTATATATATATATTCGTTCTATCGTAACAATGTGTGCTGATCGTTACTTTTTCGAACACAAAAAACGTTTAAGTCATAGAAATAAAAATATAGTGAATAATTTATATGAAACACAGATATCCGGTGTTCTTCATTTCAATTTATGTTATTGTCGGCTCGGTCGATTTCATAAACATAAAATAGAAGAGTATTATTGTTTATATTGTTATAGTGCTGGTGTTAAACGATCTTTTGAAGAAAACGAGTCAAATTGGCGTTTACAGTCTACTCTCAACAACAATAAAAACAAAGATAAGGAGTATGAATTGTGGCAGTTACATCTTTCTCAGTGTACTCGCTGTGCTCAACTAGAAGAGGCTAATCTATCCGTTTGGAGAACAACTAATCGTTTGTTGGATACCGAATGTATTCACACCAACCGATGTGATTTTTATGAAGAGCCAGAGACTCATGAAAGTGTTGACTACTATGCACCGCTTAATCCTTATTCCGGCCTTGTAGGTATTCTATTCATTTAGTATCATTAGTTTTTTACTCTATTAAAAAAAAAAAATCAGAATGAATTCAATCAGTTGTGATGATAATACCCCCGCAACTCAATGGTGTCTATCTTATTTAAATGGTTATTATTGTTTTGAGGAAATCTGTAAAATAGTGATAACCAGATTTCCTGATGTCGACATTATTCTAATAAATAACATTGAAAGGACAATTATTTTTATGCGTGTAGATGTAAACTTTACTCGTCGACAATTACGCGAAAGATTAGTAGGATATTCACGTCAATTACTAATTAGTCCTCCCACTTAAGTTAAGAAATTCTAATCGATTAAAAAAGCTTATTTTCAACAACAATATTTTTTCATTAGTCAGTTTGTCTACAAGCTTTGTCAGGATAACATCAGTCTTAACTATATATTTACAATGGATTTTAGCAGTCGTGATTGGTGTTTACATTATGAACCATCATTTAGTGAGCAACTAACTTATACAGATCTTTGTTTCATGCTTGCAGTAGAATTTTATGATGCTCAAATAATAACCAGCAGCATTCATTCAACAATTAGAATTATTTCACCATGTGCTATCAGTTTGGAGAGATTGAAGGATAAACTGAAGAACTGCTACGATGTGATTGTAAGAAATCCTTATTCTGATGAGATATGTGCTATAATTAAAGCAATGTAACATTGTATTTTTTGTATATTGATTTAAAATACAATATTTCAGATGAGTCAGGTGTTGTTTTTCCTTTAATATACCTTATTTTTTCTTTTTTCTTTTATTTCATTATATGCATTAGAGGATGACAGATATAAGAAAACATATCGCTTATGAATTACATAAGCCGGCTCGTAGAAATTTTAAAACTCGTTATGTTGAGTTGAAAGGTATTAACGATTTATACCAAGCCGACCTTGTAGAAATGATTCCGTTTGCAAAGTTGAATAAGGGTTTTAAATATATACTAACTATGATTAATTGTTTTTCAAAACTCGCGTTTGCCATTCCTCTGAAAACAAAAACAGCATCTGAAATTGTAAAAGCTCTTACACCAATATTGAAATCTAATAAAATGAAACATTTTCAAACGGATCAAGGTAAAGAATGGTTTAATTCATCAGTGAAAAAGTTACTACAGAATTACAATATAAATCATTATTCAACTTTTTCGGAAAAGAAAGCGTCGATTGTTGAACGTTTTAATCGTACATTAAAAAATTTAATGTGGAGAAAAATGACAGAATTGGGGAGTTATGTATGGGTGAATATATTACCGGATTTGATTAAATTATATAATAATACACCTCATAGAACTATTGGAATGAAACCAATTAACGTAAACATGAGTAATGAAAAAATCATATTAAACAAGATACATTCAAAGTTAATACAAAATCGAAAGTTAAAACCTTTAAAATTTAAAGTTGGTGATAGAGTAAGAATCAGTAAATACAAGAAAACGTTCACTAAGGGATACTTACCTAATTGGACTAACGAACTTTTTACTGTTTACAAAATTAAACCCACTAACCCAAAAACATATATATTGAAAGATGATAAACGTAATATTTTATCCGGTGGTTTCTATGAACAGGAAATTAGTAAAACAAAATTTGGAGATGTATATTTGATTGAAAAAGTATTGAGACGTAAAGGAGATAAATTACTTGTACGATGGAAAGGTTATGACAAATCTTATGATAGCTGGGTTGATAAAAGTACTGTAATATAAAGCTTAACAAAAAATTGAAATCTTTATTAATGGAGTTTGTGCGTCAGAGGAAAAGGTTGCGAATTCGTAACTTCGATAAAATAGTTTGTAACGATAAAGTAATGGAAAATAAAAAACATGGTGATTTATTACCTGATAATATTAGATGTATAATATCAGGACCGTCGTCGTCGGGTAAAACAAATTTAATGTTTAACCTATTATTTGATATTAATGGATTATATTTTGAAAATGTTTATGTGTTTTCAAAATCATTATATCAACCAAAATACGTGTTTCTAGAAAAAGTGTTATCTGAAATTCCACTGATTGGATACTATACGTTTACTGAAAACGAGCAAGTTACCCATCCCAACGATGTTAAACAGAATTCAGTTATGATATTTGATGATATTGCGTGTGAACGTCAGAATAATATCACAAATTTTTACAATGGGCAGACACAATAATGTAGATGTTTTTTATTTATGTCAAACTTATAGTAAAGTTCCAAAACAACTAGTTCGTGATAACACCAATGTAATAATCGTATTTTCTCAAGATGAGCTTAATCTAAAACATATTTATAGCGATCATGTTAATACAGACATGGATTTTGATAAGTTTAAAGAAATATGTTGTAAAGCATGGAATTCGAGCAAAAAAGGTTTTCTTGTTATAAACAAAGAAGATGATTTAAATTGTGGACGTTATCGTATTGGTTTTGATATCTATATTAATAATATTTCAACAAGCATTTAGTTATTACTCAGAATGGCGTCGAAGGTGAATGAACGTGAAAATCTTGTTAAAGAAATTAGCAAGATAAAGAAAAATATACGTCAAAAACATTATGCTTTAACACAGGATATTATGAATGTAGAACAACAGATGGAAAAATCACTGAAACCCATTACAGAACCTTTAAAACTGTTAATAGAGAAGGAGAAAAAACCAAAGGCAATAGAGAAAAAAATAAATGATAGTCAAGATATAGAAATGGATGATATAGAACAACGAATGAAAAATAAAAGAGCGCATGAAGATTCGGTACTACATGAAAGTGAAAAAATAAAACGACCCGTAATAGAAGAACCTAATAACGATTCTGTTATGTCCACCGAGGAAATACCGATAGTGAACGAGGAAACTGTTTATGAATCTCCACCATCAGTACAAGAAGCGTTGTCAACATCAGATGAACGAATACGAGTTGATTATATTGATAACCTTTTTAAAGGAAATCTCGTACGACGTTATATGCAGACATTTTTTAACGATGTAAAACATGAAATCGATCATGTCTTTGGACCATATTATAACGATAATGAAATATTAATGGTTGGAAAAGAACCCATCACGTTTGACGATGATGATATTATAATTAATAATAACACATACGGAGGAACGCCGGGGTTATACGAACTTCTTTTTATGAAGAACCCGGATAGTTATACTTATACACAAGAGGATTTACAATCATATGCGGATATACTAAAAACAACTAAAGCTCATATTCATTTACCGTCGGGACGAATAAAAAGTAGTAAGAGTGCAAAATATAATAAAATAATTAAACCAGCCCTTAAATCATTTAAATTACAACAATACTGGTGGGACCATATGGACGGTCGTGGAATGATGAAAGTAACTAATACTAAACCAAACTATATTTATTGGGACAATGTAAACGAACTTTGCGATAGATTACGATTGTTGATAGCATCACAAAATGCAGGTCATACAGGTCACGATAATGAAATATTATCTATTATTGAGGAACTACACGAAGCTGGTATAATAAATGAGAGTGCATCAATGGTTAGATATACATTTGGAAAATGAGTGTTGATAAATTCGGACATCACAGCACCTCCTCAAAACTAAAAGTTATTCGCGGTCCTCCAGGAGAAGGTTTTAGTCTTACAGAAGACGGAAATTACAATATTCACAACAAAAGACTTTGTAACGTTAGTGACCCGAAATCACCTCTAGATGCGGTAAATAAATCACACTTAGATAAACGATTAATTATTAATTCAGAAAATAGTTTATCGTTTAATGGATACCGATTGACAGAAACAGGACAACCTATCAGCGAACAGGATGCTGTAAATTTAAAATATATGAAAGAAAATACTCTTATATTAGACAAAGACGGGTTTAACGCTAATGATAACTTTATACGAGGAATAAAAATACCTGAGGAACAGTCGCATGTTGCTAATAAAACGTATGTTGATAATAAATTACCAATTTTTGAAAATGGTGAGTGTGATTTTCAACAAACGAGATTAATTAACATTAATGATCCAATAAATAGTAACGACTGTGTAAATAAAAGAACTATGATCAAAACGATGAACGAATATAAACACGATTTAGAAAGTTATTGTAATGATAAAATCCATTATGCAAAAAATAAATATGGATTAGATTTTAAAAACTTAAAATTAACTAATATAGGTAAACCTCTAAACGCAACCGATGCTGTGAACAAGGAGACATTAATTCACGTGATGGATACTTATAAGGAAGATTTAGAAAATGAATTTACCAGAAAAATTCGTTATAAAAAAACTGAAAAAGGGTTGGATTTTAACAATGAAAGATTAATTAATATAGGTAGACCGGATAATGAAAATGACGCTGTAAGTGTACGTTATCTTATCGACATATTAGGTTCAATTGATGAAAAAATTCTATCAATTTTGTACAGAATATATATTGAACTAACTAAAGATGAGCAGGTTAAAAGTATTGATGAATTTAAGAAAATGTTAATATCACAAGATTTGTTTCCGCTTTACGAAAAATGGAGATATACTACAAATTAATTTTCTGTAAAAAGAACGTGATTATATATATTGGAGAATAATATAAAAGAATGTGTATTTAACGTTACAACATCATAAATGCGTGTGTATTCAAAGAAGATAGAAGGTAGTGGTTTACTAAGTGATATAGCCGGAACCGTTATAAATAAATCAATCGATTTATTACCAGTAGAGCTACATATACCAGGTTATCAATATTGCGGTCCCGGTACAAAACTATCAAAACGGTTAAAAAGGGGTGACCCTGGTGTTAATAAACTTGATCAAGCTTGTAAAGAACACGATATCGCATATTCGAAGTATTCGGATAGTACAAATCGTGCAGTAGCTGATCGTCGATTAGCGGAGAGAGCTTGGGAACGTGTAAAAGCAAGCGATTCTTCGTTCGGGGAAAAAGCAGCGGCTTGGACTGTAACAAACATAATGAAAGCAAAAAGTAAATTTGGAGGTGGAATGAGGAAAAAGAATAAAGGAAGAAAAAAATCCGTTTCCTCTAAAATAAAATCATCTCTCTTAAAATGTATTAAACAAGGAAAGGGATTATATTTAAAACCTTATAAACAAACGGGGGAAGGTATTAAAAAAAAAAATTGAAAAAAAGAAGGAAAAACAAAAAACGTTAATGGAAATAATTAAAAAAATTCCTATCCACCCACTGTCAGCTGGTGAATTACTAAAATACGCTAATCTTTTAAAAATCCCAAATTTTAGAGGGGTATTTATGCGTGATACTTTACCAAGCAGAATTTGGTATAGCGAGACAGGAGTTGTTAATTTAGATAGTATTTTTGGTAGCGGAACACATTGGGTTTGCTATTCAAAAAATGGGAAAAATATATGTTATTTCGATAGCTATGGTAATCTTGGACCACCCTTAGAGTTAGTTGAATATTTTAATACATCCTCACAACAACCGCTTAATATTGTTTATAATTATGAGTGTAGACAGAATATGAACACAGTTATTTGCGGACATCTGTGTTTGATGTTCCTCTGCAATGTTCTGTTTAAGTGGTAGAAGTTCTGCTTTGAGCTGTGATATTTTTCCGCCGCTCGAACTCGATGGAAAATACAAGTGGGAAATTGCTTTAATAGATCTAATGACGTATAATTCAATTCCAAATATAGAAGAGAATGTTAATAACGTATTGTATTATGGTGATGATGAAGAAATTAAATTATCTACAGGTTCCTATGAAATTGAAGATATTAACAGATATATAAGCGATTACCTTGAAAAAGAAAAGAAAAATAATATTAAAATATCTATTAAAGCTAATAATAATACTCTAAAAAGTGAAATTTTTTCAAATGTTTGGATTAATTTTGAAAAACCTGATTCACTAGCATCGGTATTAGGATTTGAAAAAATCAAATTAAAACCGAATATATTGCACAGTTCTACATCACAAGTATCTATTATTAGAGTTGACAGCATCAGAGTCGTATGCAGTATTGTTTGTGGATCATATATTAACGGATTCGAAAGTCACGTATTACACGAATTTTATCCAGCTGTAGCACCAGGGTTTAAAATTATAGAAATTCCAAAAAACGTAATATATTTACCAGTAAACACATTTAAGATTCGAAATATTAGTATAAGGTTAGAAGATCAAAACGGAGAGTTAATTAATTTCAGAGACGAAGCAATAACGTTACGATTGCATTTGAGAAAACAATAATGGGTTTACTTTTTTCATATGGAGCCGATAAAACAGGTATTAACACCTCAATCAACGTTAGTAAAGATACAAACACTAAACGGTTAACATCGTTGAATAAACATTTTTTACAATCTCTAGGATTAACAGTAATAAGAGAATATCCAAAAAGAAAATGAGCGGAAGTATCTTAAATGAATTAAATAAATCAGTATATGAAGATGATACTATAATTAGATATGATTTTCATACACATACACCCTACGCCTCTACAACGTTTAATAACAATGATGAAATTCGTATTCCAATTCATCAGCAAGATATTTATACATTACCGAGTGAAAGCTTTCTGTATATTAAAGGCGAATTGGTTGGGGCTAATAATGCGGCTGATAATACGATTCAAATGGTTTCAAATGGAGTAGGACATTTATTTGATGAAATTCGATACGAAATATGTGGAACTGAAGTGGATCGTGTTAAAAATGTTGGACTAACATCGATAATGAAGAACCTACTAACTTTTAAACCGCAAGAAAAGAATATTCTCACTACTGCGGGTTGTAATGAAAATTTACTAGATAATCTCACTGTAAATAAAGATTTTTCATGTTGTGTACCATTGAAAATGATGCTTGGATTTATGGAGGATTATAAAAAAATTATTTTGAATGTAAAGCAGGAATTGGTGCTTATTCGCTCATCGACCAATGATAATGCAATATACATGACAGCTAGTACCACGAAAGACTATAAATTAACATTAACACATATTTCTTTGAAAATTCCCTATATTCATGTGAGTGATAAAAAAAGGTTGGATCTACTAGAAATTGTTAGAAACGATATTCCTATACCAATTCCATTTCGTAGATGGGAACTTAATGAGTACCCTTCAGCACCAAAAACAAAGCAACTTATTTGGACGATTAAATCTACTGCTCAGCTGGAGAAACCACGATATGTTATAGTCGCTTTTCAAACAAATAGAAAAAATAATAAGTATTCAAGTTTATCAAATTTTGATTTTTGCTCGATGAGAAATATAAAATTATATCTGAATTCAGAATATTATCCATACGATAATATAAATGGTGATGCTGTACTTCTACATATGCTTTACACACGTTTTCAATCTTCCTATTATTATGGAAGTAACAACGAGCCTATCATGGATGTAACATCGTTTTTAGCCAAAGCTCCTTTATATGTTATAGATTGTTCAAAACAGAGTGAAAATTTAAAAACAGGTTCAGTAGATGTTCGCCTGGAAATAGAAACAACGGAGGATATCCCCGACAAAACAACGATTAATTGTTTAATTATCTATGATACAGTACTTGAATATACACCGTTAAGTGGATCTGTAAGAAAATCATTGGTGTAAAATATATGTACCATTTTGTTTTTAAATCAATAAAAAATTCTTAATATCTATTTCTTGTTTCATTTAATTATCCTGTAAATGCAAAGTATGATATTTTTTGTTAAAAAGGTAAATAGGTGAGAACATAGAATATATGTACCACTATACATAAATAAATTCTTTATTGAAAAATATTGTTTACATATACATCTTTTTTATTACAATTTGATTTCATTACTTTCTAATAGCTTGTAATGACCATAGGGTAGAGTATTTATTTTATCATTACAAATCACACGTTTATCGTCAGCATTGTTTAATGCAAGTTTGTTACATGAAATCGTCTTTATTTCGTGTTTTTTTGATTGAAAAAGTCGCATTAATCTGTACATATTTCCACTATTACCTGGTAAAAATAAAGATAATTTATAATCTTCAAATTTTATGTTTTTTTCAATTATGTTTTTCTTAATACCTTTCGCTTTCTTTATAATATTCTTTTTTTCTTTTTTTATTCTGAACGAATACAATTTCGGTCTTAATCCAACGAATTCTATTATTGGAAGACCGCTACATTCATCTTTAAATTTACCTAAAACTTTTTTATTTTTTAATGAATAGCAAAAATGATCTTTTGGATAATCAGATGTATCGAAATAATCTATTAATTCCTCACTAAGCATATCATGATAAAAATCATTCGTTTTAATTTCATAAAATAAACTATCAGTATCTGTGTATAAAAGAGCAATATTGTTTTGGTATTTTCGTTTCATTACATCATAATGAAATGAATACATCAATGTCTTACTCAATTCTAGTACAGTAAATCCGACATAGATCGGTTTATTAAAACAAATCGATTTATTATTTAATAATACAGCACATAGTGTTTTATCATAAATAATTCTATCCTTAAAAACAGGTTGTGCAATAAGTTTTTGTAATCTTTTTACATTGCTTACAAGTTCGAGATTTGATCGTTTTCTTAAATTTTCCATACACTTTCCAAAAACAGAATTATTTAATAATTTAAAAAATTCAATTTCAAATTTGTTTTTAGCATTTTGACGTTTTTCAGTGTTTAAATCAATATATGATTTTAACCACTGACTTTGAAAAAATTGAAGAACACGATGTATTTTTTTAATTACTAAACCATGGTTAACAGCCTGTTTTAAGTTTACATAATGACAAATATAGTTTTCTTTTAATTCTAGTGTTGTTAATAATTTACTTTGTTTACTTTTATTTGTACATTTATTAACTGGTAAAAAAGGAAGATCGCTGTGATTATCATGTAAAAACTGAGGATATTCAACATCTACTTCTAATATAAATCCAACCGGAGAATCGTCCGGTGTATTAAGTATATCAATATTTGTTGTACACCAGGTAAACCCACCATAAGGTATATATTTACTCATTGCCCAACCATATAAATTGTTTGCGTCTAAATAAGCTAAATAAGTGTTGGGAAGATTAATATTATAAGTGTTGTCAATATACTTATTATTCGCAACCGCATGTCTTTTAATACAGAGATACACCCTCCTCTTATCCCTTTTTCAATCATTAAATATTTATCATAATCAGATAATAATTCCAATTCTATTTTAGTATAGGATAACATAGCATCAAATGCAAAACCTGGTGCAGT
The DNA here is from genome assembly GCA_034769895.1 of Magicicada septendecula. Taxonomy (NCBI): domain Eukaryota; kingdom Metazoa; phylum Arthropoda; class Insecta; order Hemiptera; family Cicadidae; genus Magicicada; species Magicicada septendecula. The sequence goes on from CM068369.1 coordinate 416,777,369, forward strand.
TAGGTAATGAGCACAATCTAGATTACATATTGATAAGCAGAGTTTGCGAAAATTTTCGAAAACATCACATAATATTAAAACATCAGTTTTTAAATATAAATCGCTATATTCGCCAAGCGTATTTATTTGAAAATGATTCCATACTTCTACTGCGTGTTGATATTTTTCGTCAGATATGTCATCATTGTTTAATTTACTAAAAAACTCTTTTTTTGGTGGTAGCTGTTTTTCTTCTAATTTTTTCCAAGAATCCGTATATTCATATGGATATACACCTTTTTTTGTAACTAAATTAATATCGTTTAATGAGAAAAATTTTTTTGAATGAATAAAACAATCTTCTGGAAGAAAACTACATAAATCCGCTAAGGAGAAATTTAGAAAACGATATGTATCAACAAATCTAATTATTATCCCACTTTGTGTTTTTTTAGAAAAAGAAATGTATTTTTCAGACGAATTTGGAATTACATAGATTTGTTTACTATCATATCCTAATTGTCGTATAATAAAATGAGAATCATAATTAGAATTTCCATGAATAAAAACTGGAATAAAACATTGTTTTCTCCTCTTTAAATTACAATTATTACATAGTGCTGCACGATATCTACCCGACAAGTGACAATGATCACGAACTGGTTTTTTTATCATAGTAAATTCGTCTCTACACATTTCACAGTGAGTGGTTGTGCGAAATTTATATTTATCTCTATCAGTCATCTTCAATGGGTTTATCTCCTTAGTAAGCTTTCCTATGGTATTAACAACTTTAACAAGATACATCATAAATTCTTTTGCAGCATTTTTACCCCGATATATATAAGGTACTTTTGGTAACTGACATCGTATACTATAGGGGATTTCCTCATCAATAAGAAAATAAATACAAACACTCATAGGAATGTGTAACTCATTAGCTACTGTAAAAGATTTTGTTGATTTTGGAAAACATCCACTAATAGGTTTCAGAATACACTCAAAGTCAGCGTAAGCTACAATTGGGATACGGAAACTAAATTGATGATTTTTGAATTTTAAAACAGTATCTTCAGGCATTACTACACGTGTTGGTTGAAATTTACCACAGTATTTTTTATGCGACTTTAATTTTGAAATATTATAAAAATGCATAAAACATCGTTTACAAATTTCAATTTTTCCACGATGTTTTGTTAATTGTTTTCTAACTAAAATATTAAAGTTTTTAATATAACAATAATGTTGTTTTCCTGTATTTCCATCATATAATAATAACAAATCAAAATGATTGTTTTTTTCTTTATCACAAACTTTAATTGGATAAATATTTTTTTCCTCATCTATAGCGTAAACGTTTATAGAAACATTATTATTTTTTTCAAAAATTCTAATTTCTTTAATAGGTGTAGGAAATGAAATTTTAGAAAAATTAAACTTTGTCTCCAAATCATTATATCTATAATTTATACGTTCAACATGTAAACCACTTACATAACGACATAGTATTGCCCATTTAAAACATTTTTCATCATTCAAATTTTTTGGATTAATAATACAATATCTTGAAATTAAAAAATTTGGAAGAGCAATATATGACGAACCTTTCAAAGGTCGATATTTATTTATACGTAACAATATTCCATCTACATTGTGAAGAGCCCATCCAGATTTATGACTTTCATATGTTTGTTCTTCATAACAAATATTTTTTATTGAATTATCTAATATTTTACTCACATCAGACTCTAGAAATAATTCAGTGTTTTTAGTTTTAAACGCTCTATCTTGTTTTTCATTTATAACATGTTTTATATAAGTGCATTCAACAACCATATTAAATTTTATAGGTCCAAATTCAGTAAGTAGGGTGTTTAAAATATTTTCTAATTTTGTTTTTATATGAATTAATAATAGACAAATATCTTTAATATTTTTGTTGTGGTTCTTATAATAAAAAGTTTTTAGATTACCTCTAAAAGCGTTTTCAATTTGAATAAAATCATCCTCGGCTTGCAAGTTTTTTAAGCGGTTGACTTTCCTCTTGTACGTCGTGTCCAGAGCGGGTTCATCCTCCATTTCATCAGCAGAATCGGTTAGATCAGAATATGATGATGATGACAAATACCCCATCTGTTGTGTTTCGTTTGAAGTGGATGGATCAGCTGTATTCTCCAAATCATGATGTAACGCTTCTGGTGAATTTGTTAACTCGGTGTTATAGCTGTCTTCTCTAAGGAAGATCCGTTTTTTAAAAGGTAAATTCTTATCCATAAGTGAAATAAATGTCTAAACTGGTATCTAAGAACAGCGTAATGTTTCGAACGATTCTCCGGTTGGGTTTATACTAGAAATAGATATAAAAGCGATTGAAAAAAAAAACACGTTACATGCTCCTATTTATATCGATGACGAAGATTTGCCTTTAGCAATCACGTTATATATCCTGGTTTCCATAAACATTGATTATATATTTATATCGATGATGTATGTACCATTATCATACTGGTTGCACAAACACGGATTACATATTCACCTTGAACACTTTTCCGTCTTTCATTCAAGTATGGTAATTACTTAACTACCTTGAATACACGTGTTGTTGATTAATGCAAGATGTATCCTGTTTCCCAACATTACTCTTCTGAACTATATAAACCCCTGAGTTTCAATGATTCGACACACACAACCCAATACCGAGCTCTCTTGCTTCAATCAGCTTCGCAGTTACAGCTTCTAAGTTTGTAAATCGCTACTCTACAGGTAAATATTTTTTATATTAATTCGCCTTATTTGTAAAACTCTAATAATAATTCATTAGTAATATATTTTTTTTCTTTTTTAGATCTATTTTTATTAAATAAATCATGTCTGAAGTAACGCCAGTAGCCGATCAAATGCCAGAAGAAGTTTACTCAATTGAAGAGATAATCAAAATATTTTACTTTTCTGGAATAACTACATTTGGCTTGTGGGAGGATTTATTCAAAAAATTAACAGAATTATTCATTGAGAATACTGATTTAGCTATTTTTAAATTATATGAACAATTAAATTCAATTATTAATTCCTATAAAAATGAACTATCGTTAGAAATAAATTCTCAACTAAAAATGATACAATTACAAAAATACATATTTAGTTTGGACGAACTTATGAACCATATTAAATCACTCTCTGAAGATTTTAGTATAAAATCTTATAAAAAGAATATCGTATTAGCTTTTAAATCAAAAATTCTAAGCGTTTTACCTACTACTAATGATAATGTAACTGAAAAAAGTGAGGACGAGGATAGTGATAATAATGATTCTGATGATGAATTCAGTAAGATTTTTGATTCAATTACTGATGATAGTAAGAAAAAAAGAAAAGAAAAAAAAGCGATACCTCAAGTAATTCAAATTTTTTCGAACGATAAACAGAAAATTCTCACCACACCCGGTGAGTGGGGTAGTCATTTAGTAAAAATTGAACTCACTGATACTCGTGATTTAAAAGGTGTTCCAAAAAATGACCATTGGAAAAAAATTGGACAAAAAGCTGTTTTTCTGATTAAATCATCTGATGATGATAATCTCAAAATTTTAAATAAAATTTTGCATGAAGCGGGGAAAAACATCGCTTCAACACCGGGTGTGAAAAAGAAATTAAAAAAATATATAGAAACAGACCCTATTAATTTTTAGAAAAAAAGTTAAATATTAAAACTTATATTGTTTTTTTTAGAAAAAAAAATGGAAACCATCAGGTTTGCACGTCTATCTCCTTTCGCTTTTGCACCAATTAGAAGCACTTCACAGTCGGCTGGATTAGACCTCAGAAGCCCTAGATATACTTGTTTATTACCATTTTCTAGAGAACTGATCGCAACTGGCTTACAAATATTAATACCTGCTGGGTGTTATGGTAGGATAGCATCACGTTCAGGCTTAGCATTAAACAGCTCTATAGATGTAGCTGGTGGTGTAATTGATAGAGATTATATGGGGAATATTGGGGTTATATTAGTAAATAATAGTCCTAAACCATATTACGTACATAGAGGGGATAAAATCGCACAAATAATAATTGAAAGATATGTTGAACCAAAAGATGTTGTTGAATTAGAAACATATATTTCAGCATATTTTAATGATTTTGATGAGCGTGGAGATAGAGGTTTTGGGTCGACTGGTAATTAATATATATTTTTTTATTTTCTTTTTTCTTTAGATCAAATAATGGACAGAGCAGTACTAGATGTACAGTGGTTTAAGGCAGCGAAAAACCAATATATTATAAAAGAAATATCTTTCATTAAATTTAATTACGATGAATTATTAAAAAAAAATTTAAGAAATGTATTGTATTACTCCGAAATATTTGGAGATGACGAAGCCAGATTGTTAATGCTGAGAATCGAGAAACATTGTACTATATGCAAAAAAGAGTTTAATACGATAGACAAACCTGTGTATTATGAGACAGAAGAAAAGAAACGGAAGTTTGATTTATGCAATAAATGTTTTAATGTATTATATCCAAAAAGAAAATTTAATGTAAATCACTATTTGTTATTACCACCCTTTAATTTTGAACAGTTGTCACGAGACCAGCAAAAACAAGCGCTTTGGGTAAAAACAAATATTCATGGTTTTTCATGGTCTGACGGTCTCGAACAGTATAATAAATTATACGAAATATATTTTGAATTGTCTCAACAGTGTAACACTATCTATGTGAAAGGTAGTGAAAAGAAACAATTTCTCAACAACATTTTTATTCGACCGGGGTGTATGAAAATTATAAATATTGATGACTTGGGTGGTAGTAATTTGGTTGAATTAAAAGAAAACTTGAAAGATAATCTTGATGATTGTTCATTTCCACATAATATAGAATATTGTACTAAAAGAAATGTGCAAATATATCTTGAATTTATAATTAAGTATTGGCATAGTAGCTGTAACTGTAATAACTATCATTTCCTCTGTCCTCTAGTAACTAAGCTCGAATGTTCTATCTGTAATAAAAATTTCTAGTGAAATATTGTAGTAAAACTGAAATATGTTGAATGTTATATTTTGTTTAACAAAAGATAAATGTTATACATTTACAATTATATTATATATACAATGTTATAAATTACAATATTAATAGATTGTAAAAACGAATTTCGTTGGTATAAGTATCGGATTAGAAGCTGTAACTGTAACTAAGCTAGATATTATAAAAAAAGTGAAAAAATTGTAGATAAAAATATAATAGTAAAAACTGAAGTTAAATTATTACAAAAGATAAATGTATTGTAAAAATTATTATAACTAATAAAAACCTAATGTCGTAAATTTCTATTGTTTTATTATTATTTTTTTTTTTCTTCCTGTTTGGTTGGTTTTTTCAGATGTCTGTAAATAGAAGATATGGAAATAAAAAATTCGATAGGTTTTCAAGAGGAATAAATAAAAAACAGTGTTGGTTTGGTAAAAAAATGTGGGATGAAGCAGATCGTTGTGATGCGGTTTGTTTAATTACAGGGAAGCAGTGCTATAAGTACACAAAATATAAATATTGTACAACACATTATAATATATTAAAACAATTTTGTAACAAATACCACCTTCTAAACCTAAAACATACGAAACAATATAAACACACTTCACTACATACACTGGCCTTAGTTGAATACATCATGCGATTAAAATTTAAAAAAATGTTTAACATGAAAGATGATGTGGGTCATACCAAATGGATGGAATATCTAAAATCTCTTATAAATGAGAAAGATTATGGTTTTGTTAATAAAATTAAAGAAAATGTAAATGTATTCATTTCATTTCCTAGATCTATAAATTTTAATCAAAAATTATTCAATCTAAATTTAGAGTATTTAAATTTGGAATTTAATATATTGAATGATTCATACAATAATTTAGATTCAAATTACAGATGTAATACAATTAAAAAAATTTCAAAGCATGATTTATTCAATTATTATTTTTAACAACAGAATTGAGTTAATATTAAAACCGAAAATTTTTACAAATATATTTCCCCCTCTCCAAAAAATAAAATTATGCAATATCTTCTATATATTAAACTACAGGAAGCTGATGTGTTCAGTAGAGATATCAGAATGTGGTTAGTTAAAACTCTAATACCTCTTTTAATTGCTATTTCCAGTGTTCGGCCCGAGAACGAGACCGACTTGTACTATATTACTAATTATCTTTCAAATTTTGGATATATAAACAATGTTGATGAACTTTCTGTGTTAAACGAGTCGTCTCTATCCTCATACCTTACAATATTTCAAGAATACTTTGGTTTACCGAATGATGGTAAATTAAACAATGAAACGTTAAATCTAATTAAGAAACCGAGATGTGGAAATAAAGATCTAGGAGAATTTCGTGCAACATCGAGGTGGAATAAAAGAATATTAAGCTGGGATTTTATATCTCCCATAAAAAATATTATTGAACTTACGACAGAAGCTTTCCATATATGGGAGAAACACTCAGCGTTAAAATTTTATCGAGATCAACAGAAACCTGACATACTTATCTCGTTTCGATGGTCTCACCATCGTTGTATAAAAAATTCGTCTTCATTTTGTGATAAAAATTTTGATGGTAGAGGAGGAGTACTTGGTCATGCCTTCTATCCTCTCCCCCACCGTGCACATGTTGAAATTCATTTGGATTTTGAAGAAAAATGGTATTATAACAACGATTCAAATTTAGCTGGTGATGAAATTAGTTTATTATCCGTTTTAACACACGAAATTGGTCATGCGTTGGGGCTCGGGCATTCGAGCGATAATACTTCAATTATGTTTCCATTCTACATATTGAATAATGGTCAAAATATTGAATTAGGAAAGGATGATGTACAGGGTATACAACGCTTATACGGATTACCACCATCATTACCTCCACCCTCACCGGTTCCATCAGTTACTCCAACTACGAAAGCTACAACATCTTCTACAACTGTAAAACCACCGCTTCATAAAAAAACAGAGATAGATTCACAATTTGATATTTGCAAAGTTAATGGATCCCATTTATTTCTAGTAATCAACAATCATCTATATATTTTGCAGAATAAACTATTTTGGATGTTTAATATTAGAGAAAAATCCTATGGAAAATCTCAAAATATTACAAAATGGTTAAAGTTTATACCGCCGAATTTTGCTAATATATCAGCGATGTACCAGAGACCGTCGGGAGAGGTTGTAATATTTGTTGATAATAATATTTATATGTTTGATATAAAATCATTACGTTTAGTTAATAATTTTCCTGTTTCAACAACTAGTATTGGTTTTGATTCGACAACCAAAATAAATGGAGCTGTTAACACATATACAGGACGTACTTTTATATTTTATAATGATGAATATTATATTGAACTGGATGAATGTTCTTTCTCAGTTAAAAAACATGGATATACATACGACGACTTTCCTGGTGTTCCAAAAAATATTGATTCCGTATTTAGATTCATTGACGGATTTCTTTACTTCTTTAAAGATGGTTATGTGTACAAATATAACGAATTTAAAAATGTTGTTGAACAAACTGAAAAATATGATTTAAATTTATTTGGAATAAATTGTGTAAGTAACCGATTAATTTATAAACTAGTGGAATTATTAAAAAGTTTCACTAAATAATTGTATTTATGTATAAATAAAATTAATTAAAAAAAACTTCTATTTTATATTTATACCCAACCTCTCTCACTTGTAACTAGTTGTGAAGGAGAAAAAAAAGTACAACTGTATTGAAATTATACATTTTATTTTTTAGTTATATCTTTCCTTACATTTTACATTAAACAGATTTAACAATCAGTGTATACGACACTCACATTAATATAATTATATAAAATCATCTTTTTTCTAATTGTTTTTACAATCAAATATATTCTTACATTTACAACCATTCATATCAATATTTCTAGAGATTGATTTCCTGTGAAAGATACACAGTGATTTATATGTATCACCTGTATTGTTAGGTGAATAAATAGATATCATAATATTATCATACCGTATTTTTAAATTTAATTTTTTTGATATCCAAGATTTGATATATTCGTACAGTTCTAAAAAATCTCTCCCCTTTATATCTATAATTGGAATATCACATAATTCTGCGATAGTCCTAAAATAATTATTTTGTAATAAGAAATATTCGTTCGTCGCTAAATGAACATCAAACCCACCCCTTTTTACTAATCGTTCTTTAACAGCTTTAATATCTGAATCGATTAAAAACATCGCATTTGTCGATTTAAAATAATCTATAATCCAATGAGGAATAATTTCTACCAGCTCCTTATCAGTTAATTTATTATCCTTCTTATTGATGATGCCGTAAACGAACGATGCCAATGGTGACCTGTCACAACACATTACTGTATATTCTGCACCCATTTTCCCATCCAAAAATAATTGAGTTTGATACATACTATACCATGCAATAGTATTAAACTGTACACCATCCTTACGTGTATATAGCGCTGGAAACGACTCTCTCAAATCTGTTAAATCCGACGAAGATGTATAACAAACGCCTTCTTCATTAAGCCTAGATAAGATGCTAGACTTAAAGCAGGCGGCTGTACCGTCTAAATAAAAAACTCGCTTCTCAGTTTTATCACACATAGTTAAAGTAGCTTATTCTTCGTTAGAAGTAACTGTGATTGAGTTAACAATAGTTTCATGTTATATAGTAAAACTGTCAATGTCATCAGGAAAAGGAAATAACAAAAATAACATAATTAATTTCCGTTCCGTGTGTAGATATGCTGTGCAATGTTGTTAAGAAGGAGAAATAGCAAAACCCATTATTTTCAAACCAGTTTCCGTATGTAATCAATTGCAACTCTGAGCGCGTGACTTGATAAAGGTGAAGTACGCAATTATCGTTAGTCATCTTGTAGTTCCGTCTCTACTTCATGGTTGAGTAATTACAACTGTCTTTCCAATTCTTATTATAAATAATGACGCTGTTTTTTATCTAAAACTGTTTATTGTATAATTTAACTAATAAACAATTCGGTGACGCTTTTTCATGTTCAATCCACGGATCGTCGTTAGAGTTCCAATCATATAGAAGAACTTTACACTCTACACACATAACCTCATCACTGGTTCCTGTATAAAAAAATCCGGCTGACACAAGTTTATCAACTGATGGTGCACGTTTTGGCCAAGAATAAAATGTAGTCACCATCATTTCTTCAGTTATAGCAACACACTTTTTCGCTTCTGAATAATTTTCAATAGATTCTTTTGATTTGGCAAAGTTTTCGTATTTGTATGGTATATAACGAACATTTTTACATTTCGGGTGTAAAAGTTTGTGAATAAACTGAATATGTGTTATAGTATGATATGTTTTCGTTACAAAACCACATTTATTATTACACACAATATCACACGAATCTTCTATAAAATCAAAACCTTCGTTTTCGAAAAAATCTTTTAATAACTTCGCTGCTGTTAAACACGATGATCGATCCATCTCGATGTGGTGTTACTGCTCAACTAAACCGATGAGAAAATCTAAATCATTTCTTAAAAAAATAAAAAATAAAAAAAAAATAAAAAAATAAAAAAATATGAATTAGTCGAATGGGGGAATTGAACCTACGAAGGAGGTACACTTAATACCTGATATTATAGGAAGCTATTTTACCGCAGTCGACTAAATCATATTTTCAAGATAATACAACCGTGCGATGACGTATACGTTACTCAACGTATACGTTACGTTTATGATGCGATGACGTACACGATACTTGACGTATATGTTGATACGTTGAACCGATGATGTCAGGCGGGAGGGGGGATGATGACCCCCCCGGTGACGTATGTTTGTTTACAAGGGGACGATGACCTGATGACGTATGTTTGTTTACAAGGGGACGATGACCTGATGACGTATGTTTGTTTACAAGGGGACGATGACCTGATGACGTGTGTTTGTTTACAAGGGGGACGATGACCTGATGACGTATGTTTGTTTTGATAACATTGTGGGGAGGGGGAGGGGGGGATGACCTTGTCCTCTCGTTCCCATTTTATTACTACTAATAAAAATAGGAACTATATTATCGCGGAGTACTTGCCCCTCTCCGTTGTAATGTGCCAGTCGAATCGAGTAGAGAGAGAGTCACAATGCTGCCGTCAGAGCGTATAGAACTACGAGCGAGAGCTCCACCAAAATGCACTGTTTAAATTTAATTTTAAATGTTAGCTACCACTGCTAAACGTGGCGAGCGAGTGTAATGTGTGAATTGTAGAAAGTTGTGTTAAAAGAAAAATGTAATAAGTTAAAACAAAAAAACTAACAAGTAGTAAGCAAGATGACGTCTCCCCTCAAGAGGTAAATTCAAGTACAACTTTACACATGAAGATGTGACCTGCATAAACTTCACATGTGGACGTATACGAGGCATAAGACGCTGACGAGGACCTACGTGGATCTACATCAACTTAAACTAGAGAAACTTCAATCTCCGCAGTGAACCTCCTATCTAGTAATTGCCGAAGACACGACTCAGATGACGAAGCCGACTTCAAGAATTCCCAAGAGAGACACCCCAGGACGAGGTTACCACGACCTATTGTAAAGGTGACTCGATAGCTTGCCTATCGAGAGTTAATTATATTTGAGACATAACTTACAGAGAAAAGAGACTTTTCAAAGACTATAATTTTCTTTAAAATTTAAATGAGACCAACTAAGAGTTTACTGTAATATTCAATATCATACGTTGTAACGCATTATATGTAAATGTAAATTATAATCACTTTAGTTAATGATACCATTCTTCAAATGGTAAAATAAGTCTTGCAAGCATCTAGATGAACACAAAATACTCAGAAGTCTTTGCTATAGATATACTTAAAGTAAACTCGGATCCGAGGTAAAAGAATACATAATCAGTTTGATCCCCAGTTTTTCTGAAAACCATTCAAATATTTTAATCTAATTAATTATGTCATGGGATCTTTTCATATCAGTTGTTAATAAAGAGAAGTCATCTTATTACACATGAAAATGAGTGCATAAATCAGTGAAATATTTTCCCTTGTTTCCTAATAATTAGCTTAAGTAATTTGTTCAATTATTTTGAGTTTAATAACAGTTCGTTACAACGTAGGCAGCCCATGTAATTGGCAGGTGTCAATTAAGATGGGTTCCCTGGATTTGTAACGTGGTTAAAAAACGTTACAAACTTATTATGGACCAGCCATTTACGTTGAGTTTTATTTTTCAAAATTATCTTTAAGTCGTATATAATTTTATAAGATTTTACTACATTACCCATACAGTCGTAACTCTTTACCTTATGAATGTATATGTTTTCTCAACGTACCTACTGTTACACCGATAATATTGTAGGTTCGAGATACTTACCGGAGAACCAATTATATAAATCAAAAGTGCTTTTTGATTAAATTTAACCAACGTACGCGTTGTCTTGTACAATCTTGTAATCAAATAAATTGAAATTAAAACACATTATGTGATAAAAATTAGTAGTAATCATTAGCATCATAGATCAAAATACTTAGGTAATATATTTAGCACAAGTGACGGGGCACTTAATTAAGGAGTTAATGACGAACTTATCTAATGCCGACAGTGTAGCTAGAAGCTTGATCGCTGGTTTGGTATAAAAGTACTTAAGACAAGGTATCAAAGGTAGAATAATGAGTCATTAATAAGACTAATAATATCATACCGTAAGGATAGAGGAAAAAAGAAATGCATATTTGCATAAAATGGTCGAATGAGAACAGTAACAATCTGCGGACAGTCGACACAAAATAGGTAAAAAAATTGTTCGTTATCAAACAAGTCAAAGGGTTACGTCCGTCCGTGAAAAATAATTATAGTTATTTAGTGTAATTAAATTAGTCTCATTGAAAGCGGAAGTAGCCTTGTCATTGTTAACGATAATGCTGCTATGACGTGTAATAACTGACGCTATTCAGATGAACCCCCTCCAAATTTGCAGTTGATTTTATAAAAAAATCCCGACCAGCATTAAGAAAGAATTCCTGGGCCTACATTACGATACTCTGACTTTGTAATACTCGTTAATGTAACTGCAAACTGCACTGCCATAGAGAGGCAATAGACAATTTGACGCATTCGAGAAGCTCTTACATTCTATTATGGCTGTATGTACCACTTACTTGACTAGCGTTGTGGTAAAAACTGATGATATAAGCGAATATAAGAAGAAAAATAGTTTCAGAAAAAAAGTATTTATTTACTGTGTCTGTCAAACATTACTTCAATTCCACGTGAACAAAAGATTCTAACAAAACTGACGATAAAGATGGGTTGCTGCCAAGTAAACAGAAAAAAATTACAATATTATTTTGCTAAATCGTTTACGGCGGAACGTAATCTAGTCGTAGAACGTCAGAGTACTTAGAAAGGGGAATCGAGGCCGAACTCCGATCTAACCGAGTTAAAATTTGCTAGTGTAGCGTGTTATGAGAACAGCTATAAAATAGTGCAACTAGTAAAATAACTACCATTGTAATTACGTTACTCTTGCAGTTACACAGATTCTAAATTTTATTTATTTTTCTTTGTAAAATGTAATGCTTTTTTTCAAATGATATGAGTATATCTGTATAGCTTACATATGTTTGTCACCCCTTGATTCCATTTTCCTTTCATTTTAGGTTATTATTGGAAAACGTAAGGGACCAATAGGCTTGCTGAGACAACTTTATCTCCATGTATCAATAATTATAATTGGTACTTTTCCAACATCAAAATCCGGATATATTTTTGATGTTTTTATTGCACCATAATATTGATCTATAATACACCACGTTAAAAAAAAATCTGCCAATTGTAAAACATTGCAATAGGCCTACATGTGAAATACGTAACGTCATTGTGAGTAAGGTTACAAAAGAATGTTTTGGTTTATAGTTTATTGTGTGAAAAGAAATTGTGCAAACAATTACAGTGTTTGCTAAATAAATCCAATGAGTATAATACTGTAACATTTATACATTTAAAATTCTATAGAACAGACCGGTTAAAACAAAATATCAAGTTATCATTCATCAATTAAACACACTTATTTTAACAGAGTAATATATTAAATCTGTCTGGTACTGTCGAATTTTTACAGTCCTCGGATCTCATAGGTGGCAAGATTATTCTGATCAACGTCTTTGCTTATTATCAAAATCAATTTACCGATGTATCTCTTCCGTGTACATAATCACACGAGAATAATAAGCTAAGTACTCTACAAAAGTAAAAATTAGGCGCACATACACAAATACACGCGCGATTTCTTTATATTCTATTCTCATAGTCCTGCTCCTCTCCCGGAAGTATAGTTTGTATTACATCCGCCAAGCATTTATTCTAAGACAGCCTCTGTTCTACAGTTTCCCTCTGACACAGTTTTTCCTGACATCGACCTTTTCATTCTCAACAAAAGCAAAACCACTTTTACACTCCCTTATTTATTCGTTCTACGACGTTTTTCCTTGCACACACACCCGTACGTAGATAGACAAGGTTTTTTGCATCTCTTTTTGCCGTCTATTGCGGTTACTAGGCTTTACCACTTCGCTTCAGTTTATACTGGCGTCAATATCCTGATTAAACCTACATACATTGTTGTACCATAGGCAAATGTCGGCACCAGCATTACCTGACAAACACTTTTTACTTATTCTCTAAACGTGACAACCCGTTACTTAACAATTCTGTGGCACAGATCCAAAACTATATCGTTGATAAGAGTCATATTTGCTTACGTTGTTGAATATTCTTTTTACTGTCATTTTAACAACTCGCATCGTTAAGCTGAATTGTACTCTACAGAACTATAGGTGCATACTGTGTTTTCAAGTCTGTCATAACGTTCCTTTAAGATGGATGTAAAAACATGGATGTAAATATTGCTTCATGTTTTGTAAAATAAGAAGAACTTTAAAAAGAGATACAATATAACAGAATCATTTAAAGTTTTGAACGTTTGTAGCAGTCCCGCTTTTAATATAGCTGCCACCTTCTGATGCTAAGAGATCAAAGTTATACACAAGAGGGAAAAATCAGGGGCTAAAAGCTGCACAAGACAGGACAGACAGAGAAAATATATTTGCAAGCAGCGTTTTAGACGCAAGTGGAAAGACGGTCTGAATACTTGGAAATGACAGAATTTCCAGGCTAACTTATAAGTTTAAGTCAACAGGCAAAGTGTTGAAATACAAGAAAACAGTGAGAGTAAGTTACGTCCGGACAAGTGGACAGAACTATTATCCTTGACGTTGCAGAACAAAAAGACTTGATGCTACAGGAATGTAGATATACCGAAAGTACAAAGACAGGAATATATGAATCTGTATGTTAAAATGAGGGGGTTAGGACTAACGTTACATTATAATAACAGAATAGTAAGGTGGGTGGTTGGTGTCAACTGAATACAAAGATTGATAATCTATTTTATAGTCAATTATTTTTAGAAGCAGTTTTAAATAAGGCAGAGTTTGTTAGAGATTAGCCAGTTGAAACATGTAGATTAAACTGTAATCAATGTCAAAGCCACAAAGAGACAAAATATACCGTCAGCATCAGGTTAAATAGTAATGGAATGAACCGGTTAATTTGAGCTCTATTGCCGCACGTATCTGCTGGACACAATGGCATCAAGCAACAGAGTGACCACGAGAGGATGAACCATGTTACTACCCTGAAATATTGTGACACCCGTGTTCTGGGTTAGGCTGGCATGTAATGGAAGCAGGCCTATAAATCCAATGTCTATCCGAAAATAACATTAGCTTTCCACAGTAATTGGTAGAAAACAAAATTTGACAATAATCTGATGGATTTCTCTAAATAGCATCAATTATTATATCTTATGCAACAGTAAAACACTTAGTAAATTGTTGTGTCTTCATTTTATTTATCATGTCAATCAACGTGTCTTAATATAATTAAGTGCTCCTTTTTGTATAATACAAACAATAAGAAATACTATAAAAAGTGATATACAATATTATTTATCGCGGTGTGTGCAGTTGGTTTTATCGTCCCGTAATAGTACATTGTAGGTGTAATAACCAAACGTTACACATGCCGCATGCAGGGAAATATTTTTGCGTCATTGATGCCTCTAACAGTGCTGTGCGTCATCTGTGGCCTCTAGTCGTCGACGCCACGACATCCTAAGTTAAAAACTGTGTATTGTTTGGCAGTTACAACAGTATGCTGTGTACTGTGGACAGTATACTTAATGTTACAACTGTCTACTGTCGACTTCAGTTACCTCATCAACGTTATGAATGTATCTATGGCTACACTGATTTCGATAATGCTTATATATTGTCAGATGTGATTCAACGTCCGCCAAGACCAGACCAGACCAGACCGCTACATGTCCAAGTGCCACATACAGAAAACAAACTTTTTTGTATTTTACTTATTATTGAGACATTTATTTTCTATGTACACTTTATGTGCGAAAGTCTGTATTACATTGATTTGTTAAGTCTAATGGCAGATTTAACAAAACTGTACAAACTCGTATGTTTTGTGACTATTTACGTGTTTATCACAGTGCAATGTCTCTATTGCTTTGCCATAATAACCGTCATACCGCAGAGAGTGCAACTTACCCGTCGCGCTGTTGAGAAGCTTCACAAACTCAGCGACAAGAATGTTGCATGGAGCGATCGTGTGACAATTGTCGTCCAGCCGAGAAGTGAGAACTTCCTGACAGAAGTACACGATAATTACAAACTAATCGGGTCCATTTACCGTTGCTTATACGAGACTTTCAATACCGTCACACAGTTTTATGTAATGTTTTTCTGTGTGTATGTACGCGCACAAGTTACTGCGTTTCTGTCCATCTATTTTATAGGCTAACGCATCTGACCCAAACAGGAATAATGGCAATTTTCATACTGTATAGCAATTTTTGTTCTGAATATTATGTTGTTAGTAATGTGCCAGCCTATCGAATGGGAATTTTACAGAGTCCAAAGTCTGATTAACAATTTTTATTATAAAAAAAGTCTAGCAAAGTTACAGGCTATTACTAAACGTTTGTTATATCAATACGCGCACAGAGAAAGAAAAGTCGATTGTCGTTTCTTTGGTATAGGTCTCACACTTTTGCCAGTTTTATACGATTTTATGTCACTACTTTTTGTCGCGTTGCTTGGGACTCCTAGTGAATCTGAAGACTTATAAGAAGATCGTTACGTTATCCTATATACTTGTTGTCTTAGCATTAACCAATAAAGCAAACACGTCCTACTGTTTGCAACGTTTCAGCGACACCTGTAGCAACGGCTCAAAATGCGATGTTGTGGAGTGTGTTCAGAGCTCACATCGTAAAATAACAAGTAAAGAGGGTTCTATATAATGTTTTGGCCTAGCCCAGGCTTATGATCGGTCCGCGTCTTGTCCGCAATTCTGCGTCTTCTAACTGGTCTTAAAATCACCCTATCATTTAAAATCGGGATACTTAAAATGAACACTAAACGCTCTTCACGCCGATTCATTTTGATCGCGTGCTTATGGTTGAAGATGGTTTTTTCATGTATTAGGGCCAAGTAACTTTGAGTCATTCATAAGGTATACGTCTCTTCGGAAAAGATTATATATGATCAGGAGGTGCCCAAATTGTAGTATAGTTTGTGTTAACCAAGTCGTGGCCGCACGCTACGCTTTGTGGCACCAATATAAAATTGACATACGTGCAAGGGCTCTGTACACGCCTCGCGAGAACAGAAGATTCGTAGCATCCTTCAACCAGCGAATATACTACTGGGATTTCTCTCAACGGCTTGAAGATTAATTGTACGTCGAGTCACTCCAACACTTTGCCGATCCTGTTCGTCACACGCTTGACATACGGCAAAATGGTGCATGGAGTTGTCAGTCAAATGACAATTCTTTTATGGCGTGAAATGTTTCACAATTGTTGACTCCGCATGTGAAAGCTTTTGTTATTTATTAACTTAACACTAATGGTGATCACCAAACGTTACAAGATCTTTTATTATTAACCAACTAATGCTAAGATTACAGTTTTAAGATGCTGAAAACCTCATGACATAATTCAAATGAAACTTACGTAAAAATAGCTGAACATACATGTAGATCAAGAAAGTGTAAAAGCTATATCTGGAACATTATTATATAAGTTTAATATGCATTAACTTGTTAGAAAAAGTTTCAAATTGTAAAATGAACATTGTAAAGTTGGTAAAATAAAGAAATGTAAATGCATACTATAAACACAATGCAAAAATTATAATTTATAAAATATGAGGAAAAGAAATCCAGAAAACACAACAGTACGGAAAATGAGAATAATAAGTTGAATTTTCGTTACAAACAAAAAAATAAAATGAATAAATTCACACACAAAATTTTAAATTAATTTAACAGAAATATAAACTAGATTGTGTAATTGATAGGATTAGCTTACAAAGAAAGGCAAACTTAATATGTTTATTAAACAAAAATAATAGTACAATATTCCAGAAAAATTGTTCCAAGGGTGAGTAAAAAATATCAAAAGGGTTGCCGATTGAAAATAAGATACACAACTAGTTCAAGTTAAAACTTGAATTTGTGTTAAACACACTCGATGCAGTAAAATGTAAAATAATATGCACGGCTATGCAAATACGATGACAAGAAACAACACTTGGGTCCGCAATAATTCAGACGTTAATTAAATATAATGCGCAAGAGCGACACATGTGAACAAACAAATAATACACAAATGTTGTAATTGCAGTTTGAATCTAGTGTGCTTAGATAAACGCCTGTCAGACTGGCTCCACGTTAGTGCGTATGATAGTGCTACAGAAATCCGCTTATAACCCTAGTTATTGTTACAAGAATTTCAACGATTTTATTGGTCATTTTGTTTTTCTTTGTCAGTAGTTGTTATTTAACATTTATTATTAAATTCTGTTTGTTTCATGTTTATGTTTGTAAATAAAATGAATTATATTTATTACTTATTAAATGGAAAACAAGTAACAAAGATTAATAAAAATTAATTCAGTAAATTGTTATTGGAAAAACTGTGTGTGTAATTGTGAGTTTTATTTCTTTTTGCTCTTTTTCTTCTTCCACCAGGGACTATGATAATCGCCTATTCCTGTCCCAAAGGAATACATCCGGTTTTTATATCTTCTTATACTTCTTTGTCCTATAGGCTTTTATCGCCAATCTTTCTTAGCAAACCTACCATCTAGCGTCCTACTAAGATGAACATTTTATAAGATGAAATGTCTAATATGCTTCCCGATTGGCTGGTGGTGTAGAAACTACATCATCGTTGGACTTGTAAAATTTATAAGTACAAGTGACTGTCACGGGACTACTAGCAATTACCACAGTACTGCGGTCTGTAACCTGTACACACTACGTTAGCGCAAACTCTAATTTTGCACTGATGACGGCCGTCGATGGCACGGCCGAAACGTCTGCTATGGATTTCAGCACTGGACCACGGCCAAACAGCCCGGGAACTCAATTTAAAAACATTAACATTTATTTTCTCTATTTATTTTCTGAAATACTATTTTGGATACTAAAAATGATGTTATTACTAGCACTGATCTTGCTCTACACGACGCTGATGACATTCTACTCGAAAGTCTCAAAGGTATTTTATTTCTACAAAACTAAAATAATTAACGTAGTTAACGACACTATGTATTTATTCCAATAATGTATACCAATGCTCCGAGTATTCGACACTACATAGCCTATACTATGCTAGATATGCTTATTTATTTTTGCTGTCACAATTCAATGATGTGGATGTATTAACAGCTCTAACATAAGGGTTAGGTTGACCAATTAACATCGTTGTACTTTACCACACAAAGGTCCGACCACTAAACAATCTGTGGTCGTTTTCAGCTGTTCATTAACCTAGTAAATTAAATACAAAACTTAATCATACCCAAGATTTGTTCACTGACAAGCTTTAACGTCAAAAAACAATAAACAACCACACTCTACAAAGTTAAACATAACTATACTAAAAAACAAACAAAAATAACCGCTGCTTGCTCTGATTTGAAATGTAATGCCATGACTCTCCTACCTCCGTAGCGGAATAACGTTTAGACTGCAGGACTACCTCAACATGGGCAAGTTCTTCGTGCACACGCTGGGGCTCACATATACAGTACTACAAGCTCGGTCAGCCAACGTCTTAATCAAGGCGAGCTTCTGTCTAGGAAGGTGATTCGAATCATGATATCAACAGCAATCAGTATGCGTCGGATTCCGGGAGACTTGATATTTCAGTCTTACGTTTGTCCTTTTTCGGACCGACAAAACAAGGAACGCCAGCTTGCTGTCCGCTTCTCTTTCCATGATAAACTGGTTGTTGCGGTGAATCCCGTTCAAGTGGTTAAGGAAGCTGTGCAGCTCCTCTTCCCTGTGGCTTCGGGGAACAAAAGTATCATCCAATAATCGTAACCAAGAATTTGGTCTTCAAGGGGCAGACGACAAGGCCACTTTTTAAAATTTCTCCACATAAAGCTTCGCCACCACTGGATTCAGAGGGCTGCCAATAGTGACACAGTCAGTGTGCTAGTAGAAAGACCCGATCCATTGTAGGTCGCTGTCAGTACGTAGCGGAACAAAACTGCAACGTTGCTGGAAATAGGTGACCGATGTGATCCAAGGTCTTCCGCAGAAGAACCATCGTAAAGAGAGACACGACGTCAAAACTGACCAAGATGTCCTCAGGTCCTCTCTCAACAATCTTGAACTTCTCAACGAATCACGTCGAATCCCGCATGAAGGCGCCCGTCAATCCGATGTACGGTTGAAGCAAACCTGTGAGATGCTTCGCCATCGCATATTGCGCTGACTATTGGACGCAACGGCGTTCCCTCATTGCATTGTGTGTATTTGGGGGAATGCACAGCCAAGGAAGCAAAGCCTCTGCGCGTTGCAGAACTTCTTCACATCATCGGACTAGGACGATCGCCTTTTTCGTAAATCTGGTCCGCTTAAGAGTAATCGAACTTCAGAGAGCACAGAGCCCTTAAACAACTCAGGTATGATGCCGGCTGACAAGGTGAGTCCCATGGTGATCTTGAACACAAAGGACTCTACTACAAGCAGAAGATCAGCGATGTGTTAGACCCGGTGACTTATATGACGCTTTCGAGGAAGCCCATGAGCAGTGTGGTACGGAAGACAAACCAGCTTTTCAGACGATCTTCATTGGTGTTCTCACACTGATTGTCCGTCCACTTGATGATACCCTGAGACGCCTGGCGCGTAAATTCTATGGTTGGGCGGCCCGAGCTACCCACAATCCCCTAATCGCCGGACTGGGCAAACACACTCCAAGGCCAGGTAAGTCTTAGAAGCGACACCGTTTGTTAGTCCCGGTGGTATAATTCATCAATCAAGGGAAGCTTCCTACTCTCGCACAAATACCCTAATAATATATAATTAACTAAAACTGACCGAGTGGCAGGAGTTCATTTGCAGACTTGGGTCACTGCACAACTCGCAACTTGCACAGTCCTTTCCATATTAATCTCAGTCTTTTCTTTAGCGGGCATTACTACTTTGTTCCCGCTTCGCTGAAGATGGGCGCCGTTGATGCGGCCGAAACGTCTGGCGTTTCTAAAGATTCCAATACTGGAGCGCGGCCTAATATTTCGGTTTATATGTCGTACAGGTATGACATCTCCGTCTGTGAGAAATTGCTACTTGCGCTCACTTATTATATAGTAGGCCTATCACTCTCAGTAACTGACCTTCTGTCTATAATAATGACTTTATCATCCCCGTAGAGTACGGAATTCAAACGTACGTGACGCAAATTAACAGTCAAATACCGAGTTCCGTATTCCAAATACGTCGTTTACATTTTTTTAGATTTTATGAGTGTAGGTAAAAATCTCTATAGACACTAGGAACCCCGTAGTTCCTAGTAGTGTGGGACTCTAACCCACTAAAACACCTCCCTTAATGCTTTAACTGAGCAAGCTCATCCACCAGCTTCTACTTCATGTTTTCTTCACGGGTGATGGAGTGAAGCCCAGTCGCTAATCCCAAGATTATTCTGTCTTTCTGTCACGTAGAGTTTTATGATCTATACATATTAATTGCTTGTCATTGCGATACCAGATCATGTGGCTTCTGCCTTTTGAGTCGTCTCAGGACGTGTAGAGCTTCTTCCACCACGTGTCGCATTATTGAGTTATCGTGGATCTGAATCCTCTGATCGTGTTTATCTGCATATTTTTTTTATTATTTCGCTGACATATTCTACATTAAGGTCTCAATGTTGGTTGTCGTTCCTTATATACCAAGGGGCACTGACTATTCTGAGTACTTTGTTCCGAAAGGTTTGTTTTTTTCTAAGTTTGTTTTCTTTGTACAACCCCACAGCTGAATTCAGGAAGTCCACACAGGTTTCAGAACTAGTCGTTTAGGCCTACATTGATGTTAAAAAGTGTCGTCAAAACAGTAAGTTGTTAGCTAACTTGCAGTGTGAGTAACACGTTGCAAGGGGGTTACTGGAAGTAGAAAGTATAGGGGGGGTGGTTGAAGAACTGAAAAACAAACCATATGTCGTATAATAAATGAAGAAGAAGTCGACAAAGGAATTTCAGTGCCTCCTAATTTACTGGCTAGGTCTAAATAAAATGTTGCATCATTACCATTAGTTAAATGAGTGACGAGTATCGTGTATTTCTCCTCAGCATCATCAAAGGTGCGGGAACTGAGACCTCACTGCCCGTGTTGGACTTAAAATTTAAAGACAGTCCTACCTGCAGAGGCCCGTAGAGGATGAGAAATAGATTTTTTATAAAAGCAGGTCTTACAACCTTTAGTTTCAACGCACGCTCCGCTAAAGCTGACGTCTGTCATCTGTGTCCCAAACTAAACTCAATAATGCGCATGAGGCTACACTTCCTCGCTCAAACCAATCGTGTAGACTCGCCAATGCCCCTTGGTTCTTTGACCTTAACGTACTGTAAGACCAAGTTAATATAGGTCGTATATTATAGACTGTAGGAAATACCAGTATGGTTCTGCTGTTAATGACTTCAAGTATCACTGTAGCCTCTCCACTATTTATGATTACTTGTATGGTTGCCTGTCGTAAAATTACAGTCACATTCATACAGTTTCAGATTCAGAAATTAACGTTGAATTATCTGGTTGCATACGTTTTAGAGGTAACATTAATTTGTTTTTGGTATATCGTTTTTGCATTGCAATATGATTATACTTAAATCTATATTTATATTCTTAACAGTCCATTTAACAATAAAAATAGATTAGAGACATAAGTTGTATGCATACTACACTTACAGTGTATATATGTGAGGAACAATTTGCATATAATATATAAATATTCAATTTGTAAATAAATATCGATTTTTAATAACTAACAACAGAATTATAATAATGGATCACAACAATTTGCAATAGCGCTCATTGTGTTATTTGTATAGTGATTATCGTAGAACAGAGAAATACGTATTATCTAGAAAACCTATACATGTTTCAAGTAAATTTTGTATATTGTTACACTGGCAAAAAATACTGTTACGTTTAAATAGAGCAAAAATTTTCATTGATTGGAAAAACAAGTTACAAATACTAACATTAAATATGTCCGACAAAACTGCACATACAGAAATTTGCTGCAGTATGCTGGAAATTAAATATAAAAGGCGATTTCATTAGCCGTAAAAATCAAACAAAGTGGAGCAATGCTTTTGCGTGGCATAAACAAGCATTAAATTGAACTCAAAATTTTTTTGAAAATTAACATGAAATAAATTGTTATAAAATTTGATAACTCTTTGGTTCCGTTTAAAAGCGTATAGATTGTAAGTGTGGTAAAGCGTTACATTGAACAGAGGAAGCTTATTTGTAACAGAGAGTTCGTTTACCTGTCATTACGATAATAAATGTCTTATTTTTACTGCACATTTTTGTACCAATAGTATTGTGCTATTAGAACATTAATGTGCTCATTGAAATTAGAAGTTTATTTTAAACCATGATTACATTGTTTTTCATTCTCAATGGAAGTAACATAGAACTTTACTTTTTACAGATTTTTTTTATATTTTATTAATTTATTTTTACATTTAATTTTATTTTTAAGAATCAGAAAAACGCCTTGCTGTACTAACGGGAGACCGTCCTACCGCCTGTTAAAGACTAAAGTTCCATTTTGGACATGGTCTTGATGTAGGAGCTCCTGAAGGACCCGCCAAAATATTGTCTCATACGTGTCAAGCAGCATAGGCTAGGCACATCAATAGTACATTAGCAGGCGTACAAGTATTGTGATCCAACACGTTATAAAGGTTCGATGACAACAAAGCTGTTTACAAGTTGAACCCAAAATTTTGCCATATTTATTTAAATAACAATGTAACGTTTCGCGATTTACTATTTCTGTGTTCAAATGTTACAGTTCATGTCGTATAGTTTCTGCTAGTCTTATTCGCAATACGGCCAGTCAGGATAATTTTTGTCTTTATAGATCTCCTGTGGAGTGTTAGTAAAAAGGAAGATTCAACTGAAATGCATATTCTTACAAATATATTTGTAACACAATTGTGTATCTACATTACCTATACTGCACCGTACCTAAAAGAAGAGTTCTGTTCTACAAGGACTCATGTAAGTGAGGATTTTTCACCAAATTCTTGATATGCTAGATATTCTAGCTGTATACAATTTCGATAAGGTGCGGTAATGTAATTTTAAGTGAGTCGGGTAGATATTAACAAGCAGTCGTTAACAATAGTATAAGTGTTTTTCTTAAATACAAATTTCCTTACGTTATCATAAATGATCAGGAAGTGGAGTAGTCATGATAAAATTTCGACGTGAGTACAGAAGAAAATTATAACTCTACACATTAAATTATAATACAATTCCTGGATTTTGTTGTCCATGATGTGTCCGTTGATTAAATAATTATAAATATGATACTAGTGAGTCGGAACAGTAATTTTTTATTGGTACAAATTTAAAATTTTTTACATGGTAATTAGTGTTTTGAGTCAGTAGTATTATATTTATAATGATACAATTCATAAGAAAAAGTTAATAGGATGATGAAACATAGTCAGTAGTGGGACTGACAAATTAACAATGACTTCCCATTTGATAGTGTTGTTAACGATAAAAATAAGATTTTGAATGTAAAGGAGAAGCATCTACTACTAAAATATAATTAAAGTTTTTTTGGGAAAATGTAGAGGTTAAAATATATAATAATAACACAATCCTTTTGATAGAAGGAAAAACAAATAGTGTCTCTAAAAGCCTCTAACTATCAAAGTTATTGGCCCACAAGGCAAGATAAAATGTTTAGGAAATGGTGAAGAGAAATTGAATGGTACTTTCAATAGGTATTTAGAGTATGTATGACATTTATTATTGCTTTGTTTTCCTTCGCTTAATACGTTTGTAACTAATATGCTTAATAAAATTGTTATCAAATCCCTTAACAAATATAATTTTCTTTTAAATCCAATTACACAATAACTTTAATTGAAAACTGTTTATACATTTTTAGAAGTGAATAATAAAGCTTATGAAAATAAGGATTGCTAAAATTCAAGAATCATAAAAATAAGAGTAGGTCACTAGAGTGATTCTGACTTTGTAGTTTGGTTTACATTAACAAAACACATTGCTAAACTGTTTCTAAAGACATTTACCCCATCACTAGCGACAGTACAAGTGTTCATAATTACACTCATTGCGTCTGGAATTTTTCTAATACATGTTAGAGAGTATAATGATGTAATCTATAGTCAGTGAATGAAGTAGGGGAAACATGTTTTCCGTGCTATTGCTTCATGGTCACGAGATTACATTAAAATGTAAGCCATCACTGTAGATTTCCTGGCAGACGGCTGGACTTTGTCCATAAATGTCGTCTGGACAAGACTGTCGATAAGAACAGATGACTGAAAAAGACATTGGACCGATCTTGACAGCAAAATAGGAAGGTCGCCGCCCGGATTGGCAAGATATCTGCCATGATCCCGAAGTGCTGAAGGGCTACTGGGCACAATGGGAATCTCTCACCTTAGAAAACGGATTGCTGAAAAGGGGTTGGGAAAGTGCAGATGGACGAGACGTGGTCATGCAGTTGATAGTTCCCCGAAGTAAAGTGCAGTCTGTTTTGAAGGAGATGCATGATGGAACATCTGGAGGCCATCTTGGCGTTAACAAAACCCTTGACAAAATACGGAAGCGATTCTATTGGCTTCATGTTCGCCACGACGTAGAGGAATGGGTTCGGACGTGTGAAATATGAGCTGCAAGCAAGGGCCCACAAACCAGAAGCAGGGGAAAAATGAGACAGTAAATACTACATTTATGTCCCTGGCTTGTAACGGCCAGCTCCTTTCCACACACTCTATTGCTTTGTGATGTTGGGCTGTAGCGCCCATTTGCTTCCACAAGAACTGAAATTTATTAGGGTGTAAACGCTGCTTACACCGTTCTTGCTTCCGCTTTATATAACAATTCGGCATTACTGGTATCCGAGGACACCAGAAATCCTACTAGTATGATTCATATGCCCTTAATACGGTCTATCATCCCATTCGATGGTAGCCGTTGTTCCAAAGTTATGTTGATTCCCCTGATTCACCCCCCCCCGGTTAATTTCTAAATCACACCAATTTCAAAGGCAACCAACCATGGTCAGTGTACAATAAGTCTCCCCATAACTGGTTGTCATCCAAAACCACGGTCTGGGCTGGTGATGCCAGGACCGCCCGAAAGTGGGGAATCACATTTAAAACATACAACACATGTTTTACATCTACACAATTACATACTACTCAATTATACATTTTATGTTTCTATAATACAACATAATAAACACTCAAATTGAACATTACCATTATTACATTAAAATAAACCTTTCACCTTTAAATTTGGCTCAAAATTACCAACATTACAACTTTACTTTCAATTTTTCCCGATTAAAACATTTTAACTGTTATATTTCATTATCTTATTCAAAATCATTTAAATTCATTTACCTCCCTTAAAACTGAATTTATCACACAAAATACAATGTCCCTACTAACAACATAACACAATACATTTAACATCAATACAAATTTGTAACGAGACAGGTAAACCCACTCAGGGATATTTTGGTAATAATAAGAGTTATATTTGAAAATGTTAATGGGATAATAAATACTGTACATAATGTGGACTCAAGGCCAACGGATTAACCGCACGAGACAGTTATTTTTAGCCATCTGACCTATGAACTATGCACCGTTGGGATCACGGTATGTGACGTCAGTAGCCAAGCCCCGATTATTTCGCTGTGGAATGCAAGGCGCAGTCAACAACGGCTTAATATCTGGCGACGTCATGCTAAGAAAACAAAGAAACGAGACCACGTGATCCCCCGCCATCTCAGACTTTTAAGCAGTTCATCTTGCCCCAGTCAAAATTACGACCTAGTGCCGATCGGTCACATAAAAGTTCTGCGGAACAAATTTACAGGCCCGTATAAATAAAATGTAACGTAAAAAGAAAGCAGTTGTTTTGATACATAATTTACAAAATGAACTAACAATTTAGGAATACAGTGGATAAGCAGTAAGTGAAAGGAGAAAATGTGTGAAGTGAAGGACAACGAGTAAGGAGACTGAACTGTTGTGGATCGTCAGAGAATGTCAAGCTAAGTAACAGATGGGGGGGGAGGACCAAATTTTAACGAGGGTCAACCAAAATTCCAACATTATTTCATTTTACCTTTTGAGGAATAAATCATGTCCTCTAGATTTAAATGAGATCTCATAAGGGAACGGGGGGTGTACGTGTGTATGTGTGAATGGAAGCGCTGGTTTGCGTCAACAGAAAATTTAATCTATATTTGAATATCTTGTTAGTTTTTATTTTTGAATATAGATAAACTCATGTATAAGAGAAATAAATGTATAATCAATTATTGTTAATTACCAAGGGTTGGTCTGAATTGTTTTCAATATGATAATAAGAGAGAGAGAGAGAGAGAGAGAGAGAGAGAGAGAGAGAGAGAGAGAGAGAGAGAGAGAGAGAGAGAGAGAGAGAGAGAGAGAGAGAGAGAGAGAGAGAGAGAGAGAGAGAGAGGTAGAAAAAAAATCATTTGTTTCAAATGAGAATCATATGAATTGAAAGTATTTGAGTAAAATAAATAATGAAAATAAGAATGGAAATAATAATGACCAATAAAAACTAATTATTGAGAATAAGTAGACTAACTGTTTATTTCGAACAACCATTTTTGCTCTCACAAACACGCTTAAATGAACTGTGGGTAAGTATTTTCACAGTTGGCAACAAAGCAAGATGGCGTCCGGAATGCGGACGTAAACAAAAATAAGGTAAATAATTAGATGGAAAAGTAATTAAATGTTATAAAAGTGTAAGTAATAAATTATAGTTACAAATTTATTTACAATTTTCGTCATATAATTTCATTTTGTGTAAGTAATAAATTATAGTTACAAATTTATTTACAATTTTCGTCATATCATTTCATTGTTTACCACACCGTATTACATGTGTTAGCCAAGTAATTACCATACACTAAAATAATTAAATGTTCATTCACTATATATTTAACCACCATCATCGAAGATTAATCTTATTATTTTATTACAACACAATTCATTTTTCAATAAATTAATTTTGTTATTATTATTATAATAACTATTCCATTTCTCAAATTGTTCCACTTCACCAGAATAATAACCCCCCGGATTACTCCATATTATTCTATCATAAAGTCTGTCTACTTCAGTATTTTTGGTTATGTCTCCTTCGTTATTTTTTGACACAATTAAATAGGTAATCAATTCATCATGACTCTTACCTGCTACTACAGCTGTTTCATCGCCAGGTAAGTGCTTATTATCTTCGATATCAAATTCATCTACTACTGCGGTACTCGTTTCTACATAAGGTAAAGGTAAGTTTTCATATAATCTGCTCCTTCAAATTTTAACCTCTTAACTAACCCTTTATAACTTCTACTCAACTTGAACAACTCTATCTCTCTCACTCTCTCAAAATCGCTTACACAACCCCATCTTACTTTCTCTCTCTCATTCCATGCAGAGGGCACTAAAACATCATCAAAACACCTCCTGGCTCTTCCAGGAACACCACAAAAACTCAAGGGACAATTATTTGTAGATCTTTCATCTACCAAATACACTCGTGAAGCATTTTCTTCAACCACAATAACACCACGGGAAAAATTTACCCCCTGCAATCCCTCTACCTGTAAACTCTCTTTCCACTCTTTCTCTAATTCCTCAGCACTAAATACTACTCCGTTACTAACCCCAACTCCCATTACTCTCTCACTACCCCCTACTATCTCTATATTCTCATTACCACTATTATTTTGTTAACTCATTATTAAAATTATCACTTATCTCGTTAATTGTCTCTTCGTTATTATTCGTAATTATCTGCCCATTATAATTATCACTTGCTTTAAAATCATCACTTACCTTATTATCTGTACTATTTTCTACCCCCACTGTGCTCTCCTCATTATAATCATTATTCTCCAACACTACCTCTTCTCGTTTATTCATCTTATTAATAAAGTCATCTGCACTTTTATTAAAATTTTCCTCCATTTCATTTATCTTATCCCCTAGCTTCTTAAAATTACATTCAATCATCTCGTCGGTTTTCTCAAAACGTTTATTAATTTCATTGACATTGTTTTTTAAATCATTATTTTGCTCTTTTAACTCGTTAAAATTACTCATTAATTCATTATTCTGTTCTTTAAATTCATTGAATCTACTTTCGTTTTTAACATCTTGTTTATTAAAATTACTAATCATATTTTCCGACATTGTTTTCATAAGGCTAAATATATCATCCATCGACAACCCTCTTACTCTAGTTGTCGTTGGAGTGGACTCTGCTTCTGTATTACTCATTATTATCGATTCGGTAAAACTGCTTTCGTTATTTGCCATTTTGATTATTTTTTATTAATCAAGCTTAATTATTACTTATAATATATACATGAACAAATAATAACCTCCCCAGCACTTTATATTACTACATAACCTTCATATATACATTTATTTATATTTCATTTAGTTACCTTAAATAACCCCTTCTGTCCTCCAAAGTAGGCCTACATTTACATAAATAAGTTTTATGTAAATTTCCCTGTTCGGAAGCGTCTATGTAACTATTATTTATTACTTACACTTATTTTTTACCTTTCTTTAATAAACTCAACTTCGTCTATTTGCGATGCCATCTTTAATTGCTGCCAACTTCGTAATTTACTTACCCGGGTTCTGTTAGACGAACTGGAGAACAGAATTAGGTTATTTGAAGAAAACAAATTGATTATTTTCATACACTTCTTGATCTCTTTTATTCTTCATTTAAATTTAAATTCATTTCAATTACAAAAAGGCAATTTAAAGTCATTTGACTCCCATCATGAACCAAATATCCCTTCTCCTTCTCTTATTTCATTACGATTTGTAACGATAGAACAATAACAATGATTACATGATTTTATACATTGATAGTATCTCAGTTGAAAAATATAAATAATTGAAACATAGAATTAAATTCATTTAACGCAAACCAGCGCTTCTTTTCATGCACACTCACACACATGTACACCCCAAGACTTTCGGAGATCTCCATCAAAATTAAGAGGATGAAATTGAAAATTATAGTGGGCCCTTGTTACAATTTTTTGGTTTCACCCTCCCCAGTGTTACTTAGCTGTTCATTTTTTGGTGATCCACAACAGTCCAGTCTCTTTATGTGTTTTCCTTCACCCTCACATTTTTCTTGCTTTCACTCTTTACACTAAAGCTGTTATTTCATTTTATACTTTCTTTAAAACTGCTTACTTTTACATTTGGTTTATTTTAAAACACCTTTTGTTGTTAGGGCGCGCTCGTAACTCGTCCCCGAATTTGTGTACTATTAACTCGGTTTATACGAAATACCACACCAGAGAGATGATGAAGGAGCTGAGTGCAAACAAGAGATGGGAACGCCTGGAATCTCAAGGTCCAATCTCCAGAAATCTAGAAAGATCGGAAGCGGTTGCAAGATTTCGACTAACAACTGGCCATGACTACCTACAAAGCCATCTGCACTGCATCGGGGTAGCAGAAGACAACAACTGCCCCCTATGTCACTCAGGCATGATGGATAGTGAACACCTGATGACGTGCATTGATCTCTCTGATACACCCCTGGATCCTGTTCATCACTACTGGGAGGCTCGACGTCGCATGGCTGAGAGGCCAAGGACAGGCGTTGGATAAAGTAAGTAAGTAAGTAAGTAAGGTTTATACGAAACAGGCGAGCACACGGCCCGCGTCCGCCGTCGCTAGATGGTGGTTGACGACTGGCATTATACGCCAAGCGTTGACAGACTCTTGGTGCCGATCCGTCGGGTTAGCCGACACGCCTGCATTCCAACGTGACGTAGTTGGGCTAGGCTCTTGACGTTATATAGCGTGACTTCTGTTTTACAAAGTTCATATGTTAGATGTCTAAAAATAACTGTTCCTGCAGCTAATCCGCTGTTCTCTGCAGCTAATCCGCTGGCCTTGAGTTCACATTGTGTACATTGTCTTCCACCCATTCCAATTCATAAATAAAACTTTATGGTAGAAACACACACTAAATGAAATCACATAACCCTCCCAATCGTTGCTTTCTGTCCCGAACTAGGAAAGGAATCTGCCTTTAATAAAATACCAAAATACATTAGCATGACACCCAAAAGATTACGTAGGGCTGTCCCAAAAGGGCAAGATTATGTAGGGCTGTACCTTGCCAAGTTTTATTGAATCTTCTACTTTGCATTATTGTTGCTTTTTATGTAACACCAGGGAATCATTAAGTATACACATGCAAAGTATACCTGATTGCCGGTAAACCAATAATATATGTTCGTTATTAAATCTGTTACTACCAAGTAAAAGGTTAATATATCAGTTACTAATTTGGTAACTATTTTGTGAAAGAACAAGTATTTTTACAGACCGAAATTTAGTATAATTGTCTGTACTAACTGGTAATTAACAGGGAATCCTGTTCTTATGTTTCCATTTGTAAATCACAACTGTTCCCTTTCTTTTACATGTTTTTTATTATAATCCTGCTAACACACTCTCCTCCATGTCTTGTTTTTTAAAGCATACAAACGTATATGTTTCTTGAAGTGATCCCCTCGAGAATGTAGCTGTAGCATACCATTCCATGTGTCGTCTGCATTGATAGAACTCCCCCCCCCCCATTGTGTTGGTCACATGCTATTATCATTTAGCAGACAAAACTTGACCTTTACTTCTTATTTGATAGAGTGAGATATTTAGACACCTAATCAAAGAATTGTCTTCTCAGATGGACAGACGTATGTGTATATATACTTATGTATATAAGTGTGTGTGTGTGTGTGTGTGTGTGTGTGTGTGTGTGTGCCAACTGAAATAACCTATACAATGTACAATAACCAGTCAGCAATAGAACGAGATATAAAAAAAAATGTTTCTGTTCGGCAAACACAAGGGTGACATTGATTAAGAAATACTAATTATACTTTTTATATACCGGTAATTGTATTGCTTTTTAAATTACAAAGAGTATAAAGAAACAAATATTAATTGCAGAAAAAATCTGTGAATTGTTTCACTGGTAGGGCAAAGGGCCACTGGAAATAACAAGTTCAGAAGGGAGATAAAAGCTTGATAAATGCTGATCTAATCCTCTATTCACTATTTACTAGACAGTGTAAGGAAAGCACTGCGAATGTAATTCAAATGAAGTTTTCACTGTTGTTAGCCTGACTGAAAGTGTTGTGGGCTCAAATTCATAGATACTGTGTTGGAAAATAAGAATATTATGTACATAAAATTAAACAATGTATACTTACGAATACAATGGATAGGCCTAGTTATTTTTTTTTAACATTTTATTTGCCTCCAGAAACGGTTGAGACTATAAAACAGGTTAATTGCCTTCTGTCGCGTTTCTCTGAATCCATTGCGGGATTACTCGAGTTTCGACACCAATGGTGTCATCATCAGATCCAATACGATTAAGGTGATTTACCGTGGGAGCGTTCCTGTACAGGTTCGTAACGGCCGCATGTTATTTTCATTCGTTGTTATTTCGTTTTAATATGTGTTAATTATTTATTATTTTTGTGCAATGTATGTGTTGTTTTTTATTATTTGACGAGATCAATATACATTGATAAATGAAATTTTAACCTTAATCATATTGGATCTGATGATGACACCATTGGTGTCGAAACTCGAGTAATCCCGCAGTGGATTCAGAGAAACGCGACAAAAGGTAATTAACCTGTTTTATAGTCTAGTTATTTTACCTAAGTCAGATACTTTTTCTTATGTGAAATGAAATAGGGACATCTAATATGACTTCAAAAAGTGATTAGAGGAACTTTTTAAATTTTTGTCAGTAACTTTTAATCAGTGAGAAAGTCGTACCCAATAATTTGAAATTAGTTACGAACTGTTCAAGTTATCTATACAATCTGTGTTCGGCCCATTTCATAGTAAGTGATTCTGAAATTTCCTGGGTCAATGGCATATAAACTGTTATGAACAGCAGGGGCCTTCAAATCACAGGCTGTGAAGACAGAAAATGTTGGCGGATATTGAGATGTGGCAGACACTGAAGCCTGTATCACACTATGCTACTTAACTAGTCGCTACCAAATACCTGCTACTGCATTTTATGAGTATTTCTGTGTCACAATGTTTTTAGGTAGCCGCCATTTAGTAGTGGTTAGTACAGCAAAGTACATAGTTGTGTAGATTGGTTTGCTGTTAAAAGTATTGTGCAGAACGTCATTTGTGAGTGTACGACATGAGGCTTTGAGACACCTGTTGCTGATTGGTGTTAGAGCTTTGTAAAGATTTGTTGACTAACATCAGGAACACAAATAAACGTATGTGGGTTCAGGAATCGATAGGTAGAACGGGTAAACTGGGTACTTTGACAACACTAATCAGAGAGCTGGCAATTGAGGACCCCCAATCGTACCACATTACATCATGCGTTTAAACTTACCAAAGTTTCAGGAGTTGCTAGATTTAGTGTCACTAAACTAAATTTGGTTTGCATACGTCTTCTGTTGTGCCACTACGCTTTTAGAGTGTTTAATTTTATTCAGTTCATTATGATAAGCACCAAGGAGTATTTTAATTTTGTTTTTAAATGCATCTCCTTTTGCTGGTAATCAGGGAAGTTCCAGCTCATCTAGCAACCAAGTGAAAGCAGTTTTATCGCGTCGTTTTTCAAATACTCTGTGGATGTAATGTCCCACAGATAATCATATTTTCTATATATGTAAAGGAATGTAATTATTTCATCACTCGACCATTTTAATGAATCACTCATTGTACATGTAGAAATAGAACACTCAAAAGACACATTACAACAACAAAACCAAAACAAATCCAGAGACAAACACATGGTGAAAATGGAGACGCTACTTCACTGCTACTGCACTGTCACACTGGGTGACTGGGGCGCTACTTGGTAGCGGCTAGTGAGTCATATGACCTTGTAACGGGACAAAATTTTGGTAACAAAATTATGTAACAAGTTAATGTTTTATTGTAATGAAGCGGAATGTAGAGGTGGGGGGCATATGCTGTCCATATAAGGTAACAAGTGATTCTGTTGTTAATCAGTGAATCATACAAACAGCACGTATTTACAACGACACAGTCAGTCTCTAAGCGAAATGGTGTTACCCGTTAAAACGGAATTTTCAGTATTTAGGACGGGACGCAAGTAGAAATCCGCCTGGAACCAGTTTCAATGGCGCAATAAAAACGGAATTAGCGTAACCACGGTAGCGACACTCGCCCAGACTTGCGTCTGTGTATGATCCATAACGTCGTGTCGGAGCCTGAAATCTGGCGGCATGGTGGGGCGATAACCGAGCCGCATGGTCGGGCGGAGCACAGAGTACGAATATATATGGTGGGGCGGAGAGCGCGAGAGAATGAGAATGTGTTTCATTGTCCGACATAAGTTCAGTAACAGCTGATCCGATTTTTAAGTCTTTCACCACCGTGTTTCTTGAAGTTTGAGGATGGTTTTAGGCATAAATTTTAACCGATAGTTTTAACAATTTTCAAAAACAGAGTCTTCAGACGGTTCCACGTCATGAAGTTTCTTTTTTAATTTTCATGTAGTGAAATTTTCGGTATGCGACAAACTTTCGTTTTATGAGAGATAGCTATATGGTGTCAGCGAGTGAAAATTATAGAAAATTCCAAATTTTATTTTGGTTTTGTTTCAATAAAATTGGCTTTTTCGTTTTCGAGATATTGGCGGTTTTGTAAGAAATTTAGTTGGCGGTTTTATAAGAAATTTAGTTGGTTGGCACATGCAGCGATTTTTCTTGTAACAATTTTTCTTAATAATAAATATTACCTTAACGTAATCATATTTTAACATTTATTATATTATTCTATTTATTCTAACTCTTTTTGCTACAGTCCGTTTCTTGATTTATATAATATATTTATTATTTATATTGAAATTACCTCAAGATATTTTATTTTCCTTACTAGGAACATGTTTCGAGAGCTATTGTGCTCTCATCTTCAGCCTTCGCGATTCTGCTTCTAGTGAAGTACCTATGTGTTGGTCTGTCGCCATTGTGGTCTCCTGTTGGTTTCTGGTATCTCAAAGTGATATTTTTGTGTGTGATTGTGGTGTGTGTATTAGTATTTTGTGTATTATTTAAAAACACAGATATCAAAATAGCATACAAAACTAATAAAAATAATTTACAAAAACTAAATAACCCACACAAAAAAGATAATACAACTACTAAGGGTATATACAAAATTATACCAAGGACAAACAAACAAAACACCTAAAAAAACATTATTTTGAACATCTAAATGCAGACAAAAAACCAGAAATATATAGGCCTAAATCCAATTTAGCCACAAATGCAATAAACACGGGGCATGAATTCCCAGACATAACCAATATGACACTAATAAAACACATACCACACAAAGGGACCATAATGAACATTTAGGAAAATTTACAAATATACAAACTTGGGAATAAAAAAAGCTTGTAAAGAGATGGGACAAGTGACAAGACGTTGTTGGAGATTACGTTGAAAAATAAAAAAAAAATTTATTGATTGAATAAAAAGTTTTTGCTCCACAGCTGTTTGTTTGTTTACTTATTGAATGACCCTCGTATAAACATTAAACTTATTGATAGATTAATGTATAAATCTATGAGTATAACCATAAAACTCATATTACCATAAAACTTAGGTATTAGGTTTTGCTGCCCAATATCGTTATTTGTAAGAAATTAAAAATTCCACTGCTGAATTAGAACTCTGTGATTTTCATCCGCCAAACATCAATGGAAACTCGATTATAACGAAACTTATTTAATTACATATTTGGTTATATTCTGTGACTAAATAAATCTTGTTTGTATTTTAAGCCATTTCGCTCGACTTTGATTTCGTGCTTTTGTTAAACATTTTGCGTCTGGGAGAAATGGGACTACACCTTCTGTTTGTGTAAGGGAGAGTGGTACAAATCCGCCACCCTGGGGAATTACGCCACCCGCTGGTTTCAACTCTAGATTCTGTGTTAGGCCCAAGACAGTAGCGCTCTGCCATAGCGGCAGACTCGGGAAGCTTCGGGCAGTACCGCCATTGCACCTGTTGCGTTCAGTTCGCGTGTTATTTGTAGAGAATTTTTTCCTGATCTTTGTTGTTATTTTCACCAATTGGTTAACTCGTGGTAAGTGTATGAACTTCACTATTTGTTAGTTTAATTAATACGTGCTTTGATAGTGTATTGTATGAGGAACTTATCTGTAAAGTTGCTTGAGTTTCTGTTCACTCGTTTGTCAGTTCTAACAACTATCCGCCATGTTGTCCAAATGGTGTAATTCTGCCACTCCTATGTGGGACAATATCGCCATGTGGCGGTATTGCCCCACATAATATTTTATTACAAAGGATACCAAACTGAACCCTTTTGTGGTTTTCAGATGGTTCGATCACAAGAAAGAACTACACAAAAGGCGAAGTGGAGTGAAGAAGACGTTAAAAAAGCTATTGAAGCAATTCGAAGTGGAATCTCAAAGAAAAAAGCAGCCAATAATTTTGGCATACCTAGGTCAGCTTTACGTGATAGATTAAAGTCAGAAGATAATACTAAGCCTTCATTAGGGCGGAAACCCGTGTTTTCTGCTGAGCAAGAACAACAAATAGCTAATCTTGTGGTCCTCCTGGCAAAGATATTTTACGGAATCACCACGACCGAACAAAGGCGCTTGGTTTTTGATTTGGCCGAGAAAAATGGAATAAAATATGATTTTAACAAACCAAGCAGAATGGCCAGGGTAGATTGGTTAAGAGGGTTTCTTAGCAGACATAAGATTAGTTAAGAAAACCTGAAGCCACTAGCTTGAGCAGGACGACAGCATTTAATAAAGAAGACGTTGATTTATTTTACAAAAATTTAGAAACTGTCATGACGAAGTTTAAATTTTCCCCCAGTCGTATTTACAACATGGACGAAACCGGCATTTCCACAGTACAAAAGCCCGGAAAAATCCTTGCACCCCAAGGGCAGAAACAAGTGGGGGGAAACACTAGTTGGGAAAGAGGGAAAAATATAACAGTCGTGTGCACCATGAGCGCATCAGGAGGATATGTACTCCCAATGTTCATATTTCCAAGAAAACGTATGTCACTTCTGTTACAGCGAGGGGGGCCACCAGGAGCTATTTACAAGTGCTCTCATAATGGATGGTCTAATGAGGAGTTATTCTTAGAATGGCTAGAGCATTTCCAAAAAGACGTCAAGTCAAGTGAAGAGGACCCTGTCCTGCTTTTGATGAATAACCATGGAAGCCACATTTGTTGCAGTGTTATGACTTTTGCCGACAACACCACATTCATGTTGTGTCAATCCCTCCCCATTCTTCACACAGACTACAGCCCCTAGACGTAGCTTTCTACGCACCTCTGAAGAATGCTTTTAATAAGGAGTGTGATTACTTCATGAAAACGAATGTTCATCAGAAAATAACACCTTACGACATTGCCTCGATCTTCAGCAAAGCCTATTTGAGAGTTGCCACTCTAGAAAAGGCTGTATCAGGATTTAAAGCTTGTGGGATTTCTCCTTTTCAGCCCAACAAGTTTACTGAGGACGACTTTGCTCCTGTTCATACTCTTGTTCAGAAAATAGTTATTGAGGACAAAGAAGAAAACACTGCTGCTGAGACATCTAATGAGATTGCTGATGAGACACGTAATGACACTGCTGCTGGAATACCTAATAACACCGCTGCTGTGATTTCCGATGCTAACAATGAGACTTTATTACATGGCATTTATGCTAACCCTCAACCGGGCACATCCCAAGGAAAATCTGATTTCCAAAAAAGCATTGAAGGGATTTCACCACTACCAGTGAAAGAAGCAGGTCCTAAGCACAAAACTCAGAAAGATAGAAAGCAGCATTCAATTATTTTGACGGCTACACCTATGAAGAGTGTCCTTGAAGATGCTAAAGAAAAGAAGGATTTAAAAGAAAAAAATAAAGTGCTCAAAAGAAAAATTACCGATACTGAAAACAACCAAAACAAAGGAAAGCACAAAAAAATGTCCAAACAAAACGAAAAGAAAATTATGGAAAAAGGAAAGAAGTTGATATCTCACAATAAAAAAAAGAGAACAGTTAAGAAAACTGGCAGAAGAAAACTCAATTTCGATGAAACATCATCAGAAGATTTGGACGAGAAAACCCTACGTGATGACAATGAAGATGACGCCTACGATTGGTTTGCTGCTGATACAGAGACGTGTTTGGTTTGCGGAGAGTTTGGGAGCAATGAACTTTGGTACTGATGTGTTATTTGCTCGAAGTGGGCGCATTCTGAATGCAGTGGAAAAGACTGCCCTGAAAATTATGTTTGTGACTTCTGTCAATAAACTCTTTCCAATACATGTTTTAATTTTTTTCTTTATATGTAGGCTTATTTTTGTGAATCTTTGGACAAGAATTCATTTGTAGTAAATTAAAAACATTGCAATTGTTATACTGTATGTAATAAATAGTTACTTTACAGTACATGTTCTGTATATGTTTCATAAATAGGCTACCCAGACTTTTATAGTTTTAACTTGTGGCGGTATTACCCCATGACGGTGACGGAAATACCCCACTATGCAGGGCAATTTCGCCACTTTACATAAACAAGTTTTTATTTTTATTCTGACCTTATAAAAGCAGATAATATACTTTTGAATATATATTTGTGTAGGGAAACAAATTATTGATACACTTAAGTACTAACACCTAAGTTTCAGATAAAACTAAAGTCACAACAAATAATTTCCTCTTAAGGTGGCGCCATTACCCCACTCTCCCCTACACATTGTTGTTATATGCAGTGAGATGTAATAATTTTATTAATATAGGATATTGAACTTTCACTTGTGAAACTTACTTGTTTTTTGTTTTTTCTTCCCGTACGCGTTTCGGCGTGATGTGCACTTTCGTCAGCAGTTTGAGACAGACTGCCAGTAACTTGTAACGGTTTTTATTTGGAAGGTTTAGTGGGGGTGGTGTGTGGAGGAAGGGGATTGGCGCGGGGATCCAAATTATTGTTAGTTTTATGTATAATTGTGTCAAAAAGTGTGAGTGATTTATAGTGTAATTGGTCGTTAAGTACGGTATGCTGTTTGGTTCTGTTGTGTCGTGTTTGTATATTTCATATTGTTCTGCTGTGTTAAGTTTTCGACTTTTGGGTAAGTAGTGTAATATCTCAAGATTAGTATCTATGTTAGTGTAGCTGTGGTTTTTTGTGTGTATGTGTGTGGCAAATGCGGAATGTATATTGTTGTTGGCTAAAGCTTTTAGGTGTTCAGAGTAACGAGATGAAAAAGATCTTCCCGTCTGGCCTATATAGAAATTATTGCAATCATTACAATTTAACTTGTAAACACCTGTTTTGTTTTATTTGTCTATGTCCGTGTTTGTATCATTGATGTGTTTTTTTATGGTATTGTTTGTTCTGTATGCTATTTTCTACTTGTGTTTCCTGAATGTGTTGGCGATTTTGTGTGTGTTGGAGTTATGGTATGTGAGTGTGATGTATTTAGTTTGTTGTGTGTTGTTGGTATTTAGTGTTTTGTTGTTTTTGTTTATGATGTGTTTGTGTAGTTTGTTTATTAAATTAGGGTTGTATCCGTTTTTTATTGCTTTATATTTGATTGTGTTGAGTTCATCATTATAGTCCTGTTTACTTAATGGTATTTTAGTTAGTCTACGGAGCATATGGTTGAAGGCCGCATGTTTATGTTGTGTTGGATGGTTTGATGTGTTGTGTATAACCATGTCCGATGTGGTTGGTTTTCTGTATATTTTATACGGGTGTGTATTGTTTGTTTTGTTAATTGTTAGGTCCAGAAAATATATACTATTGTTTTGTTCTATTTCCAATGTAAATTTTAGTTTTTGGTGTATTGTGTTTATGTATTTGTGGAAGTTTTCGACCTGCCTTGTATTGCCATTGAATAAAAGTAATATATCATCCACATACCTGTGCCAATAAATGATTTTGGTGAGTGTATTTGTTGTTGTTTATTATGTGGTTCTGCTCTATGTTGTGTATGAATATTTCAGCCAGTATTCCTGATATGGGGGATCCTATCGGGAGACCGTCTGTTTGTGTGTATATCTTGTTGTTGTATGTGAAGTAATTTTGCTTTGTAATTATTTTGGTGAATGTATTTGTTGTTGTTTATTATGTGGTTCTGTTCTATGTTGTGTATGAATATTTCAGCCAGTATTCCTGATATGGGGGAGGTCGAAAACTTCCACAAATACATAAACACAATACACCAAAAACTAAAATTTACACTGGAAATAGAACAAAACAATAGTATACATTTTCTGGACCTAACAATTAACAAAACAAACAATAAACACCCGTATAAAATATACAGAAAACCAACCACAACGGACATGGTTATACACTACACATCAAACCATCCAAGACAACATAAACATGCGGCCTTCAACCATATGCTCCATAGACTAACTAAAAGTTAACTTAATTAAAATTAAGTAAACAGGACTATAATGATGAACTCAACACAATCAAATATGTAGCAATAAAAAAACGGATACAACCCTAATTTAATAAACAAACTACACAAACACATCATAAACAAAAACAACAAAACACTAAATACCAACAACACACAACAAACTAAATACATCACACTCACATACCATAACTCCAACACACACAAAATCGCCAACACATTCAGGAAACACAAGTAGAAAATAGCATACAGAACAAACAATACCATAAAAAAACACATCAATGATACAAACACGGACATAGACAAATAAAACAAAACAGGTGTTTACAAATTAAATTGTAATGATTGCAATAATTTCTATATAGGCCAGACGGGAAGATCTTTTTCATCTCGTTACTCTGAACACCTAAAAGCTTTAGCCAACAACAATATACATTCCGCATTTGCCACACACATACACAAAAAAAACCACAGCTACACTAACATAGATACTAATCTTGAGATATTACACTACTTACCCAAAAGTCGAAAACTTAACACAGCAGAACAATATGAAATATACAAACACGACACAACAGAACCAAACAGCATACCGTACTTAACGACCAATTACACTATAAATCACTCACACTTTTTGACACAATTATACATAAAACTAACAATAATTTGGATCCCCGCGCCAATCCCCTTCCTCCACACATCACCCCCACTAAACCTTCCAAATAAAAACCGTTACGAGTTACTGGCAGTCTGTCTCAAACTGCTGACGAAGGCGCACATCACGCCGAAACGCGTACGGGAAGAAAAAACAAAAAACAAGTAAGTTTCACAAGTGAAAGTTCAATGTTCTATATTAATTTAGTACTGTGAAAAAAGAAGATGAACAATCAAAACAATAATTTTGTACTGTAACGCAGAAGCAATTAGCGACTGTTTAGCCAGATCTGACTGTAGACATTGTTCGGTTATTTATTCATATAATTACGTGTCAGATTATGATGAAAGACTTTTAGTTTCTATGTTGGAAGATATGTTGGTTGGGGTCTTTCACTATATCCTGAGGCCAAAGACAACTTCCGTCTCCGCGTTTGTACTTTATTTTGGTGTCCGATGTGTACTACAACCGTGTTTTCTTGACAAGTAACTAATGCCAGGTTATGGAGGTTATGTACGAAAATGTAACTTAAATAAAATTTACTTTGTTAGTGTACAATAAATAGGTGTATTTATTGGAAGTACAGAAATTAGTTTCCATTTATCGCACATAATTACGGTACAGAGACGATTTTTGGAGGTTGTGTCTACATTTAACAATGTAACTTAACCTTTTAGATTTTTATAATTAATTAGATTTAACAAAAATTTCCCTTGTTAGTGTACATTAAATTATTGTATGGATAAAAGGCTGTATATAACATTAAAGGCTGTATTTATTCGAAGTACCGGAATTAAAACCTGCTTCCAATTTAGAACGTATAACCTAGTAGGCTACGTTATTGGTGCATATTTTATTGGGGTTTATTGGCATATATTTTATTAAAAGGGTGTATTTATTAGAAGTACAGAAATTAGTTTCCATTTATCGCACATAATTACGGTACAGAGACGATTTTGGCAGGTTGTGTCTACGTTTAATTATCTAACTTTTAAAACCTTTTAGATTTTTAAAATTAATTAGACTTAACAAACATTTCCTTAGTTAGTGTACATTCAAAGGCTGTATTTATTGTATGGATAAAAGGCTGTATACACATTAAAGGCTGTATTTATTCGAAGTACCGGAATTAAAACTACTTCCAATTTAGAACACAGTACAATCTAACGTAGGCCTATAACCAAACAAGTACATTAAAATCCTTTTTTCAACATAATGCAATAAAAAGCAATGTGCAGTTTCTGTTAACACGCAAATGATTAAGTATTAATAATGGGTTAGAGTGGAATTTAATGTTACCGGTAGGCCTACTACGGTCCAAATTAATGCAAATAAAATTGGAGAATCTCGTAAACATATTAAAGAATGATTGTATATTACACACAAAATTATTACAGTACGGATCTTTGTTAATGAATAGAAACAAATGGGACTCTATACTTTAGTATGTTCCAATAAAATTCACTTTTTTTCAGATACCGATATCTATTGTTCCTGTTCATACTCTTAAAAAAAGGTCATTAACAACATGCATTATGAGAAAACGTGATTACAAATCTTAACCGGCCATTAGTTACTTGTGAAGAAAATAGATCTACCATTTACAAACATGAAATCTTCAATT
Organism: Magicicada septendecula; assembly: GCA_034769895.1. Lineage (NCBI taxonomy): Eukaryota > Metazoa > Arthropoda > Insecta > Hemiptera > Cicadidae > Magicicada > Magicicada septendecula. Next base: position 416,819,869 of record CM068369.1, read on the forward strand.
CTCTCCCTATTTGTTTTATAAAAACTGGAGTTTCTACTGCAGGTTTTAAGTCCACTAACTACTTAATTAAATATACATAATTGTTCCTGTATCTTGTTGGGTAACGTATTATATTAATACATCTGCTTCCTACTCATATGTGCAAACAATGTTTTTAAATTACGGTCCTAAAATCTTTATCAACACTTTATATCTTTAAAATTTAGACGAAGTCTAATGAGCAATTTGGCCTAACCTGAATTTACATGACCTGGCTCAGAACAACTTTATTTTGGCAAATACAAAGATGAAGACTGGTTGCAATTCTTCAGGGCTCACACCTGCTGCCAGACTTAGTTCTATAACATGATAAGGAAGAAAGAAATCAGCCTGAACCTGCAACCACTGTGGGAAGGCTTTTACACCATTACCAAGAAGATTAATGATGTCATCTAAGAATAACTCATTAGGCCATTTAGCTTTATTTATACACTTAATGCATCTTAATTAGTACACTAACAGCACTGCTCTGTCTTACAGTAACATAACATGTTACACTAACTCAAAAGAATTTGTTTTCAGTTTGAGAAACGTGCTTTACATTAATATGTGTACGCTTACTATATTGAAATCCAATGTTCACTATCCAATAATTACAAATTTTGTGGAATTGTGAAATTAGTAACACTATGTACTAATGTGTGATTATCAGTTGAATTTCTGAATTCCTTTGATTCATTAATAAATTTTACTAATTTGTTTCTTTATGTCTATTTAATGATTTCTTATTAGATTTTAATCTTTGTGTTTTCATTATTCATTTGTAAATTCATGGATTTTGTTGTCGATGACATGTCCATTGATTAACTAATTATCATTAAAACACACAGAGGACTGATCTTCTTTTGCAAGATCACAAGTATGTTTCAAGACCATTTGCAGGTCAGGTATTGTTCTGTCTGTTCAATTTCTGAAAGTGGTTGAGGAGCAAGGGGGAAGATGTCTCCATTAAAACACACACACTACCATGCACACAATTCCTTTTTTCTTTATTTAATTTGAATTCTGTATTACAACAAATGTTTTCAGAGTTTACAAGTTTTTTTTTTTAATTTCTTAGATTCATTTTTTTACTTCCATGTTCCTTAAGGAAATGGAAGTATGGTGATGGCAAAAAAAATTGTGTTTGAGATTATTGCAGATTCTGACTGTACTACATTCAAAATATGAAAAAAGTCATTTTTCGAAAAGTGTCTGTGTCTATAGATTTTTTTATATGGCAAACGATAACAGCCGCAAATTCAAACTGAATCAAATCATTTTTTGCATACAGCCCTGATTTATAGGGCAATCACGACCTATTGTTTTTGGTGAAGATCGGTTGAGGCAAAGGGGTAGTTTACCAGCAACGGTTTTTTTTAATCAAGGGTAATTTTTTTATATGGCAAACGATAACAGCCGCAAATTCAAACAGAATCAACTACTCTTTTGCATACAGCTCTGAATTGTAAAGTTCTCAAGATCTATTGATTTTGGTGAAGATCAGTTAAGGGAAAGGGGTAGTTTACCTGCAACGTTTTATGTTTTAAAAGGGTATTTTTTATGGCAAACGATAAGAGTCGCAAATTCAAACAGAATCAAATAATGTTTTGCATGTAGCACTGATATGTAGAGTACTCAAGGCATATTGATTTTGGTGAAGATCAGTTAAGGGAAAGGGGTAGTTTACCGGCAACATTTTATGTTTTAACAAGGGTATTTTCTATGGCAAACGATAACAGCCGCAAATTCAAACATAATCAAATAATGTTTTGCATACTGCCCTGAATTGTAGAGTTCTCAAGACCTACTGTTTTTGGTGAAGATCGTTTGAGGGAAAGGGGTAGTTTACCGGCAACGTTTTATGTTTTAAAAGGGTATTTTCTATGGCAAACGATAAGAGCCGCAAATTCAAACAGAATCAAATAGCGTTTCGCATACAGCCCTGAATTATAGAGTTCTCAAGATCTGTTGATTTTGGTAAAGATCGGTTAAGGGAAAGGGGTAGTTTACCTGCAATGTGTTATGTTTTAACAAGGGTATTTTCTATGGCAAACGATAACAGCCGCAAATTCAAACATAATCAAATAATGTTTTGCATATTGCCCTGAATTGTAGAGTTCTCAAGAAATTTTGTTTTTGGTGAAGATCGGTTAAGGGGAAGGGGTAGATTACCGGCAACGTTTTATGTTTTAAAATGGTATTTCCTATGGCAAACGATAAGAGCCGCAAATTCAAACAGAATCAAATAAGGGTTTGCATACAGGCCTGATTTCTTGAGTACTAAAGACCTATTGTTTTTGGTGAAGATCGTTTAAGGGAAAGGGGTGGTTTACCTGCCACGTTTTTTGTTTTATCAAGGGTATTTTGTATGGCAAACGATAACAGCCGCAAATTCAAACAAAATCATATAATATTTTGAATACCGTCGTAGAGTGTTGAGTTCTCAAGACCTATTGATCTTGGTGAAGATCGGTTAAGGGAAAGGGTTAGGTTACCAGCAACGTTTTATGTTTTAAAAGGGTATTTTTTATGGCAAACGATAAGAGTCGCAAATTCAAACAGAATCAAATAATGTTTTGCATGTAGCCCTGATTTGTAGACTACTCAATACCTGTTGATTTTGGTGAAGATCGGTTAAGGGAAAGGGGTAGTTTACCTGCAACAGTTTTTTTTTTAAACAAGTGTAATTTTTTTCTATGGCTAACGCTAACAGCCGCAAATTCAAACATATTCAAATAATGTTTTGCATACCTTTTTGAATTAAAGAGAACTCAAGGTCTGTTGATTTTTTTGAAGATCGGTTATGGGAAAGGGGTAGTTTACCAGCAACGTTTTATGTTTTAACAAGGGTATTTTGTATGGCAAACGATAACAGCCGAAAATTCAAACAAAATCATATAATATTTTGCATACAGCCCTGAATTGTAGTTGTCAAGACCTGTCGTTTTTGGTGAAGATCGGTTGGGGGAAAGGGGTAGTTTACCTGCAACGGTTTTTTATCAAGTGTAATTTTTTACTTCCATGTTCCTTAAGGAAATGGAAGTATGGTAATGGCAAAAAAAATCGTGTTCGAGATTATTGCAGATTCTGATTGTACGACACTCAAAACATGAAAAAAAGTCGTTTTTCGGAAAGTGTCTGTGTGTGTGTGTCTGTCTGCCTATAGATTTTTTTTCTATGGCAAACGATAACAACCGCAAATTCAAACAGAATCAAATAAGTTTTTGCATACCGCCCTCATTTGTAGAGTACTCACGACCTATTGTTTTTGGTGAAGATCGGTTGAGGAAAAGGTGTAGGTTACCGGCAATGGTTTTTTTTTATCAAGGGTAATTTTGTTTGTTTGGCAAACGATAACAGCCGCAAATTCAAACAGAATCAAATAATGTTTCGCATACAGCCCTGAATTGTAGAGTTCTCAAGACCTGTTGATTTTGGTAGAGATCGGTTAAGGGAAAGGGGTAGTTTACCGGCAACGTTTTATGTTTTAACAAGGGTATTTTCTATGGCAAACGATAAGAATCGTAAATTCAAACAGATTCAAATAAGTTTTTGCATACAGCCCTGATTTGTTGAGTACTAAAGACCTATCGTTTTTGGTGAAGATCGTTTAAGGGAAAGGGGTAGTTTACCAGCAACGGTTTTTTATCAAGGGTAATTTTACTTTCATATTCCTTAAGGAAATGGAAGTATGGTGAAGGCAAAAAAAATCGTGTTCGAGATTATTGCAGATTCTGATTGTACTATACTCAAAACATGAAAAAAGTCGTTTTCCGAAAAGTGTGTGTGTGTGTGTGTGTGTGTGTGTCTGTCTGTGTGTCTGTGTGTAGATTTTTTTCTATGGCAAACGATAACTCCGCAAATTCAAACAGCATCAAATAATTTTTTGTATACAGCCCTGATTTGTAGAGTACTCACGACCTATTGTTTTTGGTGAAGATCGGCTGAGGGAAAGGGGTAGTTTACCTGCAACGGTTTTTTTTTATCAAGGGAAATTTTTTTTTTTTGGCAAACGATAACAGCCGCAAATTCAAACAGAATTAAATAATGTTTCGCATACAGTCCTGAATTGTAGAGTTCTCAAGACCCATTGTTTTTTGTGAAGATCGGTTAAGGGAAAGGGTAGTTTACCTGTAACGTTTTATGTTTTAACAAGGGTATTATATATGGCAAACGATAACACCCGCAAATTCAAACAGAATCAAAAGATTATTTGCATACTGCCCTAAATTGTAGAGTTCTCAATACCTTTTGTTTTTGGTGAAGATCGGTTAAGGGAAAGGGGTAGTTTACCGGCTACGTTTTTTTAACTAGGGTATTTTCTATGGCAAACGATAACAGCCGCAAATTCAAACAGAATCAAATAATGGTTTGCATACAGCCCTGATTTGTAGAGTACTCAAAACCTGTTGTTTTTGGTGAAGATCGGTTAAGGGCAAGGGGTAGTTTACCTGCAACGTTTTGTTATCAAGCGTATTTTCTATGGCAAACGATAGCCGCAAATTCAAACAGAATCATATAATTTTTTGCATACATCCGTGAATTATGGAGGTCGCAAGGATTTTCGATTTTGGTGAAGATCGGTTAAGGGGAAGGGGTAGTTTACCTGCAAAATTTTACGTTTTAACAACAGTAAAGTACTTGAAAATTCATTAAGTTTTTGAAACAATGGTAATTGTTAAAAATAAAATAATTTTGTTGCCAGGCAATAAAATTACATTTTTTTCATTTTAATGTAAATTATGTATGAGTTAATATTTATATATATATATAATTCTTCTGTACGTGTGTATGTCACTGAACTCCTCCATGTATAAAATAATATATCGTTCGTGGCAGGTAAGCATATCTCAGTTATGTAGTGTTTACGTTTCCATTTTATTATTATGCCTACAGCAATAAAAAGGCAGGTAAGACACACACACACACACACACACACACACACACACACACACACACACAATTCACGTTATTTCTGGCCTCACTCATGTTTATTTTCTTACATTTGCACGCTTTTTAAATGGAAAGTGCCGAAACCCACACCAACATAACGCGTGCAAGCCGAAAAATTGTCCAGCGTGGATAGCGATTTGCTTCCTGTGGATCGCTGGGCAGTGTAACTGCACGTGTTTACAGAGGAACGATTCATAGACAGAATTTTCGTCTTTAGGGAATGAACCCTCTGCAAGATGCTGAGGGTCCATGAGTGACTTCGGAGCGCTCCTTCTTTTCCGCGTGTTTGTTCTGTGAAACGTACACTGTAGATTCGCAGCTTTACTCTAAGCAACGCTCAATAGGAAATGTTGAAAATTTTTGTCCACGGTGTACCCTCATACACACTAAACCTGCTCTGCTGTTTTAATTACGGACATCATAATATAAAAACCTTGGAAACTTGAGCACTACTTAATGGAGATCAAACATTAACTTATACAAGCCATTAACTTTATGCATATTTTTTATATATATGTGTACAACGTTATCGGCAACAAAGAAGTAGTTTTTGTTAAAATTCCTTCCCGGGATGTTTGGCCGTAGTCCAATGTTTTCTACAAAACCAGACGTTTCGGCAATGCCATCGACTTTCATCATCAGTGAAAATCGAGTGCGATAACGTGAGGTGGTATACGTTAGTGACCACAGTACTGTGGTTAAGGCTGAAGCAGTAAGTAGAAAGAAGTAGTTTCTATGGTAATATTCAAGTTCGAAAATGATTTTAAATATAAATCATAGAATATGGAAGTCATGTATGGTTCTCCATACCGATATTTTACTTCCATGTTCCTTAAGGAAATGGAAGTATGGTGATGGCAAAAAAAATCGTGTTAAAGATTTTTGCAGATTCTGATTGTACTACACTCAAAACATGAAAGAAAATCGTTTTTCGAAAAGTGTCTGTGTGTGTGTCTGTCTGTCTATCTGTAGATTTTTTTTCTATGGCAAACGATAACAGCCGCAAATTCAAACAGAATCAAATAATTTTTTGCACACAGCTCTGATTTGTACTCGCGACCTATTGTTTTTCGTGAAGATCGGTTGATGGAAAGGGGTAGTTTACCTGCAACGGTTTTTTATCAAGGGTAATTTTGTTTGTTTGGCAAACGATAACAGCCTCAAATTCAAACAGAATCAAATAACGCTTCGCATACAGCCCTGAATTGCAGAGTTCTCAAGGTCTGTTGATTTTGGTAAAGATCGGTTAAGGGAAAGGGGTAGTTTACCAGGAACGTTTTATGTTTTAACAAGGGTATTTTCTATGGCAAACGATAACAGCCGCAAATTCAAACATAATCAAATAACGTTTTGCATACTGCCCTGAATTGTAGAGTTCTCAAGTCCTTTTTTTTGGTGAAGATCGGTTAAGGGAAAGGAGTAGTTTACCAGCAACGTTTTATGTTTTAAAAGGGTATTTCCTATGGCAAAGGATAAGAGCCGCAAATTCAAACAGAATCAAATACGTTTTTGCATACAGCCCTGTTTTGTTGAGTACTAAAGACCTATTGTTTTTGGTGAAGATCGATTAAGGGAAAGGGGTAGTTTCCGGACATGTTGTTTGTTTTATCAAGGATGTTTTATATGGCATACGATAACAGCCGCAAATTCAAACTGAATCATATAATATTTTGCACACACCCCTGAAATGTAGATTTCTCAAGACCTGTTGTTTTTCGTGAAAATCGGTTAAGGGAATAGGGGTGTTTACCAGCAACATTTTATGTTTTATCAAGGGTAATTTTTTCTTTGACGAACGATAACTGCCGTACATTAAAACAGAATCAACTACTCTTCTGCATACCTTTTTGTATTATACAGAACTCAAGATCTGTTGATTTTGTTGAAGATCGGTTAAGGGAAAGGGGTAGTTTACCAGCAACGTTTCATGTTGTAACAACGGTATTTTTTCTATGACGAACGATAACTGCCGTAAATTCAAAGAGAATCAAATAATGTGTTGCATGCAGACCTGAATTGTAGAATTCTCAAGACCTATTGTTTTGGTGAAGATCGGTTAATGGAATAGGGTAGTTTATTAGCAACGTTTTATGTTTTATCAAGAGTATTTTCTATGGCAAACGATAAGAGCCGCAAATTCAAACAGAATCAAATGATGTTTTGCATACAACCCTGTATTGTAGAGTTCTCAATACCTTTTGTTTTTGGTGAAGATCGTTTAAGGGAAAGGGATAGTTTACCTGCCACGTTTTTGGTTTTATCAAGGGTATTTTGTATGGCAAACGATAACAGCCGCAAATTCAAACAGAATCATATAATATTTTGCAAACGATAACAGCCGCAAATTCAAACAGAATCAAATAACGTTTCGCATACAGGCCTGAATTGTAGAGTTCTCAAGATCTGTAGATTTTGGTAAAGATCGGTTAAGAAAAAGGAGTAGTTTACCGGCAACATTTTATGTTTTAACAAGGGTATTCTTTATGGCAAATGATAAGAGCCGCAAATACAAACAGAATTAAATACGTTTTTGCATACAACCCTGATGTCTTCAGTACTAAAGACCTATGGTTTTTGGTGAAGATCGTTTCAGGGAAAGGGGTAGTTTACCAGCAACGATTATATTTTAAAAGGTATTTTATATGGCAAACGATAAGAGCCGCAAATTCAAACAGATTCTAATACGTTTTTGCATACAGAATTGTTTTGTTGAGTACTAAAGACCTATTGTTTTGGTGAAGATCGATTAAGGGAAAGGGGTAGTTTACCGGACACGTTTTTTGTTTTATCAAGGGTGTTTTATATGGCATACGATAACAGCCGCAAATTCAAACAGAATCATATAATATTTTGCATACAGCCCTGAAATGTAGATTTCTCAAGACCTGTTGTTTTTGGTGAAAATCGATTAAGGGAATAGGGTTGTTTACCAGCAACATTTTATGTTTTATCAAGGGTAATTTTTTTTATGACGAACGATAACTGCCGTACATTAAAACAGAATCAACTACTCTTCTGCATACCTTTTCGAATTATACAGAACTCAGGATCTGTTGATTTTGGTGAAGATCGGTTAATGGAATACGGTAGTTTACCTGCAACGTTTTATGTTTTAACAAAGGTATTTTTTCTATGACGAACGATAACTGCCGTAAATTCAAAGAGAATCAACTAATGTTTTGCGTACAGCCCTGAATTGTATAGTTCTCAAGACCTGTCGTTTTTGGTGAAGATCGGTTAAGGGAAAGTGGTAGTTTACCAGCAACGGTTTTTTATCAAAGGTAATTTTTTTCTATAGTAAACGATAACAGCCGCAAATTCTAACAGAATCAAATGATGTTTTGCATACAGCCCTATATTGTAGAGTTCTCAATTCTAATTGGTGTTGGTGAAGATCGGTTAAGGGAAAGTGGTAGTTTACCAGCAACATTTTATGTTTTAACAAGGGTAATTTTTTATATGACGAACGATAACTGCCGTAAATTCAAACAGAATCAACTAGGTTTTTGCTTACCTTTTTGGACTATAGAGGACTTAAGGTCTGTTGATTTTGTTGAAGATCTGTTAAGGGAAGGGGTAGTTTATCAGCAACGTTTTATGTTTGAAAAGGGTAATTTTTATTTGACGAACGATAACTGCCGAAAATTCAATGAGAATCAAATAATTTTTTGCACCCTTTCCTGAGTTGCAGAGAGCTCAAGGTCTATTGATTTTGGTGAAGATCGGTTAAGGGAAAGGGGTAGTTTACCGGCAACATTTTATGGTGTAACAAGAGAAATATTTCCATGACGAAAGATAACTGCCGCACATTCAAACAGAATCAAATATTTTTTTGCATGCTTCCCTGAATTGTAGAGGACGGAAGGTCTGTTGATTTTAGAGAAGATCGATTAGGAGAAAGGGGTAGTCTACCTGGAACATTTTTTGATTTAACAAGAGTAAAGTACTTAATTTTTATAAATAAAGTATCCTGATAAGAAGCTCATAGTAATCCACTGTAGAAACGTAGATGAAATTTCTATAAATGGAGAAGTTAGGTGAACGGGGTGGGGGTAATTTTCTATTATTAAAAATTATAGTTGAAAGTGGAGGGGAGAATTTTTTATATGTGTACTACGTTATCGGCAACAAAGAAGTAGTTTTCTTGTTAAAATTGCTTCCCGGGCTGTTTAGCTGTAGTCCAATGTTTTCTGCAAAACCAGACTTTTCGGCAGTGCCATCGACTGCCATCGTCGGTGAAAATCGAGTGAGAAAACGTGTGGTGGTATACGTTAGTGACCACAGTACTGTGGTTAATGCTGAAACAATAGTAGAAAGACGTAGTTTCTATGGAAATATTTCATTTCGAATATGATTTTATATAAATCTTAGGACATGGAAGTCATGTATGGTTCTGCATACCGATATTTTATCAAGGGTAATTTTGTTTGTTTGGCAAATGATAACAGCCGCAAATTCAAACAGAATCAAATAATGTTTCGCATACAGGCCTGAATTGCAGAGTTCTCAAGATCTGTAGATTTTGGTAAAGATCGTTTAAGGGAAAGGGGTAGTTTACCAGCCTCGTTTTTTGTTTTATCAAGGGTATTTTGTATGGCAAACGATAAGAGACGCAAATTCAAACAGAATCAAATACGTTTTTGCATACAGCCCTGATTACTTGAGTACTAAAGACCTATTGTTTTTGGTGAAGATCGTTTAAGGGAAAGGGGTAGTTTACCAGCCACGTTTTTTGTTTTATCAAGGGTATTTTGTATGGCAAACGATAACAGCCGCAAATTCAAACAGAATCACATAATATTTTGCATACAGCCATGCATTGTAGAGTTGTCATGACCTGCCGTTTTTGTTGAAGATCGGTTAAGGGAAAGGGGTAGTTTACCTGCAACGGTTTTTTATCAAGGGTAATTTTTTCTATGGTAAACGATAAGAGCCGGAAATTCAAACAGAATCAAATGATGTCTTGCATACAGCCCTGTATTGTAGAGTTCTCAATACATATTGGTGTTGGTGAAGATCGGTTAAGGGAAAGGGGTAGTTTACCAGCAACGTTTTATGTTTTAAAAGGGTATTTTATATGGCAAACGATAAGAGCCGCAAATTCAAACAGAATCTAATACGTTTTTGCATACAGAACTGTTTTGTTGAGTACTAAAGACCTATTATTTTGGTGAAGATCGATTAAGGGAAAGGGGTAGTTTACCTTACACGTTTTTTGTTTTATCAAGGGTGTTGTATATGGCATACGATAACAGCCGCAAATTCAAACAGAATCATATAATATTTTGCATACAGCCCTGAAATGTAGATTTCTCAAAACCTGTTGTTTTTGGTGAAAATCGATGAAGGGAATAGGGTTGTTTACCAGCAACATTTTATGTTTTATCAAGGGTAATTTTTTTTATGACGAACGATAACTGCCGTACATTAAAACAGAATCAACTACTCTTCTGCATACCTTTTCGAATTATACACAACTCGCAACGTTTTATGTTTTAACAAAGGTATTTTTTCTATGACGAACGACAACTGCCGTAAATTCAAAGAGAATCAACTAATGTTTTGCATACAGCCCTGAATTGTACAGTTCTCAAGACCTATTGTTTTTGGTGAAGATCGGTTAATGGAATACGGTAGTTTACAAGCAACGTTCTATGTTTTATTAAGGGTGATTTCTATGGCAAACGATAACAGCCGCAAATTCAAACAGAATCAAATAATTGTTTGCATACAGGCCTGAATTGTAGAGTACCCAAGACCTGTCGTTTTTGGTGAAGATCGGTTAAGAGAAAGAGGTAGTTTACCGAAACTTTTTATGATTTAACAAGAGTAAAGTACTTAATTTTTATAAATAAAGTATCCTGATAAGAAGCTCATAGTAATCCACTGTAGAAACGTACATGAAATATCTATAAATGAAGAAGTTAGGTGAAGGGAGTGGGGGTAATTTTCTATTATTAAAAAATATAGATGAAAGTGGAGGGGAGGATTTTTTATATGTGTACTACGTTATCGGCAACAAAGAAGTAGTTTTTTGTTAAAATTGCTTCCCGGGCTGTTTAGCCGTAGTCCAATGTTTTCTGCAAAACCAGACTTTTCGGCAGTGCCATCGACTGCCATCATCGATGAAATTCGAGTGAGAAAACGTGAGGTGGTATACGTTAGTGACCACAGTACTGTGGCTAATGCTGAAGCAATAATTAGAAAGACGTAGTTTCTATGGAAATATTTCTTTTCGAATATGATTTTATATAAATCTTAGGACATGGAAGTCATGTATGGTTCTCCATACCGATATTTTATCAAGGGTAATTTTCTTTGTTTGGCAAATAATAACAGCCGCAAATTCAAACAGAATCAAATAATGTTTCGCATACAGGCCTGAATTGCAGTGTTTTCAAGATCTGTAGATTTTGGTAAAGATCGGTTAAGGGAAAGGGGTAGTTTACCAGCAACGTTTTATGTTTTAAAAGGGTATTTTCTATAGCAAACGATAAGAGCCGCAAATTCAAACAGACTCAAATACGTTTTTGCATACAGCCCTGATTTGTTGAGTACTGAAGTACTGTTGTTTTTGGTGAAGGTCGATTAAGGGAAAGGCGTAGTTTACCGGTAACGTTTTTTGTTTTATCAAGGGTATTTTGTATGGCAAACGATAACAGCCGCAAATTCAAACAGAATAATATAATATTTTGTATACGGCCCTGAAATGTACATTTCTCAAGACCTTTTGTTTTTGGTGATAGTCGGTTAAAGGCATAGGGTAGTTTACCGGAAACATTTTATGTTTTATCAAGGGTAATTTTATTTTACGAACATTAACTGCCGTACGTTAAAACAGAATCAACTACTCTTCTGCAAACCTTTTTGAATTATACAGAACTCAATGTCTGTTGATTTTGTTGAAGATCGGTTAAGGGGAAGGTGTAGTTTACCAGCAACGTTTTATGTTTTAACAAGGGTATTTTTTTATGACGAACGATAACTGCCGTAAATTCAAAGAGAATCAATTAATGTTTTGCATACAAACCTGAATTGTAGAGTTCGCAAGACCTATTGTTTTTGGTGAAGATCGGTTAATGGAATACGGTAGTTTACTAGCAACGTTTTATGTTTTATCAAGGGTGTTTTCTATGGCAATCGATAAGAGCCGCAAATTCAAACAGAATCAAATAATTGTTTGCATACAGGCCTCAATTGTAGAGTACTCAAGACCTTTCGTATTTGTGAAGATCGGTTAAGGGAAAGTGGTAGTTTACCTGCAATTGTTTTTTATCAAGGGTAATTTTTTTCTATGGTAAACGATAACAGCCGCAAATTCAAACAGAATCAAATGATGTTTTGCATACAGCCCTGTATTGTAGAGTTCTCAATACTTATTGGTGTTTGTGAAGATCCGTAATGGGAAAGGGGTAGTTTACCAGCAACGTTTTATGTTTTAAAAGGGTATTTTCTATGGCAAACGATAAGAGCCACAAATTCAAACAGAATCAAATACATTTTTGCATACAGTTTCAAAAAGAATCATATAATACTTTGCATACAGCCCTGAATTGTACAGGTCTCAAGACCTGTCGTTTTTGGTGAACATCGGTTAAGGGAAAGGGGTAGTTTACCGGCAACGGTTTTTTATCAAGGGTAATTTTTTCCTATGGTAAACGATAACAGCCGCAAATTCAAAGAGAATCAAATGATGTTTTGCATACAGCTCTGTATTGTAGAGTTCTCAATACCTATTGGTGTTGTTGAAGATCGGTTAAGTGAAAGGGGTAGTTTACCAGCAACGTTTTATGTTTTAAAAGGGTATTTTCTATAGCAAACGATAAGAGCCACAAATTCAAAAAGAATCAAGTACATTTTTGCATTCAGCCCTGATTACTTGAGTACTAAAGACCTGTTGTTTTTGGTGAAGATCGGTTAAGGGAAAGGGGTAGTTTACCAGCAACGTTTATGTTTTAACAAGGGTATTTTTACTATGACGAACGATAACTGCCGTAAATTCAAAGGGAATCAACTACTGTTTTGCATACAGCCCTGAATTGTATAGTTCTCAAGAACTACTATTTTTGGTGAAGATCGGTTAATGGAGTAGGGTAGTTTACAAGAAACGTTTTATGTTTTATCAATGGTGTTTTCTATGGCAAACGATAACAGCCGCAAATTCAATCAGACTCAAATAATTCTTTGCATACAGGCCTGAATTGTAGAGTACCCAAGACCTGTCGTTTTTGTGAAGATTGGTTAAGGGAAAGTGGTAGTTTTTCCTGCAACGGTTTTTTATCAAGGGTAATTTTTTTCTATGGTAAACGATAACAGCCGCAAATTCAATCAGAATCAAATAAATCTTTGCATACAGGCCTGAATTGTAGAGTACCCAAGACCTGTCGTTTTTGTGAAGATCGGTTAAATGAAAGTGGTAGTTTTTCCTGCAACGGTTTTTTATCAAGGGTTATTTTTTTCTATGGCAAACGATAACAGCCGCAAATTCAATCAGAATCAAATAATTCTTTGCATACAGGCCTGAATTGTAGAGTACCCAAGACCTGTCGTTTTTGTGAAGATCGGTTAAGGGAAAGTGGTAGTTTTTCCTGCAACAGTTTTTTATCAAGGGTAATTTTTTTTCTATGGTAAACGATAACAGCCGCAAATGCAAACAGAATCAAATGTGTTTGCATACAGCCCTGTATTGTGGATTTCTCAATACTTATTGGTGTTTGTGAAGATACGTTAAGGGAAATGGGTAGTTTACCTGCAACGTTTTATGTTTTAAAAGGGTGTTTTCTATGGCAAACGATAAGACCCGCAAGTTCAAACAGAATCAAATACGTTTTTGCATACAGCCTGATTTGTTGAGTACTAAAGACCTTTTGTTTTTGGTGAAGATCGGTTAAGGGAAAGGGGTAGTTTACCGGCCACGTATTTTGTTTTATCAAGGGTATTTTGAATGGCAAACGATAACAGCCGCAAATTCAAACTGAATAATATAATATTTTGCATACGGCCCTGAAATGTAGATTTCTCAAGGCCTATTGTTTTTTGTAATAATCGGTTACGGGAATAGAGTAGTTTACCAGAAACATTTTATGTTTTAGAAAGGGTATTTCGATAACTGCCGTAAATTCAAAGAGAATCAAATAATGTTTTGCATACAAACCTGAATTGTAGAGTTCGCAAGACCTGTTGTTTTTGGTGAAGATCGGTTAATGGAATAGGGTAGTTTACTAACAACGTTTTATGTTTTATCAAGGGTGTTTTATATGGCAAACGATAAGAGCCGCAAATTCTAACAGAATCAAATGAGTGTTTGCATACGGACCTGAATTGTAGAGTACTCAAGACCTTTCGTTTTTGGTGAAGATCGGTTAAGGGAAAGTGGTAGTTTACCGGCAACGGTTTTTTATCAAGGGTAATTTTTTTCTTTGGTAAACGATAACAGCCGCAAATTCAAATAGAATCAAATGATGTTTTACATACAGCACTGTATTGTAGAGTTCTCAATACTTATTGGTGTTTGTGAAGATCCGTTAATGGAAAGGGGTATTTTATCTGCAACGTTTTATGTTTTATAAGGGTATTTTCTATGGCAAATGATAAGAGCCGCAAATTCAAACAGAATAAAATACGTTTTTGCATACAGCCCTGATTACTTGAGTACTAAAGACCTATTGTTTTTGGTGAAGATCGTTTGAGGGAAAGGGGTAGTTTACCGGCCACGTTTTTTGTTTTATCAATGGTATTTTGTATGGCAAACGATAACAGCCGCAAATTCAAACAGAATCATATAATACTTTGCATACAGCCCTGAATTGTGCAGGTCTCAAGACCTGTCGTTTTTGGTGAACATCGGTTAAGGGAAAGGGGTAGTTTACCGACAACGGTTTTTTATCAAGGGTAATTTTTTCTATGGTAAACGATAACAGCCGCAAATTCAAACAGAATCAAATGATGTTTTGCATACAGCTCTGTATTGTAGAGTTCTCAATAACTATTGGTGTTGGTGAAGATCGGTTAAGTGAAAGGGGTAGTTTACCAGCAACGTTTTCTGTTTTGAAAGGGTATTTTCTATAGCAAACGATAAGAGCCGCATTCAAACAGACTCAAATACGTTTTTGCATACAGCCCTGATTTGTTGAGTACTAAAGACCTGTTGTCTTTGGTGAAGATCGGTTAATGGGAAAGGCGTAGTTTACCGGTCACGTTTTTTGTTTTTTCAAGAGTATTTTGTATGGCAAACGGTAACAGTCGCAAATTCAAACAGAATAATATAATATTTTGCATACCGCCCTGAAATGTAGAGTTCTCAAGACCTTTTGTTTTTGGTGATAATCGGTTAAGGGAATAGGTTTGTTTACCAGCAACATTTTATATTTTATCAAGGGTAATTTTTTATTTGGCGAACGATAACTGCCGTACATTAAAACAGAATCAACTACTCTTCTGCATACCTTTTTGAATTATACAGAACTCAAGGTCTGTTGAATTTGTTGATAATCGGTTAGGGGAAAGGGGTAGTTTACCAGCAACGTTTATGTTTTAACAAGGTTATTTTTACTATGACTAACGATAACTGCCGTAAATTCAAAGGGAATCAACTAATGTTTTGCATACAGCCCTGAATTGTTTTGTTCTCAAGACCTATTGTTTTTGGTGAAGATCGGTTAATGGAGTAGGGTAGTTTACAAGAAACCTTTTATGTTTTATCAAGGGTGTTTTCTATGGCAAACGATAACAGCCGCAAATTCAATCAGAATCAAATTATTCTTTGCATACAGGCCTGAAGTGTAGAGTATCCAAGACCTGTCTTTTTTGTGAAGATCGGTTAAGGGAAAGTGGTAGTTTTCCTGCAACGGTTTTTTATCAAGGGTAATTTTTTCTATGGTAAACGATAACAGCCGCAAATTCAATCAGAATCAAATAATTCTTTGCATACAGGCCTGAATTGTAGAGTACCCTAGACCTGTCGTTTTTGTGAAGATCGGTTAAGGGAAAGTGGTAGTTTTTCCCGCAACGGTTTTTTATCAAGGGTAATTTTTTCCTATGGTAAACGATAACAGCCGCAAATTCAAAGAGAATCAAATGATGTTTTGCATACAGCTCTGTATTGTAGAGTTCTCAATACCTATTGGTGTTGTTGAAGATCGGTTAAGTGAAAGGGGTAGTTTACCAGCAACGTTTATGTTTTAACAAGGGTATTTTTACTATGACGAACGATAACTGCCGTAAATTCAAAGGGAATCAACTACTGTTTTGCATACAGCCCTGAATTGTATAGTTCTCAAGAACTACTATTTTTGGTGAAGATCGGTTAATGGAGTAGGGTAGTTTACAAGAAACGTTTTATGTTTTATCAATGGTGTTTTCTATGGCAAACGATAACAGCCGCAAATTCAATCAGACTCAAATAATTCTTTGGATACAGTCCTGAATTGTAGAGTACCCAAGACCTGTCGTTTTTGTGAAGATTGGTTAAGGGAAAGTGGTAGTTTTTCCTGCAACGGTTTTTTATCAAGGGTAATTTTTTTCTATGGTAAACGATAACAGCCGCAAATTCAATCAGAATCAAATAAATCTTTGCATACAGGCCTGAATTGTAGAGTACCCAAGACCTGTCGTTTTTGTGAAGATCGGTTAAATGAAAGTGGTAGTTTTTCCTGCAACGGTTTTTTATCAAGGGTTATTTTTTTCTATGGCAAACGATAACAGCCGCAAATTCAATCAGAATCAAATAATTCTTTGCATACAGGCCTGAATTGTAGAGTACCCAAGACCTGTCGTTTTTGTGAAGATCGGTTAAGGGAAAGTGGTAGTTTTTCCTGCAACAGTTTTTTATCAAGGGTAATTTTTTTTCTATGGTAAACGATAACAGCCGCAAATGCAAACAGAATCAAATGTGTTTGCATACAGCCCTGTATTGTGGATTTCTCAATACTTATTGGTGTTTGTGAAGATACGTTAAGGGAAATGGGTAGTTTACCTGCAACGTTTTATGTTTTAAAAGGGTGTTTTCTATGGCAAACGATAAGACCCGCAAGTTCAAACAGAATCAAATACGTTTTTGCATACAGCCTGATTTGTTGAGTACTAAAGACCTTTTGTTTTTGGTGAAGATCGGTTAAGGGAAAGGGGTAGTTTACCGGCCACGTATTTTGTTTTATCAAGGGTATTTTGAATGGCAAACGATAACAGCCGCAAATTCAAACTGAATAATATAATATTTTGCATACGGCCCTGAAATGTAGATTTCTCAAGGCCTATTGTTTTTTGTAATAATCGGTTACGGGAATAGAGTAGTTTACCAGAAACATTTTATGTTTTAGAAAGGGTATTTCGATAACTGCCGTAAATTCAAAGAGAATCAAATAATGTTTTGCATACAAACCTGAATTGTAGAGTTCGCAAGACCTGTTGTTTTTGGTGAAGATCGGTTAATGGAATAGGGTAGTTTACTAACAACGTTTTATGTTTTATCAAGGGTGTTTTATATGGCAAACGATAAGAGCCGCAAATTCTAACAGAATCAAATGAGTGTTTGCATACGGACCTGAATTGTAGAGTACTCAAGACCTTTCGTTTTTGGTGAAGATCGGTTAAGGGAAAGTGGTAGTTTACCGGCAACGGTTTTTTATCAAGGGTAATTTTTTTCTTTGGTAAACGATAACAGCCGCAAATTCAAATAGAATCAAATGATGTTTTACATACAGCACTGTATTGTAGAGTTCTCAATACTTATTGGTGTTTGTGAAGATCCGTTAATGGAAAGGGGTATTTTATCTGCAACGTTTTATGTTTTATAAGGGTATTTTCTATGGCAAATGATAAGAGCCGCAAATTCAAACAGAATAAAATACGTTTTTGCATACAGCCCTGATTACTTGAGTACTAAAGACCTATTGTTTTTGGTGAAGATCGTTTGAGGGAAAGGGGTAGTTTACCGGCCACGTTTTTTGTTTTATCAATGGTATTTTGTATGGCAAACGATAACAGCCGCAAATTCAAACAGAATCATATAATACTTTGCATACAGCCCTGAATTGTACAGGTCTCAAGACCTGTCGTTTTTGGTGAACATCGGTTAAGGGAAAGGGGTAGTTTACCGACAACGGTTTTTTATCAAGGGTAATTTTTTCTATGGTAAACGATAACAGCCGCAAATTCAAACAGAATCAAATGATGTTTTGCATACAGCTCTGTATTGTAGAGTTCTCAATAACTATTGGTGTTGGTGAAGATCGGTTAAGTGAAAGGGGTAGTTTACCAGCAACGTTTTCTGTTTTGAAAGGGTATTTTCTATAGCAAACGATAAGAGCCGCATTCAAACAGACTCAAATACGTTTTTGCATACAGCCCTGATTTGTTGAGTACTAAAGACCTGTTGTCTTTGGTGAAGATCGGTTAATGGGAAAGGCGTAGTTTACCGGTCACGTTTTTTGTTTTTTCAAGAGTATTTTGTATGGCAAACGGTAACAGTCGCAAATTCAAACAGAATAATATAATATTTTGCATACCGCCCTGAAATGTAGAGTTCTCAAGACCTTTTGTTTTTGGTGATAATCGGTTAAGGGAATAGGTTTGTTTACCAGCAACATTTTATATTTTATCAAGGGTAATTTTTTATTTGGCGAACGATAACTGCCGTACATTAAAACAGAATCAACTACTCTTCTGCATACCTTTTTGAATTATACAGAACTCAAGGTCTGTTGAATTTGTTGATAATCGGTTAGGGGAAAGGGGTAGTTTACCAGCAACGTTTATGTTTTAACAAGGTTATTTTTACTATGACTAACGATAACTGCCGTAAATTCAAAGGGAATCAACTAATGTTTTGCATACAGCCCTGAATTGTTTTGTTCTCAAGACCTATTGTTTTTGGTGAAGATCGGTTAATGGAGTAGGGTAGTTTACAAGAAACCTTTTATGTTTTATCAAGGGTGTTTTCTATGGCAAACGATAACAGCCGCAAATTCAATCAGAATCAAATTATTCTTTGCATACAGGCCTGAAGTGTAGAGTATCCAAGACCTGTCTTTTTTGTGAAGATCGGTTAAGGGAAAGTGGTAGTTTTCCTGCAACGGTTTTTTATCAAGGGTAATTTTTTCTATGGTAAACGATAACAGCCGCAAATTCAATCAGAATCAAATAATTCTTTGCATACAGGCCTGAATTGTAGAGTACCCTAGACCTGTCGTTTTTGTGAAGATCGGTTAAGGGAAAGTGGTAGTTTTTCCCGCAACGGTTTTTTATCAAGGGTAATTTTTTTCTATGGTAAACGATAACAGCCGCAACTTTACAAGAAACCTTTTATGTTTTATCAAGGGTGTTTTCAATGGCAAACGATAACAGCCGCAATTTCAATCAGAATCAAATAATTCTTTGCATACAGGCCTGAATTGTAGAGTACCCAAGACCTGTCGTTTTTGTGAAGATCGGTTAAGGGAGAGTGGTAGTTTTTCCTGCAACGGTTTTTTATCAAGGGTAATTTTTTTCTATGGTAAATGATAACAGCCGCAAATTTAAACAGAATCAAATGATGTTTGCATACAGCCCTGTATTGTGGAGTTCTCAATACTTATTGGTGTTTGTGAAGATCCGTTTAGGGAAACGGGTAGTTTACCAGCAACTTTTTTTGTTTTAAAAGTGTATTTCTTATGACAAACGATAAGAGCCGCAAATTCAAACAGAATGAAATACGTTTTTGCATACCGCCCTGATTTGTGGAGTACTAAAGACCTGCTGTTTTTGGTGAAGATCGGTTAAGGGAAAGGGGTAGTTTACCGGCCACGTTTTTTGTTTTATCAAGGGTATTTTGTATGGCAAACGATAACAGACGCAAATTCAAACAGAATAATATAATATTTTGCATACGGCCCTGAAATGTAGAGTTCTCAAGGCCTTTTGTTTTATGTGATAATCGGTTAAGGGAATAGAGTAGTTTACCAGAAACATTTTATGTTTTATCAAGGGTAATTTTTTTCAGAACGTTAACTGCCGTACGTTGAAACAGAATCAACTACTCTTGCGCATTCCTTTTTGAATTATACAGAACTCAAGGTCTGTTGATTTTGTTGAAGATCGGTTAAGGGAAAGGGGTAGTTTACCAGCAACGTTTTATATTTTAAAAAGGGTATTTTTTATATAACGAACGATAACTTCCGTAAATTCAAAGAGAATCAAATAATGTTTTGCATACAAACCTCAATTGTAGAGTTCTCAAGACCTGTTGTTTTTGGTGAAGATCGGTTAATGGAATAGGGTAGTTTACTAGGAACGTTTTATGTTTTATCAAGGGTGTTTTATATGGCAAACGATAAGAGCCGCAAATTCAAACAGAATCAAATAATTGTTTGCAAACAGGCCTCAATTGTAGTGTACTCAAGACCTTTCGTTTTTGTGAAGATCGGTTAAGGGAGAGTGGTAGTTTTTCCTGCAACGGTTTTTTATCAAGGGTAATTTTTTTCTATGGTAAATGATAACAGCCGCAAATTTAAACAGAATCAAATGATGTTTGCATACAGCCCTGTATTGTAGAGTTCTCAATACTTATTGGTGTTTGTGAAGATCCGTTTAGGGAAACGGGTAGTTTACCAGCAACGTTTTATGTTTTAAAAGGGTATTTTCTATGACAAACGATAAGAGCCACAAATTCAAACAGAATCAAATACATTTTTGCATACAGCCCTGATTACTTGAGTACTAAAGACCTGTTGTTTTTGGTGAAGATCGGTTAAGGGAAAGGGGTAGTTTACCGTCCACGTTTTTTGTTTTATCAAGGGTATTTTGTATGGCAAACGGTAACAGTCGCAAATTCAAACAGAATAATATAATATTTTTTATACGGCCCTGAAATGTTGAGTTCTCAAGGCCTTTCGTTTTTGGTGAACATCGGTTATGGGAAGGGGTAGTTTACCGGCAACGGTTTTTTATCAAGGGTAATTTTTTCCTATGGTAAACGATAACAGCCACAAATTCAAAGAGAATCAAATGATGTTTTGCATACAGCTCCGTATTGTAGAGTTCTCAATACCTATTGGTGTTGTTGATGATCGGTTAAGTGAAAGGGGTAGTTTACCAGCAACGTTTTATGTTTTAAAAGGGTATTTTCTATAGCAAACCATAAGAGCCGCAAATTCAAACAGAATCAAATACATTTTTGCATTCAGCCCTGATTACGTGAGTACTAAAGACCTGTTGTTTTTGGTGAAGATCGGTTGAGGGAAAGGGGTAGTTTACCGGCCACGTTTTTTGTTTTATCAAGGGTATTTTGTATGGCAAACGGTAACAGTCGCAAATTCAAACAGAATAATATAATATTTAGCATACCGCCCTGAAATGTAGAGTTCTCAAGACCTTTTGTTTTTGGTGATAATCGGTTAAGGGAATAGGTTTGTTTACCAGCAACATTTTATATTTTATGAAGGGTAATTTTTTATTTGACGAACGATAACTGCCGTACATTAAAACAGAATCAACTACTCTTCTGCATACCTTTTTGAATTATACAGAACTCAAGGACTGTTGAATTTGTTGATAATCGGTTAAGGGAAAGGGGTAGTTTACCAGCAACGTTTATGTTTTAACAAGGTTATTTTTATTATTACGAACGATAACTGCCGTAAATTCAAAGGGAATCAACTAATGTTTTGCATACAGCCCTGAATTGTGTTGTTCTCAAGACCTATTGTTTTTGGTGAAGATCGGTTAATGGAGTAGGGTAGTTTACAAGAAACGTTTTATGTTTTATCAATGGTGTTTTCAATGGAAAACGATAACAGCCGCAAATTCAATCAGAATCAAATTATTCTTTGCATACAGGCCTGAATTGTAGAGTATCCAAGACCTGTCGTTTTTGTGAAGTTCGGTTAAGGGAAAGTGGTAGTTTTCCTGCAACGGTTTTTTATCAAGGGTAATTTTTTTCTATGGTAAACGATAACAGCCGCAAATTCAATCAGAATGAAATAATTCTTTGCATACAGGCCTGAATTTTAGAGTACCCTAGACCTGTCGTTTTTGTGAAGATCGGTTAAGGGAAAGTGGTAGTTTTTCCTGCAACGGTTTTTTATCAAGGGTATTTTTTTGTATGGGAAACGATAACAGCCGCAAATTCAACCAGAATCAAATAATTATTTGCATACAGGCCTGAATTGTAGAGTACCCAAGACCTGTCGTTTTTGTGAAGATCGGTTAAGGGAAAGTGGTATTTTTTCCTGCAACGGTTTTTTATCAAGGGTAATTTTTTTCTATGGCAAACGATAACACCGCAAGTTTATAAGAAACGTTTTATGTTTTATCAAGGGTGTTTTCTATGGCAAATGATAACAGCCGCAAATTCAATCAGAATCAAATAATTCTTTGCATACAGGCCTGAATAGTAGAGTACCCAAGACCTGTCGTTTTTGTGAAGATCGGTTAAGGGAGAGTGGTAGTTTTTCCTGCAACGGTTTTTTATCAAGGGTAATTTTTTTCTATGGTAAACGATAACAGCCGCAAATTTAAACAGAATCAAATGATGTTTGCATACAGCCCTGTATTGTGGAGTTCTCAATACTTATTGGTGTTTGTGAAGATACGTTAAGGGAAATGGGTAGTTTACCTGCAACGTTTTATGTTTTAAAAGGGTATTTTCTATGGCAAACGATAAGAGCCGCAAATTCAAACAGAATCAAATAATTTTTTGCATACGTCCCTGAATTGTAGAGGTCTCAACGAATTTCGATTTTGGTGAAGATCGGTTAAAGGAAAGGGGTAGTTTACCTGCAACCTTTTACGTTTTAACAAGAGTAAAGTACTTGAAAATTTATTTAAACTTTTTGAAACAATGGTAATTGTTAAAAATAAAATAATTTTGTTGCCAGGCAATAAAATTATAATTTTTTCATTTTAATGTAATATAATATTTTTCATTTAATACAGCAATAAAAAGGCAGGTAAGACACATCCTGGCTGTTTGGCTGAAAATGATTTTAAATATAAATCTAAGAATATGGAAGTCATGTATGGTCCTCCATACCGATATTTTTCTATGGTAAACGATAACAGCCGCAAATTCAAACAGAATCAAATGATGTTTTGCATACAGCCCTGTATTGTAGAGTTCTCAATACTTATTGGTGTTTGTGAAGATCCGTTTAGGGAAACGGGTAGTTTACCAGCAACGTTTTATGTTTTAAAAGGGTATTTTCTATGACAAACGATAAGAGCCACAAATTCAAACAGAATCAAATACATTTTTGCATACAGCCATCACTACTTGAGTACTAAAGACCTGTCATTTTTGGTGAAGATCGGTTAAGGGAAAGGGGTAGTTTACCGGCCACCTAAATGAAGAAGTTAGGTGAACGGGGTGGGGATAATTTTCTATTATTAAAAATTATAGTTGAAGGTGGAGGGGAGAATTTTTTATATGTGTACTACGTTATCGGCAACAAAGAAGTAGTTTTCTGTTAAAATTGCTTCCCGGGCTGTTTAGACGTAGTCCAATGTATTCTGCCAAACCAGACTTGTCGGCAATGCCATCGACTGCCATCATCGGTGAAAATCGAGTGCGAAAACGTGAGGTGGTATACGTTATTGACCTCAGTACTGTGGTTAATGCTGAAGCAATAAGTAGTTTCTATGGAAATATTTCATTTCGAATATGATTTTAAATATAAATCTTAGAACATGGAAGTAATGTATGGTTCTCCATACCGATATTTAACAAGGGTAATTTTGTTTGTTTGGCAAACGATAACAACCGCAAATTCAAACAGAATCAAATAATGTTTTGCATACAGCCCTGTATTGTAGAGTTCTCAATACCTATTTGTGTTTGTGAAGATCGGTTAAGGGAAAGCGGTAGTTTACCAGCAACGTTTTATGTTTTAAAAGGGTATTTTCTATGGCAAACGATAAGAGCCGCAAATTCAAACAGAATCAAATACGTTTTTGCATACAGCCCTGATTTGTTGAGTACTAAAGACCTGTTGTTTTTGGTGAAGATCGGTTAAGGGAAAGGAGTAGTTTACCGGCCACGTTTTTTGTTTTATCAAGGGTATTTTGTATGGCAAACGATAACAGCCGCAAATTCAAACAGAATTATATAATATTTTGCATAAGGCCCTGAAATGTAGAGTTCTCAAGACCTTTTATTTTTGGTGATAATCGGTTAAGGGAATAGGGTAGTTTACCAGAAACATTTTTTGTTTTATCAAGGGTAATTTTTTTACGAACGTTAACTGCTGTACGTTAAAACAGAATCAACTACTCTTCTGCATACCTTTTTGAATTATACAGAACTCAATGTCTGTTGATCTTGTTGAAGATCGGTTAAGGGAAAGGGGTAGTTTACCATCAACGTTTTATGTTTTAACAAGGGTATTTTTTTTGACGAACGATAACTGCCGGAAATTCAAAGAGAATCAAATAATGTTTCGCATACAAACCTGAATTGTAGAGCTCGCACGACGTATTGTTTTTGGTGAAAATCGGTTAATGGAATAGGGCAGTTTACTAGCAACGTTTTATGTTTTAACAAGGGTATTTTTTATATATCGAACGATAACTGCCGTAAATTCAAAGAGAATCAAATAATGTTTTGAATACAAACCTCAATTGTAGAGTTCTCAAGACCTGTTGTTTTTGGTGATAATCGGTTATGGGAATAGGGTAGTTTACTAGCAACGTTTTAGGTTTTATCAAGGGTGTTTTCTATGGCAAACGATAAGAGCCGCAAATTCAAAAAGAATCAAATAATTGTTTGCATACAGGCCTCAATTGTAGTGTACTCAAGACCTTTCGTTTTTGTGAAGATCGTTTAAGGGAAAGTGGTAGTTTACCTGCAACGGTGTTTTATCAAGGGTAATTTTTTTCTATGGTAAACGATAACAGCCGCAAATTCAAACAGAATCAAATGATGTTTTGCATACAGCCCTGTTTTGTAGAGTTCTCAATACTTATTGGTGTTTGTGAAGATCCGTTAAGGGAAACGGGTAGTTTACCAGCAACGTTTTTTGTTTTATCAAGGGTATTTTGTATGGCAAACAGTAACAGTCGCAAATTCAAACAGAATAATATAATATTTTGCATACCGCCCTGAAATGTAGAGTTCTCAAGACCTTTTGTTTTTGGTGATAATCGTTTAAGGGAATAGTGTTGTTTACCAGCAACATTTTATGTTTTATCAAGGGTAATTTTTTATTTGACGAACGATAACTGCCGTACATTAAAACAGAATCAACTACTCTCCTGCATACCTTTTTGAATTGTACAGAACTCAAGGTCTGTTGAATTTGTTGATAATCGGTTAGGGGAAAGGGGTAGTTTACCCGCAACGTTTATGTTTTAACAAGGGTATTTTTACTATTACGAACGATAACTACCGTAAATTCAAAGAGAATCAACTAATGTTTTGCATACAGCCCTGAATTGTATAGTTCTCAAGACCTATTGTTTATGGTGAAGATCGGTTAATGGAGTAGGGTAGTTTACAAGAAACGTTTTATGTTTTATCAAGGGTGGTTTGTATGGCAAACGATAACAGCCGCAAATTCAAACAGAATCAAATAATTGTTTGCATACAGGCCTGAATTGTAGAGTACCCAAGACATGTCGTTTTTGGTGAAGATTGGTTAAGGGAAAGGGGTAGTTTACCAGCAACGGTTTTTCATCAAGGGTAATTTTTTCTATGGTAAACGATAACAACCGCAAATTCAAACAGAATCAAATGATGTTTTACATACAGCCCTGTATTGTAGAGTTCTCAATACTTATTTGTGTTTGTGAAGATCCGTTAAGGGAAAGGGGTAGTTTACCAGCAACGTTTTATGTTTTAAAAGGGTATTTTTATGGCAAACGATAAGAGCCGCAATTTCAATCAGAATAAAATACGTTTTTGCATACAGCCCTGATTTGTTGAGTACTAAAGACCTATTGTTTTTGGTGAAGATCGTTTGAGGGAAAGGGGTAGTTTACAAGCCAAGTTTTTTGTTTTATCAAGGTTATTTTGTATGGCAATCGATAACAGCCGCAAATTCAAAAAGAATCATATAATACTTTGCATACAGCCCTGAATTATACAGGTCTCAAGACCTGTCGTTTTTGGTGAACATCGGTTAAGGGAAAGGGGTAGTTTACCGGCAACGGTTTTTTATCAAAGGTAATTTTTTTCTATGGTAAACTATAACAGCCGCAAATTCAAAGAGAATCAAATGATGTTTTGCATACAGCTCTGTATTGTACAGTTCTCAATACCTATTGGTGTTGTTGAAGTTCGGTTAATTGAAAGGGGTAGTTTACCAGCACCGTTTTATGTTTTAAAAGGGTATTTTATATAGCAAACGATAAGAGCCGCAAATTCAAACAGACTCAAATACGTTTTTGCATACAGCCCTGATTTGTTGAGTACTAAAGACATGTTGTTTTTGGTGAAGATCGGTTAAGGGAAAGGGGTAGTCTACCGGCCACGTTTATTGTTTTATCAAGGGTATTTTGTATGGCAAACGATAACAGCCGCAAATTCAAACAGAATCATCTAATATTTTGCATACAGTACTGAATAGTAGAGTACTCAAGACCTTTCGTTTTTGTGAAGATCGGTTAAGGGAAAGTGGTAGTTTACCTGCAACGGTTTTTTATCAAGGGTAATTTTTTTCTATGGTAATCGATAAGAGCCGGAAATTCAAACAGAATCAAATGATGTCTTGCATACAGCCCTGTATTGTAGAGTTCTCAATACATATTGGTGTTGGTGAAGATCGGTTAAGGGAAAGGGGTAGTTTACCAGCAACGTTTTATGTTTTAAAAGGGTATTTTATATGGCAAACGATAAGAGCCGCAAATTCAAACAGAATCTAATACGTTTTTGCATACAGAACTGTTTTGTTGAGTACTAAAGACCTATTATTTTGGTGAAGATCGATTAAGGGAAAGGGGTAGTTTACCTTACACGTTTTTTGTTTTATCAAGGGTGTTGTATATGGCATACGATAACAGCCGCAAATTCAAACAGAATCATATAATATTTTGCATACAGCCCTGAAATGTAGATTTCTCAAAACCTGTTGTTTTTGGTGAAAATCGATGAAGGGAATAGGGTTGTTTACCAGCAACATTTTATGTTTTATCAAGGGTAATTTTTTTTATGACGAACGATAACTGCCGTACATTAAAACAGAATCAACTACTCTTCTGCATACCTTTTCGAATTATACACAACTCGCAACGTTTTATGTTTTAACAAAGGTATTTTTTCTATGACGAACGACAACTGCCGTAAATTCAAAGAGAATCAACTAATGTTTTGCATACAGCCCTGAATTGTACAGTTCTCAAGACCTATTGTTTTTGGTGAAGATCGGTTAATGGAATACGGTAGTTTACAAGCAACGTTCTATGTTTTATTAAGGGTGATTTCTATGGCAAACGATAACAGCCGCAAATTCAAACAGAATCAAATAATTGTTTGCATACAGGCCTGAATTGTAGAGTACCCAAGACCTGTCGTTTTTGGTGAAGATCGGTTAAGAGAAAGAGGTAGTTTACCGAAACTTTTTATGATTTAACAAGAGTAAAGTACTTAATTTTTATAAATAAAGTATCCTGATAAGAAGCTCATAGTAATCCACTGTAGAAACGTACATGAAATATCTATAAATGAAGAAGTTAGGTGAAGGGAGTGGGGGTAATTTTCTATTATTAAAAAATATAGATGAAAGTGGAGGGGAGGATTTTTTATATGTGTACTACGTTATCGGCAACAAAGAAGTAGTTTTTTGTTAAAATTGCTTCCCGGGCTGTTTAGCCGTAGTCCAATGTTTTCTGCAAAACCAGACTTTTCGGCAGTGCCATCGACTGCCATCATCGATGAAATTCGAGTGAGAAAACGTGAGGTGGTATACGTTAGTGACCACAGTACTGTGGCTAATGCTGAAGCAATAATTAGAAAGACGTAGTTTCTATGGAAATATTTCTTTTCGAATATGATTTTATATAAATCTTAGGACATGGAAGTCATGTATGGTTCTCCATACCGATATTTTATCAAGGGTAATTTTCTTTGTTTGGCAAATAATAACAGCCGCAAATTCAAACAGAATCAAATAATGTTTCGCATACAGGCCTGAATTGCAGTGTTTTCAAGATCTGTAGATTTTGGTAAAGATCGGTTAAGGGAAAGGGGTAGTTTACCAGCAACGTTTTATGTTTTAAAAGGGTATTTTCTATAGCAAACGATAAGAGCCGCAAATTCAAACAGACTCAAATACGTTTTTGCATACAGCCCTGATTTGTTGAGTACTGAAGTACTGTTGTTTTTGGTGAAGGTCGATTAAGGGAAAGACGTAGTTTACCGGTAACGTTTTTTGTTTTATCAAGGGTATTTTGTATGGCAAACGATAACAGCCGCAAATTCAAACAGAATAATATAATATTTTGTATACGGCCCTGAAATGTACATTTCTCAAGACCTTTTGTTTTTGGTGATAGTCGGTTAAAGGCATAGGGTAGTTTACCGGAAACATTTTATGTTTTATCAAGGGTAATTTTATTTTACGAACATTAACTGCCGTACGTTAAAACAGAATCAACTACTCTTCTGCAAACCTTTTTGAATTATACAGAACTCAATGTCTGTTGATTTTGTTGAAGATCGGTTAAGGGGAAGGTGTAGTTTACCAGCAACGTTTTATGTTTTAACAAGGGTATTTTTTTATGACGAACGATAACTGCCGTAAATTCAAAGAGAATCAAATAATGTTTTGCATACAAACCTGAATTGTAGAGTTCGCAAGACCTATTGTTTTTGGTGAAGATCGGTTAATGGAATAGGGTAGTTTACTAGCAACGTTTTATGTTTTATCAAGGGTGTTTTCTACGGCAATCGATAAGAGCCGCAAATTCAAACAGAATCAAATAATTGTTTGCATACAGGCCTCAATTGTAGAGTACTCAAGACCTTTCGTATTTGGGAAGATCGGTTAAGGGAAAGTGGTAGTTTACCTGCAATTGTTTTTTATCAAGGGTAATTTTTTTCTATGGTAAACGATAACAGCCGCAAATTCAAACAGAATCAAATGATGTTTTGCATACAGCCCTGTATTGTAGAGTTCTCAATACTTATTGGTGTTTGTGAAGATCCGTAATGGGAAAGGGGTAGTTTACCAGCAACGTTTTATGTTTTAAAAGGGTATTTTCTATGGCAAACGATAAGAGCCACAAATTCAAACAGAATCAAATACATTTTTGCATACAGTTTCAAAAAGAATCATATAATACTTTGCATACAGGCCTGAATTGTACAGGTCTCAAGACCTGTCGTTTTTGGTGAACATCGGTTAAGGGAAAGGGGTAGTTTACCGGCAACGGTTTTTTATCAAGGGTAATTTTTTCCTATGGTAAACGATAACAGCCGCAAATTCAAAGAGAATCAAATGATGTTTTGCATACAGCTCTGTATTGTAGAGTTCTCAATACCTATTGGTGTTGTTGAAGATCGGTTAAGTGAAAGGGGTAGTTTACCAGCAACGTTTTATGTTTTAAAAGGGTATTTTCTATAGCAAACGATAAGAGCCACAAATTCAAAAAGAATCAAGTACATTTTTGCATTCAGCCCTGATTACTTGAGTACTAAAGACCTGTTGTTTTTGGTGAAGATCGGTTAAGGGAAAGGGGTAGTTTACCAGCAACGTTTATGTTTTAACAAGGGTATTTTTTCTATGACGAACGATAACTGCCGTAAATTCAAAGGGAATCAACTACTGTTTTGCATACAGCCCTGAATTGTATAGTTCTCAAGAACTACTATTTTTGGTGAAGATCGGTTAATGGAGTAGGGTAGTTTACAAGAAACGTTTTATGTTTTATCAATGGTGTTTTCTATGGCAAACGATAACAGCCGCAAATTCAATCAGTCTCAAATAATTCTTTGCATACAGGCCTGAATTGTATAGTACCCAAGAATTGTCGTTTTTGTGAAGATTGGTTAAGGGAAAGTGGTAGATTTTCCTGCAACGGTTTTTTATCAAGGGTAATTTTTTTCTATGGTAAACGATAACAGCCGCAAATTCAATCAGAATCAAATAAATCTTTGCATACAGGCCTGAATTGTAGAGTACCCAAGACCTGTCGTTTTTGTGAAGATCGGTTAAATGAAAGTGGTAGTTTTTCCTGCAACGGTTTTTTATCAAGGGTTATTTTTTTCTATGGCAAACGATAACAGCCGCAAATTCAATCAGAATCAAATAATTCTTTGCATACAGGCCTGAATTGTAGAGTACCCAAGACCTGTCGTTTTTGTGAAGATCGGTTAAGGGAAAGTGGTAGTTTTTCCTGCAACAGTTTTTTATCAAGGGTAATTTTTTTTCTATGGTAAACGATAACAGCCGCAAATGCAAACAGAATCAAATGTGTTTGCATACAGCCCTGTATTGTGGATTTCTCAATACTTATTGGTGTTTGTGAAGATACGTTAAGGGAAATGGCTAGTTTACCTGCAACGTTTTATGTTTTAAAAGGGTGTTTTCTATGGCAAACGATAAGACCCGCAAGTTCAAACAGAATCAAATACGTTTTTGCATACAGCCTGATTTGTTGAGTACTAAAGACCTTTTGTTTTTGGTGAAGATCGGTTAAGGGAAAGGGGTAGTTTACCGGCCACGTATTTTGTTTTATCAAGGGTATTTTGAATGGCAAACGATAACAGCCGCAAATTCAAACTGAATAATATAATATTTTGCATACGGCCCTGAAATGTAGATTTCTCAAGGCCTATTGTTTTTTGTAATAATCGGTTACGGGAATAGAGTAGTTTACCAGAAACATTTTATGTTTTAGAAAGGGTATTTCGATAACTGCCGTAAATTCAAAGAGAATCAAATAATGTTTTGCATACAAACCTGAATTGTAGAGTTCGCAAGACCTGTTGTTTTTGGTGAAGATCGGTTAATGGAATAGGGTAGTTTACCAACAACGTTTTATGTTTTATCAAGGGTGTTTTATATGGCAAACGATAAGAGCCGCAAATTCTAACAGAATCAAATGAGTGTTTGCATACGGACCTGAATTGTAGAGTACTCAAGACCTTTCGTTTTTGGTGAAGATCGGTTAAGGGAAAGTGGTAGTTTACCTGCAATTGTTTTTTATCAAGGGTAATTTTTTTCTATGGTAAACGATAACAGCCGCAAATTCAAACAGAATCAAATGATGTTTTGCATACAGCCCTGTATTGTAGAGTTCTCAATACTTATTGGTGTTTGTGAAGATCCGTAATGGGAAAGGGGTAGTTTACCAGCAACGTTTTATGTTTTAAAAGGGTATTTTCTATGGCAAACGATAAGAGCCACAAATTCAAACAGAATCAAATACATTTTTGCATACAGTTTCAAAAAGAATCATATAATACTTTGCATACAGCCCTGAATTGTACAGGTCTCAAGACCTGTCGTTTTTGGTGAACATCGGTTAAGGGAAAGGGGTAGTTTACCGGCAACGGTTTTTTATCAAGGGTAATTTTTTCCTATGGTAAACGATAACAGCCGCAAATTCAAAGAGAATCAAATGATGTTTTGCATACAGCTCTGTATTGTAGAGTTCTCAATACCTATTGGTGTTGTTGAAGATCGGTTAAGTGAAAGGGGTAGTTTACCAGCAACGTTTTATGTTTTAAAAGGGTATTTTCTATAGCAAACGATAAGAGCCACAAATTCAAAAAGAATCAAGTACATTTTTGCATTCAGCCCTGATTACTTGAGTACTAAAGACCTGTTGTTTTTGGTGAAGATCGGTTAAGGGAAAGGGGTAGTTTACCAGCAACGTTTATGTTTTAACAAGGGTATTTTTTCTATGACGAACAATAACTGCCGTAAATTCAAAGGGAATCAACTACTGTTTTGCATACAGCCCTGAATTGTATAGTTCTCAAGAACTACTATTTTTGGTGAAGATCGGTTAATGGAGTAGGGTAGTTTACAAGAAACGTTTTATGTTTTATCAATGGTGTTTTCTATGGCAAACGATAACAGCCGCAAATTCAATCAGTCTCAAATAATTCTTTGCATACAGGCCTGAATTGTATAGTACCCAAGAATTGTCGTTTTTGTGAAGATTGGTTAAGGGAAAGTGGTAGATTTTCCTGCAACGGTTTTTTATCAAGGGTAATTTTTTTCTATGGTAAACGATAACAGCCGCAAATTCAATCAGAATCAAATAAATCTTTGCATACAGGCCTGAATTGTAGAGTACCCAAGACCTGTCGTTTTTGTGAAGATCGGTTAAATGAAAGTGGTAGTTTTTCCTGCAACGGTTTTTTATCAAGGGTTATTTTTTTCTATGGCAAACGATAACAGCCGCAAATTCAATCAGAATCAAATAATTCTTTGCATACAGGCCTGAATTGTAGAGTACCCAAGACCTGTCGTTTTTGTGAAGATCGGTTAAGGGAAAGTGGTAGTTTTTCCTGCAACAGTTTTTTATCAAGGGTAATTTTTTTTCTATGGTAAACGATAACAGCCGCAAATGCAAACAGAATCAAATGTGTTTGCATACAGCCCTGTATTGTGGATTTCTCAATACTTATTGGTGTTTGTGAAGATACGTTAAGGGAAATGGCTAGTTTACCTGCAACGTTTTATGTTTTAAAAGGGTGTTTTCTATGGCAAACGATAAGACCCGCAAGTTCAAACAGAATCAAATACGTTTTTGCATACAGCCTGATTTGTTGAGTACTAAAGACCTTTTGTTTTTGGTGAAGATCGGTTAAGGGAAAGGGGTAGTTTACCGGCCACGTATTTTGTTTTATCAAGGGTATTTTGAATGGCAAACGATAACAGCCGCAAATTCAAACTGAATAATATAATATTTTGCATACGGCCCTGAAATGTAGATTTCTCAAGGCCTATTGTTTTTTGTAATAATCGGTTACGGGAATAGAGTAGTTTACCAGAAACATTTTATGTTTTAGAAAGGGTATTTCGATAACTGCCGTAAATTCAAAGAGAATCAAATAATGTTTTGCATACAAACCTGAATTGTAGAGTTCGCAAGACCTGTTGTTTTTGGTGAAGATCGGTTAATGGAATAGGGTAGTTTACCAACAACGTTTTATGTTTTATCAAGGGTGTTTTATATGGCAAACGATAAGAGCCGCAAATTCTAACAGAATCAAATGAGTGTTTGCATACGGACCTGAATTGTAGAGTACTCAAGACCTTTCGTTTTTGGTGAAGATCGGTTAAGGGAAAGTGGTAGTTTACCGGCAACGGTTTTTTATCAAGGGTAATTTTTTTCTTTGGTAAACGATAACAGCCGCAAATTCAAATAGAATCAAATGATGTTTTACATACAGCACTGTATTGTAGAGTTCTCAATACTTATTGGTGTTTGTGAAGATCCGTTAATGGAAAGGGGTATTTTATCTGCAACGTTTTATGTTTTATAAGGGTATTTTCTATGGCAAATGATAAGAGCCGCAAATTCAAACAGAATAAAATACGTTTTTGCATACAGCCCTGATTACTTGAGTACTAAAGACCTATTGTTTTTGGTGAAGATCGTTTGAGGGAAAGGGGTAGTTTACCGGCCACGTTTTTTGTTTTATCAATGGTATTTTGTATGGCAAACGATAACAGCCGCAAATTCAAACAGAATCATATAATACTTTGCATACAGCCCTGAATTGTACAGGTCTCAAGACCTGTCGTTTTTGGTGAACATCGGTTAAGGGAAAGGGGTAGTTTACCGACAACGGTTTTTTATCAAGGGTAATTTTTTCTATGGTAAACGATAACAGCCGCAAATTCAAACAGAATCAAATGATGTTTTGCATACAGCTCTGTATTGTAGAGTTCTCAATAACTATTGGTGTTGGTGAAGATCGGTTAAGTGAAAGGGGTAGTTTACCAGCAACGTTTTCTGTTTTGAAAGGGTATTTTCTATAGCAAACGATAAGAGCCGCATTCAAACAGACTCAAATACGTTTTTGCATACAGCCCTGATTTGTTGAGTACTAAAGACCTGTTGTCTTTGGTGAAGATCGGTTAATGGGAAAGGCGTAGTTTACCGGTCACGTTTTTTGTTTTTTCAAGAGTATTTTGTATGGCAAACGGTAACAGTCGCAAATTCAAACAGAATAATATAATATTTTGCATACCGCCCTGAAATGTAGAGTTCTCAAGACCTTTTGTTTTTGGTGATAATCGGTTAAGGGAATAGGTTTGTTTACCAGCAACATTTTATATTTTATCAAGGGTAATTTTTTATTTGGCGAACGATAACTGCCGTACATTAAAACAGAATCAACTACTCTTCTGCATACCTTTTTGAATTATACAGAACTCAAGGTCTGTTGAATTTGTTGATAATCGGTTAGGGGAAAGGGGTAGTTTACCAGCAACGTTTATGTTTTAACAAGGTTATTTTTACTATGACTAACGATAACTGCCGTAAATTCAAAGGGAATCAACTAATGTTTTGCATACAGCCCTGAATTGTTTTGTTCTCAAGACCTATTGTTTTTGGTGAAGATCGGTTAATGGAGTAGGGTAGTTTACAAGAAACCTTTTATGTTTTATCAAGGGTGTTTTCTATGGCAAACGATAACAGCCGCAAATTCAATCAGAATCAAATTATTCTTTGCATACAGGCCTGAAGTGTAGAGTATCCAAGACCTGTCTTTTTTGTGAAGATCGGTTAAGGGAAAGTGGTAGTTTTCCTGCAACGGTTTTTTATCAAGGGTAATTTTTTCTATGGTAAACGATAACAGCCGCAAATTCAATCAGAATCAAATAATTCTTTGCATACAGGCCTGAATTGTAGAGTACCCTAGACCTGTCGTTTTTGTGAAGATCGGTTAAGGGAAAGTGGTAGTTTTTCCCGCAACGGTTTTTTATCAAGGGTAATTTTTTTCTATGGTAAACGATAACAGCCGCAACTTTACAAGAAACCTTTTATGTTTTATCAAGGGTGTTTTCAATGGCAAACGATAACAGCCGCAATTTCAATCAGAATCAAATAATTCTTTGCATACAGGCCTGAATTGTAGAGTACCCAAGACCTGTCGTTTTTGTGAAGATCGGTTAAGGGAGAGTGGTAGTTTTTCCTGCAACGGTTTTTTATCAAGGGTAATTTTTTTCTATGGTAAATGATAACAGCCGCAAATTTAAACAGAATCAAATGATGTTTGCATACAGCCCTGTATTGTGGAGTTCTCAATACTTATTGGTGTTTGTGAAGATCCGTTTAGGGAAACGGGTAGTTTACCAGCAACTTTTTTTGTTTTAAAAGTGTATTTCTTATGACAAACGATAAGAGCCGCAAATTCAAACAGAATCAAATACGTTTTTGCATACCGCCCTGATTTGTTGAGTACTAAAGACCTGCTGTTTTTGGTGAAGATCGGTTAAGGGAAACGGGTAGTTTACCGGCCACGTTTTTTGTTTTATCAAGGGTATTTTGTATGGCAAACGATAACAGAATCAAATTCAAACAGAATAATATAATATTTTGCATACGGCCCTGAAATGTAGAGTTCTCAAGGCCTTTTGTTTTATGTGATAATCGGTTAAGGGAATAGAGTAGTTTACCAGAAACATTTTATGTTTTATCAAGGGTAATTTTTTTCAGAACGTTAACTGCCGTACGTTGAAACAGAATCAACTACTCTTGCGCATTCCTTTTTGAATTATACAGAACTCAAGGTCTGTTGATTTTGTTGAAGATCGGTTAAGGGAAAGGGGTAGTTTACCAGCAACGTTTTATATTTTAAAAAGGGTATTTTTTATATAACGAACGATAACTTCCGTAAATTCAAAGAGAATCAAATAATGTTTTGCATACAAACCTCAATTGTAGAGTTCTCAAGACCTGTTGTTTTTGGTGAAGATCGGTTAATGGAATAGGGTAGTTTACTAGGAACGTTTTATGTTTTATCAAGGGTGTTTTATATGGCAAACGATAAGAGCCGCAAATTCAAACAGAATCAAATAATTGTTTGCAAACAGGCCTCAATTGTAGTGTACTCAAGACCTTTCGTTTTTGTGAAGATCGGTTAAGGGAGAGTGGTAGTTTTTCCTGCAACGGTTTTTTATCAAGGGTAATTTTTTTCTATGGTAAATGATAACAGCCGCAAATTTAAACAGAATCAAATGATGTTTGCATACAGCCCTGTATTGTAGAGTTCTCAATACTTATTGGTGTTTGTGAAGATCCGTTTAGGGAAACGGGTAGTTTACCAGCAACGTTTTATGTTTTAAAAGGGTATTTTCTATGACAAACGATAAGAGCCACAAATTCAAACAGAATCAAATACATTTTTGCATACAGCCCTGATTACTTGAGTACTAAAGACCTGTTGTTTTTGGTGAAGATCGGTTAAGGGAAAGGGGTAGTTTACCGTCCACGTTTTTTGTTTTATCAAGGGTATTTTGTATGGCAAACGGTAACAGTCGCAAATTCAAACAGAATAATATAATATTTTTTATACGGCCCTGAAATGTTGAGTTCTCAAGGCCTTTCGTTTTTGGTGAACATCGGTTATGGGAAGGGGTAGTTTACCGGCAACGGTTTTTTGTCAAGGGTAATTTTTTCCTATGGTAAACGATAACAGCCACAAATTCAAAGAGAATCAAATGATGTTTTGCATACAGCTCCGTATTGTAGAGTTCTCAATACCTATTGGTGTTGTTGATGATCGGTTAAGTGAAAGGGGTAGTTTACCAGCAACGTTTTATGTTTTAAAAGGGTATTTTCTATAGCAAACCATAAGAGCCGCAAATTCAAACAGAATCAAATACATTTTTGCATTCAGCCCTGATTACGTGAGTACTAAAGACCTGTTGTTTTTGGTGAAGATCGGTTGAGGGAAAGGGGTAGTTTACCGGCCACGTTTTTTGTTTTATCAAGGGTATTTTGTATGGCAAACGGTAACAGTCGCAAATTCAAACAGAATAATATAATATTTTGCATACCGCCCTGAAATGTAGAGTTCTCAAGACCTTTTGTTTTTGGTGATAATCTGTTAAGGGAATAGGTTTGTTTACCAGCAACATTTTATATTTTATGAAGGGTAATTTTTTATTTGACGAACGATAACTGCCGTACATTAAAACAGAATCAACTACTCTTCTGCATACCTTTTTGAATTATACAGAACTCAAGGACTGTTGAATTTGTTGATAATCGGTTAAGGGAAAGGGGTAGTTTACCAGCAACGTTTATGTTTTAACAAGGTTATTTTTATTATTACGAACGATAACTGCCGTAAATTCAAAGGGAATCAACTAATGTTTTGCATACAGCCCTGAATTGTGTTGTTCTCAAGACCTATTGTTTTTGGTGAAGATCGGTTAATGGAGTAGGGTAGTTTACAAGAAACGTTTTATGTTTTATCAATGGTGTTTTCAATGGAAAACGATAACAGCCGCAAATTCAATCAGAATCAAATTATTCTTTGCATACAGGCCTGAATTGTAGAGTATCCAAGACCTGTCGTTTTTGTGAAGTTCGGTTAAGGGAAAGTGGTAGTTTTCCTGCAACGGTTTTTTATCAAGGGTAATTTTTTTCTATGGTAAACGATAACAGCCGCAAATTCAATCAGAATGAAATAATTCTTTGCATACAGGCCTGAATTTTAGAGTACCCTAGACCTGTCGTTTTTGTGAAGATCGGTTAAGGGAAAGTGGTAGTTTTTCCTGCAACGGTTTTTTATCAAGGGTATTTTTTTGTATGGGAAACGATAACAGCCGCAAATTCAACCAGAATCAAATAATTATTTGCATACAGGCCTGAATTGTAGAGTACCCAAGACCTGTCGTTTTTGTGAAGATCGGTTAAGGGAAAGTGGTAGTTTTTCCTGCAACGGTTTTTTATCAAGGGTAATTTTTTTCTATGGCAAACGATAACACCGCAAGTTTATAAGAAACGTTTTATGTTTTATCAAGGGTGTTTTCTATGGCA
Source organism: Magicicada septendecula (assembly GCA_034769895.1). Taxonomy (NCBI): domain Eukaryota; kingdom Metazoa; phylum Arthropoda; class Insecta; order Hemiptera; family Cicadidae; genus Magicicada; species Magicicada septendecula. The sequence continues at coordinate 416,857,765 of CM068369.1, forward strand.
AATGATAACAGCCGCAAATTCAATCAGAATCAAATAATTCTTTGCATACAGGCCTGAATAGTAGAGTACCCAAGACCTGTCGTTTTTGTGAAGATCGGTTAAGGGAGAGTGGTAGTTTTTCCTGCAACGGTTTTTTATCAAGGGTAATTTTTTTCTATGGTAAACGATAACAGCCGCAAATTTAAACAGAATCAAATGATGTTTGCATACAGCCCTGTATTGTGGAGTTCTCAATACTTATTGGTGTTTGTGAAGATACGTTAAGGGAAATGGGTAGTTTACCTGCAACGTTTTATGTTTTAAAAGGGTATTTTCTATGGCAAACGATAAGAGCCGCAAATTCAAACAGAATCAAATAATTTTTTGCATACGTCCCTGAATTGTAGAGGTCTCAACGAATTTCGATTTTGGTGAAGATCGGTTAAAGGAAAGGGGTAGTTTACCTGCAACCTTTTACGTTTTAACAAGAGTAAAGTACTTGAAAATTTATTTAAACTTTTTGAAACAATGGTAATTGTTAAAAATAAAATAATTTTGTTGCCAGGCAATAAAATTATAATTTTTTCATTTTAATGTAATATAATATTTTTCATTTAATACAGCAATAAAAAGGCAGGTAAGACACATCCTGGCTGTTTGGCTGAAAATGATTTTAAATATAAATCTAAGAATATGGAAGTCATGTATGGTTCTCCATACCGATATTTTTCTATGGTAAACGATAACAGCCGCAAATTCAAACAGAATCAAATGATGTTTTGCATACAGCCCTGTATTGTAGAGTTCTCAATACTTATTGGTGTTTGTGAAGATCCGTTTAGGGAAACGGGTAGTTTACCAGCAACGTTTTATGTTTTAAAAGGGTATTTTCTATGACAAACGATAAGAGCCACAAATTCAAACAGAATCAAATACATTTTTGCATACAGCCATCATTACTTGAGTACTAAAGACCTGTCATTTTTGGTGAAGATCGGTTAAGGGAAAGGGGTAGTTTACCGGCCACCTAAATGAAGAAGTTAGGTGAACGGGGTGGGGATAATTTTCTATTATTAAAAATTATAGTTGAAGGTGGAGGGGAGAATTTTTTATATGTGTACTACGTTATCGGCAACAAAGAAGTAGTTTTCTGTTAAAATTGCTTCCCGGGCTGTTTAGACGTAGTCCAATGTATTCTGCCAAACCAGACTTGTCGGCAATGCCATCGACTGCCATCATCGGTGAAAATCGAGTGCGAAAACGTGAGGTGGTATACGTTATTGACCTCAGTACTGTGGTTAATGCTGAAGCAATAAGTAGTTTCTATGGAAATATTTCATTTCGAATATGATTTTAAATATAAATCTTAGAACATGGAAGTAATGTATGGTTCTCCATACCGATATTTAACAAGGGTAATTTTGTTTGTTTGGCAAACGATAACAACCGCAAATTCAAACAGAATCAAATAATGTTTTGCATACAGCCCTGTATTGTAGAGTTCTCAATACCTATTGGTGTTTGTGAAGATCGGTTAAGGGAAAGCGGTAGTTTACCAGCAACGTTTTATGTTTTAAAAGGGTATTTTCTATGGCAAACGATAAGAGCCGCATTCAAACAGACTCAAATACGTTTTTGCATACAGCCCTGATTTGTTGAGTACTAAAGACCTGTTGTCTTTGGTGAAGATCGGTTAATGGGAAAGGCGTAGTTTACCGGTCACGTTTTTTGTTTTTTCAAGAGTATTTTGTATGGCAAACGGTAACAGTCGCAAATTCAAACAGAATAATATAATATTTTGCATACCGCCCTGAAATGTAGAGTTCTCAAGACCTTTTGTTTTTGGTGATAATCGGTTAAGGGAATAGGTTTGTTTACCAGCAACATTTTATATTTTATCAAGGGTAATTTTTTATTTGGCGAACGATAACTGCCGTACATTAAAACAGAATCAACTACTCTTCTGCATACCTTTTTGAATTATACAGAACTCAAGGTCTGTTGAATTTGTTGATAATCGGTTAGGGGAAAGGGGTAGTTTACCAGCAACGTTTATGTTTTAACAAGGTTATTTTTACTATGACTAACGATATCTGCCGTAAATTCAAAGGGAATCAACTAATGTTTTGCATACAGCCCTGAATTGTTTTGTTCTCAAGACCTATTGTTTTTGGTGAAGATCGGTTAATGGAGTAGGGTAGTTTACAAGAAACCTTTTATGTTTTATCAAGGGTGTTTTCTATGGCAAACGATAACAGCCGCAAATTCAATCAGAATCAAATTATTCTTTGCATACAGGCCTGAAGTGTAGAGTATCCAAGACCTGTCTTTTTTGTGAAGATCGGTTAAGGGAAAGTGGTAGTTTTCCTGCAACGGTTTTTTATCAAGGGTAATTTTTTCTATGGTAAACGATAACAGCCGCAAATTCAATCAGAATCAAATAATTCTTTGCATACAGGCCTGAATTGTAGAGTACCCTAGACCTGTCGTTTTTGTGAAGATCGGTTAAGGGAAAGTGGTAGTTTTTCCCGCAACGGTTTTTTATCAAGGGTAATTTTTTTCTATGGTAAACGATAACAGCCGCAACTTTACAAGAAACCTTTTATGTTTTATCAAGGGTGTTTTCAATGGCAAACGATAACAGCCGCAATTTCAATCAGAATCAAATAATTCTTTGCATACAGGCCTGAATTGTAGAGTACCCAAGACCTGTCGTTTTTGTGAAGATCGGTTAAGGGAGAGTGGTAGTTTTTCCTGCAACGGTTTTTTATCAAGGGTAATTTTTTTCTATGGTAAATGATAACAGCCGCAAATTTAAACAGAATCAAATGATGTTTGCATACAGCCCTGTATTGTGGAGTTCTCAATACTTATTGGTGTTTGTGAAGATCCGTTTAGGGAAACGGGTAGTTTACCAGCAACTTTTTTTGTTTTAAAAGTGTATTTCTTATGACAAACGATAAGAGCCGCAAATTCAAACAGAATCAAATACGTTTTTGCATACCGCCCTGATTTGTTGAGTACTAAAGACCTGCTGTTTTTGGTGAAGATCGGTTAAGGGAAAGGGGTAGTTTACCGGCCACGTTTTTTGTTTTATCAAGGGTATTTTGTATGGCAAACGATAACAGACGCAAATTCAAACAGAATAATATAATATTTTGCATACGGCCCTGAAATGTAGAGTTCTCAAGGCCTTTTGTTTTATGTGATAATCGGTTAAGGGAATAGAGTAGTTTACCAGAAACATTTTATGTTTTATCAAGGGTAATTTTTTTCAGAACGTTAACTGCCGTACGTTGAAACAGAATCAACTACTCTTGCGCATTCCTTTTTGAATTATACAGAACTCAAGGTCTGTTGATTTTGTTGAAGATCGGTTAAGGGAAAGGGGTAGTTTACCAGCAACGTTTTATATTTTAAAAAGGGTATTTTTTATATAACGAACGATAACTTCCGTAAATTCAAAGAGAATCAAATAATGTTTTGCATACAAACCTCAATTGTAGAGTTCTCAAGACCTGTTGTTTTTGGTGAAGATCGGTTAATGGAATAGGGTAGTTTACTAGGAACGTTTTATGTTTTATCAAGGGTGTTTTATATGGCAAACGATAAGAGCCGCAAATTCAAACAGAATCAAATAATTGTTTGCAAACAGGCCTCAATTGTAGTGTACTCAAGACCTTTCGTTTTTGTGAAGATCGGTTAAGGGAGAGTGGTAGTTTTTCCTGCAACGGTTTTTTATCAAGGGTAATTTTTTTCTATGGTAAATGATAACAGCCGCAAATTTAAACAGAATCAAATGATGTTTGCATACAGCCCTGTATTGTAGAGTTCTCAATACTTATTGGTGTTTGTGAAGATCCGTTTAGGGAAACGGGTAGTTTACCAGCAACGTTTTATGTTTTAAAAGGGTATTTTCTATGACAAACGATAAGAGCCACAAATTCAAACAGAATCAAATACATTTTTGCATACAGCCCTGATTACTTGAGTACTAAAGACCTGTTGTTTTTGGTGAAGATCGGTTAAGGGAAAGGGGTAGTTTACCGTCCACGTTTTTTGTTTTATCAAGGGTATTTTGTATGGCAAACGGTAACAGTCGCAAATTCAAACAGAATAATATAATATTTTTTATACGGCCCTGAAATGTTGAGTTCTCAAGGCCTTTCGTTTTTGGTGAACATCGGTTATGGGAAGGGGTAGTTTACCGGCAACGGTTTTTTATCAAGGGTAATTTTTTCCTATGGTAAACGATAACAGCCACAAATTCAAAGAGAATCAAATGATGTTTTGCATACAGCTCCGTATTGTAGAGTTCTCAATACCTATTGGTGTTGTTGATGATCGGTTAAGTGAAAGGGGTAGTTTACCAGCAACGTTTTATGTTTTAAAAGGGTATTTTCTATAGCAAACCATAAGAGCCGCAAATTCAAACAGAATCAAATACATTTTTGCATTCAGCCCTGATTACGTGAGTACTAAAGACCTGTTGTTTTTGGTGAAGATCGGTTGAGGGAAAGGGGTAGTTTACCGGCCACGTTTTTTGTTTTATCAAGGGTATTTTGTATGGCAAACGGTAACAGTCGCAAATTCAAACAGAATAATATAATATTTTGCATACCGCCCTGAAATGTAGAGTTCTCAAGACCTTTTGTTTTTGGTGATAATCTGTTAAGGGAATAGGTTTGTTTACCAGCAACATTTTATATTTTATGAAGGGTAATTTTTTATTTGACGAACGATAACTGCCGTACATTAAAACAGAATCAACTACTCTTCTGCATACCTTTTTGAATTATACAGAACTCAAGGACTGTTGAATTTGTTGATAATCGGTTAAGGGAAAGGGGTAGTTTACCAGCAACGTTTATGTTTTAACAAGGTTATTTTTATTATTACGAACGATAACTGCCGTAAATTCAAAGGGAATCAACTAATGTTTTGCATACAGCCCTGAATTGTGTTGTTCTCAAGACCTATTGTTTTTGGTGAAGATCGGTTAATGGAGTAGGGTAGTTTACAAGAAACGTTTTATGTTTTATCAATGGTGTTTTCAATGGAAAACGATAACAGCCGCAAATTCAATCAGAATCAAATTATTCTTTGCATACAGGCCTGAATTGTAGAGTATCCAAGACCTGTCGTTTTTGTGAAGTTCGGTTAAGGGAAAGTGGTAGTTTTCCTGCAACGGTTTTTTATCAAGGGTAATTTTTTTCTATGGTAAACGATAACAGCCGCAAATTCAATCAGAATGAAATAATTCTTTGCATACAGGCCTGAATTTTAGAGTACCCTAGACCTGTCGTTATTGTGAAGATCGGTTAAGGGAAAGTGGTAGTTTTTCCTGCAACGGTTTTTTATCAAGGGTATTTTTTTGTATGGGAAACGATAACAGCCGCAAATTCAACCAGAATCAAATAATTATTTGCATACAGGCCTGAATTGTAGAGTACCCAAGACCTGTCGTTTTTGTGAAGATCGGTTAAGGGAAAGTGGTAGTTTTTCCTGCAACGGTTTTTTATCAAGGGTAATTTTTTTCTATGGCAAACGATAACACCGCAAGTTTATAAGAAACGTTTTATGTTTTATCAAGGGTGTTTTCTATGGCAAATGATAACAGCCGCAAATTCAATCAGAATCAAATAATTCTTTGCATACAGGCCTGAATAGTAGAGTACCCAAGACCTGTCGTTTTTGTGAAGATCGGTTAAGGGAGAGTGGTAGTTTTTCCTGCAACGGTTTTTTATCAAGGGTAATTTTTTTCTATGGTAAACGATAACAGCCGCAAATTTAAACAGAATCAAATGATGTTTGCATACAGCCCTGTATTGTGGAGTTCTCAATACTTATTGGTGTTTGTGAAGATACGTTAAGGGAAATGGGTAGTTTACCTGCAACGTTTTATGTTTTAAAAGGGTATTTTCTATGGCAAACGATAAGAGCCGCAAATTCAAACAGAATCAAATAATTTTTTGCATACGTCCCTGAATTGTAGAGGTCTCAACGAATTTCGATTTTGGTGAAGATCGGTTAAAGGAAAGGGGTAGTTTACCTGCAACCTTTTACGTTTTAACAAGAGTAAAGTACTTGAAAATTTATTTAAACTTTTTGAAACAATGGTAATTGTTAAAAATAAAATAATTTTGTTGCCAGGCAATAAAATTATAATTTTTTCATTTTAATGTAATATAATATTTTTCATTTAATACAGCAATAAAAAGGCAGGTAAGACACATCCTGGCTGTTTGGCTGAAAATGATTTTAAATATAAATCTAAGAATATGGAAGTCATGTATGGTTCTCCATACCGATATTTTTCTATGGTAAACGATAACAGCCGCAAATTCAAACAGAATCAAATGATGTTTTGCATACAGCCCTGTATTGTAGAGTTCTCAATACTTATTGGTGTTTGTGAAGATCCGTTTAGGGAAACGGGTAGTTTACCAGCAACGTTTTATGTTTTAAAAGGGTATTTTCTATGACAAACGATAAGAGCCACAAATTCAAACAGAATCAAATACATTTTTGCATACAGCCATCATTACTTGAGTACTAAAGACCTGTCATTTTTGGTGAAGATCGGTTAAGGGAAAGGGGTAGTTTACCGGCCACCTAAATGAAGAAGTTAGGTGAACGGGGTGGGGATAATTTTCTATTATTAAAAATTATAGTTGAAGGTGGAGGGGAGAATTTTTTATATGTGTACTACGTTATCGGCAACAAAGAAGTAGTTTTCTGTTAAAATTGCTTCCCGGGCTGTTTAGACGTAGTCCAATGTATTCTGCCAAACCAGACTTGTCGGCAATGCCATCGACTGCCATCATCGGTGAAAATCGAGTGCGAAAACGTGAGGTGGTATACGTTATTGACCTCAGTACTGTGGTTAATGCTGAAGCAATAAGTAGTTTCTATGGAAATATTTCATTTCGAATATGATTTTAAATATAAATCTTAGAACATGGAAGTAATGTATGGTTCTCCATACCGATATTTAACAAGGGTAATTTTGTTTGTTTGGCAAACGATAACAACCGCAAATTCAAACAGAATCAAATAATGTTTTGCATACAGCCCTGTATTGTAGAGTTCTCAATACCTATTGGTGTTTGTGAAGATCGGTTAAGGGAAAGCGGTAGTTTACCAGCAACGTTTTATGTTTTAAAAGGGTATTTTCTATGGCAAACGATAAGAGCCGCAAATTCAAACAGAATCAAATACGTTTTTGCATACAGCCCTGATTTGTTGAGTACTAAAGACCTGTTGTTTTTGGTGAAGATCGGTTAAGGGAAAGGAGTAGTTTACCGGCCACGTTTTTTGTTTTATCAAGGGTATTTTGTATGGCAAACGATAACAGCCGCAAATTCAAACAGAATTATATAATATTTTGCATAAGGCCCTGAAATGTAGAGTTCTCAAGACCTTTTATTTTTGGTGATAATCGGTTAAGGGAATAGGGTAGTTTACCAGAAACATTTTTTGTTTTATCAAGGGTAATTTTTTTACGAACGTTAACTGCTGTACGTTAAAACAGAATCAACTACTCTTCTGCATACCTTTTTGAATTATACAGAACTCAATGTCTGTTGATCTTGTTGAAGATCGGTTAAGGGAAAGGGGTAGTTTACCATCAACGTTTTATGTTTTAACAAGGGTATTTTTTTTGACGAACGATAACTGCCGGAAATTCAAAGAGAATCAAATAATGTTTCGCATACAAACCTGAATTGTAGAGCTCGCACGACGTATTGTTTTTGGTGAAAATCGGTTAATGGAATAGGGCAGTTTACTAGCAACGTTTTATGTTTTAACAAGGGTATTTTTTATATATCGAACGATAACTGCCGTAAATTCAAAGAGAATCAAATAATGTTTTGAATACAAACCTCAATTGTAGAGTTCTCAAGACCTGTTGTGTTTGGTGTTATCGGTTATGGGAATAGGGTAGTTTACTAGCAACGTTTTAGGTTTTATCAAGGGTGTTTTCTATGGCAAACGATAAGAGCCGCAAATTCAAAAAGAATCAAATAATTGTTTGCATACAGGCCTCAATTGTAGTGTACTCAAGACCTTTCGTTTTTGTGAAGATCGTTTAAGGGAAAGTGATAGTTTACCTGCAACGGTGTTTTATCAAGGGTAATTTTTTTCTATGGTAAACGATAACAGCCGCAAATTCAAACAGAATCAAATGATGTTTTGCATACAGCCCTGTTTTGTAGAGTTCTCAATACTTATTGGTGTTTGTGAAGATCCGTTAAGGGAAACGGGTAGTTTACCAGCAACGTTTATTGTTTTATCAAGGGTATTTTGTATGGCAAACAGTAACAGTCGCAAATTCAAACAGAATAATATAATATTTTGCATACCGCCCTGAAATGTAGAGTTCTCAAGACCTTTTGTTTTTGGTGATAATCGTTTAAGGGAATAGTGTTGTTTACCAGCAACATTTTATGTTTTATCAAGGGTAATTTTTTATTTGACGAACGATAACTGCCGTACATTAAAACAGAATCAACTACTCTCCTGCATACCTTTTTGAATTGTACAGAACTCAAGGTCTGTTGAATTTGTTGATAATCGGTTAGGGGAAAGGGGTAGTTTACCCGCAACGTTTATGTTTTAACAAGGGTATTTTTACTATGACGAACGATAACTACCGTAAATTCAAAGAGAATCAACTAATGTTTTGCATACAGCCCTGAATTGTATAGTTCTCAAGACCTATTGTTTATGGTGAAGATCGGTTAATGGAGTAGGGTAGTTTACAAGAAACGTTTTATGTTTTATCAAGGGTGGTTTGTATGGCAAACGATAACAGCCGCAAATTCAAACAGAATCAAATAATTGTTTGCATACAGGCCTGAATTGTAGAGTACCCAAGACATGTCGTTTTTGGTGAAGATTGGTTAAGGGAAAGGGGTAGTTTACCAGCAACGGTTTTTCATCAAGGGTAATTTTTTTCTATGGTAAACGATAACAACCGCAAATTCAAACAGAATCAAATGATGTTTTACATACAGCCCTGTATTGTAGAGTTCTCAATACTTATTTGTGTTTGTGAAGATCCGTTAAGGGAAAGGGGTAGTTTACCAGCAACGTTTTATGTTTTAAAAGGGTATTTTTATGGCAAACGATAAGAGCCGCAATTTCAATCAGAATAAAATACGTTTTTGCATACAGCCCTGATTTGTTGAGTACTAAAGACCTATTGTTTTTGGTGAAGATCGTTTGAGGGAAAGGGGTAGTTTACAAGCCAAGTTTTTTGTTTTATCAAGGTTATTTTGTATGGCAATCGATAACAGCCGCAAATTCAAAAAGAATCATATAATACTTTGCATACAGCCCTGAATTATACAGGTCTCAAGACCTGTCGTTTTTGGTGAACATCGGTTAAGGGAAAGGGGTAGTTTACCGGCAACGGTTTTTTATCAAAGGTAATTTTTTTCTATGGTAAACTATAACAGCCGCAAATTCAAAGAGAATCAAATGATGTTTTGCATACAGCTCTGTATTGTACAGTTCTCAATACCTATTGGTGTTGTTGAAGTTCGGTTAATTGAAAGGGGTAGTTTACCAGCACCGTTTTATGTTTTAAAAGGGTATTTTATATAGCAAACGATAAGAGCCGCAAATTCAAACAGACTCAAATACGTTTTTGCATACAGCCCTGATTTGTTGAGTACTAAAGACATGTTGTTTTTGGTGAAGATCGGTTAAGGGAAAGGGGTAGTCTACCGGCCACGTTTATTGTTTTATCAAGGGTATTTTGTATGGCAAACGATAACAGCCGCAAATTCAAACAGAATCATCTAATATTTTGCATACAGTACTGAATAGTAGAGTACTCAAGACCTTTCGTTTTTGTGAAGATCGGTTAAGGGAAAGTGGTAGTTTACCTGCAACGGTTTTTTATCAAGGGTAATTTTTTTCTATGGTAAACGATAACAGCCGCAAATTCAAACAGAATCAAATGATGTTTTGCATACAGCCCTGTGTTGTAGAGTTCTCGATACATATTGGTGTTTGTGAAGATCCGTTAAGGGAAAGGGGTAGTTTACCAGCAACGTTTTATGTTTTAAAAGGGTATTTTCTATGTCAAACGATAAGAGCTGTAAATTCAAACAGAATCAAACAAATTTGTTTGCATACAGCCCTTATTACTTGAGTAATAAAGACCTATTGTTTTTGGTGAAGATCGTTTAAGGGAAAGGGGTAGTTTACCGGCCACTTTTTTTGTTTTATCAAGGGTATTTTGTATGGCAAACTATAACAGCCGCAAATTCAAACAGAATCATCTAATATTTTGCATACAGTACTGAATAGTAGACGTCTCTAGATCTGCCGTTTTTGGTGAAGATCAGTTAAGGGAAAGGGGTAGTTTACCTGCAACGGTTTTTTATCAAGGGTAATTTTTTTCTATGGTACACGATAACAGCCGGAAATTCAAACAGAATCAAATGATGTTTTGCATACAGCTCTGTATTGTAGAGTTCTCAATACCTATTGGTGTTGGTGAAGATTGGTTAAGTGAAAAGGGTAGTTTACCGGCAACGTTTTATGTTTTAAAAGGGTATTTTCTATGGCAAACGATAAGAGCCTCAAATTCAAACAGAATAATATAGTATTTTGCATACGGCCCTGAAATGTAGAGTTCTCAAGACCTTTTGTTTTTGGTGATAATCGGTTAAGGGAATAGGGTTGTTTACAAGCAACATTTTATGTTTTATCAACGGTAATTTTTTATTTGAAGAACGATAACTGCCGTACATTAAAACAGAATGAACTACTCTTCTGCATACCTTTTTGAATTATACAGAACTCAAGGTCTGTTGATTTTGTTGATAATAGGTTAAGGGAAATGGGTAGTTTACCCGCAACGTTTTATTTTTTTAACAAGGGTATTTTTAATATGACGAACGATAACTGCCGTAAATTCAAAGAGAATCAACTAACGTTTTGCATACAGCCCTGAATTGTATAGTTCTCAAGGCCTATTGTTTTTGGTGAAGATCGGTTAATGGCGTAGGGTAGTTTACAAGCAACGTTTTATGTTTTATCAAGCGTGTTTTCTATGGCAAACGATAATAGCCGCAAATTCAAACAGAATCAAATAATTGTTTGCATACAGGCCTCAATTGTAGGGTACTCAAGACCTTTCGTTTTTGTGAAGATCGGTTAAGGGAAAGGGGTAGTTTACCAGATACATTTATGTTTTAACAAGGGTAATTTTTTATATGACGAACGATAACTGCCGTAAGTTCAAACAGAATCAACTAGGTTTTGCATACCTTTTTGGACTAAATAGAACTCAAGGTATGTTGATTTTGGTGAAGATCGGTTAAGGGAAAGGGGTAGTTTACCGGCCACGTTTCTTGTTTTATCAAGGGTATTTTGTATGGCAAAGGATAACAGCCGCAAATTCAAACAGAATAATATAATATTTTGCATAAGGCCCTGAAATGTAGTGTTCTCAAGACCTTTTGTTTTTGGTGATAATCGGTTAAGGGAATAGGGTAGTTTACCAGAAACATTTTATTTTTTATCAAGTGTAATTTCTTTACGAACGTTAACTGCTGTACGTTAAAAGAGAATCAACTACTCTTCTGCATACCTTTTTGAATTATACAGAACTCAAGGTCTGTTGATTTTGTTGAAGATCTGTTAAGGGAAAGTGGTAGTTTACCATCAACGTTTTATGTTTCAACAAGGGTATTTTTTTTATGACGAACGATAACTGCCGGAAATTCAAAGAGAATCAAATAATGTTTTGCATACAAACCTGAATTGTAGAGTTCGCACGACGTATTGTTTTTGGTGAAAATCGGTTAATGGAATAGGGTAGTTTACTAGCAACGTTTTATGTTTTATCAAGGGTGTTTTCTATGGCAAACGATAAGAGCCGCAAATTCAAACAGAATCAAATAATTGTTTGCATACAGGCCTCAATTGTAAAGTACTCAAGACCTTTCGTTTTTGTGAAGATCGGTTAAGGGAAAGTAGTAGTTTACCTGCAACGGTTTTTTATCAAGGGTAATTTTTTTCTATGGTAAACGATACAGCCGCAAATTCAAACAGAATCAAATGATGTTTTGCATACAGCCCTGTATTGTAGAGTTCTCAATACTTATTGGTGTTAGTGAAGATCCGTTAAGGGAAAGGGGTAGTTTACCAGCAACGTTTTATATTTTAAAAGGGTATTTTCTGTGTCAAACGATAAGAACCGCAAATTCAAACAGAATCAAACAAATTTTTGCATACAGCCCTGATTACTTAAGTAATAAAGACCTATTGTTTTTGGTGAAGATCGTTTAAGGGAAAGGGGTAGTTTACCGGCCACATTTTTTGTTTTATCAAGGGTATTTTGTATGGCAAACGATAACAGCCGCAAATTCAAACAGAATCATATAATGTTTTGCATACAGTCCTGAGTTGTAGAGGTCTCAAGACCTGTCGTTTTTGGTGAAGATCAGTTAAGGGAACGGGGTAGTTTACCTGTAACGGTTTTTTATCAAGGGTAATTTTTTTCTATGGTAAACGATAACAGCCGGAAATTCAAACAGAATCAAATGATGTTTTGCATACAGCTCTGTATTGTATTGTTCTCAATACCTATTGGTGTTGGTGAAGATCGGTTAAGTGAAAGGGGTAGTTTACCAGCAACGTTTTATGTTTTGAAAGGGTATTTTCTATGGCAAACGATAAGAGCCGCAAATTCAAACAGAATAATATAATATTTTGCATACGGCCCTGAAATGTAGATATCTGAAGACCCTTTGTTTTTGGTGATAATCGGTTAAGGGAATAGGGTTGTTTACCGGCAACATTTTATGTTTTATCAACGGTAATTTTTCATTTGAAGAACGATAACTGCCGTACATTAAAACAGAATGAACTACTCTTCTGCATACCTTTTTGAATTATACAGAACTCAAGGTCTGTTGATTTTGTTGATAATCGGTTATGGGAAAGGGGTAGTTTACCCGCAACGTTTTATGTTTTAACAAGGGTATTTTTACTATGACGAACGATAACTGCCGTAAATTCAACGAGAATCAACTAATGTTTTGCATACAGCCCTGAATTGTATAGTTCTCAAGACCTATTTTTTTTGGTGAAGTTCGGTTAATGGAGTAGGGTAGTTTACAAGCAACGTTTTATGTTTTATCAAGGGTGTTTTCTATGGCAAACGATAATAGCCGCAAATTCAAACAGAATCAAATAATTGTTTGCATACAGGCCTGAGTTGTAGAGTACCCAAGACCTGTCTTTTTTGGTGAAAATCGGTTAAGGGGAAGGGGTAGTTTACCTGCAACGGTTATTTATCAAGGGTAATTTTTTCTATAGCAAACTATAACAGCCGCAAATTCTAACAGAATCAAATGATGTTTTGCATACAGACCTGTATTGTAGAGTTCTCAAGATCTGTAGATATTGGTAAAGTTCGGGTAAGGGAAAGGAGTAGTTTACCTGTAACGTTTTATGTTTTAACAAGGGTATTTTTTATGGCAAAAGATAAGAGCCGCAAATTCAAACAGAATTAAATAACTATTTCTTTTATGAATTTGCTAACTGCTATAATTTTTTATTGTTCGACTAAGCTTTTCGTCATTACTGACATCTTCAGGTCTTATACAACGTCTATCAACTGTACGTTGTAGGCTTTGATACTTTAGGCCCCTCCCCTTATGTCATCGCCCCTCCTATTGGTTCTAGCTGCTACCGCTCTTCACGGGAACTTTGTCTACCTTTTTCCGTTAGGGATTTTTCTAACGTCCGTCAAATTGTTTTAAGAATCTCCCGTTAATTTCTTCATTCTTGACTTATAATTTTTTTGTAACCTTTTACATTTCGTCATTTTTTAGTGTGTTATTCTTATTATTTTAATTTATTTTTGTTTATTGTTTAATATATAATAAAATATTTCTTCATTTGTAAAATCCACTTTTATATTTATTACTTTATTTTTATCTTCTTTTTTAACATGAAGTATTTCTAGTTCTTCTATTAATTTTCTTTTTTGCGGATTTTTTTCTATTTTGATTATTTCCATATTTTCATTGGGATTTATGAATTTATGGCCTGATTCGTTGAAATGTCTTGCATATAGTGAGTTCGTTACTCTAACCCCTTCTCCTTTTGCGTGTTCATTCATTCTAATTTTAAATTTTCTTCCAGTTTCGCCCAGATATATCTTATTACATTCCCCACATTTTAATTTGTATACGCCGCTTTTTTCTGTTAATGGAATTTCTTCTGTTTTATCATTTTTTATATATTCGAATACATTTTTCATTTTCTTTATTCCTATCTGTATTTCATAATTTTCGAAACATTTTTGTTTGATATCCTATGTATGTTATTGGTCCTTTATATTTCTTTTCTTCATTTGTTTTTTCTTTTTTGTTATTTTCTATTTCTTTATTTCCTCTATTTTCTTAACTATTCTATTAATTATTTTAGGGTTGTAATTATTATTTTTTGCTATTTGTTGTATTTTCTTTAATTCTTTTTGTTTGAGTTCTTCATTTTCTAGATAATTTATAGCTCTATAGCAAAATGAATTTAATGCTGCCTTTTTATAATTGACTGGATGATATGATTCTTGTGGAATTATTAAATCTGAGTATGTTTCTTTCCTATATATATATATCGAATTTGAGTTTGTTATCTTCAATTTTTATATTGATATCCAGGAAATTAATTTCTAATCCTCCAATTTCTTCTTGAAGTTTTTTTTTTTTCTATGTTATTTAGTTGTTCCGTAAATTTTTTAAATTCATTTACTTCACCTTCCCAAACTATTAGTATGTCATCTACATACCTGATCCATTTTTTAATTCTTCTTTCTTTATCTATATCTTTTAAAATTTTGATTTCAAAGCTATTCATGAATATCTCTGCCATTAATGGTGAAAGCGGTGATCCCATTGGTAATCCATTTTCTTGTATGTAAAATTTGTTATTAAATCTGAAGTATTTCTGGCTTAGGCATAATTCTAATCCTTCTATTATTTCGTTTTTCCATTCTACATTACATAATTTGTTTTTATTAAATAATAAAATTCAAACAGAATCAAATAATTGTTTGCATACAGACATGAATTGTAGAGTACTCAAGACCATTCGTTTTTGGTGAAGATCGGGTAAGGGAAGGGGTAGTTTACCGGCAACGGTTTTTTATCAAGGGTAATTTTTTTCTATGGTAAACGATAACAGCCGCAAATTCAAAAAGAATCAAATGATGTTTTGCATACAGCCCTGTATTGTAGAGTTCTCAATACCTATTGGTGTTGGTGAAGATTGGTTAAAAGAAAGGGGTAGTTTACCAGCAACGTTTTATGTTTTAAAAGGGTATTTTCTATGGCAAACGATAAGAGCCGCATATTCAAACAGAATCAAATAGGTTATTGCATACTGCCCTGATTTATTGAGTACTAATGATCTGTTGTTTTTGGTGAAGATCGGTTAAGGGAAAGGGGTAGTTTACCAGCCACGTTTTTTTGTTTTATGAAGGGTATTTTATATGGCAAACGATAACAGCTGTAAATTCAAACAGAATCATATAATATTTTGCATGCAGCCCTGCAATGCAGAGATCTCAAGACCTGTTGGTTTTGGTGAAGATCGGTTAAGGGAATAGGGTAGTTTACCGGAAACATTTTATGTTTTATCAAGGGTAGTTTTTTTCTATAACAGCCGCAAATTCTAACAGAATCAAATAAATGTTTTGCATACAGCCCTGTATTGTAGAGTTCTCAATACCTATTGGTGTTGGTGAAGATCGGTTAAGGGAAAGTGGTATTTTACCAGCAACATTTTATGTTTTAACAAGGGTAATTTTTTATATGACGAACGATAACTGCCTTAAATTCAAACAGAATCAACTAGGTTTTTGCATACCTTTTTCGACTAAAGAAAACTCAAGGTCTGTTGATTTTGTTGAAGATCGGTTAAGGGAAGGGGTAGTTTATCAGCAACGATTTATGTTTTAAAAAGGGTAATTTTTTTTTTGACGAACGATAACTGCCGAAAATTCAATGAGAATCAAATAATTTTTTTCACCCTTTCCTGAGATGCAGAGAGCTCAAGGTCTATTGATGTTTTGTTTTTTGTTTTATCAAGGGTATTTTGTATGGCAAACGATAACAGCCGCAAATTCAAACAGAATAATATAATATTTTGCATAATGCCCTGAATTGTAGATTTCTCAAGAACATTTGTTTTTGGTGATAATCGGTTAAGGAAAAGGGGTAGTTTACCAGCAACGGTGTTTTATCAAGGTTAATTTTTTTGTATGGTAAACGATAACAGCCGCAAATTCAAACAGAATCAAATGATGTTTTGCATACAGCCCTGTATTGTAGAGTTCTCAATACCTATTATTGTTGGTGAAGATCGGTTAAGGGAAAGGGTAGTTTACCAGCAACGTTTTATGTTTTAAAAGGGTATTTTTTATGGCAAACTATAAGAGCCGAAAAATTCAAACAGAATAAAATAAGTGTTTGCATACAGCCCTGATTTCTTGAGTACTAAAGACCTGTTGTTTTTGGTGAAGATCGGTTAAGGTAAAAGGGGAGTTTACCAGCCTCGTTTTTTGTTTTATCAACGGTATTTTATATGGCAAACGATAACAGCCGCAAATTGAAACAGAATCATATAATATTTTGCATACAATCCTGAAATGTAGAGTTCTCAAGACCTGTTGGTTTTGGTGAAGATCGGTTAAGGGAATAGGGTAGTTTACCTGCAACATTTTATGTTTTATCAAGGGCAATTTTTTTATGACGAATGATAACTGCCGTTCATTAAAACAGAATCAACTACCCTTCTGCATACATTTTTGAATTGTACAGAACTCAAGGTCTGTTGATTTTGTTGAAGATCGGTTAAGGGAAAGGGGTAGTTTGTTTAAACCGTGCAACGTTTTATGTTTTAACAAGGGTATTTTTTCTATGACGAACGATAACTGCCGTAAATTTAAAAGAGAATCAAATAATTGTTTGCATACAGGACTGAATTGTAGAGTACTCAAGACCTGTCGCTTTTGGTGAAGATCGGTTAAGGGGAGGGTAGTTTACCAGCAACGGTTTTTTATCAAGTGGAATTTTTTTCTATGGTAAACGATAACAGAATCAATTGATGTTTTGCATACACCCCTCTATTATAGAGTTCTCAATAACTATTGGTGTTGGTGAAGATCGATTAAGATAAAGGGGTAGTTTACCGGCAACATTTTATGTTGTAACAAGAGAAATGTTTCCATGACGAACGATAACTGCCGCACATTCAAACAGAATGAAATATTTTTTTGAATGCATCCCTGAATTGTTGAGGACGGAAGGTCTATTGATTTTGGAGAAGATCGGTTAAGAGAAAGGGGTAGTTTACCTGAAACATTTTATGATTTAACAAGAGTAAAGTACTTAATATTTATAAATAAAATATCCTGAAAAGAAGCTCATAGTAATCCACTGTAGAAACGTAGATGAATTATCTATAAATAAAGAGGTTAGGTGAACGGGTTGGGGGTAATTTTCTATTATTAAAAATTATAGTTGAAGGTGGAGGGAAGAATTTTTTATATGTGTGCTACGTTATCGGCAACAAAGAAGTAGTTTTTTTTGTTAAAATTGATTCCCGAGCTCTTTAGCCGTAATCCAATGTTTTCTGCAAATCCAGACTTTTTGGCGTGCCATTGACTGCCATCATCGGTGAAAATCGAGTGCGGAAACGTGAGGTGGTATACGTTAGTGACCACAGTACTGTGGTTAATGCTGAAGCAATAAGTAGAAACACGTAGTTTCTTTGGAAATATTTCATTTGGAATATGATTTTAAATATAAATCTTAGAACATGGAAGTCATGTATAGTTCTCCATACCGATTTTGTATATGACGAACGATAACTGCCGTAAATTCAAACAGAATCAACTACATTTTTGCATTCCTTTTTTAATTAAAGAGAACTCAAGGTTTGTTGATTTTGTTGAAGATCGGTTAAGGAAAAGGGGTAGTTTACCAGCAACATTTTATGTTTTAAGGAGGGTAATTTTCTTTGCGAAAGATAACTGCCGCAAATTCAAACAGAATCAAATAATTTTTTGCATACAGCCCTGTATTGTAGAGTTCTCAATACCTTTTGGTGTTGGTGAAGATCGGTTATGGGAAAGGGTAGTTTACCTGCAGCGTTTTATGTTTTAAAAGGGTATTTCTTATGGCAAACAATAAGAGCCGCAAATTCAAACAGAATCAAATACGTTTTTGCATACAGCCCTGTTCTGTTGAGTACTAAAAACCTATTGTTTTTGGTGAATATCGGTTAAGGGAAAGGGGTAGTTTACCGGACACGTGTTTTGTTTTATCATGGGTGTTTTATATGGGAAACGATAACAGCCGCAAATTCAAACAGAATCATATAATATTTTGCATACAGCCCTCAAATGTAGAGTTCTCAAGACCTGTTGTTTTTGGTGAAAATCGGTTAAGGGAATAGGGTTGTTTACCAGAAAAATTTTATGTTTTATCAAGGGTAATTTTTTTTTGACGAACGATAACTGCCGTACATTAAAACAGAATCAACTACTCTTCTGCATACCTTTTTAATTATACAGAACTCAAGGTCTGTTAATTTTGTTGAAGATCGGTTAAGGGAAAGGGGTAGTTTACCAGCAACGTTTTATGTTTAACAATGGTATTTTTTTTTGACGAACGATAACTACCGTAAATTCAAAGAGAATCAACTAATGTTTTGCATGCAGTCCTGAATTGTATAGTTCTCAAGACCTATTATTTTTGGTGAAGATCGGTTAATGGAGTAGGGTAGTTTACAAGCAACGTTTTATGTTTAATCAAGGGTGTTTTATATGGCAAACGATAACAGCCGCAAATTCAAACAGAATCAAATAATTGTTTGCATACAGGCCTGAATTGTAGAGTACCCACAACCTGACGTGTTTGGTGAAGATCGGTTAATGGCAAGGGGTAGTTTACCTGCAACGGTTTTTTATCAAGGGTAATTTTTACTTCCATATTCCTTAAGGAATGGAAGTATGGTGATGGCAAAAAAAATCGTGTTCGAGATTATTGCAGATTCTGATTCTACTACGCTCAAAACATGAAAAAAAGTCGTTTTTCGAAAAGTGTCTGTGTGTGTGTCTGTCTGTGTGTGTGTGTGTGTGTCTGTAGATTTTTTTTCTATGGCAAACGATAACTGCCGAAAATTCAAACAGAATCAAATAATTTTTTGCATATAGCCCTGATTTGTAGAGTAATCACGACCTATTGTTTTTGGTGAAGATCGGTTGAGGGAAAGGAGTAGTTTACCTGCAACGGTTTTTTTTTATCAAGGGAAATTTTTTTTTGGCAAACGATAACAGCCGCAAATTCAAACAGAATCAAATAATGTTTCTCATACGTCCCTGAATTGTAGAGGTCTCAAGGACTTTCAATTTTGGTGAAGATCGGTTAAGGGGAAGGGGTAGTTTACCAGCAACCTTTTACGTTTTAACAAGAGTAAAGTACTTGAAAATTTATTTAAACGTTTTGAAACAATGGTAATTGTTGAAAATAAAATAATGTTGTTGCCAGGCAATAAAATTATAATTTTTTCTTTTTAATGTAAATCATGAAAATGTATAAGAGAAAATATATCGCGCTTGGCAGGCGATATTAAGATTTAAATATAAATCTTAGAATATGGAAGACATATATGGTTCTCCATACCGATATTTTCTATAGTAAACGATAACAGCCGCAAATTCTAACAGAATCAAATGATGGTTTGCATACAGCCCTGTATTGTAGAGTTCTCAGTACCTATTGGTGTTGGTGAAGATCGGTTAATGGAAAGGGGTAGTTTACCAGCAACATTTTATGTTTTAACAAGGGTAATTTTTTATATGACGAACGATAACTGCCGTAAATTCAAACAGAATCAACTAGGTTTTTGCATACATTTTTGGACTAACGATAACTCAAGTTCTGTTGATGTTGTTGAAGATCGGTTAAGGGAAGGGGTAGTTTATCAGAAACGTTTTATGTTTTAAAAAAGGCAATTTTCTTTTGACGAAAGATAACTGCCGAAAATTCAGTGAGAATCAAATAATTTTTTGCACCGTGTCATGAGTTGCAGAGAGCTCAAGGTCTATAATTTTAAATATAAATCTTAGAACATGGAAGTCATGTATGGTTCTCCAGACCGATATTTTATCAAGGGTAATTGTGTTTGTTTTGCAAACGATAACAGCCGCAAATTCAAACAGAATCAAATAATGTATCGCACACAGGCCTGAATCGTAGAGGTCTGGTATGATCTGTAGATTTTGGTAAAGATCGGTTAAGGGGAAGGGGTATTTTACCTGCAACGTTTTATGTTTTAACAAGGGTATTTTATATGGCAAACGATAAGAGCCGCAAATTCAAACAGAGTTAAATAAGTTCTTGCATACAGCCCTGATTTTTTGAGTACTAAAGACCGACTGTTTTTGGTGAAGATCGTTGAAGGGAAAGGGGTAATTTACCGGCCACGTTTTTTGTTTTATCAAGGGTATTATGTATGGCAAACGATAAGAGACGCAAATTCAAACAGAATCAAATACGTTTTAGCATACAGCCCTGATTTCTTGAGTACTAAAGACCTATTGTTTTTGGTGAAGATCGTTTAAGGGAAAGCGGTAGTTTACCAGCCACGTTTTTTGTTTTATCAAGGGTATTTATTATGGCAAACGATAACACCCGCAAATTCAAACAGAATCATATAATATTTTTCATGCAACCCTGCAATGTAGAGTTCTCAAGACCTGTTGGTTTTGGTGAAGATCGGTTAAGGGAGTAGGGTAGTTTACAGGAAACATTTTATGTTTTATCAAGGGTAATTTTTTTTATGACGAACGTTAACTGCCGTACATTAAAACAGAATCAACTACTCTTCTGCATACCTTTTTGAATTATACAGAACTCAAGGTCTGTTGATTTTGTTGAAGATCGGTTAAGGGAAAGGGGTAGTTTACCAGCAACGTTTTATGTTTTAACAAGGCTATTTCTTTATATGACGAAACGATAACTGCCGTAAATGCAAAGAGAATCAAATAATGCTTTGCATACAGACCTGAATTGTAGAGTTCTCAAGACCTATTGTTTTGGTGAAGATCGGTTAATGGAATAGGGTAGTTTACTAGGAACGTTTTATGTTTTATCAAGGGTGTTTCATATGGCAAACGATAAGAGCCGCAAATTCAAACAGAATCAAATAATTGTTTGCATACAGGCATGAATTGTAGAGTACTCAAGACCTTTCGTTTTTGGTGAAGATCGGTTAAGGGAAGGGGTAGTTTACATGCAACGGTTTTTTATCAAGGGTAATTTTTTTCTATGGTAAACGATAACAGCCGCAAATTCAAACAGAATCAAATGATGTTTTGCATACCGCCCTATATTGTAGAGTTCTCAGTACCTGTTAGTGTCTGTGAAGATCGGTTATGGGAAAGGGTAGTTTACCTGCAACGTTTTATGTTTTAAAAGGGTATTTCTTATGGCAAACAATAAGAGTCGCAAATTCAAACAGAATCAAATACGTTTTTGCATACAGCCCTGTTCTGTTGAGTACTAAAAACCTATTGTTTTTGGTGAATATCGGTTAAGGGAAAGGGGTAGTTTACCGGACACGTGTTTTGTTTTATCATGGGTGTTTTATATGGGAAACGATAACAGCCGCAAATTCAAACAGAATCATATAATATTTTGCATACAGCCCTCAAATGTAGAGTTCTCAAGACCTGTTGTTTTTGGTGAAAATCGGTTAAGGGAATAGGGTTGTTTACCAGAAAAATTTTATGTTTTATCAAGGGTAATTTTTTTTTGACGAACGATAACTGCCGTACATTAAAACAGAATCAACTACTCTTCTGCATACCTTTTTAATTATACAGAACTCAAGGTCTGTTAATTTTGTTGAAGATCGGTTAAGGGAAAGGGGTAGTTTACCAGCAACGTTTTATGTTTAACAATGGTATTTTTTTTTGACGAACGATAACTACCGTAAATTCAAAGAGAATCAACTAATGTTTTGCATGCAGTCCTGAATTGTATAGTTCTCAAGACCTATTATTTTTGGTGAAGATCGGTTAATGGAGTAGGGTAGTTTACAAGCAACGTTTTATGTTTAATCAAGGGTGTTTTATATGGCAAACGATAACAGCCGCAAATTCAAACAGAATCAAATAATTGTTTGCATACAGGCCTGAATTGTAGAGTACCCACAACCTGACGTGTTTGGTGAAGATCGGTTAATGGTAAGGGGTAGTTTACCTGCAACGGTTTTTTATCAAGGGTAATTTTTACTTCCATATTCCTTAAGGAATGGAAGTATGGTGATGGCAAAAAAAATCGTGTTCGAGATTATTGCAGATTATGATTCTACTACGCTCAAAACATGAAAAAAAGTCGTTTTTCGAAAAGTGTCTGTGTGTGTGTCTGTCTGTGTGTGTGTGTGTGTGTCTGTAGATTTTTTTTCTATGGCAAACGATAACTGCCGAAAATTCAAACAGAATCAAATAATTTTTTGCATATAGCCCTGATTTGTAGAGTAATCACGACCTATTGTTTTTGGTGAAGATCGGTTGAGGGAAAGGAGTAGTTTACCTGCAACGGTTTTTTTTTATCAAGGGAAATTTTTTTTTGGCAAACGATAACAGCCGCAAATTCAAACAGAATCAAATAATGTTTCTCATACGTCCCTGAATTGTAGAGGTCTCAAGGACTTTCGATTTTGGTGAAGATCGGTTAAGGGGAAGGGGTAGTTTACCAGCAACCTTTTACGTTTTAACAAGAGTAAAGTACTTGAAAATTTATTTAAACGTTTTGAAACAATGGTAATTGTTGAAAATAAAATAATGTTGTTGCCAGGCAATAAAATTATAATTTTTTCTTTTTAATGTAAATCATGAAAATGTATAAGAGAAAATATATCGCGCTTGGCAGGCGATATTAAGATTTAAATATAAATCTTAGAATATGGAAGACATATATGGTTCTCCATACCGATATTTTCTATAGTAAACGATAACAGCCGCAAATTCTAACAGAATCAAATGATGGTTTGCATACAGCCCTGTATTGTAGAGTTCTCAGTACCTATTGGTGTTGGTGAAGATCGGTTAATGGAAAGGGGTAGTTTACCAGCAACATTTTATGTTTTAACAAGGGTAATTTTTTATATGACGAACGATAACTGCCGTAAATTCAAACAGAATCAACTAGGTTTTTGCATACATTTTTGGACTAACGATAACTCAAGTTCTGTTGATGTTGTTGAAGATCGGTTAAGGGAAGGGGTAGTTTATCAGAAACGTTTTATGTTTTAAAAAAGGTAATTTTCTTTTGACGAAAGATAACTGCCGAAAATTCAGTGAGAATCAAATAATTTTTTGCACCGTGTCCTGAGTTGCAGAGAGCTCAAGGTCTATAATTTTAAATATAAATCTTAGAACATGGAAGTCATGTATGGTTCTCCAGACCGATATTTTATCAAGGGTAATTGTGTTTGTTTTGCAAACGATAACAGCCGCAAATTCAAACAGAATCAAATAATGTTTCGCACACAGGCCTGAATCGTAGAGGTCTGGTATGATCTGTAGATTTTGGTAAAGATCGGTTAAGGGAAATGGGTAGTTTACCTGCAACGTTTTATGTTTTAACAAGGGTATTTTATATGGCAAACGATAAGAGCCGCAAATTCAAACAGAGTTAAATAAGTTCTTGCATACAGCCCTGATTTCTTGAGTACTAAAGACCGACTGTTTTTGGTGAAGATCGTTGAAGGGAAAGGGGTAATTTACCGGCCACGTTTTTTGTTTTATCAAGGGTATTATGTATGGCAAACGATAAGAGACGCAAATTCAAACAGAATCAAATACGTTTTAGCATACAGCCCTGATTTCTTGAGTACTAAAGACCAATTGTTTTTGGTGAAGATCGTTTAAGGGAAAGCGGTAGTTTACCAGCCACGTTTTTTGTTTTATCAAGGGTATTTATTATAGCAAACGATAACACCCGCAAATTCAAACAGAATCATATAATATTTTTCATGCAACCCTGCAATGTAGAGTTCTCAAGACCTGTTGGTTTTGGTGAAGATCGGTTAAGGGAGTAGGGTAGTTTACAGGAAACATTTTATGTTTTATCAAGGGTAATTTTTTTTATGACGAACGTTAACTGCCGTACATTAAAACAGAATCAACTACTCTTCTGCATACCTTTTTGAATTATACAGAACTCAAGGTCTGTTGATTTTGTTGAAGATCGGTTAAGGGAAAGGGGTAGTTTACCAGCAACGTTTTATGTTTTAACAAGGCTATTTCTTTATATGACGAAACGATAACTGCCGTAAATGCAAAGAGAATCAAATAATGCTTTGCATACAGACCTGAATTGTAGAGTTCTCAAGACCTATTGTTTTGGTGAAGATCGGTTAATGGAATAGGGTAGTTTACTAGGAACGTTTTATGTTTTATCAAGGGTGTTTCATATGGCAAACGATAAGAGCCGCAAATTCAAACAGAATCAAATAATTGTTTGCATACAGGCATGAATTGTAGAGTACTCAAGACCTTTCGTTTTTGGTGAAGATCGGTTAAGGGAAGGGGTAGTTTACATGCAACGGTTTTTTATCAAGGGTAATTTTTTTCTATGGTAAACGATAACAGCCGCAAATTCAAACAGAATCAAATGATGTTTTGCATACCGCCCTATATTGTAGAGTTCTCAGTACCTGTTAGTGTCTGTGAAGATCGGTTATGGGAAAGGGTAGTTTACCTGCAACGTTTTATGTTTTAAAAGGGTATTTCTTATGGCAAACAATAAGAGTCGCAAATTCAAACAGAATCAAATACGTTTTTGCATACAGCCCTGTTCTGTTGATTACTAAAAACCTATTGTTTTTGGTGAATATCGGTTAAGGGAAAGGGGTAGTTTACCGGACACGTGTTTTGTTTTATCATGGGTATTTTATATGGGAAACGATAACAGCCGCAAATTCAAACAGAATCATATAATATTTTGCATACAGCCCTCAAATGTAGAGTTCTCAAGACCTGTTGTTTTTGGTGAAAATCGGTTAAGGGAATAGGGTTGTTTACCAGAAAAATTTTATGTTTTATCAAGGGTAATTTTTTTTTGACGAACGATAACTGCCGTACATTAAAACAGAATCAACTACTCTTCTGCATACCTTTTTAATTATACAGAACTCAAGGTCTGTTAATTTTGTTGAAGATCGGTTAAGGGAAGGGGTAGTTTACCAGCAACGTTTTATGTTTTAACAATGGTATTTTTTTTTGACGAACGATAACTACCGTAAATTCAAAGAGAATCAACTAATGTTTTGCATGCAGTCCTGAATTGTATAGTTCTCAAGACCTATTATTTTTGGTGAAGATCGGTTAATGGAGTAGGGTAGTTTACAAGCAACGTTTTATGTTTAATCAAGGGTGTTTTATATGGCAAACGATAACAGCCGCAAATTCAAACAGAATCAAATAATTGTTTGCATACAGGCCTGAATTGTAGAGTACCCACAACCTGACGTGTTTGGTGAAGATCGGTTAATGGTAAGGGGTAGTTTACCTGCAACGGTTTTTTATCAAGGGTAATTTTTACTTCCATATTCCTTAAGGAATGGAAGTATGGTGATGGCAAAAAAAATCGTGTTCGAGATTATTGCAGATTCTGATTCTACTACGCTCAAAACATGAAAAAAAGTCGTTTTTCGAAAAGTGTCTGTGTGTGTGTCTGTCTGTGTGTGTGTGTGTGTGTCTGTAGATTTTTTTTCTATGGCAAACGATAACTGCCGAAAATTCAAACAGAATCAAATAATTTTTTGCATATAGCCCTGATTTGTAGAGTAATCACGACCTATTGTTTTTGGTGAAGATCGGTTGAGGGAAAGGAGTAGTTTACCTGCAACGGTTTTTTTTTATCAAGGGAAATTTTTTTTTGGCAAACGATAACAGCCGCAAATTCAAACAGAATCAAATAATGTTTCTCATACGTCCCTGAATTGTAGAGGTCTCAAGGACTTTCGATTTTGGTGAAGATCGGTTAAGGGGAAGGGGTAGTTTACCAGCAACCTTTTACGTTTTAACAAGAGTAAAGTACTTGAAAATTTATTTAAACGTTTTGAAACAATGGTAATTGTTGAAAATAAAATAATGTTGTTGCCAGGCAATAAAATTATAATTTTTTCTTTTTAATGTAAATCATGAAAATGTATAAGAGAAAATATATCGCGCTTGGCAGGCGATATTAAGATTTAAATATAAATCTTAGAATATGGAAGACATATATGGTTCTCCATACCGATATTTTCTATAGTAAACGATAACAGCCGCAAATTCTAACAGAATCAAATGATGGTTTGCATACAGCCCTGTATTGTAGAGTTCTCAGTACCTATTGGTGTTGGTGAAGATCGGTTAATGGAAAGGGGTAGTTTACCAGCAACATTTTATGTTTTAACAAGGGTAATTTTTTATATGACGAACGATAACTGCCGTAAATTCAAACAGAATCAACTAGGTTTTTGCATACATTTTTGGACTAACGATAACTCAAGTTCTGTTGATGTTGTTGAAGATCGGTTAAGGGAAGGGGTAGTTTATCAGAAACGTTTTATGTTTTAAAAAAGGTAATTTTCTTTTGACGAAAGATAACTGCCGAAAATTCAGTGAGAATCAAATAATTTTTTGCACCGTGTCCTGAGTTGCAGAGAGCTCAAGGTCTATAATTTTAAATATAAATCTTAGAACATGGAAGTCATGTATGGTTCTCCAGACCGATATTTTATCAAGGGTAATTGTGTTTGTTTTGCAAACGATAACAGCCGCAAATTCAAACAGAATCAAATAATGTTTCGCACACAGGCCTGAATCGTAGAGGTCTGGTATGATCTGTAGATTTTGGTAAAGATCGGTTAAGGGAAAGGGGTAGTTTACCTGCAACGTTTTATGTTTTAACAAGGGTATTTTATATGGCAAACGATAAGAGCCGCAAATTCAAACAGAGTTAAATAAGTTCTTGCATACAGCCCTGATTTTTTGAGTACTAAAGACCGACTGTTTTTGGTGAAGATCGTTGAAGGGAAAGGGGTAATTTACCGGCCACGTTTTTTGTTTTATCAAGGGTATTATGTATGGCAAACGATAAGAGACGCAAATTCAAACAGAATCAAATACGTTTTAGCATACAGCCCTGATTTCTTGAGTACTAAAGACCTATTGTTTTTGGTGAAGATCGTTTAAGGGAAAGCGGTAGTTTACCAGCCACGTTTTTTGTTTTATCAAGGGTATTTATTATGGCAAACGATAACACCCGCAAATTCAAACAGAATCATATAATATTTTTCATGCAACCCTGCAATGTAGAGTTCTCAAGACCTGTTGGTTTTGGTGAAGATCGGTTAAGGGAGTAGGGCAGTTTACAGGAAACATTTTATGTTTTATCAAGGGTAATTTTTTTTATGACGAACGTTAACTGCCGTACATTAAAACAGAATCAACTACTCTTCTGCATACCTTTTTGAATTATACAGAACTCAAGGTCTGTTGATTTTGTTGAAGATCGGTTAAGGGAAAGGGGTAGTTTACCAGCAACGTTTTATGTTTTAACAAGGCTATTTCTTTATATGACGAAACGATAACTGCCGTAAATGCAAAGAGAATCAAATAATGCTTTGCATACAGACCTGAATTGTAGAGTTCTCAAGACCTATTGTTTTGGTGAAGATCGGTTAATGGAATAGGGTAGTTTACTAGGAACGTTTTATGTTTTATCAAGGGTGTTTCATATGGCAAACGATAAGAGCCGCAAATTCAAACAGAATCAAATAATTGTTTGCATACAGGCATGAATTGTAGAGTACTCAAGACCTTTCGTTTTTGGTGAAGATCGGTTAAGGGAAGGGGTAGTTTACATGCAACGGTTTTTTATCAAGGGTAATTTTTTTCTATGGTAAACGATAACAGCCGCAAATTCAAACAGAATCAAATGATGTTTTGCATACCGCCCTATATTGTAGAGTTCTCAGTACCTGTTAGTGTCTGTGAAGATCGGTTAAGTGAAAGGGGTAGTTTACCAGCAACGTTTTATGTTTTAAAAGGGTATTTTGTATGGCAAACGATAAGAGCCGCAAACTCAAACAGAATCAAATAAGTTTTTGCATGCAGCCCTGATGTGTTGAGTGCTAAAGACCTGTTGTTTTTGGTGAAGATCGTTTTTGAGGGAAAGTGGTAGTTTACCAGCCACGTTTTTTGTTTTATCAAGGGTATTTTGTATGGCAAACGATAACAGCCGCAAATTCAAACAAAATCATATAATATTTTGCATACAGCCCTCAAATGTAGAGTTATCAAGACCTGTTGTTTTTGGTGAAAATCGGTTAAGGGAATAGGGCTGTTTACCAGCAACATTTTATGTTTTATCAAGTGTAATTTTTTTTTGACGAACGATAACTGCCGTACATTAAAACAGAATTAACTACTCTTCTTCATACTTTTTTGAATTATACAGAACTCAAGGTCTGTTGATTTTGTTGAAGATCGGTTAAGGGAAAGGGGTAGTTTACAAGCAACGTTTTATGTTTTATCAAGGGTGTTTTATATGGCAAACGATAACAGCCGCAAATTCAAACAGAATCAAATAATTGTTTGCATACAGGCCTGAATTGTAGAGTACCCAAGACCTGTCGTTTTTGGTGAAAATCGGTTAAGGGAAAGGGGTAGTTTACCGGCAACGGTTTTTTATCAAGCATAATTTTTTTCTATAGTAAACGATAACAGCCGCAAATTCTAACAGAATCAAATGATGTTTTGCATACAGCCCTGAATTGTAGAGTTCTCAATACCTGTTGGTGTTGGTGAAGATTGGTTAAGGGAAAGTGGTAGTTTACCAGCAACATTTTATGTTTCAACAAAGGTAATTTTTTATATGACGAACTATAACTGCCGTAAATTCAAACAGAATCAACTAGGTTTTTGCATACCTTTTTGGATTAAGAGAACTCAAGGTCTGTTGATTTTGTTGAAGATCGGTTAAGGGAAGGGGTAGTTTATCAGCAACGTTTTATGTTTTAAAAAGGGTAATTTTTTTTTGACGAACGATAACTGCCGAAAATTCAATGAGAATCAAATAATTTTTTGCACCCTTTCCTGAGTTGCAGAGAGCTCAAGGTCTGTTGATTTTGGTGAAGATCGGTAAAGGGAAAGGGGTAGTTTACCTGCAACATTTTATGTTGTAACAAGAGAAATGTTTCCATGACGAACGATAACTACCGCACATTCAAACAGAATCAAATATTTTTTTGCATGCTTCCCTGAATTGTAGAGGACGGAAGGTCTCTTGATTTTGGAGAAGATCGGTTAAGAGAAAGGGGTAGTTACCTGAAACTTTTTATGATTTAACAACAGTAAAGTACTGAATTTTTATAAATAAAGTATCCTGATAAGAAGCTCATAGTAATCCACTGTAGAAACGTAGATGAATTATCTATAAATAAAGAGGTTAGGTGAACGGGTTGGGGGTAATTTTCTATTATTAAAAATTATAGTTGAAGGTGGAGGGAAGAATTTTTTATATGTGTGCTACGTTATCGGCAACAAAGAAGTAGTTTTTTTTTTGTTAAAATTGATTCCCGAGCTCTTTAGCCGTAGTCCAATGTTTTCTGCAAATCCAGACTTTTTGGCGTGCCATTGACTGCCATCATCGGTGAAAATCGAGTGCGGAAACGTGAGGTGGTATACGTTAGTGACCACAGTAGTGTGGTTAATGCTGAAGAAATAAGTAGAAACACGTAGTTTCTTTGGAAATATTTCATTTGGAATATGATTTTAAATATGAATCTTAGAACATGGAAGTCATGTATAGTTCTCCATACCGATTTTTTATATGACGAACGATAACTGCCGTAAATTCAAACAGAATCAACTACATTTTTGCATTCCTTTTTTAATTAAAGAGAACTCAAGGTTTGTTGATTTTGTTGAAGATCGGTTAAGGAAAAGGGGTAGTTTACCAGCAACATTTTATGTTTTAAGGAGGGTAATTTTCTTTGCGAAAGATAACTGCCGCAAATTCAAACAGAATCAAATAATTTTTTGCATACAGCCCTGTATTGTAGAGTTCTCAATACCTTTTGGTGTTGGTGAAGATCGGTTATGGGAAAGGGTAGTTTACCTGCAACGTTTTATGTTTTAAAAGGGTATTTCTTATGGCAAACAATAAGAGCCGCAAATTCAAACAGAATCAAATACGTTTTTGCATACAGCCCTGTTCTGTTGAGTACTAAAAACCTATTGTTTTTGGTGAATATCGGTTAAGGGAAAGGGGTAGTTTACCGGACACGTGTTTTGTTTTATCATGGGTGTTTTATATGGGAAACGATAACAGCCGCAAATTCAAACAGAATCATATAATATTTTGCATACAGCCCTCAAATGTAGAGTTCTCAAGACCTGTTGTTTTTGGTGAAAATCGGTTAAGGGAATAGGGTTGTTTACCAGAAAAATTTTATGTTTTATCAAGGGTAATTTTTTTTTGACGAACGATAACTGCCGTACATTAAAACAGAATCAACTACTCTTCTGCATACCTTTTTAATTATACAGAACTCAAGGTCTGTTAATTTTGTTGAAGATCGGTTAAGGGAAAGGGGTAGGTTACCAGCAACGTTTTATGTTTTAACAATGGTATTTTTTTTTGACGAACGATAACTACCGTAAATTCAAAGAGAATCAACTAATGTTTTGCATGCAGTCCTGAATTGTATAGTTCTCAAGACCTATTATTTTTGGTGAAGATCGGTTAATGGAGTAGGGTAGTTTACAAGCAACGTTTTATGTTTAATCAAGGGTGTTTTATATGGCAAACGATAACAGCCGCAAATTCAAACAAAACCAAATAATTGTTTGCATACAGGCCTGAATTGTAGAGTACCCACAACCTGACGTGTTTGGTGAAGATCGGTTAATGGTAAGGGGTAGTTTACCTGCAACGGTTTTTTATCAAGGGTAATTTTTACTTCCATATTCCTTAAGGAATGGAAGTATGGTGATGGCAAAAAAAATCGTGTTCGAGATTATTGCAGATTCTGATTCTACTACGCTCAAAACATGAAAAAAAGTCGTTTTTCGAAAAGTGTCTGTGTGTGTGTCTGTCTGTGTGTGTGTGTGTGTGTCTGTAGATTTTTTTTCTATGGCAAACGATAACTGCCGAAAATTCAAACAGAATCAAATAATTTTTTGCATATAGCCCTGATTTGTAGAGTAATCACGACCTATTGTTTTTGGTGAAGATCGGTTGAGGGAAAGGAGTAGTTTACCTGCAACGGTTTTTTTTTTATCAAGGGAAATTTTTTTTTGGCAAACGATAACAGCCGCAAATTCAAACAGAATCAAATAATGTTTCTCATACGTCCCTGAATTGTAGAGGTCTCAAGGACTTTCGATTTTGGTGAAGATCGGTTAAGGGGAAGGGGTAGTTTACCAGCAACCTTTTACGTTTTAACAAGAGTAAAGTACTTGAAAATTTATTTAAACGTTTTGAAACAATGGTAATTGTTGAAAATAAAATAATGTTGTTGCCAGGCAATAAAATTATAATTTTTTCTTTTTAATGTAAATCATGAAAATGTATAAGAGAAAATATATCGCGCTTGGCAGGCGATATTAAGATTTAAATATAAATCTTAGAATATGGAAGACATATATGGTTCTCCATACCGATATTTTCTATAGTAAACGATAACAGCCGCAAATTCTAACAGAATCAAATGATGGTTTGCATACAGCCCTGTATTGTAGAGTTCTCAGTACCTATTGGTGTTGGTGAAGATCGGTTAATGGAAAGGGGTAGTTTACCAGCAACATTTTATGTTTTAACAAGGGTAATTTTTTATATGACGAACGATAACTGCCGTAAATTCAAACAGAATCAACTAGGTTTTTGCATACATTTTTGGACTAACGATAACTCAAGTTCTGTTGATGTTGTTGAAGATCGGTTAAGGGAAGGGGTAGTTTATCAGAAACGTTTTATGTTTTAAAAAAGGTAATTTTCTTTTGACGAAAGATAACTGCCGAAAATTCAGTGAGAATCAAATAATTTTTTGCACCGTGTCCTGAGTTGCAGAGAGCTCAAGGTCTATAATTTTAAATATAAATCTTAGAACATGGAAGTCATGTATGGTTCTCCAGACCGATATTTTATCAAGGGTAATTGTGTTTGTTTTGCAAACGATAACAGCCGCAAATTCAAACAGAATCAAATAATGTATCGCACACAGGCCTGAATCGTAGAGGTCTGGTATGATCTGTAGATTTTGGTAAAGATCGGTTAAGGGGAAGGGGTAGTTTACCTGCAACGTTTTATGTTTTAACAAGGGTATTTTATATGGCAAACGATAAGAGCCGCAAATTCAAACAGAGTTAAATAAGTTCTTGCATACAGCCCTGATTTTTTGAGTACTAAAGACCGACTGTTTTTGGTGAAGATCGTTGAAGGGAAAGGGGTAATTTACCGGCCACGTTTTTTGTTTTATCAAGGGTATTATGTATGGCAAACGATAAGAGACGCAAATTCAAACAGAATCAAATACGTTTATCATACAGCCCTGATTTCTTGAGTACTAAAGACCTATTGTTTTTGGTGAAGATCGTTTAAGGGAAAGCGGTAGTTTACCAGCCACGTTTTTTGTTTTATCAAGGGTATTTATTATGGCAAACGATAACACCCGCAAATTCAAACAGAATCATATAATATTTTTCATGCAACCCTGCAATGTAGAGTTCTCAAGACCTGTTGGTTTTGGTGAAGATCGGTTAAGGGAGTAGGGTAGTTTACAGGAAACATTTTATGTTTTATCAAGGGTAATTTTTTTTATGACGAACGTTAACTGCCGTACATTAAAACAGAATCAACTACTCTTCTGCATACCTTTTTGAATTATACAGAACTCAAGGTCTGTTGATTTTGTTGAAGATCGGTTAAGGGAAAGGGGTAGTTTACCAGCAACGTTTTATGTTTTAACAAGGCTATTTCTTTATATGACTTAACGATAACTGCCGTAAATGCAAAGAGATTCAAATAATGCTTTGCATACAGACCTGAATTGTAGAGTTCTCAAGACCTATTGTTTTGGTGAAGATCGGTTAATGGAATAGGGTAGTTTACTAGGAACGTTTTATGTTTTATCAAGGGTGTTTCATATGGCAAACGATAAGAGCCGCAAATTCAAACAGAATCAAATAATTGTTTGCATACAGGCATGAATTGTAGAGTACTCAAGACCTTTCGTTTTTGGTGAAGATCGGTTAAGGGAAGGGGTAGTTTACATGCAACGGTTTTTTATCAAGGGTAATTTTTTTCTATGGTAAACGATAACAGCCGCAAATTCAAACAGAATCAAATGATGTTTTGCATACCGCCCTATATTGTAGAGTTCTCAGTACCTGTTAGTGTCTGTGAAGATCGGTTAAGTGAAAGGGGTAGTTTACCAGCAACGTTTTATGTTTTAAAAGGGTATTTTGTATGGCAAACGATAAGAGCCGCAAACTCAAACAGAATCAAATAAGTTTTTGCATACAGCCCTGATGTGTTGAGTACTAAAGACCTGTTGTTTTTGGTGAAGATCGTTTTTGAGGGAAAGTGGTAGTTTACCAGCCACGTTTTTTGTTTTATCAAGGGTATTTTGTATGGCAAACGATAACAGCCGCAAATTCAAACAAAATCATATAATATTTTGCATACAGCCCTCAAATGTAGAGTTATCAAGACCTGTTGTTTTTGGTGAAAATCGGTTAAGGGAATAGGGCTATTTACCAGCAACATTTTATGTTTTATCAAGTGTAATTTTTTTTTGACGAACGATAACTGGCGTACATTCAAACAGAATTAACTACTCTTCTTCATACCTTTTTGAATTATACAGAACTCAAGGTCTGTTGATTTTGTTGAAGATCGGTTAAGGGAAAGGGGTAGTTTACAAGCAACGTTTTATGTTTTATCAAGGGTGTTTTATATGGCAAACGATAACAGCCGCAAATTCAAACAGAATCAAATAATTGTTTGCATACAGGCCTGAATTGTAGAGTACCCAAGACCTGTCGTTTTTGGTGAAAATCGGTTAAGGGAAAGGGGTAGTTAACCGGCAACGGTTTTTTATCAAGCATAATTTTTTTCTATAGTAAACGATAACAGCCGCAAATTCTAACAGAATCAAATGATGTTTTGCATACAGCCCTGAATTGTAGAGTTCTCAATACCTATTGGTGTTGGTGAAGATTGGTTAAGGGAAAGTGGTAGTTTACCAGCAACATTTTATGTTTCAACAAAGGTAATTTTTTATATGACGAACTATAACTGCCGTAAATTCAAACAGAATCAACTAGGTTTTTGCATACCTTTTTGGATTAAGAGAACTCAAGGTCTGTTGATTTTGTTGAAGATCGGTTAAGGGAAGGGGTAGTTTATCAGCAACGTTTTATGTTTTAAAAAGGGTAATTTTTTTTTGACGAACGATAACTGCCGAAAATTCAATGAGAATCAAATAATTTTTTGCACCCTTTCCTGAGTTGCAGAGAGCTCAAGGTCTGTTGATTTTGGTGAAGATCGGTAAAGGGAAAGGGGTAGTTTACCTGCAACATTTTATGTTGTAACAAGAGAAATGTTTCCATGACGAACGATAACTACCGCACATTCAAACAGAATCAAATATTTTTTTGCATGCTTCCCTGAATTGTAGAGGACGGAAGGTCTCTTGATTTTGGAGAAGATCGGTTAAGAGAAAGGGGTAGTTACCTGAAACTTTTTATGATTTAACAACAGTAAAGTACTGAATTTTTATAAATAAAGTATCCTGATAAGAAGCTCATAGTAATCCACTGTAGAAACGTAGATGAATTATCTATAAATAAAGAGGTTAGGTGAACGGGTTGGGGGTAATTTTCTATTATTAAAAATTATAGTTGAAGGTGGAGGGAAGAATTTTTTATATGTGTGCTACGTTATCGGCAACAAAGAAGTAGTTTTTTTTTGTTAAAATTGATTCCCGAGCTCTTTAGCCGTAGTCCAATGTTTTCTGCAAATCCAGACTTTTTGGCGTGCCATTGACTGCCATCATCGGTGAAAATCGAGTGCGGAAACGTGAGGTGGTATACGTTAGTGACCACAGTAGTGTGGTTAATGCTGAAGCAATAAGTAGAAACACGTAGTTTCTTTGGAAATATTTCATTTGGAATATGATTTTAAATATAAATCTTAGAACATGGAAGTCATGTATAGTTCTCCATACCGATTTTTTATATGACGAACGATAACTGCCGTAAATTCAAACAGAATCAACTACATTTTTGCATTCCTTTTTTAATTAAAGAGAACTCAAGGTTTGTTGATTTTGTTGAAGATCGGTTAAGGAAAAGGGGTAGTTTACCAGCAACATTTTATGTTTTAAGGAGGGTAATTTTCTTTGCGAAAGATAACTGCCGCAAATTCAAACAGAATCAAATAATTTTTTGCATACAGCCCTGTATTGTAGAGTTCTCAATACCTTTTGGTGTTGGTGAAGATCGGTTATGGGAAAGGGTAGTTTACCTGCAACGTTTTATGTTTTAAAAGGGTATTTCTTATGGCAAACAATAAGAGCCGCAAATTCAAACAGAATCAAATACGTTTTTGCATACAGCCCTGTTCTGTTGAGTACTAAAAACCTATTGTTTTTGGTGAATATCGGTTAAGGGAAAGGGGTAGTTTACCGGACACGTGTTTTGTTTTATCATGGGTGTTTTATATGGGAAACGATAACAGCCGCAAATTCAAACAGAATCATATAATATTTTGCATACAGCCCTCAAATGTAGAGTTCTCAAGACCTGTTGTTTTTGGTGAAAATCGGTTAAGGGAATAGGGTTGTTTACCAGAAAAATTTTATGTTTTATCAAGGGTAATTTTTTTTTGACGAACGATAACTGCCGTACATTAAAACAGAATCAACTACTCTTCTGCATACCTTTTTAATTATACAGAACTCAAGGTCTGTTAATTTTGTTGAAGATCGGTTAAGGGAAAGGGGTAGGTTACCAGCAACGTTTTATGTTTTAACAATGGTATTTTTTTTTGACGAACGATAACTACCGTAAATTCAAAGAGAATCAACTAATGTTTTGCATGCAGTCCTAAATTGTATAGTTCTCAAGACCTATTATTTTTGGTGAAGATCGGTTAATGGAGTAGGGTAGTTTACAAGCAACGTTTTATGTTTAATCAAGGGTGTTTTATATGGCAAACGATAACAGCCGCAAATTCAAACAAAACCAAATAATTGTTTGCATACAGGCCTGAATTGTAGAGTACCCACAACCTGACGTGTTTGGTGAAGATCGGTTAATGGTAAGGGGTAGTTTACCTGCAACGGTTTTTTATCAACGGTAATTTTTACTTCCATATTCCTTAAGGAATGGAAGTATGGTGATGGCAAAAAAAATCGTGTTCGAGATTATTGCAGATTCTGATTCTACTACGCTCAAAACATGAAAAAAAGTCGTTTTTCGAAAAGTGTCTGTGTGTGTGTCTGTCTGTGTGTGTGTGTGTGTGTCTGTAGATTTTTTTTCTATGGCAAACGATAACTGCCGAAAATTCAAACAGAATCAAATAATTTTTTGCATATAGCCCTGATTTGTAGAGTAATCACGACCTATTGTTTTTGGTGAAGATCGGTTGAGGGAAAGGAGTAGTTTACCTGCAACGGTTTTTTTTTTATCAAGGGAAATTTTTTTTTGGCAAACGATAACAGCCGCAAATTCAAACAGAATCAAATAATGTTTCTCATACGTCCCTGA
Organism: Magicicada septendecula; assembly: GCA_034769895.1. NCBI lineage: Eukaryota > Metazoa > Arthropoda > Insecta > Hemiptera > Cicadidae > Magicicada > Magicicada septendecula. The sequence continues at coordinate 416,894,621 of CM068369.1, forward strand.
ATTGTAGAGGTCTCAAGGACTTTCGATTTTGGTGAAGATCGGTTAAGGGGAAGGGGTAGTTTACCAGCAACCTTTTACGTTTTAACAAGAGTAAAGTACTTGAAAATTTATTTAAACGTTTTGAAACAATGGTAATTGTTGAAAATAAAATAATGTTGTTGCCAGGCAATAAAATTATAATTTTTTCTTTTTAATGTAAATCATGAAAATGTATAAGAGAAAATATATCGCGCTTGGCAGGCGATATTAAGATTTAAATATAAATCTTAGAATATGGAAGACATATATGGTTCTCCATACCGATATTTTCTATAGTAAACGATAACAGCCGCAAATTCTAACAGAATCAAATGATGGTTTGCATACAGCCCTGTATTGTAGAGTTCTCAGTACCTATTGGTGTTGGTGAAGATCGGTTAATGGACAGGGGTAGTTTACCAGCAACATTTTATGTTTTAACAAGGGTAATTTCTTATATGACGAACGATAACTGCCGTAAATTCAAACAGAATCAACTAGGTTTTTGCATACATTTTTGGACTAACGATAACTCAAGTTCTGTTGATGTTGTTGAAGATCGGTTAAGGGAAGGGGTAGTTTACCAGAAACGTTTTATGTTTTAAAAAAGGTAATTTTCTTTTGACGAAAGATAACTGCCGAAAATTCAGTGAGAATCAAATAATTTTTTGCACCGTGTCCTGAGTTGCAGAGAGCTCAAGGTCTATAATTTTAAATATAAATCTTAGAACATGGAAGTCATGTATGGTTCTCCAGACCGATATTTTATCAAGGGTAATTGTGTTTGTTTTGCGAACGATAACAGCCGCAAATTCAAACAGAATCAAATAATGTATCGCACACAGGCCTGAATCGTAGAGGTCTGGTATGATCTGTAGATTTTGGTAAAGATCGGTTAAGGGGAAGGGGTAGTTTACCTGCAACGTTTTATGTTTTAACAAGGGTATTTTATATGGCAAACGATAAGAGCCGCAAATTCAAACAGAGTTAAATAAGTTCTTGCATACAGCCCTGATTTTTTGAGTACTAAAGACCGACTGTTTTTGGTGAAGATCGTTGAAGGGAAAGGGGTAATTTACCGGCCACGTTTTTTGTTTTATCAAGGGTATTATGTATGGCAAACGATAAGAGACGCAAATTCAAACAGAATCAAATACGTTTTAGCATACAGCCCTGATTTCTTGAGTACTAAAGACCTATTGTTTTTGGTGAAGATCGTTTAAGGGAAAGCGGTAGTTTACCAGCCACGTTTTTTGTTTTATCAAGGGTATTTATTATGGCAAACGATAACACCCGCAAATTCAAACAGAATCATATAATATTTTTCATGCAACCCTGCAATGTAGAGTTCTCAAGACCTGTTGGTTTTGGTGAAGATCGGTTAAGGGAGTAGGGTAGTTTACAGGAAACATTTTATGTTTTATCAAGGGTAATTTTTTTTATGACGAACGTTAACTGCCGTACATTAAAACAGAATCAACTACTCTTCTGCATACCTTTTTGAATTATACAGAACTCAAGGTCTGTTGATTTTGTTGAAGATCGGTTAAGGGAAAGGGGTAGTTTACCAGCAACGTTTTATGTTTTAACAAGGCTATTTCTTTATATGACTTAACGATAACTGCCGTAAATGCAAAGAGATTCAAATAATTCTTTGCATACAGACCTGAATTGTAGAGTTCTCAAGACCTATTGTTTTGGTGAAGATCGGTTAATGGAATAGGGTAGTTTACTAGGAACGTTTTATGTTTTATCAAGGGTGTTTCATATGGCAAACGATAAGAGCCGCAAATTCAAACAGAATCAAATAATTGTTTGCATACAGGCATGAATTGTAGAGTACTCAAGACCTTTCGTTTTTGGTGAAGATCGGTTAAGGGAAGGGGTAGTTTACATGCAACGGTTTTTTATCAAGGGTAATTTTTTTCTATGGTAAACGATAACAGCCGCAAATTCAAACAGAATCAAATGATGTTTTGCATACCGCCCTATATTGTAGAGTTCTCAGTACCTGTTAGTGTCTGTGAAGATCGGTTAAGTGAAAGGGGTAGTTTACCAGCAACGTTTTATGTTTTAACAAGGCTATTTCTTTATATGACGAAACGATAACTGCCGTAAATGCAAAGAGAATCAAATAATGCTTTGCATACAGACCTGAATTGTAGAGTTCTCAAGACCTATTGTTTTGGTGAAGATCGGTTAATGGAATAGGGTAGTTTACTAGGAACGTTTTATGTTTTATCAAGGGTGTTTCATATGGCAAACGATAAGAGCCGCAAATTCAAACAGAATCAAATAATTGTTTGCATACAGGCATGAATTGTAGAGTACTCAAGGACTTTCGATTTTGGTGAAGATCGGTTAAGGGGAAGGGGTAGTTTACCAGCAACCTTTTACGTTTTAACAAGAGTAAAGTACTTGAAAATTTATTTAAACGTTTTGAAACAATGGTAATTGTTGAAAATAAAATAATGTTGTTGCCAGGCAATAAAATTATAATTTTTTCTTTTTAATGTAAATCATGAAAATGTATAAGAGAAAATATATCGCGCTTGGCAGGCGATATTAAGATTTAAATATAAATCTTAGAATATGGAAGACATATATGGTTCTCCATACCGATATTTTCTATAGTAAACGATAACAGCCGCAAATTCTAACAGAATCAAATGATGGTTTGCATACAGCCCTGTATTGTAGAGTTCTCAGTACCTATTGGTGTTGGTGAAGATCGGTTAATGGAAAGGGGTAGTTTACCAGCAACATTTTATGTTTTAACAAGGGTAATTTTTTATATGACGAACGATAACTGCCGTAAATTCAAACAGAATCAACTAGGTTTTTGCATACATTTTTGGACTAACGATAACTCAAGTTCTGTTGATGTTGTTGAAGATCGGTTAAGGGAAGGGGTAGTTTATCAGAAACGTTTTATGTTTTAAAAAAGGTAATTTTCTTTTGACGAAAGATAACTGCCGAAAATTCAGTGAGAATCAAATAATTTTTTGCACCGTGTCCTGAGTTGCAGAGAGCTCAAGGTCTATAATTTTAAATATAAATCTTAGAACATGGAAGTCATGTATGGTTCTCCAGACCGATATTTTATCAAGGGTAATTGTGTTTGTTTTGCAAACGATAACAGCCGCAAATTCAAACAGAATCAAATAATGTATCGCACACAGGCCTGAATCGTAGAGGTCTGGTATGATCTGTAGATTTTGGTAAAGATCGGTTAAGGGGAAGGGGTAGTTTACCTGCAACGTTTTATGTTTTAACAAGGGTATTTTATATGGCAAACGATAAGAGCCGCAAATTCAAACAGAGTTAAATAAGTTCTTGCATACAGCCCTGATTTTTTGAGTACTAAAGACCGACTGTTTTTGGTGAAGATCGTTGAAGGGAAAAGGGTAATTTACCGGCCACGTTTTTTGTTTTATCAAGGGTATTATGTATGGCAAACGATAAGAGACGCAAATTCAAACAGAATAAAATACGTTTTAGCATACAGCCCTGATTTCTTGAGTACTAAAGACCTATTGTTTTTGGTGAAGATCGTTTAAGGGAAAGCGGTAGTTTACCAGCCACGTTTTTTGTTTTATCAAGGGTATTTATTATGGCAAACGATAACACCCGCAAATTCAAACAGAATCATATAATATTTTTCATGCAACCCTGCAATGTAGAGTTCTCAAGACCTGTTGGTTTTGGTGAAGATCGGTTAAGGGAGTAGGGTAGTTTACAGGAAACATTTTATGTTTTATCAAGGGTAATTTTTTTTATGACGAACGTTAACTGCCGTACATTAAAACAGAATCAACTACTCTTCTGCATACCTTTTTGAATTATACAGAACTCAAGGTCTGTTGATTTTGTTGAAGATCGGTTAAGGGAAAGGGGTAGTTTACCAGCAACGTTTTATGTTTTAACAAGGCTATTTCTTTATATGACGAAACGATAACTGCCGTAAATGCAAAGAGAATCAAATAATGCTTTGCATACAGACCTGAATTGTAGAGTTCTCAAGACCTATTGTTTTGGTGAAGATCGGTTAATGGAATAGGGTAGTTTACTAGGAACGTTTTATGTTTTATCAAGGGTGTTTCATATGGCAAACGATAAGAGCCGCAAATTCAAACAGAATCAAATAATTGTTTGCATACAGGCATGAATTGTAGAGTACTCAAGACCTTTCGTTTTTGGTGAAGATCGGTTAAGGGAAGGGGTAGTTTACATGCAACGGTTTTTTATCAAGGGTAATTTTTTTCTATGGTAAACGATAACAGCCGCAAATTCAAACAGAATCAAATGATGTTTTGCATACCGCCCTATATTGTAGAGTTCTCAGTACCTGTTAGTGTCTGTGAAGATCGGTTAAGTGAAAGGGGTAGTTTACCTGCAACGTTTTATGTTTTAAAAGGGTATTTTGTATGGCAAACGATAAGAGCCGCAAACTCAAACAGAATCAAATAAGTTTTTGCATACAGCCCTGATGTGTTGAGTACTAAAGACCTGTTGTTTTTGGTGAAGATCGTTTTTGAGGGAAAGTGGTAGTTTACCAGCCACGTTTTTTGTTTTATCAAGGGTATTTTGTATGGAAAACGATAACAGCCGCAAATTCAAACAAAATCATATAATATTTTGCATACAGCCCTCAAATGTAGAGTTATCAAGACCTGTTGTTTTTGGTGAAAATCGGTTAAGGGAATAGGGCTGTTTACCAGCAACATTTTATGTTTTATCAAGTGTAATTTTTTTTTGACGAACGATAACTGCCGTACATTAAAACAGAATTAACTACTCTTCTTCATACCTTTTTGAATTATACAGAACTCAAGGTCTGTTGATTTTGTTGAAGATCGGTTAAGGGAAAGGGGTAGTTTACAAGCAACGTTTTATGTTTTATCAAGGGTGTTTTATATGGCAAACGATAACAGCCGCAAATTCAAACAGAATCAAATAATTGTTTGCATACAGGCCTGAATTGTAGAGTACCCAAGACCTGTCGTTTTTGGTGAAGATCGGTTAAGGGAAAGGGGTAGTTTACCGGCAACGGTTTTTTATCAAGCATAATTTTTTTCTATAGTAAACGATAACAGCCGCAAATTCTAACAGAATCAAATGATGTTTTGCATACAGCCCTGAATTGTAGAGTTCTCAATACCTATTGGTGTTGGTGAAGATTGGTTAAGGGAAAGTGGTAGTTTACCAGCAACATTTTATGTTTCAACAAAGGTAATTTTTTATATGACGAACGATAACTGCCGTAAATTCAAACAGAATCAACTAGGTTTTTGCATACCTTTTTGGATTAAGAGAACTCAAGGTCTGTTGATTTTGTTGAAGATCGGTTAAGGGAAGGGGTAGTTTATCAGCAACGTTTTATGTTTTAAAAAGGGTAATTTTTTTTTTACGAACGATAACTGCCGAAAATTCAATGAGAATCAAATAATTTTTTGCACCCTTTCCTGAGTTGCAGAGAGCTCAAGGTCTGTTGATTTTGGTGAAGATCGGTAAAGGGAAAGGGGTAGTTTACCTGCAACATTTTATGTTGTAACAAGAGAAATGTTTCCATGACGAACGATAACTGCCGCACATTCAAACAGAATCAAATATTTTTTTGCATGCTTCCCTGAATTGTAGAGGACGGAAGGTCTGTTGATTTTGGAGAAGATCAGTTAAGAGAAAGGGGTAGTTACCTGAAACATTTTATGATTTAACAACAGTAAAGTACTGAATTTTTATAAATAAAGTATCCTGATAAGAAGCTCATAGTAATCCACTGTAGAAACGTAGATGAAATATCTATAAATGAAGAAGTTAGGTGAACGGGGTGGGGGTAATTTTCTATTATAAAAAATTATAGTTGAAGGTGGAGGGGAGAATTATTTATATGTGTACTACTTTATCGGCAACAAAGAATTAGTTTTTTGTTAAAATTGCTTCCCGGGCTGTTTAGCCGTAGTCCAATGTTTTCTGCAAAACTAGACTTTTCGGCAGTGCCATCGACTGCCATCATCGATGAAATTCGAGTGAGAAAACGTGAGGTGGTATACGTTAGTGACCACAGTACTGTGGTTAATGCTGAAGCAATAATTAGAAAGACGTAGTTTCTATGGAAATATTTCATTTCGAATATGATTTTAAATATAAATCTTAGAACATGGAAGTCAGGTATGGTTCTCCATACCGATATTTTATCAAGGGTAATTTTGTTTGTTTGGCAAACGATAACAGCCGCAAATTCAAACAGAATCAAATAATGCTTCGCACACAGGCCTGAATTGTAGAGTTCTCAAGACCTGTAGATTTTGGTAAAGTTCGTTTGAGGGAAAGGGGTAATTTACCAGCAACGTTTTATGTTTTAACAATGGTATTTTCTATGGCAAACGATTAGAGCCGCAAATTCAAACAGAATTAAATAAGTTTTTGCATACAGCCCTGCTTTCTTTAGTACTAAAGACCGATTGTTTTTGGTGAAGATCGTTTAGGGGAAAGGGGTAGTTTACCAGCCACGTTTTTGTTTCATCAAGGGTATTTTGTATGGCAAACGATAAGAGCCGCAAATTCAAGCAGAATCAAATAAGTTTTTGCATACAGCCCTGATTTCGTGAGTACTAAAGACCTGTTGTTTTTGGTGAAGATCGTTTAAGGGAAAGGGGTAGTTTACCGGCCACGTTTTTTGTTTTATCAAGGGTATTTTGTATGGCAAACGATAACAGCCGCAAATTCAAACAGAATAACATAATATTTAGCATGCGGCCCTGCAATGTAGAGTTCTCAAGATCTGTTGGTTTTGGTGAAGATCAAAACGTTCGTTGTTTGACGAACGTTAACTGCCGTACATTAAAACAGAATCAACTACTCTTCTGCATACCTTTTTGAATTACACAGAACTCAAGGTCTGTTGATTTTGTTTAAGATCGGTTAAGGGAAAGGGGTAGTTTACCAGCAACGTTTTATGTTTTAACAAGGCTATTTTTTATATGACGAACGATAACTGCTGTAAATGTAAAAGAGAATCAACTAAAGTTTTTCATACAGCCCTGAATTGTATAGTTCTCAAGACCTATTGTTTTTGGTGAAGATCGGTTAATGGAATAGGGTAGTTTACAAGCATCGTTTTATGTTATATCAAGGGTGTTTTCTATGGCAAACAATAACAGCCGCAAATTCAAACAGAAGCAAATAATTGTTTGCATACAGGCATGAATTGTAGAGTACCCAAGACCTGTCGTTTTTGGTAAGATCGGTAAAGGGAAAGGGGACGTTTTCCTGCAACTGTTTTTTATCAAGGTTTTTTTTCCTATAGTAAACGATAACAGCCGCAAATTCTAACAGAATCGAATGATGTTTTGCATACAGCCCTGTATTGTAGAGTTCTCAATACCTATTGGTGTTGGTGAAGATCGGTTAAGGGAAAGGGGTAGTTTACCAGAAACATTTTATGTTTTAACAAGGGTAATTTTTTATATGACGAACGATAACTGCCGTAATTTCAAACAGAATCAACTAGGTTTTTGCATACCTTTTTGGACTAAAGAGAACTCAAGGTCTGTTGATTTTGTTGAAGATCGGTTAAGGTTCGGGTTAAGGGTAGTTAATCAGCAACGTTTTATGTTTTAAAAATGGTATGTTTTTTTTTGACGAACGATAACTGCCGAAAATTCAATGAGAATCAAATAATTTTTTGCACCCTTTCCTGAGTTGCAGAGAACTCAAGGTCTGTTGATTTTGGAGATGATCGGTTAAGAGAAAGGGGTAGTTTACCTGTAACATTTTGTGATTTAACAAGAATAAAGTACTTAATTTTTGTAAATAAAGTATCCTGATAAGAAGCTCATAGTAATCCACTGTAGAAACGTAGATGAAATATCTATAAACGAAGAAGTTAAGTGAACGGGGTGGGGGTAATTTTCTATTATTAAAAATTATAGTTGTTGGTGGAGGGGGGAACTTTTTATGTGTACTACGTTATCGGCAACAAAGAAGTAGTTTTTTGTTAAAATTGCTTCCCGGGCTGTTTAGCCGTAGTCCAATGTTTTCTGCAAAACCAGAGTTTTCGGCAGTGCCATCGACTGCCATCATCGTTGAAAATCGAGTGCGAAAACGTGAGGTGGTATACGTTAGTGACCACAGTACTGTGGTTAATGCTGAAGCAATAAGTAGAAAGACCTAGTTTCTATGGAAATATTTCATTTGGAATATGATTTTAAAAATAATCTTAGAACATTGAAGTCATGTACGATTCTCCATACCGATTTTTTATATGACGAACGATAACTGCCGTAAATTCAAACAGAATCAACTACGTTTTTGCATTCCTTTTTGAATTAAAGAGTATTCAAGGTTTGTTGATTTTGTTGACAATCGGTTAAGGAAAAGGGGTAGTTTACCAGTAACATCTTAAATTTTAAGAAGGGTAATTTTTTTTTTTGCGAAAGATAACTGCCGCAAATTCAAACAGAATCAAATAATGTTCTGCATACAGCCCAGAATTGTAAAGTTCTCAAGACATGTTGGTTTTGGTGAAGATCGGTTAAGGGAATAGGGTAGTTTTCCTGCAACATTTTATGTTTTAACAAGGGTAATATTTTCTATGACGAACGATAACTGCCGTAAATTAAAACAGAATCAACTACACTTTTGCATACCTTTTTGAATTATACAGAACTTAAGGTCTGTTGATTTTTTTGAAGATCGGATAATGGAATGGGGTAGTTTACCTGCAACGTTTTATATTTTAACTAGGGTATTTCCTATGGCAAACGATTGGACCCGCAAATTCAAACAGAATCAAATAATTTTTTGCATACGGCCCTGAACTCTAGAGTACTCAACACCTATTGTTTTTGGTGAAGATCGGTTAAGGGAAAGGAGTAGTTTACCTGCAACGTTTTTTATCAGGGGTAATTTTTTTCTATGGCAAACGATAACAGCCGCAAATTCAAACAGAATCAAATAATGTTTTGCATACAGCCCGGAATAGTAGAGTTCTCAAGACTTGTTGCTTTTGATGAAGATCGGTTAAGGGAAAGGGGTAAATTACCGGCAACGTTTTATTATAAAGGGTATTTTTTTTCTATGGCAAACGATAACAGCCGCAAATTCAAACAGATTCAAATAATGTTTTGCATACCTTATGAATTAAAGAGAACTCAAGGTCTGTTGATTTTGTTGAAGATCGGTTAAGGGAAAGGGGTAGTTTACCAGCAACATTTTATGCTTTAACAAGGGTAATTTTTTATATGACGAACGATAACTGCCGTAAATTCAAACAGAATCAACTACGTTTTTGCATTCCTTTTTGAATTAAAGAGAACTCAAGGTTTGTTGATTTTGTTGAAGATCTGTTAAGGGAAAGGGGTAGTTTACCAGCAACATTTTATGTTTTAAGAAGGGTAATTTTTTTTGACGAAATATAACTGCCGTAAATTCAAAGAGAATCAAATAATTTTTTGCATACTTTCCTGAATTGTAGAGAACTCAAGGCCTGCTGATTTTGGTGAAGACCGGTTAAGGGAAAGGGTAGTTTACCTGCAACATTTTATATTGTAACAAGAGAAATGTTTCCATGACGAACGATAACTGCCACACATTCAAACAGAATGAAATATTTTTTTGCATGCATCCCTGCATTGTAGAGGACTGAAGGTCTATTGATTTTGGTGAAGACCGGTTAAGAGATAGGGGTACTTTACCGGCAACGTTTTATGTTTTAACAAGAGTAAAGTACTTAATTTTGATAAATAAAGTATCCTGACAAGAAGCTCATAATAATCCACTGTAGAAACGTAGATGAAATATCTATAAATGAAGAGGTTAGGTGAACGGGGTGGGGGTAATTTTCTATAATTGGAAATTATAGTTGAAGGGAGAGGGGAGAATTTTGTATATGTGTACTACGTTATCGGCAACTAAGAAGTACTTCTTTGTTAAAATTCCTTCCCGGGCTGTTTCGCTTTAGTCCAATGTTTTCTGAAAAACCAGACTTATCGGCAGTGCCATCGTCTGCCATCATCAGTGAAAATCGAGTGCGAAAACGTGAGGTGGTATACGTTAGTGACCACAGTACTCTGGTTAAGGTTGAAGCAATAAGTAGAAAGAAGTATTTTCTATGGAAATATTTCATTTCGAATATGATTTTAAATATAAATCTTAGAGCATGGAAGTCATTGTCGACGTACTTACCATATTACACATTTATTTTTATATATATTTACTTTTACTGATATAAGGTAAAAACGTGTACTTACTATATCACTGTATGTGTGAGCACGTGGTTCCATTCCCATATAAATCTCTCTTTAAGGGGCCAGGGTTCACTCTCGGCGAGATTCAGATTCAAAGAGGTAATAGAAATGACAACACTGATTTTCATTTGAATGTAATCACTTGCTTTTAATTGCCAGAATTGAATAATATATATTGAATAATAACCCAAAATGGCGTCACATACAATTGCCAAAAACAAAATGGCGTCTACATTTTTTTTAATCCTATTCAGTCATTGTTACTTTATTATTGTGAATCTTGTTAATATTATAATTTTTACTTCTGGCTGCAGCTCTAGTAACATGTAACTAATTATATATTGATAGGTTACACAAACCAATGCCCTATCTAGTCATGATCATGGCCATGCGTTCATTCACTCATACGCTCACTCACCCACACTATCACAATTACATTTTATCAAATTTATCTTTTATTTGAGCTCATTGATATGTAAAAAATGTGATAATTGTTTGACTTCTCTGTAAGTGGACCAGAGTTGCTCCCTCGCTGGCGTTAGTTGTTACACATTTTGATGGCAGGTGGTCGCCTCATATTTATCGTCTATCTGTTGGTGTGCACTGATTCTACATCTGATATTTAACTGTTTACTATTAATTGAGTCTTTTACAACTCCACTGTTACATTTTTAATGGTGGATAATAACTTTCTTAAAACTTCTGCTGAAAACTGAGTCGACAGCGATACATCGCTGCTGACCCTTTGGTGTGCTGTGCGGAACTGAGAACGAGTAATATGCAAATTTGCGTATGTGTTAGTGCATTTTACGTCACCGTCTTTTGTTTGCACGGCCAACGCCTCGTTTCATACGTTGTTGTTCTTGCGTCATTGTCTTTTATTCATGACGACACCGCTTTATAAACCAATCACAATTGTTATTTATAGTCCGTCATCACATACACCGCCATCATCTCTGCTTGCTTTTGCTCGTCCACCGGTGACCTTGGCATTATGCTCCTCTCACTGAAATGCGTTGTTTCTTTTTACAGAGGGACAATGGACCTAACCATTCTTTATTCAACTGTGATACAATAAAACATTATAAAACAACTGTGCTCAAATCCCATAATTAAGGTATTGGGCCTTTATGTACTGTTACAAACCCCCTCAATGAAAGATTTTGTGTCGAGACACAAAAACTTTCATTGATTCATTCATACGGTTCTAAAAGGATCAGCCTAGATATGTCGCCACAACCCCCTGTAATGTTAATATATAAAAATTTATAATCACTTACCCTTGGTCCAATGATGCTGATCCCACCCTCTGACCTTACTGGACTTCTCAGGCGAGATCCCAACACCATAAGGCCATGAGGCACTTAACGTTCCTGCTCTGACGCACCGGCCAGCTCAGGACCGCGGGCACAACACCACAAAACTCTGAAACATCGAATACAAAATTTTAAAATAGTGGTCTAATATACTTCCATATCTACAACTGATATGTTTCCTTTTAGATGCATTGGTTTGTGTCTGGGCATTGGTTTGCTCAATTAATTTTTTCAACACAACAACAACAAGAATTCAACACAGACTGATTTTTCACCAACACCAAACTGAATCTCTTCCTTATAAGAGAAAAATATATATATTCCTACAAATAACATAATACATAAACAATTCTTTAATATTCCCCAAAACACCATCACCTATTTATTTCTATAAAATTCAACCTACAACTACTATGGCAGACAAGTTCATTATTCAAATTTTATTATTCAACTTTATAATCTTTTTATATATTTTTTGCAATGACATCATACTATATTTTGTTCAACACCATTTCTAACTTTATCTTTTTAACATTTAATATTGTGTTATCATTGCTACTAGTAACAATAAAATATAACAAAACATAGAACATCAAACATTAACATCGTTACATTTACATTAAACAATTTATATTTACACACCTTGTACCAAAACTTTATAACATTACTATTATCCACTCTCTATTAACTTTTAGTTATTTAACATTTGTTTATATCAGATTCTATACAACAATTTCAAATTTATCATTTACCTTTCAGTTACAATTACCTTCCTACCATGAATTTTCTTTTTCTAACCCTTTCATCCTTATTAGTTTGGGTGACTCTCTATTATTCACTATTATCTCTGTCTTATCTTGGCATTTGTCAATCTAACCTTACTACCCCTTTTTCTCTACTAACAACCGCTTCTAACCATTAACATAATATGACACCAATATCTCTATAATAACCCCTTCACTAATCCCATTTAAAACCTCTGGCACCGCTCATTTTTTGTACTAGGATGTGTGTACCCGAACTCTAACCAACTCATTCCCTTATCGGTTCCTGACCCTTTCAGGTAACCCTTTCCGGCGCTAAACGGTCCCTTCCTGTCCCAACACCTTTCGTTGCGGACTCCCTACACCACTACCCTTACTACAAAATATCACCATCAACAAATATAATTATATACCATTCATATTACTCACCTCTACATATAATCACTAACCACTGTGTCCCTAAAATATCTAACACCCTCTTTATATATTATCTGTATCTCAACATTCTTATTTTCACTAACTCCCATTAACTCTATTTAACTAACTCCAATGCCCTTATTTATCACTATCCCCAAACCTCTTTACAACATTTCACATTAATATACCACTAGAAAATTCATCACTTATCTACTAACAACAATACCTCTCAATATCCAAATATATCACCTGTTTAATCATTTACTAACCATTAGAATCTAAATTCTATAATTATTTAAAATCATCAAACTTTCTTCAATTATTTAAACTTCTACCGTAAAACAATACATAAAATACACAACTACAAGAATACACAAATACATTGACATTAATACACACAAAATATATATAATCCACAATTATCATTTAACCATTTATCAAAAATCAGTCCATCAGCAGTCTATTTCAAAAAACACTGTCACATTATTTAAATGTTCATAACACAATAAAATAATTAACCTCCATCGTCAAATAACAATCTTATCTTACGTATACATAACTCATTTTTAATTAAGTACATTATATCATCTTTTGTAATATAATAACTATTTAAATTTATTTTGTCCATTATACCATAGTAATACTCTGCAGGATTACTCCACATTACTATATCATAAAACTTTCAACATTCGGTATGGTCCAGTCACCTTCGGTATAATTAGTCATAATTCGGTAATTTGCCCAGTCATTATTCTCTTTATCTCCTACTACTTCAGTTTTATTACAAGGTAAGTACTTACTATATTTATCACTTCTCTCTCCACCTAACCTTTCTACAAATTCTTCATAATCTCTACTTATCTAAAAATCTCTACTTCTCTTTTTCTCTCATAATGCCTCTCACTTTTAAAACATCTCTCTCTATCGCACCAAGCTACATTCTCTCTCTATATATTTGCATAGGGCACTACTATTTCATAAAAACACCCCCTGGCCTCACCAGGTACACTAACACAAAAAACTAAGGGATCATTTGGAGACCACACGTCTCCCACATAAACTCTAGAGGAACCTTCATCCTCAAATAACAATTTCGGAGTCTTTACTCCAACTATACCACTGGGAAAATTTGCCCTCTGCTCACTATACTCACTTAAACTCTCCTTACCCCCACTTTCACTCTCATCTACAACTGTCACCTCACCATTAACCTCTACTCTCATTAAAATCTCACTATTACTACCAACATCCACACTATTATCTCCTATTACCATATTTTTATTTATTTTATCATACTTTCCACTACTACTTACCTTGTCTTTGTTTCTATCTAATTTGTCTATTTCTCTACTCTTATTTTCTAACTCTATCTCACTAATACTCTTGTCAACATTAAAATTTCGTTTGTGCATTTCATTTTTTAATTCTTCCAATTTCTCCTCTAATTGATTCAATTTTACATTTCGCAAGTTATTTTGTTTCTTTAGTTCGTTCTCGAAACTGTCAAACTTTACATTAAATTTACTATTCATCTGGTTAAATTTCTCGTCAAATTTCTCATCAATCTGTTCTCTTAATAATTGAAATTGGTTATTTTGTGTGTTAATTAATATGAATAAATCTTCTAACGATACCTTATTATCGATTGCCCTAGGTGTTGAGTTGGCACTTATTTCGTTTAATATAATTGATTCTGTAGCTGTGTTATTTATTTCTATGCTGTCATTATTTTCTGCCATTTTGACAAGCTTTAATATTAAAATGACTATTTGATTACACTTGTCTTTTGATATGTTTTTGTCAGTATAACCTACATAACCTCTTGCGTATTAGGTTATGCACTATTCTATCACTCTCTTTGTCTCTGAATCTGGCTTATGTTTTATATAAACTAGTTTTATATAAAGTCCGCTGTTCGGGGGCCAATTGTCGACGTACTTACCATATTACACATTTATTTTTATATATATTTACTTTTACTGATATAAGGTAAACACGTGTACTTACTATATCACTGTATGTGTGAGCACGTGGTTCCATTCCCATATAAATCTCTCTTTAAGGGGCCAGGGTTCACTCTCGGCGAGATTCAGATTCAAAGAGGTAATAGAAATGACAACACTGATTTTCATTTGAATGTAATCACTTGCTTTTAATTGCCAGAATTGAATAATATATATTGAATAATAACCCAAAATGGCGTCACATACAATTGCCAAAAACAAAATGGCGTCTACATTTTTTTAAATCCTATTCAGTCATTGTTACTTTATTATGGTGAATCTTGTTAATATTATAATTTTTACTTCTGGCTGCAGCTCTAGTAACATGTAACTAATTATATATTGATAGGTTACACAAACCAAATGCCCTATCTAGTCATGGTCATGGCCATGCGTTCATTCACTCATACGCTCACTCACCCACACTATCACAATTACATTTTATCAAATTTATCTTTTATTTGAGCTCATTGATATGTAAAAAATGTGATAATTGTTTGACTTCTCTGTAAGTGGACCAGAGTTGCTCCCTCGCTGGCGTTAGTTGTTACACATTTTTATGGCAGGTGGTCGCCTCATATTTATCGTCTATCTGTTGGTGTGCACTGATTCTACATCTGATATTTAACTGTTTACTATTAATTGAGTCTTTTACAACTCCACTGTCACATTTTTAATGGTGGATAATAACTTTCTTAAAACTTCTGCTGAAAACTGAGTCGACAGCGATACATCGCTGCTGACCCTTTGGTGTGCTGTGCGGAACTGAGAACGAGTAATATGCAAATTTGCGTATGTGTTAGTGCATTTTACGTCACCGTCTTTTGTTTGCACGGCCAACGCCTCGTTTCATACGTTGTTGTTCTTGCGTCATTGTCTTTTATTCATGACGACACCGCTTTATAAACCAATCACAATTGTTATTTATAGTCCGTCATCACATACACCGCCATCATCTCTGCTTGCTTTTGCTCGTCCACCGGTGACCTTGGCATTATGCTCCTCTCACTGAATATGCGTTGTTTCTTTTTACAGAGGGACAATGGACCTAACCATTCTTTATTCAACTGTGATACAATAAAACATTATAAAACAACCTCAAATCCCATAATTAAGGTATTGGGCCTTTATGTACTGTTACATCATGTATGGTTCTCCATACCGATTTAATTTTGTGCAATGTAGACACATACAGAGGAGTGTCAGTTCTTTATGTTTTTTCAATAAATAAAAATGAGAGGGGGAGAGAGAGAGAGAGAGAGAGAGAGAGAGAGAGAGAGAGAGAGAGAAAATAACACATACAGAAATTTCATCAGAACTTTTCCTGATAGTAAAAAAATAACTAAATAATGATTGGCAAAGAACATTAACAAAATTAATGGAAATTATAGTTATTATTTGTTGTATAATGAACAGATACTGTTTGCAAAACATTATTTGATTCTGTTTGAATTTGCGGCTGTTATAGTTTGCCATAGAAAAAAATCTAGACGCAGACACACACGGACACTTTTCGAAAAATGTTTTTTTTCATGTTTTGAGGGTAGTACAATCAGAATCTGCAATAATCTCGAACACGATTTTTTTTGCCATCACCATACTTCCATTTCCTTAAGGAACATGGAAGTAAAAATTTGTCCATTTTAAGTACAGACTCTAACCTATCAGATTTCAATGTAACTGGAATTTGTTGAAAACAAGATTAAGCTATCACTCATATATTCAACCCCCCCCCACATAGAGTGGGAGGGGAAGAGTGAGAGAGTTATATATGATTGTTGAATAATTAAGACATTCCTTTTAACAAAAATATACTTTTTAATTAAATTATTACAACTATTTATTTTTACTTTAATTATATTGATGCTTCTGAAGTAATATTAAATACAATACAATAATTAAAATAAAAGCATATTTTTGTTAAAATGTATTTTATTTTTTTATTGAATAATAATAATAATAATAACATAAGAATATAGAATAAAGTAATTTGTAAATATATCGTTATACTTCTGACATGTAAAGTAGTATACATCAATAGTCTACTCTCATACAGTATACGAATTTGTTGGAAAATATTACGCACACTACTTGGCAAGTGTTCAACACTGATTTAAAAATGTTTTGTTTAATGCAAACACTGAAAGACACTATACACAAGAAATAGAACTCATCATGAACATAACGTGATTATATTACTTCTTATGGTATAAGAATATGATATCGGTTTTTTGTTTAATATCCACTTGTAAAGGAAAAAATACAGCAGATAATTATTTTATAAATAACTTTGTTACAGCCGCTGTGAAGTTGTTTAGATTAAGCAATGTAACCTATCCAACTTTTGAGTATTGAATATTAAGTATAAGTATATTTAATCCTGAGAGAAAATGAACAATTAACACCAGTTTTTGAAAGAACCATGAAAGGAGAGAAGATGAGCTTGTGTACGAAATGCAAAATGGAGTATCTTATGTAGAGATGAAAGCTCAAAAGTTCAAGCCAAATACATATGAATGGAGATGATTGGTAATATCTGGGACCTGTCACACAACAGAACACCATACAATGATGATACTGTGTATGTATGATGTAATGTGCCTGCTTTTAATAATATTCTCAAAGGATTTTAATACTTTGTTTCGACTGGTTTAGCTGTGTAAATTACAAACCTGAATATTGAATATTGGTTGGTGATGGAAGTTTCAGTTCCTCAGCCTGGATAATGATGATGTAGGCCTAAATGTTTCTAACCTTTTCTTGTGCCTGCAAAGAAAAATAAATTACATCACCGGACACACAAAGTACTGACATATGAACATTAATCAATTATTTTATTTAATCAGTCAACATTCTAGGAGACCAATATTAAAGGGTTTACAGATTATTCACCCGTCCACCAAAACACACACACAGGTTCTGATATGTGTTACAATTGTGTCTTATTTTCAGCCAACCATTCTTTTACAGGTGAAATCAGTACAATTATACCTCATGAGTATAAGGTTAGTTTAATCTGTAACCTATGATATTAAAAATAATAATACACTGAACATGATTATTACACTTTATATGATATCAGCTTTTTGGCTTAATTTTTTGCTTAATATACAAAATTATTATTTTATAATTAACTTTGTTACAGCTGCTGTGAAGTTGTTTAGATTAAATAATGTAACCTAACCTACATTTAAGTACTGAATACTTTTAATGTGTCATGTACTGTGTTCAATAAGGAAACAAAATACTTTTACAGAATACTTAAAATCCTTGAAAATGGTATTGGATTAAGCTTGAGCAATGAATAATTAAACTAAGCACGTGATTTCAAAGTCAATATCATTATGAAATGCGTATTCTAAATAGAACATACTTACCAAAATTGATAATACTTACCAAAATCATATTTTCAGTTATTTTCTCTATGTTAGCAATCTTCATAACAACTTTGTCAAATTTTGTTGCTTCCCTGGTATATACACTTTTTCCTCGAACGAGGTTTCGCAACCATTATCAAGTTCTTCCTACAACAACATTAAAATACCTAGCCTACTTCCCTTATATATATACTAACCCTACCACGCATCATCGGTTACATTCAACCAATAGGAGGCAGTACTTACCGCCCAGTTCTTGTTAGCCCCGCCCCTTACTCAGTCAACCTGACCTCGTCATATACATTATCCTCTAGAAATCTCTTACAGCTTTCTACCTTCTGAACCTATCCTGTAACCGTATTACACCTTTTATACACTACTCTTTCAAATTATAGTAAAATTTATCCTCATTACTAAATTCAGTCTTTATGTTCATCAGCGCATTACTATTCTTTTTCCTTACTTTTAATATTTCTAATTCTTCATACAATTTGCGTTTACTTATGTTATTCTCTAACCTTACTATTTCGACGTTCTCTGTTGCGTCTAAAAACCTATGCCCTGTTTCATTAAAATGTCTCGCATAGAGCGAATTCGTAGTTCTGTCTCCTTCTTCTATCGCATGCTCTCTCAATCTAATTTCGAACTTACGTCCTGTTTCACCCAGGTAAACCTTATCACACTGTTTACAGTTCAACTTATAAACACCACTTTTCTGTAATTCAGGCGTTATTTCAGTACTACTATTCTTTATATAATCAAAAGCTGTCTTTGTCTTTTTTACCGCTACATCTATATTGTGTTTTTCAAAGCACTTGACAAACATATCTGACACGTCTAGCGACATAAGTTTCGTAACGACATAAGAATTTAAACTACAAATTACTTGGTAAATTAGAGAAACTAATTGGTGTCAGATATGTTTACGAATATATAGGTTGAACATACTGTAGAAATTATTAAAAATAACAATTTAGGACAGTATCAGTACAAAAGTGATTTAATAAAAGTTCTGACAGTGTGCGTACACCAAAACTACTTTAGGTTTAATAATAGTGTTACATTCAAAAGGAGGGGCTACCAATGGGTTGTCCGTTGTCACCAGTAATGGCGGAAATATATATGAATTGTTTTGAGAGGCGTGTCCTAATGGAATCAAAATATAAGGATAAAATAAAGGAATGGATAAGGTATGTAGACGACATTTTGGTGGTGTGGGAGGGAACAAATGAAGAATTCGCAGAACTAACGAATGAAATTAATCAAATTGAAAATAAAATTAAGTTCAAAGAGGATATAGGTGGAGTACAAATAAATTACCTAGATCTAAATATAAAGATAGAGTGTGGTGTTTTTAAATTTGATGTATTTAGAAAAGAAACGTATACAGACTTAGTTATACCTCAGGAATCATACCATCCCGTAAGTCACAAGATGGCTACACTAAACAGATTTTGTTATAGAGCAATAAAATAGATAGAAGATGATTCACGTAAAACAGAAGAGTTAAAAAGAATAGAATAAATAGCGAAAAATAATAATTATAAACCGGGGATAGTAGAGAAAATTGTAAAAAGAATAGAAGGAAATAGTGGACAAGAAGAGAAGAAAGAAAAGAAATACATAGGATCAATAACGTATCTGGGATTTCAAATGAGGAACATAATTAAGTGCTTTGAAAAACACAATATAGATATAGCGGTAAAAAAGACAAAGACAGTTTTTGATTATATAAAGAATAGTAGTACTGAAATAACGCCTGAATGACAGAAAAGCGGTGTTTATAAGTTGAATTGTAAACAGTGTGATAAGGTTTACCTGGGTGAAACAGGACGTAAGTTCAAAATTAGATTGAGAGAGCATGCGATAGGAGAAGGAGACAGAACTACGAATTCGCTCTATGCGAGACATTTTAATGAAACAGGGCATAGGTTTTTAGACCCAACAGAGAACGTCGAAATAGTAAGGTTAGAGAATAAGTAGAGGGGAAATACCGGTCCTGACTCAAGTACCGTTATTCCCCCACCACCACCGCTGGACCTGCAGCATCCGCGAATTTCCACCAATAATAAAGTTTCATGCCGCCTTTCGCGCGCCAAGTTCAAATAGATGCCGCCGTTCCCGCGGTTCAAGATTTTTTCCCACGCTCTCCCCACCACCAATGGACCCGCAGCATCCGCGAATTTCCGCGAATAAAATTTTTTATTTTTTTAATGTGATTTTTTTATTTTTTTAATTAAATTGATTTGCATATCAAGGGGTGGGTGGGGGTGGGGGGGTTCAATGGACCACTCGCATCCGCGAATGTAATTTTTTATTTTTTAATAAAGCTGATTTGCATATCAGGGTGGGTGGGTGGGTGGGGTGGGGTTCAATGGACCACACACATCCGTGAATATAATTTTTTATTTTTAATAAAGCTGATTTGCATATTAGGGGTGGGTGGTGGGTCAATTCTCTCTTTGAATGTAAATAACTATCTCTCGCCCACCCTCTCTCTCTCTCTCTCTCTGCATGTTTATGTAACGGGTCTCTCTCTCTCTACACCAATCTCGTTCTTCCAATGTGCAGTAAAGTGTTACGCAATTATAATGTTACAAATATGAAAAAATATATATATTTAAACTAGTATTTACAAAATATGTATAAATGGTACACCTATCTATCAAGTGAAAATGAATATTTGTCCGCTAGAACCTGAGACTCGAGAGAGTATGTTTGTCGTGCATGCTTTTTTTTTTTATTTTTAATAAAGCTGATTTGCATATCAGGGGTGGATGGTGGGTCAATTCTCTCTTTGAATGTAAATAACTATCTCTCTCCCTCTCTCTCTCTCTCTCTCTGCATGTTTATGTAACGGGTCTCTCTCTCTCTCTCTCTCTCTCTCTCTCTCTCTCTCTCTCTCTCTCTCTCTACGCCATCGGTTTTACTATGCAATTCTCTATTTGAATGTAAGTAACTCTCTCTCTCTCTCTCTCTCCCTCCCTCTCTCTCTCTGTCTCTAGACACAGTTATCCATCACGATATAAACTCTCTCTCTCTCTCTCTCTCTCTCTCTCTCTCTCTCTCTCTCTCTCTCACACACATTTGAATGTAAGTAAAACTATCTCTCTCCCTCCCTCTGTCTCTCGCACACACATATTTAGTAAAAATACTGTTGCATCTCTCTGTGTGTGTTTATGTAACGGGTCTCTCTCTCTCTACGCCAATCTCGGTTCTGCCAAGTCTGTGTGGTAAAGTGTTACGCATAAAAACTCCTTGAAATAAGGTAGTTTCAAAAGTTTTGTGTACACATACAAATCGCTGTCGGACAATGTACGCACTGCTCACACACACACACACACACACACACACACACACACACACACACACACACACACACACACACACACACACACACATTGTGTATGTCTCTCGCTCTATAGCCGCAGACGACAGGAATTCCCTTATTCAAATCGATTACAGCGTCACTGTACACAAACTTAAATATGGTTTACAGACCATTGTAATTTTAAAAATTCATTTCGTATTGTGTATTGCTGCCGCTGTTGCAAACGTCGCTAGAAATTCCCACATTCAAATAGTTGACAGCACCAATAAGGTTTGATTTGAATCTTTCGGTGTAGCATTTCACATAATTTAATGTACTATACAAATAATTGCTTGCATGTTCAGAGGTTTATAACGAAATAAATTAAAATAAACTATAATTTGTTTTAAATGATTAAATATATATTTACACCACTGTATACAAACTTAAAATATAGTTTACAAACCGTTGTAATACAATTATTCAAAAATACATTTTACATTGATTAAATATATATATATCACAAACAAACATTGTTATATAAAATAAATACAATATTAATAATAATAATATTGTTTTAAATGATTAAATATATATTTACAGCACTGTACACAAACTTAAAATATAGTTTACAAACCGTTGTAATACAATCATTCAAAAATACATTTTACATTGATTAAATATATATATATATATATATATCACAAACAAACATTGTTATATAAAATAAATACAATATTAATAATAATAATTTTTGACATTGTAAGATATTTAAATAATAATTTCAGGGCTGTAGATACAGTTGACAAGGAAGTTTATCTGTAACATAACAATACAGTCGATATTAGAATCACTGATACGATAAATATTCAATTATCACATGCACACACACACACAGTCAGTGGAAAGAAAGAATCAAATGCATTAAGTAAGTAAACTTTTTCAATTATGTGTCATTTTTCATAAAGTTAATGTACCTTCAAATAATTTCTAATCAAACCAAATATTATTCACCAGAACTTTGTAAATTCTACTTAGAATCAATAATACATTTATCACATAAAGTTAATGTACTTTCAAATAATTTCTAATCAAACCCAATATTATTCAATGAAACTTTGTAAAAAAATACTGATTAGAATCAATGATACATTTATCACGTACATACAAATTCAATTATTAAAGTGTTAAGTACAGGGTGTTGAAACTACACACACACACACACACATCAATAAATTGTTTGTTAACACGATTGCTACTTACGGCGTTAGGACACAATCTCCACCTGCGTTGTTTGATTCCTCGTCCCTCGATACACTAAATGTAGTTCTTTGGGTTTGATATGCCTAAGCTCCTCATTCGTGAAGACACCTGCATACCTCTTGGGAAGATAGACACGATACTGGTGGTTGCCATCCTCCAACGTAGCAAGCACAGAGTTCCCATATTTTGTGTCCACATTTGTTAAGACCATGATGGGATATTGTTTATTCACTGTCAATTCTGAACATCGCTTGTACTCGATAGAACTTACAGCATTAAACTTTACAAGAAACGACATTATTAGAAGAGAGAGAGAAAGACGCTAGTGAACACGTCTGTATCAAACGAGAGAGAACCAAACAATGACAAAATATTCGACACAAAAGGACAGTACAATGTGATAGTGGTTGTGGTGGTAACGTCACCAAAGTCATTGAGATTGATGATATTATTGTGTATTATCTTTGATTGTAAAAAACGTTTTTTCTCAAAACCCTTCACAAACACATATTTATATATATGTGTATATGATGTTAACAATGAAACAAGATTGTCGTATGGTGTCTCTCCTTCGCTCCATCTAAGTCTATGATAATTTGACGTTAACCGGTGGTTTGTCCTAGCGTATTTTGGATTCGTAACGGATGTAGCAGGCGGAGTGAAAATCCAATGTCTACCAACAAATCTCAGAACGTCCATGATTGACAGTTCCTTCACAATATATTTTCCGTTGTCATCGAAAAAGCACTGGAAGTCAATTATAACTGCAGTGTTATCCATAATACTGTAAGACAGAGAAACCACACATTACAAACTCTATATATATATATATATATATACATATATTATGTTTAAACACACAAATATCGTTACGATATTAATATGCGAACTTACGTTTACAGACGTCTGGACTGAAGCGTCGAGAGACATCAACTGACGAAAGAAACAAGTGTTGGGGGGAACTATACATGGAGACAAATTTTTTTAGCAGGTCGTCATCATCGTTCTCCATGTTGATGCAACGTATTCGATAATGACCGTATGCAAGTGTATCACAACCATTGTCTAGTATATAGCGCTTATCATCATACGGTGACAACGCTTGCTTATTTACGCGCATCGTGTGCAGAATATGATGATCGCTACGTAAACAAAGCGCACTGGTAGAAAACTGACAATGATCAGTGAGACACTTGCGATACATATCGTGTCGTAGACTCCTCTTAATCGCAACTCGAGGTACACCTTTACATACACGTTTTTGACACTCTTTGGTAGGATCTTCGTGGGCCACAAGGAACGAATAACATTTCGCACGGAGACCCACGAATTCTCTAATAGGACGACCACACGTTTCATCCTTGAACAGTCCGACAACCTTTTTGTTCTTAAGGCTATAACAAGGATGAGACGTAGGGTAATCCGATGTGTCAAAAACGTGTAGGTCCTTCTTCATGTCTGCATACAAGTCAGATGTTTGAATACTATACATCAGACTGTCTGTATCTGTCATTAGCAATCTATCGTTACGGCCGTACTTGCCGACAGCATAACGATAATGAAAGTCGTACATTATTGTTTTGCTAACGTCAAGCACCGTGAAGCCGACATACACGGGACGGGAAAGAACGATGGATTTTTTACGGAGTGAGAGCCCCACCAGATCGTTCGTATAACGGATCATACGTTTCAGCCTAGGTGTGGAAACTAGTTTTTGAAGCCGTCGTTCATCTGAGACTAGTTCAAAGTCTATATGTTTCCGTACGTTCTCCAGCGACTTGCCGTATACGGCGTTGTTCATCAGTTTGAAAAGGTCTTTTTCAAAGCTGTTGACGGCTGCTTGCCTCTTGCGGGTGTTGAAATCGATAAATGGTTTCAACCAAGCGCTTTGCTTAAAACACAACACCCTATGAGTCGCTTTCAGCTCTAAACCAAGACTTAAATACAATTTCAAAGTTCGATAATGGAGAACGTAATTTTGTTTGTCCTCCAAAGTTGTTAACAACTTCTCTATGGATGACCCTGATTCGTTATACGATGATTTGTATATACTCTCGTGTAAACGTTTGGAAAAGGGAGAAAGGATATCGGGTGTTATGCGCTGGCGCACAGGTGCAAGCGGGTAGTCGGAATGCAGGTCGTGTAGTGTATTAGGATAGTGTAGGTCGACCTCGAGGATGTACCCGATGTCGGAATCATCACTCACATTACGTACGTCCAAAGACTCGATTTCGTTACGATCGAGCCATCGGAAGTCTGCGTAAGGAAGTGGTTGCGACATGGCTGCACCGTATAGATTGTTACAGTCCGTATACAGAATGAAGGAGGTCGGTTTCGAAACATCGTACTGATCTGGGATCAAAGGGTTGTTAGCGACGGCATGACGGTTGGATATCATAGCGACGTCTCCGCGGACCCCAGACTCTACAAACAGATGTTGATTTATCTCTATCAACAGCTCTAATTCGACCCCGGTCATTTTTAGCATCGCGTTCCAAGCGAGTCCGGGAAGCGAGTAAAAATGACATGGGTCCAAGCAGTAATCGCGTAAGGCCATGTCTCGAAAACTTTCAAAGACATCGGCCAGCAGCATTACGTCTGTCAACAAATACAAATCATGGTAATCTCCAAACGTACGCAGATTGAATGCACTCCACACGTTTTGTGCGTGCTCGTAATCTGCGTCCGAAATAGACGATTCCATCAACCGGTTATCAAAGTGTTCACGTGCGGGTAGACTTGTTTCGTTGAACCGATCAATACTGTCAACGTACGCGTAAGGGTATACCCCCTTGCGTACGAGCAGATTGGTCTGTTCGTCGAAACCCCGTCTAAGCATTTCCTCTCTAAGCAAAGGAAATTGGCTCCCGGACGTGGACAGATTGGTAACGAGTGTGTCCAGAGAGCGATTAAGAAATTGAAAAGAGTCTACGAAACGCAAGGGACCCAGGGAGAACGACACGTAACGCTCACTAGATGTTGCAATGCAGGATACGTGTTGGTCCTTATATTTTCCTAAACCCTGCATTAAATGGTGACAGTCGTAGCCACGAAGGTTGTGAAAGAAGACGGGGATATGACGCGGCATCTTGTAGCTCAGATTACAGCTATTGTGGGCTGCTCCCAAGAATTTCCCCGTAAGATGACAATGATTGCGTACCTTGTCATCGTGTGTCAAAGGGCGCTCACACAAATGACAAACGGTGGCGTTAGTGAACGCAACATTGTCATCATCGGACATAATTAATTGTACGTTATGTCGTACTACCTTCATCATATCCTCGACGTCTTTCATCAACCACGAGAAGAAAATGTCTACAACGTTTTCACCACGATATACTTTAACCTCTCTCCAGAGACTGTGAGCGTGATCAACGATAGCATAGGAGAAACCTGACGGAATATCCATCGCTTCGTATGATGTGGACGATATAGGAGGAGAAGGTATATTCTGGCAGACACCACTGCTATCAACTGAGTAGAAGTCACCTAAATCTTTCACTGTCGTCGGGATGTCGTTACCTAGTGAACACGATTGAAGGGGGGTGATAAGGGACTCGAAGTCGGCGTAGACGGTAAAGGGTACTTTGAGACAGTGTGCGTAATTTTTAAATGACATAAACTTCTCCTCCTCTGTGGGCATTTTGGTTTTCTGTTCAGCATAAGGTGTACAGTAGGGGAGATGTTCGGACAGACCATGTTCTGTGGTGAAACGATGCAGGCAGTAGTCGCAGTAAAATGATTTATGTTCAAATTTTGTTAGGGAAAATAACAATTTATTAATGCTACTGATAAGACAGTAGTGTTTTCGGCTATTTGTATCGGACAGAAGTAAAAGATTAACATGATGTAATCTGTCCTTATTGGGGGTAATTCTTAACGGATAAACCTCATTTTTTGATTCGTTTCTGATATTGTCTTCTATATCATAGCCGAAAACGTTTATAGAAATGTTGGGATTCTGTGTTTCAAATTTAGAAAGTGAGTTTATAGAAACAGGGTACTCGATACCGGACATATTTATTGTGTTTATGAATGAGGTGTATTTTGAAACACGTTCTTTATTCCTTTCTTGAGGGTGTATGTGGGCTAGAACAGACCATAGAAAACACATTTCATCTTGGGGGTTCTTGATGTTGACTACTGCCTTGGTGAGTGAGAGTTTTCGCGGGGTAGAAATGTAGGCGGACGCTGCTAGAGGCCGGTACCGTCCAACAACCAGTTCCAGCTTCAGTACAGCATTCACCGACCATCCGCTCCCGTCACGGGTAAAATTGGATATGCTATTCGTGATTTTGTCATATGATTCGTCTAGTAGACAGTTCAACTCGTCGTTGTCGTCCGTGAGCAACGTACGACAACGTCTGTGGAAGACGGCGTCTTTGGTTACCTCTTTTTTTTCGCCGCTGTCACCATCTAACACAGTTTTAGTGAAACGTATCCTGCACGCAATATGCCATTTGATACTACGTAAACGTGCTTGTTCTGCCAGAATATCCTTGCACAATAAGGGTCGCACCTCAGTCATTATCGGTAATATATCTTGATCTCCTGTGTCCGTGTACACGGGTAGGTAATTAAATGTTGTGAGGGATCCTCTAATACTGGTGTTTCGTACGATATAAAATCGTGTCATAACTGAAACAATAGAAACATGTGTATTAGCTAATAGGAATGATGAATAACACACACACAAATTCATGTTTGTGATAAATAAATAGATAGTACACGTTAGTAATACGTTAGTTTATTGCAAACTGTGAAGATGGCAGCTACTTCCGATTTTAGTATTGAAAGTGAAAGAAGAAAATCGTTCAAGTATTGGGAAGTGACGTTTGTCAGCCCCTGACGAGTTAGCCTTTGACGGGTTTTACTACTATCCGCTAAATTATGATGTTTGTGGACATAGTATGTCATTCATAGACGATAGAGTTAAATGCTTTTGTTGCGGAATTGAATTAGGTTATTGGAGAGAAGGTGACATACCTATGGTGGAACATGAAAAATTTTCTCCGTCATGTCAATTTCTAAATGATGTCAAGAGACAATACATTGGGGAGAAGGTGACAAACCTATGTCAGAACATAAAAAATTTTCTCCGCCATATCAATTTCTAAACAACGTCAAGAGACTATCTTGTACATGTTAGACAGAGTTGGATCATATGTTAATTCATATCAAAGAAGTTTGGTTTGCTACATAATTATAGAGAGAGACAATTGGTATTTAAATTTTTACCTTGTTGAGGAGATGTTCCTGTTCCTGCTGATGTTGTTGTTCTGGATTCTGCTGAAGGTCGGACATGATGATGATATTCAGACGAGAGAGTGAATACTGAAAAACAAAGAAACTGTTATAACGCTGGTATTATGTTAGTGTATCTTAAACGCTTTATATCACACAAAGTAAATTAGAATATCAATTTGTAACATACAATTTGTAGCGTAGTAGTGTTCAGCAACATGAACGAGTGGTAAGTAAGACGCTGTTGCGAAGTTCACCGGTTATATATATAGTGCGAGCGTCGATGTGTGTGCAACTGTACTAAAAAAGCTGTTATGCGCATGCGCAAATAATTCAAATGCACATACGTAGATGATTGAAAAAGAGATGATATAAAAGTGGTTGCGCTGTAGTAATGTAATCAGTCCTCTTGCTAACATGCGATGGCGATGAATAAGGAGGAACGACTTACGTATGATATAGATACGATAAGCGACAACATAAGGAAAAAATATCATGCATTACAACACGGTATCAGAAAAAGTGACGAGAAGTTCAGAAAAAATTACAGACCGATTCTGGAACCGTTAGAAGCTATTTCACGAAAGTTAAGTGGTGATATGATGGAGGAGGAGGAGGAGGAGGAGAAGGAGGAGGAGGAAGAGAAGAAGCAGCAGCAGATAAAACAAGAAGAGCCTACACAACACATAATAACTGAAAACGAAAGTGGCACGCAGTCATAACGCTTCTCATTTCAGTGACGATAGCGCATGGAACCCTAACGCTTCACATTTCAGTGACGATTCATTAGCAAACAAATACGTATATGCGTTTGTGCGAATCGACTGACTGTAAACGGATTATAGATCTATGTATGGTGTTCGATACGAGGCCGATAAATTTATGATAGGTGATTCAAATGTGAAAATCGATGATAACGACAACTTTCATGTCAAAGGAAAAATTTACGAGGCTACACCCGGTCTGTATAAACTTTTGTTTATGAAACTATCGAAAAATACAATATGGACGATATGAGGAAATACAAGTCCATACTACTAGCAACCAACGGACACAAACAAGAATATAAACACAATACGCGAATAAACAGTAACAGTGGCGTCAAGTACCGACTAGTAATATCTAAATTGTTTGCATCGAGTGCACGAAAACGTACAGGGAGTGGTTAACTTCACACACACACACACACACACACACACACACACACACACACACACACACACACACACACACACACACACACACACAATCAGGTCAATGACTGCTACGTGCTGTCACCTTTTTATATATTAGATCTTTCTTATGAGGTATTGAAAACTATTGTCCAACCTTGTTTGTTAGATCGAGAAAATTAAGTTTATTTTCGCATACACACACACACACACACACACTCTCAACGCAAACCCACACACGCACACACACACACACACACACACACACACACGCAACGTCCGCACACATTGGGTTGAAAGCAATCCTGTACACGTTAGGTTCAATGCAAATCCATTTAGGTTTGTTACACGTTGTGTCGCACGACCTGATATTTATAGATGACCTCCATACAAAACAGATAACAGATTTAAATAATAATTTCATGCTTGCAATATACAACCTATGTACACAAACTTATAAAGCATCAAACTATATATCCTTCGTTGGGTTGTAATTATTACTAAACAGTAATACATGCTTAGAATGAAAATATTTGCTATGATTTTAGTAACGTACAACAACAGCTTAACCCAAGGGTCATTGACCGGTGTTATAC
Source organism: Magicicada septendecula (assembly GCA_034769895.1). Classification (NCBI taxonomy): domain Eukaryota; kingdom Metazoa; phylum Arthropoda; class Insecta; order Hemiptera; family Cicadidae; genus Magicicada; species Magicicada septendecula. Next base: position 416,924,351 of record CM068369.1, read on the forward strand.
TCAGCATAAAATAATTAACGCACACGCACTACTAACTGCTAACCGAATGAAATATTTACAGACGGACAACGGGAAGGCATACAATTTACCCACGAGGTTGAATTATAAAATAAACTTAATTTTCTCGATCTAACAAGGTTGGACAATAGTTTCAATACCACATAAGAAAGATCTTTAATAAAAAGGTGACAGCACATGCTGAAAACCGTATGCTTTCGGTATTCACGAAGATGAAGATTGTACGGCAAGCAAACAAATTGCCAATGAAAGATATGGACTTTTTGGCAGGTGACGAAGGCAGCGCTGATCCGCTATTACCGAACAGTATTCGTTGTATACATTACACACACACACACACACACACACCCACGTTAGGTTAAACGCAACCTCCATACAAAAACAGATATCGGATTTAAATAATAATTTCGTGCTTGCAATATACTACATGCTAACTTGAGAAAGACCGTTTTGCATTATTGTACAATATGTACGTCAGTTTTCAGAGTTCGTATACAGATCTGAAAATGTTTTACTTGTTTATATTTGTACTATGAATGTATATATTTTCATTATAAATATGTTAACAGTAACCAGCGAGAAACACATGTTAGACACGGTATACTTCAAGCGTTAGCTGTACATATCAAATTGTTTCTTTACGTTTGTGACAATGATCAGTGAGACACTTGCGATACATATCGTGTCGTAGACTCCTCTTAATCACAACTCGAGGTACACCTTTACATACACGTTTTTGACACTCGTTGGTAGGATCTTCGTGGGTCACAAGGAACGAATAACATTTCGCTCGGAGACCCACGAATTCTCTAATAGGACGACCACACGTTTCATCCTTGAACAGTCCGACAACCTTTTTTGTTTTTAAGGCTATAACAAGGAGAGACGTAGGGTAATCCGATATGTGAAAAACGTGTAGGTCCTCCTTCATGTCTGCATACAAGTCAGATGTTTGAATACTATACATCAGACTGTCTGTATCTGTCATTAGCAATCTAACGTTGCGACCGTACTTGACGGCAGCATAACGATAATGAACGTCATACATTACCGTTTTGCTAACGTTTGTATTTTGTCTTAGCTATGTTAACTTCACACACACACACACACACACACACACACACACACACACACACACACACACACACACACACACACACACACACACACACACACACACACACACACACATATACAACACAGCCTACACATGTTAGGTTAAAATGCAGTCCACTTACGTTTCACGTTAGGTTGAATGCAAACACACACACACACACACACACACACACACACACACAAACACAACACAGCCTACACATGTTAGGTTAAAATGCAGTCCACTTACGTTTCACGTTAAGTTGAATGCAAACACACACACACACACACACACACACACACACACACAAACACACAACACAGCCTACACATGTTAGGTTAAAATGCAGTCCACTTACGTTTCACGTTAAGTTGAATGCAAACACACACACACACACACACACACACACACGTGTTAGGTTGAATGCACGTGTGTATCTTATTTAAATGATAATTTAATTTTCTCTATCTAACAAAACAAGGTTGGACAATAGTTTTCAATACCTCATAAGAAAGATCTAATATAAAAACGTGAAACAAGAACTTATACTCCTACGCACATCTACCGACATAAACGCTATGGTTTTAGCAAGCGGACAAACGACTGCTAATTGTGTTCTTGAACTAGATAAGGTTTACTGGAAAATGGCTTATGTACATGTAGCTAATGCGTACAGATTACCACTGTTACGACTCATAGAGAAAGACCACTCGATAACTATGCCTTTTAGGACCTGGGAGTTGCACGAGTATCCTGCCTTACCACAGACTAAAAGGCAGAATTGGATTGTCAAGACCTCGAGTCAGCTAGGAAAACCACGTTTTGTTGTGTTAGCGTTTCAGACAGCAAGAAAGAATGTACTGACAGCACACGCCGATGAATTTGATCATTGTAACGTGATCAATGCAAGACTGTTTCTAAACGACAAGTATTATCCTTAGGATAATTTAAACTTGGATATTGGGAAAGTCCGTTTTGCATTATTGTACAATATGTACGCCAGTTTTCAAAGTTCGTATTACCACCGTTTAGACGTCAGCCCAGTACTGACACCAGAATTATTCAAATCAAAAGCCCCGCGCTGTTTGTATTCGATTGTAGCAAACAAGACGATGCGCTTAAGTCTTCAGCAGTTGATGTACGTTTAGAATTTGAATCGTCAATGAATTTTCCTACGCAGACGACTGCCTACTGTATGATACTACATGATTCGCTTGTAGAATATACGCCATTGTCCAACACAGTACATAGACATGTTTCAGTCTTATTTTATACATATTTTGTAAATACTAGTTTTAAATATATATATTTTCATATTTGTAACATTATAATATCGGAGCTGTGTGTGTGTATGTATTTTAATTGTAAAACTAGTTTAGATATATTTTAATACTTGTAACAATATAATCTTGGAACTGTGTATGTTTTTTTTTTAATTGTAAAAACTAGTTTAGATATATTTTCATACTTGTAACAATATAATAGTTTAGATATATTTTCATACTTGTAACAATATAATCTTGGAGCTGTGTATGTATTTTAATTGTAAAAACTAGTTTAATATAATCTTGGAGCTGTGTATGTATTTTAATAAATGTATATAGTACACACTTTATTATTATTTGTATAACCCACTCCATAATGTATACTTACTTGCAACAAACTAGCGAGAGTTGTCCACACACGTACCCTTAAATGACAGACGTTGTATGCACACTGAAGGCTTGAACGCTTAAAATTCAGCTATACCTAAAATATATCTTCAATTAGAAGTGTAATATAAAAAGTACAGTAAGAATATATTTCAGAAATTGTAATTTGATCACACACACACACACACACACACACACACACACACATGCACTTATTTGAATGAGTCATGTATTAAATTCAATAAATAATGCACTTGATAATGTTTTAATGTGAATAATTTTTACGTTTAAATAAAATCTGTACATTCAATAAAATTATGTGGTGTAATATATAAATTACGTTTAAATAAAATCTATACATACAATAAAATTATGTAGTGTAATATAAAAAGCACGACAAGAATAAATTTCAGAATTTTGTAATGGACATAATAATTTGATCACACACCCATACATACTTATTTGAACGAGTCATGTATTAAATCAATAAATAATGCACTTGATAATGTTTTAATGTGAATAATTTTTTACGTTTAAATAAAATCTGTACATACAATAAAAATTATGTTCACTTATTAACGTATTCAAAATGTTTCATGTACACTTACCAAACTAGCGTACGTTGTCTACACACCCTTAAAAAAAATGACGGACGTTGTGTATATTGAAGCTCACACGCTTAAATTCAGCTATACCTAAATATTGTAACTTATCTAGCTGCAACGATATAATAAGATTTAAAATATTAAATTATTATTAATAGTGATTATTAGTAGCGTTGTTGTGGGTGTTCACGTTTAATTCTTTCAGTTTAAAAAGTATTTAGCACTTCACTGTTCACCTCCCCACTTACCATATGTGGATGTTATCAATGTTCTGTTTGGTGACTTCTTCTGCTGCAACATACACTTTATACACATATACAGATATTCTATTTGAATACCCTAAGTAATACATATGCACAATAAAGTAAAATAATGGCTTAACTGTAATTTGAATTGTGTTGAATATTCAAATTCTACCGCCACCTTCTGATAGAACGTATGATAAAAATTAAACTATTTTAATTTTAAAATCAAAAACTCTTTCCACTGGTAAATAAATCGGGATTTATTAACAATTATGAAATGCCATTAACTCTTTTAAAACAATCAATCAACAATGTCTTTACAAAATAATAATTATTATGAACAATTCTTGAGCTCTTTTAACCTCAAGGCTGGTAACACTGGGGTCTGGTACAATAATTTTAGTTAACGAGGTTATGTCCTCTTTACACAGTTACATTACCAAATTCGTGTGTTCTTGGAAGTTGCATGATACCAGATACAAGATGTTGTCTTTTCTAACAATATTTAATAAAGAATTACTACAAAAAAACAAACAAATATTAAAAATAAAAGTCGGTACCATAAAACCGATATATATCGTATTATCGTACGGTGAGTATAATGGATACAGTAGTTACTTTGACAACACGTGCTTTATGCTGCACTGTTAAAAATTACTATTATTATTTATTAGTTGGTTATAAAAATCATTTATTGGCAAGAGAAAAAGATCTATAATAAAAAAACTCTTGTGATAGCTTTCATTGGATTGAAATTATTTGAGAACAGAATCATTACTTGGTGACAAAGTTGTCGTTGTTATTTCTAGGTTAGTTAACAAAAGTAAGTAGTTATTTTGAATAATTAAGTTAGTCATTAAATTCTTAATAATATAAACACATATATTTTATTCATGTTGCATCTGATGGATAATTATCAGTTGATTAGAATATTTTTCGCAATCAACTATTTATTCGTCAATTCAAACGAAATGAGTCAAATGAGCGACTATTCATTACACTCATATTTTCGATATTTAAATTAATATTGATTTCTTTAATTACGATAAAATCGTAACACATTTATTTTTTAAATTAATAAATGCGAGATAATTCTTTTATTTAATTCTGATAATTTTCATCATGAGTAATGCACTTCGGTACTTCTGACTAGAGCGGTACCCAAACAATAATTCTTCGTTCACTAACGAAAATTATTATTTCCATTCAAATCGTTAAATAATAAAAATAGAGTACTCCCTGTTTTTTTATAAAACACAAAACACGAAAACACGACCTTTATTATACACTGGCCGGTTTATTATTTTAATTCACTTAGCACTGGACACTCGTTATTACTCTGTTGTGTACAGGTTATGTGTGTATAGCGTAACTTATGAATGTGTCGCGCACAATTTAAATAAAATCTTGATGCATTTCTTCATCAACCTTGCTCGTTGACTGGTCCTGATAGACTGTTTGACGACTGAATGATGACTGCACGCTTCATCTAAGCGTCTCCTGCTTGTCTGGTTATTTTAAGTCATTTGATTGGTTTAAATTGTCGAACTCTCTACCCCAAAACACCTTAGTTAAATTAAAACTTTTAATTTTTTACAAATTTTTGTATGGGTTAGAGATTATAGTGACGTAAGCGTTGATACACAAAATGACTAAAAAGTTTATAATTGCTATAACTTTTTTATTAATCATCGTATCGTTGAATGGTTAGTGGCAATAGATTGCGGACACTTGCGGTTTTAATTAAAGTCTAAACAAGGATAAAATCCGTCCATTATTAACGCACTAAGCCGTTTCGCAAACCCATATGGTGAATCTTAATATGAATAAGTTTATTTCACCATATTTTTCTCCAATTACACTATAACACTCATTGTTAAACGTCTTGAGTCCATTTCTCTTCCGTTTTCATACAGAAATACTTGTAATTACCATTCAAACAATATTTGGTAATGGCGTCCTCAAACGACCATATTCGATTGTTTATAATCGCTTATAACGCTATTATTTCTTACTTAATTACACTTGTTTGGCATTCTAACAATACTATATACATTTATTTACATTGGTTTACACTTTATTTTATGAAAAATGTTGTTTTTTCGTATACTAATAGTCTTATCAAAATACCTTCTGTTCTCTTTTCTTTAAATTGTCACTTTTTCAATTATTTTACCACATAAGGTATATAATGTTACAAATTAAAATAGTGTACAACTATAGTACCTTGTTTATTTAATGTATTTATCAGTCTTTCGTTATCTGAAAGCTTTCCAATTCTTAGTATTGGGTTTGTTTACATCAGGTTTTGCAATGACAGTCAGTTAGTTTCTAATAAATCAACTACTAAATTGCTATTATTACATCTGACATGTGTTCCCATAGTGGTATCAGATGTCTTTCTAACTACTGATAACATTTTCAGTAATCCTTTAACAAGTTTTAATAATTTATTTTGCTTAACTAACTTGTCACGTTGTGTTTGTTTACATTTGGTTCTACAATCATAGTCAGTTAGTTTTCAATAATCTGACTATAAAACTACTATTATTATAATTGTGATCTGTTCTCATAGTAGTATTAGATATTTTTCTAACTACTGGTAACATTTTCAGTAATCCTTTAATAAGTTTTAATAATGTATTTTGCTTAACTAACTTGTCACATTGGGTTTCTGTTCTTCTAGCTTTATGCTATCATATTGAATCTGCTTTATGTGCTGTGTATTTCAGTATAAATATTATTTATTAGTTTGCATTACCATTTATAATTAATCTTTGATTGAAACAATTGTTGATAGTTGCTTGGTTTAATTAATATATATGACTTTATGTTATAGGTGCACTTCCTATGAGGTTATGTATCATGTAATCTGGTCACAATTGTGCAACATATTCTTATGCAGTATTTGATTCTACTATTATGATTTCATTATGGTATTCTATTACAATGGTTTAATTGTTGATTAATACACATGTTTACACTATTTTTCTAAACAATAACACAAGTATTCTTAATCTAATAGTATTACATTTCTTGTTGTGTTGTACCTAGTTTTTGGTACATTGGTTGTTTGATACCTAACAAACTAGCTTATTTGTCACTATTTGTTCTGGACTTTCTTTATATTTTAGTCTATCTTGCCATGGCATTCAGTTATATCTCATTTTAAAGTTTACAAAGCTTTTATTATCAGTTTCTATGAACAATGATTTTACTGTTCTATCTCACATTTCTCTTGGTGGTCTTATGATTATCTATTTTGGGTTACAATCTTGATTAAACTGGTCACACTAATTGTCTGTGCATTTCAACTATTTAATCTTTGATTCTTCCACTATAATGGTAACGCATTTTCCTCTGTTATAAACCTTCTCACTTGTATTGTCTGTGGGGTTTATTTGGGTTAAAAATGGTTAACTTGTTACAGGTTCTCACACTTACATTAAGTTTTTACTATTACTGTTTGTGATTGCTTAATTATGCTAAACACTGGTTTCTTCATAGTTGATAATCGTTATACTTCGTCCTGGTACTAGTATAGTTCCTTGTATACTTGGTGAATGGTGATTTCTTGTATTGTCCATATATTATCTTCATTCTTCATGTTATGTTTCCTTTGCTCTTCTTCTTCCTTTCTTCTTCTGTTTAATTGTTGTTCACTATCGGTGTTCTCCTGGGTTGTATTTTACTTGTGATAATCAATGTTCACTTATTCTCGTCATCTTCTTCAATATTTCCATTTGTGGTAGTCGTTGTTCCATAGTATTTATATTTATAAATAAATTGGTTGTTTTGCCATCATTGTGGTTGCTCTTGAGTTGTCTCTTCTTCATTTTAAGGGTTGTGATTTTTGTTGTTTTCCCTCACTGCTTGGATTCTGTTGTCTTCTCTTCATTTTACATAGTTATGATCTTTGTTGCTTCCCCTCACTGTTTGGATTCTGTTGTCTTCTCTTCATTTTAAATAGTTATTATTTTTGTTGCTTCCCCTCACTGTTTGGATTCTGTTGTCTTCTCTTCATTTTACATAGTTATGATCTTTGTTGCTTCCCCTCACTGTTTGGATTCTATTGGGCCTGGTTTCTGACATTTTATATTGGCTCGTTGTCATTTTCTTTCTCCTTTGTCCTCGATGATGCTATATTACTCTTCCTTCTTCTTTGTTGGAATTTTACAATAATATATCTCTGTAGATACACACTTTTTGTTTACATTATTTTATGTACTTTGAAATATTTTCATGATCTCCCGTCACTTGACGTAATAATTGGTTACTCTATGTAACTACCAAATTTGGTACGTTACATATGCCTTCCTATAAGAATTAATTAATTCTGAACTAGTATATTTATTTTTTATTGAAGGATTCATCAATTGTTGTACGTTTCCATGTCGACTCATATGCTTTTATATATATATATATATATATATATATATATATATCCCTTCACTTTCTTCTGTTTGAATCATAATTATTTCTTTTCTATGTAATTATCTCCCTTGTTTATTTAGTTCCCTATTTCCCTAACATAAGTTTAGCTGGGGCAGTTCAGAGTGGCTCACTTTGGCATACAACTCCACTGGCCATACTAACATCAATAAATACGGAGGCACATCATTTCCATCAATAATATAAATGATTGCTGGCATTATTCATCAGTCAATTCATCTCAAATAATCAAAAAATATAAAGTGGTCGTTCTTTCGACAAATAATAAATATCCTTGGGATTATCTCACGCATCTGCGGTTTATACATTGTTATACTCTCTTCTTCTTGATTCAACTTAACTAAATTCTTCACATTTTACAGGGATAGTTTGTTTTACATTTCATCACTGGTATACTCTCATGATCATCTTTGTTAATATATTATTTTTTCATTCTTCTTTGTCATCAATTAATCTTTTCTCTTGGTATTGCATTAAACGTCATTTCATAATCTTCTTAATTTTCGGGATCCACTTCTCTGGATATAATTCATGAATATATTCTCATGGTTTCAAATGATATATAGTCCATTTGATATAGGCTCTCTTCTAGTAGAAGACACTAGAAAACACTATGGTTGTGTGTTATCTCTTATCTACATTAATGATATTTATTCGGTTTTGTTCCTCCAACTTCTTATTTTCTTCTTCTTCTATATATCATCTAGTTCATTGTCTCCTCTTTTATTTGTACGGGTATGTCGTTACTTTACTGTTGACGTGGCTCTAGGAAATATATTAATTTACATTATATATGCCAAAGATCTTGGGTGTCAGTCTCGTATAATATTAATTATTGTAGTACGGGTAAGTTGTTGTTTACGTGTTGACTTGGCTCTAGGAAATATATTAATTTACATTATATATGCCAAAGATCTTGGGTGTCAGTCTCGTATAATATTAATTGTAGTACGGGTAAGTTGTTGTTTTTTCTTGTTGACTTGGTTCTTGGAACTTGCTGTGCCGTAGATAGTATTTGTCTGTCTCGTATAATATTAATTGTTTTTATTAATAGTACGGGTAAGTTGTTGTTTTACTTGTTGACGTGGCTCTAGGAATTATTTTTGCCAAGGATGTAGTGTGTCGGCCTCGTATAATAATTTTTCCTTTATGTAGTACGGGTAAGTTGTTGTTTACTTGTTGACTTGGCTCTTGGAATTTGCTGTGCCAAAGATGTTGTTTGTCGTTCTCGTATAATATTAAATGTAGTACGGGTAAGTTGTTGTTTTACTTGTTGACTTGGCTCTTGGAATTTGCTGTGCCAAAGATGGAATTTGTCTTTCTCGTATAATATTAATTGTAGTACGGGTAAGTTATTGTTTTACTTGATGACTTGGCTCTTGGAATTTGCTGTGCCAAAGATGGAATTTGTCTTTCTCGTATAATTACTTGTAGTACGGGTAAGTTGTTGTTTATCATACATAATTATCGTATAATTCTTCTCTAATAGTACGGGTAAGCTGGTATTTACTTGTTGACTTGGCTCTTGGAACTATATTAATTTACATTATATATGCCAAAGATGGAAGGTGTCAGTCTCGTATAATTAATTGTAGTACGGGTAAGTTGTTGTTTACTTGTTGACTTGGCTCTTGGAACTTGCTGTGCCGTAGATGGTATTTGTCTGTCTCGTATAATATTAATTATTTTTATTAATAGTACGGGTAAGTTGTTGTTTACTTGTTTGTAACCCCTCTTTAACTTAGGCAGTAAAAAAAAAAAGGTTTTTTTTTTTTGATTTTTTTTTTTTTTTTTTTTTTTTTTTAAAGAGGGGCCACAAGTTAATTAGAACTAGGCTAAAGCCTAGAGAAGCCAAAAATGCGCTGGATCCAGTGAGACGGGACTTGCAATGGAAACTCATAAATTAAACAATTAATAAATCCCTTTTATTATTCTATCTCACTTGGTAAGTACAATTAATAACGAAATAAATAAACACAACAGTCATAATCTATAATTCCCTTGAATTGTCAATTAAAATAAAGTATACTCTCTCAACAAGGTCACCTGCAAATATTTATTAACACCAACAAAATAATTTACTATCTCTCTTTACAAATGAATTGAAATTTAAAACCATTACTATCCTTGAAATAAAGTTTCCGGTAAAATATTAATAATATATAAAATTTATTTTATATGTTCTCTTTAGAATGATCCATTGAACTCAATGGAGATAAATGGTATAGACTCCTTGATAATATTAATTATAATAATAAATTCTCAAACAAATTAAATAAATTTTAAAGGGTCACAATTCATATACTTGTTATTAAAGTTAAATAAAATAAATTATTTTCTTAAAGAAATAATCAGCAAATATTAATAGAGATAGAATAAAACTTGTTATAAAAAATTAAAAGGATATCTACATAATTCCCTGTTTCAACTTTCTTTTATAAAAACCCTATATCTAAACTCCCCACCAAAAATACACCTAAATGTACAATACATATAACCCCCCCAAAATACACACACAAATATACAAACATCACATGTTCCACAATACAAATACACTATACAATACCATACAATACAATATGTAAAGATCTCTTGCCACGCCCTTTTCTTACCCCCATGATATATATTATTAATTCTTTTATAGATATCCCTGTTAGGATTACAATTTACTTGGTTCATTACACATCATGTGTATTGGATTATGCTTAAGCACTTCAGTAGTCCCCAGGACATAATGAATTCCAAAAATTTGGCTAAGTGCCTACTACTGTTGTACAATTCTGCCCCACTGGGCTCTATTACTGTGAGAAATAAAAAATATTTAAAACAATGAACACCCCCCAGTTATCATAATTAATTAAAAGAATTTATATATACAGAAACAGTGCTAAGTAGTGATAATAGAAATATGGCATGAATATTATAACCCTATGAAAAATACTTTTGGCCCAGAGACCGACATGTTAGTTTGCCAGTTGATGCATAATTTAACCTGTCTCAACAACAAGTTCAATACTGTATGAACATGCATCCATTCAGGATGAAACTTGTGAAAATGCACCTACCTACCCCAGAAATTTTTATACAATAAAAACCAAACTGAATTTAAAATTTAGAATACATATATATATATATATATATATATATATAGACTACTAAATTGAACCCGATAAATTACCAATAGAATGAATGACTTAAAAGCTGTAAAGAAACACATATACTGAAATAAGAGGGAATTATAGGTTTGAATGTAGAACTGTCTAAGAAGACATGCCAGCCTCTGAGCTGACAATTTTACCAGAAATTTAATAAAATTTACAATTAATTTTACACTCAGTTCACACACTAAACTGTCCCATCAATTGGGGATCCAATTAAATGTTTAAAAACTTTAAAGTGTTGTAGTTGATAGATAGAACTGGTTCACTGGGTATTATTGAGTGCTGACTCTACGTGTACATAATATATTGGTTTTGTATCACCTGATTTTGTCCATGGGGGTTAAGGTGGCAATCTTGTGGTCTACATTATAGGTGTTGGTGTGGCTTTCTGGCTTTTCCTCCGGTAGACAAGAGGAGAGCTTTAAGGTGTTACAGCTTCAGGTGGTTGTAGGCATTTTCTCGACTTGTTCGATGGACCCTGATTACACAACATTATATATATCAGCCAGAGTACAAAACACACTGCCCCGAGAAGTTGGCACACCCCCCAAAATACATATATAAAGTTAACATAGCTTTAGAGCTACTTAAATGTAAAACTTGACACAGTTATATGGCCAACATGCCCTATTTGAAACTATTTCGAACAGTAAATCTTCATAATAATAACTTCACCCAATGCGGGTTACCATGTTTGAATTTTTGACAGTTAATTATGGCTTTGTACAATTTCATAAACTTTATACATAGTGCGAATATTTAGTTACCACGTGGTTGAGAGGTTAATTCAGATTACATAGCCTTTACTATAGTAATTAATACGATTTGGTGATTATATTACTTTCAAAAGGTGCCTCAGTAAGTTTCCTGATATTCATAAAGTTTTATTGAGTTTTAAAAAATTCTACCTTCAAATTGCGTATTGCACAACCGCCATGAGGTTGCATCAAGGTTAACAGAAATCCAGCTACTTAGGCCTATAATACAAGTTTTTCTTTAGTGACACATTATATACTATTAAAATGAAAATATAGGCGAGACTTACCGCAGTCGTGTACAGAACTAGCCTGACATAGTGTGAAGGCTTAAAGGTGTTAATATCTTCATCTTACCGGAGAAACTTAATAAGCTGCCGATCTAGGCCACCATTTCAGCGAGACAAGGTTATTTGATACTGTTTACGGCCACCTCGCTTGCCTACCGAGGCTGGCACGAGATGCCAGCACCTCTCAGGCACTTGTCTAGTTGCCTATCTTCGCTACAAGAGCGCAGCAGCGATTAAAGCGCTACAAATTAGTACTGCGTTTAACGTTTACCGCTGCTGTTAATTACTGGTGTTTCGCCGATCTGATACTAGAGTCGGCACACCCTCACCCCAAAAGGGCAACATAGTTGCCTCACAGCTAACTCACAGCCTCTTGGCTGGTCCTAGTACTACTTTCTTGGCTGATTTGGGAAATCTCAGAAATTTATCCGCTCTCGGGAGAACAGAGGCTCAGAAAGAAAACGAAGTAAGAGGAAAGAATAAGAAGTGTAGTGTGTGAGGGTACTGCATGTTGACTTGATCAGGGTCGGCATACCGCACAAGAGAAAGAAGGAGAAAAGACGAAAGACGCCGCAATCAAGAGTCGTCTGAGTTCTGACCTCCCAAGGCCTCCCAAACTGAGACCCAAACTAATACCACCACAGGACCACAACTACCCCCCCTTTCTCACAGGACTGGAAAATCTCAACGCCACTGCAACCATCCCCACGCGACCCTCTCCGCCAGGCCAACCCCACAGGACCGCCCCAACACGTCACACTCTCTGGTGACCACCACCTACTCCTACTGCTGCCACTCACATACGCGTCCGAAGACCAAAACAAGGTATCTATTACCTTGATATGTGAGTGCCCATAACACTACTGTCCACATCTGGACTGACCAGCCATATACTGCAAAACAAGGCATCACAAATCCTTGACATATGTAACTGGCTTTAAAAAAAAACATCCCTACACTAGGGCGGACGGCCCCTATTAGCCGGACAGAGAAAACCGCATAGAGGGCACGCGAACATCTTCCCTTCATTTACTCTTCAATACACATAACTAGCAAGGGGGGTTTACTTCAGTACGGCAACGTCTAACAAACCCACTTAATTCAAAATAAACTACCACAGAAATCAACTAGGGAATGCGGCATGGCCAGGCCCTACAAAAATCAGCAATAAACTACAACAAAGACAATGAGAACTACACCAACCTATCACACTCCATCATAAATCGACAAACAATCTAACACGAACATCACTACACCCACGTAGTCACAACTCTTCCAACTAACTTCCTTTTTAACTGCTCTCTGATTTTTTTTCTTTTTTCTTTTTCTAATTTTTTTTTCTTTTTCCTTTCTAATTTTTTTTTAATTTGTTTTTTGGTTTTTATTTTGTAAGGGGAGGGGTAGGAAAATTTGGAAGATGAAAAGGGCAAGGAACATTGAAAGGTCAACAGCTAGGACTAAGGATAAGGACATGGTTCCCTCCGAAAATAAGGATGGGTGGAGAAAACCAAGGCTCGCGGAGGCAGTGGCGCAACCCTGAAGTAGATGAACACCACTGGGACTGTGGGGAACATCTACCCGCTACCCGTTAACCGCTTTGTCTCACCTTTTATGGCGAACTTTAGGAACCCGTTCCTTTTGGACGTCACTCTCTGAGAAACTATCTCGTGTTAAGCTGTACTGATTTGTTTCTTCAGAATTATAATCAAGGTAACTTACCTGACTACTCTTACCCCGATTTGGATTATCCTCAACCCCTAACTCCTCTGCTTCTACCTTCTTCTCTTCTACAATTTCCCCTGTTTCTCTTTCTTCCACCTCTTCCTTTTCTTCCTTTACATAATCCAAATCACCATCACGACACTGCACATCTTCCTCCTCTAGTTGCTCACCTGGTCCACCTGAAACTTCTTTCCATTCCTCGGAATCCTCAACACTACTTACAGAAAGCGTCTGCACATCTTCACACACTACCTCATTCTCACTCACACACTCCACAACGCTGCCACCCAATTTCTCCTCAACTTCTACCTCATCTACTTCTACCACACTTGCACCATGGACATCCCCTTGTCCATCCGCAACCTCAGAAACACTTGCAGCCTCCCTAACACTTACACTTATACTCCCCTGCGTAGCATGTGCAGACCACTCTTCTGCCTCCTCCTTCGATTCCTCTTCTTCACCACTCTCAGCAACTAGAACTTCCTCAACCTTTCCCAACCTGGAATCCGGCTATCCAGGTCCATGTGCAATGTCTAAATTAAATTCTACTGACGATGGTAAAGCTTCACCATCAAGTGACTTCTCATCTCCCGGCGTAGGCGATGATGATGTTACCGGATCTGGATCCGCCATGAACTGAAATGGAGATACCGGAACAAATTCTGCGGCACCTGGATTCAGCCATGACGTCCTCACTGAGTCCTGAAATACCGTATCAACAGACGTGATCTTGTCGTCCTGTATTGATCCACAGAAGTTACTTCGCTTTTCTTCTTTCTCCTTACCTTCTTCATCCACTACTCTATTAGGCACTGGTAATTCCTCTGGAAGCTTCAAAGTTACCTTACTCTCCAAATAGGAATAACTTGCTACCGGCTCCCGACTTGCCGATGTTGGTATACTAATATAACTTCTTCTTTCCCTGTTAGTTTCATACTTCTGTCTTTTCTCTGCTGTAACCGTAGCTACAGTCTTCTGTAGCCTCCATTATTTCCCGAATATTCAGTTTTTCTCCAACCGCCATGTTTGTCCCTTTTGGCTCTTCCTAACGAACCACTGGAGTATTGGACATCCGTAGCACCTCTTCCCCGGTACTCGTCCCCTGCTCGGACAGTATTAGAAACAACACACAACCGGCATAGATCCGCAAAACAACGTGAACGTTCTGCGAATATCAAACGCGATCTCTCTTGGGGATTCAGTCCATCCAGAATTACTTGGATTACTTCCGTCTCGGGCAACCCTAATCTTAATACCCGGGCAGCTTTCCGTACATCCTGCACGAAGTCCCCCAACGCCTCTCCGTTGGCCTGTAAACGATAGAATGAATCTAACCTAAGCTGGGAACGTCGTCGATGTGGTATGAAGTAATCCAACACTTCCCCATGAAAAGCGTCGACACTGCCACCCCGACGCAGAGTGTTTGTGACCAACCCTGCCAACGAACCCTGGCAATACGGGTATATAAGGGACAAGACCTCCCCATCGGATACACCCGGATAATCTGCCAACTGCAGGACAAGATCCAAGAAGACCAGCAACCCATCCTCATCAAATTCATCTACCACCGAAAGTTTCTGGAGAACTCCTGAAAGGGGGTGGGGCAATTTATGAAATCATACCGCCGCCAGAATTACACAATTCGAAATACACTATCAACAAAACATAACTCCCACAAAAACATCTAAGACCTACAAACTAATGACAATCAAAAAACACAGGAATCAGAAAAACACGAGTACTAATCCTTCCTTCGAGTAGACTGCGGGTCCACCTACCGTTGCGAGGACCTAGCCCACTACCTGAACTGCTCTCACTCTACGACTCTACACAAATGGAACGCGACACACACACAAACACACAACACGACAAAAACACCGACCAACGAAAATTTTCAAAAATTTCTCAATGTTTCTTCGGTTACCGTATATCGGAGGAGACCGACTGCCGATCGGGCCATACCGCATAATTTAAAACACCTCCCCAAATATGGGCAAGGTAATACTCCGACCATCTCCACCCAGGCACAGATCTGCGATAAGTCCCGTTTCCCAAGGAATGTCCCCTTCTAAAATTTCTCACCACGTGGCACTATCAACTATTCAAGGCGGGCAGTACATGTACATATATCACACAAAACCTTAAACCTAACAAAAATATTCACCTTTAGATATTCACCTTTCAAAATTTTTCTAAGTTCCATTAGAACTCCCACAATGTTTCCTAAGTTTGCAAGCCCCGTCACACCCACAGGACCCACGGGTTGACCCTAATCTTAACCACGCTCTGCTACCAAATGTAACCCCTCTTTAACTTAGGTAGTAAAAAAAAAGATTTTTTTTTTTTTTTTTTTTTTTTTAAAGAGGGGCCACAAGTTAATTAGAACTAGGCTAAAGCCTAGAGAAGCCAAAAATGCGCTGGATCCAGTGAGACGGGACTTGCAATGAAAACTCATAAATTAAAAAATTAATAAATCCCTTTTATTATTCTATCTCACTTGGTAAATACAATTAATAACGAAATAAATAAACACAACAGTCATAATCTATAATTCCCTTGAATTGTCAATTAAAATAAAGTATACTCTCTCAACAAGGTCACCTGAAAATATTTATTAACACCTACAAAATAATTTACTATCTCTCTTTACAAATGAATTGAAATTTAAAACCATTACTATCCTTGAAATAAAGTTTCCGGTAAAATATTAATAATATATAAAATTTATTTTATATTTTCTCTTTAGAATGATCCATTGAACTCAATGGAGATAAATGGTATAGACTCCTTGATAATATTAATTATAATAATAAATTCTCAAACAAATTAAATAAATTTTAAAGGGTGACAATTCATATACTTGTTATTAAAGTTAATTAAAATAAATTATTTTCTTAAAGAAATAATCAGCAAATATTAATAGAGATAGAATAAAACTTGTTATAAAAAATTAAAAGGATATCTACATAATTCCCTGTTTCAACTTTCGTTTATAAAAACCCTATATCTAAACTCCCCACCAAAAATACACCTAAATGTACAATACATATAACCCCCCCAAAATACACACACAAATATACAAACATCACATGTTCCACAATACAAATACACTATACAATACCATACAATACAATATATAAAGATCTCTTGCCACGCCCTTTTCTTACCCCCATGATATATATTATTAATTCTTTTTTAGATATCCCTGTTAGGATTACAATTTACTTGGTTCATTACACATCATGTGTATTGGATTATGCTTAAGCACTTCAGTAGTCCCCAGGACATAATGAATTCCAAAAATTTGGCTAAGTGCCTAATACTGTTATACAATTCTGCCCCACTGGGCTCTATTACTGTGAGAAATAAAAAATATTTAAAACAATGAACACCCCCCAGTTATCATAATTAATTAAAAGAATTTATATATACAGAAACAGTGCTAAGTAGTGATAATAGAAATATGGCATGAATATTATAACCCTATGAAAAATACTTTTGGCCCAGAGACCGACATGTTAGTTTGCCAGTTGATGCATAATTTAACCTGTCTCAACAACAAGTTCAATACTGTATGAACATGCATCCATTCAGGATGAAACTTGTGAAAATGCACCTACCTACCCCAGAAACTTCTATACAATAAGAACCAAACTGAATTTAAAATTTAGAATATATACATATATATTGTAGCGTGACAGATAATCCACACAAATACATTACTCAATTATCATTAATAAAGCTCTAATATATGGAATATCCAGATGAGAATCAATTAAAATGCACTGTTTAATAATATATTCACAAGAAAGGTTGAATAAAGAAAATTTCTGCAAATAATATAATATAATACAAATTTAAAAACCCAGAAGACTAAAAATGATAATAACAAAATTACCCAGGTAAGATAGAAGCAGGCAATTAATATACCCCGACAAGGAAACCAGACTAGAAGAAACAAAGGCA
This sequence comes from Magicicada septendecula, assembly GCA_034769895.1. Taxonomy (NCBI): domain Eukaryota; kingdom Metazoa; phylum Arthropoda; class Insecta; order Hemiptera; family Cicadidae; genus Magicicada; species Magicicada septendecula. The sequence goes on from CM068369.1 coordinate 416,942,316, forward strand.
TACACAGCGAAAAACTACAGAAGAAGGAAGAATAGTCAAAACCGCCACTACTGAAGAAGGAAGAAAGGAGAAGAACCAAACTCAAAGAAGAAAGAAGAAGAATTAAAATCAGAACTACTACTGAAGAAAGAAGAAAGAAGAATAACCAAATTTATTGAAGAAAGAAGAAAGAAGACTAATTAAAACTAGAGAAGAAAGAAGAACTAATTAAAACTACTACTACTGAAGAAAGAAGAAGGAAGACTAATTAAAACTACTGAAGAAAGAAGAATAAACCAAAACTACCACTACTGAAGAAAGAAGAAAGAAGAATAAACCAAAACTACCACTACTGAAGAAAGAAGAAGGAAGACTAAATTAAAACTAGAGAAGAAGGAAGAATAACCAAAACTAAAGAAGAAAGAAGAACAATCCAAAACTAAAGAAGAAAGAAGAATAATCAAATCTACTGAAGAAAGAAGAATAATCAAATCTTCTGAAGACAGAAGAAAGAAGAATAATTAAAACTAAAGAAGGAAGAAGAATAACCCAAAACAAAAACTACCGAAGAAAGAAGAAAGAAGACTAATTAAAACTACTATTACTGAAGAAAGAAGAATAATCAAAGCTACTGAAGACAGAAGAAAGAAGAATAATTAAAACTAAAGAAGAAAGAAGAAGGAAGAATAACCCAAAACAAAAACTACCGAAGAAAGAAGAAAGAAGACTAATTAAAACTACTGAAGAAAGAAGAAAGAAGAACAATTAAAACCAAGGAAGAAAGAAGACTAATTAAAACTACTATTACTGAAGAAAGAAGAAAGAAGAATAGTCAAAACTAAAACTACTGAAGAAGGAAGAAAGAAGAATAATCAAAATAAAAACCACAGAAGAAAGAAGAATAATTAAAATCACAGGAGAAAGAAGAAAGAAGACTAATTAAAACTACTGAAGAAAGAAGAAAGGAGAACAATCAAAGCTACTGAAGAGAGAAGAAGGAAGAAAACCAAAACTACTACTACTGAAGAAAGAAGAAAAAAGAATAATCCAAAACCAAATCTACTGAAGAAGGAAGAAAGAAGAATAATTAAGACGACCCATATAAAACAAAAACCCCATAGGGATAGAACCCCAAAAAACCCCAAAATCAATGAATGTCCAAAGAGAAAGTATAACACCCTAAAAAACCATATCACTGTAAAACTGACAAAAAACTAAAAGTGTTAGTAGTATTAAATATTAGTGCATTCAAAAAGTTATTGTTTAGTTTGTATAAACAAATCTTCACAGTTTCCCCCCATGGTTGAATATTTCATGTTAAAAACTAGAAAAAGACTAGTAAATATATTGATGATTCACCATAGACAAGTGTAAGTGATCAAATTATAACTAATAAACTTTTAAAAAGGTGCATGAGTTACAGTACAAAGTAATAAACTTTAAGTTTTATGAACAGTGTCTACTTTGATAATGAAATAGTAATGTTACTAATAAAAAGCTACTAAAGCTGTATGAACATTCCATAGAATGGAATATAACTTAGATAGCCAGGGTTATACTTAAAGAGGGGGCATAAATCCTGTAAAATGGGGAATTACAAAACAAACTGTTAATGTTGAGTAGTAAAGATGATAACCATTATATGTAACCAGGATGTCAGATTCCTATTACATATAGTAATTAGATAAGTAAGGATTATCCATAAGAAATGTTAGTGTTATAATTTGTTATTTTATTGTTCATTTTAATTTAGGAATGCAATATCTAAAAATAGATATCATTCCAATGTTATAGAATATTTTTTGTTTATGTTATTAGGTGATATACAAAACAATGTTATTCAGAACACCAGTTTTAATATAGGGAGGTGTTATATGTTAATTATATAATCAATAATTACTGTTATACCAGTCAGAGAAGGATATAAAATAACTACATTAATAAAACATTTGGAAATTAGCCACACATCAGATCTAGGCCAAAGTATGAATTTAAACTGCAGTATAATTAACAAACCTAGTCTTATAAACCAGATAAAATGACAATATTTAGGCAAGATAAACTCAACATATTAAATACTATGTAAATAAGGCTTTCCAAAGATATGGTCATTATATGAGTAAAATTATTTAATTGTCTAATAAAATACCATTAAAACTGAAATAGATTCACTGACATTATCCTAGGGGGAGTCATATACAAATGAATTGTATTAAAAAACCATCATTAATATACTAAATTGCAATAAAATAAGTGAGAATTGATAATTATATCAATTTCAGATTTAATAGGATAATAATTATATTAGGGAAAATGGCTATTATTTACTTAGAAGACAGGAAGTATAATTTTAGGCCTACCTCCCAAAAATTATAAGAAATATAATTTTCAGATAAAACTTTGTAATACTAACTTAATTACTATCAAAATGAGTAGAATAGAACAGTGAAAACGAATATGTATTTAATATTTCAAACAGTTAAATAATAACGAAATTACATTCTGAGCATAATGTACGTTTTTAAAGTGTGTCGGAAGTTATGACAATTTGAAACAATGTATGAGATATATTATATAGGCTAAGATTTTCATGAGACGAAGGAAATACAGACAGTTCATTATTATACCTCGAAGAGAGCACTTCATGTGAATATTTGATAGAACCAACCTTTAATGGCCGTTACGTTATAACGGAGTTCGGAATCATTTTATGTAAAACTAAATTTTTAACTATTTTAATGAAAGTGAAGTGGTGAAGTTGACCCATGAACTACATAACACCAATAAACGAAATCACATATAACTAATTAAATGAAATGAAGATCATATACAATTGCGAAGAACATTTAACCGAAGAAAGGACATATCATCTCAACAAGTACTTTGTCAACATTAGAAGCTATCAACGCGCATGCGTCAGGCGGCCATTTTGATCCAATATCGTCACCTCAATAAGACACGACTGTAGACTGCTTTTTGGTTCGAATAAAATTATATATAAATTTTTATTATTAATAACTACCATTGCATTGTTTAAATTTAAGACATTTTTAGAATTGTAAGTGTTATACTTTCATGTCCCTGACCTTCTCTGGCTTTTTATATTAATAACCGTTCAAAGAACCTGTTTTTATAATACAACTGTAAAACTTCTAATATCGACCGACCCTGAGCGAGTCGATACGGCATTGTAACCTCGATTAATTAATCGACCAACTTTATTATTGTGTTTAATAAACGTTTTTGTTTGTTTTTTGGTAAATTGAAGTTGATTTCTCTTATAAAAGGACATAACCATTAATTAACCAAGAAAACTAGATAATCTTTAAAGGCAGTATATGCGAAACTATAACATTTCAAGAGTAAGAAGAAGAGAGCCGTTTTCGCGTAACTTGAAGTTAATTGGATTGTCTTTTTAACAAATTTACAGAACAGAAATTTATTACCAAAATAAACACCATACCATTATAATTATAATTACAATCAACCACCTCGATTTATTCCTAAATATTAAGCACATAAATATACCGAAAACATTTTTTCCGAAATTATTTTTTTTTTTATAAATATAAATTTTAAATTTATATTTTATTTCAAATTGCTACCACAGCAATATACACCGAGTTTATTTAATAACAACAAAGACCAGGAACTTTACCAAATCGACGATTCCCAGAGCGGAACGTCACTACTACACATACACACCATAAAAATTATTCTGGGTAATATTATACCAGAACACTATACAATTACAATTATAGTATGGTTTTATTACAAAAGTGAAGATCAACAGTGAGAGCATAACGAAGACTAGAAGACATTAGCTACGTTACTACACACATTTTTACATAATAATATATTGAATTATTACAAAGTCGACGTATCCAACGTGGGACAGAATAACACGAGAGAAATCTTATTTATTACTTATTTATCACGACTCATAGAATTATTACAAAATTGGCGTCCAACTAAAGGGCTGTAATTAGGGGTTGAAATTACTGTAATTACTTACCCAATTCCTAATTCAGCTTGGCAGCGGTTAGTCAGCCAGGGAATCAGGGAAGATGATGCGTCGTGCCACATCAAAGAAGAGAGCGGCGGAGGCCGAGAAGGAACTTGATATGGAGGATAAGGAGGCGACCCCAGTGGAGGACGTGGAAAAGATATTAGAACGGGTGGAAGATAAACAACCAGCACCACCAGAGAAACAACCCGAAGTACCCATTCAAACAGGGGACGTCGATGTCCAAGACAAAGAAGTGGAAAAGTCTAAAACTACAGAAGAAAGTAAAATGGACAAATTATTGGAAATGTTCATGAGAATGGAAGAAAACAGCAAGAAGATGAAGGAAGAATTAAGGAAGGACATAGGAGAGACCAGTAAGAAAATGGATTCAACCATGGAAGAAAACAGCAAGAGAATGGAAGAAAACAGCAAGAGAATGGAAGAAAGTTTGCATAAGAAAATGGATTCTACTACAGAAGAAAATAATAAAAAGTTAGAAGATTTGAAGAAGGATAACCAATCCACTAAGGAAAATTTGAGTGATATAAATAAGAGCAAAGAGGCAACAAAAGAAGAATTGAAGAAGGACAACCAAGCAACAAGGGAAGAATTGAAGAAGGACAACCAAGCAACAAAGGAAGAATTGAAGAAGGACAACCAAGAAACAAAGGAAGAATTAAGTAAAAAGATTG